>OX439140.1:151539196-152926424 GCA_949318255.1 Pollenia labialis | reverse complement strand
TTAACCATTTAATACAGGGCCTGCTAGTAAATTCATCACTGTGCTGCATCCGATGCGCAGCGCGTTCGTAAAGGCATCACTGAAAGCGTCTGCTGTTCGAAAATACATAATAAAAGCTGATGATACGCAAACAAATCTAAAAACGCATCACAAAACTGCGCAAGCATTGGCATCAGTAAATTTGCATGAGCATCACAGACTAATCAAAAATGCAGCAAAGTTATGCATTTCTCGATAGGCCCACATTTTAACAAAAACATACATTTTTATCTAAACGTATCGTTTTACAAAACTTACTTTTTAACAAAAAGTACTTCTTTGCAAAAAAAGTACATTGGAATCCATATTTTTATCTCAGTAATCCTTCCCCTTATTAGTTTCTGTTTTATTTTTAAAATTTTATTGTTGTTGTTGTTGTTTGGCCATACTAAACTATTGAAATAAAATGAAAATATTTGCAAATTGGTCACACAGGCTCAATAAGTCGGTATCATGCAACATTCAATTCTTAAACCAAGCAAATTTTCCTACACGTATAGAGAACGACTGTGTTGCTGTATTAGTTGTAAGTTTTTGTTGTTGCTGTTCCCGGCCTATATGTTAAGGAACTATAACGTATGATTATAAACATTACGTTGTTAGTGCAATGTTAAGGTCTTCTTAAGACACTAAATTTGAATGTTTGTCGGCTTTTATGTTTTGGCAATGAAAATTACGAATGCACACACACATTTACACACGCACATGTGCTTAAAGCTTCGCACTAATACAAGCACAATTATTTAAAAATTTCAGACTTCTTTGTTTTCTTTCACTAACAACAACTACAATTAAGGCATTGCTTGCTTACTGTCACAGTCGCCAAACAGTCAAAGTCATTCAGTTAGTTAACCAGGCATCCGAGCATCCAGCAACAGGCAACAAGACAGCCGGGATGGCTCACTAGTCAACACGTCAAGCAACTGGCCAAGAATCGCGCAATAGTGGTTTTATTAACTGACGAACTTAGTGTTAATGGTTTGTGTGTGTTTCGAGTGTTCTCTTGGCCTGGAGTTGGTGTTGATCTTCACATGCTTCTGCACACAACTTGTTTTGTGACCAACAATCGACCATTGTAGTTCTGTCTTTGGCTTTGGATGTTAGTTTGGGTATGAGCAATAAGCGTCATATTGAGGAAAAGAAGTTGACTTGATGATGAAGTTGATCATGACGACCATGCCGTTGATGAAGTTACTTACATGTGAAATGTTTTCATTTTAGGCGACCATGTCGATTTATTTGAATTTAATCTGTTTAACGTTTGTCTTTTATTTGGTTTTTATTTATTTATTATTATTTTTTTTTTGGTGGTTGGATTGTTTGTAAATCATACCCTACGATTTTATTTTAATTCTATAAAATTGTTTGTAATTGTTAATTCAATGTTTTAACTGTATATAGCCGTATCCGCTAAGATAAAGATTTATAGAGAAAGTCTAGAGTTTCGCCTCCTACTACTTTTATATATTTTCTAACCACGTATGAATACAAATTACCTGGGAGTTTTTTCCTTTTCCCATTTTTCCTAATAAAATACAATTGCAAAAATCAGAAAAGAGAGAAAACCGCGAGTTTTCATTTGCAATTGGATTGTTTAAGTTGAAACCTTGAAGAAAATAGACTCTTATGTATACTAGAGTTTCTACGCGGGAAAGAATTCCCGGGAATCCCGGGACATTATTTTTAAATTATTCCCGGGGAATTGTTTCAGGGAATTTTCGGGAATTTCAAATTAAATTTTTTGAAATCTTAATTTGTTTGCATCGTTAAAATCAAAAACGAGCAATAAAAATTTTTTACTAAAAACTACCTACAAATCGAACTATTTTTCCTACTCCAATAAAAATTTTTAATTGCTGATGAAATGTCTAAAAAGCTTCTTGAAGTATAAAATAAAAATGTACGCGATACACCATCGCCAATAAAAGAACCATCTAAAAATTCTAAAAAAATAAATAAATAAAAAAAGAATTTGATTATTAAGTCACGGGTAACAGGCCAACAAATTTATAATCTTTGTACCATGCGCTTCTTATTATAAAACCAACGTCTGTAGAGAACGAGAGCACTTTTTCGGTAGCAGGTTATATACATATCAACAAGGATTAGGATTAGAAATAGAATCTCTGATGAGCTTTTAAATGCTTTAATAATGGTTTTGTTTTGGTTTTCTGTGGAATTATTTAAGCTTATTTTTTTAGACTGTTGTATATCGATGCCTTACCTTCTCAACCTTGTATCTTAAAAAAAATACAATTTTTCAGGAGAGAAAAAAACGTTTCATCTTTGTATACTTCGGTGTTTGGGTTAAAGTTAAAATGGAATTATTAAAGAATTGATTACATCAATGTATATTGTATTGAGATAACAAGTTGTTGCAGTATTAGAACACAAAAATAGCAGTCGTTTGATATGAAAAAGTCAAAACCGTATTTTTCAAGTTACGAGGTTGAGGAAGAAAAGCATCGATATGTGTATATTCTTTTAAAACTTTTGTCTTTAACTCATTTAATGAAATCATTATTTTATTCAAAAAATTTTTTTTGTTTGGTTTCCCGGGAATAGAAAAAGACCGGGAAATTAGAAACCCTAATGTATACTCATAGTTGGGGGTAGTGCACTAAATATTGATTTAAATCAGCAGTTCACTATTACTAAATAAAACTGCAAAGAAATTAGTTTGCACTCTTTTTTTTACCAGCTTTAGTGATGATTGCAATTTTTTAACTACCACTAAAATTTTTTTGGTGATATTGCAAATTTTTTAACTATCACTAAACGCAGATTGAATGCACAAATCTGCACTCAATTCAAATAGTGCAAAATTTGGACTTGCAATCAAAAAAGCTGCATACAAATATTGTGTCACTAAAATTTAAAAAATGTAACTTTGTATGTGCATGGTTTTTGATTTTTTGGAGGACATGCATAAGCAAAGAACATCAAACAAAATGAAATTTTGTCAATAACTGAATAATTATTGGCTTTAATCGTGAAAAAACAAGTTAATGATTTTAAATTTAGTGCAACAATTTTAGGTGCACTCAAATGAGTGAAGGAAAAAAAGTTGCATCACTATCAAGGTATATTTAAACCTTTTCACAAATAGCTTCTCCACCGTTTTTACCATGAATTCCAAAAATTGCTAAAGTCGTATTCATAAACGAAAAATAGTCTATTATACCTTTAATAAACCATTCATAAAGAAAGAAAATTTATTGTTGGATGTTCCCTTCTTTAAACCAAAACTAAAATGATTTTGATAAGTGTTTGCATTTTATGATATTAATTTTGAAAAATATGTTGAAAAAAAAGTTTTATTTATTAATATGGATTTTACTCATTGTTTTTATTATTTAAGACAACCAATTTTATATTGCTAATTATTTAAAAAAAATTTTATATGATTTAAATGAATGTGTTCGGTGGCAAATGCAGATATTCTCTTTGATTATTTTTTAAATTATTGCTACTAGTGGTTTTTTTTGTTTATTGTTCAAAAATATTAAAAAAAATATAATAAGCAAATCATTATAATGGTGATGTTAATAAGAAGTAAACAAACTTTTTATTCGAATACTCTCTTATCATATATTAAAAAAAAGGTTCAAACAGAAGTTTTTATGATACCTTTCGGCAATATTTAGTTCAGAAACTAAAAGTTTATGAAGGAATATGACTATTACAAAAAAGCTTTATAAAATACATAACTGAAATTTAGCTCATAGAATAAATTCGAAAAATAAAAAAAAAAATGTTGAATCTATATCTATCTATCTATCTATCTATCTATCTATCTATCTATCTATCTATCTATCTATCTATCTTCTTCTATATATATAAAAATGAAAAATGTTTGTATGTTTGTGTGTTTGTTTGTTTGTTGGCTTATAGACTCCGAAACTACTGAACCGATTTTCTTGAAATTTTTACAGTAACATCACGTGAGCCCTAAAAATAAAATAGGCTACTTATTGGTACCCCCCATAGGATGCCAATATTTATTATCGCATATCTTAAGAGCCGCTGGCGGCATTTTGCTGAACTTTTTGAAGTAGGATCTTCTGAGCCCCAAAATTGAAATAAAACAGCAGCGGGGGAAGTGGTTCCCCCCATAGGACGCCAATGCTTAATATCGCATATCTTATGAACTGTTATAGTGAGAATGTTCAAACTTTGTGGAAGTCACTATTATGGTATACTACACTTTTGAAAATAAAAATAAAGCGGGTAGGGGAGGGGGGGGGGGGAAACCTCCCATAGGATGCATATATTAAATATCGCTTAACTGAAGAACTATTAAAGGGGGAGTCTTCAAACGTGGTTAAAGCTACTACTATGGCAAACTATAAATTTCAGTATAAAAATGGGCGGGGTAAACAGGGGAGGAGCAGTACCCCTCATAGATAGAAATATAAATAAGAGTCACTGCACGCATTTTGTTGAACTTTTGGTAGTAGGATCTTCTGAGCCCCGAAATTGAAATAAAGTAGCAGCGGGGGAAGTGGTTTTCCCCATAGGACGCCAATGTTTACCATCGCATACCTTAAGAACTGTAATAGTGAGAATGTTCAAACTTTCTAGAAGTTACTCTTATGGTATACTTCACTTTTGAAAATAAAAAAAAAGCGGGTAGGCGCAGGGGGGGAAATACCTCCCATAGGATGCATATATGAAATATCGCTTTACTGAAGAACTATTAAAGGGGGAGTCTTCGAATGTGGTTAAAGCTACTACTATGGCAAACTATAAATTTTAGTATAAAAATGGGCGGGGTAAACAGGGGAGGAGCAGTACCCCTCATAGATAGAAATATAAATAAGAGCCACTGCACGCATTTTGTTGAACTTTTGGTAGTAGGATCTTCTGAGACATAAAATTGAAATAAAATAGCAGCGGGGAAAGTGTAACCCCCCGTAGGATGCTAATGTTTAATATCGGATATCTTAAAAACTGTTATAGTGAGAAAGTTCAAACTTTGTAGAAGTCACTCTTATGGTATACTTCACTTTAAAAATAAAAATAAAGCGGGTAGGCGCAGGGGGGAACTACCTTCCATAGGATGCATTTATGAAATATCTCTCAACCGATAAAGTGGTTAAAGCAGTGTAGCGAAGCGCACGGGTTAAGCTAGTATAATATAAAGTAACCTTCGGAAGGAAATAATTCCCAGTTTCTAGTAGTTTTATTTGTTAAGAATAATTTTTAAGGTCTACAATTAAAAAAAAAATTGTAAAACAAAATTAAATATAGAATATCATGTGAACCGAATAGAAGTTTCATGCATCACTGGCAAGAAAATGGCAGCAAAATATAAAGAAAGTTGCCATACTTAAACACAAAGTCGCTACAAGCAGTTAATAGTAAAAAAGCTGTTAATGTACGTTTATGAATACAAATTTTTATAAGAGGTTTATAAGACAAAAAGCGTTTGATAGTTATTACATACTATAAGCTTAAAATAAGAACTTTTTATGAATATGGCTGTAATTCTAAATCCAGTAGAATCACTTGACGGTTTTCTCCGGTCAAATAACTGCTGGACTTTAGCGAAGGTAGTAAAGATATCACAAATATCAAAAGGGTACAAAATTAACACAGTAAAAATTAAAAACAATTTGTAAAATTGTGAATATTTTTTTTTCAACAAATGATATCAATTTTAATTTAAAAAAAAAATGATTAAAAAACATTGCCGTTTCAAACTATGTGTTAATTGATTTAATTAAATATATTTCAGGTTTTGACAATTCCCAACAACAATTCTACAAGCACAAATTATATTATTTTAAACG
The DNA here is from genome assembly GCA_949318255.1 of Pollenia labialis. NCBI lineage: Eukaryota > Metazoa > Arthropoda > Insecta > Diptera > Polleniidae > Pollenia > Pollenia labialis. Next base: position 152,920,590 of record OX439140.1, on the reverse strand, counting down.
AAAAAATCAATTAATCAATCAATTATATTAATTAAAAATTTATTTCCTAACAACTTAAATGTTAATTAAATTTATATTATATTTTTAATTTTCTTTTAACAAAAAAAAAAAAAAAAATAATTGATTCTATTATCACTTTAATTTAATTGAAATATGTTTGACACAATTCTTTAATTGATAAGAAAAACTACTGATAATTTTTTCTGTGTAATTTATACTTGTCCAGGAAATTGAGGAAATCCCCAATGATAGGTTGAGAGTGTTGTTTTGCCCTCTGGGGAAATCAAGTGCAACTAAAACCTGGTGTCACGGAAGTCAGTAGCACCTGGTGGCACGGCACAAGACTTACTATTTTCTGAGGCCCTTTGGGGATCACGTGATGGTTGAGGCTTAGACCCAAACCTACGGGAAAAGAGAACTCAAAGCCTACTTCGAGGGCAATTTGTGGAAATGTTCGGTTTTCCCTAGGAGTTATTGCAACTCAACAGATGCTGTTTGCTTTAAAACCGCAGGTCCAGCAATTATTGTCCTAATTTAACACCCAATTTACTTCCTGTGTGCTTCGGTTGCTCTCACATACTGGAGCAGTTGTTAAATGCATTGTTTCTCGCCAATTACTAAGATTACCATGAGATTTGACCAAACACGTCAGTAAATAAATGTCAGTAAATTTTGCTCCCCAGGTGCTATTCAACTAAGCAGGTCGTCGTCTTCACCTGCTTCCTGAGTTGTTTCCTAAGGACGAGAGTTGGAGATTGTCAATATATTGGCCAATATATTGTAAGAAGTCTGCGAAGAGCTAGCGGCATTCCACGTTTCACATCAATTTTAGGTGGCCAAAGTTAATAACTGCCCTTCCGGAACAGACATCGAAATGAAATTTGGCCTAAAAAATGTCTTTGCAAGAGTGAAGAGTTGTAGAAAAAATGGACTTGATCCATCCAGTTTTATTTGTAGCCCTCATAGATAGTAAAAAAGTTGTCTGCAAATTTGACCAGACCTACATAATTTTATGCATTTCTAAAGGCCAAAATACACTGATCAAAGTACTCATCAAGCATTGTGGTAGTATTAGTGAAAATGTGTTTGTATGTGTGACACCGACAACGCTCGATGAAAAATCAAAAAATTTAGATATGCCGGCGAATATTACGTCCAGCACACGTACACGTTGAATTCGGCGGCTGGACAAGCATTTGACAAGTGTATTTGGCCCTTAAGGTCCGCTTGTCTTGCACACCCACAAAACTCTGAGTTAATCGCGGAAAGCTGCTAAAAGTTGAGTTGCAGTTTTTTCGTAATTTACTCATTTCATACTATTGAGAAACTGAAATTTATTGTTGAAGGGATAAGCTATTCCTATGCTATTAAATTTTGTTAGGGTACGAGCCGAAATAAAATTAGGAGGGTGGGTCCGGTCAGTTCAAACAAATAGACCAGCTTAAAAATTATTTTTTTGTTTTCTTTTGTACGCCAGTCTATCACATGTAACAAAATCAACAAGATCGGCAATAATTGGCAAACACATTGCTTCGCCCCGAGTGTTTAATCTTTAGATGAAGCCAATATGTCAAGTGCTCAAAAAAGTTTTTCTACTTATTCCCTTCTTTGATGACCAGTGGCTGTATTCTGTAATTCGCTAAAGCTAAATCTCTATCGCGAAAAATTTGATTAAGCGCTTTTTGGCTACGAATGCCATAACTATTTAATTTGCCGCAATTTTAGCTTTAAATGTCATTGCTAAATTGTTTAAATTTTGTATTCTCTAAGGCATTATAGCGATCGAGATTTAGCCAAGCGAATTACGGAATACGGGTGCTGGAAGAAGACGTTTTTACTAGTGTCAAGAATAATTGGATACGGTCTTTTTGGATGATACACAGAGCATCAAAAAGGTAGATACTACTACATTTTTCGCTGATGAACATGAGGTGAAATGATCATAACACACTTTCTTTGTTACTGTTCCGTACTGGCGAGAAAGCGAATAGCCCTAAAGGAGTATGCGGCTGGTTGCTATTAGTTGGTTCTTCGTGGGTATTATCTTTGGACTTATAATGGATCAGTTAATCTAAGTATGTGTGTCAGTTTAAAACGACCGATGTTAAACCTTTAGGCTTAAATGCAACAGCTTTTGTGTTGTTCATCACTGTTAAAAATACATATCTGAGAGTAACTTTTTTATGATCCAGTCTAAAACTGAGTTTCCTTTTTAAAACTAAAAAATTTTCTCTTTGCTCCCTCTCTTTGTGCTCCCAAGCACAAAAGGCATAACCTAGTGTGTATAACAAAGTTTAAAAACTTTGTTGGAAATTTGTAGTTTTTTCTTTTATGTTTTAGGGGATCCCACGATTCTACCTCAACCATCCAATAATTTGGCATATTTGTTCTTAAACATTTATTTTTTTTCGAATTCAGTGTTGTTGTTATTGTTGTTGAAGTAGATCTTGTTGTTCCCTATGGTTTCGATTCAAGTTAGTTCCAGTACGACTGTGTCCATGATTATACACTTGAGATTTTTATTTATGATTAAATTTTATATTAAACTTCAAGTTTTTTTTTGTTGCTCTCCTTAAAGGTTTCCTAATCATTTGCTTTATTTAAAGTGTTTGTTTTAGATTTATTTGTAAGATTTTAAGTCTTATAATTTGCCCTTCATTAATTTTTAATTTGCAGCGAAGAACTGAAGAATTAGTGCAATTAAAGTAATTGGTATTTATCTAGATTTAAGTTGTAAATAAATAATAAGAAAATAATGGAATAATTTATTGAAATTCTTATTTAATAAATTATCCAGAAAACTGAATAATCAAGCTGAGTGATAAAAAAAAAACTTGAATCATTTGAAATTTGCATATTCCGAAAACTACTAAAAATACCGCTGACAGATCGAGTCACAAATACTTAACTGTTGAGCAGAATGTATGTTGGAAGACTGTTGCTTAAAGCAATAAGTCGACATCTAACTGCCATACCTAAACAAGAGCGAAAAGCGTTTTCTAGCTGTCAAAAATTCTCATTCCCATACAATTTGCATGCCGAAATAGGGCGGCGGAAGGCTTTGCGATTGGAAAATCCGATTTTAACAGCGAATTAACCGCTATTATTGATAAATAGGGATGCGTGTTCCATGCAAATGCATGGTTTTTGTCGATAGTCTAAGATCGATGTCGACCAATTATCTCTCCGGATCGTTAAATCAGCGTTAAAATGACATCGATTTGTTTTTGCATATTTTGGCGAAAATGCCTATTTTTGCATATTTATTTTTTAAATGAATATCTTTTGCATATTTTGAGTATATTCTTTTATTTCCATGTTATATAACAAAACTTTTTTAAAAATAAATAAATAAAAGTTTTTTAAGATATCGGAAAAAGATCCTTCTATATTTAACCGATGCAGCACCTTACACGGTAAAGGCTGCCAATGGGCTAAAAATATTTTATCCGAAATTATTTCAAGTTACTTGCCTGGCATATATGTAGGCTACACCTGGGGTTTGTTCCCGGGATTTCCCATCAATTATTTTATTTCCCGCTTTCCCGGTATTTTCTGTGCGGGATACCGGGAATCAAAAAAATTGCTTATAGTATCAGAAAACAGCTAATTTTACTCTGAAATTTAGTTTTCTTTTCTCTAAAAATTAGCATCTTTGGATGGGGTGTCGATTAGATCAATTACAAGAAGTGAGTACATACATAATTCCATGTCTCCTGCTGCAATAATTCTATTAAAAGTAGAATGGGCAGTGCAAGAGTTGATAATTAATAAATTTAGAGAAATGAAGAGTTGATAAAGAACATACATTCAAAATAAGATGCAGGCAGTTAATTCTCATTGTCCATTGGACATATCGCTCCTTTATTGCAACATAGTCATAACTACATAAAAAAATCGAGTTCGGTAATATACCCGTGAAGTGCGGGGAAACCGAAATAAAAAAAATAAGGAAATTCATTTAAGATACTACAACATACAATTTGAAAAACACTTTGTCCTAAAGATTACAGATGGGCCTAATGAAAAGAAAAGGTTTGTAAGAAATAGTCTGGATGAAGCTATTTTTGGCATCAACCTTGACATCAGAAGCATGCAACAACGGTGCACTTTTTACTGTTTGCCAAACATCGGTAAAAAAGTAAACGAAAATTTTCGAAAACATGGTAGTCAGTTTATAAAATCAGGAATAAAGTCTTTGACGACTCACTAAACGCTTTGAGTGTTCCAGAAAGTTATTTCCTAAGTCGTTAAAAAATGTTAATTAACTTTTGATCTAATATCTTGAGTACCTCTATTTTTGTTGGTTTTTATTATTGTTTTATGAATTAAATTGTTATGTTTGTGTTATCTTTTTATCTTGTTTCTAGAGCATAATAATACGGGATTTACTTATAAAAGCGTAAGGTAATAATTATTCAAGTTCCGCTTTCAATCTACAATTAATTTTTGTAGTATTTAAGCATTAATTTTACTTACTTTGTAAACAAGTACCCTTACGTTTGTTTAAAAAAGTTTTTTTCATTAATTAAAAACAAATTTATTATGTATTATTTGTATGGAGTGGGATCCCGGGAAATTTAAGCAAAATTTCCCGCCTTCCCGGTAATCGAAAAACTCCGGGGAAAAGAACTCTAGTTACACCGCCTTGCTGAGGAAACAAGAAGCCAATTCGATAATATTGCAATGTATCCCTTTATTCCCCTTCCACCGCAACCAATAGTAGCAAGATGGTTTTGTTTATTTTAGAATGTTAGAAGAGCTTGTTCATAATTCTGCAATTAAAAAAGTAAAAGAAATATTAAATTGAAATTTGTATTTTACAATTACGGATTTATAGGTGAAGAAATAATTAATTTTGAGGAATTTTTTTCACTTAATAACCAATTCAAATTAATTGATATGTACAGCAGAAAGTTAAATTAATAATGTGGAAGGAAGAATAGCCCGAAAAATTAAAAAAAAAATCCGAAACATTTCAAAAATAAAATAAATTTTAAATATTTTTGATCTGATCTGGAATCAAAGTGGGATCTACAAATAAGTTTTTTGAAGAGGCATTAGTATTCTTCAAGTACAACACAAAGTTTTACTTTTAATAAAACATTATTTATATACAGTCGCTGGCACAATTATTTTGACAAGAAAAAAATCACTTATTTCTTTTTAACGTAAATATTTTGATTACTAACATAATGATAATTTCAAGTAAAAACAAGTAAGAAAGTATAGTCGGTCAAGCCCGACCCTATGATACCCAACACCACAGTATTTAAAAACACATCATGCTAATGTGTTCACATAAATATGGATTTATGAATGCTTATAAACTTGATTAAAATCGCTTTAAAAGCTTGCAAGAGGCATAAATAGCCCCCTTCCTCCCCTTGTGGTTTAATTTTTGAAAAACTGTAAGGCTTATGTGTCCGTAAAGATATGGTTCTACCTATGTTTTGAATTTCATTAAAATCGGTTTGATAGTTTCTGAAAGGAAACCTAGGATTCGGCCTATTTTCATTAGGCTTGGTCCTTGTGCCAATAAGAACATATGTCCCAAATTTTATCAAATTATCTCCAAAATTGCGACCTGTACTTTGCGCACAAGTTTTCATGGCCGCAGCCTGCCAGCGAGCCGGACAGACATCGTTAGTTCGACTAAGTAAATGATTATGCGTCGATCGGTATACTTTAGGGTGGGTCTAGGGCCAATATTTTAAGGCGTTACACACATCAGCACAAATGCATAATACCCTCTCCCCTATTGTGTTGTGGGTACAATAAATCAAAACAGTAAACATTTTCCATATTAACTTTAAAAGTTGTGAATAAAATTAAATTCAGTACATTGGCATAACATTGGCATAAATCATTAATGGTTTAAACGTTGGTTTAGTTGAACTAAACTTGAATTTATATGCAGTTTTAACTCAACAACTTTAAATTAGTGTCCCATGTATTATATGTTGTTAAAAAAATAACATGTGGCAGCACTACGATAAATCTTATCATATTCAAATGGTCTGTATTGGTAGTTTAAACGCCTTATTAAACACATTTTAAACCAAAAAGAGAGTTTAACTCGCTCTGATTTTTAGCCCTTAGTGTTGTTAAAAAAAGTAAAACCCCCTTTGGCTTGAATGACTTTTTGAAGCCGCCGTGGTACTGAATCTACCAAAGATTGAAGAACTTTATTAGGGACCTCGTTCCAAACGTTAACTTCGGAAATGGGGTTTTTTTTCAATAAAATATGATTTCTATGACGTTAAAGTCCGGCCTTTACCTCAAAGGTCAATAAAATAAACTGATTCCAAGATTTATAACGAAGTTTTTAATTAATTTACTCATGTGATATGGAGCATTATTTTGTTGCAATATGATTCTTCTACACGCAGAGAAAAAACATGTTTAAATATGGTCACCTCCAACAAAACTATTTTTAATGACAATTTTAAACATATTATTGTCACCTACAAGTATATTATGGTTAAATTAGTCCTCCATCAAGAAGCCCACTTTCTCAAGAGCAACATGCTATGGTTGAAAACCAACCATGCTATTATAAGTGTTAAACATGTTTTAGTTATTTTTAACCATAACGTGTACGAAGGCAAAACATGGTTTTGGATTCTTGATGGAGGACTAATTCAACCATAATATGATTGTTGGTGACAATAATATTATTAAATGAATCATAATATGTTTAATGTTATATTGTTATAACTATTATTATCACATAGTTAAGTTTAAATGTCTGCTTTACACGTAAACAATATGGCATCACATAAATTAATTATAATAATTAAATAGATTTTAAGAATAGATTGCTAAAAGAAGAATGAAATAAACCTCACTTTTATACCCTTCACCGAAGGTAAAAAGAGTATATATAACTTTGTCATTCCGTTTGTAATTTCTACAATATTGAGCCTACACCCTATAATGTATATATATTCTGGGTCCTTATGAAAAGCGAAGTTAAAATCCGGTTGACCGTCTGTCTGTTGAAATGGTGTTTCCGAAGCCCCCGATATGATGGTGACTTGGTTGGGGTATCTTTATGTCAGGTATTGTTATTATAATTTTGCTATTGAAATTCAGCCAGATCGGTCCACAAATGGCTGAGATATGACCAAAAAACCACGACTACCTCTAATTTTTTCCAAAAATCCAATAAAAATACAATCGCACACAAATACTTTAAAGACTGTTCTTAAAAAGCTGCAATCAGCTGGTTTAAAGTTGAATAAACAAAAATGCCAATTCTTTCAGAACAAAATTTCATATCTATAGGTTTTACAATAGATAAGAAAGGGCTAAGGAAAAGTGACGAAAGAACAGCGTGTGCAACTAATGCATCTACTCCGGGCAATATTTCTGAATTAAGGGCTTTCAAAGGCATGGTAAATTATTACTCGAAGTTTATTGATAGGTTTTCTGAGAAAATGGACCGTCTTTATGAGCTTTTAAAAAAGAAGTCCAAATTTCAATGGTCTTGGAAATGTGACATCGCATACAATACAATCAAATCTGATATAGCATTTGACAATTTTAGTTCTGAAGCCTATTGCTTTTGTTTCAAAAGATTTACAGAAAAGTGAAAAACGATACAGTACTATAGAAATGGAGTCATTGACCATTATATTTTCAGTTTCAAAGTTAAGACAGTACTTGCTTGGCCGAAAGTTTACATTGCGAACAGATCACAAACCTTTGCTGGCACTGTTTGATGAGAGTAAGGGGTTGCCATTGATGGCATCATCAAAGATGCAAAGATGGGCCTTGCTATTGTCTGGTTTTAATTATTCTATAGAATATGTGAAAGGCACATCGAACGAGGCAAATAATTTATCGAGAATTCCTCAGCTTGAGTCACCTGAAGGAAAAGAGTTGTAAAGAATTATATAAATTTTATTAAGGATCAAAATTACTTGTTGCAATAGAAAACAGACCAGTTTCTCAGTTAAAAGGGGAAGTATACTACCCTTATAAGGTCAAGGAAAATGAATTGTTAGTTAAACAAGGATGTATCATGTGGGGATATCGTACTCTAGTAAATTACGGAATGAAGTTCTATTGTGTCTTCATTCATCCCATTTGAAAACCATTTTAACCCCCTACTTTTTTAATGGTAAAATTCAATCATTATTTTCTTATGGAGGATTTTGGGTTTCATTTCTAAAAGTTTACCACGCACCCAACTTTATTTTTAAATTTAAAAAAATGCTTTTGTTGTTTTAATAAATAATTCCTAACAAAATGTTAGTTAAGGCCATAGAAAACAACCAGATATAAAAGAGAGAGAGAAAAAAAACCTAACTCTCTGAATGTGTTAGTAACAGCCGTACCTAAACAAGAGTGGAAGGCGGAACGTTTTATTCCGCTTAGCCTTTACGCTGATATGCCATACTTAAACAAGACCTTTAACGTTGTGTCACGCACAGTAGTGTTAACTTACTTGTTTAATAAAAGCAACATAATAGAAATAAAAAGAAGAGGAAAAACCGCTAGTTTAACAAGAAACTGCTAAATTGCAATTATTTTTTAACAATTGTGGTCAACTTTTCTATTAAACGCGCTCAGATTTTCCAATTGCAAAGCGTTGACGCCGCGCTATTTAGAAAAGCTTCATACAAATTGTATGGACATGAAAATTTTTGATAGCTAGAAAACGCTTTGGGCTCTTGTTTAGGTACGGCTCAGAAGACCTTCTTATTTCAGGCCTTTTTAAATGCCTGCTTTAAAATGTTTTTGATTCAATTACTATTCTTTTCTAACTGTTAAAGAATGCCTAATAGAAGGCCTCGGCCTTTTCGTATAGATTATTGAGATACATATTCCACATTCGCTTCTTAAAGAAGGGAGGAAATAAGGAGTGACATTAGTTTTTTGTTTTTTTTTCACTAGCAAAGCAACATAATTATTTTTTTTTTGATCCCGCGAGAGCGGAAGGCCTACTCCGCAATGGCAACGTGTGTAAAAAGATATGAGTATGTAATGGAGCAAGAAGGCCTTATGTATCCAAAAAAGGAGGACAGAGGCCATCTAGTTCTTCTGCTTTTTCCCGCTGGGATGTTTATTTTGGCAGTGCGCAAAATGACCCTAGGAAATATGGCCCAAAAAGGAAAGTGAAGAACGGCCCCAAAATTTTGCATGTGACACAACATCATGCAATTTTGGGGGATTTTTTGAGGTGTTTTTGCATTTTAAGTGGAATGAATTCGTTTACCAAAGTGGAGAAAATCCTTGCCGGTTATGCAGAGATGCTTTCGCTAGCGAACCTGGTGTTCGTTATACCATAGAGGAGAAAATTCTTGCACACGGCCGAAGGCCGCCTAAATTGAGAAGCTTTAGTTAGCAAAGCCAGTAGCCCGTTTCTGTATTTTTCGCATCGTAAAATTTTCCGCATAAAACCAGTGAATCGGGACAGAAACAGTGCAAAATGATCAAAAAAATGGTTTTTCTCGCACAAGTGTTTCTGTATCTTTCCGTTGCGAGAATTATCTGTCATTTTAATAATTTTCCAGCAATTATTGGAAAGATGCGAGAAAAAGTGTTTCTATAACAATATTTTGCGAAAAGTTTCTTACAAGAACTGTCAAAATTAGTCACATTTGAAATTGGTGGCGAGAAAAACAAAATGTAGATATTTTGAATTTAAAATATGTTTATATACATACTATTTTTTTAAATAAATAAAAAAATAGAAGGAATATAAATGATAAATGCATAATTTATATGATGAAAATAAACAAAAAACAATTGTTATATATTGTTAGTTTAAATTTTTGTTAGCCTTTTCTTGTTTTGGTTTTAATCAGTGCTGCCAGATAAATTTGTGTCAAAACCGTCAATTTCCTGAGAAAAAAATAAAAAAGATCGTCTTTTTTGTTATAAAAATCGTGCAATTTAAAATCAATTTTAAACAAATTTGTTTCGACTTTTATTAAAAAATAATCAAACTAAAACGTAGTTAAAGTTCATGGGTATTTAATAATTATTATTTAATAATTGAGATATAAATCTTTAATTTACCTATTCCTATAATCTCTTAATTTTTTACCTGAAATAGACTTAGTAGAATACCTTGTAGTTAAAATTAAAAAAATCGGTTCATAAATAAACAGGTTAAAGACCCAGTAAAATCTTCGCCTACAAAATAATATGTTAAGTAATCAGAAACACATAAAAGCACTACATACAATTCTACTGAAAAACTAATGAATTTTACAAGGGTTGTGCCAAAAAGAACAAATTCAAAAGTAAGTCATTTTTTTGTCTTAATACATCCAGAAAAAAGTAGTTATCGAAGTTCTTATGGAAGAAAGCTACTTAATAACGAGTGAAAGAAGTTATCCATTTTGAAAAAGTTTTTACTGGGAGACAAACAAATTTCTTTCTTTCCGGAATAATGGTTTTGGCACAAAAGTGTACATATAAGATAAGAATATCAAATATCAATCATATTTTGTATATAAGAAGTACAAAATAAGCCAAGTCGGTCCATTACTTTCCCTCGAAATTTAGCTTTTGCCGATAAATTTTTTAGGGAAGAAACAAACAATTTCGAGGACAATTTTCACAATAGGGATAAATATAAAAATTTAAGCAGCCTTGTTTCTAAAGATATCTTTTTTTCTAATAAACAAACATATAAAAATATTTACAATTATCTTATTTCGAAGACTAAGGGGCTTATAGTGTAAAACGCAACGCCAACAATTTCATTAAATAAAATCAAATATATTTTATAAATTTGTTGTTGCTTTCTACAGACATTCATATTATTTTTTTTCAATTTTCAACGCCACAAAATAGAAGTGTTTGAAATTTAAAAATTCAAGATGAATTTCTATAGAAAGTAACAACAAAATTATAAAATATTTTTGATTTTGTTTTTGCTTTCGTCACTTGTTTTGAAAAAATCATCAAAACGTCACTTTGTTAATATCGGAACAAAAAATCGTCAAGATGACGATAACTCGTCAAATCTGGCAGCCCTGTTTTTATTATATTTATTTCTTTTGTTGACGTTTCGCTTTTATTTGACACTTAATTACTGGAAATATTCCAGTATAAACAGAATTTGTTGTGTCTGTTTTCGCATTCAAATACAGAAACACTTTTATCTCATAAATCGAGAAACGATGGAATTTTTTGTTTCACACTTCATGTAAGAAATTTTACGATGCGAGAAATACAGAAACGAGCTACAGTGTTCCTTATATTATAGAGAAGAAAATCCATGCGGCTGTTTGCCAGTGTTCGTTTTACCATAAAGGAAAAAATCCTTGCGCATGTCCGAAAGCCCAACCATGCTATCAATCGTACGATTTTTAAAACCAAAACTGTATAATTAATCGGATTTTGAAATCGGGATTCTAAATTTGGGATTTTTAGTTTCGGGCATATGAACTCCATTCAAAATTTTTAATAGAACTTTCTTTGTGTTATTTTTGGGGTTAAAATTCATTATAAATTTTGAGGTGATTTTATATAAGGAAGAATTGCCCCAAATTTTATGTTCATATTTCATGTTATTTTTAGGGTTTATTATTTTTTGGGGCAATTTTTCCTGGGGCCATATTTTGCAGCGCCGTTTTTTGTTGTTGGAACTTTACAAGTACCTAATTTTTAGAAATTTTTTTTATTTATTTGTTTCAAAGATTTTCTTCTCTAGTCGTTTTTTTATTTGTGTTTAAGGCGTGCAAAAATTTGTGCACGTGTAATCACCACCACAACTTCAGAATACGTCAAAGCATTTATTCACTCTAACTTTCATTGCTTCATTGGGTTTTATCATGTCACATTTAATACTTCTTAATCCATGTGTGGGCTGCTTGACATTTGCGTTTAAAATACTTTCTATTAAATTACTAAAGCACAAATACATCCACACTCACAGTCGTCTTTATGGAGAAGACATTATTGTTAATGAAAGGATTATGGCGAAATGACGTCATGATATAATTTTTTTGCGTAACAATTTGCATTAAACAATTTTCGTCACTATGAATTCAAAATTTAAAGACATAACTTTTAATTAACGATCGTAAATTTGCTTATTATAATTAAAAAATTACAAAAAAAAGAAAAGAATTTGTTTATTTTTCTTGCTACACACTTTATCCTTCCTGTAAAAGACACCCACATATTAAGAGGGAATTGTTCCTTTATTATGAATAATGTTTTCACTGTAATATACTTTACCTACGAAGGTTAAATAATAAGTTTACTAGACTTTTTAAACATGTTTTCATATGTCAATGGCCCATTAATTTGTACTGTCATCATAACTGGAGAGCTAAACAAAATTAACAAAAAGAGTGCGTTAAGATTGTTGAAGCCTTTTGCGAAAATGGGCGTTTAAATCAAAATGCATTTCATGCAATTCGTAATTTTGTTGATCAACATAATCGACTAAATGTGTTCACAATCGCACAATTTTAGCAAACCAGTTCTGTAGGAAATGTGAAACATCCTGTGCATGATCGCAAAGTTCGTTCTGCTGAAAACACTGCTGTTGTACGCGATAGTGTGGCAAAGGAGCCTTCAACCTCGAATCGTCGTCTTGCCCATCAACTGAACACTTCACGAACATCGCTGACCCGTGTTATCTCACGGCCACTGTGCCAGTTTGGGAACATCAACTTACTACACGCAGAGAAAAAATATGGTTGGGCATGGTTACGGCAACTATACTATGTTTATTGTAACAATATATATGGTTGTCGTACACAAAAAATTATTATGTTTTTTAATATCAACAATATTATAGTAACTGTTAACATTTCAATGTTTATTGCAATTATAAATTTGAGTATTTCTGACCGAAAAATTATCATTTTTCTAACAACTAAATAATGATAACTTTGAAAATATATTTTATTACTCACAGCCATTTTATGATAATTAATAGCCATAACTCAATAACTTTCTATACGCCCAATAATAATGTTATCATTTTGCGATGCACTAATGGCACATTTAAAAAAATAAGCGCACAATTATGCGCTACGCAATAAGACATACAGAGATTCAGTAAAGTAAGTGAAAGAATTTTATAGAGCTGTTAATAAAAAAAAATTTAATTTCAAGAGCCACTGCATACCCCTACTACGAAGCAGGTTTGTAAGGAAGAATAATAAAAAGTAACTGTAACAAAAACATTCAGTGTGTAAAGTTACATCCAACAATTTTTATATGCGCTGAATAAAGCGCTTTATGTGTCAACAATGTATTGTTTAAAAATGGAAAGATGCCATATATAATTCACGCCTTCCGTAAGCGATACTTTTACGTTTCTCCCTTACAAACCTGCTTCGTTGGAAGCTCCATTTTTTATTGGGCGTGTAGTCATAATATTTTTAAGATGCAATCAAAATATATTAACTCTTATAATATTTTGCTATCGCTATTTGTCAAACAATTTTGCATCAGTTGTGTCGTTTGTTTATTTATGCTTAGCGAATTATTTGTTAGCGAGTGGTTCAACAAATAAAAAAAAAAGTTTTTAGAAATTAAATAATTGAGAAAAATAAAAAAAATTAAAAGTGCCACAAAATAAAAAATCGATGCAAAAAATTTCAATTTATTTTTACTGTTGTGAAAGTGGTGCTGAATCATAATATGATTACTTCTAAGTTTATTATGATTAACATGATAAGAATATGATTAATGAAAAAATATTGTGATGTAATATTACGAATATAATTGGTCATAATATAATTCAATAATAATCGTTATATGACTACAAAAAGTTGCTGACATTATTAACATTTTTTTTGGCATAACATATTTTAACAATGGAGTGCCCCGGTAGCTGGTAGTTAGCTAGTCTATCAGCGCCGGGGTTGCGGGTTCGATTCCCGCCAGAGACTCTGGTTTCTTTCCTGCAGACAAGCGTAGAGCTTCGCGGGATTAGCTTAGGGAATTAAAAAAAAAGCGTTACCATATTATGTTTAAATATGACCATAAGATTGTTAAAATCAACAAAAATGTTCCCGATAGGGTCGAAATTAATCACATTTTGGTCAATATTAACCATAACAATGGTCAAAACTGACCATATTAGGTTCAAAATTGACCATGATATGGTAAAAATTTCCCACAATTTTGACAAAATTAACCATATTATGGTCAGAATTTACAATAATATGGTCAATGTTAACCATATTATTGTTATTTATTTCATTAATTTTTTCAACTTGTTTATTAAGTGCAAAATTATAATTTTATTTGATTTTGTATTCCTGATAGGTGTTATGTTCCACATTGATAAAAAAATCCCCTTCGATTCATATTCCAGCCTGTGACGACCATCATTACCATTTTTTCTGTTCTACAAGTTTATTCTACGTGAATTTATGTATTTTTTGTCAATAATTAAAATAAAATGAATGAGCATTTTAATCAAACCAAGCAACTATTGTGAAATGTAAACGATCAGAATGTTGTTGCTTTTAAAACATATTATTTTTAAGTTTAAATTTTACATACAACGTTTTAAAATGTTATAATTTCTAACATATTATTGTTATTAAACATTAACCATAACATGTTTGGAGGCCACCATTATATGGTTATAGTTTTTGAATGGATGAATTTAACCGTAATATGGTTGCCGTGATAATAATATGTTTAAGTGTATAGTTGTAGTTTTACTTTGTTAAAACATTATATTGTTAAATTCAACCATATTTGACGTTTCAAGGAAGGTAAACACTTTATATATAGTTAAATAGAAACAAAATATTATCAATCTTGAAAAAGTTTTGTTAAAAATAACAAAAGTTTGTTTGTTGCCATTGCGGGGTCCATAATATGTTTATTTTAACCAACCGTGTTTTTTCTCTGCGTGTAGTTTCGTGGTAAAAACCTAATAAATTTCCCTATGAAGCCACGTGTAGAGGTGGATATGGATTTATAATTATTATTTTTAATGCGAAGTGATAATATGCAATTATTTTTTTTTTAGTAAATTCGATATGTAAGAAAACATATACATTAGAGCGACTCACCAAAAAAGGTGCTCGATGTTCCCTCCTAAAAATTAACCTTAGACTTTTTTAAGATACCATTTTAAATAATTCGGCTCCAGCTTTGACCTCTCGTGAGCTGGACCATTTTGAAAAAGGGTATATTTTTGCATGTTTTATTAATTTGAGAATCTGTTTCCTTACCAACATATACAAATTGGGTATCGTAAGAAAGGGGTTTTTAAGGCGCGTCCAACTGTATATACAATTTGTCCAAGGATGATCATCCATGTCCTTTTTTTAAGGATTTTCTGTAAAAAAAACGGGTTTTGAATTTTTTGTTCGGGGTTTTTTGTAATAAAAATGCCAAATTAACATATTTTAATCTTTAGTCGATTCAATTAAATACGTGTTTCCGCGCTTTTTGATTAAAAATATTTCACAACCCTGCTTTTAAGGCAAACATCGTCCGCATAATCTAATTCAGCATTGCATCTCAAAATTCTGAGTTCGTGCTTATATAAACTAAAAAAGAAATTAGAAAGAAAAAATTATTATGATTGATTTACTTACACCTTACAGAATGATAAAACACCAACATCATGCCCGATATGGTTTTTACTTTAGAAATCTTATGTACCAAAAATATGAACTGAATGAGAAGCAAGAGTTCAAATTTACTTTTTAACCCTTCGTGGTATAAATACATGAGTCTAGCCAGACCTTTTTCAATGTGTATAGAAAATGAAAACATGCGTAAGCCGGAGGGTTAAATGCAACCAAAGTTGAATCTTTTTTTTATTTGATTTAGAATTTTATTCTTATTTCAAGAAATTTCGGTATTGATTTTCGACAGTAATCCCATTTAGGATGGTTTTAAGTACGTTTTAGTGTTATTCGGATTTGCATTTTTGAGTACGACTTAAAGCAAACATAAAAAACTGGATTTATCCCGAGTGTTTTTCTTTCTGTGTATTTGAAGTCTAAATGGGTTTCCTGTGATTACAGGAGCACACATATAACGGAAAATACGTTTTCTTTAACATTTTTTGTACTGATTTAGTGTGTATTTATCAAAAATACAAATTAAGAACTTAGCACGTCATAGAGAAATCTTATTAATAATACGTTTTGTATTCCCGAAAATAACTTTGATGGAAATAGTGTTTGTTGGCAACCAAAACATATTTCGGTACCGGTATAGAACTATTTGTTATTTCGGTATTGTTTTCAACACCGGTGTTTAATATTAAACGGTATTTAAGCAGTATCGGTTTAGTAACGGAATCGGTTGCTAGACTTGAAATTTTTTCTTAAAAGTTAGAAAATTTTTAAATTACAATTTTTTTTTGAATTAAAATGTTTTCAGCAAGTTCTTATTCTTATGATATTTTTGTTTTCTTTGTTAAATCGTTCGCAAAAGAATTAGTTCATTGACATGCCAATTCCTCCTTCCCCATTTGCGCTATCATCGATAACATTTTTGTTTACACTTAATTTACATGCATTATTAACATATTGTTTTTTTTATAACATTTCGCTACTTAATTAAATACACGACTATTAAATATTAAAGTTTTTTGTTGTTGTAGCCGATAATGGTTATAGAAACAAAGTTGTGTTTATATATTCGAGTTAACTACCTTTATACTCCTACTTTAGCTCATTTAATATTTATATATTTATTGTTTATAGAGTATGTATGCATATGTTTATGTAAGTATGTAAAAGCGTTATTACCCAGCGGGAAAAACAAATAGTAAAGAAGCCTTCCAAAAGACTTTTTTTTTGCATACACAGGTCCTCCCAGCCGCAGTCCAACTTTATTTCTAATTTACACGGCGTGTCATTGAAGACCATTCTACTTTAAAGGATTCTTAAAGGCCTTTTTAAAACCAGTAAGAAATAAGCTGTATCTAAGCAAATTTGTTATTGCTAATAATGCGAAGTGTGCAAATTATTAACTCTTAGTATTGGCTATTTTTTAGAAACTTGAAAAGTTTTTTCTAAACATTCCCACATGGCTTCTAAGAGGAGATTCGAAAAACCGAAATTTGAAAATGTCGAATTAAAAAAAAAAAAACATTCTAAAAGCCTTTTTTCCGAGTCTGCCTTCCTAAGAAAAAGTTTATTAGGAATGTGTTTGTAGACCTTCTTAAATGCCTGGAAAATGGAAGTGCTTGGAATTTTTCCCGCTGGGTATGAACATTTTTATATAAATGCACAAACACTTACACATTTAGTTGACTACCCGATTTAACCTCAATTTTTTTTTTTTTTTTGTTATTCAGTTTAATTTTTTTATTTATTTTCGCTGATGTTTATATAAGAAATAAAAAACCCGAATATATGTAATAAAATTTGTTAAATATTATGAATATGTGTTTCCACAAATCTACCGAGCCGAACACTAAGGAGCGACATTAAGTGTTTATTTTCAAACACTGGTAGATTTTATATGAGATAACTACCTGCTATAAAATAAGAGAAAAACTCTTAATAAAGTAGCGAATTTTTGTCATTTTAAGCTTTTTTCCAAATAGTGTTATATATTCTTATTATTATTATTTTATTCCCGTAGTTTCTAGGAGGATCATAGGGCCAGTCAAGCGCAGTTCGAGTGATGCTGTCTAGGGCTTCCTCAAAGTATGCCCGATCCAATTCCATTTACGTCGTTGAATTTCGGTTTTTATTGGTGTTCGGCCAGAATATGCGTAATATTTGTCACAGACACCGGTTTACAAATACTTGGAGAGCATTAATTTCCCAAGTAGAAGCGTGACATGTTTCGCACCCGTACAATATAACAAACTTTACGCCAAAGATTAGAGATATATGCGGATCGCTAGACCCTATTTAGTATTTTAAACGATATTCTATCCTTTGTGATTCTAGATCTTATATCATGACTAGATCCACCATTATTGGTAATGATACTTTCCAAGAACAGGAAGAGACGAAAACGTCGATCATTTCCCGTCTAATAAAAGAGGTTAAGTGTAGACGGCATAAATGCCCATTATCTTAGTTTTCGCAATTTTGATCCTTAGGCTTGGTTTCGCTGCACACTCGCTCAAGGTGTGAAGTTTTGTCGCGATATGGGGGTGTTTGTGTGCCAGAATACATATATCATCTGTGTACCTTGGATGCACCATGTAATTCCGATGTTGTCGTTTGTCACCCGGTTCATTATTATGTCAAGCGTTAGGTTGAACCGTTGAGATGTCCGCTAGGACACCAGTCGAGAGATTTATAATAATAAATAATTCAAATAAACTTTGTGCCCGTTATAATTCTGAACAACTTTTGGGAGAACAATCCATACAAGGAGACATTTTAAAAATTATTTAAGCAATTTTCAAAGCAAATAACCGGATAAAATTCATTAAAAAGCTTCTTAATATTATTTGTGATAGAAAAAAGGGGGCGCTGTTAACAGTAGCTATAAATTAAAGCTGTTAAAAATTCAAGTAATTTATGTCCAATGAACTATGTGAAGTTCAGTTAAAACTAACTATTACTTTAACTTCCAGTTAACAGTACGTTTTGACAGTTATAACTGGTAGTTAATTATAACGGAACTTGGTGAAATTGGCCGTTAATGACAAAATTATTTGTATTTTTAAAAAAGTCATTTTCTTATTATGGTTGTTGTGAATTCTGTTTTCGTAAAACTTCATCGATATCGTGTTCTTTAAAATAACGATATCAAGTGTGTTTCTATGGGTTGTACACAACGAAATAAGTCGAAATATTAAAAATTTAAGAACCAATTTTCTAATGGAATATAATGAAATATCCCAATTCAAAATGAAGCTTCAAACGAAGCTGATTTGTAACGGAGAAGTGTCAGAGTTTCGCTCTCCATCTGGCTTACGGAAGGCATCCGTTTAATACGGCGAGTTCTCACTTTGGAGCAACAGATTTTTTAAACAAAAAGCGCATATAACAACTTGTGAGTGTGAGCTATCAGATTAACACACTAAATGTTTTCTAACATTTTTTTTAAGTATTATCCCTTATTAACCTGCTTCGTAGTAATGGAATGCCGTGGCACTTGAAATGTTTTTTTTTTTTTATAAAACTTGTTAAGAGTTCGTACTTTACTGCATCTCCGTATATCTTAAATATATCATTAGTGCTTAGCAAAACGATAAAAAATTTTTATTGGGATTCGGCAATATTTAAATATATTTTTTTAATTGCCTGATAAAAACCCTCCAAAAATAATGTTGCATGTTAACCCTTTAAAAGCGCGTTGGTGTATTTCTTTATTCCAAGTTAAAAATAAACATAAACTTATTCACTTTAATCGCATTTATTGCACAAATCTGATAACGTTACGCATCATTATTGAGCAGTCAGTTGAGTGGACTGCGCGGCTTTACTTGGTATTCATCGATTCGATACCCTTTCTCATTCAACCAAAGAGAGCACACTACCATGCAGGGGCACTCCAACTAAAATAATAGATTTAATAAAAGTTCTATATCGCAATGCTGACTATCGAATTCTTAATGATGGCTGCATTAGTGACCTTTTCACAATTAAAACTGAAGGCTGTTTTCTGTCGCCCCTACTTTTTAATATTATCTTGGATAACGCAGTAAGAAAAGTCTCTTGTGAACAAAGCGAAAGAACGTGGGGATTAAACAGAGATATCAACTACACAGACGACATATTTCTACTATCGCACTACTGCAATGATATGCAGGCTACGATCCCTGCAGATAAACTGAATAAGCTTAAACTTGTCTAAAAATTAATATAGCCAGACTAAAATAATGCGAGAAAATCCTATAAACAATAGAGAATATCTATAGACGAAAGGAATTTAAAAGAAGTTTCCACGTTCTGCTATCTCTGAAGTCTTCTGACCTTAACAGGTGGTTGTTCTGATGAATGTAAGAAACAGAACAAAAGTTGCCAAACAGAACGTATGCCCTCTAAACGCCATTTGGCGTTCTGCACACATCCCAAGAAGAACCAAGCTAAACATATTAAACTCCTCATAAACCGCTGCCTGCGTAGAATTCTAAAAATGTTCTGGCCATTTACGATATCCAGTGAAACGCTATGAATCTAAACTTCCCAAATTCAGATACATCCAGAGAAAAAACATATTTAAATATGGTCACCTCCAACAACACTATTTTAAAAGAAAATTTAAACCATTTTATGTTTAGTTTAACCATATTATTGTCACCGACAACCTTATTACGGTTAATAATAACTAAAATGTGTTAAATACTTATAATAGCATGATGGGTTTTCAACCGTAGCATGTTGCTCTTGGAAAAGAAGAAAATACTATTGTTAATTTGAAAACAAATTATTGTCATATTTAACCAAAAGATTTTTAAAGGCAAACATAATATGGTTGTAGCTTCTTGAAGGAGGACTTACCTAATCATATTATGGTTGTCGGTAACAATAATACATAGTTTTTTTTTGAAGGTTACTATATTTAAACATGTTTTGTTTTGCGACTACATGTTGAGATACATAAAAAATCTGCAAAAGCCCGTTAAAGACATCACGCAATCAAATAAAATCCGCAAGGAAGCCGTAAAAGAATGAAACTGTCACTTACCTGGCGCCGCGAAAACGAAATTGAGGTAGCTAATCTCGACAAGAGCTGGAGCGAGGTGAAAACACTCGCATCGAACAAACCAGAATGGAATAAATTTGTTATAGGAAGGAACTTAGGGAACTTTTATATTGATACCACAGTTCACGTAACACTCTTTTATTGACGACGACTGTACGTTTATGTCTCAACTTAAGCCTAGAGTACACGAGTGCCCCGGTAGACTAGCTGGTAGCGAGCTAATCTATCAGCGCCGGGGTTGCGGGTTCGATTCCCGGCTGAGACTCTGGTTTCATTCCTGCAGACAAGCTAAAGCTTCGCGGGGTAAGCTTAGGTAGGATATTAAAAAAAAAAAAAAAAAAAAATGTCAAAGCCACATGCGCATGTGGTTTTAACGTAATTTTGTTGTCATTACAAAGCCACAATGCCCATTATGTGATGTGCGATAATAACAAAATTACGTTAGAACCACATGATCATGTGGATTTTCACATTCCGCGTACTCTAGGATTGAAGCCATGCTCACAGCGACGTCTGGCACTGTGTTTATACCTTATCTTTAAAGTCTAGAAATTTTTTGAAAATTTCACATTACAACGCTGCCAACCTTATTACATTTAAGCTGTTATGTTTTTTAATTTAACGACTACTTTTAAGCATAACATATATTTTGCTTTTTTAACATTCTTACTGAAACAATCTGTACAGGGTTGTCAACATTAAATTTTAGGCATACATTTGTAAAACTTGGACGGGGAGGTAGCTGGCGCGTCATTGTCATTATATTTTAAGGATAATCGGGCCGTCTTTGTTTGTCTGCCATTCATGCGTTTTATTTCGCATTCCCCAAAGTGTTCTCCTTCCCATGCGATGATTCAAGTTACCTATGATTTTAGTTGAGGCTCGAAATTTGTGTGATATCCAAATTAATACATTTGCTATTGCGGTATTGTTATCAATAGCGATATTAAATGAATTGGTATTTCGGTATCGGTATCAATACCGATATTGAATTTAAAGCGCTATTTAATCAGTATCGGTATTAATAACGGCAAATAAGTAGACTAATTTATCGAATAAACTTCAAAGGTTGTTCCGAAAACTCCGTTTCCATTGGGCTTACAAATGTATATTTTAAAGATTTAAGAGAATATGAAATAAATTCTCATTCAGGATATGGATTAAATTATAGGACTCTCTTCTATTTTTTTGTGCAGACAAATTCTATAAATAAAAGATTTTATACAAATTTTCGCCAAAAATATTTTGCGTAGTAAAAAAAGAACAAAGAAATTTGATTTTTAACTACAAAAACGAAATAAATCTGTTGTCTCTCCTTTTCTTTTAATATTTACAATCTCATTTTTACTGTCGTTTAATAAAAAAAGAAAATTAAAAGTGTGTTTATTTATTTAGCAAAGTGTTTACATGTTTATGTGAGTGAATGTGGTATTCATGAATACCAACATTTGTAGGTGTAAATAACGTACATAAGACTAAGTGTCTATTTGTGTATGTGTGTCGTTTTATAGCACAGCACGTTTATGTAATTATTATATATGTACAATATAATGCCATAATGTCACTTTTTTAACGTTATATACATTAACATACACAAACAAACATGTTAAAAATCAAATTACAAAATATAGAAATACATTCATTGTTTTTAGGTTGGTAGATGGATATGCGTGGCTGTAGGTGTACGTATGTTTAAGTGTGTGTGTTTAAGCATTAAACAATAAATTTCATGTGTATATTTGAACATATGTACGTAGCTGAAATGTTATATACTTTACTTATATTTGTTTGTTGGTACTCAGCGGGGAAAATAAGTAGTAAATAGGCCTTTTTAAAGGCTTCTTTTTGCAGACGGAAAGCCTCACAGTGTGTCATTAAAGACTAGCGTCTTGTCTTCTCGCATCTAGTTTATCGATCCTATAAGGAGCATAGGGCCTCAATCTAGTTTATAGGCTTGTAAAAGCCCTAATCTAAGAAAAATTGGTGTTACTTATGCCCAATTTTTAGGATTGATATTAAAACACATTTATGATTAAAATCGTTTTAAATACAAAATTATTTTCTTCACTAAAAACTTAAATGTAACTTAATTCCCCGATGTGGTACATTTAAAATCATTTTAAGTTTCAATTGGAAAAACTTAGCAAGGTGGTCTTAATATTAACCCATTTACATCCGCTGTGACAATTTGGGAGCACTTAATTTATTGCGGGTTACGACAAAGTTTTTGACATTTGACTAAAAGTTCAGAAATTTTTATAACATCAAAAAATTTTTTTTTTTTTAATTTTCACACAAGTGAGTACAGTACACCATTAAAAAAAAAAATTTTGTTTTATTTGTTTTTTGTTTATATGTTATGCATTTAATAATAAAATTAACAATATTTTTTTTTGTCCGGTTGTTTCTGTTTGGGTTTAAATGGGTTAAACCAATACAACAACAACAGGCAAAGCAATAGCATACAACTGTTTTTTGAGGCCACCTTGTAAATAAATACACTTTTTTATGATTTTTTTTTTGTTTATAGTGGTGCTACCATACTTAATTAAAAAAGACTTTTTAAGCAAAACTCAAAAAATCAATCTGTATTTAAATACGATTTAAGTTTATATGAATATTAACCTAATACAGATTTAAATAACTATTATCCTGCAAATTGGGCATTAATAATAATGTGAAGTTAGTAAATCAATTACTTTGGATTCTAAGTATTTTTTCCCGAAATTTGAAAGGTAATTCCAAATATCTTTTAAGAGGGCGATTTTGAGTGGCCTTATATTAGATGTGAAGTTTTAATTTGCAAAAGAAAATACATTTTCAAAGAAAAAAGAATGAAATGAGTAACAAATCGTTAGAAATTAATTTTTTAAAGGCCAATGAAGTAAAAGCGCTTGTAAATTTTCCCGCTTGGTAAATTACACCACAGACTTACACACGCTCACTTATTATTTTCTATATAATTAATAATGTTTGCTTTTTTTATTTGGCTGATTGTATCATAAATACAAACACGCAGTCATATACTCTCGTATATACAAATATGCATACATACATACCTATTTACCGTGACTACATGGTTGTTGTAAAATTGTAAACTATTCAAATATTTTATTGGGAAAATGTACTTTTTTATTTGCAAAGAGTACCAGAATATCTAGTTATACAATTTTCAATGTTTACTTATTTATTTGATATGACAACTACAGTAGATAACGGATATACATAATAACATCTTTTATAAGAAAAAAAAAACGCTTTTAAGAAAGTTATTCAAATCTTTAAGCATTTCGATTAATTTTTTTTTTTTTTGACAAATTATTATATTGACAGATAAAAAATAAAGAATAGAATTGATAATGCAAAGAAGTAGATACATTTTATATGGAATGCTTAAAAATTTTGCGACTCGAAAAGTCATAACAATATTTAGCAATTAGTGTTCAAAAATAAGTGCTACGAGACCGCATTTTTAATATATATTTTGACATAAAAATTTGTCGTAGAAAGGAGTAGTGAAATCAATTTTATTTAAAGAAGGTTTTTTCTTATACTCTCACTTATAACTACATACTTATTCTCTTAACACTGCTTCCAAACAAGGCGAAGTCATTTTTCAGGTGGCGTTTAGAGCACAGCTGAACTTTTTTTTTCTTACCAAAGAACGAAATGTCAAAAGTTTCTTGCGTTTTTGACATAGCGACCAACGAAAGCAACAAATAAATTACAATGTTGTGTTTTTGGTGTTGTACTTGTTGTAGTATCGCCGCCTCCGTTAACATGAATTCGCCTTGCTACTATACATTCATTTAATTTCATACATTTTGTAAACAATGAAAAATTATTTAAGAAAGAAATGAGAGAGAATTTGAAGTTTCTGTCGTCGCACACTTAGGCCAAAAGACCCTTTTCCGGGGATCAATTCATATCTCGGGTACCCCAAAATAATAACTAATTAATTAATAAACGTGATTTTTTATTCAAGCACGATCCTGCTAAATTGCCTGCAAATAAATGACTTCGGATATTTATTACGCAAAAATTGGTTTGTTAGCAGATCTAAGTTCGTGAGTGCGTGAGAATCAAATTTTTTTATTCACGCACTTAATTTTTTTAAATGATTATAAAATATAAATAAAATATGATTATAATATAAAATACGTAACTCATACGTTACAAATTACGACATTTGCACATCTCCAATAAAAACACATAAAATAATGACAAAACGCGTGTTGCAACTTATTCGTTTATAACTTATATAATTACGAAAAGCTTTTAGCTTTTTCTTTAGCCTATTTTTCACTTTTTTCTTACAATGTATAATTTTAACGCGTCACTAAAAAAGCACCGTTACACATTTAACAATTAGTGATGTAGAATTTTGTGCACTTTAACCGAGTACTTCTAGTTTTCACGGTACTAAAACTATTTTTAATTAATCCGTGATTTCACCGCCTTTGGCCCCTGTGTGCAACGATTTATGGGCTTCAGGATGTTTGCCTGATGTTGAAGACTCTATTTTGTTTGAACAGTTATGCCCATGATACAAATACACAAGGTAGTTCCACTTCTCTCTCACAATATATTTTTTGAAGTTTATCGGAATTATTTGAAGTAAATTTTTTTATAAACATTAAAAAAACGTTGCCACATATAAAATAAATACAATAAATTCCTTTCGGCAGTTTTAAGTAAAAATGTGTAATTTGTCTTACAAATTATAAATTTTTTATTTAGATATTAGTAAAAAAGTATACTTGGCCATTTGATATCAAGGCGAATTATCTACCCGCGTTTGGTTTTAGAATGCTTTGTTAGAAACGGTTGCTTTGTATGATACCTTTTGTGCAATCATGGACCTAGCAAAATTAAATTATGTAAGATTCATATAAGTATTCTTTGTGTTTAATATTATTTAGGCATCTACATCTACATATTTTTCGCCTCGAAGTGGTTTTGTAAAGAGGATTTTTATGGGGCCTATGGTTAATGATAAGTATATTAGCATAATATTTTGCTATGATAGTGTAGCTTTTACAAAAGTTCTCGTGTCCAAATTGTATATAACTACCATGCTATACCAAAACATTTATAAGGAAACAATAGGCTTAAAAGCTACATGTATACACTAAGGAGTGTTTTTTTTTGAAAGCTATGATCAATTACGCAACGATTTGAATAAAATTTGATAGGATGACTTATATTAGAATTATCCGGTGTGTTCTGAAAATCGCGTGATTTCAAATCACGTGCCTTTAAAGTTGCACGTGTGAATTTGTGGTGTTCTGAAGGTCATACCGTATTTGTGTTTCTGGGTGTGCTTTCGGCAATTGAAAATCACAAAAACCGAATCCACCATTTTTAAAAGGCTTGTGACACTTGAAATGTTTTTATCAAATTTTTTTATATTGTCTGAGGAATTTTATACATTACAGTTTTGCGCACAATGCTTACATGGACAGATAGCCAGCCAGACATCGTTAGATCGGTTAAAAAAGTGATTTTGAGCCAATATTTTTATGAGTTACAAACATGAGCACAATTCTATTTATTTATTATTGCTTTGTATTATAAATACATATGTACATACATATTATTTTAAAGTTAATTCGGTATAATAATAGGCTTTTGAGTTAAAAATCTTTTTAATTCATTATATTGTACGATTTACACATTAGGTCAAGCCTCATATGTACATATTGTTACACCATGCTAATGGGATTCATTAAATACACCACGAAGAACAATAAATTTTTGTATTATCATCGACGTTAGAGCTCGATAGGAGTGATGAACTCAAGAAAATGTAACCACTTTTGTTGAATATTCAATTACGGCTTGACAGTCTCTTGATAATTCAAATTATTGATCCGCTTTAGCCCGAATGCCATCAAAAGTCATGGCAGGACGGTTTTTGAATAATGTAATTTTATTATGATGTGAATTATCTGAAGCTCCCGCAACTTTAATTTCCGTTTACTCAACGTTGCCGGTAAAAGGAATATTGAACAGTAACTCCTCATCGTCATTGGCTCCATATACAACAATTTCTTTTAATTTAACGTTGCCGGTAAAGGGCATATTGAAAAGTAACTCCTCATCGGCATTACTTTAAACAAACTGCGCTAAGTCCAAGCGTTTTTCATAGGGTTCAAATATTTTCTTATCACTACCTTCCTATTCATCATTTTAACATTTGAAGTTTTCCACATCGATCTTTTGTTACAGACTATTTTCTATGCCCATTTCTAAAGCATGACCATCATCGGTGGCTTCATGATCATAATTTGTTAATTCACAGTTATATAAACAGTCTTTTATTATAATGTTCTTCAATCTTTTGTAATTTAAAATAAAATTTGTCTAAACTTCAAAAAATAAATAAAACAAAAACAGAAAAATTTGATTATTTAACGAAATATGGTAGCACAAATTTTGATAATTCCCATAAACGTCAGAACGTTAATATGGCGTCAAAAAGAGAGAGTGGAACTACCTTCTGTATTTGTATCATGGTTATGCCCGTAATTTCTACTAAAAGAAATCTAGCTGTGCATAGAAATCTATGGTGTAAAAACTGCCATATTTTAACTTAAAACTGAAGGTAAAACCCGTATGCAAAACAGAAGTTGAAATAGATAAAATAACTGTTAGTACACTGGTTCACACTTTTCAAGTTTTAGCCGTCAAGGCTTGAGCTTTTAGAAGAGAAGAGAAAAGAGAATGTCTTTTCATTTCCTCTCTCTCCTAAAAACTCAAAACTTGACGTAAAAATGACGGGCATTAGTATGGTAACTTTACCTGGGCTTGCCAGATTTTAATATGCAAAATTGTTTACAATCAATTTTTCTTTACAAAGAATTCTAAACAGTTAAAAACTTCCAAAAATAATCGTTTATGAAAACCGCACAATTCAACAAAACTAGGTAAAGCAGAAAACAAATACATACACACAATAGCAAATGAACTTACTAATGGCGTCAATAATTTCTGTACGCTTTTGTCAAGGCGAATTAAGTAGAAGGTGAGGTCAACTCCACAACAACACTGCTTCTGTAGTCGGATTGTCAAAAATATTCGTTGTTAAAATAAAATATTTGTTAACCTAAAAAACTAGTTTGTATACAAACTTTTACAAGTCGACCACCGAAAAAAAACCATATCGCTCATTTGCTGCAAGACCGGCATAAATAAAAAAATCTGTTTCGAGATAAACGCGTTGAAAGTTTTTGATTTGCTCTAATCACTTAGAAAAAATAACGACACATTCTCTTCAAAAGGGGAAAGTATAAAAGATAAGTTTTTTTTACACAATATAAAGAAAAACATAGTGAACAATTCTGCATCACTAACTCCAAAATTGTATTTTTTGATTTATGCCGGTCTTGCAGCAAATGAGCGATATGTTGACTTAACCCCACCTTCTAGTCAATTCGCCTTGGCTTTTGTTTTGAGTCAGTTGCTTGATGGTTTTAATTATACGTGTAGAGGAAAATTATACATACAAGTATTGATACGCGTTTCTATTTCAAATCAGCATCTCAGTGTTGCCAATTTTAAGTGTTGAACAAAGGAATCGTTGTTTTGTATATTTTAAACAAATATATTAAAAAAAACGATAAAATATTTATTTGCTTTTTACACAGCTTTGTTTAAGACAAACTGTAAACGAATTACAAATAAATTACGTGCCTTTTGTTAGGCTTTTAAAAAGACTTAGCAAGACAAATTTTTTCTTGATTCTTGACGACTTCTGAAAATCTGGTTAATCAAGAAAAATCAAGGCCATCTGGCGAGCCCAACTTTACCTTACTGTAAAGGTGGATTCATCCAATATTTTTGTCCGGAGAATAATTTGTTTATTGAGAGTATTATGCAGAACGATTCACCCTTTTCGGATGATTTGTCCGGAAAAACAAAGCTACCATATGGTTAACAGATGTAAACAATTATACAAAACGGCTGCACAACTAGCAAGCCACTTATTTTCAATTGTTTTTCAAAAGTATTTTTTAAGAGAATGGACGAAAAAAGGAAAGTGATTTTATTATTTTTGATACAACCATAAACAGTTCAACAAAAATAGCCACAATACTAAATATTTTTAATTATTTATATTTGATTTAATTATTCAGCAAATAATCAATCATTTCAACGTTTCGTCAGCTCATTATCTAGAATTTAGTTTGGACTTATTGGCATCGTCCTTATTTTCACAATTTTGTAAAAAGCGCTTAAGGAATTCATGTCGGCACAAAAACTGGGTTATTTTCGTATTTAGCTCCCATCTTCTTTTACTCTGTTCGGTACTTTAGCTGCATAAAGAGTACCAAACTTTGTAGCATTTTTTTTTAAATTCCTATTAAATTGTTTTTGCATAGGTGACATTATATAATATTTTTTCTCATATCTTTATTGTTGTTGTTGCTTTCATATATTAAATATTTGTTGTCTGTATTCATTATAAAAAAATTTACTATTTGCGTGTGCTGGTATGTTATTGTTGTTGCTTTTGTTTTAGTTAATATTAAAGTTGTTGCTTTTAAGATTTTTAAAACATTACTGTTTTATATATTCGTAAATATGGCTCTTTAAATTTAATATGCAAGCAGTAATTTAAAAGAATGTTTACTTTTCTGGAATTTTTGGGAATAAGAGTTAACCTTATCATTTTCAATAACTAGCAGGCCAGCCAATTCTGTTCCAAAGTGGAAGTAATTCCGTACTTTGCTTCTTTAGAAAACAAAAATATGATCTAGCCGGAATAAATGTTTTTAACTTAGTTTTAAAGAGATTTTTGTTTAGTAAATCAAAAAGCTTTGGCCACTTTAAGTGGTACTCGCAGAAAAACTGCTTGAACTGTAAAATTTACTCCACAACGATTTAATTCCTTTCTATTTCTGTCTTTAGATTATTTTGTTGCTGATAAGGGCTCGACAACGTTGACGCCGCTGATGATGATAATGTTAACAATTTTGTGTTTATTGTTTGTAACTTGTACGCGTTCTCCTCATGACAATTGTTGTTGGCATTTTGTTGTTTGGTGTTAGCGCTATTGTTTTTGTTGTTGTTTTGTTTTGTTAAGTAATAATTTTCACTGTTGTGCAGCGGAAATATTGTTATAGAATTAAATATCCTGGTTTTTTGACGCTTTCACAATTATTATACGCTTGCAAAATGTGTACGGTGGCATAATAATGTGGCACGGTGAAGACGAACGTGTAAATGTGTGTGCTTTAATTTCATTAATATTTAAGTGTGTGTATTTAGGCGAAAGTAGATTTTAGTAGTTTTAGTGTTTGCTTGTATGGTGACACAATATGAAACAATATGGAACATACAATTTTAATGAGTTTCCATCAAATGTGGCCTCCAAACATCTAAACTGGTGAGTAAATATTGTTAGAAAAAAAATTTAATTTCTTATTCTTAGCTTTTCCTTTGTAATTAATATTATTAACAGGAAACGAAATATTTAACATTTCCCTTGGGATTTTTTTTATTTTTATAATTAGCAAAAGGTACTTTTTTGCTGAAAGAAATATTTCAATTTAAAAGGAGTCTTTTTTTAATAGATGTTTGCTTAAAAACACTTTTGCACAAGGTGCCATTTTAAAGTATTCTTTTTAAAGTTCTTATTCGAAATGTACTGTTTTAAAATTTTTTCGAAGGTCTTTTCAAAATGTACTTTTTGAAAAAATATTTTTTCAAAAGTTATTATTCCAAAAATTTTTTAATTTTTGAAGGGGTACTTTTTTAAGCTATTACATATTTGGTACTTTTCAAGATCTACTTTTCGAAAAGATTATTTGAAAGTTATTTTTTAAAAGTAACTTTCAAAAAGTACATTTAAAAAAAATTTTTTTTTTTTAAATTATACTTTTTTATTGGTCCATACTATTTAAAAGGGCAGAGGCTGTATCGCACACTAAATCATTAACAGGCATAGCTATAAATTCAAAAATTTTAAGTAGAGGCTGAAAACGATTTTGATAAAATTTGAATTGTGTATATTTATGATTTACGTCGTTTTCTTTTTTAAAAAAAGTGTTCCATAAGTGTTACATGGGATCTGGCAACATTTTTAAATGTTAACCTGATTTTAAAGAAGTATTTGGGGTATTCACAAGGTGTGCTATTAATTTATATTGTCATAATGTTCTAACATTTTACAATGGTTTAAAAATATTGTTGTTGCTTTGTAAACAAAAAGTGGCTTAAATTAATAGAACTTTGCTTGGTTTGTTTATTGTGCTGTCGTAATTATTTAGAAGAGACCTGCGCTGAGCGGTGGAGCCGAACCGCTTTAGTATTTGTAGCCGTCGCCGTTGATGAGTTTTATCAGGCTAATATCCGAATTTAACCTGCGGCTAGCAATTTTTGTAACAAAACACTTGCGGCGTCAAATTATATCGGCTAAGGACTCTGCTGTTTGGTAAACAAAGAAAATAAAATTTATTTGTGATTTGCGACTAAAATATGGAAAATAGTTAGGTATGATTTAATTTAATTTATTAATTCATGTATTAGAATTAAAAAATATTTTGATTTAAGGTAAATATTTATTTATTTTAATTCAGGTGATTTAAATTCAAAATAGCACACTAAATTATGAGGGGTTGCTCACAACAGTCGTATTTTTTCATGTTATTATTTTTTGTATATTTTACGATAACAAAAGAACACAAGTTTCGGCATAAAACAATAAAGTACAATTATCGTTTAAAACTTGGAGCCTTTTACACCGCTAATTTCTAAGTAAAAAAAAATACGAGAGACGAATTAAAAAAATAATTTATTTTTGCTGATATAATAACAAAACCAGCTGTAAAATTAAGCTACAGCAGAAACTCGATTCTTGCACATACTCACTACTACAATTATGATATACATATTTTTGAGCGGTGGCTTGTTATTTGCTTAATTTCCCAAAATTGTAGCCGATGAACTAAAAACGGATCAAAAATATCTCTTCACTCAAAAGAAAAATGAATCCATCCGTATTCATATCAATCCGAAGCGGTATTAATATCAAGGTGAGTACGGATTTTCTTGAATCAAGTACAGACAGATTGATTTAATTACGGATTTCCTAACTACTTAACTTATCCATATTCAATGAGATCGATTTAAGTAAAACTAAGATTGAATCAATCTCAAACTGCGCTTGATTTAAGAGTTATAAAGTTGATTTAATACGAATAAGTTAACCGCAAATGAGCAGAAAGATATTTAATTAAAACTATTAGCGTTGGACTATGTATCTGAAAAATAAGAAAATTTTTTTTGAAAATTCTCGATGCTGTGGCGTTTATTTTTTGTTATGATGAAAACTGAGTAACCCAATAAAAAATGAAGCTTCCAACGAAGCAGGTTTGTAAGGGAGAAACGTAAAAGTTTCGCTTACCATATCGCTTACGGAAGGCATGGATTTTATATGGCGAGTTGCCATTTTGAAGCAGTTCATTTTTGACACATAAAGCGCTTTATTCAGCGCATATACAAATTGTTGGATGTAACGATCAACTTTACACACTGAATGTTTTTGTTACAGTTACTTTTTAGTATTCTCCCTTACAAACCTGCTTCGTAGTAAGGGAATGCACTTGCAATTTTATTTTTTTTTATAAAAGTTCTATAGAATTATTTCACTCACTTTACTGAATCTCTGTATGTCTTATTGCGTAGCGCATAATTGTGCGCTTATTTTTTTAAATGTTCCATTAGTGCTTCGCAAAATGATACAATTTTTATTGGGAATTTGAATAAGTTTAGTGAGGTATTTCCGAAAGATCAATGTTTATTATTGTATATTTTTCAAGTTTTAACCCCCTTAGGAAAGATAATAGTTCGAAAACGTTTACAACCCTTGAGACATTTTGGTAAACTTTTTCGCGATTCTACTCTACATACTTATTTGGGTTGTGTAAGTTTAGCTTCAGATTTGATGGTTTTTCTATTGTTTGATTTTAACATTTGAATGTAAATTGATAATGATTTGAAAATAAACATTTGACATCGAATGTTTAATAAATTTGATGTCAAATTGGTATCAAATGTTAAAATCAAATCAAAACTAAACTTGGCGATACTAAAGAGAAAAATAAATGTAAATATTAAAAATGGCGATTGAAGTTGATTTTGTACTTCGTGGTTAAATGTGTTTTACAAGTAAACGATTTATTTCTTGTGAAAAATAAAACTTATTTGTGAGTAATTTCAATGATCAAGGCCGAGTGTTTGAGATATGGATTAAGTTAAAACTTAGTTAAACGTAGTTTGAAACTCGGATTTTTCCGGCGAAATGTGATTTTTTTGTTATTATTTCATTAAAGACCAACATTTTTAGCAAAACTTAGCTGTTCCGTCAATAATTATAGGACGGAGAGAATATTATTTAATCTTTTAGTTATGTTGCCGAATGTTTATATCACAGTTTATTTAAAGAAATAATGAATTTAAATTAAAGAAATTAAATATATTTTTATTTATGTTCCAGTATTCTTACAGATAACGCAAAACACTACTAACAAACCCGCTTATCGACGCTTCCAGTCAAATGACTTCCCATATTTATCCAACAATGATAATAATATCTCCACACATTATAGGCCCTCTGATCAAACCAATACCAACTCCGCCAATTAATCTGCCAACCCACTCCCTATTCCTACTAAAAAAATGTCGTATGCTCAAGTTGCCCAATCCAGTAGTATTCCTTTGGTACGATCAGCCGCTCAGAAAATCACAGAATATAGAACTCCTGAAAGATCATCACAGAAATCGCCCCTAGAAAACTTAATAGAGCTTCTGATACAAACTATGAACAGCTTTATATCAAATATGCAAGTCATGATGCCGGAGCTGTTAAGAAACCAGGGTATGCTGCTTCAAGCATTCGCCTATAAAAAATTAACCAGAAAAGAATATGTTACTGGAATGCAAACAGCTTAAGCCAACATAAGACAAAAGTATAAAGTTTTCTTAAATCTCACTCTATTGACATATTGGTTACTCCACGTACGATACAAAACATCCCAGTGGCAAAGCATGTGGTGGTGCAGCTATAATAATTAGCAATCAAATTAGCCCCTTCTTAATGCCGGAAGATAAAACTGATCACATTCAGGCCTCATTAATATGCCT
The DNA here is from genome assembly GCA_949318255.1 of Pollenia labialis. Classification (NCBI taxonomy): domain Eukaryota; kingdom Metazoa; phylum Arthropoda; class Insecta; order Diptera; family Polleniidae; genus Pollenia; species Pollenia labialis. Next base: position 152,886,855 of record OX439140.1, on the reverse strand, counting down.
CTCGGCCACAAACATCACCATATCTTCTATATACTGTCACCCAGACACAAAATAACTGATGATCAATTCATTACTTTTTACAAAACGCTAGGCAATAAATTTCTAGCGGCGGGAGATTACAATGCAAAGCACAAGTTCTGGGGCTCACGACTCACTTTTCCGAAGGGTAGACAGCTATTTAAAGCTATCTCATCTCTTAAACTCAACGTTAGATCTGATGGACGGCCCACTTATAGGCCTTCAGATCTAAAAAAAAACTCCCGATTTAATAGATTTGCGAATATTACGAATATCAGACGCGATCAGCTTGCTACAGCCTCTTTGTCCGACCTATCCTCAGACCACTCTCCCTCTATTATAACAATGCTACATTCTCAAAACATCGAAAAACCTTTTTGTTCTCCTAATAGACGCACTAAATGGCTCAAATATAGAATGTATATAAACTCCCACATACCGCAAAATATTTCGCTTAATCCGGTAATGAAATACAAGATGCTATAAACATATTCTCTGAAACATAATCAACCGCAGCTAAAGTAGCTACACCTTTTAAAAATTACAACGGCACAAAAAATAAATTCCCAAAAACTATTCAAAACCTAATAAAAGAAAAGAGAAACCTTAGAAGACAATGGCAACTACACCGCTCTCCTACCTTGAAAAGTCAACTAAACCATTGTCAAAGAGCCCTTCATAGTGCTCTTTTGGAGGAAAACCAATCAGCTCTAAAGGCATATTTAGAAGGGCTAGAACCAACAAAATCCGCGGAAAGCCACCAATAGACTTAAAAACTCGATTAAATGCGAGTGTGGTATTCGTTATAGCGTTCACCTCGGAAGAGTGTTCACTCCTAATATTTCTTACTCAGACATAACCCTACCATCTATTGAAGACCCTGTTGTTTCTCCAATCAAAATTCGTTTCTCGTCCTTAACTGCAGTAATCAAAAAAATTAAAACAAATAAAGATAACATTACAGGAAAAATGATTCGTGAACTACCAACATCTGCCCTTAGGCTTATTTTATTCATTTTCAATTCCATCCTGCGAACTGGTTACTACCCCTAAATCGTGGAAAATATCAGAAATAATTATGAAACCTTAGCCAGGTAAGGTCATCTTATTGCCCGATAAGTTTACTTTCAATTTGATCAAAGCTCTTTGAGAAAGTATTTTTAAATGCATTAACCCCATATTTAAATGACCGCCACATCATTCCAATCCATCAGTTTGGATTCCGAAAGGATTATGGCACCATAGAACAGGTTCATCGCATATTTACTCTTATCAGAAAGGGCATCGAGGACAAACACTATTGCTCATCACTCTTTATAGACATTTCTCAAGCCTTTGACAAAGTCTGGCACGATGGGCTTTTGTATGAAATAGGGTCCTTGTTACCCCAAAATACCCACAACTTACTGCGAAATTATCAACTAGATCGTTCATTTGTAGTAAAGTATAAAGATTATATCTCAGACCCAAGAAGAATCGCAGCAGGAGTTCCCCAAGGCAGTATACTTGGTCCTCTCATGTATATACTTCATACTTCAGATATGCCCACAAATAATCTGATACACACGTCAACTTTTGCTAACGATACAGCGTTAATAAGCGTACATTAAAATCCAATAATTGCTTCTAGTCGTCTGCAGACTCACATTAAAGAACTCGAAAATAAAAGTAAATCCAACAAAGTGTGCACATCCCACTCTCACCTTCAGAAAGGGCGACTGTCCCAAACTAAAGATTAATAACATCGAAATCCCTCAACAAAATCATATCAAATATCTTGGTATACACCTCGATCGCCGCCTTACCTGATCTCAACATATTGAATCCCAATCCACACAGCTCAAACTTAAAACACTACAGCTTCATTGGCTTCTTTGCTCTCATTCTGCTCTCAACCTAAACTACAAGGTTCTACTCTACAAAGCTATTACTAAGCCAATGTGGACCTATGGTATCCAACTTTGGGGAACAGTTTCTGCTTCTAATATAGGGAAACTACAAAGACGACAAAATTACTGGTGACACATGGTATATTAAATTTGATGAACTTAAGCCTGATTAAAATATTAAAAATTTGGATTAAAAACCATAAATAGTTCAACAAAATAACCACAATTCTAATTATTAGAAACGAAAATATTCATAAGGACCTCGATATTCCATTTGTTCGCGACGAAATAAAAACCTTCTGCTCCAAATATGCACGAATCCTTTTGCACAGTATCTATTGTATTATAATGGACATATTCGCCTCAAGAGCGTCGACACGTTGGCCCTCGCGCAACTGCATGAAAGATGAACACTTTACGACACAAAAAATGGAGTTTCTATTGCAATGCCAATAGACCCAGAAATTTTTGATTAATTTAAGATTTTAATACTTATTGTTATTTCCTTAATAAAGAAAGATCGAATAAGTAAATTGAAAGTTAAAAAAAAAAAATATATGTTCCCATAGTATTATAATTCAAAAAACATTTGAGAATGACGTTTGAAAGGAAGTTGTTGAGAAAGCTTTGTTTTGTCATTGATTTTCAAATCATTATCAAACGTTTCTCGTTTGAGAAAACGTTTGATTTCAAATCATTTTCAGTTTGAAATCAAACCTACGTGTTTGTTGTGCAGTGCCTTAAAATTACTAAAATGTCGAAATTTTTTTATCTAATCTTTAGAAAAAATAATCCTTATAATTCCTCAAAACATTTAAATACTGGTAAATGCCTTTTTATATCCACACCACAATAGTGGGGAGAGTTTTATGCATTTGTGCTGATGTGTGTAACACCTTAAAAAATGGGTCGTGAACCCACCTAAAAGTGTACCGATCGACTAAGAATCACTTTTTGAGTCGCACTAACGATGTCCGTCCGGCTGGCTGGCTGACTGGCTGGCTGTACATATAACCTTGTGCGTAAAGTACAAGTCGCAATTTTTGAGATAATTTAGTAAAATTTGGCTTATAGGTTCTTATTGGCACAAAGTCCAAGACTATCAAACCGATTTTAATGAAATCTAAAACATAAAAATATTCATATTTATGTGGCTACATAAGCTATGCAGTTTTTAAAAAATAGGACCACAAGGGGAGGTAGGGGGCAATTTCTGCCTCTCACAACCTTTAAAACCGATTTGAATGACATTTAAAACATATATAGATCCATATTTATATGGATACATAAGCATGATTCTCCATGGGTCCCGAATAGGGTGCACTCTTGTAAATGTGTTTTAAAATACTGTGGTGTAAGGTATCATTGATCATTGACCGACTGTACTTTCTTACTTGTTTAAATATATGAAAGTTTTCGAATTTTTGATTACGATATGTAATTTTATTAAGAAAAGGTGTTTTTAAGTTTGAGACATAAAACTTGATCAAAAAGAATATGTGAAAAACTTATGTTTATCTTTAGAACTTTAAGATATAAACGAAAGTTCCTACATTTCTTATACATATTTCTAAAAATATCCATGAGCTTTGTATGTGTATTCGTATTTATAACTTGATTTGTAACATAAAACTTGTTATGTCTCGAACTCGAAAAAAATTTTGTACGTTATATTTGCTTTTTTTTAATTAAAGTAACGATTATAATATTCGTAGGAATTAAAGGTGGATTTATCAATGCGTTCCGAACAATATTTTTGTTTGGAGGATAATTTTTTTTCTGAGTGTTCTGCAAAACGATTCACCCATTTCGGAAAACAGATGTAAGCAATTTTGCAAATTGGCAGCACAACTAGCAACCACTTGTTGAAGTGTGTTAAAGGAAAGTGATTTTATTATTTTTAATTATTATTATTATTATTTCAGCAAAAAGCAATAATTTCAACTTTTATGCACAAATTGAAAAAAAAGTGGCAACACAGCTTAATTTGTTCTGAAGGAAAATTAAAATTAATCCATGGTAGGATAAGTACAAGGTACATATAGTCAATATTAAAACCCATATAACGTCAAGCGTCAAAAATCAAATAAATTAATTCGACATTACATGGTTAAATAGTGACAACTCTCCCTAATGAACATACCTGGTACTCAACCTCAATTTAAAAAAAAATTTATCCGGGCAAAAAAATTGTTCGGAACGCATGGGTGAATCCAGCTTAAGTTTAATATTACAAAGATTCATTTTTCTAAATATTACTTTAAAAAATTGCCCACAATTTAGTAGCTGTGGCCCAAAAATGGTGAAAAAAGATATCAACTACGGAATGGTAAAAGGATTCCAAAATCGATTTTCGATTTATCTTATTTTGGTTTTTGAAATCGATTAATCGAACTTCAAAATCGATTTTAAAAACGTTTAAGATTAATTAACAAGCCTATTCCTTATATCACAAAGAGAGAAACACCGGAGAAATCGCACTAAGATTTTTACAGTGGGTAGATATGACTACTGTTTGTAATTTTCCTGCAAAAAGTGAAAATGTGTAAATTTTGAGATGGCCTTTAGAGGAACAAGTGCGATATGTATGTACATTTCACATATTAAAATAGTGTTCTTGAGTAGTCAGTCAGGCCTGTCACATAAATCAATAACGATCGTATTTCCACAGGACCGCCCTGGCTAAATACACCTGTTGTGTTTCTATAATATGTTGATTTTCACAAAGCTGACTTTCAGTGTATGGTTCGGTACGATATTTTTAAAACTGTTTTGATCACTGTGTATTGATGACTTTAATTTCTGAAGAACAACAGCTCCTACATTAAAGTTGAAAGTATACCAAAGGTACTAATAGGTAAATACGTAAAACTACAACTTTAAATTTGGAAAACTGCACAAACAGATCTACACACGTATTTACGCACAAACAAAATCTCAAGTTTTTAATTCGATTTAAATCAGATTAAAATTAAAAATTGTCAACATTCTTATTAAAATTAAAAACTCGATTTTATAGGCCAATAATCGATTACAGTATAAAATGGCATACGTAAATTCGATTGCAAAAAATCGATTTTTTACAACAAAATCGATTTTCGATTGCAATCGAAATCGATTTACCATTCCCTATATCAAGCATGAACATTTTTCTTAGCAATTTTAAGGCACTAGGAGCGGTTTTTTTCGTGATGATTTGTTATACATTTTTTCTCCTAGTCTATAGCAGCAATTCTGCCGAAGACAGGAAAATAGCCTTTCAATTGGTTTTGTGAAAAATTGCAAGTTTTTTTGTGTTTTAACTTTTTTGTAAAAACTGTAGAATTTTGAAAGTTTTGATACCTCTTGCGATAGTGTAGCTCGAAAAAACTTTTTATACATAGGCGGCATACACTAATGGTGTTTTCTTTTCTACAATAAATGTCACATTTTATTTAAAAAAATGAAATTTAATGTTCGTTTCTTAAAAATGCTTTGCTCTCTAAAAGGGCAGCGTGTTTTATTCTTAAACAAAATCACCCTTAAATGTCATAAGGCATTGCACTTTACGCCCCGTATAAAAAGAGAGTGTTGATAATGCCATGTAAAGAGATGGCTTCTGTTTATATATAGGGTTACCAGACGAAGTTGGGAAAAAATAGCCTCTTATCAGGACAGTAAAAATTTCAAGTTTTAATAGTTATTTTTTCTATTATTTTATAGTAAAAACACAAGAATAACTATAACATTGTTAATGGTAGGTTGTCAGTTTAAATGAATTCGGTGTTATTAGAATATTTTTGAAAAAAAAACGTCAAATCAAGAAATCGTAAAAACTTTTTGTTCATTTTTGTTCATTTATTTAATATCAATCTATTAACAAATTATGGTTTATGTATATTTTTTTTATATTATGTACATATTTTTTTACATATTGAAGGACAAACTTTTTGTCAGCTGTTAAAAGCAGGGCGATCAAATTTTGTGTTTTGTTCCCGTCAAATAAAAAATTGCAGTATTACATGTTGGGCAAGACATTTTATACATGCACCTTTGAAAATGTGGTATTTTTTTGTAGAAAAGAAAACACCATAACATACAATGCATTTTTTTCAAAAGTGCCTTTTTGATTATTTGGTACTTTTTATAAAAAAAAAGTATATATAGATATTGTGACAAACAATAATTTTTTTCCATATTTTGTTTTTAAAAATCTCATTTTTAGTTTCTACTTCCTTTTCATTTTTTTGCGGTAATTTTTTTTTTACCAAATATTTTGTGGCCTCTCTAAAGTTTCGTAAAAATTGCTTAGCTTCTAAATTAAATGAAATTATCCTTGATTCTTAAACGGCAGCAACAAAAACAACGACAATAATAATTTGAACTTAATAATGATACGCATGCAAAACTGTAGAATGTATTTGTGCAAAGTACTACAATGTGTATGTGTTTGTGTGTGTATTTGAGTGTACTCAACTTTCTGCTGCTTTTGCTCTATTCAACTTTCTCAGTGACATATTGACAAGGCCATTTTTTCTACGTATGAGTTGAGCATTTATGTATGTGTGTCTATGAGTACATGAACGAGGGGACTAACTTGACTTTTGAGAGGGTAGTCATTTTTTGTTGACGATTTTTGCTGTTGTTTCTATTTTGCCAAATAAAAGTATGTTTGTGTATGGAATATTTTGCTCTGGGTGTTGGGCAGGATTTTAAAGGTTTTTGCTATTTCTTCTCTTGCTCTTCAACAAATTCTCTTTATATTTTCTGCTTTCAAGTATAAACTGATGTTTGTGTGTGTGTGTAGGTGTTTTTTTTCGGTACGTAGTTGTAACATTTGATAAAAACCTTTAAAACAAGGTTATATTTGTTGTTGCTGTAGTAGTTGTTGTTGCTGTTCTTATTCTGAGTATTTTGTACATAAATAATTTATACATTTCTAAATGGGTCGAGGTTTCTTAAGTGACTTTGTTACAATAACATTTTCAAAAATAATTCAAACTGATTTTATTTTAAGTGAAATGTATAAAAAAAGTCAGTGAAACAGAAATCTTCACGGGGAAAGGGCGAAAATCATTTAAATGAATGTATTTAATTGTTTTGGCGAATAATTATTATAATTTTGTTTAGGAAATTGTTGTAAATTATTTAAGGCTGATGGTTTGAGGTAAATTGGATGTTTGAAAATTCTAATGAAATATTCATACATACAAACATTCATATTTCCAGAGGCACATGAATGCAGCGTATGAATTGTCAGTTTAAAACGTATATTATTTTATACAAAAGCACACACAGAAAGAAAAACAATCGGGATAAATTAAGTTTTTTACGATTACTTTAATTACGAGTCGTACTCAAAAATTCATTATTATTATAATGAATTATTCGTTACACTAAAACGTAATCAAAACAATCCTTAGTGGGATTACTTTCGAAACTCATTCCCGGAATTTCTTGAAATAAGTCTAAAATTCTTAAATCAAGTAAAAAAAAACTGTTCGTTGTGTTTAACCCTTCGTCTTACGCATGTTTTGATATTCTGTACACATTGAAAAAAGGCCTGGCCAAACCCATGTGTACGACGAAGGGTTAAAAAGTAAATTTGAACTCTTGGTTCTCATTTAGTTTATATTTTTGGTTAAATATGATCAAAGATTTTTAAAGTTAAAACCATATCGGGCATGTTCTCAGTGTTTTATCATTCTGTAAGGTGTAAAACGGGTAAGTAAATCAATCATAATAATTTTTTCTTTGTGATTTCGGTTTTGGGTTTTTAAGTAAGAATTCGGATTAAAACAAGTTTATTATTCTTGAATCAAACGCATTTTAAAATTGATTCAATCTTAGTCAACGGTGCCAAATCGCAGCTCCGAGGTGGCCAAACGAGATCAGCTCTGTGGCTGATAATGCGGTCTTTAAAAACAGGGCGCAAAACATCGAGTGTAGCTTCGGCTGTGTGGCACGTAGCGCCGTCCTGTTGAAACCAAATGTTGCCAATATCCTCCTCTTCAATTTTTGTGAACAAAAATTCGTTTAACATATCCCGATAACGATCGCCATTGACTGTAACGGCCACTCCTTGCTCATTTTCGATGAAAAATTGCCCAATTATGCCTATGGACCAAAAGCCGCACCAAACAGTGACTTGTTTTGGGTGCAACGGCTTTTCAATGTATGTGTGCGGGTTTTCTGTGCCCCAAATGCAACAATTTTGCTTGTTTACATACCCGCCAAGATCAAAATGAGGTCATCTGAAAAGATGATTTTTTTTTTTTGCAAAATCGGCATCTTCTGTAAGTCGATCGCAGGCCCACTTAGTGAAGCGAAAACGCATTGGGTGGTCAGTTGGCTTCAACTAATTCGTTCAGCGGAAGGATAACATTAATTATCTGTCAAATCAGACATGAGCTAAGTGTTACCATTTATGAAATAAGCACTAGTTGAAAAATAAAAGCATAACGCTTTATGACTGTCGGTCAAATCTTTAACAATCATCGGGTTAATATGCAAACCTGATCAATCCACTTTTTAAGTAAATTGAGATTTTGAAGCCGTGTGGTAGAGAGAGATACGCCTCGTCGATCAGCATGTAGTTTTTCTTCAATTTGAGTCTTGAAGTGTGTAAAACCAACTTGATTTTTGGGTTTCCTCTCAAGCAGCAAGTGTGAAATGTAAAAAGTTTTTGTCTCTCCTGTACAATATGCTGAAGGGTACTCATACGCTTAAATTACCATCAATTCTATGCCTGCAAAACAAAGTTCAACATTTTCTTTGGGCTTGTGTGAGTTTGATGATTGAACGTGATTTGTTTGCATTCATTGATGCGCAATCTTATGCTTTTGCATTCAAGTAGTCATTTTCCACTCGATGAGACAGCGAAGAACGTAAATGAGCATGAGTGTATGACTTAAATTTATTTTATCAGTTTTTGTATTTGTATACAGCGTTACCGTTGTATATTTTTAAAAAATACCAAAAAAAGGGAATATTATCAAAAAAAGTGGCAACAAAAAGGAGATTTAAGAAAAAAGGGGCACCTGTTTTAAAACCAGAATGAGTTCAACAAATTATGTTTTTTCAACGTACCTTGTTCAATTTATTTAAATTTCAAGCAATATTTTATTAATGGTACAAAAAACATAACAGAAAACATTAAGTTATAACAATAAGTGAACAATAACAAAAACAAGCCGGGAGCAATAACTTTTTTATGCGGCTTTAATTAACTTTAGCTTGCCGAATCGAAATATGTTCACAGAATTCTGGGCTAAACCAATATTTCACCCGAAATAAGGCAGTTATGCTAATTCATTATATCATAGCTTGCAGTAGCAAAAACGGTAACGCTGCTTGTATATTGTTTTTGTATGTGTACCTATGGGTGTTTGCGTTTCATTTAATTTTTTTCCGAATCCTGCATATGCAAATAGTAATACGTACTACATAGCAACTGCTGAATAGGCATCAGAGCAATGATTGCTTGTTTTTTTTTCTTTGTATATGTTTTTTACTAAAACAATCATTGACGAACGAGGCTAAACATGGAATAAATGGCAAAACCAATACGCTGTGCATTACTTGAATGAAGTTAAAAACAGCAGCGAATGTGTGTGGATGAGAAAGTTTGATTGCATGAACGCAAATTAGTGTATTTGATGGTGTTCATAAAATACGAATTTATTGCAATCACACAAAGCCGTTCTCTGGTTTACATAATAAGCCGACGATATGTAGCTCTACCCCTAGACGAATTTTAACACTTACGACCGTTTTTATAACGATTAATTAATAATTTATAGATCCCATTAAGGGCCCACTCCTCTTTCTTTCTTTCTTGTTTTTTTTAAATCGATTTTCTGATTTTTACCGATCTTATTCCCACTGTACCTACTAGCATTTACAGTGGAATCCCGATAATTCGTAAGCGCAAGGGACCGGCCATTTCATACAAATTTAACGGGGTTAAATTAAAATAAATACGAATTAAAGGGGGTTTTCAATTTATTTACTAAAACGATACAAAGCAAAAATAAACAATTTTGAAAAATTAAATACAAAATAAAATAGTAAAATCATTTACTTAGCGTAAAATTGAAGAAGGATTGAAGTAAAAGTTGATGGAGCAATTTCAAATCGCTTTGCAACGTCTATTTTTTCTCTATTGACAATGGCTGCAAAAAATTGTTGTTTTTGTAAAACCGACAGTGTTTTATGTGTGCGCATTGACATTTTCCTTTATTATTCATGCAAGAAACTGATCTTAAGAAAATAAACACACACACAAGCAAAAGCAAAAACCCACGCCAAAAAAAATTGCGGTGAACAAAAAATCATTCTGTCCATGTTTCTGTTGTTTTTATTACGAATTATAAGTGGTTGTTAGCAAACAATTACGATTTATAAGAGGTAAAGAAGATTTTATTTGAAAAAAAAAAATACGAATTAGCGAGGTGACCGAAATGTATAGACATTTTACGAATTAACGAGATTTTTTCAAGGGACCGACAGTTTATAACGAATTATCGGGAATTACGATTTATCGGGGTACAAATTATCGGGATTTGACTGTTTTTTATTGCAAAGAAAACATTGTGTATACTTACAGTAGTCTGGAATATATAAATGTTGTTGGAGTTTGGTAGCGTATGATTTATATTTTTGTAATGCTTCGTTGTTATAAAAAATTACGTATACGTAGCGTGGTATTTAATTCAGCTTTTTACATTTTTTGTATGCTTTTATTAACTCACAAATAGTTTGAAGAGATAAAATTTAAATTGAGAAAGTTCTTATTAAAAAACAAACATAAACGCCTGTTGTTTTTAAGATGATTACACATTTTATTTATTTCGTTTTCGAGCAGATACAAAAACTGGAAAAATAGGTTTTTTAAAATGGTCCAGCTTACGGATGGTCAACGCTAGAAACAAAATATTTTGGAAATCATCATAAAACATATCAAGCTTTCAGAGGGGTAACGAAATGACTTTTTTTTTTGAGTCGCTCTAATGTACATGAATACATACGTATGTATTGTGTTTAATACTAATAAAATTACCCTGTAGGAAATGTCACTAATGAATCTGTACTGATTCACTACTGACATAGTCATCAGTACTAGAGACTTATTATACCGCTAACAATGTTGTTTACTGTAGACATTTAACAAGTGCGTGTCATTGAAAATCTACTACTGACGTTGGTACTGTTGACTTGGTAGTTCTTTTGGGGCCATATGTAGTCATTGCAACCAGAGAATCACTAGTACATTTGAAAGAATCTAGTCTACACTTTTGATACTTTTTTAAAGTAGATTTCGAAATGAAAATTGATTTTTTAACATTTAATTATTTTATTAAAAAAAAAGTTAAGATTCGAATTCATTACTAATTTTTCTTCTTATTAAAGACAAATATAAACGTGTAGACACTTCGTTGACACTGTCGCCAAAAAGTCACCAGAATTGTCGACAAAACTGGTGACTTGGACACACTTGCACCCAGGTTTCCTTCAGGGTAACTAACGGTTGTAATTTAAACAATAAAGCAGATGAAATTAGTTTTTTAAACCAAATACCATTTACCTTTTTTTAATTATTTAAATATTTAATTAAACTTTAAATAAGAAAAAATTCCATTACTTTATGATTTAGTGTAAATAATACATAATATTTTTTTTATATGCATTTAAATTCCAGCCTTTAACCTCTTTTCTCTCTTTGGCATTTTACACTTTTTATAAGCTTAAAAAAAAACGAGAAAATTATTTAAAAAAGAATTCAAACATTTCAGAAAAATAAATAAAATGTAAAAAGATGTAAAAAAAATCAACATCATTATGATAAAAATATTGTGACAGAAATAAGCGTTAACAGTAAAACGAGCACACATACAAACAAAAACACATTAACATGGAGCAAAAAAAAATCTCTTACATGCATATAACTGAAGACAGCTTACTTGCATGTACATTAGACTGTCCCAAGCTTGTATGGGGAAATTTTTTTTTTTCGAATTCAGATATGAGTACCCTCCAATTTTTTTTCTTTTGATCCGAATAACCGAAATATGAAATATTATTGGGATCGGATAACGTTTACCAGTGTCGACTTGAAGTCAAAGTTTGAGATAAAGGCCAGTGTGAAAGCCATAGAATAATCTTGGAATTTAAAACCATCTTTTAATTTTACTTGTGTTATACACATTTATTTATTAAAAATATGCTAATATTCAGTGTTTTCTGAATCCTCTAACCACGCCCACTACAACCCCCCCCCCCCATGCTGGTACTATACTGTTGCCCTGCCACAAGTCCTAAGTTCCTGCCTAAGACCATCTGGACATGGTAAGTGATATAATGTAGACAAAAAAATATATATATATGTATATTAATTTTAAAGTTTTAGATTTTATTATCTTTATTCATTAAATTTTCTTTTTAAAGTTTGTTTATTGCAGTCCGGATACATCTGTCTGTGTTCTTGTACACAACGTAGTAAATATTGCTTTTGCTCCTCTTCAGCTGTAATTAAGCCATGAAAATCCTTTACTAACTTAACCGCTCTTTCAGCAGTATCATTAACCGCGCTCAGTGCATTAACTTTCTCTTCACTTTGTTGAAATGATGCATTAGTTTGCCACGTAGTGGGACATTCGCTTAGAAAATTGTTACTTATAGGAAATTCATCAGTATTGTATCCTAAAGCCTCAATGGTTGCTTCTATTACAAACACAGCATTTCTGTTACTTAAATGGCATCTATCTAATGTTGCAACAAGTTTTGGAGAGATAAAGCCGTCCCTTTTAAAAGTTCTACTTACACTGGGCAGAGTGCTCTCCCTTATAATAGGTATACATTCTAATGAATCTGATATTTCAGACTCAGAAAACGAAATTTCTTCAAATTCTTTTTGAGATGATGTTGAAGGAGCTAAAGATGAAATATATTTATCACTTCGCTTTTCCGCTTCAATGGTTCTAAGTTGTGATTTTTTCTCTTTTTCGGCCAGTTTTTTATCCACTCCTCCTAAATGACCAGATCGACCTGGCTCTCTCTGCTGTTGCCAGAAGATTTTATCTTCATCTATCTTGATTAACTGCATTGCATCGGCGTGTGCAATATCAAACAAATTGTTTAAATTTTGTACAAACTCCTGTCGACGAAGCTCAAATACTTCTTCAGATTCATTAGAATGTATACCTATTCTAAGGGAGAGCACTCTGCCCAGTGTTAGTAGAACTTTTAAAAGGGACGGCTTTATCTCTCCAAAACTTGTTGCAACATTAGATAGATGCCATTTAAGTAACAGAAATGCTGTGTTTGTAATAGAAGCAACCATTGAGGCTTTAGGATACAATACTGATGAATTTCCTATAAGTAACAATTTTCTAAGCGAATGTCCCACTACGTGGCAAACTAATGCATCATTTCAACAAAGTGAAGAGAAAGTTAATGCACTGAGCGCGGTTAATGATACTGCTGAAAGAGCGGTTAAGTTAGTAAAGGATTTTCATGGCTTAATTACAGCTGAAGAGGAGCAAAAGCAATATTTACTACGTTGTGTACAAGAACACAGACAGATGTATCCGGACTGCAATAAACAAACTTTAAAAAGAAAATTTAATGAATAAAGATAAAAAAATCTAAAACTTTAAAATTAATATACATATATATATATTTTTTGTCTACATTATATCACTTACCATGTCCAGATGGTCTTAGGCAGGAACTTAGGACTTGTGGCAGGGCAACAGTATAGTACCAGCATGGGGGGGTTGTAGTGGGCGTGGTTAGAGGATTCAGAAAACACTGAATATTAGCATATTTTTAATAAATAAATGTGTATTACACAAGTAAAATTAAAAGATGGTTTTAAATTCCAAGATTATTCTATGGCTTTCACACTGGCCTTTATCTCAAACTTTGACTTCAAGTCGACACTGGTAAACGTTATCCGATCACAATAATATTTCATATTTCGGTTATTCGGATCAAAAGGAAAAAATTTGGAGGGTACTCATATCTGAATTCGAAAAAAAAATTTCCTGGGACAGTCTAATGTACATACATACATACATATGTTAATATATATGTATGGCTGTTTCCATATGTATGTACATGTACATCGAAGTATGTAGTACTGTGTGAATATTTGTATATACACACACTTACACAGAAATATATACATACATTGTGTGTTTTTTTCTTCTTATTACATTTTTATTAAAATGTGTTTAACTTTTATGAACAAAAAACAACGAAAAATAAAAGAGATAAAAACCCCAACCTTCTGCTGCACATCCATTCCCAAAGGTTTAACGCTTTTTTCTTTTTGTTTTTATAAATTTTTTTCACCCATTTTAAGCCAAACAAAATGTAAATTGTGCAAACAAAAAAAAAAAATCAAGAAACGAAAAAATTGTTTTATATATTTGCACAAAAAGAAAGAAATAGAAATATAAAAAAAACATTCCTTTACATCCACACGCAAATATACAAACATACTTTCAACATAACTTTTTAGACATCTATTCACATACACTTAAACATTTAAATTTATACTTGTATATCCCATAGATACAAACACTACATAATTTATACAAGACATGCACACAAAAATATACATACACACTCACTCGCACCCACACACTCACTAACCTTTTTTTAATACATACAAATTTATACTTGTAAATTAAACGTCCTTGTGTTGTGTGACCTGACTGCAACATCACACTTTCTTAAATTCCTTTGTATGCCACTGTAGTTAGTTCGACTGTCCGTCCTGAGTGTCTGTCTGCCTATCTGGCTGTATGGCTGTCGTTTTATCTACATGTTCATTTATTTGTTTCTTATTTTATTTTTATGTTATGTCTATATGTGTATCTATTGTATGTATATTTTTGTAAGTGTTCAGATAAATACTAGAATATAACAGTTGTTGTTATTGTTATGATACTTAAATACATCAACTACTGGTAAAGTGCACAGTGACATAAAAAAGTGTAAGAAATTATAGTAAAGTAGTCCTTTTAAAAAAAACAATGTTTTTTAAGAATTTCTTTTTTGTAAAATTACTGCAAACTCATTTGGAAAAAATTACTTATTTCGAAAAGCTACTTTCTCTAAATAAGCAAATTCATTCATGATTTACCAAATACTAGTGATGTCACAAACATTTAACGACATTCGTGTTTGCCAAATTGAAGCGAATATTTCGAGAATATTTTGGAAAAAATACAAAATTGAAAAAATACATAAAATTAAACAAAAAATGTTAATTTTTAATAATTGGGCTGTTTACAGAAGGTTGATACCTCAGGCTATATGGTTAAATTTGCAGGGCCGATGTTGAATGTGAACCACATCTAAACGTCTAGTTTTTTTTTGTATTTCATTTGATATTTCTCAATTTCAGACTAACTCAATTTAAACCAAGGAAAGACATACATTCTAATACTATAATTTATAAGATATTGTGTCTTGTTGTGTTAGAAAATCTTATTAATAAATACAAATACAAAATACAAATACAAATTGAGCAACGAGCAAAATGCATATCGTGCCTTTGTGATTTTTTCTGTCAATTTAATCGTCCAAATGTCTGTCCGGGTCCGGAGGAGATGTGAAAACTCCAGTGAATGCTCGAACAGCTCGTTCTGCATAATATTTTGCTGCTGCTTGCGATAGTGTGGATGAAGAACCGTCCACCTCAACTCGTCGTCGTGCCCAACAATTGCACCTCTCACGCTCGTCGTTGATGAACATTATGCATAAATACTTGCATTTAGACGCTTCCAAGGTGCAATTGACTCAACAACTAAAGCCTCTTGACCATTCTAAACGTCGCCAATGGTCAGAATGGTGGCTAGAAATGGCAACAGTGAATGATACATTTTCAATTCACCTCAGTGGATTCATCAATAAGAAGAATTGCCGCATTTGGGCGAATGATAATCCAAGAGTGATTGTCAAAAAACCAAGGCACCCACAAAGAGTGACTGTTTGGTGCGATTTGTGGACTGGCGGCATCATCAGGCTGTATTTTTTCCAAAAATGAGGCCGGTCAGGCAGTTACTGTGAATGGTGTTCGCTATCTTGAGATGATATCGAACTATTTATGGCCCGAATCGGAAGATATGGATGTGGACGATATATGGTTTCAACAGAAAGGTACCACTTGCCACATAGCTAACGTGTTATCACACATGGTGGCGATATCCATTGGCCGCCAAGATCATCTTATTTGACACCGCTGGACTTCTTTCTTTGGGGGTTTTTTTTAAGAAAAGGTGTACGTCGATAAGCCAGCAACAATTCAAGAGCTAAAGGATGAGATAATTCGGCACATTAACGGCATAGAACCTCAATTATGCCTCAGCCTCATTTAAAATTTGGACCATCGATTGAGGTGTGCAACCGTGGTCGCGACAATAATTTTCTGAATAATCTTTATTTTATTCAAAATCCATATTGGCTCTTGAAAGTTAACCACCCTTTATTAACAGCAATAAAATACGAAGGAGATCGATTATTCGACTTTTTTCAGAAACCGGTTTTCAAATAATCCGAATAGCTGCTATTTTAAAACAATCGGGTTTCGGTTAAGCATTTTTAAACTAACCGGTTTACCGGTTTTAATTCAAAAACATAAAAATACTAATAAGTCGTGACGTTGAAGAAACTTGGCAACTCATCATTTTAGCGCCCTTAAAGCACCATTGTCTTTTAAATCAGTAAGAAATATCACAAAAATATATTTAATGCCTATCAAAGTAATTTTTGGGAATACAAAATTTTCGATTTTTATTCTTGATAAAAACACTGAAATTTATTGTTGATAAAAAATTTCTATGCGCTTTTTATTCAAGCATAATAAATCAAAACCGAGTTATTGAATTTTTTGTCACGTACGACCTTTAATGTGACGAAATTTGACATTTTTTTTAAAAAGTTATATGTTTTCAAAATGAGTTTTTTTTAGCAAAGTTTTATAATAAACTGTTTCTTAAAAAAAATGGCTTTAAACAATATATATGAATGAAGGTTTTCTATATACATGCCGCCGCCATTTAAAGTCCGATCTCATCACATGGGATATTGTGGTTCATGGCTTGACTATGGCTTAATTTTTATTTTTAGTGAAATTTTAACATAAAATTTTATGCGCCACTAATTGCATCAAGTTAGTATCTGACTTAATTTCGGTCTTTGATGTTTTTTTTTATTATTCTAACGTCAATTTTTAAATGTGATTTATGATATTTGGGAAATCGACCCCTCTAATTTCAAATTTTTATATTTAAAAAAAAGTTTTACATAGAAAAAAACGGGCTTTATTTGGGACACGGCGAGGGCATTTAAAGTAGAGGTCTGCAACGAGTAACTTTTTTCTTCACATGTGAAACTCGCTGTCGAATATAGTATTTATTTGTTCTCTTGCTTAACGCGCAAACAGTGAAGAGAAGTGATCGTTGTTTTTGTAAATACTTACATGCAGCTGCCGAAAATGAAATATTTTCCGAAAAAAGGAACATATAAAAATGGTACAACGAAAAAGAAGTACATACCTATAAATTTATGTTCACTTCATGTGGTACTTGTAGTATTGCACAGTAAAGCTGAAATTTGTGTAATTACCTAAAAATTAGACAAAAATTTATTTTTTAGACTATTGATAATTAAACAATTTTTTGTGTAATTTAGCCTAAATAAATTTTTCACTTCTAAAAGAAGAAAATGTAAAAATCGATTTTCTTTTTTTTCTAAAAATTATGTACTAGATGTTTCCCATGATCATTATTTTCAAATAATGGTTATTATTGCAAATAAATTTCACTTTTAAATATTTATAAATAAATAAAAATCTAAATGATCTAAATAAATAAAGTTATAAACAAACCTTATATCCATTTTTTTTTATAAAATTTAACATTTAAAAAAGATTAAATGCATGGAACAATATTTTTTGTTTTACTCGCTAATTTTGTTGTTCTCAAAAAGATGTACCTTGTTTTTTTATTATAGTTCGAGTAAGTGTTCATGCTTTGCTAGATCATATGTACTTTTTAAGTACAAATCCCTCTGTGCAGGGGTCTAATTTAAAGCTTTATATACAAGGTTTAAGAAGTGCTTTCTTGCCACATTTAATACAAGGAGGGACGCAGCTGATGTGGCATAATTGCCGCCTCGAATTTGATGTCATATTGATGTCACAAGTATAAAAAATTAAGCCACGGTAAAGCTTTAAACAATGATATTAGATATAATGAGATCGGACTTTAAATGGCGGCGCTTTATATTAAAAGCAAAAAGTGCCGTTTTTAAGGGTGTTGCAAAAAAAATTTCACTCAAGGGGGGTTACTGTCCTGCCGTCCTGCTTTAAAGTACATACATATATTTTTTTTAAGAAATTTACCTTTCCCTTTACCACTGTACTCTTTACAATAACAATTTTACCAGAAAACAAATCTCCCTGAGTAAAATAGTTTTTTTTTTAAGTAGACTCCCAAAGCGTCAGTTTAAAAAAATAATTTGTAAACAATTGAGAGAAATCCACCTACTATTTCAATGGGAGCTCATACAATATAAAAAGTCGTAGTTGTGGTAGTAGAAAATAGCTGGCATCATCACAAAAACTTTTATCCACACACACACATACCCACACAAACTTAAATTATTGACTACGATTGGTTATGCCCCGCACACATCTCTACGAACCCTACTCGTAAAACTTGGTAAAACGTAGAAATAATGTTTGTGTTGTTGTTGTGTTTGTTATTTTTTGTTTAAGCACGTTTATACAAAATTTATGAAGAGAAGTTTGTCAGTAACTTTTTCAACAGCGTTTTTTTTATTTTCTCTCGAGTTTTGAGTTTTTTTTTCGGTTTTTGTTTGGCGTTTTTTTAAGCTTGTTGCTATTTTTTTTTTTTTTTTTTTGTGCACAACACACAGTGTGTGTACTTTGCACATGCAACACAATAACTTTTCGTTAATTTTTTTTCTAGATGTTTAAGTGGTTGTTTAAGGGGTTTTACCGTTAAAATTTAAGCTACAACATAAACTGAGCTGCAGAACAAAGGGGTGGGCAAAGTGAAAAAAAGAATAATTTTCTGAAAATGGAAAAGCTTATCTATTTTCTGTTGCTGTTTTGTGGTTAAAGCTAAGTCGAACTTATAGCGAACTTTCTTTGTAGTTTAGACGCTTTTGTTTCAATCCATAAAATTTAACAGAAAAAATAGTCGATTATAAATCACTAAAATTTTAAAAATAAGAAAATTTACGTAAAATTTTTTTAAAAGTTTTTATTTTACACACAATTTATATGAAGAAATCAATTTTACCTCTTTTTTTCAGTGTAATTCTGTAAAAAAATCGTATAAAAATGGAACCAAGTGCGATTGTGTGTGTGTTTAAACTTTTCTTGTTTGTTGGCTTTTGTGTCTTTTTTTTTTTTTTTTTTTTTGCTGCTGTAACTGAAAAATTTCTGTTGTTGCTTTATCTGTCTATAAATTTGTTGCAAAGTTTTTAGAGTTTTCTTTTTCCTCATAAATTCAAAAATGCTAAAAGCCAACATTGTAGATTTTATAAATTTTCCTTCAGTTGGATTTTCATAGAAATTGAAAAGACAGTGTTCAAACAAAAAGTCAACAGATATTTTATATGAACTTTTAATTTTCGCTCATATTTTTTTTAATAAAAAAAATTACTTAGAATTTTTCTGAAGAGTCTGAATATTAAAGTTTCGATATAAATTTATTGTCAATTTACAAGATTTTGTTAGTCGTGCTTAGTTCCCAATTTTTATTATTGATAAAAACACTGAAATTTATTGTTGAAGGGATAAGCTATTTCTATGCGCATTTCACTGGTTGCTTAGGCCAAATCTTCAGGAAACTTCATCCAAAGATTTAAGAAAAGCTCAAGGTATTAAACTAGTAAAACTGTCAAGCGAATAAAGCAATTTTTTTTCTAATTCCTTCAGTCGATACTGAACAAATAGAAATTGTTTTTCCAGTATTGTGATAATCAAATTAATGCTTTACAACACAGAAAAAATAATTCCGGGTCTTTCTGTATTGACTGAAATAATAGGATATTAAATTGCTTTCCAATCGAGAAACTACTCGATCACGACTGCCAGAATCTGGCCCAGTTCCTCGTTTAAAATCGCTTCGACTATTTTTTCATCTAAATATTTCCACTTCTGGCAAAAACACAACGTATTTTAGTGAAAATACTACAGCACAGTTTTTTTTTTTATTAAATCCAAGATTATAAAATTTTAATTAAAATGCATGCAAAAGTAAATTATTCTAAATTATATTAAAAACAATTTGAAGGTACCAAGTCAGTTTTGCAGTTATCCAAAAACTTTTTTTAATGCCAAGAAAACCAAAAAAAAAAATAATTTTTATCATCTTCTTACCATTCCGTCAGTCACACTTCGTCATAACTCCGGAATTTATTGGCATATTTATCCATTTAGAGAAAGACACGAATGTAGAGACGTGCGTGTAGTTTTTTATATCTACACTCAAAGTATCTAGATATTTCTCTGCTTTCTAGCACAGGAGCTCATACAAAACTGTACGATGGCATTTCTATTTAAACAGTTATTTTTGAACATTTTTTTCAAGAGAGAAGCACTCTTTCTCTAATACTTGAAAAAAAATGGAATAAAAACAGTTTTTTTTTTATATTTAAAGAACATTTTATGAAATTTGTTTTTTTTTTAGGAACTACTTGTGATGGTAAAAATATTTGTATTTGTTAATGAGTCCTTTTCCATAGCTATTATGAAACATTTTCAGGGAAAACTTTCTTTGATTCTCTTTTGGGAATACATTCGTGTCCATAGAATGAAACATTTGCTTTGCAGCACTTCAGTAATTTGTATGCCTTCTATCTTTATTCTTCTATTGTGTCATATTGTTTGTATGTGTTATAATTTTATGCATCTGACATCCATAAAATTAAAGCAAATGCACCCAATATGACACCAAAGAACACTTTGTGAATAGGGATTTTGAATAATGATTTTCCAAAATAAGGGACAATGGATTTTGATAGTCCCCCTACTTTGTGTTTTTTAAGTCTGAAATTTTTATACACCATGTTAACCCTTTTTAAAAAATGTTGGCCATAAAATTTTACTATATGTATATCTATGTAAGAACACAATAAAGCTCAAAACTTAACACAAATAGCGAATAACTGACATACTCAATAAAATACGCCAATCGGCTGAATTTTACTGCATGTTTATTTCCTTCATTAAGCCTATAACGCACAGTGGGGAGGTAGACATATTATGTATCACAGTTTAGGGAGTTGTAAAGATTTAAAAAATAATATAATTTAAAGCAAATGTAAAATTCGTTGAAGAAATTTTGCAAAAAGTAAGAAATTGTGTTTTTTAAGTTTTTATCAAAATTTTTGGGATTTTCGGAAGTTTTTTGTAAGTAGTGGGATGGATGCCTTTTGAAATTTTAATGAAATTTTTGTTGGCTTTTTTTAAGCATAGAATAGATGTAAAATTTTATTAAATACTATTAGGGATGTGTTTTTGAGATCTCAGTTAAACTAGGTTTAGTTAATCTGACGGAACAGCTTAGTTTTGCTGAAAATTTTAGTCTTTAATGAAATACTTAAAATACTTACATTTTGTTGGGAAAATCCGATGCTGTCTGAAAAGATAAGTTTAAACGTATCCACATCTTAAAAACCCGGCCTAAGTTGTAAAGTTTTTTTTTGCAAAAATAAAGAAAAGAAAATGAAATAAAAGACGAGAAAATAAAAAAAAGAACGAAAGATGAAAGAAAAACCTTGATAGCAAATGTACAAGTGGCACTGCAATAAAACTGAACTGGCAAACCACTTTAATTGGATTTTCTTGCGAAAAAATTAAAATAAAGTAATGTGTTCTTATTTTTGTTGTTGGAAAAAAACCAACCAATTGTAGACGGGAATGTAGAAAAAGATAAACTCACCGTTTATTATTGTTGCATTCTTTTAGCTTTAATATCGTTGCAGGTAAAACCTCAGTGCCTGTAATTCTCATTCGCTTAACAGTTTTATTTGTAAAGGGTCCTCCAAATAACTTTTTTTTTTTAAATGCTATAAAAAAACTACTGAGTATTTTCTCAAATTTCTTTTTTTATTTGAAAGTACAATCCTTCCGGTTAATAATGGAAAATAATTTCATACAAATGGCTGCCTCGGCTGGCCATGCAGTAGCCCCTACACGATCGGTCCAATTTTTATGCACATTATCGATTGTGTGCAGCTGTATTTCACCAATGACTTCACGAATATTGTCTTTTAAAGCGTCAATTGTCTTTGGCTTGTCGGCGTAACACTTATTTTCGACGGCATCCCACAAATAATAGTCCAACGGTGTCAAACGACATTAGCTATGCGGCTGATAATGCGATCTTCGAAAACAGGGTGCAAAACATCGAGTGTAGCTTCGGCTGTGTGGCACGTAGCGCCGTCATGTTGAGACCAAATGTTGCCAATATCCTCCTCTTCAATTTTTGTGAACAAAAATTCGTTCAACATGGCCCTATAATGATCGCCATTGGCTTTAACGGCCACTCCTTGCTCATTTTCGAAGAAAAATTGCCCAGTTATGCCCCTGGACCAAAATCCGCAACAAACTGTGACTCGTTTGGGGTGCAACAACTTTTCAATGTATGCGTGCGGGTTTTCTGTGCCCCAAATGCGACAATTTTGCTTGTTTACATATCCGCCAAGATCAAAATGAGCCTTATCTGAAAAGATGTTTTTTTTTGGCAAAATCGGCGTCTTCTGTAAATCGATCGCAGGCGCACTTAGCGAAGCGGAAAAGCATTGGATGGTCAGTTAGCTTCAACATCTGAGCCAATTGGACTTTGTATGGCGTCATACCAAGGTCTTCATGCAAAATTTGTCTCAATGATGTCTCCGAAATGTTCAATTGTTGAGAACGACGGTGAATTAATGTTGATGCCGCTTCACGCACACTTTCTGCCACTGCAGCAATATTCTCGGGTGTACGCACTGTTTTTGGCTTTTCACGCTTTGGTTTATCGATGAGGATGCCAGTATTACTTTTTTCACAAGATAACAATCATATGGAGCTAACGGTGCTTCTCTTCTTCCAAAATCGGTACGCAATTTTCGCACACATTCTGCAACATTACCATGATTTTCAAAGTAATGTCGCAATATTTCCCAGCGTTGTTCAAGCGTATACACAACCATATTCGTTCAGCGGAAGGATAAAACTATTATCTGTCAAATCAGACATGAGGTAAGTGTTACCATTCACGAAATAAGCACTAGTTGCAACACTAGTTGCAAAAATAACGTTAGATGGCAGACCCGTTATAATATCTTTAGCTTTTCATAAATCTTCGGAAAAATGTTTCCTAATGATCTGGCGAAAGCAACCAGTGAAATGCGCACAGCTACTAGCTTCATCCCATCAACAATAAATTTCATTGTGTTTATCAAGACAACGAATTGGGAATAATTAAAATGAAATATTAAAAATTATATTATTGACAAAAACTTTTAAAAAGAAAAATTTTACCACTTTTTACAAAGTTTATTCATTGAATTTAATAATTGTTAAATATTAAATATTTAATAAGTACGGAAAAAAACAGAAGTTAGGAAAAAACATGTAAAATCAATTAAAATGGATAATCATTCAAAAAAAAAAGCAAATTTCGATCTACCAAAGGTTAAAATACAATTTGGTTTAAGGATTGATGTTTGACTATTGACGTAAGCAGTGGTCGATGGCTGCGAGTGTAAGACGGCAAATCCATCTGAGGAGATCGAGTGGTTGCGATCGAAACACGTCTGGTAACAGCCGCCTGGGCTTGAATCTCAGGTCAGTCAAGAATGAATGATTATCAATAACAATTTTAATTAATTTTCATGTTGTAAAATTCCTTTCTTCATAAAAATAATTTAATGAAAATTAAATTTGATGAACTTAAGCCTGATTAAAATATTAAAAATTTGGATTAAAAACCATAAACAGTTCAACAAAATAACCACAATTCTAAATATTAAATATTTTTTGAAATCCATACACAATTCCCTTCTCTGTGATAAATTACATTGTGCAACAAAAAAAGCCTCGATACTTGCAACGCGAAATAAATCAAAACCATTGGTTGAGCAAATCTGGCAAACGGTTTTGAAAAGTTAGCTCAGGTTCCTGAAATCTCGACCCCTAAAGTTTTTGAATTTTTTGAAAAGGCGTTTGGTAAGAGTCAAAAAAGCTAAAATAATATTTCAGATGTATTCAGTAGAATTGTATAACGATTCTTTTTTTATATTAACGCTCTAACACTCATTTGAAGGGGTAATTTTTATTCTTTTTTTTTTACTTTCCCACAAAAGTATACTAAAACGTCACTTTGAGGGCTAAATGTTCTATTTTCGGCATTACTAGCGGTCTTCTAAAAATTCAAAAATTTCAAGGTACCGTATTTCGAACATCCGTTTAACATACATTGCACAAACTTTTGATCTTAGAAGACCCCTAACTTTTCAAAAACCTTTGGCTGATTTGCTCTACCAAATTATCTAGTTTAATTTACCTCTTATGAAATGTTTATTTTTGGTAAAGAACAATTTTGTGAAATATATATGTTTCTTATGTAAAAATATCCATGATGTGAGAGATGTACTATTTTTAAAGCTTTTGAGGAAAAATATGTAGTTTTTTTTTTTTTTTTTTTTGATGAAGAAGTATGTATGTATGCATGTATCTCTTTACTTTTATGGTATTTTAAAAACTCGGTATGTTTTCCTTAAATTTTAGTTTAAATTAAATAATTCTTTTTATTTTCTGTTGTTGCAGTTTTTTCGTACCTTAACCCTTTAACAGTATTTTCAACAAATATTTCGTAACACCTTAAAATGGAAAAACATTTTTCTTTTTAATAAAAAAAAAACTCTAAAAACATAAACTGAAATAAAAATAAAATGAATAAACATTTATGTTTTCTAATATTTCCTAAAAGCAAACACGCACATAAACAAATACTGTACTAATGCAATGAGGAAGAGGATGCACGGATGTGCAAACTCTTGATATAATTTATATTAGGTGTACAAACAAGTTTTTGGCTATTGATAAAAAAGTGGGTTTAAAAGTAAGTTGAAGGTTAAATTTTCAGACATAAAATATTTTATTTTCTGTTTTCACTTGATTTAAATTTATTCTTTTGCATTAATGTTGCTCTTTTTTACCATTTTAAATGCGAAGTCTTATTTGTACACTCAATATTTATTCAGAAATGTGTCTTTGTTGTACACCATCTACTAACAACATTTAACTGAAAACAAAAACAACTTCTAAAAACTTTTCTGTAAAATTTTTCAATGCAAGTGGAAAATGTGTTTTTTTTTTATTTTGTGTGTTTTTGGATCCTGGCCTGCGTGAGAGTGTGTGAAATGTATATATTTTTATTCCCATGACAGTAAATGCGATGCCTGGTTACATTCAACTAAAAGCTCACACAAACTATTTCCCATCAACTAACGATGTGTAAGTGTTTGTGCATATGTGCAGGTTGTTGTTGTTAAAATTTTTCTTATTGGTTTTTAAATTCTTTTTCTCTTCCTGTTTTTATTTCACTACTCTTCACGTAACATACACACACACCACACAGACACACATGCATATAATGTATATTTCTACTAAAAAGTTCTTTAAATTTTATTTTTTGCTACTTCTTCTTTCAAAATAATTTTTGCATTGCCCTCGTTTATTTATGTATTCATATTTAAATAATGGTTTAAAACTAACAAAATACTTTTATGGGATTTCGCATGAGTTGTTTTTTATACTTTTTCTTTATTTTTTTTTACATAAAAAAAGCTTTTTTGTTATATAGAGAAAAAAAATACTTAAAAAATATAAATATAACAACTTTTTCTACATACAAATACAAGCAAATTTTAAGTACAACATCCATATACACTTTAAAGGAAGAAAAATTTATGTTTTTCATTGCAAAGTAATTCCCCTACACAAAAACTACCAATACATGTTTCATTTTCCAGGATCTGATAAAATCAATCCTTTGTTTGCAAACAAAATTTTTTATTTCCCGGTCTAATTTTTTTTATACAGACATCCATAAAAGCTCTTCTTAAACAAATCATGAAGTTAGTAGGTGTAGTACAACAATTTAAAGTTGCTTGAAAAAAAGTAACAAACTACACCAACCAACTTTTGACAGATCCTTTATACTCCTTCCTACCATTTGGAGTTCTGATAACTGCTGTAACAGCAATGCAAGCTGAGAACAAAGTTGAAAATGTTGCAAAAAAAAAAATTTTTTTTCTCTTTAAATGAAATGAATTTTTAATTTTCTTCTCGATGTTTTAAATCGAGTATAAAGTTTTATGTGTAGTAGTTTTTCATAGTTGTTGCACGTGTATATTTTTTGAATGCTGTTGCACTATAAGCAGCAAGAGAAGAAAAAGAATTAAATGATTGACTAACAGAACATAAAGTTATTATTGTCGAATAGTTGTTGCAGATTAAATTTTTACAAACCATATTCAGTTTCAATCACTTTTGCAAAATTCAGAGTTTAACTTACTGGTTAGTATTAAGATCGTATTTTTTTAAGACCGATAGAACTTGAAATTGTTAAAATTAACACAAACAATTTAATTTAAATTTAAATAATTTTTTTATTCGAATCATTTGATAATGATTTCGGGCTGTTCTTGGTTTTCTGCGTTGGTGCAGGGGATATTTTGCCGATCTTGCTGGCCAAACAGATGGACAACATATTTAATTTCTAACATGTAAAAGATGTTGCATATAATTAGAATAAGATTTAGACGGTAGAGGAGAAAAGCGGGGGGGGGGGAGAAAAATATTAAATTTTCTGTTCTCTGTGTCTTTTTTTATATTTTCCTTTGCACACATTTGTACAATACAAAACACGGGGCGCATTAAAATTTAGTAAGCAAGAAAAGAAGAATTACCGATAACGGGAAAAAATCAACTCTAACATCATGGGGAAAAAATCATTGTTTGAATCTGTTGTTTTTTTAAGCAACTTTTAAAAGAATTTAAAAAACATGATTTTAAAATGAAGGTCTGATACTGGTGTAGATGAGTTGCACAACGTGCACGTTCGTTTGGCGCTTTATGAGAAGAAATATACTGAATGTATCAATGCATGTGCTTGGAAAAGCATGGTGTACATACTGCCTTTTTTACAACTGAGATTCTTACTGCTTTGTTCGTACAACCAAAATTTTATTTTGTTTGTCAAGTTTTTTCTAAAGGGTTTAAATACAGGGTGGCCCAAAATTAAGGAAGGGGTTTGAATTCGTTATAACTTTTTAGTTAAGAAATAATTCACTCGTAAGACTGCTCTGAGTCGAGATGCAGCTCGCGCTTTTTGTCATTATTTCTTAAGGACAAACAGGTCGATTTTGTCTATCTGCTTTTGTTGCGTTTTGCGTTGTCACCCCGCATTGGTTAGTGGTTCGGCGACGTATAACTGTACCGAGTTACAGTTTTTGCGGTTTCTACATTTACTATATGCAATCGTTTTTAACCTCAATATTTTAATGTGTTGTCTGGTGGAGAACCAAAGAAAAAACTCAATGTGACTGGTGGAGAACCATATATAACTCAGGCGTTTTACTGGTGGAGTACCAAGGAAATAACTCAGAAGATTACTGGTGGAGACCAAAATACTCTGGAGCGGATTCTGGAAGCTCTCGCCTTCCTTTAAGATGATAGGTCGAACGAGGTTTTGCGGTTAAATCTCCAAAAAAATTGTGTGATATACATTATAACTTAAATAGTTCTCCAAAAACTTTTAAGTTTTAAGCAAAATAAAAAAAAAAAAAAAAAAAATAAGAAATAATTATTTATTTTTTTTCAATACAGTATATAAATGGTTTGAGTTCTGCTTCATTTTAAATTCCCCAAGTCTTCTTTACAAAATACTGAAAAAAAATAACTTAAAATAAAAAAGTTATAAACAATTCAAATTATTCAAAAATTAACTTCCAATTTCACGAAACAACAACAAAGTTTTTAGAATTTGTTTTTGTCTTAAATAAAGTTGTGCAAAAGAAAGTATATTTTCCACATATACATAAGAATAGTTTAAAGAAAATACAACCCTGTCATGATAAGTTATTATTGTTGTTTTTTTTTTGAAAATGTTCAAATTATAAATAGATCAGGGAAGCATTTGCCTCGAAAAATGGACATGCATAAGATTTGTGTAACCGTCTTAGTAAAATAGGCAGTACGTGAATAAATTATTTATCCGAATCATATTCCCTTCACCGAAGGATCAATGGTAATTTCCACAATTTGATTTAAGACCCAATATTCCGGGTCCTTATGAGTAGCGAAGTTGATTTAACAAAATCCGTCTGTGCGTCTGCCTGTGTGTATTTATATTTCAGAAAAAGTCCCAAAACAGCCTAGGAGTCGCCCCTAGGGGGATAACAAGGATGACCGACCTCCATTAGTATTTTGTCCTTTACATTTTCTAAAAAACATGCTTGCCCCTTAACGCCATCCATTAGGGGGCTTCCATATAAATATGGCGGTTGAATAAAATACTTAAATTTGGCCCCTTCGGCATAATATGCCCCCAAACAGGTTAAATTTATGACCAACCCAACTTTATTTTTCATCGTCATCATTTCTTTCCAACATATGTATGTACCTACCCGCTATCTCCATTCCTTAAGGGGTTCCCATACAAAATTTTTAATACAGCCTAAAAATATATAGAAGAAAAAGTCCCATAACTGCCATGGAGTCGTCCCTAGTGGTATAACAAGTATGATCATCCTCCCTTGGTTTTTCGTCCTTAAAATTTTCTCAAACATACTTGTCAAATATGGCGTTTTATGAAATGTTTTAATTTAATTAAAATTTTTCATATTTTGTAAAACAAACTTAATAACCATTTACGGCTTGTTTTGTTTGGAACTCTGTTCTCTATACGTGTAAAAAAATATTAACAGCATTGCTGCATTTTGCCATTTTTTATGCCGTTTTAAAAAACAAAAGTTGAAATTCACACCTTACCCTTCCTTTCCACATGCAAGTAACTACTTGCAAGTAGTGTATAAGTATTATCAACGAAATATTTGCAAAGCGGTTATGCCGCGCTTTTTGGGTTTGCTTCGGAATTATGTTGTATGAGCTGAAGAATTTTTGATGATTGTTTGGTATCTTCCTTTTTTTAGATGTTCTTATTTTTTGACTTAGAGAATTTTTCGATTTAGTTTTAAATGTTTAGAGATATACATAGTCTTATGATCTTTTAGTTCGGAATTGAATTTTGATCTTGTTTAATTTTGCGATTCAAATGATTTTATTCCATTTTAAAGAGTTTTTTTTGTTTTACGCTTTTTAACTTAACATTTTTTTTACTGCTCCTTCCTTCATCACTTCCCCTATTCTTTCACACATAAACACTAATTATGCTTTCTATTTGTTTGTGTGTTTATAACTCCGTTAAGTGTAAAAGAAAAACTGTAAATGTATCTGTATGTTCAACTTTGAGTTTCTGCGTTTTTTTTTTATATTTTATTCTTTTGGCTACATGCAATATTGTGTATGAGTGTGTGTAAGTGTGTGTGTGTGTATCTGATTATACTTTATTTTTATTATATTAAAGTTTTATTTTTGCTTTTTTCTTTAGCCTCTCAACTTTTGCTAGATTTTTACAAAATTTTATACGTATAAATTATGGCTTAAACTCTGAGAGTAAACGAATAAAATAGAGGAAGCAAAAAAAGCATAAAATAACTTGCTAAAATATTCTGATGGCCTGTTCATTTTGGCCACAGTTACTGTTTTCACTGCTAGGACGAACAACTAACTAACAAACTGCTCATGATGTTGTGGGGCCAATTTACAAAAAATGTTTTACACACACGCATACTTTAAACGCCAACACCAACATTTGTGAAATGTGTTCCTTTTTTTCTCGTTAGTTTTGGCGCAGTTGTTCCAATTTCAGTGGAAAAAGTCTTTTTGTTTCGTATGAATATTGTTTCTGGGAAGCAAGTGAGTGCAATAATATTTTGTTGGTTTTTTTTTCTGGGAAAAAGTTTTAGAAATAAATTTAAAAAAACAGAGATATTTGATGTATGGAAAAGATGTTTATGAAATTAATTATCTTTATTTTTAGTTTACATATTTTTAATAAAAATTGAAAACTTTTTTTAGAACAGTTGGAGTTTTGTTATTATTTTAACGACATTGTTTTATTAGCCGATGCACCACATATCTTACAAAACATTATTGATGAACTGTACAAGTATTGTTATCGTTGGTGCCTGAAAGAAAATCTTGAAATATCTAAAATTATAGTTTTTCGTAATGGCACTAGAATTTCGAATAACCTAAAATGGAAATTTGGTGAAAATAACATACAGATCGTAAATAGTTACAAATACTTGGGAATATAAACTAAAATTTATCATTTAAAAACACATAGAAACCAAATTAGCTTCTTCCAAAATAACGCTTGCATCAACGTGGTCCACGTATATAAACCACCCTATGATATCAAATTTTAATAAGCTTAAAATATTTAATGTGGCATCAAGGTCAATAATGTTCTATGGAGCCCAAATTTGGGGTTATAAAATATATGATGATGTCGAGAAACTTTTGAGATACTTTTAAAAAAAAATGATATACCTACCCATGCTTTTCTTGTAATCTGGTACAAACGCTATGTACCTGGATACCCTTAAGCTGCATTTTGATTACGTGAGTAATGTGCTACACTTACACAAAGAAAAAAATACCAATGTAAAATTAACATGGAAAAATTTTGATTGAGAATCAAAGTAAATTTCTGCAAACGTATGCCCTTTATTTAAATATATCATTATTTCATACTAATTTTAAATGAAAAATATTAAAATAATCTTTAATCACGTTTATTAAATATTATTCACTGTTAAAAAAATAAAAAAAAAATATTAAAATATAAATAAATATGGATTCAATATTGAATCCATTAAAACCCCTGTTTTATATTAAAATAAAAAGTTTGTCTTGTTAAATTAACATGCATACATAGTTAAGTATTTAAATTTTTTCATTTTCATTCCTAAAATATGTTATAAAAGAAGTCAATTCCCATATTCTTTTAATTAAAATTAAAAATCAAGTATAAATAGTACATCAAGTTTTCAAAGTAGAATGATGACGAAAACCATATCGGGCCATTCTGCTGATTGATCTGTTAACAAAGGATACTACAAAATAAGTGAAACATGTGTTACAGGGTTAAGTGTTTTGAATTATTCTTAAATAAATATGTTGTCTCTGAAGCTTCTTCACACCAATTAGTTTCTACATGAAATTCACGTTGTTTCAACATGAAATAATATTCATGCAACGTGATTCGAATTGTTATTTCAATATAAATGACATTTTGCTCTAACTTTACTGCAATGTTAAATTAACATGAATTATAGTTATTTTAAAAGAAAAAAATGTTGTTCGCAAGTAATTATAAAATCAGGTTGAATTAACATAAAACACATATGAAGCAAAATCACCACCGAAAAATTTTAAATCAACCTAGTTTTCGACGTTTTTAACTTGATTTTTTTCTGTGTGTACCTAACTACAGACTAACCCGAATTTTATCTGAGATGATTATTACAAAAAAAAAAAAACAGAAGAAGAATGGCTGCACATATGCTAGAATATCAAATTAGTACCTGAAAATCAATTCACCCCACTATGCTTTTTTCCTTTAACAATCCTACAGCTTTTGAAAACAAAGAAAATACATGATCTCACTTCTGATGCTAGACGTTCACACTTCCACGATTTGTATCCTGAGCTCAATTATGCCATCAAACCTCAAGCGATATCCTCCCTTTCGTCTCGAGCTGCAAGTTTAATCATCAGGATAAGAGGTGGAATGTTAGACCTCAATGCTAGATCGTTTAAGAAATCATCAGTTGGCCTATGTTCCTTATGTAACTTAGGGCCATTATTACAACTTGCCAATAGTTAAAAGTCGGATTTTGTCGGACCGATAAATAGCTTTGTAGTGCAAAAAAGATATTAAGAAATCAATTCGAATTCATTTAAATCAGTGATAAATTGTTTTTCTTGTAATACTCTGCACTTGAATATAAATGTTGATGTCATCAATACGTTTTCCTTACTTACGGCGTTGGAACTCCATTTTTGAGGCACTCCACGTAAAATACATTGACACTTCTGCATACAATAACGTTCTGGCAAAAGCATCAACTTCACAAAATTTAAAAATGCAGTAAGAGTTGTATAAGATGGTGATAGAGCTCTCTGTGCAGCATTTTCGGCAGGGAACAGCTAAATAAACAACAGCTGGATATCTCTCGTGAATTTGAAACGAAACAATCGCCTCTTTCCTGCTAATTTAATACCTCATTTGATACTGATATAATTCGTCGTCTCTATATGGATCAGTAGCTCCATATACGGCCATACCACTACCTTTATTTACATACTTGCAAATGTATTTAATGGACTTGATAGAATTGCAGTATCCGACATTAAAACGAGCTTCGAATACTTTCGACAATAAAGGTGAATATGGCACATTCCAACAATCATCGACATCAAAGTTTTGATTTCGAACTCTTATGGTAACATACCGACCATTATCTTGAGTTAATCGATAATCGATTTTTTTCAGTTTGTTTTAGCAAAATCGGACAAGTGGTTCTCGAGTTATGTTAAACAAAAAAACATCAAGATAAGGAAAAAATTTAAAATGTCATAAAAAAAACCGAAACATACGAACGCCAAACCCTTTGAGGGTTTTACTATACTGATCTAGTACCACCACCCTGCCTTGGAATTTCTCACCCCCCAGATTGGCTGTTGTACTGTGTTATTGATACCAAACGAAAGAGACAAAAAAAATTTAATTAAGGCCAATCAAGAACTCAAAAATTTTTTTTACTTAAGACGTGCCTGCCCAACAGCAAAGAATTAACAGTGAATTGTACTACATTTTCGCGAGAAAATTCATTTCATAAACCTTTTATAAACCTGAAATACTTTTTATGAATATGGAGAATAATGTTTAAAAATATTAAATAATATTTATATTTTATAATACCCAAGGTATATTTACACAAGGTAGACTCATTTGGGAGTGTAGACATGCTGCTCTATAAAAATAACCGAGTGGAACGGAATTGTCAAAATTGTCTTCATATAAATTTAACGCACACATGTACAAATTTTGGCTCATATACACGGAATTTGGCATTGGTGTTCCAACTTAGGTAAACAGCTGACAAACATATGGGCCAACGAGTTTACCTTGTGTAAATATACCTTGATAATACCAATGGTTGTAGGAAAAAAATTTTTTATACATAAAATCATGTTTGAATTTTCAATGGAAACATTTTTGTTTTAAAAACAACAAGATTACATTAGTATGTTTGGGTCCATTTCGGGTACAGTAATATGATTTTTTATAACCATATTTTAACCATGTTGTGATTTTATTTATATCAGTATTACTATAATTTATTTTATAATTTCCTTTTTAATACACTCTTTTGGTGTTTTCTTTTCTACAAAAAAAAAATACCACATTTTAAGAGGTGCATGTATAAAATGTCTTGCCGAACATGTAATACTGCAATTTTTTATTTGACGAGAACAAAACACAAAATTTGATCGCCCTGCTTTTAACAGCTGACAAAAAGTTTGTCCTTCAATAAATAAAAATAAGTATATATAAACCCAAATTTGTTAATAGATTGATATTAAATAAATAAATAAATGAACAAAATTAATGACGAAGTTCAAATTTTTTTAGTTTGTTTTTCATAAAATATGTAACCAAGAAAATACCTTTGCCGGATTGCCGATTTATTAACACCAAGTTTTTACGATTTCTTCATTTTTATAACACCAAATTCATTTATATTTTATATCACTGACAACCTACAATTAACAATGTAATAGTTATTCTTGTGTTTTTACTATAAAATAATAGAAAAAATAACTATTTAAACTTAAAATTTTTACTGTCCAGATTAGTGGCGATTTTTTCCCAACTTCGTATGGTAACCCTATATAGAAACAAAAGCCATCTTTTTACAGGGCGTTCTCAACACTCTCTCTTTATACGGGGCGTAAAGTGCAATGCCTTATGACATTTAAGGGTGAATTTTTTTTAGAATTTTTTTTTAAGAAAAGAACACCAAATTGCATTTTTTTAAAAAAAATGTGACATTTTTTGTAGAAAAGAAAACACCATTAAAATCATTTTACTAAATAAAATAACAAATATAAATTATTTCCTTCCGAAGGTTACTTTATATTATATTCAACATTTTTTTTATTTTTCGAATTTATTCTATGAGCTAAATTTCAAAAAAAAAATGTTGAATAAAATATAATAACGTAGGATGTACGTATAAGTCTTTTTTAATGAACATTTTTCAAAATATTACTCATACGCATACATTAATTTAAGGGATGTCACATATACCATTATTTTGGTGATCTTTAAGGTTTGCTAATATATCAATATCGGCGATACTTTTTCCTGTTGAATTCACGTTGTAAAGGTTTGTTTCGAATAAACTATCACCGTTTTCAAAGTTTTTCTTGGGATTCAAAAAATTAATTAAATCGGTGTTTTTTAACGTGCTTAATTCCCATGCCATACTATTGCTTAATTGAAATTTATTGTTGATGGGATAAACTATTCCTATGCGCATTTCACTGGTTTCTTGGGCCAGATCATCAGGAAACTTCATCGGAAAGATTTTTGAAAACAGTTTTACTTGTATCATCAAAGCTTAAACAAAAACAATAACAAAAAACAGGTTTTTTCATAATTTATTGAATCTTCATATGTGACCTTCACGTAGAAAAGGGACCTAGTGTGTGAAAACGAAGTTTTGTGAACTTTTTCTTTAATATAATTCTTGTCTGCATTGTATATATTGTATGGGAGCCTTCTTAAGTAATGGAGATAGCGAATATGTATGTTAGAAATTTATGATTGAGATGAAAAATAAAGTGGGGTTGGTCATACATTTAACCCATCCAGAAGCATCCTACGATACGAATATGGCGGTTTTACAAAATTCTTATATGTGGCCCCTGCCGTGCGTAGGATACACCTAGATAGGTCAAATGTATGACCAACCCCACTTTATTTTTCATCTCAATCATTTATTTCTGGCATACCTACCCGCTATCTCCATTACTTAAGGGGGCACCCATACAAAACGTTTAATGCAGACTAGAAATATATTCAAGAAAAAGTCCCATAAATGCCCAGGAGTCGCCCCTAGGAGAATTAAATGAATACCCGACCACAATTAGTTTTTTTTTCTTAACATTTTCTCGAGACATACTTGACCCTTATCACAACTTCTTAGGGAGGCTTCCATACAAATATTGCGGTTTATGAAATTCTTAAATTAATTAAAATTGATCGGCTTTTGTGAATAAAATCAAAAGTTACTAACAGATTTTAATAATTTATGGCTTGTTTTGTTTGCAATTTCATTTTTTATAGAAGCCTAGCTGCATTTTCTAATTTTTTATGAATTTTTAATAAACAAAAATTTCGAAATTTTGATAAAAAAAAAATTTTTTGTTTCTGAACCGACTGCGCATATTAGTTATGGCGTTTTCTTTTCTAAAAAAAAGTGTTGCATAAGTGCTACATGTGACTTGGCAGCATATTTAAATGCTCCCCTAATTTTTAAGAAGTGTTTCATATTTTACGTTAACAAAAGAACACAAATCTCGGCATTTGGCAATAAAGTACAGTTAGCGCTAGGTAAATTCAATTGCAGGTGGTGGCAAGACCGTAACAATCCAAAGAAACAACAGTCAGAGTTTACGGCTCGAAACTTGCAACCACCTTGTACTGAATTCGCCATGATCTAGTGCTGCATTCACTTTAATTAAAATGAGTGTCGAACATGTAGCATTTTTTTTTTTAATTTTAAAGGAAAAGAAAGAACGCTTTACACTTTAAAAAAACACATGTTTTTCAGAAAAGAACATAAAAAATATATAAGGCAGAATTAATGCAAAATTTTACTAAGAAAAGAAAACACAATTAGTTTTACCTTTCTTAAAGGAAATTTTATTGCGGAATTTCGGTTTTTTTTTTAGTAATTTCAATAAATTAAACTGTTTTTGAGTTACGCGAACATAAGTTGTGCAACCTCCTCTATTTTCGAAATAACGGTATATCTCAAAAACAAGAGCTAACCTTAAAAAACCGGTTGGAACCATTGGATTCAGCGTACCTGAATTATGTTAAAACGCCAAGTGCCAAGCTTCATCATGGGTTCTGTTCACATAAATAGGTGTTTATCGCTCATCTAATTGCGTAAGTGCTGCAGTGTCTCTTCTCCTTAAGCAAGTGTTGCCGCTATCATTTGAAATATTTCGAGCTAGTGGATTTGGATGCAATTCGAGCCTTTTTAAGTATTAAACTGCATATTTCGTAATCATAGTTTTAACTAATGGCACATTGAGATCCTTGTGAATATTTAAGTTTTAAACATACCAAGGAGCTGCTGTGATTATTCGAAGAAGTTTATTTTGGCACCTTTGAATTTTTTCGATATTAGAGGCCGAGGCAGTGCCTCATAACTTAATACCATAGCACCAGATTTACTTTAATATGGAGTTGTAAAGTAGACGTTTGCAGTCGAGACTAAGGACAGAGTTCCTTCCAATAAGCCAATGAATTTGCATGGCTTGATTCCCGAAGCAAGGTGAATGTTATATGAACGCATTGTTGCTCATTGTCCTTTATCCTCCATTGTTTTAACCATATTTCTAGTTGAAATATATGATCCTGTAAGTAACGAGATTCTTCATGATGGTTTTCGTGCACTCTTAGAAAAGCTGTATCATGAGCAAATGTTGAAGTTTGGGTGTAGTTCTTTGTTGACATATCCGAGGCATATATTAAGTATAAAAGTGGGCCCAGGATGCTTCCCTGACGGACTCCAGCGTCAATTGCCAGAGAAGAGCTTTAATAATCACCTTTTTTAATAACACTATGCAACAAATGGGAAGTTTTTTTCCTGACTAACCACTATACTTTTTTGATCTGCTATAGTCACCTCACTGCAAAAATCATCATTTTTTAAAATTCCATGGAAAGGTTTTTTTTTAAATTTGAGATTTTTGAAGAGGCTGCTCCATACATCTTATCGTAACTTTGAAACGACTATTTACAAGCATGATCTAAAAATAATTTCGACTTTTGTTTTGTCGCCTATGATTTCCTGTGTTTGATTCTCTTGTAAGAAACCAAATAAAATCCCCCATCATATTTTCATTCCATAGTCCCTGATAACGTTGCTCCATGTTCTCAATTTGTTGATGGAATCGTTCACCATGTTCGTCGCTTACGGCGCCAAGGTGTGGAATTCTTGACCAAATAATAAGTCCGAAGTAATTTCAAAATTAACAATAATAAAATTTTATTACAGAAAATTTATAATTAAAAATAAAAATCAAATGTTACTAATCTAAATAAAAAATTTCAAAACAAAGTAAAAATTTAAATATGTTGTAGAGTACCACAAAGGTTTTCCGGAATAAAGTCCAGATGAATTCCAAGCAGCTTTCTCATCTGCTGATAAGAACTCTTCAAAGTTAGAACTTAGAATCAATTTTCTAATTTGAGGGCCATCGAAAACCCCTTCGCCAATTTTTGTACACGAAAGGTTTGGAAATATTGTTTTCAAGAAATCAAAGGCTCTTCTCTCCTTGTGTAGAGCTTTTACAAAATGTTAGGAAAAATAAAAAAAAATTCTTTATTTTATTTTGCAAGTTCAGTTTTATTTACACTGCCACGTGCATATTAGTTAACAAAGTTATTCTTGTTGGAATTTAAACAATTAATTAACAATGTTTCGTTGAAATGTGCTAAATTCCCATTTTATACTATTGAGAAACTGATATTTATTGTTGATGGGATAAGCTATTCCTATGCGCATTTCACTGGTTGCTTAGGCCAGATCGTCAGGAAACTTCATCCAAAGATTTTAGAAAAACTAAAGATATTATACAAATAAAACTGTTAAGCGAATAAGAACTATAAGCCCAAGTTTTACTTGTAACAATATCAAAGCTTAAACAAAATCAACAACAATAAACATTGAGTTTATATTTTCTTACAGTCCCGACTACATTTGGTTGATTTTTTGTCAACTCTTCGTACTTAGTTTTTTGCTTTACAAAGCGAAGCAACAAAGTTATAAGGTTTGGCCGAAATCTTCCACTGTACCAGGTAGTGAAATGTTCTCACAAATATTGGAGCTATAAGTTCCTTTTTTTTTTTTTTTGTTAAAGAAGAATTCGAGAGATACCTCAGATCTCGTAATATTTCTTGAAACGTAGATTCGTTTGTTTACTG
Source organism: Pollenia labialis (assembly GCA_949318255.1). Classification (NCBI taxonomy): domain Eukaryota; kingdom Metazoa; phylum Arthropoda; class Insecta; order Diptera; family Polleniidae; genus Pollenia; species Pollenia labialis. Next base: position 152,848,505 of record OX439140.1, on the reverse strand, counting down.
GCACAATGACATGTTATACACAAACTTAAAGAAAATGGCACAGTTATACTTTTGTTTTTTAATTATTTCTAAAGGATCTGAGTGACCATTTTCCACTGCAGTTCTGGTTCAAACGGATTTGGATTAGTTCATCCGCCTTCTATCCACCGTTCAACAAGTAATTGGTTCATCCATCTTCGAAGCACAAAAAGGTGCCATAATAATTTCTTGAGCTTCAGTGGCAATTTGACACCATTAATTGAAATTATATTCATTATTTTTTAATGGGTCGATCATGGATAGTAAGACAGCTGAAGTTGAGTTGCCAGCAGCGAAATTAGACAACGCCGCTTGTTAAAATGTGAAAAATCTGTTCAGTAGATTGTGAGACCTTAAGGAACAAACAACACACACATACACAAACGCTTTTAAATTTTCATATACATACATAAATAAATATAGTTATTTTTCTTTTTATTTCTTTTTTTAATAAGACCCATTGTGCACCTTTGTTTTATTTAACTATTTTAATGCCTTTGATAAACCGCAAAATATTTTAACAAACAACTTTATTTCAAACAAAAATAAAATAAAGTAAAAAGCTATTTCTTCTCTTTAAAAAAAAAAAAATTGTTTAAGAAATAAAACTTCAAAAGTATTTTCTACTTTTCTATTTCTTCTTTTCTGTTTGAACTTTTTCCTTTTCAGAATAAACTAAAAGAAAAAAAGAGCAAAAGACACAACCATAAAGACAAATGTAAAGAAATCAAGCATGATTTTATTGAAATGAAACGTAAGAAAACATTTTAAATATTAAAAAAAACCCGAGTCGCTTTTCTTGTACTTTTACTTACAAAGTCTTCTTGGGCCAACACTCCTCCACCTCCTACCCTTCCGCCAAAGTCTGCCTTTCTTGTCATTGTATGCTAAAGAGTTGAATCTACAAATTGTTGGCTACAAAACTTTTTGCTTTCCAAGTTCTTTTTTGCAAAAAAAAAAAGTGAAAAAAAACAGAATACAAACAATTTCATAAACAACTAAAATGTCTGGCATTAAAAAGCAGACCATAAAAAGAAAATGCTGCATAAAAAAGGTTGAACTAAATAATGCAAAAAGAAATTTTCTAAAAATAAGGAATAAAAATAATAATAACAACAAGAAAATGAGGTCTATGTATATGCTGTAATTGTTGTTGTAGTTGCTGGTAAAATGCTTATAAATAGTTATATACTTGTACTTAAAATAATACATATTCCCAGCCAAGTCCTTGTACATAAGCCCCTCCCCCCCCTCTCCAGAAATTAGTGGTAGTAAGATAATCCTGGGCTTGTAAGTGAGAAGGAGAACATAAAACAAATGTAAATGTAGTGGTTTTAAAAGCAAGAACTTAAGCGTACCTTCCTTTAAAGATGACAAGGGAAAGGTTATGGTAAAATGGATCTTGATTTACTGTTAAGGGTGTTGGCTAGTGGTTTTATCCGGACTCTTTAACTTGTTGAAAAAGCGGCAACAATTTATAATTTAACAGGAATGTTCGCTTTAAAGAAAAATAGCGAGACAATTTTATAGAGTTTGATAAAAATGTTTATGACTCCAAATGTAGAATAAAATCAAATCTTTCCAAAGTTTTTCAAATGATTTTTAATAGATTAATGGCCAGTATTTGTCCTCGTCTTTAAATATTCAGGGGTGTGCTGGAAACCGAAAACGTAAAACGCAAGAATGTGAAAGTTGTTTTTTTTTTTTTTGTTATTTAAAGAGAGGAGTGTGAAAAGTTGCTTGCGTTTTTTGACATATCGGCCATCAAATAAAATACAACGTTGTGTTTTTGGTGTTGGTCCTGTTGTACTATCGCTACCACCGTTTACATGAATTCGCCTAAAGCGGCTCATACACTTGCAATAAAATTGCTCAGTTTTACGTATTGCACAATTATATTGTGTATGCCATATACGATGATGGCACAATATATTGGCAACAATCAAAATACTTTTGATTTTTATTGCACAACGAAAAGAAAGTGAAATGTGTTGGCAACATTGTACAATGCTGTTTATGTTATTTCTATAGGTTATGTTCATCTTTTTATTGAATGAATGAAAACATAGTGCGACTTATTGCATAATATAGGACAAAATGGAAATAATATGGCGAATATAATATACAATAATATTGCAAGTGTATGGGCCGCTTAAGGTATTAAGTTATCTTTAACAAAGTTAGAACTTTCAGTTGTAGAAAAATCACACAAAAAGTTAAATTTTATTAAAAAAAAAATTTCTTATTCGACAGATAAATTTACGAAATTAACATTTAAAAATCTTTTCGAAAATGTTATTGACGAAGCGCATTCTGCAAGTCCAGTTTTGGGCTAATTATTGGAGCATTTCTGCTGTTAACATTATTAAGCTTTGTAATTGTTGAATTTAAAAATGTTTGCTTACTATCTTTGTTTCTATTTTGTTTTCCTTTTTGACATTGTACAATGATTTTACAAAAACAAATTCCTTGTGGTTCCTGTAGGAGTTGTACTTATTGTAGTACCAAGATTACCTGTAATGAATTCGCCTTGTAAATAAAATACTAACTAATAATAACACTGTGCTAGTTGAAACAACTGTTATTCGAGTTACCGGGCGGGTCAACCTTATTCGAGTACGCTGAATCAAGTGGTGTCGTTTGTAAGGCTAGCTCTTGTTTTCGAGCAATACCGTTATTAAGATAATAGAGGAGATTACACAACATGTATTCGCGTAACTCAAACGGGTTTCGGTTATTGCATAAACTAAAACAAACCGATATTCTGCAATTAAATTACTTGTAAGTAAGGCTTAACTTTTTTCTAATCTGCGCAGTCGTTTCAGAAAAAAATATCGTTAAGCACCACTACAGTCAGCGTACGCGAATTAGGTTAACGGTGCCCTGCTTGACAGAAAAAAGTGTCAAATAATAGCACAATGCAATTAATCAAATCTTTTTCGAAAGTTGTAAAGTCATATGTCTTAAAATAATTACAAGAAATAAATATACATATGACTGCTGTGGGCAACCGTTTATAATTTATATTTGTACTGTACAAGTATACCGAATCAATGAACACAGCATTAATAGGAATAGCTTATCCCATCAACAATAAATTTCAGTGTTTTTATCAAAAATAAAAATTGGGAAATTAAGCACGAATAACAAATTAATTAAAATTAAATTTTGTATTCCCACGAAAATTATTTTGATAATAAACTGGCAAGTGCACGGACTAAAAAAACTGACTGGTAGCCCAATTTATATTTAGTTTGCGAAAACAGTAAAGCGAGTTGTTTTTGTTTTTATTTTATTTTTTTTTAACATATGCACTTACAACTACAATTAATGTTGGAAGAATTCCAACCAATTGTAGTGGGGAATGTAAGGAAGGATGAACTCACTGTTTATTGTTGATGATTTTGTTTAAACTTTGATATTGTTACAAGTAGAACTGTTGCTGTAATTCTTATACGCTTAACAGTTTTATATGGCTTAATATCTTTAGTTTTTCTAAAATCTTTATGGATGAAGTTTCCTGATGATCTGGCCTAAGTAACCAGTGAAATGCGCATAGGAATAGCTTATCCCATCAACAATAAATTTCAGTGTTTTTATCAACAAAATCATTTAAATTTTTATTTTATTTTAAACAATATTTGTTTTAAACATTTGCAAAATATTATTGAGGACATTTTGAGATATGACTTGATAGCACACCTTGTGAGTCACCCAATTGTTTATTTTATGATCAGTGTCGGATGAAAAGTTTCCCATCACGTTTCCTGCTCTATCTTCTAATCGGATGAGTCCTTAAGTATCTCTTCTCCTTAGGTGTGGCCACCATCACTAAGAATATTACGAGCTAGAGGATTTTGGTGGAGTTCTAGTTTTTTTTTTTGGTTTTCTGATTTCAGTAAGTTGATGGTTGTGGTCGCCGTTTAGGACGTAGTTTGTTTTTGTTAAAACCACATCCCGCGGGATCAATGTCATCAATTTTTCAAACAACGATGCCGATGATGTCACTAACGTATACAACCGCACCAAATGTTGTAGTTTCCTGGTTGTAATTAAAGTCTGAAGGGTCTGTTGCGGAGTTTGTCTCACTACATGTGCGGTAATTTGGTTAAGCCAAAAATTAGCCTCATCACTTAACACAATTTTACGATAAAACATCGTTGACGGATTTTCAAAATAAATTTGGATTATTTGGTATCGTTATTTAATCTGGTCGTGATGACTTGCCACAGTATACTGATCATAAATTTAAAAAATAAGTGTATTTTTAAAGTATTTTTTATATCTAATGCTTTGTTCACACTTGAGTTGCGAAACTCTTAAATAGAAACATTTTTGGACACTGCAATTCTCTATTTTCAAAACTTAAAAACCAAAAATAATACCTTCTACGCTAACAATTTATATGCAACAAAAACTCCATACCAAAAAAAAAAACACAATTATTTTCAACGACTTGTGCAATAATTGCGAATAAAACTGGCAATAAAGAAGTCATCATTGCAAAGTAGTCGAAATGAAGTTGAAAGTATTGCAAACCCAAGTTCACCATTTTAAGAACTAAAGTGGAAAGACCGCCACAAGTCATGAACATTATTTAAGCATTAAAACAGATGGAAAAACGGACACTTTTTTACTACAAATAGCCATAAAGTTATTCGTATATGGGATTGCTAGCACATACTTATAAGCAAATAAACACTAACACATACAGCCGCAATAGTTATAAACCAAATTATCCAACAATAACAAATGAACATTTGCACTTGTTGTAAATGAACGAAAGACGACGAGCACAACGACATACTTTTACAGTAATAACAACAAGCAAACGTTAAATTTTATTTCCGATTTCCTTTTCATTTCTTTGTGTATAAAAATAAAGTAAATGTTTGTTTCAGTCTTTTGCTTTTTATTTGCACCAACAAAAAAAAACACTTTGGACTTCTAGAACATCGAGGACAATAAGAACTGCGACTTTTACACAGGCAAAAATAGCATTGAGCCTGTAATTTGTTAAGCTGTGTGGGATGTTCAAACTTTTTCTGCGTGTTTGTGTGTATGTTTCTGTAAGTGTCTGTTTGAGTTAGTGGGTATTTCATTTGTGGCAAAGTTGCAAAAGGGACAAATTTACAAATTAGTTTTTACTTATTTTCTTACGATTTGTGTTGAAATTTATTGACGCCAAATAGGGTTTCTAATGTACCACACTCTTTTTCAATGCTCGAAGGTCCCAATGTTAGATGTTGACGCATAAGCGCGCGACGGATCAAGATGTCAAATCTGTATATGGGCATTTCCATTTTGACGTGTCGTGATATTGGTACCACAAAATGTATGAAAATTAAATGAAGAAGTCAAATTTGTAAAAAACGTAATGAAGTTGCACTTTAAGGATTTGCAGATATAAGAAAAAATATGCGCTGGCGTTACGTTAAAAAAAAACGGAATTGGATTTTGACTTGCTTTACAAAACTGCAAGAGACTGCGAATGTAGCAAGACTATTTATATAAAACTTTTTTTAATAACTTTTGGACTTATATAGATTTATTTTTCAAGCTATCAAATTTAAAAATCTTTGCTCGCTTAAAGGTACATATGGGCATTTTCAGCGAAAAGTCTACTCTTTTTAATGTAGCGCCAGAATGCAAATAAGGTTGTATTTTAGGACCATGTTGCTTAACCGTTATCCCTTTTGTTACTTAATGTAAAGCTAGTTGCGCTTTACACCAAAATATAAAAAACTAAACTATACAAATAACATTTTTTGAGAAACAATTTAAATTACTTCTGGCGTTGCGTTACGAAAAGTAGACTTTTCGCTGGAACTGCCCATATATGGGTGGTATAATTATTGAGGAATCAAAATGTCTTGAATTTCTATGCATGAGAATACAATGTGATGTCCGATGGACAAAAAATATATTCAAGGTGTCGAAAGAAGCATTCAAGAGCCTCGTTTTTTAAAACGTTGTAAAGGGTGTTTTTAGTGTGTCATAACTTTGAGTTGGCATCACTGTTTTTTTGGAGCACCCATTTACCAGCTGCTACTTGTTTTTTATTAAGTTTGCTTTAAATTTTCGTTATGAATCGACTTACACCAGAGCAACGCGTGCAAGTTGTTGACATTTTTAATCAAAATAATTCGATATTGAGATTTTGTATATCAATATTTATAAAGGATGATGAAAATTGGTAAGCCAGATTTCGCCCTCTACGCGCCAGTCGTGAAATCATTTCGGCCACATGGCAGAAATCATATTTAAACATTAATTTCATAAAATTTTCTTTCCAATAAAGCCCGTTTCGTTAATTTTAAAATTACGTTTCCTTACTTTATTATTATTTAAACCTGTGTCACTCTATAAAAAACACGCTTTGGAAGATTCTTCTCTCTATCTGATCTCTCTACTATTTATACCATCTCTATCCGACAGTGGATGGAATAAAAATCAAATGTGGAGCTTCAAAGTCTATTTTGGAGCTTCTCGTGAACGTGTAGGAGAGAGCAAAGGTTCTCATTCGTGACAGCCAATTCTATTGATTGCTTTGAGCACCGTCGCAATGTGGGCTGTATTTGCCTGTTTTATCGTTACTCCAATAGAATGTGTTCTGATGAAATTAGGGATCTGGTTCCCGAAACTCGCACGTTTATTAGTAATACAAGTCTTTCCCCAGTGCATCGTACAATTCATTACAGGGAAAACACGTTTTTTGGCCGGACTGTTCGAATGTTGAATAACCTTCCTGCTGAAGTCTTCGCTTTTACTTTCAACATGAATAAGTTGAAGCAGAATATCCACAGATACGACTCCATCTATCCTCCTTCCCATAACCTATTTTTCTAGTTCCAACACAATAACCCTGAGAGCTGGTCCTAAAAAAATATTCTTCACTTCTCAAAAAGTTTTTTTTAGGATATGCTTTAACACTTGGATATTAACACCCAAACAACAGTTTTCAAACACATGTGAGCTGTGGTTGGATGCCTCCAAAAGCCATGAAATTGGCCATCACACGAGTTGAAGTCAAAGTACATTGAAAACTATTTAGCAATGCCGGAATGCTGCTAATACGCCTTAAAAAAGAAGTCTTTTTTGCATCCAAATATTACTGACTTGGAAAAATGGATTTACTGCGATAACTCGCAACGCCTGGCCAACCATTCGAATAAACGCAAAAGCTGAGTTTCTAAAGATTAAAGGTTATGCTTTTTATTTGGTGAACAAGAAGGAATCCATCAATAATTAGGCCAGACAATCATACTGAATGCAATCGGTTCCTTGATAGAAATATGCGATCAGACATAAAGCAGAAATATTCCATAATGACAAAGCTCCGCCTAATGTTGCAAGACTATTGAAAAACTATTTATAAAAAAACTGGTTGCAACGCAGGTGTCATACTTTACTTTAAAATACTGTATTTGAGATTGGCTTGATTGATTCTTGACCCAAAAAATAAGCAGTTCTTTTGTCGCGGTACCCATATGTAGCCAGAAAGAAGGAGATATGTCGATGGCCAATACTTTAAATAAATTTATATTGTACATACTAATTCTTTAAAATTATCGCTTAAAATTAACGATAACTTCGCATTTTGCCTTAGTGCTTTAACACTTCGTCTTCATGAGCCATCGCTATGTTTGAACAGCAAATTTGGGTCGGTGTTCCTTTCCAGTATCAGCTTCAAAAAAGCAGAAAATAAAGCAAAAATTTAAAACTAAATTCTTTCAATCGATGTTTAACTTTTTCAAGATTTTCTTAATTTTGTATCCCTCCTTTTTTTTCTTCCATGTATTTTGACTTTATTTCACAATTTCCAAAATTACATACAGATATTGAACACTTTTGCTTCTAAAAAGAAAATTTTGTTTCGTTGTTACAAATGCAACATTTCTAAAGGTTGCATAAAATAAAATAAAATAAAATAAAGTAAAAGAAAACGTTATAGTAGGTCCTGTAGTTTTGCTTTTAGTTTCTCTTCTTTAAAACCCTACAAAAAAAAACTTCAGCATGCTACATTTGTTATATTGTGTGAATGTCTTATATTCTGCTTGTCTGGCAATAGTTTTTGGATGGTTGTTTATACTTTTTCCTTTTTTTATGAGTTTTTTTTTCTTCTTAAACTTTTTTCCCTTTAAGTTTTGTCAGCCAACAAACAACATGAAATGTTAAAAACAAATAAAAACTATTTTCTTTAGTTTTTCATTTTTTTCGAATTCAACTTTAATTTTTTTTTTTTTTAAAAATCCAATAGCTTGTATTTCTTCTATTTTTGGTAAACAAGAAGAAAAGTAATGAAACAAATTTGGGGTGGGGGTTATAACTTTGTCGAGCAACAAACCATGCTAAATTCAAAAACGAAAAAATCCTTAACCCTGCACAGTGGCTTAAATTTAAGGTTTTCATTTTTCCAATAAAATACTTGGTTTTAAATGCACGTTTAAAAAAATTATGTATATATTTCACAGAAAGTTTCTTTTAATTCTACTCATTTTTAAAATAGGTAATGGCAGTGCAAATTATTGAAGACGCTTCGAGTCAAGAAAATTATCTTAACAAATTCTTTTAAAAGTAGGATCTTCAGACTCCTAAAAACAGATACATTTCAAAACCACCGTTTTTAAAAGGTGTGATGAATTTCAAGCGATTTTAAAATTAATTTTTAAAATAAAGTTTTATATTATTATTTTTGCTTTTTATTTGGCCGATGTTGAATGTGAACCACACCTAAACGCCAAGGTTTTTTCTGCATTTCAATTTTCAATTTCAGACTAACTTAATTTGAACCATGGAAAGATACACAATCGAGCAACTTATTATGAAAATGGGCGTTCAAATCAAAATGCATATAGTGCACTTCGCAGAAAATCATCTTCAGTGATGAGGCGCAGTTTCACCTCAGTGGATTCGTCAATAAGCAGAATTGCCACATTTGGGTGAATGATAATCCAAGAGTGATTGCCGAAAAACCAATGCACCCACAAAGAGTGACTGTTTGGTGCGGTTTATGGGCTGGTGGCGTCAGGCCGGTCAGGCAGTTTCTGTGAATGGTGTTTGCTATCGTGAGATGATAACGAACTTTATTATAGCCCGAATTGGAAGATATGGATGTGGACGATATGTGGGTTCAACAGGGCGGTGCCACTTACCACACAGCTAACGAAACAATGCCTCTTTAGCGCGACATATTCAATGGCCGTGTTATCTCATGTGGTGGCGATTTCAATTGGCCGCCAAGATCATGTGATTTGACGCCGTTGGACTTTTTTCTTTGGGGTTGTTTGAAAGAAAAGGTGTACGGCGATAAGCCAGCAACAATTCAAGAGCTAAAGTATGAGATAATTAGGCATATTAACGGCATAGAACCTCAATCATGCCTCAGCATCATCCAAATTTTGGACCATTGGATGGTGGAGTGCCGCCGAGGTCGTGGCGGCCATTTGGCCGATATTTTGTTCCATACATAATTGAACCATACCAATATTATCATAATAAAAAGAAATGACAATAATATCCTAAATGCTTTGTGTTTTATTTAAAATCATCATCGGCCCATAAAAGTTAACCACCCTTTACCTGAAATGCAAAAGGCTCTAACTATGTATGACATCAACACAAATGTCCACAAAAAAAATTTGCAATCTTTCGACCAAAATTTGCGATTTTATTAGATTTGTTTTTGAATACCAAATAAATTGTTTGCCAATTAATGCACTCCTTTTGCATTATTATTAAAACCCATCATGAATAGTACATTATTATTGCAATAGTTAATTGAGTAGTGTAACATTATAATGCATTTTTTTGCCAAAACTGTGAAGTCGAAGTTAAGGTTTTCGTGCCGGAGTCGGAGTTGAAGTACCCACAAAAACTCGCTACTCAGAATCCAAAGTTTTTTAGCATAAACAAGTTTTAAATATTTTTCAAAAATAAAAAATTTTAAGACGGCTTTAAAAATTTTGAAGTCAGAAAATAAGGACGAAGTGGACTCGACGTATGTTAATCACTATGTAACCTAAACTGGCAACTCTGGTTAACTACAACGACAGACAACTATCATTGTAAAAGCGAGACTATATTTTCACATTACCTGTTTATTTCCGTAGTTTCAATTCCGATCGAATTTGTTTCTTCGTTTTTTGGAGAAGCAAAATATGGATAAACTCTCCATTTCGAATGGAAATGATTTCTGTGACGGGGTTTATTTGCCACTTCATACCCACATCGCAATAATGAAGAGGGTATTATGCGTTTGTGCTGATATTTGTGGCACCTTAAAAAATTGGTACGAGGTCCACCTTAAAGTATGCATATTGATAGACTCAGTATCACTTTCTGAGTCGATCTAAAGATGCCCGACCGTTCGGATGGCTGGCAGGTGGTACATAGGTTCTCATTGTTACAGTGACCAATCCTATTGAAAATTGTGAAAATCAGTCCATAATTTCACATAGCCTTCATACAAGCTTATTTGCGGAATAGTGTAATTTTGCTCATAAACCATCTTCCTAATACACCATTTTATAATTTTGCGAAGCACTTATGGTGCATTTATAAAAATAAGCGCACACTTATGCGCTACGCAATAGGACATACAGAGAAAAACACTTCAAGTGCCACGGCATTCCCTTACTACGAAGCAGTTTTGCAAGGGAGAATACTGAAAAATAACTGTAACAAAGTGGGAACTCACCATATAAAATTCATGCCTTCCGTAAGCGAAACTCTTATATTTCTCCCATGCAAACCTGCTTCGTTGGAAGCTCCATTTTTTATTGCGTTTAATATTAGGGACGATTTATTAATGCACTAAAAAATCGAAAATATGCGCATTAAATATGGGCATTTCCAGCGAAAAATCTACTTTTTGTAACGTAACGCCAGAAATAATTTAATTTGTTTCTCAAAAAATTTTACATGTATAGTTTACATTTTTATATTTTGGTGTAAAGCCCTACCAGCTCTACATTTAGTAACAAAAGGGATAACGATTGAACAACATGGTCCGAAAATACTACCTTATTTGTAATCTGGCGTTACATTAAAAAAAGTAGACATTTCTCTGAAAATGCCCATATTTACCTTAAAAGGAGCAAAGATTTATAAATTTTATTGCTTGATTCTTGCTCAATTCGCAGTCTTATTCAGTTTGTAATGCAAGTCAAAATCCACTTCCGTTTTTTAACGTCAAGCCAGCGCAGATTTTTGCTTACATCTGCAAATCCTTAGCGTCGATTGCTGTTAATATTTTTCTGAATATAGTGCTACTTCATTACTTTGCATACATAAAAATGTTTTTTACAAATTTGACTTCTTAATTTAATTTTTTCATATTTTGTGGTACAAATATCACAACACGTCAAAATGGAAATGCCCATATACTAGGGTGATCGATTATTCGACTTTTTTCAATAAAAAAACCGGGTTTCGGTTAAGCCATTTAAAAATAACCGGTTAACCGGTTTTTATTCGAATACATTAAAATACAAAAATCAAATTAGTTTTTGTAATAAAAAGATTATAATTAACTTTTTATTACAAAAACTAAACAATTCACGAAGGTAAGGAACCAACAAAATACATAGATATGACAAAAGGTATGTTCAGACCTAACAAATATTTGACGATAAAATCAAAAAAAAAAGCGTGACCAGTAAATTGATTAAGCTTAAGCATTATTTTTAATAATTTCTTGTTATTTGCTAAACTTTATGTCTAATATGATAATTGCATTTATGTATAATGTTGTTACGAAACCCTTAAATAATGTTTGCTCTAGCCAAACGTTTTGCAAAAGCAAACAATTCTTTAAGAAAACTAGTGGTTTAGAATTTTTGAAAAACTTTGGTTTTAAAAATATAGGAATTTAATACATTTATTATTTGACATATTTGCCTAAATTTATTGTAAATGAGTTTTAATTTGTTGCTGATTAAGCATGTCTATATGAAGCAGTAAACTTCAGCGATATTTTTGAAAAGTGGCAAACAAAACCTCTTATCCAGGATTATACATTTCAATTTTTTTGTTTCAGCATTATAGAAACAATAGAAATATGAACATGCTTTTTGTATGAAATATCTGTCAATTCGTCGATCACACAACTTAAACCCAGGACATTTTTGTTTCCTTCAATTTGGTTTAAGTTCTTGGTGTTTTAATAAATAAAACTGATGAATTTTCCCATAACGTTGATTCCGCCAGTATGTTCTTGTTTTAAGCATAAAGATATGCTAGAACTACTTAAGAGGTTTTCATGCATTATTGGCAGCATATTTTAGTAAAGTATTAGACTAATTAAAAGTGATTAATAAGTCGTGACGTTAAAGAACCTTTGCAACTTATCATTTTAGGGCCGATTAAGCACAATTTTCTTTTAAGTCAGTTCGAAATATCACCAGAGATGACATCTTTATAAAGCTATATTTAGTTTTTGTTACAAGAACACACGTTTAAGTTTGCAAATATTCAATTAGAAAAATACTTAAATTACGGGTGCATTTATAACAAAAGTAAGGAAAACATATATAAATTACACATAACTAAAATAACCGGGTAATTTTACTGAAATAACCGGTTTATTCGATATTCGAAAAGTGGACATTTTAAAATATTCGACTTGGGCAAAACTAAAATAACCGATTAAAACCGGTCGAATACTATTCGATCGATCACCCTACCATATACACTAAAAACTCGAAAATATGCATTAAAAAATAACAAATATGCACTTACAACTTTTATTGATTTTTTTATTTCATAGTTATTCATAGGTACATAACTACAATAACTACATTATTGAAATTTTTGTTTGCACAATCAAATAAATTCTTTTTTATATCATCAAAAGAAAACCTTTGTCTGTTAAAAAGCTTTTGTACATGGAAAATGATCTCCAAATTCAACCGAAGTTCAAGCATACTTGAAGGATGGCAATTCATTTGGAGAATTTTCATTTTCTAATTCATTCTAATTCAGACATTTGATTCTAGATCAAAAATAGTTAAAATTTGTTTTATTGTTTGAAATCCCATATTTTTTTTGCAACACGTTTTGGATTTCTTTTAATTTGTCGGGCTATTTTTCCTTCCACATTGTTTTCCGTATGAAATCAATTAATCAATATTTTGGAATTGGCTTCTAATTTCTTCTGCAACTCGATGCAACTCATGTGCCTAGCAAGTAACATGTAACAGTTTTGGATAAATTATGTTAGGCCAATTGGCAGCCTTAACCATTTAAGGTGCTGCATCGGGTATAAATTGAAGGATCTTTTGTCGAAATCTTGTATTTTAAGCAGAGCTCAAAAAAAAATTATTTATTGATTTAAAAAATTATTATTTTATTATACAATTTTGAAATTTTATATGTCACTCAAAAATGATTAAATATGCAAAAATATGCATTTAAAACTAAAATATTGATTTTCACCAAAATATGCAACAATTAGCAAAAACAAATCGATGCCATTATAACGAAAATTTAATGATTCGGAAAAATCGATCTTAGACTATCGACAAAAAACATGCATTTGCATGGAAATCGCATCCCTAGTTATTATATTGGTATTTGGATTAAATTTGGTCCAAACTTATTTGACTGCAATCTAACTGGCCTTACCACTATCCATCTGTCCGTATAAATGGGGTTTCCAAAGACTCCAGACATAATGGGGACTTTTCGAATTCCGTCAGATCGGTTCACAAATGGCTGAGATATTAGCAAAAAACCACAACTTTGTTTTTTTGAAATTCGGTTTGCTCATGTGTGTTACTGGGTGGTAGTTTGGGCATAGCCGAATATATCGCTCATAATTGTTTTCAATAATGGGTTTTTATATGTTTTTCAGAATGTTAATTAAAAAGTTTCTGAAAACTATTAAATTTTTACAAAAAGCAACTTGTTTTAAAGGGGCAACAAAGAACTGAGTTTTTTCTTAAAAGGTAAAATTTGTCTTTAAAGCATTTTTTAAAATATATTTTTTTTTAATAAGGATACTTTTTCAAATGTTACTTTTTCAAAAAAGGTACTTCTAAAAAGATACTTTTAAAAGCAATTTTTTTAAATTTAACTCGAAAGAAACTTTTCCAAAAATGTGTTGTTCAAAAAGAAAGTATTTACCTTTCATTAAAGTTATTTTTCCTTTAGTAAACAAGTACCTATTTCTATTTTAATATTACTTAGTTTAAATTTGTTTTTAATTAAAAAAATATATCGTTATCTAAAACGAAAAAGCCCTTAAAATCGAATTTTTCATTAACTCTGGTGCATTGCATCAACACAAATGTTTACAAAACTGTTGGAACTTTCGATTAAAAAATAAACGCTAAAAGATCAAACGAAAAGTTTGCTTGATATGCAACATTATCAATTGTCAAAACGACTGGTTAGTTTTACAAGAAATATGGAACAAAAATAAATTAAGAACATTTTGGGGCAATTTCTCAATTGAACATTTTAAATAGTTTTTTGCTTCTCCTGTAAAATGTTCAAAATGTAAAAAAGGTCCTTTTGCGTTTTAGGTAACGATATACACATGTTTATCAAAAAGGTGCTTTAAAAAAGGACTTTTTTAACATTAACTGTTTTTTAAAGTCCATCTTTACAAGGCCTATCGTGAATAAGAAGTCAATAGTTTTTCCCTCGAATTTTGGCATTTAAAATTTTTAAAAAGCTCCTTCCTCTAACCTTTTCAAAGTATGTAAATACTGGGGACAGGAATTTTATGCAGTAAAAATATGCACTTTAAATTTTACTTAACGCATTTATTAATCATAAAAAAACATTAAAATCCTAAAAATTCAGTCTCATTAACGAAAATAAGGAACAACAAAAAGCAGAAGTAAAAATAAACAGCCTGGAGACTAATTCTGGCAGTCGTGATCGAATACATTTTCGATTCGAAAGCAATTTTATTTCTTATTCTTTCAGTCGATACTATACGAATCGAAATTATTTTTTCAATTTTCTAAAGCATTTATTGAGTTTTCGCAACACCGAAAAAATGATTTCGATTCTACTGAAAGATTTCGAAATAAAATTGCTTTCGAATCGATCACGACTGCCAGAATTAGCCCCCTGTTCGTCGATTTCGAACGTTTACGTAAAACAATCTTGTAAATTAAGTCACTTGTTAGATAGATATTTGAACCTTCATGTAAAATGAATTAAGAACAATACTCAGTTTCATATATTTATTTTCCACTACGCTGTTTTCGTAAAAATTTTAATTAAATATGCCAGCAGTTTGTGTTATTGTTTTATGTCCTTCATTTTCCTAAAAATTTTATTTAGTTCGATACCAATTTGCTTACTTAAGTTTCCCCTAACTGTATACATTATATTTATGACATTATCAATTAATTAATTAATTTAATTTGCTTTCTCTTATTAAATCCGTAATTTGAAGTCATACAAATTATCCGAGCTTTTATATTTGTTAAATTTGTTATTTTTTTGGTACTGCATTACCATCGCTCCATCACATCCTTGAATTGTTTAAAATTTTCAGCATAATACACAACTTATTTCAACAACTTTTTCCACCTTGTTGTTATAGGATACTTCTCCTAATATGCGGCAAAACGCGATGTGCTTTGCAAAATATTTCTTCCCATAAAATCAATTGATGCAACACGGTGCATCGCAAAATAAAAAAGTTTGATTTTTTTAAAAATGCACCATAAATATGCAATGTCAGCAATATATGCAAAAATATGCATTTAAAGCAAAATATGCAAAAATATGCACTAACAAATTGAGGTAATTTTATTTAAAATTTCTTGATTCGAAAAGATATTAAGTTTATGTTGATCTCAGAATGAAGACAACAAATATGCATTTGCATAAAAATCCGAGTCTTGGTAAATACTTTCTGTTTAAAATGTACTTTTCACAACACAAAACGTACTTCGTTGGAAAAATTAGCATGTACAATGAGTATTCTCCAATGAATAATTTTCTATCCTAGCGAAGAAATTTCAAAAGATTTGTAAAAAAATCTATTGTTATATTTACACACCCATACATACATATGTACTTATGTGTAACACACACATGTGTACACTGTACACATTTATTTGTGCGTGTGTGAAAATATACATCAGACTTAAACAGGCGCGAATAAAATCCCGAAAGTGGACAAAGAGCTAAAGGAATAAAACATAGTCGCAATCACAATAATTTCTGCATGTGAAAATTTCAGCGCGTGTGTTAGTGCTTTTGTATATTAACGTACATATGTATATGTGTGTTTGAGTATTTTATAACAGAAATCTTAAAATGTTTAAACGTACACAAACAAAGAAAAACCGTTTTTTTGTTGTTCTCTTTTCTGCCCTGTTTACAAACTGATGCTGCACACTTTTCATACATGCTGGAACCCCAGTGAAAAAACGTATAGAATGATAATGATGTGGCAAAAATTTTTTTTACCTCAAGAGGAAATTCCTGGAGTACTCACACCCAGGCGATTCCTTTAGTTTATTAATAATGTTCATTATCGTAGTTTTGTTTTTTTTTTTATTTTATTTTAAAGGGATGAGAATTTTTTGCATTTTGTGGCAGGAATTCTGAAAGATTTTTTTCTATCGAAACAAAAATGTTTATAAGTATATCTTTACTAATATGTTTGTATGTATGTATTATTAAACTGGTGAAAAGTTTGTATGTTTCTATGTTTATAAGAAGAGGCAATCTCTGGAGCTGCCGGTCCGATTTTTAAAATGTCTTCAACAAAATGAAGAATGTAACCTCCTAACGGACATAGGCTATTTAAGGTTCCGCTAAAGTGCTTAGGATAGAGTCCAGGGGCGCTAAACCTTCTATTCTAACCTCACTCATATCTCCAAAACAGACAGAAAAAAATGCAATACTTATCGTTTTTTAGAGTGTTAACGGGTAAAGCCTGAATACTTGTCCTTTTTCACCCCTTCTATTTTTTAAGCCAAAAAAAGTAAAACTAACCATTATATTACGTTCGAAACTTATATAAAAAATGCAAATTTGGTACTTTTTAGAAATTCGAATGTTTGACGGTTGAAATTCGTAATTATTGTTGATATTTTTTTCGCAAAGTAATTTTCTTTATTCTTTGGCATATACGTTTTAAATGGGATCCCACTACAATATTGAAATTTTTGATGTTTTAATGGGGAAAAAAAAGTACCATAAGGGGAAATACGGAAAATTAAATTAATTTCTTTAGCTTTTTGGATCTGCAACTGGTATTTTTTTTAACAGTTAATATTGGACCTAGAAACATTAAATTCAACATGCAATATTCTGAGCGATAAGACTCTATGGGGGAGTTGTTCGGTACTTTTTTGTCCTTTAACTGGTACTTTTTGTATTTTCTTTAGTATTGTACTTAAAAAATAATATTCAATATGCAAAGTGGATAAGAATCTTTAAATGGATCATATTTGGTACTTTTTCGTTCTGAAGTTGGTACTTTTTTAATTTCCATTAGTATTACACATATAAACATAAAATTAAACATGTAATGTCCTGAGTGAATGAGAATCTGTAAGAGGGGCTTTTTGGTACTTTGTGTTTCTCGAGCTGGTACTAACTTATAATATGTTTCATGGCCGCTCAACCTTCTACACTCAGAAAATATTAATTATCGCTTTAGAAGAGATCTATTATAGCAATAGTTTCCGTACTCAAAAGAAAAAGAAAGCTATCTAAAGTCTATCTGTCCGCACAACCGTCCCCTGAATGTGAAAGCGACCAATTTTGATAAAATTTGAATAGATAGATCAGCGCAATTAAAACATACAGCGTTTATATGTTTGTCAAAGCTGGGAATATGAAGGGACAGATGGGCAATTTCGATGGGCAATTTACCCAAAAAGACATTTTGGTCGGCAAACTATATTTACTTAAAACTAAGTTGAAAGAAAAAATTTGCTAAGAAAATATGAAATTTTTTTATTAAAAATTTAACAGTAATAACAATTAATTACATAATTTGTGTCAAAAATTGTTTGGAAAAATAAACGTTTATTAAGTTTTTAATAGTTAAAGTACACTTAAGTTATCCGACCTACCACAGGAATCAATTTCGAACGAAAGTGGAAGTTATTCCAAAAACAAAAATTTAATTTTAGTTTTAAGAAGCTAAAACAAGTTTGCTCGAAATTAAAACCATTTTGATCGTAATGTATGACAGGGCTGTATAGTTAAACTTCTATACAACTCTGTTTGGTGAAGTAAGAGCTAAAGCAGTTTAAAAAGGTCGATTTTGAATAATAAGGACTCTAATTAATTAGTACTATGTCTAAATATTTTCAAAGTATATTACTTTAAAACAGGGCTGAGGAGTCATCAAAAAATTGTTCTAACTCCGACTCCGACCGCTGAAATTTTTTAACTACGACTACGACTCCAACTCCGACTTTCATTAGTCATTAGTGCCTTATGTTTTCTTCTCTCGTAAGCATTTTTTGTTTGAAACTAGCAAACGAAAAAAAAAACAGTCTAAATGTCAACGTTATTTACTTTTATGTAAAAATATTTGAAACTTTTGCTGCTAATTGAGTCACTGCTAAGTGTGTGTAGGTGTGACAAAATTGTTGAAACCCCCACGGGAAAGCTGATGGACATTATGAGCATAAAAAAACAAAATGAAACTTTTTAACATTTTATTAAGCAAAATATATTTAAAATTAAAAGTTGCAGTTGCATTTTTTAAGGTTATTTTAAAATAATTGTAATTTTTCCAAAAAAGTACTTAAAAAAAACATTTAAGATAAAGTAAATATTTGTTATGGAAAGAGCAGAAATTTATTTTTTTAGATACTTATTTTAAGAAAAAAGTTACTTTAAAAAAGTATGTTCTAAAATGTTCTTTTTAAAGAGAATTTTCCAGAATTGTGGTTCCAACGAGATGGAGCCACAGCTCGTCCAACTATGGATCTTTTTATGGATATCATAACATGCGCCACCCTATATGTATACGGCCTTTAAACACATAATATATTTTGTCTCAAAGAACAGCCTCTACAAGAAAAAATATTATTTGTTTTAAATTGAAAACTAACTTATACAAAACGTACCTTTTTCTACAAAAAAAAGGTACTTTTTTAAAAATAACAATATTTTCCACAACTCGAATTTAAAAATACTTAATTATTCTATTAAAGGACACATAAAAACCACCAATCATTCACATAAAAGAACTTTTACTATTGTTTAAATTTGAAAAGTCCAACCTAACAACTTAATTATCCGACGAACTTTCGCCTTGATCATTTTCGGGTGCTATAGGATCGGAAATCTTAATTGTTGATTTTTTTCTTGTTTGAACATATGCCGCCCAATCAATGTCTTCAGTAGATGAAGCTTTACGTTTTCTATCCCTGGCTCCATACAAGAAACGAGAAGAAACCCGTTTTGGTTTTTTAGCCAGTATTTGTTTCTGGGATTCGCGTAATTTTTGTAATAACGCAATGACACCCGATTGGAAATGCAATACATGATCCTCATCCAAACCATTTAAGGACGGTAAAATCCCCTTGAAGAAATTCCAATGGCGATTTTCATTAAAACTATTATCCATTATGAGGGAATCGTCAGTTAAAGATCGAGGAAGCGATGCAGGTGCCACCACTGCAGGAATAGCTTTTGTCCTTTCATCGGTACTGGGTTTATTAGCTAGAATATAGTTTTGTGTCTTTCTAACTGGTGCAGATTGTTTATAATTTTGCTCTTCCATTATGTTCGTTAATTCCGTATCTTCTAAATGCCAATCGTCTTCATCATTTTCACCTTCAATATCCTCCGCTTCATTCTCAACTGCAATCTTTTCGACATCATTAGTGTCGACGTTTGGTTCTTGTTTGAATTTTTTTGCCGCGTATTCATTATCGTCTTCGTTATTCTCCACCTCATTAAAGGTGCCATTACTGTTTTGTGTCTCGTTTTTCTCTCGATAGAATTCCTCAAAGTTCATATTGCTAAACTGGCTGATATTGAGATTGTAACGCGGTGGTGTACATTTCAATATTTTTTGCAAAAACTCCAATTCATTGTGATAGACGTAGGGCTTTGGCGGTTTCATGGTTATTTCGTCGTAGCCGTATTTCATTGATTTTACCCATGCGTCACGTATATGTGTCCATTTTTTCATAATCATACGAGCTGAAATAAGAGATGAAATAAAAATTTTTTGGTAAAAATTGTTTTCACAAATTTAAAACGTTTAATGTACTTTGGTTACAAGCAAAGCACAACTTTCAAAAATTAAAAACCATGTAACTAACAGAAAATGCGAATCGGTACGATGCATTTTAGCATCATTCTTGTCCTCTTAAATTTTTACTCTCAGATAAAAAAATTATTATAAAAGGAAAATAATTCTGGGTTTTATAAATGTCCCATTGGAATAAAACACAGGTGGCAAATACAATTTCGATATTTTTTTTTTGTCTCTTCTGCCAGAATCCACTTTCAGAACCCCGTTATTTTGGAAAAAGTTTGAAATTGTTGTACAGAGCTTTTTAAGTATTTTTTATGAAACTTAATTCTTGCAATATGGATATAATTTAAAAGTGTTTTACCGTCAATACAGAAAAAACTTTATTTAAGTACATCTTATGTTCGACATACCATAGATTTGACAAACTCTCCGCCCGTCTGAAGGCCAACAATTCTGGTGGCGAAGCTGGCGTTCGACACACAATAGAGTTAAATGATATACATAGATAGTGCAACAATTATTTTTATTTATTTATTTATTTATTTATTTCATTCACAGTAATATATAAAAGCCTCCTAGGCCAATTAACATATATTACAAAGATATATTCCTGAATACAAATACAACTTAATCTTAATAGATAGTTATAAACATATTTTCACTTATAACTAATAAAAATCTCATTCAATGGCTCCCCAGCCAAAACAAAAAAAAAAAAAGTTATAAAAAAAAGATCATATGGAAATGTAGTCCAATAAGAAGTAGTAAGACCAATTGTTTTATCTTAATATAACAAATAAGAAAAGTAAGAAGTATTCTATAAAAATGACAAGTGTCTAAGAAGCTTTAAACTTAAATTGTTCGTATGTGAAAACAGACGAAGTTCAAGAGGTAAGACATTCCAAAAACGCGCAATTCTTATAACAAATGACCGTTCAAATACAGAGTATCTAATCCTAGGAATAATAATTTGAGGATTTCTACTGGAATGAGAAAATATAAATTCAGATCGAAGTTGCACAGGCAAACCACTTCTAATAACCTTGTAGAAATTCAATAGATTACGATACAAAATAAAACTCTTGAAAGAACAACCCAAGAAGCATCGAACATAATCTGATATATGCATTCTACTTCGAACATTATACACATAACGCACTATCATGTTCATAATACGTTTCAATCTAGAAACAAAATAAGCCACCGTACCAGATATAACCTCAAGCCCATACATTACATGAGGCATCAAAATCGTATGTGCAATAGTGTTCCTTATGTGAACTGGTAAAAAACTCCAATTGAATAAAGCCTACGTAAAATACTAATTACTTTGAAACTTAGACGATCAATATGATATTCGAAGTTAAGACACCTATCAATAGAAACTCCTAAACATTGCAATCTATCAACAAAATCAATAATAGAATCACCAATAGAAACAGTCAACTCTGGTAAATTAAAACTTCCAAATAAAATCGCCTTAGTTTTAGAAGAGTTTACCAACAGATTATTAGGAGTAGACCATTGCAGGAAACGACGAAGGGCATAGTCCATATTAGATTGTAAAATATCACTATTATCTGCACCAGTTCGAAACAAAAGCATGATATCATCTGCAAATAAAAACGATTTACAAATGGGCGTATCAATACAATCTGGAAGATCATTGACGTATAATATAAAAAGAAGCGGACCCAAAACGGAACCCTGAGGAACACCAGACGAGAGAGGTAGTAAGCTTGAGTATGCTCCACCAATATCTACAAACTGAAATCTATCACATAAGTACGACAAAATAAGCCTACAGGCCGAACTCGAAAATTTAAACAAGTTTTTCAACTTACCAATTAGAACACAAAAATCTACTGAGTTAAACGCCTTAGACAAATCAAGAGATAACATAGCTGTCAAATTGCCCTCATTCAAACCAATAAATACATATCTGTGGCTTTTACAAAATATCTTAAAGGCGCATAAGATGGCTTAAGCTTCTGTCAAAAACGCCAATGAAAAGCATTTAAAAAACAAAAATGCGATCTGTTTCGCACTTTGCTTAAGCAAATGCCAGTTTCATAAAATTAACCAAAAAGTTTTTTAAGTTGAATATGGTTTGACATGTATTCGCACAATTTTTTAAGCCAACTTAAGCATATTATAGTTGGACCCTAAGTCATTTTTTACCGATTTTTTTTAAACTTTTTTGTCGTGTTTGTGTTTTGATAAACAAGATGCTTGTATCTAATTTGGAAACTTTGGCTCCTGCCGTTCTTCAGATTTACAGAATAATAAAATAAGAAAACAACAACGGATTTCTTGGTAAAATTAGAGCCAATCGTGGGTTTTTGCTCATATCTTAGCCAACCGATCAGGCTGAATTTTAATAGCAAACAATTCCGAACCATATGTGACATAAAAGAATATACGGAAATCAACTCCGCTTATTATAAGAATCCAGAATAAACATACATATATACTTGATAGGGTCTAACATCAATATTGTAGAAATTACAAACGGAATAACAACTTATGCCCCTAATGCAAGAGAGTGAGAGTCAACCCAACTTATGCACAACCAAACTCATTTTAGATATTGTGATACCCAACGGTTTTTAGTTGAGTTTGCTATAAATAATGGCGAAACAAAAACTAAGAAATTAGGAAGGATTTAGTTCACTTAATACTCAAGTCAAATCAATTGACATTGCAGAAAGTAAAATAACCAATGTGGAAGGAAAAATAGCCCGAAAAATCTAAAAAAAAAAATCCGAAACGTTTTGTAAAAAAAAATTTTTACTGCCAGGCCCACGATGTCGACAAGAACATTTCTTTCGTATATTTGTATTGAAAACATTAATAAGAAACTAAAATTTGTTTTTGTTTTCAATACAAATATACGAAAGAAATGTTCTTGTCGACATCGTGGGACTGGGCCTTAAAAAATAAAAAAAAATTTCAAACATTATTGATCTGTTATTTTTTTTAACCAAACATAAATTTTTTTAGTTATTTAACTGCCTGTTTTTAGAAAACGTAAGCAAGTGAGTGAGTGAGAAATTATATTGAAAACAAAAACAAATTTTCGTTTTTTATTGTTGCTTTCAACATAATTTCTCACTCACTCACTTGTTTACGTTTTCTAAAAACAGGCAGTAAGTTTTTAAAGATATACATACCTTAACAATGTTGACTAAATTTTTTTTTTTTGTTTTTAGTAAGAACAATTGTGATTTTTAATTGAACTGTTAATTTAAATTTTTGATATTTTTTTTTTTTAGTTAGAGTTCATCAAATTTAATTTTCATTAAATTATTTTTACTGAAGGAAGGAATTTTCACAACTTGGAATTTTATTAAAATTTATTGATAATTTTCTTGGCTGTCTGTTGGCTGGAAATAGGCTATAAGTATCATAGTTTTTGCAAAATTGCAATTTGTTTCAAATTCCCTTTAAAAAATTAATTATTCCCTTTTAACTTATATGTACTTTTACAACCATCTTTCAGCCTTTTTTCAAACAAAACCAACGTTTGTAAAAAAAAACAAAGAATAGAAAAAAATGCAACAACCAAACATGCTTAAAGAAAATAAAAACAACAAACTTACTAAATTTTTCTTTTGTCTGCGACGGCATATCATCATAACCGTCATTGATAAACAAGCAAATTTCCCGCCATGAATTATCTTTCAAGAAGGATCAAGGTTCGAGCCCCAGCTCAGCCAAGAAAATTATTAATAAATTTTAATAAAATTCCAAATTGTAAAAATTCCTTCCTTCAGTAAAAATAATTTAATGAAAATTAAATTTGATGAACTCAAGCCTAACTAAAAAAAAAAATATCTAAAATTAGTTTTTAGTAACATTAAAAAACGATTTTTTATTGAAATTTTTTAAGTTTCAATTGCATATTTTTTATTTTTGTAGTGCATATTTTGGATTTTTGGTGCATATTTTAAGAGCATACCTACTTTCTATTTTTAAGTGCATGAAAATCTTATCCCAAATAATAATTAAAAATTTTTTTATACAGCTATTAAATATTTGCCATCCTACAAGTAAACACTAGTTTTACTAAAAAATTATTTGTTTTTGCTAAACGTTTGGCTAGATTAACCATCATTTAACAGTTTATACCTAAAGTACCTACATTGCACAATTATCTTCTTACAAATAAAGTTTGGTAAAGCAAAAAAATTAAAAAAAATAAAGCTAAGGTTTAATCAATTTACTGACTGGATTTGGATTTTTGGTCAAATATTTGTTAGGTCTGAACAT
This sequence comes from Pollenia labialis, assembly GCA_949318255.1. NCBI lineage: Eukaryota > Metazoa > Arthropoda > Insecta > Diptera > Polleniidae > Pollenia > Pollenia labialis. Next base: position 152,824,006 of record OX439140.1, on the reverse strand, counting down.
ACCTTTACAGCCTATTTCCGATTCTTAATGTTTTCTTAAAATATTGTTTTTGTTTCAAATGTATTTGTACGAGAAAGAAAGAATTCTTTCGCACATCGGAAATAGGCTATAAGTATCATGGTTTTTGCAAAATTTGTTTCAAATTCCCTTTAAAAAATTAATTATTCCCTTTTAACTTATATGTACTTTTACAACCATCTGGCAGCCTTTTTTCAAACAAAACCAACGTTTGTAAATAAAAAACAAAGAATAGAAGAAAATGCAAAAACCAAACATGCTTAAAGAAAATAAAAACAACAAACTTACTATATTTTTCTTTTGTCTGCGACGGCATATCATCATAACCGTCATTGATAAACAAGCAAATTTCCCGCCATGAATTATCTTTCAAGAAGCGATCTCTATATTCCTGAACAGTCTTATCCCACAAAGCGGGACGTTCACCCACCAAACGTATTAAAACTTTTACACTTATATTAGTCTCCTTGGCCATAATGAGACAACCACCCTAAAGAAATTGACTTTGGAAACTTTTTGATAACGTTTTTCAAACAAACCGTTCACGTTAAGAGTAAAAAACGAACTGAAACTGAAAACGCAAAGAGAGAATTTAACGAGAGTTCCCACAGCAACAAATATTAAATACAAATGTACAAACATACATAAACGAAATGACAGAGCACAAAAACGGCAACGTATCAGAACGGAATTGAAAAAACCAGTCAGAGATAACAAATCGCAAAAAACAGAAAGCGTAACTGAAACTGAACGAAGTGCAGGTACACGAAAAGAAAACAAATTAAAATAAAACTGAATTTTATCATTGTTTATGTGGTTAGTAGTGCTGGGAAACAATCGATAGTCTTAAAATATCGATATTATTATTGTTTAAATGCAGCTATTAAGACATGTAACAGCAGCTATACACACACAGTTTTTGCCGCAAGTTCTTCCTAGCTATTATTAATTTGCGGAATATATATTAAATAATGTTGGTAGAGTTGTACTCTGTTCATTTTGTAAAAAAGTTCCGAAATGTTTCTGGCAACATTTTTTTACAACTGCGAAATAATGTAAGCTGCACTTATTTCACGTGGAATTTTAAGCAAAAGCATAAAAGTTTAAACTGATTTTAAATAAGAAATAAAAAATGAAAATAACACTACCGGTAACAGTTTTTATTCCATATTTACTTTCTTCTTTGTTGAATTTTTTATAAAAAAAAAGTATGTATTTTTAATCAAATATGTACATGTGTTGTTTGTTTACATACGCAAAACAATGTCGCATACTTTGCAGAAATAAAAACGTCACATTGTACAAAATCGCATAATAGGTAACATTGATACATGTCAAAATTTTCGTGTGAAATAATTAATGCTGTTCAACATTTTTCACAAATTTGAACAGAGTGCTATGCTTTACATAAGGACAAATGCAATTGCGAGCATAGGATAAAACAATGAACGACCATTAGAGGAAAAGTCCGCTAGATTTATTACCTTTTGGGTTAAGAATCAAAGCAATTTCGAACATTATCTAAAGTTGCAATAAAATATCTTATAGTCCCTACTATTTCGGTTCCATCAGAAAGTTGCTTATCAGCAGGACACTTTTTCAAAAACTGTCATTTTAAATAACGTACGTATATACATTAGACCCACTCACCTTTTATGGAGCTGAAAAAAGTGTTTTTTTAACCCTTGACCATTTTTAAAAACCTTTTTTTTCAGTTTTTCGAATTTTTTTGTACTTTGCTCCAAGACGACATAAATAAAATTTTGTATCATCGAAGAGTTTTTGAAGCAGCACCCAATGGTACATCAAACTTGACCACTTGCGACCTACTAATTGAGATATTTAACTAAATACATATTTCTGTTTCGGGTTTTCATACAAATTCTACGTAAGTATGTGGAAATAATGTTCTGCTTTTCAAATTGAATCTATTTTCAAATAATGTGTAATTAATCACACAAAACGCAAAAATCGCGATATATTTTATCGTTTTTCAAATATAGGCAATAATCAAATTTTTTAAAAACTCTTTTCGATGATTCCAAATATTATTTAAGTCGTCTTGGAGTAAATTACAAACAAAAAAATTAAACTCTATTAAAAGAACTTATTTTAAAAATGGTCCAACTCACGGATTGTCAATGCTAGAACCAAAATATTTTGGTAATCATAACAAAGCATATGAAGCTTTATTTTCAGAAGGGTAACAAAAACTTTTATTGAGTCCCTCTAATATACATACATACATATGTACGTCTCATACGTTCAATTAAGTGAAAAAAACAACTAACTGTAGCCTGATAAAAAACTAGTTAAAATTTCTTTTCCTCAAGTACAAGCAATAAGTCGATAGTAATATTGATAGTATCGATAGTGAAATCCGAACTATCGATAGTATCCCGGCACTAGTGGTTACAAGCGGTTGTTGTACACGAAAACGAAAATTTTTTTTATCAAACAGGTACATATATACATACATATATATGTACCTATAAATAGAAACGTATGCACCTTTTCTTCTTTATATTTTTTTGTTGCAGTCAGGGTTACCGTTAGAAATTTTACAAAAGTGCCACGACCTTGTGTTTTATAAACATAATGTCGAACAAAAGTACAAGCATTCAGTCGATAGTATCGATAGCATGAATCAAATAAAAAAGATTGCGCATTGCGCAGGTCCGTTATTTTTGTGTGTGACGAAACAATAGACTTTGTGTGTGTTCATTTGTGTGTGCCTTACATTTTTTACAACAAACACTCATATTATTCTATGATGACGTAGATGCGCAGTAGAAATTTTTTTTTGTACGGCTGAGTGCGCAATCTTGTTTTTTTGATTCATGTATTGATAGTAGGTTGTTGTACACGAAACGTTTTTTTTTATCAAGTACCTTCCCTACAAGAAGACTACCGGTCATTTTACTAGTTATATGACCGGTAGTGTTGACCAATATAGTGTTATAGTAATTGTAATTTTTTTAGTTTTGGTTATGCATTTCTTGTAGGGTTTTCTTCTTTATACTTTTTTGTTGCAGTCAGGGTTACCGTTAGAAATTTTACAAAAATAAAAGTTGCAAACCGTTTTTAATGATTTTTGGTTCTTTTTCTTAATGTTTCATACTTACATATGTTCATTGCGACTAATGAATCAGAAGTAAAAGCAACAGTTTTTTTTTGTTTTACCAAGGTCTATCCAATAGGTCTGCGCAAGAAGCCAGATGTTTATTTAGTTTACTCCTCAATGATGTCAAAAGTTGTTTACATTTTGCTTATACATATGTATGTACGTGTATATTTTTGTTTATGTTTTTGATTTTTTGTCATACCCATGGTAGAATAAGTACAAGGTGTAGTCATTAGAAATTTTGTTCTCAATTTCAAAACTTATACAGTACTTTTCGCTTATAGTCCATTCCGCTTAAAGGCCAAAAACGGATATAAGCCAAAACTGTCATATTCACATGCAGATTTTTTCGAATTTCATACAAATTATTTGTCCTAAGGTCCATTTCGCATGTAGTCCATTTTCGTTTAAAAGCCACATTTTCTTAGCATACGAATATAATTCTTTATGCAAAAATGTTCGCTTATAGTCCACTCTGTTTTTAATATTTTTTTAATCAACTTGTAACATGTTTTTATTTACATTTCTGGTAACTATTATAAATACAAAATTTCGCAATTTATATTTCATAACATGGTGTCTTCATCTGACCATTTTTGTTTTTATTGTATTATTTTTTGTTTTAACTATTTATTTAAATTAAATCAAAATTTGGTTATGTTTTAAATAAACTTTTGTTTTGTTTAAAAAAGTGCAGTTTATTGAAGAAAATAATTTTTATAAAGTCCAAAATGTGGATTATACACTTATAAGCCATTAAATGGCTTATAAAAAAAATCGGTTATAGTCCAAATTCGCTTATAGTCCACAAAAGTTGTGCAACTATAGTAGTGGACTATAAGCAAAAAGTACTGTATAACGTCAAACAAAAGAAAATATCGAAAAAAATTAAAACAAGCGTCAAAAATCAAATAAATTAATTTGACATTACATGGGTAAATAATGAAAACTCTCCCTAATGAACATACCTGGTACTTATTATACTATGGTCATACCTATGTACATACATGCACACAAAACACATTTTTCCTTTTGTTTTTCCTATGTAAAACAGTGAAACTTCGATATAACGAATCTAGAGGGGATCAAAAAATCCTTCGTTATAGCTTTTGATTCGTTATACATATGCATTGTGAAACCTTGGTATAACGAAATTTAAAGAAATACGAAAAAAATTCGTTACAATTACAGTTTTTTTCTGCCCAAGATCATAAGGGATGCGCTAGGCAAGGAATAATCTTTCGTATTGCAAGTAAGCCAAGTCGATCCTATTTTTTTTATTACTCGTAAAACAAAAAGCTTATCTTTTAAGCATTGAATTTTTTTAAATTTATTTTTATAGCGAATTTATTGTATCTTAAATAAAATACTTAAATATTATTAAAAAAGGTAAATTTATTTAAAAATGTTTTGCTTTCTTGCTGATTCTATCTTTGGCATGAAGAAAGTGTTGTTGGCATACTTTATTAATATCAGCAATTGCGACTTCGTCAAACTTTCTACGGCAGGTTTCTGTTTAATTAAAATTTAAATTAATATTAGAGAATTGCCATAATGATAAAAAGTTCGTTTTTTATAATTTTACCTCGTATAATGAGAAAAATTGTAAAATCTTGAATACTGGGCTTTTCCTTCGTACCACGCCAGGTCAATTCTATGGCCACAGTGTCTGTGATGAGAGCTCTAAAGGCTGCTCGCAAAAATGCAGCGTAGTCTTTACCATCAATGTGATTAATATGTTTTTTCTAAAAAAAAAAATTAGATTTTTTTTAATTTTATTTACTTAATAACGAAATACAACATAAATTAATTTACCAGAGCAATCTTTGATTTGACATCTTGTTGCAATTTCTCATCGAATTCTTCCAAAGCCTGTAAGGTTTTTAAGGGCAATACAGGTAAAATCAATGAGGTACGCAGTGGTGGTGGAGGCGTTAATGCACGACGTTTTACTGGAGGAGGGGATGAGGGTGGAGATGAATCGTATTTAACCATAACTGGTGAAATTGCCATCGGAGCGGGGCCATTTGTTCTCAATTTTTTATTAACTCTATCTTTGGCATGTAAGAAATGCTGCTGACAAATTCTGTTAATTTCAATATGATTGGCATTATGGTATTTAGTATGACATATGTCTGCAATAAAACGAATTAGAATTCGACATAAGAATAGATAGGTTTTTATCTTTAAAACGAACCTCTTAAAATCACAAAAACATTAAAACTTTGTACGCTCGGTTTTTCTGCCGTTCCGCGCCAAGTCAAATTTACCGCCAGCTCATCCGTTACTAGGGCCCTCAAAGCTGTTCTCAGGAATGAAGTAAAATCCTTGCCAGAAAGTCTTTGTAAGAAAATATTCTAAAAATTTTAATTTAAAAAAAAAACTTGTAAAGAACTCAATTTTATTTTCACGCACCAGTTCGACTCTCAGCTCATCATTTACTGGTAACATTTCATCAAATTTTCTCAAATCATCCATATGATCGAATGGCATGTTAGTAGGTAAAATTTTAAACTCGGGCTCAGCATACCTTTGCACCAGCCGTCTTACAGTCTTAAGCTCTTCCTTCAGTTCAAGCATTAGTTTTTTGTTTTCACTATCGCTTTTTTCGAATTTCTCCCTTAGTGATCGCATCTCATCCAAGAGATGTACTAACGTTTCGCCAACATCGAGTTGTTGACCTGTTTTAAGATTTTTGGGAATTTGGAAAGTTTAGTTTAGACTAATAGCGATATAATGATATGCAAAAAATTAATTTATATGTATGTACATATGTATGTATGTACTAAAGTATAATATGGGCATAAACAAGGCGAATTCACGTTAACGGTGATGTTGATTTCGTTGGTCGATATGTCAAAAATACAAGCACCTTTCGAAATTCCTCTCTCTAAGTCATCGACCAGACTTGCAATTTTTCTTGTAGCAATTCTTAAGTTAATTGGGGAGAGGGGTGAGAAGATTGTTTTGTTTAGTTATTCTCACACTTTTTAACTTGAAGTTGGCTGTAGGTGTTTTTGCATTTATATACAAAATACCTATAAAAAGAACAAGAAAAACACAAAAATTACAACCCAATCTGGACACTAGTACAATTTTAAAGCAGCAGATTTAAAAAAAAAATTGAAGCAACAAATGTTGCTAGTCTGGACGATGAGTAAGTAAGAGAAAAAGTAGGTCATCCGTGCTCTCAACCCCACCTGAAAAATTAATTCGCCTTTTACATACACATTTAACCGCTTGTTTATAAAAATAAAACAGATTTATAAAAGGCTTATAGAAAATACCTTTTATAACTCAATATCATAAACATGTTATATACTTTATGAATATTCCCGTTCAAATTAAAAATTATAAATTTTAAAACTCAATTTTTCGGTTCTTACCTGAATCAAAATCGAGTGGATTGCAATCCATATTTAAAGTTGAATTAGATTCTGCCAATTCTGCTAATTTTTAGAGGCTTGGCGAGCCGTCGCTTGACCCAACGTTTGTTTTGAGTTGTCTAAAAATTCCATTTTTTTTTTAAATTTTTAGTTGCCTCTTAATTTGTTTGAACAATATTCATCTTTTAATAATTATATTTTTCTAGTTTAGCCCAAGGCCCATTGAAAAGGTCTGCGCAAGAAGCCTGATGATCATTGTTTATGTTCTTTTTAGTTGTCAAAAGTTGTTTACATTTTGCTTACATGTGCATGTATACGTTTATGGTATGCCACACATACACGTTTTTTCCTTTTGCTTTGTATATGAGGTAGTAAATTTTTGACAACTAAAAAGAATCGTTTTTTGTTTTTGTACAAGTAAGTAGACCTGACAGATGGGCCTTGGTTAGACATTTTGAGTTTAAGTTAAGGCTGCCATATTGAAATGTTTGTCAGGTTATTTGAAGTCGCTTTTGAGTAACATAATAAATTCCAAGTTTTACAAAATTTCTAAAGCATTTTAAAGGTTTTGAAAATCGTTATTAAAAATACTCGATACCTATCAAGGTACATTAACACATACCTTGATATCAATCAGGTTTGTATAAAAGCCAAACAAATCAATCGGCAAAAAAAAAAAAATCATGATGGGCCTTTTGGTGATTTTTTGCGTGATTTTTGATCATTATCAAATCATATGTGCTGTTTCCAGGTAACAAACAGTTGATTGTGTAGAAAAATTTATATGAAAATCACTTAGTTTTTGATTGCTTTTCATATAAATTTTACTACACAATCAATTGCTTGTCACCTGGAAACAACACAATAATGTCGTAGCATGATACTCAGTTTGAGTTTTTTATTGCAAATACTCGATTGCCCCTAGTCAATCAGCCATGTTCTGGAAATCGAAATCGAGTCAAATTGCAATCGAAGGAAATTTTCAGTTGGTTTTTTTTTTTAAATTACCGCAGTTTTTCATGATTTGTAGAATAATTCTCATATAGGTACCTCCCTTTTTGCATTCTTTTCACTACTTCCAGCTTTACAGATAAACGTGTAAACGCTTTGTTGAAAGTCTTACTAAAAAGTCACAAAATAATCAACAAAACTGTCGACTTAGAGAAAAAAATCCAATAATAGTAAAAGTAGTAAGAATTTCAAGTAAACGAACACAGCTTTGACAGCAAAAGATTCAAATTTGCTAAAATCTTTAAAATTCGATTGAAAATTTAAAAAAAAGAAATTTTCCTCAATACACAAATAAGAGATTTTTTAAACAAAAAATTATTGTCAAACACACTTTTAAAAACATTTTCACACTAGTTGACAAAAATAAAAATTTTAGTTTCCTTTAGCAAACAAACAAATAAAAATTTAACTTTCTTTTAGCAAATAAACAAAAAATTTCCATTTTTATAGGATTTTCGCCTATACCTTATAATTTAATTCCTATTCTGCCGCTACCTGACAATTTCATTCCAATACAAAATCAATTCAAATTTCAATCAATTCAAATGAATCTGTAAAATGAATTGCAATTCGCTTTAACAAATTCATTTGAATTGGAAACGAATTGCAATTCATTTGAATTGGAAAACGAATTAAAATTCAATTCAGTTGACTCAAATTTCATTCAATTAATTTTTTTTGTGTGAAAAGAATAAATTCAAAAATTAATGATTCATTTACAGCTCTGGCACCTAGTTTGACTAAATAAGAGAGACGTTGAACTACATACCTAAAAAAAATTGTTTGGAAACAATTGGTGAATATGTATAGCTTAATGGTTTTTTTACTTAAAAAGTTTTTTTTTCCTAAATAGGTATAAAAAATCGGTAGCAAATTTTGACCACTGTTGCATACTAATGAATCTGTTCTAAACAAAACTTCTTTAAAAATCTAATTTACTTCCCAATTTTCCCGCCACAATTTAAAACACATTTGTTAAGCTGGCAACCCCATAAACATATAGCAACATTTTCGTGCTCTCTTCCAATTCTCTCTTTCGCTGACAGTTTAATAAATTTTAGCGTCGTTTTCCATGGTTTTTTCGGGTATTCTTGTAATTTTGCAAACATTTTAATATATTTTACTGTAAGTTGTTTAAATGAGGGCGAAAAAAAATATAAAAATAAAAAAAGACTCACCAGGTATTTAAAAAGTACTCTTATTACCACAAATTTGTTGCAAACTAAAAGAATTATGGATATCTCCTCCCGCTATATTCGGGGCGAGTCTCTAACGTAACGTCTTTGGCGATTAACGATGAGTAACACAACTAAATGGTTGTGAGCAAAATGTTTTCTTTTAACGCTGAAATTTTATTTTTTTTTCATTATTTTACACATGTTTAATGTTTTTTTTATTTTTTCAATTGTTGTTGGGTTGTGTTCGAGCTGTTTTGGTATTAGTGAGAGGTGGTGGTGTTCTCAGTAAATGAGAGCAGCTGTCATTGCATTAAAAAGAAATAAACAAAATAATGTGTGATGCTCATTTTTAATAGGTCGTTGGCTGAGGCTAAGCAACTCATACTTTCACACCCAACATTCATGTTAGGCTTGTATGATAGACATGCTCAGCTGCGCGTAAGCATGAAAACAACTTGTGCGTTGCAACTTGTTTGTTAACAGCATGTTTTGAGCGAACTTGTTTTGTTTATAGCTTAAGCATGTTTGACAGCGCACTTGTTGTTTGCAACATAATTGCTGCTGCTGCGTTTGTATGTACAATTTTTATTTTATTTCAAAACTATCAGCTGTTTGTTTGTTTGTTTTAATTCGTTGTCATGCTTGCTTGACTGGGTGCATGCTTGTGTGTGTGCTTGTTTTCATTTTATTTTTGTTGTAGTTGTTTTTCTGTTTTTCTTTTGACACGTTTTAAATTAAATGATTAAATAAAAAATCATAATATTTACTCTTCAATATGTAATTTACTCTCAATTAAATTAACGCTTCTGTTTTGTGTTTTTTCATAAATCTTTTGCTCTTAAAACTTCTCTCGCGATTAATTTTTTTTTTCAATTTTGTTTTTATCACAACTGGAGCTCTCTTAACATTTTTCTGCCCTATTAGTGAGAGAGACTAGGTACATACATATAACATTTTTCTTTGTAATAAATACCTACCTACTCTTGAATCGAGTTTTTTTTTCATTTCGTTTGGATTTCCTTTACATCATGTAAAATCATCGGAAGTCAAAGACATTTTCTACACTTGCATTTCTGACTTATGGTTGAGTGGTCCTACCCTCTGTAACTCCCTTCAGTTCCTAATACATACATACATACATATGTAGGTAACTACCTAGTCCCTTTTTTTAAACCAAAAGAAAAATTGTTTATAAATACCTACCTACCATCTCAATTTTGTTACTTTGTGGTGTTTGTAATTTTTTTCTGTAAAATATTTTTGTTGTGTTTTATTTATGCTCTCGTTGTTGTTGTTTTCATATTAAGAGTTTACGTGGCTTGTTCACCCAAAAAAGTAAATAACATTTGTGTTGTTGTTTTTGTTGATAATATGTTAAGGATTTACATTGTGTCATGCTTCTGTGTGTTTGTATAGATTAGCATTAAATTTTTGTTGTTTTTGCTTTTTGTTTATTTATGTTTTTTCTTGGTGTTGTTGTTTAAATATCCCATAATATTTTTTAATGGTGTGTACCTATGAGAGAATTGAAATGCTTGTGCGTTTGGCTGGTAGGTATGTAGGTACCTATGTGGTTTTTTTGTGTAAAGTAGGTATTTTGTTGAGGGTGTTAGGAGCAGGGTTGTTAGACTTTTTTCCTCAAAAATCGTCAAAAGTTTTAACAAAATTCGTCAAAATCGTCACGAAAATTGAACAAAATCGTCAACAAAACGTCAAATAGGTAGGTATATAAATTTTACAAATTAAAGACAATTTATTGCATGGATTGGCTCGAAAATAAAAATTTTTAGCAAGAAATTCTATTTATGAAGAAGAAAGTGATATGGTTAAGTTTTATTCTATTTATTTCAGCAAGTGAGCTGAATATGTTTATCATTTAAAAAGAAAACATAAGAAAAAATATATTTGCATAAATGCATAGCAAAAATATTTTTAATTTGATTTATCCATATTCAGAAAAATATTAAATAATAAATAAAATCTCATTTGCTTTTGACTCGAGCTATTTTTAAATGATTAACTTTTAGCGCTATCTCTATTGCAAATTGTTTTTATTGTTAAAGGTGCTAAAAACCAAGGATTCTGTCTATATCCATAGTCTTTTTACCCGACTTGAAACGTTTTATTACGTCCAATATTAATTCCAAACTAATACATTTTCTTCTCATTGCACTCATTTTTCTACACAACTTCTTATTAAAAAGCAACTTCTTACTTCCTAACACGCAATTTTACTAAGAATAACTTACCTAACAGAATTAAATGGGATTTGCCTTTTTACACACAAATAGAAAAATTCTTCACATGTGATTATGAATTCATCGAAAAATGCATTCGTATGTAGCGTGGCAAATCGAAATCATTAAAACGCAAAGCGTATTTTACCAATTTTTAAAAAGCGGACCAAATAGAACAGACGCAAATTAGGGCACTAGTGTATATATTTTGCAGCATCGATGTCATTTCTATAATTGTTCAATTTGAATTACTAATGCTTCTAATGAAATGCACCTGGTTTGTGATTGGGGAGGAATTTTTTTGTTTAATTTTCAAAAATTTTTGTGTTTCGAAAAATTGATTTTTAAGTTTTGGACTGTTTTCAATATAATTGTATAATTGTGTGTTTTATCGATGCCAGAAAATCGTCATAACACTATTACTTTTAGTCAAAAAATCGTCATTTTACTGTATTTTCTCAAACAATTGTCAAAATGACGAAAAATCATCACATCTACCAAACCTGCTTGCCAGATTAAAGTTTTATAAAATTGATTCCAGATTAAAGTAAATTTATTGACGGGATTAAATCGTCAAAACATAAGTAACTCTACATCAAAAATCGTCAATCGTCATTTTGGTAAATTCTTCGAAAAAAAAATCGTCAAAATGACGTAAAATCGTCACATCTAACATCCCTGGTTAGGAGAGAGAGTCCTGCCTGTCATCGTTTGCATGTACATACATACATATGTATGTACAGTAGTTTTGACTTAGCTGCACAATCTCCTTTGCACGATTTTTTGTGCAGGTAAATCAAAAATGCAGTTATATTAAATGCATTTACCTGCCTAAATGTGCAGGTACACAATTGTGGTTACCTGCACAAAAGTGCAGCTAAAGTAAAGTGTTTGATTTAAAAGTAGAATAAAAAAAATAATTATTTTTTTAATACATAAATTTATATTTTATTAAAATTTTATTTTAACCCAGGAGCTTACTGGGAATCTCACAAAGAGTCTTTTGATCGTAGACGAGCTCATTTGTTAATTGTAGACGATTCCTAGCACGGGAGAAACTGTTACACGTGCTGATTCGTATGAGAGATTCTTCCATAACACAGCGAAAAACTCTTATATTAATCGTAAAGGGAATCGTTTATGATGTGTGTTGAGATTATCTAACGAGTCTTTCAAAAGGCATGCTAAGAGTCGTATGATACTCATGTAGGCATTATTTTACAACTAATGAAATACTCAGCCGTATGACTAAGCTACCTAAATAATGGCATCAGGCGTATTTTTCATACCAAAACTTCTAATTTTCATACAATTTCTATAAAACAAACCTTAAGGTCGCGAAATCCTGTCGGAAAATCCTTTTTTGCAGATCCTTAGGTAGGTTTGTTTTATTAAAATTGTACCTATTGCCAATAGCATTTTCATACTTCAAAAACTGTATTATTTAGGTAGCTCAGTAATTGTTATACGACTCTTACAGAGAGTCCCAAAAGGTTAATTTCAAGATTTAAAGACGAGCGTGTCAAAAAATAAATAAAAAAATAAATACTACATTAAAAAAAGATTTAGATGTTTTTGTTACTCGTCAGATAATCACCAGAAGATTCTTTTAGGAGTTGTATATTAAAAGAAACATTAACAAAAACAATGAGAATTCACAAAGAACATAAAACATAAAAAACAAAATGATTGCGATTTATATTTTTAAAAACAGCTTAAATTGGATATTTATGTGAAAAAGTGGCCACCATACATTTTTATGTGTGTAGCTAACTTTGATATTTTGTATGAAAATATTTTAAAGCTGCCCAAAAATATGAAAAATGTGCAGGTATACAAAATGCACGTAAACAAGGATTTTGAAGAATAATTCCGGAAAATATTTATTTTGGGCAGCTAAGTCAAAGTGCAGCTAACTTTGATTTTTTGTATGAAAATAATTTTAAAATGCCAAAAATTTTGTGCATTTATCTTAAATGTGCAGGTATAGAAAGTGCACTTAAAAAAGGAATTTGTATGGAATTAGAAAGAATAATTCCAAAAATTATCAATTTTGTGCAGTTAAGTCAAAAGTGCACGTAAACAAAAGGCAGTTAATTCAAAATTACTGTATTTACCTATTCGTTAGATTTTTTTAAAGTTATTTTATGGTAGGTACCTACCTACTAGGTAGGTACTGAACTAAAAAGTTAAAGTGAGAAATTTATTATGGATTTTTGATGTTATTGCTTCTATTTTTATTTTATTTTCACTATGAACCTACATACCTATAGGTATGTAGGTACTCCGTAGCTAAATAGGTACCAATGAACTGTTTTTGTTTAATAAATTTTTAAAATTTTTAGGGACACCGAAATATCTGCGGTACTTCATATTTTTCGAGATATCGATATCGGCAATACTTTGATGTTAATACAACGATACTTTTTATATTTTTTGTGGAGTATTTTTAAACAAACAATTTAATTTTCTATGCTTATTTTTTGCATACTTAGCAACCAAGAGAAATAACACATTAAAAAGCAAAGGATAAAATAAAACAGAATAATTAAATTGTTTCATACCTATCTAGGTATAACATATCGACCCCTTTGCGCGAAATTATCGTAGGTATGTTACAAAAACCAAATTTTACAGGACAGCCATTTTTCTACTTTTCTCTGCGTTCGCTTGCAATATCAAAATGAAAATCAACATTACATTTTTGGAGCAACGAAGTGGAATTCGCTTACATTATTTTGTCAGGTGACGTCTCTTTGAATGTAGAACGAGATTGCATCAAAAACTCAATTTCAAAAAAATTGGCATAGGTTTACGATAATTTGTATGAATCAATGGAGATGAAGAGTAGGTAGGTATATCCCTTTTACCTTTGGTGAGTGGTATAATAACCTCTATTTTACAAACTTTAATAAATCAAAAGAAATAGATTTATATTTAAATGAATTTTATTCTGCTTCTTTTTCTTAAATAAGTAGTTATTTCCTTGTAATTAAATTTTTTGTTAAAAAGAAAAAATTATTTTATATAATTTTTCTATGTCCCATTTTGGCAATTTTGTAGAAAAAAAGATTTTTTTTTAAAAAATAAGAAGTTTTTTAAAAAAATATGTGGCAACGCTGAATATAATGCATTCACACTAACACTTTCCAGAACAAATACCAATGGGAATATCTGATTTTTTAAATCCAATATCCTTTTAATTATAATGAAATAGGAAAAAACATTAATTCCCTACAAATACCTACCTACAACACAACACGTTCATTTGCAAAAATTCATTCAAAAAATTTAACTATGTAATTGTGTGTGTGTTCAAATAAATAAAAAAATAAATTATTCCATTATAAATTAGCATTACAATCCATTTAATATAATTTTAATCAGATGTTTCTGAGCAAAAATGTAAAACGAGCAAAAGAAAATAAAAAAAATAATTAATTGACAACAATAAAAATAATAGACCACAGACAACTTAAAAACTATCTGAAAGTGAAATGTCCCACCACACAAAAATAAAGTAATCAGTGGCCCGGCCCCATTCTGACAGCAGTATTTTTATACTGCGAAATGAACTAATAAAATGTAAATTTTCAATTCGACTTGGGCACAAAGTCGTCTTTATAAACAAACAGATCAGACATATAAAATAATTATTCATTAAAATTATAATTAACTGCCAAGTATACAAAAATTGAAGACTGTGTGGCAATAAATACAAAATATTAACCCATAAAAGGTTTTTATGTCGTATATATTTGCGTAAAAAAATTAAACAGATATTGCTCATTTGCTATTTTAATAGTTGGTTCATATAAAACAAATGGTCTTAAATAAATTTATTTTAAATTTCCCTGACGTTTCTTCGTTTAGGCTTGTTTAAACAATAACACAAGAGAACGGGGTTTTTGTTGATTAAGAACTGAATGTTGTCTTTAAGGTTATTTAGGACGCTGAATTCAAATCAGTTTAGACTTTTCCAGAAATACCGTTATTTCCAAAATTAAGATAGTTCCACACCATGGGTATAATGCAATAAAAAATTCATAAAAACTTAAATTTCACAGTTTTGGTATAATAAACACTGTGTTAGTTGCAAAAATAGACAAGCCGTGAACATGGCGTTTTAAAATAATTCGGGAACGCTGAATCCAATGGCGCTAACTGTTTTTTTTTTAGGTAAGCTCTTGTTTTCGAGATAAACCGTTATTTCGATAAAAGAGGAGGTTGCACAACATATGTATATTCGCGTAACTCAAAAACGGGTTAGTTTATCAAAATTACTAAAAACAAGTAAGATTGCTATATTCGGCTATGCCGCATCTTATATACCCTTCACCATGGTGAGATAAGAGAAAAAGTTATATAAAAATGTTCTTTAGATACCTATAAATAAATATGAATTGAGCCACGCCAACTTTTTATTTCGTCATGCCGAAGAATATGACAAAATAAAAAAATGTATACTTATATGCACCTAAGTCCGTTTCCTCTTTTGCCAAAGTAGATGTTTGAAATTCGTCTTAAAGTTTTATAATCTTAAAATCGTTTTTTAAAACATAAAAAAGTAAAATAAAAATAAAAAAATTTCTTTTTGAGACTCGAACCGGCAAGCTCATGTGACACAGCCAAGAACTTAGACAACTCGCCAACGAACGTTTTTACTGACAAAGCGTTAAATTAAAATTTATTGAATACATAAGTGTGTACAACTATTTTATGTCTGTACCTATGCATATGCTTGCCGAAATAAAATAAAACACTGTGTCATTGCCAATAAAATGAATATGGGCACTTCCAAGATTGTAAACGGGACATTCGCACACGTTTATATTGACAAAACTGTAAAAAACAACCTGATTTTCATTTTTAAAATTAATGATTCTTTTAACTCTCAATTAGCTCTTTAATTTCCGCAAATGAAATTTTTCGCTTACTGTCGTGGTTTCCGAGATAATTGCAAAAAACCAGTGATTGTAAACGGGACAAAAACGGAAGTGTGTTTTAGGGGGTAACCGTTTAAACAGTGATTTCTGCGAAACCTGACACAATATTTTATTGGGATTAATTTTAAAATGTTGCGAACTAATGTGCCCTAAAAATAAATAAAATATGAATTACATTTTTTTAAATAAATTGTTAAAGAAATTGTAAACGGGACATTGTAAACGGGACAATTTTTCCACCATGATTTAAAATTTTTTTATGTTGCTATTTATAATCCTTTATATAAGAAACTTAATAAAACATTTTTTTCAGATCATAAATATGCCTTAGATTAGAGTATTGTTGTTCCAAATGCATATTTTCTAATATACACAAGTATGTTCTAAAAGTTGTAGTACTTCGTTTACCATTTATCTTTTTTTTCGAATCAATTAATTTATACGCATATTTTAAAAAAATATAAGCAATTCTCTAAATAAATCTTGAAAAGAAAATTTTTTTTTTCATTTTTTGTGATTGACGTTTTTTTTGGAAATAGCCATATATTAAAAAGCTTTATAGGTAATTTTAACATCGTTTTTAGGATATAAAAAATTAAATAAAAATCACCTGCGGGAAATGGTACAGTAAAAAAACTTTTTTTAAAATCTGGAGCAACCAGGATTCGAACTTGAAATTAATTAAGGGTTAAATTAAAATATATTGAGTCTACGAGTTTGTATCTTTGTTTGAGCGGCATATCATGTACATACCTAAATGTTTATGGGTTTGTATAAATGTTTGTTTAAAATAAAACAACAACCAGAAGGGATTTTTTTGGAAGAATTAGAGGCAGTCGTGGTTTTGTGGTCATATCTCAGAAATTTGTGGACCGATCTTGCTGAATCTCAATAGCAAGCGATGGTAGACTATATGTGACATAAATGTAAACCAACACATTTCAAACGTAAGACGGACAGACGGACGACGACACTTTATAGGGTCAAAGATCGATATTGTAGAAATTACAAACGGGATGACAAACATATATACATATACCCTTTTCCACCTGTGGTGAAGGGTATAAAAACCGAAATTCCACAATAAAATTTCCTTTAAGAAAGGTAAACCACTAGGGGCAACTCCTAGGCATTTACGTGACTTTTTCTTCAATATATTTCTAGTCTGCATTGAACATTTTGTATGGGAGCCCCCCTTAAGGAATTTAGATAGCGGGTAGGTATGTTAGAAATAAATGATTGAGATAAAAAATAAAGTGGGATTGGTCATACATATGACCCATCTAGGGGCATCTGTAGGTGCCAAATTTAAGAATTTTAATAAACCGCAATTATTGTATATGAGCCCCCTTAAGGAGTGGTGATAAAGGGCAAGTACGTTTTGAGAAAATGTTAGGGACAAAAAACTAATTGCGGTCAGTTATATATTTTATTCCCCAATATGCGACTCCTAGGCATTTATCGGACTTTTTCTTCAATATATTTCTAGTTTCCATTGAACATTTAAGGAATGGAGATAGCGAGTATGTAAGTATGTTAGAATTTAAGATTGAGATGAAAAATAAAGTGGGGTTGGTCATACATTTGACCCATCTAGGGGAATTGACATTTGGTTGTTTTACATCTTTTAAAAAAGAAGAATTCTGAAAATCGCTTCATGAAGAGTGAAGTTATGATTTGTTGAATATTTAATTTTTGGAAAAAATCAAAAATTCGATTAGTACCTGTAACATAAAAATGCGAGCTGGTAGAGAAAAACGTATACTAAATTTGAACTCAGCGACCTCAAATTAAATACAAATTGCATCAAACTTCCAATCATTACACAAAAAGTTTCTTGCTGTGTAATTTATGGATTATTTCTTATGTCCGTAATTTCTGCAGAAGGAAATCTCGCTGTGTGTAAAAATCTATTACGTAAAAGCTGTCATATTTTAAAAGAAAGCTAAAGGTTAAAAAACGTACGCCAAATAAACGTTGAAAAAGGTAAAGCTAACTGTAAGGTACGAAGGGGTCAGGGCTGCCAGGTACTTTTTTTCGTTCTCCCCAAATTTAAAAATAAATTTCCCAAATATCCCCCGAAAAAAGAAAGAATCCCCAAAATAAGCCCCCATAAAAAATACATAATTTTTAACGGATAATTTAAATATTTATTTAAGTTTTACTGGTACATACCATGTTCTACAAGAGATAATTTTTATCGAAATATGTAGTTGTTTTTTAAACATATATACAGTCGAACTTTCCTATAATGAACTTGCATGGGACCACTTAATTTTTAAGATAGTTTATTATACAAAATTAATTTTATTTCCACTTTTATTAAAAAATAATGAGGCTGTTCTAGTTTGGATTACATTCCCACGTACAGCAGTTGTCCATTTGAGAATTGCTTTATTTGTTTCTCTACAAATACAGGTTTGAAGGCTCTTGCGTTTAGTAGTTAATTGCTTGCATTCTTCATTTTAAGAATTAAGGTTTCTTTAGTCGACCGTAAATGTTGTGCAATGCAATGTTACGTACCGTAACGTACTGTATTTTCTGTAATGTGTTATTATTTTTGACAATTTTTAGTCTTTTGAATAAAAAATTATATTGCACAAATCAATTTTAAAACTGTTTAAGGTGTGTGCTCGCATTTCTAGGTCAAATAATAATTGGCACATTAGTGGTCTGGGGCATCATGTATTACTAGTTTTAAACCGATTTTTTTTTATTTCTTTTTTAAAAACATATTGGTATGTTCATTTCGATTTATTTATAATCTAGACTAAAAACTTTTACGACATTTACAAATTTTCCAAAAACTCAAATAAGTGATTGTTTTGCCTTGTACACACTATTTGACTTTTCAATCGACTTTTCTTAACCCAATCGTCTCTAAACTGGCTTTAGAGTTTACTTTCGTTTTTTGAACATCTCTTATACACATGAAAATACAAATTTTGGACTTTTTGTACATAATCGAATTATTGACAGATTAACTTCAGATATGTTTTTTAATAAACTTTTATTGTCCGGTGCTCATTGATATCAAGTGATGTTGCAAAAATAGGCACTTTAATGTGTATGTGACACAAGAAATTGCTAATGTAAACTAACACATACAATACTTATAAACTAAAACACTCGCAATTTTGTATTAAATTCTCGTATATTAAAGTACACAAGTATGAGTGGGAAAAAATATCTCACGTACACGAATGTTTACATCAGTTTTTTCAAATTGTCCTTAATAAAATGATAGAAACTTCTAAGGTATAAACACATCATCAATGCTTATCAGATGATGCATCAAATGACTGTCATTGTTCTTGTAGGGTAGTTGTCTTTTATAGAAAAATTAAGCTCATATTTTTTATTTCCCCAAACAATCCTAAGTTTTTTTTAATATCCCCAATGCAAACCCCAAACCCCAAATAAAATTTTCTGTCCCTTTTAGCAACAAGAAAACCCCTAATTTGGGATCAAAACCCCTAAACTGGCAGCCCTGGAAGGGGTTTAATGCCCGTAATGGTGTAACAAATTTTTCATAATTTTAACACGAATGTCCTATCACTTGTTGAACTGTAGTGTACCCTACAAGAAATGAATGAGCGAGTAGTCACATTTTTCATTTTGGTGTTAAAAAAAAGATTGAAAGAAATAACCGAAATCAAGTTTACGGTCACATTCGATCATTTCTTCCTATCATTTTCTTAACACCAAAATGAAAAATGTAACTACTCGCTCATTCATTTCTTGTAGGGTATTTTGCACCATCGATTTTTGACAGTTAATTAAAAATATTAATAAATATACAAATGTTGCCATATTTTTAAAGAAAATTTAGAGTAAAAAACACGCGGGCAAATTTAACGTTGAAATTGCCAAACTAGTTTTAGCGGATAGGTAAAGATAACTGTTTGGTGCAGTGATGTTAACTTTTATTTTTTCATTACCTTATGGCCCTCTAAAAACTACCGTACATAAAGGTTTTTAATCAAAGCATTAATGTTCTGTTTCAAAATGACAGACGATTGATTGTAATTTATATGAAAAACACTAAGTCCATCGCCTGCCATTTGGAAACAGCAGATAAGAGCTGTATTCATAAACAATTAATTTAAAATTTAAATATGTTTTAAGAAAAATTATTGTCTAAAATACAATTTTAACCAAAAATTTTTGTATATTTTATGAAAACGGCAGCAAATTAATTCTGAATAAAATAGGTACATCTATTTATAAAACTCAAAATATTTTTATTTTATACTTTTACCCCCTATTTCACCAAGTTCAGTTATAATTAACTATCAGTTATAGCTGTCAAAACATATTGTTAACTGGAAGTTAAAGTTTTAGTTAGTTTTAAGTGAACTTGGTGAAATTGGATGTTAACAGCGTACATACATATGTATGTGCAGAACAAAGTAAATCAAATGAATCGCTTTTAATCTTGTAAACAAAGAAAGTCGTAAAAATATGTGCCTACCAAAAAATTAAATAATATATCCAATACATTCCGGCATAGATTAATCTTTTCCGTATAATCCAGTGCCACTTATCTTTAATGCAAGTTAAGCCTTTAAAATCTGGCTTTGTGAGACATATAAGCATCAGCTGTGAACAAGAGAATTACCGAGTATTTGGATACTCGTACTTATTCGAAACAATGGCAGAGTTGTATTTTAAGCAAATGGGAAATTTGAACAAATTTAGCACTGGTTGAAAAGTTATTTTTTTTGTTGATAAAGTTTAAAAAATATTCGTCCGTTCAGCATAAATTCTTCAAACTCGTTAATTAGTTTTTTCGAATCGAAATACGCGGTAACTCGTTAATTATACTCGTTAATACGCGGTACCCACCAGTAGTGTCTCTATTTGTATGGGCCAGGGTGCCTCTTATTTGCATGGGCAATTTTTTTCTTATGAGCATGTTCAAGTCTCACTCTTCAAAAAGTTAATGCTTGATGCAAAATTGACTCTACAAAAATTAAGTTAAATAAAAATGTTTGTGGATTGAGACAAAACATATTTCCACTTACAGAAGAAACGGACATGTCTCCTCCCAGTTTTAAAATTAACCCTTAAACATATTTTTTACTTTGTATATTTTTGGCATTTGAGTTGAATTTTAACGTCTGTATTTATTAAAAATTTTAAAGTTAATAAAGGTTTACAAAACAAATTTTGTATGAATATTTGAATTAAAAACGCACCTGATTTCTGTTGATGGTACATACTTTTCAGACCTAATTCGATAACGATTAAAAGACACATACGGTATATAATTAAAAGGAAAGGATGGTTTTACAAATAAATAAAATGTCTGTGCATTTGACATTTTGGCTGAGTTTCAAAACATCATAATACTTTGCAGTCGAAGTCAAAAATGTGCCATCAAGTTTAACGATGCACAGTTTGGTCATTGTGAACGCATCGGTAACTGTTTTGATGCACTTTGGGACAGATAACATTCGAAAATTTTACACGGTTGCATTGTAGAATGCGTTTAAAAAAGCGAGTTGCTTTGCAACTGACGTTTTGGAACTCACCCTTTATTTCTATTACTGTAAGAATACAATTGCTCTGTATGAACGTAAACGATAGGTACATTTTATGTTTGGAAGTAAATTGGCATAAAAACAAATTCAGTTTTATTGATTTCAGCTTAAATTAGAAATATGGGAATTTATAATGAACTAGCATTTAACCCGCTACTTCGTTAGCGTCTCCTTTTCCTTCGCGGACATATTTTTTTGCGAAAATTTATTAATAAAAATAACAGTTGTAGAAAAAGCTAAAGAAAATTATAAAATTTCCCGTATTTCCTTTTTTGGTACAATTTTTTCCCCCATTCAAGTGTTTAACATTTTAGTATTGTAGTGGGAGCCCGTAATTTAGTACGAATATGTCAATGAATGGAGATTTTCACCCCTTTAATGTTCGAATTTCGAAAAGGTACAAAATTTGTATTGGTTTTGAATGTAGTATAAACTTTGTTTCTATGTTTATTGGTTCAAAAGATAGATGGGGTGTCAAAAGGTACCAAAAAGCAAGTTTTACCCGTTTACTCGCTAATAGGAGCGAATTTCAAAAAAGTACCAGACACCTGTCCGCTTTTTTTCTAAAGAACAACGATAAGTATAACATATTTTTTTGTATCTCTTTTAGTTTTGGAGATAAGAGGTTACCGAATTTTCGAGTTTATACCATTTTTACCCCCTAAACATTCGAATTTCCAAAAATTCCGTCTTAGTGGATCGATTTGGGGAGTGACAATCTCTGGTTCAAATTTCAAGTTTTTTGCTTCAGGCGTTTAGGCTGTGCGATGATGAATCAGTCAGTAACGTTACAATTTTATATATGTATAATATAGATAATGATGTCAGATAAATGCCCACCTCTAGTAATTTGGCAGAAGTTCATTTATATCGTCAATGCAGCGCCGTATTTCATCTTTCAGAGCGTCAGTTGTTTGTGGTTGGTTCATGTAAGGCCGGTCTTACAAAACGGCCCAGAGAAAATAGTCCGGCGGCGTCAAATTACAATAAAGAGGCTGCGTGGCCCGTGGCGCTGTCTTGCTGAAACCACAGACACTTATATCAGCATTTACCAATCGCGAACCCAAAAAATCGAACTGAGCAAGAGCCTGATTATGAGGAAACGCTGCTTGAATTTTACGAAGTAACACAATAAAACTTCCACTTTTTTGATAGTAAAATTTTACAATTAAAATTCATTGTTCCAAAGTGTATCGTTCGATGGTTAAAATTTTCCAAGGTTTCACTAAAAACTCCCAAATGATGACAGCTTAATTGTTGACATTTCATCATTTGACAGCCTATATGCCTTCAAACCTAACGCTCTTACAACGAACGACCCAATTGTGTTCTCAGCTGTACAGTGATAATAAAATAATTTTCAAAAAAACCTCGAGAAAAAGGCATATTACTTAAAAAAAAAATTAATTTGTCGTTAGATATTTACTTGTATTTTAAGCATGACACATTCAAGTTGATTTTGTGTTCAATTTAAGCTTAACAAAAATAGCAATAACAAGAAATATGTATATAAAAGCTATAAAAACACAACAAAATCGACAGCGATTTTTTTTAACAAATTGCAGATCAAATATTAAACAACTACTTGTTTAAAAAACATCGGCTCTATTTTATTCTTAAGGCGCAGTTTTTTTAATTTTTGTACATGTTATAATATTGCCACCACCCTTTGCATGAATTCGCCTTGCATTTGTCGTTCACATTCTAACTTGATACATACATACATAAATACACCATAACACAATGTGGCTTGCAGCCGGTCGACCCAGTTGTAATCAAATTCTTAATTAGATTAAGACAAGAGGAGCAAAAAAAATTTATCCATTCATTCAAACATACATTCACTCATTCCCTATCATTCTAAATCGTTCATTCTTCTATAAACAAATGTTTTTGCCAGTAATTGCAAGCAAGAAACACTCTTCACTGCTAGAGAGTCGTCCCGTCTGAAATTTCTACTCTTAAGCACTATTCATCTTTGTTGAAGCTAAATGGGTCGATTGTCTGACATTGTAGAACATGTATTTAAATTCATGAATTCATAAATATGTGTGAACATATGTTTGTGTATATGTGATAGAATACAATCTGTCCCCTGCACATTATTTTCAGAACAATCAAAGTATGACATGTAGCAAAATACTGGTTGACAACTTAACGTTAAATATAACGCAAATTAATGTCATTTTAAATAAAATGTTTAATTTTCAAATAAATTGTTGTTTTTTTTTTTATTATTTTTGCTTAACGGAGAGCTAAAATTTAGAACTTAAGAAAACTTGAATGAATAAACAACAAATTGTTGCTAACAAGTATTCAAGGTTTGTTCTTGAATGGCGAATATTTCACATGATCCATGTTTGACAGAAACGTTTTTTCATATACTGAAAATTAGCAGTCCGACACTGATTCCTCATCCTTTTCGTTTAAATAAGTCCTGCTGTACGATATCATACATATACTTGGCACAGAGCCCTGTGAAAGAGTCTTCAAGAAAGGGAAACCCCCTTTTGTCCTCTAGGTGTTGAGCGTATCTTTATTAAATCTAGAAAACTTGCTGCTTCCTTTAGGAGCATTCGAAAACCATTAGGATATAAAGATCTCATAGTTTGAAATTTTACTCTTTAATCATGGAGGAGCAGGCGTGGTTATAAATTTTGTAGGTGAAAGAACCAGACATGCTTACCGACCTCGCATGCTTTGGCGAAACGGGGGGTCAATTTACCATACGATAGGATGATGACCATTCCGGCTTCAATTCAAAATATTAGGAGAGATGCGGACTCTGCTATACATAGGAGACCAGAGGCGGTTTGGGAAAACACCGGAACGTGCAGGATTTCCAAGGTAATGTGGGGATCCTGTGAACCGGAGTCGACGAAAATACTTCTGTAGCTATCGAGAAGGGACTGCAGACTTCTGGTAGGTTTTATAACGGGTCACTGTTGGATTGCGGTAAACGCCCAGAGGGCGGGCCGGCTGAATAGTGACAATTGTAGATTCTGTGGGGTACCAGGGGGAAAGGATACAGTGGAGCATATACTCTGCTACTGTCCGGCACTCGTGCGCTCCAGGGCGTTAGATATGTCTGCTAGATCATCACTTCCAAGATCTCGGGGAAACCTCTGGAATTGGGTTAATGAGACTCCTGACATTCGTCAAGACAGTGTGGGGTACATTGAGTATCATCACATCGGAATGGCCTTTTTTCTGAATTTCTTCCTCGTGTTATCGTACAATGTTGTCACGCTAGGGACCTATTTGGTCTATGCGGGGTCTTTGTGATCGGCCATTCTAACCTAACTTAACCTAGTAATTTACTGTCCCGCTGGATAACAGCAGATTGACTTGAATGAAAAGACAGAGAGGTAGAGAAAAATAATTTTGTCATTTCTCTCTCTTTCTAATATGTAATTCCTTAATATCTAAATTCTTTATGAGCTTCCCAAATGCCTTATCTATCTGCGCTTCGGATTTTTATGACAATTCATTAGCTCATAGTTTCTTCTATCTTTTCCCAATCGACTTCTCTATTAAGATCCTTTATTTGATTTTATTAATTAATTGTTTCGCCCAAAAACTCTCGCATTTTAGAAATTTACCACAAGTCTACTAATTCACTTAAAATTCTTAAAATATCTATAAATTATTTACTACAAACATAATTTTTTTTTTTGTTAAAGACTTCACACTTTTATCGACAATTTACTGCCTCAGCTGCTTTAATTACTACCAGTCATTAAGTAATTTACCACATTTAATAAATTGTTCACAAAAATAACTCAGCGCTTACGAAAAAATATACGAAAACGAAAAGAAAACAAAATCCATAAATTATTGAATGTTGCAATTAAGTTGTCAATCATTATTAAATGAATATTTTGTCAACTTTTAATCTAAACTGAAATTAATATAAAAAAAGAAATACCACAAACTATCACTATCATATTTCATGTTATTTAATTAATTTCCTTTTAATTGAGTGTTAATCAGACAACAGTAAAATTGATAATTTTATACACGAATATATTCAAACCCATTGTGCAGTTAAAGTTTAAGCGTAAGCTGGAGGCTGGGTAAAAGCTTAAGATAAATAAATATTTTTAATTTTAAAATTTAGTTTCTAACAGACATGTTAAATGTGAATGAAGTTACCACTAAATTAACATAAAATTTTAAATTTTGTAGCCTGTAATGCTGCTCTAAGAGCGAAACAGCTTTAGCAGCAGCAATTAACTGTTCAGTTAAAGCAGCTGTTTGTTTGAACAGTCTACAAGTGGAAACGTTTATATTTGTCACACGTATTTTACGCACAATTTTATTTTTATTTTTGGTTTAAAAAAAAACTTAGGCAATAGTGTAAAAATTGGTTCGAACCGACTTTTTTTAATCTACAAAATATAAGTTTATTTTTATCTTACAGGTATAACAATCTTTAAAAGTTTTTTTTAAATACGATTGCTTCTCTGAATTTAGATGCTTCCATTGTGTTTAGCCTTTTAACACCCTTTTTAAGTCTACCTACAATTACATATCCCGTTTAGAAGTCTTCCTTCTTCTGCTTTTTATAAACTTTAGCTACGGTCACACCTTTAAAACATTTTACCAAATAAGCGTAACACCCACATTTGTTAAAAATTTAGTAAGATTTAAATTGGTCTTAATAACACAAAATAAACTAATTATGCTACTACATATAGCAAAAAACTGTTTTGTGGGATGTGGTTTTATAATCAAAATAAATATTAGAATTAAAGGAAATTATTATTTCGTTTGCATGTTGGTCCCATTTTATTCATCAAATATTTGACAAGTGTGACCGTAGCTTTACATAAGTGCTACGATTCTCATAAGTTCTCAAGAAATTTTCTTAGGCGTTGCAATTTTTTTGCGGTTGCTTAAAAACGAAGATTGTCTTAAGTTCTTGGAAACCCTCTATTGTATTTTTAGGAACTCCCTAGCTCCTAACGCGTTTTAACGAACTTTTATTGCTTTAGTACTTCTTAGGAAATTATGATTGGATTGTGTTCTCGTTTTATATATGTATCTTCTTCACTTTGGTTTCTTCCTACTCTTCTTTAATCTTCTTCGTAAAGGCAAGGTAGAAATGATCAATTGGGAAACCATTCCTCTAAACACCATCCCCACCGCAGAACCAACCAGAACTTCTAATGAAGTTCTAAATTCACTCCAGACATCCAGACATCGTACAATCCGTAAAGGTGGCGGATTTAATTTTTTCTAGTCGTCTTCTCATTCTGTTTGGGTTTTCAAGAGACTAAAATTAACTCTAAATTAACAACTATTGCGTTCCGCATTTGTCTTCTCACCTTAAACCCAAAAATTATAAAAAATAAAGATTATGCCAACCCAAAACCAAGTTGAAATCTTCTGCGGGTGTCGAACAAATGACGTCCCTCAAACTGCAGTCCTAGGGGCTACTTTTTTTAGGCTGGCAAACTCAAGATTGGTTTTGCTTAACTGCAGGGTTGCTTGTTTTTATAAACTGCATACATTTCTTATAACTTATAGGTCTGAACACTTAGAGTTTCTTAGATTTATCATTCCTTGCCATGGATAATCTACGTAATATAACGGGAAATCATATATTTACATGGCGTAATCTTGTATTCTATCGTTCTTGCTTAAACCTTTCTTACACTCAAAAGAAAAGATTATCCATTTAATTAATAGTACGGTGAGTACGGATTTTCTTGAATCAAGTACAGAAAGATTGATTCAAGTACGGATTTTTAATCGCGAAATACTTAACTTATCCATATTCAATCCCGATTACGTACTTGAAATAAATAAAAAGTGAAATAAGAAGGATCATTTTATTATGATTGATTTACTAACCCATCTTAAACCTTACAGTATTTCAATTATAAAACTAAAAATATAAACTGAATGAGAGGCAAGACTTCTCAATTTTACTTTTTAAACATGAAAATAATGTGTTATCGTCTTGTTCTGTTGCTTTTGTTGTATCTACACACAACAAGCAAATCGTTTTTTAACTACTTGGGTCGCGTTGTTGTAGTCTCTGCAACAAACTTTGAAAAGTTAAATGTAATTTTTCTCTCAGAGTGGCACTGCCAACGAAAAGTTTAATCTTTTTTTACTTGGTTTAAGAATTTTTGTACATACTTATTTTAAGAAATTCCGCGATTGATTTTCGAAAGTTATACCATTTAGGATTATTTTAAATACGTCTTAGTGTTATTCGTACTTGAATTCTTGAGTACCACTCGTACTTAAAGTAAGATTAAAAAAAACTTAATCTATCCTTTTCTTTCTGTGTAGGGAAATACGATTTCCTTTTCTTCAAACATTTCTGTTTGTCCTCTTGGGGATCTACGATTGCTTCCAAAGAAATCTAAAAATAATTTTTCCCTTAATGGAAATAGCATTGCTTTTCCCCGCAGCTGCATTCTCACTTTAAGACTTCCGAAGAAAACTCGATTGCGTTTCCCCTTAAGGTTCCCTTTTTGCCATTTTTATATACTTTTTATAGCGAATTTCTCATTTCTTACGGAAAATTTTTGCAAAACAAAATATTTAAAACAAACAATTTTGAAAGGGATACACGATAACCTTCTTTATTTAAGTGTTTTAAAGAACAACGATTAATTTCTCTAGTCTCGGTTTCTTAAGAAAATATCATTTCGCTATAAGGATTCACGATTTAAAGTTAAAAGGTTTGCTTTTTGCTCGTCTATTAAATTTTTCATTTAAAGCTACGATTGCCATCTCTTCTAAAGGTTTTTTAAGGATTAACAGTGGCCTTCTTTACTTAAGCCATCTTAAAAAACAAGACTTAACTTCTCTGATGTAGGCTTCTTGAGGAAATAAAATTACCTTTTCGCTTTTAGGATTCCTATATAGTGACATTTTCCTTAAAGACCTTGTAAGAATACCATTTTAGAAACTTCGACTGTCTACTTCGATTTTTTTTCTACAATCCCCGTTTTTCTGTAACTGCGGTTGCATTTTCTTTTTAAGGCTGCCGTAGCTGCGACAATTTTCTTTCACATTATTTCTTCGCAAGGAACTATTGCATTAAGGAAACTGGCTTCTTACACAATTGTGGGTATTTAAAGATTCTTGTGATACCAAAAGCCTGTCCGGAGGCTCCACTCGGCAATCCCAATACCAGACTCGGATGCTAACGGATAATCACAGGTACATCCTAGACTACAAATGATAACTGAAACCAAACAAAATGTATGGAGCCTTCACAAGCGGCTAGGTGACTTAGATTACGCCGATGACAGCTGCCTTCTGGCACATACGTTCAGTGACATGTCTCGTAAGCTAAGGCTCCTAAAAACGGCAACAGCGAAATCCGGCCTGAAAATAAACACAGGCAAGACTAAGTCCATGCGTGTTAACACCGAAAATAGACGGATGACACCGTGCTCGAGGATCAGATTCTGCTATCTTGACATCATTAAAAGCAACAATGGAGGATCTAGTGCGGATATATTAAACCGTATCAACTGTGCCCGGCGGTCCTTTTGCCTTCTGCGTCCTGTATGGAAGGCTTCCTCTTTATCTAAAAAAATTCCAGCGTACAGTCAGCCCTTTTGTATGGATGTTAGAATTGGAAAACTGCTGCCCACGACATAACATAACCTCACTTCAAGTTTTTACTAACAAATATCTGAGGATAATTTTGAAAAGATTTTGGCCAAATGTGATATACAACTTTGACCTGTGGACATTCACAAATCAAGTTTCTATGCGCACCGAAATACTAAGACGTAAGTTGCTAAAACATGCCTCCTAATTATTTTACTTCTCTAAACTCAATCGACATAGCTTTGATGTAACCAATTTATTGATAAACTTTAAATGCTCTCCCATATTCGAAAGTGTACTAAAAACTTCATTTAATAAAGTCTTACCAATACCAAGCTGAGAAATATAACATGCGAAAATATTCGCCACATGTTTGCTAGTATTTTTTCTGTTCCAATTTAAAAAGTAATAAAACTTTCGGAGTGAAAGAAATAAGAAAAATAGCATTTAAGCATGCGCAATAGAAATAGTGACGATATAGACTATTTAAAACTAATAAAACAGCATTTTCACACATTTGTAACTTTAACTCCTTTAAGAAACGATACATAATTTAGTGCTTGCTGATGACAAAACGCCGGTGCCGATGACACTATTGTTGGTTTCTATTTGTGTAGTAAGAAAAAAACAAAACTAAACTTGTTGTCTGTGGTGGAAAGAAATAAGTTTCGTTCCTTTTATATTTCAGAAATCAACTACATACAAGACACTCACTACCTGCCATAACAAGAGCGTCACAGTTAATTAATTGTCTACAAACTGGCAAATACAAAAGCACTTAAACTAAAAGAAACTAATCTATAATTTGTCATTTATGACAGTTTTCATCATAATTATCATCATCACCAGCCAGCAGCCGCAGCAACATCAACCGCAGCGTCATCGCTGCTACGCGCACGATCTCTATCAAACAATGAATGAGAATGGAAAAGTGCGTGTTAGTTGGCTGGCTGGCTGGTTGGATGGATGATTCTTTTTTTGGCATGAGTGAATGAATTGTCTTGAGTATGTGTAATAAAAACATACTTGTGTACAAATTTTTGTCACAGGGCGTCTGTCAGCTGTGTTGTTTTTAGCATGTTTTACAAACTGGATATCAAGACTCTCAACTAAACTTTTTGCATTCGCCAAAGCCATCTGACTGGTTTTAACTTTTTTTTATTTAATTTTTCCAGTGCACGCGATCAGTTATTTTGGTTAAATACTGTTGCACTACATCCATCTATTCATCGAACATTCACAGATTTAAAAATATATATTTATTGCAGGTAAACAAAACAAACGTAACCAAACATGATTGTCAACTTTAGTTGAATTTCGTACACTGGGAAAATGCAGAAGAACAATACTTTAACCATATTCCTATCTTGGTTCTTCAAAATTTTTAAAATCATGATTTGCCTTCTCCTTTAATGGTGTGACTTTTCTTTTCAGTATATGTATGTACGTTCGCAAATTATCATACAAAAACTTCATTATTTCCAAAATTGCGCTCTGTTTACCAAAGAGCACTTCGTCAAGTTTGTGGTGCATATCATCGTCCATTTGAGCATCTTGCAGGCAATAATTTAGATAGATTCATGACAATATTTACTCTTTTGGATAATATTCTACCAAATCGAACCCACACCCTGCGTACAAAAGAAGTCATCGCCAAACTTAAAGAGTATTTCGTCAAGTTTACGTAGCGCATGATCGTCCATCTGACCTGCTAATACGATATACTTTGGATAAATTCATGACTACATTTGCTCTTTGAGATAATATTCATCCAAGTCGAGCCCGTGCCCTGCGAACAGCAGAAGCCATAGCCGCTGTAGACGTGAGTATGATAGAGGTTTGAATTGATCTAACCGACGCACATCCACTACTTGGAAAGAGAAAAGATCTTGGCCTGCATCCAACAAAAGAGCCAACTAGTGCAAGAATTAAAGCCAGTTGCGTAATTGGGTAAAATACAAGTTAAAGCCGAAAGACGTTGAATTTGCATGTCCGAAATGCTGCATGAATGCCATTGATCCATTACTGGTGATTTAAATAAATAACATGTAAAACGCCAGGCTTACCAGCCGAATTAATACCTTACATCCATGGCGCTTAGGTAATGCTCTGTATTTGGTGGGACCAGAAGGGTGACATCTTTTATGATTTACTGAAAACGAGCCCAATTTTTACAGGGGATCTGCAATTAAATCATTTAAAGCGAGCATTGACCGAACAACGTCCGCAAGATTTGCTTAAAACTTTTTAGGAAATTGTGGTTGGTAAGTTTTACCGTACCTGCTTACCCGGCTAATCTAAACAAAACGATCTTTCCTTCCCTTCAAAACAGGGCAATTGAACATCCCCAAATTCGTTCTTAGCCTTATTTTGAGGCGGAGTCCATATGTTGCCAGATAGAAAGGAAAATGGTTATACAAATCTAAGGATAAGCAATACTTTAAGTAAATGGTCAAGGTGACGCAACAGTCATCATTCAATCGAAAGATGCCCTTAATTTTGTAAGAGGCGGTAAATGTCAGTTCTGCTTTGTCATTTGTGAAGTAAACAGATGCAAATTACTCGTCAAAAAGAAATAGAGCGTTAAACTTCTCAAGAGCACGGACAATTATTTCGAATTTTTTGCGTAATAATTTTTGGGTCGTCTAATCTCTCGTGTTGGTGATATGCGCTGACCGACAAGATCGCTCGATTTCACCGTTATAAACTTCTTTTTGTGGGGTTTTGTTAAAGTTCACGCCGGGAGTGCAGGAAACCTATATAATTTTTTCTAACTAAAAATGATATTAAATAAACACGATCCAAATTAAAACGAAACATTTTCATTTATTGAAAAATTTACAGTGAAAGAACATCAGGTGGCAACATTTAACCCGCTACAATAAACTCTTGAAAAATGTTCACTATTTAATTTTAGTGGAACTTTTCTGATTATAACTGTAACGATATCAACTACTGCCATGAGATCCAACCGCATTAAGAGCGGAAATCTCTTTGATAATAAACTGGCAAGAGCCCGGCAGAAAAAACTGAACTGGCAACTTGCTGAGTCTTAATATTCTTGCGAAAACTATAAAGAAAGTTGTTTTGTTTTTTCTTAACCTACTTACAACTACAATTAATGCTGGGAGAATTCCAAACAATTGTAGTGGGGAATGTAAGAAAAGATAAACTCATTGTTTATTGTTGTTGTTTTTGCGTAAGCTTTGATATCGTTGCGAATAAGACTTTTTGAGTGTTTGCAATTCTCATTCACTCTGCTTTTTTTATTTCCTTATATCTTTGGCTTTTCTATATTTGTTTGGGAGAATGTTTCCTGATGATCTGGCCTAAGCAAGCAGCGTAATGCGCATGGAAACTAGCTTATCCCCCAACAATAAATTTCAGTTCTTTTATCGAAAATAAATTAAGGAATTAAGCACGACATTCGAAATCTTATTGATTAAAAATTTTGTATTCCCGGAATTTACTTTGATAATAAAGTTTTTCATTTGTTGAAATATGTAATTATAGTAAAAGAACATCGGGTGACAGCTCCTTTAAATTTGTTTCACAATAAACACTCAAATATTTGACACTATTTCTCTTGGTGTAAATTTTCTGATTATCACTGTAACGATATCAATTACAAGCTATTTTTCGGTATTTAACGTAAACAAGAGATTCAAACGCAACAAGAGCAGCATGGGCTAAAAGAGCATTATTTTACTTACTAGTTATATGTCTCACTCTCTTTCTCTCCTCATTTATTATGGCCGGTAATTTATGAAACCAGTTTTTTAGCGCATTTTTTTTTCTTCTTTAGGGAAATAAATTTATAATTGTGGCTAAAAGTTAATTTATGGCAGCGGCTAAATACTTTTTTATTTATAAATATGTATATATATTTAATTAATTTTCACTTGTTTAATCTTTTAATTAGCTATTAATAGGTACGTTTATCATCTAAATTAAGTCACACTCACACGTACTCGCTTGCATGCATATTAACACGTTGTAAACGCGTATTATGATATTGTTATGATATGCCTTAATGCGTTACGATACGTTGTGATGTGATATTGTGTTATCGTAATTTATGTATTTCAAAGCCTCCTAATACGATTATAAACAGCCTATTAAATGGAAAAATATTTATTACAATTAAAACAAGATTAATTATTGTATTTTACGATATAAATAATAACGACAAATCAGTCTTAATTTAATATGAAATCATGAACAATTTCCAATCGTGAGCTGGATTTGATTTTGGCGTGTGGGAAAATGTTTGTGAAATGTGAAATGTTTGTTGGCTTAAAATAACTGTGTTTTCTTTTCTTTTTTTTTTAGTTTCAAGTAATCTTTATTTGCCATGTGCTATAGAAATTAAAAAGCATGTTGTTTTTAGGAGATTAGGAGTATTTGGAGTTTGGGTGCTTAACCAGCTGTTACTTTAAGGAGCTTATTACGTTTTTAGTAGCAGTTTAGATAGTTTGATGTTTATTTCTTAGAAACGAGTGAAGTTGGGTATGTTTATGAAATGTTTATGATGTGGTTATTTGTTTATAATTAATTTAATTATTACCCTGGACCAAATTAGATATTATGCAAAATAAACTAGTTGCAGTTTAAAAATGTTGCTAGGAAATTTCCGTTTTCTTTTATTTAAGTGAGTTTTTAAAAACAATTTCTTGAAATTCCAAAGTTTAGCGACGATGTTGAAAAGGTTTTTTTTATTTTGTCATTCTTTTTTGGAATTTTTGGTTAATTAGCCCAAGGCGAATTCATAAAGGTGACATTTTCGAGTCATCTGTTTAATGTTTATTTCCTTGTGTGTATACTGAATGTCAAGCGTTGTTTACATTTTATGAAAAAAATTTGTTAAAATTTAAAATTCAATAAAAATATAAATTCTTGAAAAACCCCTATTTAAATGTTTTAAAACAAAAAAGTGAACATAAAATTTAAACACAATGATTTTAAAAGGCGTAAGGAATAAGTGGAGCCACAATAAATTTGCAAGACAGGAATAAAAATTACCTTCTAAAGCAATTGTGTATATTTAATAAACAAATAATTTTGACATCCACTCTAACTTTTTACAAAAACAAAATACATAGTATGTTTTCAAAAAAAGGGAAAGCTAGCATAGCTCTATCTCATGATGCGGTCACCTTTATGAATTCGCCTTGAATCAGCCTTATTGTGGTTGACGTTGTCGTCAACGCACGTGTCGTTTTTTGTATTAGATTAAAGAACACAGGTTTGGTTTTACTTTAATCTTTTACAAAAAACGACAACCACATTAAAGCTGAACATTTTTTATCCATTTTTAAAGTTTTTTACTTTTAAGCAGACAAAATTTAGAGTTCACATAAGTTAACCAACACATACAAATCCATACACTTTTGCTTGGCTTAATGTGTTGGTTAACTAATGTGAGCTTTAATTTTTTGCATAGTCACATAAGCTCGAGGGATTATTGATCATATAAACTTGCATTTCAAGAAGGCTAGGAATGGTGCTCGATATAAAAACTTGATAACACATTAAACAATTATGTTAATAACTACACAAGAAATTTTCTGATCGTTTACTCATTTGCTTCGGTTAGGAGAATTAATTGGTCGCTTAGATCATGCGACTAGATGATTTCAATAGGATTTATTCCAAGTCAAATGTCTTGGGTCACAGCTACCCGAGCATTACAAAGCAAAATCAAACGCTCTATCAACGATATTCTGCTGCATTTATGAAAAATATAAATGGAAAATTCTGAAAAAATGTTTTAAAGTTTCAGTTGCCTTATGAGCAAGAAACCCGTAAATATGCAACTGCATGTTTTTCCTAAGGCAACCAAAGAAAGCAGAAACAATTTATTTATCCGTTTAAAAGCTTTTTGAAAATTTTGGTGCATATTTTTGCATATTTTACCTTTAATAGCATTTTTTTATTGCATATTTTAGTAAAATGTCCAATATAACCAAATTCCTTAATTTTTAACTAACAACTATTTCAATGAGTTTCATCTATCACTGCTCATGCGCACTGATATAAGTAGATGTTGTACATACGCATGCGCATGAGCATAAATTTAAGCGCAGGTACTGCACAATCACGAGCAAATTCGAACTCTGCTTGCGCTGAAAATTGTTTGAAAAAGTTTTTATAAAAATTTTTAAAGGGAGCTGAATTAGTATTTTTTTTTTTTTTTTAGAAAAAAATTACAATTGTAGCCACACTTAGAGAGAAACCACCACATCTAACAACCCCTATTTTTTACCCACAACACAATAGTGGAGAGGGTATTATGCTTTTATGCAAATGTGTGTAACACCTTAAAATATTGGTCCTAGTAGACCTTAAAGTATACCGATCGACTCAGAATCACTTTTTGAGTTGATCTAACAATGTCCGTTCAGCTGTATGGCAGGGATAATTTAATAATATTTTGCACAAAAGGTTCTTATTGGCACAAGGATCAAGCCTATTGAAAATGGGCCAACACATAGTGCCACGAGGGGAGATAGGGGGCAATTTCTGTCCCTTAGAAACTATCAAACTGATTGTAATGAAATTTGAAACAAAGATAGATCCATTTTTATATGGAAACATAAGCTATGCATTTCTTAAAAAATAGAACCACCAGGATAGATAGGGGCAATTAATGCCTCTCAAACCGATTGTAATGAAATTTAAAACATAAATCGATCCCTATTCATATGGCCATATACTCTCGAAAATTTGTTTTTAAATAGGTTATCATATGGTCGGACTTGACTGACTATACTTTCATACTTGTTTTAAATTTTTGAAATGCGCATCAACAATAAATTTCAGTGTTTTTATCAAATAATAAAAAAAGGGAATTAAGCACGAATAACAAAATTATTTAAGCAAGTGTTTGACTTATGATCGAAATTCGGCCATGATATGAAAAAATATAGTGGATCGATTCGGAGGCGGACCAACCTCCGGTTCATATTTTCCACATGAGCGGCTGACAAACAAAGAAATATATCGTTCTTAACTGGGTTTCCTGTGCCGATTTTTATAATCGAAATATTCGAAAACCGGTTTCTTGAAAATGTCGATAATCGACCACCCTATTTTTTTTATTATTTGCTAAAGGCCGTTACACACAATCCCACAAAGTCTTACGTATTTTTCAAAAATGCATCCCAGATCTAATTGTTCTTTGAACATTTTCAAAAAACAATAACAACTTATCATGACAGGGTTGCATTTTCGTAAATTACTAAAGACTTTGTGGGATAGTATAAAACGGCTTTAATTGGAAGAAACAAAATTTTTATTTATGTGTTTTGCATATGTGTTAATATTCAATTTGAACGCTTATAACTTTGAAAATATTGATCAGATTTTAATAAAATATATTTTGTGCACTTCTGGCAGTAAAAATCTTTCAAACTGTGTATTTTTTATTCTAGTCGCTGGGCAAACAGAGAAGAAAAGTGTTCTTAACTGTTTTGCCTTAGCCGATTTATATATACATAGATTAAATTTTGTATTCCCACGAAAATTATTTTGATAATAAACTGGCAAGTGCACGGCCTTAAAAAAACTGACTGGCAGTCCGCTTTATATTTTGTTTGCGAAAACAAAAAAGCGCGTTGTTTTTGTTTTTATTTTGTTTTTTCTTAACCTACTTAAGCGGACCATGCACTTGCAATATTATTGTATATGATATTTGCCATATTATTTAAATGCTGTCCTATAGTTATTATGCAATAAATCGCACAATGTTTTCATTCATTCAAGTAAAAGGTTAACATAACCTATAGGAATAACATAAACAGCATTGTACAATGTTTCCAACACATTTCACATTCTTTTCGTTGTGCAATAATAATCAAAAGTCTTTTGATTGTTGCTAATATATTGTGCCATCATCAAATATCACATACACATTAGCGATATAATCGTACCATACGTGAAATTGAACAATTTTATTGCAAGTGTATGAGCCGCTTTACAACTACAATTAATGTTGGAAGAATTCCAATCAATTGTAGTGGGGAATGTAAGGAGAGATGAACTCACTGTTTATTGTTGTTTAAACTTTGATATTGTTACAAATAGAACTGTTGATGTAATTCTTATACGCTTAACAGTTTAATTTGGTTTAATATCTTTAGATTTTCTAAAATCTTTATGGATGAAAAAATTACCCTTTACTTGTAGGCACATTAGAACTAAATACTTATGTAATTGATTCCATAACGTTTAACTCGATAGCTGTTGCATCAGCGGGAGTTGTTGTAAATCGTCGTGTCAGGAATTTAAATTGTGGATTATCTATTTATCTAAAATTTTATAACACGTGTAATATGTATAATTTAAATTAAAATACGTTTCTAGTTTTAAATCCGTTTATTTGTTATATGATTATGTTAAGAAGTGTTTGCTTTTTTCGTTAAGAATAAATCTTTTCTTTTTTTTTTTGTCATACAATAGAAAAAACTCAAACCAAACGAAAGGAACTTTTAAGATTTGTTTTGTAAAAAAAAGATTTGTTTCTTAGCGCACAGTAGTTTGTCATTTCGATTAATTAAAACTGTCGTCTGGTGTTTTGACGTGTAAAAAAATTGTATAAATAAAATTAAAAATAAATAAAAATTTAAAAAAAAAATTAAAAAAGCTAAAACTTCATTAGCATTAAAATCACATCATTTATTACAATCGTTTAATATTGCTTTCTGTATTTATAAGATTTTTTTCAAATCGTTATCTAAACTAGTAAAACGATTGTAGTTCTATGCGATTTTATTTTTGTGCGATGTTGTTAAAGTCTATTGTGTGTTGAGCTGTTTGAAATCTATAAAGTCGCTCGCGTAAAATATTTTTGTTATTTTTTTTTTTTTGTTGAATTGTTTTGCTGGATTTAGAAAATCAAAAGTCAGTTATTTTATTGTTTCAAATAAACAAGTCAAAAACGTTGGCTATTTTTTTTTATTTTTGTGTTCTGCGGTCGGTGTTTAGCTTTTGTATTGAAAATTTAATAAAACCAATTTCAAACACGCAAAGTTTTTAATTTGTTTATTGTTGTAGTTTTTTTTTTTTTTTTTTGCTTAATTTTTGATTATTAATGTCTGTCTATTTAAAAAAACAAAAAAAAAAATACTAAATTAGACGTAATTTGTATTTTATTTTATTGTTCTTGTTCTGAGACTACAAATATTCATACAATTCCCACACTATTTCATTTCTATTTTAAAGTATTTATTAAAGCAAATTAAAGCCTTAAATTATTAAATTAAATTGTTTCGGCTCCTTCTTTCGTTAACGCGAGTTCACTCATTTCTTCCGAAAAAAAATTTTCTACGCAGAAAATTTATTTCTCTCATTTTTACAGCTAGAAACGTTAAACTACTTATAAAAATAATTTTTATAGAGACAATTTTTATTCAAACATATGTATGAATTCGCCCTAAAATAATTAACTCTTTTTAAATAATTTTAAAACATAATACAACGATTCATCCCTTACTATCCCTAACCACCCGGCTAAGAAAATTATAATAAACCTAAGAACTTTTGACCTTAAATGTAGTAGATACCAACAATTTTTTACTTATAGATACAAATACATTTATATAAAGGTTGTTTTTTAAACTCGTTACAAACTTTAAATTGTAAAAAATAACAAACAATTAAATTTTAATCAAACAAATATTTTTATTTGAGAGATATGGAAAATTGCGAAGTTAGCAGGTTTGCATGTTAAGCCAACGATATGTCACTAACATTTGAAAATTATTTCGGCTGTTTTTGACGAAGCGCGTTCCGGGCGTCCTATTTTGGGCCAAATTTTCGAGCATTGCAGTCGTATGTCACGAGAAAAACGAACAGTGTTGGCCTGCAAGGCGTCAATTTTTGCTGGCTTATCAGCATAATTCAGAGACCACGTAGCCTTACAGAATATGATCGAGAGATGTCTTATGACACGACCTTGGAGGCCAATTGACACGCATATTTATCAAAGTCAACCAGACGCCAAAATTCCATTTCAATAATTTGATGGTTGCGATCGCCGCAAGACACGTAGCGCAATCCAATTAAAACCACATCTCTCCCAGTTAATTTTCATCTATATTTTCAAACACAAAATCTTATGATCATAGCTCTCCCTTGACCGTTACCCGAGCTCCGTCTTAATTTTTAGCCAAATAAGGTCTGGTGATGCCATCAGTGTATAAACGGCAATGTAAATAGAGTCGGTGAATTATTCTCTTTCCATATGCGCCAAATTTCTTTTTAAAAAGATGTCATATTA
Source organism: Pollenia labialis (assembly GCA_949318255.1). Taxonomy (NCBI): domain Eukaryota; kingdom Metazoa; phylum Arthropoda; class Insecta; order Diptera; family Polleniidae; genus Pollenia; species Pollenia labialis. Next base: position 152,784,697 of record OX439140.1, on the reverse strand, counting down.
TGTGCGCCAGAAAAAAAACGAAGGCTTCCAAAGGTTTCGCGAATCATTGTAAATTTGTATAGATTGGTAGCGTTGTTCAAGCGTAAATCTATTCATGACGATTTTCCTGAGTATTCAGATCATAAGTGTTCAAATAGAACTGGGTCTTAACTTCAGGCAAAGATGCACAAGCCCTAATTAAATCGTTGGCAGTAACTTTAAATTCTCTCTGATGCTATTGTTTTTATTTATTATTTTTCATTTGATTTTGTTTTTCATTTACAAAATGTATGAAATTTAATGGAAGTATGGCAGCATTGTTAAGAAAATAAGTGTTTTTATGTGAGAGCATAGGAAAAAATGTTGTCAAAATAAAATAGAATTTATGATGAAACAGGCAACTTCAGGCAAAAATACTAAGGGCCCAACCATAATATGCATAGCCTTGCTTAACCAACTAACAAAAATTAATAACGAGTCTCTCAAATGCATTTAAAGAAACAAAAACAAAATCAAAAACATTTGATTCCGTACGGAATGTGCGATCAGTTTTGCACTTTGCTTAAAAACTGCGGTGAAACCAAACACTGTCGAACAAAAAACGAACATATGTACGTGTTCAACTTTTCGCTTTTTGAGTTCTAATGAAGAATTGGTAAAAAAAATGGCAGTTTCACTAAATTGACTGCAGTTTTTTAAACGCTGGACAGTTTCATACAACTTAAACAAAGTTTACTTAAGTTAAATATGGTTTGCCTCATATGATTTACATTTTAAGCACATTATGGTTGGGCCTTAAAGCCCATAATTAAGCGGTTACTTAAAATTTTCTCTCATTTCTTTCTTTTTCTTTTGTTCTTATTTTTCTTTGATTACAAAATGTATGAAATTGAATGGTAGCATTGTTATTAGAATAAGAGATTTAGAAAAAACGTCTTCAAAATAAAACTGATTTTATTTCACGACCGCATTCTCTGGCAAAATTTTGTGTTAAATTGTATGGAAAACATCGTTCAGCCCCAGTTCTGATTCATCATTTTATTTCACAACGGCTTTCTACGACAAATTTTTATGTTAAATTGTATGGAAAATGGGGTCTCGACGCTTAGTGAGAAAAAGTAAAATTGAGCCTAAAAAACACCCTTTAAAAATATATAGAAAGGTTTCTGCAGCAAAAACATTGTTTTCCAACAGGGTCTTATATCATGACACATTTAACATGTTAAGGTCCAACCAGAATATGCACAAACAAGCTTAAGCTAATGTCAAAAATCAACGAAAAGCCTCTCAAATGCATTTAAAAGCACAAAAACCAAATAAAAAAAAAGGACATTTGGTTCCGTACGGAATATGCGATCAGTTTCGCACTTCACTCAAACAAATGACAGTTTTATAAAATATAAAATTAAACAAAAAGTTTCTTTAAGTTCAATATGGTTTGTCACATAAGATTTACATGTATTCGCACATTTACTCAAGCTTATAGTGCACGGAATGTAAAAAGTCACATGCGCATGTGGTCGTCATCACACAACACGAACTTGCTATTATAGCTTTGTAGTGACGTCAAAACTACGTGAGAACCACATGCGCATGTGGCTTTTTACATTCCGTGTACAATAGGCTTTAAGCAACGTTATGCACATTCTGGTTGGGCATTTACTTGTTGGCATGCCTTCTCCTAGGCTTCGTAAATTGTTCCAATAAATTTCAATTTGTTTATAAATGACGCTTAAATTTTAAAATAGCGGAAATCTGTAAAACCAATATTTCGTTAGATTCTTTATATGTCTGAGCAAAGTAATCGTCCTTAAAATATCGCTATTCAGGATTTGTCAATTAATTTGAATCGACTGGTGTCACATCGTACCAAAACCAACGCGTGTTTGACAGGGTCGGGTAATTAAGACATCGCAGTGTTAAAGATGAATTGAATTTCTAGACATTTTCAACAACTGATCCACAACGACTTCATGAAGAATTTTAAGTAGCGAATCGCAGGTTTAGGTAGACTTATTAGCAATGGCCGACATAATTACACCTTTTGAATAATTTTGGTTACCTAGAATTCTATACAAACATAATTTCCACTCTTAACTCTTAATGAAATTTATGATACACTCCATGTCAATGCCAAAAATATCGGACAATTTCTCGAAAATGTTCGACCTCTCGCTAGTGCAGCACAGTGACAAAGGAGTTATTAATTTTCATCTATGCAGCCGAGGCAGTCAGTGAAGTGTCTCATAAATTCAAGTACGAATAACACTAAAACAAACTCAAAACAATCCTAAATGGGATTACTTTCGAACATCAATCCCGGAATTTCTTGAAGTAAGTCTAAAATTCTTAAATCAATTAAAAAAAAGGTTTAACTTTTTGTTGTGTTTTAACCCTGCACATGATTCGATTTTCTGTACACATTGAGAAAAAGGTCTGGCCAAACCCATGTTCTCATTTAGTTTATATTTTTGGTTAAATATGTACAAAAGATTTCTAAAGTAAAACCATATTGGGCATGATATTGGTGTGTTATCATTATGTAAGGTGTAATACGAGTTAGTAAATCAATCATAATAATTGTTTCTTTCTAATTCGGGATAAAATCAACTTTATAATGCTAGAATCAAGTGCATTTTGAGATGGATTCAATCTTACTTTTGCTTAAATCAATGTCATTTTCGGATTATTTTAAGTACGAATTCGGATTAAAAATATTTTTATAATTCTTGAATTAAGCGCATTTTGAGATTGATCAATGCCATTTTCGGATTGTTTCAAGTACTAAATCATGATTGAATATGGATAATTTAAGTATTTTGCGATTGAAAATCCGTACCTGAATCAATGTTTTTGTACTTGATACCGTACCGCTTCGAATTGATTTGATTACGGATGGATTGATTTTTCTTTTGAGTGTACATCGTTTGATATCAAAACTTTAAAAAATTTTCTTTCTTTTTCGAATACTTTCAGTGTATGTTAAGACTGCTGTTATTCTTAAGCGAGTTGAAAATCGATTTGATTTCAAATCATTCTTATGTTGGTATCTACAAAGAGTATCCAATTATTTGACTTTTGGTTTTGTTCGAGTTAGAAATTAATCGATTTTTTAATTTTAATTTTTCTTGATTAATCGAGTAAGGTTTTTAAATTGTTTGAATTACTCGAGTTATTCGAAACATAAAATTTGCGAAAAATTGCAAACCTAAATGTTATTATTTATTTTTCTTATTGCTGAAAAAAGTTAAATACTTAAATTTGTAGCTATTTGTTGAAGAAATCTAAAATTTATTCCCAAAAAGTGTGTAAATTGTTTGTAAAAAACCAATTAAATGTTTTTACGAAAGCTCTTAACCTATCAAATGACATTTCGAGTAAAGGCATTCGATCGACTACTCGTTATCAAATGACATGATCTTAAATTTCGATAGAAGTTTTTTTAATAACGAATGGGACGATTTCAAAAAGCAAAATTTCGATCAAAGTCACTCGATCATGACTGCGATGATCTGGGCCCAGTATTATTTCTCAAACAGAACCGAAGTTATAGCAAAATTTATTTCATTTATTGGCATTTTGCCAAGTTTGATTATTTTTTTTGGAGATATGACTTTTTGGCAAAAAAGGAGCGATATGTGCTATGTAGAAAGTTTTAAAACTTTTAAATTAAACAAATCACATAAAAAATCAAAAAACCCGGCTGCAAAAACTACATTTTTTATACATTAAAAAGACCGAAACAAAATTTAATTTACACTAATTCGGTTTAAAGGGGGCTGTACACGTCAAGTATTTCTTATCAGGCGCTATGGTAGTATACGTAAACATGTGTTTGTATGTGTCACACCGATGATGCTAGATGGAAAATCAACAAATTTAAATATGACAGTGAGTATTACGTCCAGCACACGTACACACGCGAGTGAATTTGCTGGACAAGCATTTTAAATATGTATTTGGCGGGAACCAATTGTGTCCCGGATGCTTAACTTAATGCGGGTATTAAAAATAGGCTTTAGCTCATATTTTTTAAGACAATTTTTTATTTACTTCTTATATTTTTACCTTTTTAGTTCCAGTATATTTTGTGACAGGTGCCAGTTAGTTATGAAAAACTTTTAAAACCAATTTATGATTCCTAGAAATCGAATAAATTTAAAGTCGATGGACACTCTTAGTTAAAATTTGTTTTTTAAAATCACCTAATTTTTTATACATTTTTTTTATACTCATCATTTTTTTTATTTTTTCGAATTTATTCTATGAGCTAAATATCAGTTATGTATTTTATAAAGCTTATTGTAATAGTCCTATTCCTTTAATTTTTAGGAATGGCATTATACACTACCAGACTATTATATTATTACAAAAAAGCTTTATAAAATATATAACTGATATTTAGCTCATAGCATAAATTCGAAAAAATAAAAAAAAATTTTGAATATAATAAAGTAACCTATAAAAGGAAATAATTCCCAGTTTCTATTTTTTTATACTCTTAAGTTTTTAAAATTATGTACTTTGATTTCAATTTCAGTGATAACTTATTAAATGTTTGTAATCTCCCTTAATTTATATATTTTTTATGATAAATGTTAAACAATATATGAAAGTTTATGTGATAAAAATAAATGTAGAAGTTAAGAACATGTAATTGGGTTTTAAATAATATTAAATAGTTAGAAATCTAAACACCAATATTTTTATTTAAAAAAAGTAGATTTTTTAAATCGATTAATTGGGACAAATTGTTCGAGTTATTCGTTATTCAAAATTGCCTATTTAGATTATTCGATCAAATAATGGCGGAAAATTTCCTCGATTAATCGAACGACGATTGATCGAGTGGAAACTCTATATCTATATACACTTATCTATCTTTATATTTGTGTTTGGTGGGTAGATAAAAAAATTCTGCCTAATTTACAAATAAAAACAAAATATTTTATTAAATATTTATACGAAAACAGTAATTATAACAATATAATTTAGCAGATATTCAACATAAATGATGATGAAATGTCTGAAGGTAGCTTTTTGTAGAAGACTGTGAGTTATTAAATTTTTTCACAAGCAAACAAAAATTTGATGATAAGATTTTTTTTTTAATACTTTATGCCCAGATATTTTAGTTTCGACATTGTTTTAAATTATTCTGTATTCCGTTAAGCTCTTATGAGGAATTAATGAAGAAAAAGAAGAATTGATATTTTGAGTTTGAACTTAAAATTGCCGACTTTTTTTGAACCAATTAATCCAATAAATATTTTACCACTTAAATCAATAAGAATACAGAAAATCATTCCTAAAACGTTTAAAGTCAGCTTATAAAATAAATCAGCCACCTACATGCACGCAGTGTGAAATGTTCTAAGGCAGGGCTCTTTAAAACAGAGCTCCTAAGAGACCACACAAGATTTGATTCAAGCCGGAAAAAATTTAAAATTTCCCACGATTTCAAAACTTCCAATCTCAAGAAAACTGACAAAATTGATTAAGAAAAAAGTGTTAAAGATTTTGAAAGTACAGTTTCAATGCTAAGATTAAAATAACAAATAAAGCGTGAATTGAAGACAAGCACAAACTATATTTTTTCTTATTTTATTGCACATTCTTTTTTTTAAGCGATAACGCCATTTTAGCTTCAAAGTTAACAACGCAGATTACACAGGGATGTCACGAGGCAGCATATCCAATATGAAAAGAACAGACGTACAAAATGTCGGAATTAGAGAGCAATTAGCCTGCTTAACCTAAAATATAAGGTAATTTATTCGTTGCTGTACAACTGACCAGAAATTTTAACGAAGAATATAATTGGCGAATGAAACCATTGACAGAAATGCTTTTTAAATCCAATCCCTAACATTTTGCTTCGTATACTTCCATAAATCGTTACCTAAAACGCAAAAGGCCACATCCAACATTTTGAAAATTTTACAGGAGAAGTAAAAAACTATTTAAAATGATAAATTGATAAGTCGCCTTAAACTGTCTATAATTTATTTTTCTTGTAAAATCTACCAGTAGTGTTGACCATTGACAATGTTGCATATTATGCAAACTGTCAGTTTGGTATTTTATGCCTGTATTCATAAAAAATTTATATTTAATAAAGGTTTACAAAACAAATTTTCTATGACAATTTTTCTTAATAAACTTTTGTAAAATTCTATAACCGTTTGTGAATACGGGGGTTCGTGTTTTTAATATAATCTTTTGTAGATAGGGCCGATGGTTTTTTGTTAATAAAATCGATAATTTTGGAAATTTCTGCTGATGCAATGAATACCTTCATCAAAATCAATGAAAAAGTGAATTTGTAATTTTTGGTTTGTTAGGGCCTCTTGCGTTTTATGTAACGAAATATTAATTCCCAGCAATTTGTCAAAATAATTTTTTTTTGTTAATTTTTTAAACAAATCATTTGTTAATTAATGAACTTAAATTAGGCATTTATTTACTTCACAAATATTTCAAATATTTATCAAAAAGTATTTTAATGCTTAATTTAATTTACTACGTAAAAAATAACATATTTTCAAAAAAGCAAAAAAAACGTGAGGCCGAAAAAACAAAAAAAAAATTTAAAAAAAAAAATCTAAATGTTTGCCATTAAATCAAAAAGAGAGAAAGATTTATTTGGGTCAAAACAGAATTCAATTTAAAAAAACAAAAAAATATGCTCTATGAACATCTAAATAAAAAAGCCAAGAATTTTAAATTTAACTAAAAAAAAATCTACAAAATTTTAAATAAAATAAAACTTCAATCATATTTTTCTATTCGTTCTAAACGAAATGAAATCTTTTAGATGAAGAGAATCACCAGCAGCAGCAGCAGCCACACACATCAGTGAAATAATGACATGATATGAAATGATGACATTATTAATTATGTGTATATTAACAATTTCACAGATTCTTAAACAAATTGTTGAAATGTCTTTTTGTTATTGTTGTTGTTTTTTGTTTGTCTTTCTGTGTTTTTATATATAATTTTTTTTTCTTTATGATCGTTTATGCTGTCAAAATGTAAGATTTTTAGGATTTTGCGGTTTTTAAGTGTTCATGTTTAAAAATAATTGTGTTGTTGTTGTTGTCGTTTAAAGCTACTACAATAATAGAAACAAAAAATGGGTATAAATAACAAAAAAAAAAAAAAAAAAATAAAATTTATGTAGTGACAACACAGCATGATGTTTGTATGTCTGTCTGTTTGACTATATGCTGCTTAAGGCCGTTTTACACTATAACACAAGCCTTCCGAATTTCGACGAAAAAGCTTTCCTGATAGCAGGGTTGTGTTTTCCTTAAAATACTTTAGACTTGTATTTTACACCCATGTGCTGAAAAACGCACGATTGGAAAATCACTTGTGAGTTCTAATTATTTCTTGTCATTTTTGTTTTAATTTTTGTTAAATTATTTTCCATATAAAAATCCATATGAACGTTAACGTTCGAAGTTGTTGAACAGGCATGCCAGTTAGTGTTTTTCATTGAAATTGATTAAAATTTTGTAATGTTTTAAAACACTTACTCCCGTGTTTATAAACGATTATTAAATTTAACAAACGTTTATTAAGGCACATTTTAATACAAAATTTGTTTTGTAAACCTTTATTAACTTTAAAATTTTTTATAAATACGGGCGATAACATTTTATTATAAAGTTGTTATTTCTGCTGCATGCTACTCAATTTTTCGAATAAATACAAGTTCACTTTGGACTTTGCTTGAGAATTGAAATAACCAAATTTTTTGTAATTGCGATTTGCTGTTTCTCAGCACATGTGTGACAGTGTGAAACTGCCTTTAACAGCAGCAACAGCTTCAAGATTTTCAACAAATTATAGGTAAAAATTATGCGGGTTTTTCCATTTTCGTTTTGTCAAATCATTTTTGTCTATTAATGAAACTGTGCTATTTTTACCCAGGATACTAAAAAGCCGAGTGGGTGATAATTAAAAGACATAAGCATAAATTAATCTTAAAAAAAGAAAGAATTCTTTCGCACATCGGAAAGAGTTCTTAATTATTTACAATATTTTAGCGTTTTTTTAATACATCGTTTTAGCGATTTTTAAACATCTTAAGATTTGAATTTTTTATTCGTTTTCTTACATTGACACCAGGGCTGCCAGATTTATCGTCATTTTACGATTTTTTGTTCAGAAATTAGCAAAGTGCCGATTTGCTGATTTTTTTTTAAAAATTGACGATTATTTTCCGTCTCCAAAGTCTGAATAAAACATTTAATTTTCTGACAATTCCGTTTTGTAATCTTTGATAGAGCTGATGGCCAACGTTGCTACTGCACACAAACTAAATTTAATCTTAGAATTATATTCGTCAAGATTAAACAAATAAATAATAATAATAATAATCTTTGAATGTTTAACAGCCGTACCTTAACAAGAGCGGAAGGCGGAACGTTTTCTTTCGCTTAGCTTTTACGCTGACATGCCATACCAAAGCTAGAGCGTCAACGTTGTATCACGAAACCTAGTGAGAGCTTTCTTGTTTAATAAAACCCACAAATAATAAATAAAAATAGAGATACAAATTCTAGATTGACCAAAAAATAGCTAAATTGCCATTATTAATAACGGTAAACTTAACTATTAAACGAGCTGTCAAAATCGTGATTTCTAATTGCAAAACGTACGGCTGTAATATGCAAGTCTTGAAAAAATCTTTGATTATTTTCAGAGTACAACAACAACAATGTTACACTTTCCTTATCTTTTGTCAAACCGTCATCGAATGAACCATTTACGACTCTCTGTATAAATCATATTTTCAACAATTATACGGCGAGCATTTCAAAAGTTGTAAGAGAATAGTCTCACACGATTCTTGACATGAAATTCTCGTTAGATTATCTTTATCCACGTCTTCAACGATTCCCACAACGATTGAAGAAGCGTCTTTCGCTGTGCTATGGAAGAAACTCTCTCGTGAAACAGTTTTTCCCTTATGAGGAATCTTCTACGATAAAAAATGTAGTCATCGACGATCAATGACGCTCTTCATGAGACTTCCATTAGCTCTTACATGATAAAAAATGCTAGCTGGGTATAAAGTTAATATGTTTTTGTTTGAATGTTTTATTTTTATAAAAATCGAACAAAAATTGTTTACAAAAAACTAAATTTTAATTTGTCCGATTTTTTGTGACGATTTTTCGAAACGATAAAGACGATTTTTTTATTTTTTCTCAGGAAACTGACGATTTCCTCACAAATTTATCTGGCAGCCCTAATTAGCACTTATTTACGATTATTTGGCCTTTTTTAAGATTCTTTTTTTTTATATTCGGACTTTTTCTGACAGTCGTAAAACGCTAAATATTTGCGATTCTAAATTTGAAATCGTATAAAAGTTCTTCCGTTAATCACAATAATGGGATAAGCCAGGAAACTTCATCCAAAGTTTTTGGAAAAACTAAAGATATTAAACAAATAAAACTGTTAAGCGAATAAGAATTATAAGCAACTTGTAACAATATCAAAGCTTAGACAAAAACAATTTTATTTTTGATTTATGTTTTAATTGCTGAAAACTTTTTTTTCTGTGTATGCTAGTTTTAATAACAAAATTATCATGTTCCACATTTTTATTCATAACTCTTTTTCTACTGAGCCGATTTTGCTGGACTTCAATACCAAACGGATTAGTATAACTAGAAACAATTTGACTCCAATATTGTTCTTTTATTTTGAGTCGTTCGAAAGTGAGCGTGATATCAACAGACGGACATGGCTAAATCGACTTAGAATTACTCAAGGAACCTGAATATACACAACCAGTTGTGGTGGAGGGTATAAAATAAATTTAAACTTTGAAACCATTTAAGAACAAATATTCACTAATCAATGTAAATGAGATTATTTTTTAAATAATTTTGAAAGGTGGTAAAATAAAACGAAATATGTAATATAAAAAATTTACGACATATGCAAACTAAAGCTAAATTTAAAATTACAAACCAAAAAATAAAATAAGTGAATTTTTTAACACAAACAATTTTTTCAACGACAAAGTGTTTATAAGAACGAAATACGTTCGTACGTTATGTACATATATATAAGGTGCCCATAGGTACGTGCTCTTTTTTAGAGGACAATCATTTATTTTAACTGGATGTAATCTATAATTTTTGTGTCCTCTTTTTTCATAATCTGTCATCTTAATTTTTAAAAGCATGATCAATATATGTTTTTATTTTTATAAATTAAAAATGTATTTTTTTTCACGGTTAGCGCCATTGGATTCAGTGTGCCCGAAGTAGGTTAAAACGCCAGGTGCCCGGCTTGTTTGTTTTTTCAACTAGCACAGTGAACTTATTGATCAAAATTACAATATTATAATTTTATTTTAAGATTATTTTTTAAAAGTTGCGAAAGAAAAAAGTTTTAGGATTTTTAAAGAACAGCTTGAGGTGTTTTATAAACAAAATCAGCCATATAAAAAAAGGTTTTTGACTTAGTCCATTTTTAAAATTAAAATTTTGTAAATATTACATTTTTCAAAAAAAAAAATTATTTTTTTCAATATGTAGTATTCCACGGATAATTACCTCGCCAAAAATGCCAGTATTTTTGGGTAATTATGCGTGGAAAGCATTTAAACGAATACGCTTAACTACCTCGTTGAGGTAATTATAAGGATACGTTTTACTACCTCATCGAGGTAATTAAACGTATTTATATACAAGATACCTTAACTTTGATGTATGAAAAAAAGTTAACACATAAGAATTTTGGTATCAGCTAATCTAAAGGGATAGCAATAAAAACAATAGGATTTGCTGTTTTAAATTTTTTCTGTAATGCTTTTTGAGATGTCCTGTCATATCCTACTAACAAAAGCGTACTTATACATACAAGCTTATGATCAGGGAAACCGTAAATATGCAATTGCATGGGTTTTCTTGTGCAATCAATGAATGCAAAAACAATATATTTATTCGATTTAAAACTTTTTAAAAATTAAATTTTGGTATCGATTTGTTTGTGAATAATTTGCATATTTAAGCTATAGCTGCTTTTTTTGCACACATATTTCACATTTTTTAAGGATATTTTAATACATAGCAGATGAATTTTCTATTCGTTTAATTTCGCCATCTACATTAAATTTTCACTTTACAATTGTTAGCCTTAAGGACAAACAGGTCGTTTTTGTTTGTCTGCTTTTGTTGCGTTTTGCGTTGTCACCCCGCATTGGTTAGTGGTTCGGCGTCGTATAACTGTACCGAGTTACAGTTTTTGCGGTTTCTACATTAACTATATGCAATCGTTTTTAACCTCAATATTTTAATGTGTTGTCTGGTGGAGAACCAAAGGAAAAACTCATTGTGACTGGTGGAGAACCATATTTAACTCAGACGTTTTACTGGTGGAGTACCAAGGAAATAACTCAGGAGGTTTAGGTAGAACGAGGTTTTGCGGTTAAAGCTCCAAAAAATTGTATGGCATTATAACTTATATAGTTCGCCAAAAACTTTAGTTTTAAGCAAAATCAAAAACAAAACAAAAACAATTGTTAGCGACAAAGCAAGTTATCGTTGAAGATAAATGTTATTCCAAACTGTAAAGTTTTATATATACAAATGAAAAATTACGAAAAAAGCATCGTTAAGTAAACCGAGCGAATCAGAAACACTTTTTAAAGTGATCTTTTCGTGTTCGTCCGTCCATCTGACTAGTTGTCATTCCATGTAAACTTTGTGCGTAAAGTAAAAGTAGCAGTTTTTAGATAATTTGATCAAATTTGGTAAATGCGTTTTAATTGTCATAAGAACAAAACCTATGTAATTTGTAAGAATTGGTCTATAATATCACATGTTCCTCATTAAAACTTCTTTCTTTTTGTCCATAAACCATTTAATAATGTTCGTATTAAGATTAAATTTGGCCCAAAATATCTTAAATCGGTTCAGCGACCTTTCTTTTAATCCCTTTAAGACAAAATATCTCATATATTTGGTGTATCTAGATAATAGTCAGAACAAATAACTCTTATATGAATCCTAACCTCATAACGTAACTTTATTCTGGTGAGCACAGAATGAATTTTATTTTAATGAAAATAATTAATTTTGGAATATTTTGCTTGCAAATAAGCCATATTTTGCTTTTTTGGGCTTATTTAAAAAAAAAAAATTTAGTGCATATTTTCAAATTATTAACATGTAAACTTAGTTGCATTACTTTCTGTGTTGTTGTCAAATATCACTGAGGCAATTAAGCGAATGAAATTAAGGAGTAATTTTGTTTTGGGAGTTTAATTTTTAAGGCAATTACCCGAATTGGGTAATTAAGCGTATGGCAATTAAACGTGGATTTTTGTTTAAAAAATTTATGAAAAAAAACTCAAAGTAAATAAGCGTGTAAGGTAATTAAGCGTGGGGTAATTAACCGGGTTATACTGTATATTGTTTGTATCGCCAAGAATTCTCTTTAAAATGAAATAAAAATTATATTCGTATATAAAGTAGTTATCGAGATATTGAAGAAATAAGCTGAACACATTCGGCAAAATTATCACATTTTTAATATGGCATAACTTTCATTCAACCTTCATTACTCACCTTCATTCAAATCGAAAGGGGTTGGGATCCACCCGTGGCCTATTTGAGATGGAAATAAATAAATGTCTGTAAATATGTAAAAAGTCTTGAAGTAAAATCAATTTTTTAATTTTTTTCTTTATGTCCTCTCTTTTTTATTTTCCAAATCTGGTCGCCTTAGTATCTGTATATAATCTTACGTACATATATAAATATTCAGATACATACACATATATATGTGAATGTATGAAAGCAATGTTTATATGGGTAAAAATTTACTTTATGGTGTGGATATGGATAAAGCTACTTTACAAAAAAAAAAAAAAAAAAAAACAAATAAAATAAATTAAAAATCGACAACCAAAAAATAAGTCAGAAAGTATAGTCGGTCGACCCCAACCAAATGTTTCTCTAAACCACAGTATTGGAAAACTAATTTTCGATATTGCACCCTATTTAGGATTTGAGGGGCAATCATGGACTTGCCAGAACAAAATTATGTTATGAAATTTATGTAAAAGTTTAAATTGTTTAGATATCTTCATCTATATGAGATTTGTTTGCCTTGAAGTGGTTTAAGAAAGGTGGCTTACATGGGACCTTCTTTTTTGTTTTAAATCTATTTTACTTGTAGATTTTTAATTTAAAGTTTTGAGAAACAGGACCCGACCCTATTCTTTGCGCAAAATATTTACATGGACAATATAAGATTGACTCAAAAAGTGATTTAGAGTTGGCCGGTATTCATAACTGTAAGTCTAGGACCAATAATTTATGGTGTTACAAACATCAGCACAAACTCATAATACCATCTCCACTATTGTGGTGTGGATACGAAATATAATAATACAAAAAAATACAACATGAAGATACGATACTGTATGTACAATGAACATACGTCAATAACGTTGAATATTGTAGTCGTACTTTTGTACAAAATTTTTGATGGTCCCACAAGAAAAAACAAAAACGACAGCAATTCATATTGTCAGTCAGTCTTTATTCCCACACCACCATTGATGGAGAGCGTATTATGAGTTTGTGTTGATGTGTTTAGCACACAAAAATATTGGCCCTAGAGCCACCCTTTTAAAATACCGATCGACTGAGAATCGGTCTATAATTTTACATATACCCATACAAACTTCTTTTGGGAATTGATTCTTTGTGCACCTAAACCATCTTTTATATTTGTAAGATGAAAAAATGTCATATGAATATGTAACTGACCATTCATCTAGCATGTATAGATAGGGTGGCCCAAAAGAAACAAAGGCGCTTGATTGGTCTATAACTTTATTATTTTTAAAATTGTTTTTTTTTAATAGTTTGTAATTAAAAAATAAACACTAACTAAACGAACTATTTTGAAAACCGACCATTAATTGTTTTAACGCTACGAGCATAACTTATATTCCGAGATGGGGGATCTCATTTTCAACTTTAAGTTGCAATTCCACTTTTTTAAGTTTACAGTTTAGTGTGGAATGCCATCCAAACGGAGTATCATAAATAACAAGTGGATTTTTTTTTTGATACCAAGAACTTTGTATTGCCTTTGAAGGGAAAATGAAATCGTGAGTTTCCCGTGTAAAAAGATTAAAAATCAAAGAAATGATTGTTCAAAAATATATCTGGGTAATTCCGTGTCAAATCGACCAAGTGTGGGACTCGACCCCTTTCGATTAAAATGAAATTTGAGGTTCCTTTTATCCCATAAGGAATATAAATTTTTATTTTTTGCGAAAGTTCTGTCATATTCAAAATGACATAATTTCGCCGAATAAGCCGAATTTATTTCTTCAATTTATTTTATTTGAGAAATGTAATATCTCGAAAATATTAAATTTTAAAAATTGACTAAAGGTACGGTCACATATGGCAAACATTTGTCAAATTTTGTTTGCCGGCATATTTTTAAAATTTGTTAAAAAAAATAAAAATTTTATTTGCTGGTCACACTACGCATATTTATTTGCCCATTTTTGTTTGTTCAAACAGTTTATAAATACCTTCAAATAAAAAATGGGAAAACATGTTTGCCCTGTGTTCACATATAAAAATATTTGCCTAAAAATAATTATTTGAACAAATTGTCAAAAATAAAAATTAAATAAATAAAATTACTTTTCATTAAAACTAAAAATTACCATTTTGATGCAAAATATTGAAACTTTTATGGTTTTATGGTACAGGAGCGCGAGAACAGCAATTTTAAAAGTAAAAGAGGATTAAGATAACAAATAAAGGGATAAGGCAATTTGGCAAAGTAATTTCCAGCCTTATACAACTAAACTAACATATGTACATTATAAAACTAAAGTATTATTTGTTACGGGTTTAGACGCAAGCAATAAAGTGTTTTAGAGAGTGGATCAATTGTTAATAATAGACCGATCTTCACGAAATTCAGTTATATGATTTCTAGGCATATAAATTGAGTTTGTGCAAAATTTAACGATAAAAGGTGCATTCCGCCACCAATTTACGTTAGTTTTTGTAAATAGATACTGATTTTTTCAAGAGGTTGTTTCCCATTTCGCTCCATAACTCTTTTCCTACTGAACCAAAAGTGCTGAATTTCAATCCAAACTGCTTGGACGAACTTGCGGCCAACATTTTTATTTTTCGTCAGCATCCTTTTCTAAATTGATATAACAATGTCCATCCGTCCGGCTAGCTGTCGATGTTAACCTTATTCGCAAAGTACATGTCGCAATTTTTGAGATAATCGGGTGTGTTCTAGAATCCGAATTCACTCGAAAGTGGATTACTTCAGCATTTTTTGTGTTCCACAATTCACATCCACATGCTTTTATTCATTTTCAATTAGAGTGGTAAGGGGTTAGTGAAAGTAAAACGAATCGACTTTAATTCTTATATGTGAGAACATTTTTAGCAAAAAAACATAATTTTGGTTTTTAGTTTGAAATGTTCTTTATATAATGAAAACAATACGTATTTTCACACAAATATCGCAAATTTTTGCGAATTTCCACTGATTAAGCAATATTTACTGAATTTTTACCATTCCTTTTAGTTTGAGGGACTTTTAATAAATATTATGGCTTGTTTGAAATATTAAAGATTTTCGCGAATTTTCGCTACTTTTGTAAATTTTTTTTTTTGTTTTTTTTGACATTTTGTTTTTTAACCGATTTGGCAATTTCAAATATATTTTTGGGTTTGCAATTTTTCGTGAATGTTCGCGATAGATGCAATTGTTTCCTCTGATTCTTTACAGCTTTAACGATTTTTAATAAATACATATTAAACTTTGCTATTAGCAAATTTTTGCGAATTTCGGCTAATTAGCCACTTTTATCGAATTTTTGCCATTCCTTATAGTTTTAGGGACTTAAAGTCAATTTTATGGCTTGTTTGAAATATGAAAAATAATCGCTATTTTTGCAATTTTCGCGTATCTTTGTTGCTCATAAAAACTTATTTCTGGAGAAAAGTTTTGTGCCCACAAACAATCTATTATCACCTTACCAAATGTTATTGTAATCCATCCATATTTTACCATAGCTCTTATACAAATACTCCTTCTGTAAATAGCTTTTAATGTCATAATAATCTTATAAATGTTGGTTTTAGCAAAAATTTCTATAATAGCTTGTAAATGTTGTCTTAGTAGGCCGAGAATTGGTTCTAGGTCACTTGGTTAAATCACTTCAAGACGAAAAAATCTCATAAAGATGTCGATGTCGGTAAATTATTCGGCACTTATAAGTTTTATATAAATCTTAAATTCATTATTTAATTTTATTTTGGCGGGTCCATGATTGTCCACTGACCCCAAATTATTTATATAGATACGCCATTTTTGCAATGCATAATTCGTAACATTGGCTCATATTTTATACCCATATTAAATAAATTACCTACTTACTTAAGAAAAATGTATTTTGTAACATCCTTACCTTACCTACTTACCGCGCTAAAAAGAGAACACAGCAAAAATTATTTTACATAAATAAGTTTTTTCGTAATTAAAAAATTATTTAATTCTGTTAATTTTTTCAATTTTATTCAATAATTTTTATTTCAAAGCTTTATTATTTGCCGCTGTTTGGTCTTACAAAATTTTTGTAAGAACAAATATTTATTTGCCTAAAATCGAGGAAAATATTTGACGTTAAATGGTCACATTAGGAGCATTTTTGTTTGCTAGCAAATAATTTTGTTTGCCCAAAATCAGCTGTTTTTCTGTTTGCCCCTCAAAAATATTTTGTGGTCAGATTAGGGCAAACAAATATTTGATATTTTTTGACAAATGTTTGCCATATGTGACCGTACCTTAAGTCCAAAACCTATTTTTTTATTTAGCTGATTTTATTTTAATTATCACTTAAACTGTTCTTTAAAAATCCTGAAACTTTGAACGATGTGTTTATTTTCTTTTTTAAATGTGTTTTTTTTTTCTTTTGCAACCATTAAAAAATAACTTTAAAATAAAATTTTATTATATTAATTTTGAGCAATAAGTACACTGTGCTAGTTGAAAAAAACAGACAAGCCGGGCACCTTGCGTTTTAACCTAATTCGGGCACGCTGAATCATCTTCGTATGTAAAGTAGTTATCGAGATATTAAAGAAATGAACTAAACAAATTCGGCTTATATCTGTCGTCACAACCCATAACAGCCTAACTCGAATTAGGACACAGTTGAGTTATAAGTACTATCGTATTAAGCGTGTCTAATTCTATTTGCTGTAATTTTTTTATTTTTGTGTCTGTTGTAAGAAGGCAAATAACCCTAAAAGCTTAAGTTTTTCTTAATGACTGTTTTAGCATTACCGCCTAAGTCCATTTAGGCGCACTTAAAGTTTTTTATTTTATCTGGAATAATAGCCTAACTCAACTTTAATTTTTTGACCTTCTTTCGTTCAACAATTCATAAGAGCCTAAGTGCCTTTTTTGGTAATATCTTTTGACTACGAGAATAAACAACTATTTTTTTAAACTAAGTAAAGAAATTCGTTTCTTTGATATCTGTAGCAAAGTTTTCCAAAAAAAGCCGTCTCCTGATTTTCAGTGAAGATTCCAAACTTTATGATGCTGTACTAAAAATATTGAAAACCCCACTTAGGCTGTTTTGACTTGTGACCACAGATATGTTCTTATAGAATAAAATGAAGTAGTTAGTTTTTTGCACTTTTGAAATTTTATGTGGCAAAATAATTTCCAAAGTTCTGCCACCCCGTCTTTTGAAAGATTCACAAGTCCGCTGGAAATCGACCTGTTATTTTGCCTTTTGTTGAGCTGTTTATCAGTTTGTACCTTATTAACGGAAGTTGCCCTTAATATTCGAGTTATAAGAACAGCTACTTATATATTTGTTCTGTTCCACACCAAAAATAAAGTGAGAATATCAAAGGGAAAAGTGAAAAAATTACTAGGGAAGAAATATTCTAGATAAGCGCATTTTTGGCGTAAATATTTTTGTCACGTTGTTAATCTCCTTTAATTTGATGGATTATTTTCGCAAATAGCAATCGATTTTACCGCACCCGATTTTTTTACTTTTTGTATGCCTCAACATGCATCCGGTAATTATGAATAAGCCATGGAAAAAGCCGTGGTAAGCTAAGAACATACGCGCCTTTATTTTTTACGTCTATATTAACTAAATCCCCGTTTCCTGATTAAAGTGTAATATAAAAGTAATTTAATTAACTTGATAATTGCAGATTATTTAACTCCTTCGTTGCTTTTGCAACACCCTCTGTCAACTTTATATATTCTAAATAAATGTATTCGAATGAATTGTTTTTAACTGAAGTCGAGTACAAATATTGAATCAAGGCGAATTTACACCAGGTGACCTTATCTTGCTACATAAGCAACAGCTGATTACTAACCTTGTGTCAAAATAATATACCGTTCATGTGGTTCTGGGGAATATTTACTAAATTTTATAATTTTCGCTTAAAATTATTAATTTTAAAATTTTTTTAAATTTTGACATTTCAAAACAAACAATTAAAAATTAAAAAGAAAATGAAATAATTGTTAAAATTGTTAACTACAGTGCTGTATTATTTTTGACACAACGTTAAAATATTTTACAGTGCTGTAAACGTTTTTCAAATAAGACCACCTTGTATGAATTCGCCTTGTATTGAATAATATAATAAAAAATTAAAGAAGACGAAACTAAACAAAATTTTCAAAATAAGTTAAAAAAAAAAAATATCAACACAAAATATTATTTTTGTTTTTTTTTTTCAATTATTTTATATTCGCTTTAATTTGCGTAGATCATTTAAACATATCAAAACCAGTAAGTATTTCGTTTATTCCATTCTATTTAAATTTTGGTTTGCTACTTTTTTCTATTTTTTCTATTGTGATTATGAAGAGCTTTTATTTTACGGATAAACTTCTATCAATACGAGGGTTGTATGAAAAATTATTACGATAAAAGAATTACACAATACAAATACAACTACACAAAATATTGTATGATTTAAAAAAGAAAATGATCCGGCAGCCTAAGAGGAATGCTTCAGTTGAATTGCTTGGAGCAAATGCCAGACCCGATACCATGCAGTGTTTTTGACCCGTCTTTTTGTCCGTATGCATCCATGGGAGTCCGTAGGTCAACGTAGTGAGCAAAAGCTATCGGTGGAGCCAGGGTCAAAGATTGGGTCCGATGTTACATAATCAACGTCCGTTTGCAAATTCTATGATATGAAGGAGCTTTGAATATCCGATTTAATGATCTCTCAATGCTCCAGTGGCCCTTATTCTTACCGTTGCGTTTTTCTGTTGGTAACCAGCTCAAGGTCATAAACCTTTGAAGAGATTGTTCTAATGGCACACTTTACAATACAGGCTGATCTCTATACTCTGCCCAGCAGGTCCACGACGTATTTCCTGCTCGTCGCAGTCCACCATACCAGAGATCCATATGTAAGAATGGGTCGTACTATTGCTGTGTATAGGCATTTTACCATTCTAGGATTACGGCTCTACCTGTCGCCAAACATTCTACGGCAGGCATAGTAAGCCACCATAGCCTTCCTGACCCTGTGTTGAGTATTTAATTTCCATGATAATTTTGAGTCCAGGATAATTCCCAGATATTTTGCGTGACCCGGCAAGGGGAAGTTCGCAGCCCCCCAGCCGTGCTAGCCCCCCAGCCGTCAAGCATTGTTTTAACACAAATTGAATGTGTCCATTAAGGTTATTTAAGTGACGTGCTATAAAGTGTCAAAAAGTTGCCCCCTCCTAGGACATCATCCTGTTAAAGTGTTAGAGCTGGAACCGGTCCGTGCCACTTTAGAACGGTCACGTGATAGCTTTGCTGTAAGTTCTCTTTCCCCTAGGGATATAAGATAAGTTTAAGTATTTTGGAGAGCATAATTAAAGACAAAAAGTTATTATAAACAGGTTAATAAATATGTGCTCCAGTAGAATATTCGGTGGTGAGCTAATCATTGAGTGTAAGATTTGCGGGTTCGATTCTTATTGTGTTTTTATGTTTTATATAAATGTTGTAAATTTCCACATAAACACAAAGATTTTTTTCATTTTATTTTAAAATATTTTCTTATATTTCTAATATCTAGAAATTTGTATAAAAATTATTCTCCTCTATTTTTTTTAATTTTTTTATGTTTATTTTTAATTCACGTCATTAATTAATGAGCCACTGTCTGTCAGTCAATGAAAGAACATTAAACAAATAAGGAAATTATTACTATTAAATTATTTTGAGATTTTTATATTAAATTGGTTTGTTTACAAAAAAAAAAAAAAAACAAAAAAAATGAAAATACAATTCAATAATTTATTTTCTCTTAATATATTATTATAATAAACAAATTTGTTGTTAAATTTATAGTAGATATTTTGAAATTGAGTAGATTAAAAAAAAAAAAATAAATAAATAAAACGTAATTTATGGTTTCAAACACTATTCTTCTTTCTATATTTGGGTGATGAGATTTCAGTATTCAGAAAACAAAATGTAGGTAACACCTTGAAATATTTCTTTATTGAAAATATTTGAAATTATTTATATTACACCGAAAATTAAGCTTTGTTCACAATCAGAGCAACATTTTCGTTTTTTTTCTTTTATCTTATTTCTTTCGAAAGTATTTCATATAATTCCCTTTCATTTTTCAAACAAAAATGTAACTAAAGTTTTTTTAAGAGTCAACTTCTACTTCAGCAACAATTTGTATGAAATTGTTTATGACGTTTAAAATACTTTTATTTAGTTTTGAATGAAAATTTTATCAAAATGTTCCAACAAATAATAATAAATACGTAATATTGTTCTGGGCAAAATTTGCAAACGGTTTCTTTATTTAAAATGTATGTGGTTGCGAGAAAAATTGTTGCTCTATTATGAACACCAGTAAAAATGTTGCCGTCTAATGTGAACGAAGGTGGACCAAAATTAACGAAGGGGTTTGAATTCGTTATAACTTTTTATTTAAGAAATAATTATTAATTTTTTTTAATACAGCATATAAATTGGGAATATTTTTAGTTAAGCTATTAAAAATAATATCTCGCAAGTGTTGGCAAATTCGTGCTCTTTCCAACACATTTTCCATAACCTTTCGCAAAACTTCAGGTGTTATGTTGTTTATTTCGTCGCGTATATTGCTTTTTAATTGCTGGATGGTTCTATGTAGACTTTTCCTTTCATATAACCCCAACGAAAACAGTCTGGGGCGGTTAAAACCGGTGAACGCGGAGGCCAATTAAAATCACTTGTACGCGAAATAATTTGAAATAAGTTGATTTGAAAAATAAAGCGCAACAATTTGGGCACGTTGTTCAATTGAGTACTGCTCCATTTTAAATTCCCCAAGTCTTCTTTACAAAATACTGAAAAGAAAACAAAAATTAAAATAAGAAAGGTATAAACAATTCAAACCCCTTCGGTAATTTTGGGCCAACCTGTAGCTTAAAATGTTTAAATTTTTTTAATTTTTAAAGCTTAGACTTTCTTTGTGAAAGTTTTTAGTCTCTCTTTTCTTTTTTTTAAGATTCATTCACGTAAAATATATTACTCTGAAAAATTTGCCACTAAAAAAATATCTCAAGAATTACAAAAGTTTCAAATAAACACAAGTTAAATAAAACCCCATAAATAATATTCGCATTTATTTAATGAAGAACTTTGGCTTCAAGCGAGAATAAAAAACGAAAGCAATATTCAACGTTTTTCTAACATTTTCAATTTTCAATTCGCTTTTGTTGTTGTTTTTGTGGTTATTTTGAGTGACTTTATGTGAAAAAAAATATGACAACATTTGTGGAGAAAAAGACAAATTATTTTTGGTAAAATTTAGGCAAAACATCAAAATTGTATGCAAATTATTTTCAAAATAAAAAATTAGTAACAAAATCGTGAAACACAAAAGAGAATTTTGGGTAAAGATTAGGGAGGATCACAGATGAATGTATAATTAAAAATAAAATTGATTTTAAGGAACAAAGAGAAACAAATCCTGCATAACCGATCGTATAATATAATAGATTGCTTAAATTTTGTAGACAAAACACAATTTTTTTGTGCACAATTTTGAAAAAAATTCAATTTTTCATCATTATTTATGGACTGATTTCTCTCGAACCCTATGTAGAAAATCGGCCTGCCGTCGGATGTCTCTGTCCCTTGCAATAAAATGTTGCAAACTCAATAGTGCGTAGACTTAACATTTTGAAGTGTCAAGTGATCCACTAAAAAAAAATTAATCCTAATAGTTTAGTAAAAGGATAAATCTTTGGAAGAAAAGCATTAGAAAAATTTACAAATGTACAAAACAGTGTTCGAAAATAAACATTAAATAACGCTCCTAAGTATTCGGTTCGGTAGATTTGCCGAAAACACAAACGCTAAAAGTGTTTGTGTAGAAAATCATTTATTAAAATAACGTTTCCCTGTTTGTCATATTTCAATCGCAAAAATAATACTGCTCTTATCCAACTCACAAAAAAGATCAGAACATTTAATTCTGTTCGGTTATTTTTTTAAATCCACAAACTTCATTGTGTTCCGTTTAGCTTATAAATGTTCGTTCGTTTTGCGTTTGCTAAGCGCCCTTTTGCCTGGTAAAAAACCATAGCTTTTAACAAAAACAAAATACACATAAGAAAAAAAAAACACAAAGCCAGCAAAATAATTTTACATAAACAAAACGTATGCACAGTACGTGCTTCGATCGTTGCTAATTTTTTTTTGTTTGTTCATATCATTATAGAACATTATAATATAATGCTTGTCTACAGTACCACTAAAATTGTCTACACAAACACTAAAAAAAATAAATATAGTTCCTGGGTGTGAGAGCCGAACGCTAAATAATGTTCTGTTTATTTTCGAACACTGGTACAAAAGTATAGTAAATTTTTAAAAACTTCCTTTTTTTCAAATAGTAAATTTTAAATAAAAACTTTTGATTTGTACCTTTTAAACAGTACCTTTGAAAAAGTACATTCTAAAAGGTTCTTTTGAAAAAGTAATTGCACAGTACCAATACCATCATGGGAGGTAAAGAACACCAAGTCCAATTTAATAAGTGAAGATATTTATTTATTTATTTATTTATTTATTTATTTAATATAATTAGGTCTATGGATAAATCCTTACTGCCTAATACAAATGAGTATTTAACTTAAGTATAATATTATGTTTCACAATATTTACATCTAGAGAAAAATCAACAAATTCAAACGTTTCATTAAAGCATTAACACAGTTTTCTTAATGGGTCTGCCATAGCATAGTTAGTTCGAAAAGTTTTTATAAATAAGGGATTATATTTTAAAAAATACAAAAAAGTTTTTATGGCGAAAAATTTTGGAGTCGGAGTCGGAGTTTTTGTGGGTACTACGACTCCGACTCCAGTACAAAAACCCAAACTCCGATACCACAGCAATGTTAAAAAGTCAACAAAGGCAAAGACAAGCTATGAATAGAGATGATGATGTTATGATCGGACTACAAATGGCGTCGCAGTGTACAAAAAACCAAAGGGCACTATCCAGGGGCGTGGCAAAAAATAAAAGAAAAATATTTTTGGAATTGTTCTTCACTTATATTTAATTTAAGGGGGTGATCCTTAAAATTACTCTTGATTTGTGAAACATGTACTTTTTAAGTTGTATCACCATTCTGAGCAGCCTTTCTTTGAATAGAAACCTCAAAAAAGAACGTGTATGTTAAATTAGAAATTTACTCATTTCTTGGTTTTTTCCTTCCACATTTTAGAAAAGAACGACATGTTAAACTTCTTTTAAACTGTGTCTTCTATTCCTGTTTCATTCTTATTGAAGAAATCATGAGAACCTTAAATCAATTCATCAAAGTCATGTCAGCAATGAAATCGCAGAGACACAAACACTGATTCAAAATATTGACCAAAAATTTGTAGAGACATTCGTTTTCTTCAAACAGTTTATAGATGAAATTTTATAGATACAAACTTTTGTTACGATGGTTGGCATTAAGTGTGTGTGTATGGGAGAAGTAGTGGAGATGTAGTATTGTACGTATGGAGTAGTTCAAAGAGTTGTATTGATGATATTCTAACGTTTTCTATTGTAGTCAAAGTCGTAATTTGATGTTGATGTTCATGGTTTGTTGTCGGGTAGCTGATGTTTTATTGCCTTTTATAGTTGTTGCTGTCTTCTAGCTTTATTTTTTGTTGTTTTTAGCAAATAGGTGTCAGTTTAGAATAGAATGTCCGATATTAAGATGGATTTTGTGGTGTTGTTTTGAGAATTATTTATAGCTTAGCTTGCTACTCTTTGTTTTTTTTTTTTTTTTTGTTTGTTGATAACTTCAGTTTTGATATTTTTAATAGGTTTTTGTTGGAATGTTTTTTTCCTAAAATATCGATTGATCTTCATTTTTATTTTTTGTTAATTTTTTTAAATGCTTTAAAAAGATCAATTATTTTCTTACTGGTCTGAGAAGTTGTACTTGTTCTTTATTTTATTTTTTATTTATTGGATACTTTATGTTGCCATGTTTTAGGTCATCGATCTTAAATTTGATTAAAATTTTGTATCCATTTCATTCCGTTGGTTTCTCTTGTGAATCTTTTTTAATTTTGTTCCTCTTAATTTTATTTAATATTTAAGTTCTTTGGTCATTGATCTATAGCAACTACTGTGAATATTAATGATGATGGCTTATTGGACAACATTTATTGTCTTCTTTTTTAATAGAATATGAACCTTTCAACAAAATATATATTAATTTGTTAAATTTAAAAAAGGAACCTTTTTAAAAAGTACATTTTAAAAAAGTAACTTTAAAAAAGTAAAAATTTAAAAAGTAACTTTTAAAAAGTGTGTCTTAGAATAGTAGCTTTTAAAAAGTACATTTTAAAAAGTACCGTTCAAAAAGTACATTTTAAAAAGTACCTTTTAAAAAGTACCTTTTAAAATGTACCATTTAAAATGTACCTTTTAAAAAATACCCTTTAAAAATTACCTTTTAAAAAAAGAACCTTTTAAAAAACTACGTTTTATAAAAGTACCTTTCAAAAAATGCCTATATAAAAAGTACTTTTTAAAAGAGTTCATTTTAAAACAGTAGCTTTTAAAAAAGAACCTTTTGAAGAAGCACCTTTTAAAGAAAGTAGCTCTTAAAAATTTACCTTTTTAAAATATTCCTTTATAAAAGTATTGTTTAGAATAGCAGCTTAAAATAATTTAATTGAAATAAATACCTTTAAAAAAAGTACCTTTTTTAAAAAAAAAAATCGCTTCCTTGTTACAAACTCTTTCTCTAATTAACTCTATTGCAGATTCATTTTATTTATTGAACGTTTTAAGTACTTTTTTCTTATTTGTTACAATCTATACTAAACATGTGTTCAATTAATTAACCAACCGCCTTTTTGCAATATCTTTTCCTCATTTAGAAGCATCTTTGTAATGCAATACAACGAAAATAAAAAATAAAAAAATAATAATCTTTTCAAATCTACAAGTTAAAGTTTATACGGTCATAAATCAAACAATTTTTAATCACCTGTAACAAGAAATAATATTGAAAAGAAGTCAGAGAAAATCACGTTTAAATGTCTGAAAGCATTAGAACACTGTCGGCATTTCTTTTTTTTATGTTTCTTTTGCTAAATAAATAATGAAAGATTAAAAAAAAAGTATTTAATGTGAAACGATAAAAATAAATAAGTTCCATATTTAGATAGAAAACTTCAAATAAGTGGTTTTTATTAATAATAGACCGATTTGAAAATGGTTTTTAAAAAACAAAGTATTAGAAACAAAGTAAATGGAGATGGGAATGGTAAGTTGGGAAAGGTTTTGTTGGCTTTAAATATAGCAGAATTATTAGGCCGGGTCGATTTGTGGGGAGGCAAAAAAATCGCCCATGGCTCAGTGAAAATCGTATTCTAGGGATCAAAATAAGAAACTTTGACGAAGAAACCATACCTCTAAAACGAATTCTACTACCCCCCAACCTGTTGACTTTTGTCCCGTAGGGTCAAGTTTTGAAAAATCCCACTTTGACCCATTTAGAGTTCCCCAATCGAGTCCAAATGTATGACCGACCCTCATTAACTTTGGAGGGCCGATCCACCCATGCCAGTGGCACACCCCCTGGAACTCCCCTGGGGGGTTCCCATACAAACATTTCAAAAAATCCCCTTTTTTTATCTATTTTATTTATTTTTATTATTTTATTTATTTTTTCTCTTTAGAAATTTATTTAGTCAGAACATATATAAATGAAAAAATTTATTTAACTTAGTAATAGAAAAGAAAATAAAAAAAGTTACTGTTTGAAGTCTTTTTTGCTTTCAAGTCTGGGCAATTTCGCACGGCTCTCTAATGTCGTCGCCATAACAGCCTCTACATTTTCCGGTAAAATATTCGAACTGTCGGGGTAGGGTATCAAAGATTCGGAACAGCCGAATGTAGCACTCTAACTTGTTTTTTGCTTTAATCGTCTATAAATTTTACGTTAAATTGAAATTAAAGAATTGAATTCTAAAAAAGATTCAAATTTATTAATTTGTTCTTTGTCATCATTCTTTATATTTTCGACTAAAGCGGCTTTAATGTTTGTTTTTTTTCTACTTTTAACCGCATATTCGATATTTTTGTAGTATTTTTTTTGTTTTGATTTTTTGTTGTAGTTGTTTTGAAACAAAGTATTAAAAATTTATGAGTGCCTGTTGCTAACGTTTTGGTGTTTGCTCGTTTGTACGTATATTCGATGAAATTTTGTTTTGGCCTGAAACTAAATGATTATCTTGTTCAAGTTTGTTTGTGCTTGCTGGGTTTTGTTTTTTTTTTTGCTTTTATTTTGCAAATGCTAAAAGGCTTCTTAAAGATCTTGTGTGTTCTGTGTTGACTTGAATTTCTTTGGTTGGGCGTTAAAAAAGATCTTAAATCGTAGCGTGTGTCACATTAAGCGTGTAAATGAGTATTAAATATGAATAAGCATTTGTTTAAAGTCAAATTAATTCTTTTAATTTTTAGTTTTGCCTTGTTTAATTATTATAATAATGAAAATTAGTAAATCGGGAATTATAATTAAACGTTTCGTTAAATGAAAGTGTAGATTTGAAGCAAATTATAAGTTATTTATGGTATGTAAATGAAGTTGTTAAGAAAATCTTGTTCAATTTATGTACATTAAATTAATAAAAATAATTATTGAAATTTCTAAATTAACTTCTCAAAGTGGCTTGGTTTTCAAAAGTATTAGCAAAGATTCCCTTTAATTTGTTCGCGAACGTATGAATACTTTTTATCTTTCGTTGATTATTATGTCCAAATCATTAAAAAAAATTTATTCCTGGGTGGAACAAAAAGTTTTACATAGTTTTTTAATCCTTTGGTTTCGGCTAAGCGAGAGTTTACCCCTTGCATCCAAAGTTCTCAACTTAAACCTTTTAGCCAGAATTCTTTGGTGCCTTCACAAGCCCGGTATTCACCTGCCTCAAAAGGCCTGGGGTCGTTTGTCTTCTTAGTTGATTGCAAGAGCTAGGACTGATTCTAGATTTAACCAAATTAAGATACATTGCAGGTTCAGCTCTGACTATCGTATTGTTTTTGTAAACAATTTTCCTTCGCGAACGAATTTTTATTTTTCGCGATTTTGTTCATTATTAAATTTGTGATTAAAAGGCCAGCTTAAGAGGAAAATATCATTGAGGAACAAAACATATATATGAGTTTTGTTAGAAGAGTTTATGTGCATTCATTCGTTCGCGAACCAATACCGGAACAGTTTTTTTAAAACAGTTATTTTGTTAATTAAAAAATAAAATTCCATCTAAAACAGTTATTTTTCAACGTAAAAATAAAAGGTCCAAGCAAACTCTTAAAAAAAGAGTTTTATTTCGCCGTCATAAAATAAAACTATTTTGAGGACTTAAATTTTGAAGTCATAAAATAAAATTAATTTTGGGAGTTTTATTTTTCCGTCAGAAGCAAATTTGCACATTCAAACAATTTATTTTGTTTTATTAAACAAATTAATAACTTCATTAAGGCCCGTTTTCACAACTTACCGATAGCTAAAGGTAGGATTTAATCAGCCGTATAAATATTGTTTCATTATTAAAACGTTACTTTAAGCTACAGGTAGGAGGAACATTCCTTTAACTTATCGATTCCCTTAGGAAAAAGTAAAGTTGTGGTAATGGAACACTTTTTACAAGGCTGGTTAAAGTCTGCTTAAAGCTGTCGGTATGTTGTGAAAACGGGCCTTAATATATTAGATAAACTTAATAAAAAAGATAGTTAAAAAAGAAGAAAATTAACAACAATGAGTTTTAATTTAGAAGGAAAAAATTAAACTCTTTTTTTAAAAGTTATATACGAGCTTTTTATTTTAAGTTCAAAAATAAATCTTAACTGTGGAGTTTTAAGATCACCATTTATTCTAAAAGAGCTCGTCAAGACGATTCTATTGGTGAACATGAACGAGGTGACGTTAACAAATTCATTTCGTGAAAATTTTCGCTAGCTAAATGTTTCTCTCAGTAAAACATATTCAATACTAGCTTAAGAACAAATTCTCAAGTTTCAGTTCCATTTAGACTTCCCTATAGAATTCCAGATTTTCTATATTGTGTCTTTAAAACTTGTCTCTTCCTAATGCGATTAAATGCAGGGCACGCGCAAAGGTAAGGTTTTAGTGTCTTGTCCTTTTCGCCACATGCTCTTCATAGTGTATCGTTAGATAATCCTATGCGAGATAAATAAGTAAGTAGTTCGATGTGACCTGTTACTAATAAACATTATCAGGTCTTCAAAGTAGTGTTCTCTGCAGTCCGATAATTTCCTCCGTTTTATTAGGATTTGAGTTTGCCCTTATTAATATTTTGCCCACAATTTTAAGTTCTCTGCTTCTAAGAAAACATCCAATAATTGTTTGAGGACATACAAGTCGCATGTATGCGTTCATTACCGAACAAAATTGTTATCAAAACCTATTTTTTGCGAACGGAAAACTCTCTTTAATGTTGTTTGACCACTTAAGTTCTTTAGAGAACAAATAAATCTGTCCAGAATTTTATTAATTACGTAGGCTCTCTGGTAATGAGCTAGTCTATCAGAGCCGGAGTTGCGGGTTCGACTCCCGCCAGCGACTTTGTTCTGTCTCCTGCAGACAAGCGTAGAGCTTCGCGGGATTAGCTTAGGAAAAAAAAAGATAAAGCATCTGAGTTAGTTTTCGGATATTTTTATGTATTCCTTCGCGAATCAATCTGGAGAAAAGTGATCAATATAAAATAAATAAAAAATTTGGAAGCAAAAACCCTCTTTTTAGTGAATTGTTAACATTTTTTAATAAAAAATATTTCCGAATTGCTTAAAGAAAGAGATACAAAGTTCACAACTTTGTAAATCTCTTGACATAAATACTTTTTGGGACAGTTTAAGTTTTGAGCTTTCTATCTCATATGACTCCTTTTTATGAAATCCTTTAGTTGCTCTAAATTTATTTTAACATATTTTACTTTCCAATTTATTTTAATATACAAATGTACATATATCACCTGTCCCGATCATAACAGAAAATAAATTTTTCATTACCTCCTCCATTTCATGTAATCGATGGGTTGGTCTACTTAATGTAGTAAAAGTAACTCAATACGTCCATTAATAATTTATTTATGTATGTATGTATATGTATAACCAAATAAAAATATTATATATTAGACTAAATGAAAACTCCTCTAGACCACAATTAATTTATTAAGTTTTTTTCCTGTAATTAATTACACATTGAATAGATTAAAATCAAAGCAGTAGCAGCACACGAAAAAAGTCAGCACTATCTTAAAATTTATTAAATTTAGTCGTCGTATAAACAACTTAAAATGGTCACAACTGACAAAATTAATTTCCAACTAGTTTTACAAAGTTGTTCTCAAACGCGCCATAATTCATATGGAATTATTCACAAAATAAAGATTAAAAATACAGTCATTTCAAACCCCCCTCCAACAACAGAATTTCTATTGGAGCCGTGTAAGAACAACAAAAAATCTTTAAATGTAAATCATATAAAATGTTTTTGTACACATACTACGTTGATTTGATAAGTGTTTTACAGTTACGCCCTCTTTTTTTCGGTCGTGATAGTTTTTGTTTGCTGGATGCTGTTGTTTCTCGCTGGTTATGGCTGTTGTTGTTTTTGTTGTTATAAATGCGCATATTAATTACCGTTAATGCGACACAAGCTTGGCACCTCCTTGTGTATGTTGGCCTTAGAGTTTGCAAGTGAGCAACTGCTAAGCATGCGCCTGCCTGCCTGTTGTTAAGCATTAGAGATCTTAATAGTTTCTTTATTGTTGATGGCGATGTTGGGGTTCTGGCTGTTATAAGAAGCGGGGAATTTGATAAACTTGTACCATTTTGGAAACAAGTTGCGAAAAAAGTACTTATTTATATAAATTGAATCTATAAATTCTGTACTTAAATATAAAAAAGCAACCTTTTCGCAAAAACTGTTTCATAAGATTCCTAATAGTAATGCAAAAAGCAACATTTAATAGAGAAATTGATTAAAAATTGGTCTATACGTTCATTAAACGCATAAGTTTTAAATACAAAACTTGAATTTTTTCCCTGTGTGTAAAGACATTTTAAACTTGTATTTTTCATATCAAACTAACTGAGAAACAGGGAAACTTTTTGTGCCAGGCCCCCAAATGTCTGGAGGTAGGACGAATAAGCTCTTATTTAGAATCACAGTATTGTAGAAAAGAATAACAGCAATGAACAATTTTGCCAGAAAGCCAGAAGTTCATAAAAATATTTTATTTTTACTAGAGTCCCTACATCTGCCTTTTCGAATATCCCGACAGTTTATGTACCCCCTTTTCATAGCAATTTCTAACCCAAAATATTATTGATAACTTCGTATGAGGAACGTTGAGTCTATGGATTTATAAATATGTACCACTAACTTAAGATACGGTCGCACGGTTGCCAAATATTTGGCGAAAGAAACGTCAGTAAAAGGTAAACCAATGTTTATTTTGATTATGATACCAATACTAACAAAAAAATATCTTATTTATTATAACTTTTATTACACCTGTATTAACCAACTCGCATTGACCAATTCACAAGCTCGTAAAATTCGTATTCTTTGTATATTCGCCTAATTATACAATAGCGGTTTTCACCCCTGATAGTAATGTCCCTTGTAGTTCTTGTGAATCTTATTGTTTTAGTTAAAGTACTAAAGCCGCCCATACATTTGCAATATTATTGTAAATGATATTCGCCATATTATTTCCATTTTGTCCTATATTATGCAATAAGCCGCACAATTGTTTCATTCATTCAATAAAAAGGTGAACATAACCTATAGAAATGACATGAACAGCATTGTACAATGTTGACAGTACATTTCACTTTCTTTTCGTTGTGCAATAAAATTCAAAAGTCTTTTGATTGTTGCCAATATATTGTGCCACCTACGAATATCGCATACACATTGGCGATATAATTATACAATACGTAAAATTGAACAATTTTATTGCAAGTGTGTGAAAACACTGCAAAAACAAAATGTATTAGACAAAAATCTACTACGCTGTGGTTGAAAAATCCAACAAAAAGATGTAGTAATTATGGGCTGATCATCTTAAATTTTGCAGTATGACTTTCAATAATAAAAAACGAATTTGTCACCAAATTATGTTGATTCTTCAAACAAACATATCAATTTTAAACCGATTATGCTGGATTAAAATCCCAAATAACTTTGGAAGAATTTGACATGAATGTTGTTCTTTTCTGTTGGATCCCTCGAAAATGAGCGTGTTTTTAATGGACGGACCGACAGACAGACGGACATGGCTAAATCGAATTGAAACTAACCAATAAAACTAATACTTTATGGCCACCACTAGTGGTGGATGGTATAAATACAACAGGGGCCAAATTACGGCATTCGATATCGATCAAAATTTCTATTTAAATTGTATTGTAATTTCGATCGATATCGAATGCGGTAATTTGGCCCCAGGGCTTTTTATTCTTGTTATGTGATGATACCTGTCAAATAAATAAAAAAAAGTAATAAAAATAAAATTTAAAACAAGCAATACAAACCACAAGGTATTTAAAACAGTGGTTGCGTGTTGGTAAGACATTAACAATATTTGACAGCTGCCTACCTTCTAATATTTATTGTACCATAAGTGAATTCTTTAGAAGACAACAGTGTGAATCGAATTTATTAAAACGATGTGAAAACATTTTTTCGGAAGATATTTGTGCGGGGTTTTGAAAATTGATTGACAAAATACGTTAAGTGTTTTAAAAGTATTTGGGCACTATTTTCTTTTACCGAAAAGACTGGTGCAAAAATTTCTTCTTACAATATGACAATAAGATTGCCTTAAATCGTTAAGTTTCATCTTTGGTGGTACATTTTACATCCTCTCACTTCTCATCCCTGCTACACAGAGATCCGTGTAAAATTTTCATAAGTTATATTTATGCATATGTGTAGCTACACTTCAATATAAAATTCTATGGATACTCGCTTGTTTGCATGTGTCTGTGAGTTGGCGTTTTAATTGTCCAATGAGGCGTATCATGTTGATAGAGTAGGGGTTTTAATTTCTTTGACTCATGTAGTTTTTTCTACGGCTGATTTTAGTTTGTGTGTTTTCATTATTGAGATTTTTTTTATGAACTTTTGTGAAACCGAAAAGGATTATAAATGTTAATTTTCTAAGAAACGGGCGTAATGTTGTGACTTTGTTGTTTATTTTTTGTTTGTGAATTTATGATTATGGTCAAATTAAGTGTTTAATTAAAATTTGTATGGGTTGATAGGAAGTTTTAAGAAATTGGGGAGTTTCTCTTAAATGTTTTCAAAAGAGATATAAATTAATTATAAATAATTGTATGTAAGTGATGAAAAGGTTATAAGTTTTAAATGAAGATAAAATCCTAATCAAAGTTAATTATTAGAAGATTTTGTCAGTAATCCAATTATGTTTGAGTTTGTTTATCTTATAAATATATAAAGCAAAAAAGCACGGGAGCCGGTTACGACTGCTGAAATCAGTTTATAATAGAATTTCGACCTGTGTTAATTCATTTTTTTAAGGGAATAGTAAACTGGGTAGTTATACCCGCACTACAATAGTGGAGAGAGTTTTATGCGTTGGTGCTGATTTTTGTAACACCTTTTAAATTGGTCCAAGTCCTTTAATTATACCGATCGACTCAGAATCTCATTCATTCAACAGAAGCCAAGGAAAAGGATAAAGTCGAAAGTATTTACAAAAAGACCCTTTGAAATAAAAAAAAAAATTTGGGAAATTCACAAGGTGTACGTACTATCAAGTAATATTGCCATAATATACTAAAATTTTATAATACACCACTACCGCGATTCGCGTCGTTCTCGAAGTTGCGTCTTTTTTAAATTTCTGTGATTTCGAAGTTGCGTCGTTTTTGTTTCACTTTGCGTCGCATGGCTTCGAAGTTGCATCACTAGTGGTCGATTTGTGTCGTTAATATAAAAATGTTTGTACAAAGCTTAAACAGAAAAAGCGGATTTCCCGTTGAAGTCTTATGCAAATATGTATGTAGAACGTTTAAAAATCCGCAGTCAACGTAGAAAAACTGCCATTTGTTCCAATTCTTCAGTTGTCATTAGCAAAAAAAAAAAAAACTTTTGATTTTACTTCTGATTAATAAAATGATTAATGACAGTTTTTGTGTAAAACGCAACGCAACGCCAAAAAATAAAATGAAAGCACCAAGAAAGTCAAAAATATTTCATAGTTTTCTTGTGGCTTTCAACAGAAATTCAAATTGTGTTTTAAAATGTTCAACGCCACAAGATATGCATCATTTAAAATTAAAAATGTCGTTACAAATTTTTGTAGAACGCAACAACAAAGTAACAAAATATTTTTGGCTTTCAATGTTATTTCTGGCGTTGCGTTGCGTTTAAGGCAATTAGGGCCTAAATGTTTATTTTTGAATACTGTTTTGGACTGACCATTGGTGAGGAATCTTCGGGTATCACAAGGTTTGTGGAGCTTTTAAAAAGTTAGTTTCAAAGGCTGATTATCCACCACTTATTGGGAAGTTCAGTCTACTGGCGAATCTCCCTAGTTGCTGCCAAAGCGGCCGGTACTTAAGTTATTCCCAATACTTCTTTGTGAAAAACTTTATTTTTTGTTCCTTTTAAAATTTTTTTAAAATAAAGTGTATCATTTCTCTCCCAATATTTTGAAAGTTGCTTTTGTAAATTTACGAATGAAATCAGAATCAGCAACCATATTCTGTAATTCGCTTAGCTAAAGTAAAATCTCGATCGCTAAAATGCCTTAGAGAATACAAAATGTATAAATTTTAGCGATGACAATTAAATGTAAAATTGCGGCGAATGACATTTTTATGGCATTGCCAAACTCAGCATTCGTAACCAAAATCGCTTAATCGACTTTATAGATTTTTAGCGATAAAGATTAACCTTTAGTGAATTACAGAATGCGTCTGCAGATTTTCCCAAGTTTTTTTTCTGAGACTTGCATAGAAACAAATCCTTTTCTTTCTTTTTTATATATAAATATTTATTGAAAATTCATATTTTAGAATATGAGCTAAGAATTATAATTCTAATCTGAAACAAATTCTTAAGTTTACATCCTGCCAATGCCGCACGAAAATTCTCCTATTGACGGTTCACGTTCACATTCATATGCAGGTATTTAGGGCTGGAGTATCTCTTCTCCTCAGGGCTGCCAGAAATTTTCAGCAAAAAATCTTAATTTGACCAAAAAAAAATCTTATTTTTGAAGAAAAAATCTTATTTTTGGAAAAAAGTAGTTTTTTTTATTATAAATAATAAAAACAATTTATATTTTATTTAATACATAAAATAAGCAAAAAAAAAACATAACAAAAAATTTATTTTATTATAACGGGTGTTTTTTATACAGGTTTGTTTTTCGAATAGAGATAAAACTGGCATTTTGTGGTCAAATCTGGCAACTCTAATGTCATTTATGTTCAGTTTGGTTTGCCATTTCATCATGAACAGGTTGACAAAAGAACAACGCTTGCAAATCGTGCAAATTTATTTCGAAAATAACGGTTCAGTTCGCGAAGTTTACCGCAAGCTCCGTCCATTTTATGGTCGACATAATCGACCATCAGAGCAATTAATTCGGTTAACCATGGATCGTTTTCGCACTACGTTTACTCTATGTGATAATACGCATCCGCAGAGACGTCGAACAGTGCGCACCGAAGAAACAATTGGCTGGTGGAGTCATTGGGCCATACTTCTTCCGAAATAATGCTGGAGAGGCAGTTACCGTTAATGGAGACCGGTATAGAGCCATGATAACCGACTATTTTGTTCCCGAATTGGATGGCATGAATGTGGATGAGTTGTGGTTCCAACAAGACGGCGCTACATGCCACACAGCGCACGCCACAATCGATTTATTGAAGGAAACATTCGATGAGCGCATAATTTCGCGGAATGGACCTGTCAATTGGCCACCAAGATCGTGTGATTTGACACCATTGGATTATTTTCTTTGGGGATATGTGAAGTCGCTCGTCTACGCCAACAAACCAGAAACGTTAGGGGAATTGGAAGCCAACATTCGTGGCGTTATTGCCGACATACGGCCCCATATGCTCGAAAAAGTGGTTGCAAATTGGACCTGTAGAATTGGCTTTATTCGAGCCAGCCGCGGCGGCCACATGCCTGAAATCATATTTAAACATTAATGGCATAAAATTATCCTTCCAATAAAGCCAAATTGATGGTCATTAAAACGATTTTCTTGTGTTTTATTTCAATTCGAAGTTCTATACCACTGAAAAAAACACCCGATACTAAATTGTATAATTTAGTTTAAAAATTTTTAGATGGGAACAAAGAAGGTTTATTTTAATTGAACCTAACCTTCGTCTAGACAAAACAAAAAATCTTGTTTTTGGGGAAAAAATCTTAAAATCTTTTTTCGGTTAAAAAATCTTAAAAAATAAGGTAAAATCTTACTTCTGGCAGCGCTGCTTCTCCTTAAGCCGAAGTTGCCGCCATCATTAAAAATAGTTCGCACTAGTAGGTTTGGGTGTGACGAAAGCCTTTTTGAATATTTAATTGATGATGATGGCATATTGAGGTCTTTGAAAATTCGAGTTTTTTTCATATCAGGGAGCGAATGTGATGGTATGAAGAATTTTGTTTTGGCGCCTTATAATTCTTTCCAAGTTTGGGGCAGAAATAAATGTTGAAACCTTAAACCCTTAAAACCTGTGTAAAAATAAAATACTATTTAAAATACAAATTTTGCAAAGCAACAAAGAATTTTAAATAAAATTAAACTAAAAAAAGTTCGTAAATAATATTTTATTTTAATTTTGTTACAAAAAACCACCAAGTAAATCACTCATTATAAAATAAAACAATAACATAAACGACCTATCACAATAAAACTGTCAGAAGTTTAATGAACTTATTTTATTTCAAATGAAATTTCAACTTCATTTTGTAAAACTATAACGGATCAGCAAAAAAATTTAACTATTACAACGTCATTATTTTGTTAAAAAAAGAAAAAAATTATTGAAATAAAAGTAAGTTGTTAAAGAATTCATAGACAAGTGTGAATGGCCGCATAACTATTAAATTTTAACACTCATTTTTGAACTTCTTTTGGTACAAGATTTCAAAATCCAGATAAACAAGTGGCTGAAAACAAGATTTGTTTTTTTTTTGTTTTTTTAAATAAATAAATAAATAAATATTAAATATTCTGCAAATCTGGCAAAAAGTTAAGTAATAAAAGATTTCTTTGTTTATTTGGTAAAGAATAGAAAAACACATAAAAAGGTATTAAGTATTTATTTTGTTAGTTTTTGTTACTCATTTTTTTTTTTTTTTTGATATCTTGTTTAAAACAACAAAAAGGTATTAAACGAGAAATTGCATCATACTGATCATAAAACACACAAAATATACAATTAAAATGAATAGTAGTAATTTAGTTAGACAGGGAGAGAGATAATTTAAGAAACAGCATTTCGAAAAGTTTTGCATATAAACAAAATTTATATGTAGAAACAATTGCTAGAAGAGAAGGTTTGTTTTAAAGAGTGCCGATGTTCCGTAACTCCCGCGGCAAGAAACTTTTCGATTAAATTGTGAAACAAAAATGCCATATATTGAAACAAACAGCTGTTTTTCTCACTTACCTGTGCCTGTAAATGTTTTTGGTGAGTACTTGCTGTCACGTAAGGAAATTACTCGCCAATTCACAAAAAGTGTATCTGTAAAATTTCTGTGAGAAAGTTTTCCCTTTGAACTGTCAAAAAAACTCTCGAATAAACATGGGGCGAGAAAAAATATTAAAATTAAAAAACAATAAAAAATGCAAAATGCGAAGAATAATAATAATATTTTGTCCTTGGCACATTTTTTAATTTATTCATTGCTTAATTATTTTGCTTTTAACATTTTTATAAAATAGTACGAATTTTTTTAAAGCTCGTTTGCAAACAACAAATATTAAAGTCGCACTTTACATTATTTGGTATAGCCAGGGCTGCCAGATTCAACGATTTATCGTCATTTTGACAATTGTTTGTTCCGGAATTAGTACAATTTATTATGATCTATTAAGCCTTATTTCTAAAGGCCGATACACACTATCCCACAAAGTCTTACGTATTTTTCAAAAATGCTACCCTGATCTAATAATTCTTTGAACATTTTCAAAAAACAATAACAACTTATCATGCCAGGGTTGCATTTTCGTAAATTACTAAAGACTTTGGGGGATAGTGTAAAACGGCCTTTAATGATATCGATTGCAATTAATAAGCTGTTTAATGTTGTGTGGCCATAGCTTAAGCTTAGTTTCCAACAAAAAACTTTCCCTTCTAGCTGCCTTACAGCCGTACCTAAACAAGGGCGGAAGGCGGAACGGTTTCTCCCGCTTAGCTTTTACGCTGATATGCCATATCTAAACAAAAGCGTCAACGTTATGCCACGAACAGTAGTGTTAACTCTCTTGTTTAATAAAATCCACATAATAGAAATAAAAAAATAAAGATAAAACCGCTATTTTTGCCAAAAAAATAGTTGAATTGCCATTATTAATTAACAATAGTGGCCAATTTCACCGTCAAACGCGTTGTCAAAATCCAATTGCAAAGCGTTGACGCTGCACTATTTAGGTATGCTTTATACAAATTGTATGAGCATTGCAAGAAGCGTGTCGCTTTTGCTTAGGTATGGCTGTAAGACTATAAGAGTATGATTCTGAATTTTTTTAGCCTTCGATTTAATTTGCTATGTTTGTTCCCTTTATTTTTGACTACACTTTAACATTTTTTTTTGCCACAGTCTGAATACATTTTGCAGACAATTAAAACCATAGAAAAATCTTAAAATTTTGCAACAAAAATTAAATAAATTTTATAAAAACTGATTGACACATTGAGGTTTTGAGGAAACTAATTTTATTGGTTAAGGTCGTTATTGTTCTAAGACCTGCTTTTGTTTTTCGTTGAGAATATTTACAGAGAGTTCAAAAGTGCTTAAATAACTAAATAATAATCATTATTGTTTATTTTTTTTTTAATGAAGAATCCTTAATTTTATTTACAAAACGATTTTTTAGTGCAATTTCTGTAATTACTTTTAAAAATAACTACTTTTATTATTTTTTTTACAAATTGTGTAAATTTGTTCTTAAAGTTTTCAAGATTTTGTGCGATTTTATTTTAATTCCTTTAAAATTGGTTAATTTGTGTTTTTTAATCAAAGTGCTTTCAAAGTCGTCAGTTTCATAGGGCTTTTCTATTTCACAAGGTCGCTAAAATAACAAATTCAACTCGTTTATTTGTGTTTTTTTTTAAATCACTTTTTTATTTTGGTGCCTTTAAAATCGCCAGTTTAATAGGGCTTTTTCTATTTTACAATTTGCTAATTTTCGAAGAAAAAACGCCTATTAAACAAAAGTGTTTATTTAATATAAAATAATATTTTAACTTAAGTCAAAAAATTACTAAAAAGGAAAACAGATTTTAGGTACCACTTAAGTCGAGTTGGTAGTGAACTAGACCATCAATGCAATGGTCGCGGATTCGATTCCGGCCATAGACTGGTCGGTTTTACAACAACAGGCAGAAGGTCTTCGTTATTATTGCTTGGTAAATTGTGTTAGAATAAAATTTGTAGTTGTATTTTTTACATTTAGTAAAAAAAGAAGAAAATAAATACAAGAAAATTCAATATTAATGAAAAATGTTTAACACAAAATCTTTTTAAATTAGGAAAAAAATCATAAAATATTAAAAAACGCTAAATTAAAAAATAGGTACATATGTGTATAATATTTAAAAAAAAAACTATTAAAATCACACAAAAAGTCGCTACATTAAAATAACATCTTACATCTTAAGTAAATAAATCCAAAATAAATGAAAAATCATATAAAAAACGCTTATTTTACAAAACCTTTTGAAATTCTGAAAACATTTAATTTTAAAATATGTTATCAAATTTAAAAAATTTAAAATATTGTTTAAAATTAAAAAAAAGTCTATTAAGACAAATCGTTAAAAAAACGCTTGTTTCAAAAACCGTAAAAAATTTAGTTTAGTCCCGGCGCTGCTCGGTATTTTCTAAATAAAAATAAAAAATTAAATACTGAAGAATTTTGTTAATAACTTGAAAGTAGACCTTCCAACGCATATACTCGTATGAAAATCGGTTGAGTCTCGAGTTATAAAATGACGAACATAGCACAACTTATTTTTATATTTATAGGTTATACATATTTTGAATTCATAAAAAGGGATGATAAACGTACGTTTAAAATTCACAAAAATTTTTTTCTTCATAAAAATAATATAATAAAAAATTATAATTAAATATCTAAATTTGGATTAATAATAAAAATTTTTTAAATATTTTTGAGAATAAATCGCAAAAAGTTGCTAGAATAAAAAAAACTTTAAAGATCTGGTTATTAAATTGAAGAAAAATAACTAAAATTAGCAATATCGCCTTTTTGACAAAAATCACTTAAAATAGCATTCATATTAAAAAACCAAAAAAATTGTTTATTTTCAAAAATTTTACAATATTGAAAAAAATCGCTTAAATTACAAAACATTGATTCAGTCAATTAAATTAAAACATTAAAATTATTATTGTATAAAAATAGCTTGAAAACTCTTAAATTTTCGAAATATAGCAAATATTAAGACGATTTTTTTTAAAAAATATTAAATCTAGAAACAAAATCGCTGAAAAAGAAAACATTCCTTGGTTTTAACAAAAATAAAAAAAATACTTATTTAAACACAAACTCGTAAAAAACAAAGCGAAACAAAGTAACAATACAAAATAAAAAGAATTAAAGTTCATTGTTACAAATTTTTTAAAGTTTAAATATAACGAAAAATGCACAAAAAAAAATCACAAAATTACTAAATTTTTTTTTAAACAATCGCAAAATTTAAAAAAAAGTGATTATTATTGTTGTTGTTTTTTGTTTGGCTTAAGGTCATATATTAAAATTATAAATAAAAAATCAACAAATTTTTGTATTTTTAATTTTGTTTTTTATTTTTAATCCGATATTTCGACCATACATCGATGGCCATCTTCAGGGGATTTAAAACACTGTCAAATTTAAACTACAAAAAAGTTGACACGTCCTCACTGTTCGTCAAATTTTCATTATTATTATTTTAAAAACTATCAAAATTAAAAATAATTATAAACAAAATAAAATTTTAAAAATCAAATAAGGCTAATTTATGTTCAAGTTCAAGTAATTTAACCAAAAACTAATGAAATTTTTAACAGTTTCCAAAAATCTAAGGAAAGTTAATTTTTTATAAAGTAAGATTCAAACTGAAGCTCCTAAAATTTTTATAAATTTCGAAATTCCAAAAACAAAATTTAATTTAATTTTATTTTAATTTAATTTAATTTCAATTAAAAATTTCCATATTTATTACATTTTCAACACAATGATTTACAAAATTATTAAATTTTTCTTGTTCGTTTATTTTGATGTTAAATATTTTGAAATTGATAAATCTGCCGTAACATTTGCAAATTATTTATACTTGCAAATGTTTCAAGCACACACACACACATGCTCAGCAACACTTTGGGGCAACATTAAAAATATGTATTTACTTTTTGCCACAAACTACGAACGAGAGTACACAACACGGCAAAAGTATTTATACGGCAGTTTTAAGTTTTATGTTTTTTTTTTGTTTCGTTGTTTAACATTTGTTGACAGTTTTGTCAACAATGCGTTGAAAATTAGCTTAAATACATACATTAACAACAATTGCCTGCTTGCACCAAACACACACACACAAAATCATACAGATGTATCTGTTGTTGCTCTATCGGCCTGATTGTTGGGTTGGTTGGCTGTTGCTGGCTTGACTGACTACATGTTGCCACCACAATTTAAATTTTTCTTGTCTCTGTGTTTTCAAGTATTTAAAACAATTTGAGGGGAATTATGGGGTTCATGTTTTAACTAGTGATAGTACAAGTACTCTGACTAAAATTATTACATACATACTAAATCACTGCAAACACTGGCAGAAAAATAAAAGACAAACAAACAGACAGACAAGCTGACAGGCAGCAGGCAGCCAGCAGAGAAATATTTGGACAGACACACTCGTGCCTAGAGATGGATAGACAAAGAGTTATTTGTATACAAAACTGTGCAACATCATTATTATAATCGCAATTTAAAATAGAAGAATAAGGAATATTTATTTATATAGATATGAATACACTCAGAGAAATTAGAAACAAATTTTATATTTTTCATTTTTTAAAACCAGCATCTTAAAAGTTCTTGAAGCAAAAAAGAGTTGCACACTTACAAGACTACGAGCAGCTAGCTTTAGTACCTCCTATTTTATTATGTATATTAATTAACAAAATATTTTTTAATAAAGATACCATAAAAGATTAAAACTCTTTTGTTCACCTATATGACCACTAGTGACAAGTTTTAGGCCCTGAACTTTGAATTTTAACTTAAACAGGTACCAAATTTTGAACCGTAATATGCGTAAACAAAAAATTCGGTATTTACAACAGATGGTGTTTCTCTTGAACGAGGTTCGTGTCTTTAATAACTTTTACGACATTTTAAGGGATAAGTATCTTTCATTTATTTTCAATTAGTTACTGAATAGTTTAAACAATAAAGCACTCTTTGTTAATTAGAATTATTCTCTGAAAAATACATTCTGGGCGAATAGTACGCTTATTTGTCCTCTCTACTCTACATTACTAATCCAAACCTCACCACCTTCCAATCCAGCTCGCACTACCAACGCAACTTCACCATCAACGCAACTTACACACAGCAGCAAATCTTTCTCGATCCCTCATTTTCGATATTTTTAAAATCCAGGCCGACTTCCATTCGTTTGAACGTTGCAAAATGATTTCTCTGAAATACGATTTACTTTTTAAGAGTATATCCGACACTGACTTAATTCGTTCTTGGCCTCGAAACATGAGCAGTTTCTTTGTCCCAAAGTTCACAAGTCTTTAGATAAAACGCTTTAAATTTACAAAAAACCCCTAATTTTTTGGGTTATACAGCCATTAGATCCAGAAGTATAAAAGCATACCTCACGACGAAGGAAGTGTGCCAGACTAACATAAGTACCATTAAATTAGCGATGCTTTCAACATCGAGTGGCCTCGGTGCGCCTCTAAAATATCTGAAAACTTAAAATGAATGAGCTGATTCTTAGAAACTCTTTACACATCCAAAAAAAAACTTTGAGTGTAAAATTACATTTAAGCATTTAAGTTGAAATAAAACAATCAGTGCAAAATGCAATTGGTATGAAGAATAACATCAGGCCTATAAGTTTCATAAATAACTGCAACTAAACAGATACTTAATTTTTTTTTAGCTTTTTACACACAACTACAAATTATTTACATGTAAAATCTTTTGTATGTATTTTACATTTATTTTACAATGTACATACGACTTTTTAAAAAGTTATTTTTAATGCCACATATCGAAACAGTTTTCAAAAAAAAAAAAAAAAAAACAAACTCTTGCAACAAAATTTACACAAAATATTTAATGTGGATGCAACATCAGTTGGTAAAGGAAAGCAAAATATCATGAAGAAGTATCATCTTCTTCATTATAACTTCTAAAGTAGAATTTTCTTTATACTTTTAGATCATTTATGTGAATGTTGATTTCTTGACTTTTGTTGTTGTCGTTGTTGTTGTTATATTTATTATTGTTTTAGTTGCTTTTGCAGCCGTTTAATATGTATGGCAATTTGCTTTGGCATCAGGCAAGCAGCATGAATTTGTAAATATTTTTTATGTTAAGTATCTGGCAAAGTGCAAAATAGTTTGCAGTATGGGATGTTGCATCTCTTTATCGTCAGCATCAGCATCGGCATCATCTTCATCTTGAGCTTCTTTAAATTTAACTCACACACAAAAAGACAGACGGACGGATGAACAGACAGACATACAGACAGCCATGTGAGTGCATGTATAATTCGGTTTAGTTGCATAGATAAATAGAAAATTAAAAACTTATTTTTTTTGTTTGCCATACAACTGCTGTCTATAAGTTTGTTAAAGTATGTGTGTCTTTTTTTATTTGCAAATTATTGAAATTAGCAGAGTTTTAAAAGGATGAAATGTTTTATACAATTTTTTTTAAATTTTTATTGCGAAACTGACATTAAATTCTTTAAATTAAAATCCGCAGTATTAATTTAAATTTTAGTACATTGCAAGTACATTGAGTACTTTTACGGATTTTAATACTTAAAGGCCCGTTTTCACAACTCACCGATAGCTAAAAGTAGGCTTTTATCGGCCGTATAAAAAGTTATCCATTATTACAACTTGACTTTAACATACCAGGTAGGATGAACCTTAATTTATTTTATCGCTCACTTCAGATTAAAGTAAAGTTTTAATACTGTAACACTTTTTATAAGGTCGGTTAAAGTATAGTTTTAGCTATCGGTAAATTTTGAAAACGGGCATAAATGGCACACCATTTAGCATTATGAGTACTTTATGCATTTTGGAATTTTTGAAACTTTTAGTATTTTTCGTAAAAAATTTTTTACATTTGCTTAGAAATTTATTTTTTTCGTCAGTTCAAAAAAAGAAAAAGTCAAGTCACAGAGTACAATTCCGTTTGCAAACGAAATTCATTCCGTGTTTTGGTACTTCAGAAAATTACTAAAACATTTTTGATATTGAAACCATTTTTGTTTTCATAAACGGAATGGGAGTTTTCCGTACCTGAAAGGCCGAAAAACTAACAAAATACACTTTCTATCAAAAGAAAAATATGTTTTATTCGGTTCCGAACAGAATTGTACTTTGTGACATGGCGGATTACAAGAAAAGAAATCTGCTGTTAAATTCAAGTACAGTAGAATTGCGAAAAAGTTAACCAAAAACGTGATTTAAGGTTATTTTAATATTTCTCATTTAAAATTAATATGAAAAAATTATCAATTTAAATAAAGGGCATACTTTTGAAGAAATTTACTGTGATTCTCAATCAACATTTCGCCATGTTAATTTAACATTGGTATTGTTTTCTGTGTGTGGCTACTGCCAAATCCGTAGCAAAAATTAACTCACATTTTAGATGATCAGAATTATCAGATTCCATTACGGCTTCAAAAACCTACTTTTGCATTTCAACAATTCTATTGGCAGTATCTTACACAACAAATTCTAAAGGATCTCTTGTTACAGTCTCGGTTACTTTGATACCTTCTGGTCGGCATTTCGACTTTGCAGCTAGAATTTTGTTATACTACGGATGTATGTATGTCACAGTTTCTTGATTAACTTTCACGACGTATTGCGTTATACTGT
The DNA here is from genome assembly GCA_949318255.1 of Pollenia labialis. NCBI lineage: Eukaryota > Metazoa > Arthropoda > Insecta > Diptera > Polleniidae > Pollenia > Pollenia labialis. Next base: position 152,739,709 of record OX439140.1, on the reverse strand, counting down.
GCTGTTGTGAAACTTTTTTCTATGAAAAAAGCTAACGCTTCATCTGAAGAAAGAGGAATTGGTTTAGGTTGACTTTCAGAGTGCACCAGTTTAATTTTGGAAGGTCTTCTTGGACTTTCTATGGTTTCCTTAAGAACTGCAGCTAAGTTATCATTTCCTTCCTTCTAGCTGAGGTTGCTGCTGCTTGTTTACTGATGTTTAAACGCTGGCTTAGTTGAACTAAACTTGACTTTTTATGTAGTTTAAACTCAACAACTATAAATCAGTGTGACATGTATCATATCAAATATAACATGTGGCAGCACTTCGATAAATCTTATCAAATTCATATGGTCTGTATTGGTAGTTTAAAGGCCCAATTTTATGCGTTTATAGATGTTTTATATGTTTAGTGATTTATAGATTTGTTGGCTTAAACACATTTTAAACCAAAAAGAGAGTTTAACTTGCTCTGATTTGTTAGCCCTTAATCAGTTTTCCCTAATCCCCCTAAACCCCGACTTTTTGCAAAATGGAACCTCTGGACGTCCCACAATAGAAGAAGTAGTTATTAAAGTAGTTTTATCGTCGTCAATCTCAGACGCATCAACATTATTTAAGACATTTTTTGAGAGTTGTTTTAACCAAATTTCAAAAAGTTCGATTTTTTCAAAGCTATGATTCTGCAAAAAAAATTATATTATTCAGGTTGCGCAACTTTACGCAATATGAGATAAGTCCTAGTAAATGAACCACACTTTGGTGTATTCAAATATGTTTACATTTGGTTTAAAAGGCTAAAGCCTGGTACTCTGTTCAACATTTCACGTGAAATGCTGTCAAAACGCATATGGAAAAAAACGTGTGCGGAATGTCTATGAAATAATGTAGACAGAGTTGTACTCTGTTAATTTTGTGAAAAAGTTCCGAAATGTTTCTGGCAACATTTTTTACAACTGTGAAATAATGTAAGCTGCACTTATTTCACGTGGAATTTTAAGGAAAAGAAAAAAAGTATGAACTGATTATTAAATAAGAAATAAAAAATTAAAATAACACAACCGGTAACAGTTTTTTTATAAAAAAAATAATTTTACTGTAAAATACATGTGGAGTTTGTTTACATACGCAAAACAATGTCGCGATTAATCTATGGATACAAAAATTCAGTCAGCATGGCGTTATTGAAATGAATCAGAAGTGAATTTAAAAGGAGAATTTTATTATGATTGATTAACTTACCCGTTTTAATTATACAACACCAGCATAATTTCCAATAAGGTTTTTACTTTAAAAACTTAATGTACACATAAAACTGAAAATATAAACCAAATGAGAAGCAAGAGTTCTCAATTTTACTTTTTAAACATGAAAATAATGTGTTTTAGTCTTGGACTGTTGTTTTTGTTGTTTCTACACACAACAAGCAAATAGTTTTTCACTACTTGTGTGGTGTTGTTGTAGTGTCTGCAACAAACTTTGATAATGAGATTCAAACGATCACAGTCGCCAATCATCGCTAATACAAGGGATGGCAAAACGAAATTTGTAAATTGCACCAACTGGCTACTAAAATTTTACTCTTTTGAGCTTTATTGTACCAAAATTACATTTGTTTTATCTATTATTTATATATTAAAACGTTAAATAGTACATTTGCACTGTTAAATGAACGACAAAATTTCGATTCAACCAAAACATTGCTGTTATATCGATGTTTCCATACCTGGTTTGTAAACATATGTTTACAAAACAACAATTACAAAAATAAAAAAAAGAACAAGTGCAGTAAGTTTGAATAAAATTGAATACATTTGTTATTATGTATGTATTAATATATTATTTAAAATGGTTAGGAAGCATAATAGGATATCCAGACGGAAAATTTTGCGAATTTCTAAAGTAAAATTATGTCTGCCAACAAGCAAATAAACAAAAACATATGATTTAATTGGCCCAAATAGCAAGATAGTTCGACCGCATTGTACCGATTATTGTCGCAATTAAGTTTTGGCCGATATGAACCGAAAAAAGTTGTCACAATGTGCGACGATAATGGGACCACCTACATAAGAATAATTTGTGCAATGTTTTTCAATGTGCGCCGATATAGCACGATAAAATACGTCACTGATTGTGCTTTTTCAGCCGATAGTGGGATCTGAGCTTTAGAATTTGATTTTCGAAAGTAATCCCATTTAGGGTTGTTTTAAGTTCCTTTTAGTGTTATTCGTCCTTGAATGTTTGAGTACGACTCGTACTTAAAATAAGTATAAAAAACTTAATTTATCCCGAGTGTTTTTCTGTCTGTCTAAAAAATTACCAAAATAAAAAAGAAAGCTCTTATAAAAAAAACTCGCTAAAGCTACGTTTTTAATTTGAATAGCTTGTCAATTCTAACCATAACTTGTTTGCTATTTCTTTATCAAAAGTGGTAAAATATATGCCGATTAAAACATTTTCGTTCTTAGGAGTCAACTAAAACCAAACAAAAACTCCCAAAGATTAATTCCTTTGGTTCTCTGCTTAAGGCATATTTTCATGTAGAAAATCATGTTGATTTCATTTTCGTACTCTACATTTAAGTACAATAAGTTTTTGTTAATGCATTTTTGTTCAGCTTACTAAATGCAAAATTATCCGTGAGCCCATAATGAACTGGGTACGCACACATTCGTTCAGGCGTTGCATGATGTACATATGACAAGATTCTACCAACTTGTATTTAAATAATACAAATTTTCCTCTACTACGTCTTCTACAAAATGCATTTATCCGATGAGTATTTAAATGTAGATTTATATTTATCGGTATAAATAATTTTTTTCCTGTTTGAAATGAAAGTCGTTAGCAAAAAAAGGAAAGCAGTAAAGATATGCAGACACGTTGGAAGCAGTACTAGAAAGGGTCCTTCGAAGTTGGTAAGATAAACTTTAAATGCTCTTTCTATTCAAGTGCAAACAAAAAATAACACGAGTAAAGTATAGAATCTTGTTAAAATTGTGACGTTTTTTTAAATATTATCTTAACCAAAATTATTGAAAAATGGCCTTGAGATTTAAGGAGAAATCTTATATAGCGCACTTTCTAAGTCATCGAGGCCTTTAGTAATCATCTTGTATTTTTTTTTTTTTTTTTGTTTTACTTATTTCAATATTCTCAGTAGTTGTAATATTTTTTTTCTCTATTTTACTTTTGTGTCATTATTAAGCAGAGGGTGTGGTATTTTTATTATTGTGTTGATAGTGCTAGACAATTTGTTGTTGTTGCTGCCATTTAAATGAAATAATTTTTTTTTTGTTTTGCAAACATTTTTTTCGTATTTTATTTTTACTTTTAATTACAACTAATGAATTATAGGTACATCTTTTTCATTCTATAAATTACCATAGACATTGAGTAAAACATTTGATGAAATATTTATTTTTAAATAGTCTGAAAAAAATGCGAATAAAATTTAATTATTTTGTCGACTGTCTATTTGGGATGAGTTTTTAAATAGAGCGTTTGTGAAAGGAAATATTTAGATTTCTTTTAAGAGTTTTAATGAAGGGATTTAAAATATTGAAGGATTTTTAAGGAAACGTTTTAAGTTTTACAGTAAGTCTGGGTTCACATTATGAGAGGATCTCCCCACTCACCCATAAACTCAAACTTTCTGAAAGAAAACTTTCATTGTGTAAACCCAGGCTAAGGAAAGTAAACTGCAGTCTACAACTGACATGAAATGCTTAACATTAACATTAACACTAATATGATGTTAGTGTTAGACTGACTCATCATGTTAGAGGTTTTCTCATGTTATAACACGGTTGTTAATGCAAATGTTTTAACAACGCTTTTTTAACATCAGGTTAAAACAGACAATCATTTCAGTTGTACACGGGGAGTTAAGACTGGATTTTCTGTAATTAGCGATTTTTTTCAAAATCGGCTGTAAACATCGACAGTTTAAATATTTCAGGAGTGGGCTATATGGAGAAGAGTAGCATTTATATGTGCCCTATGGTAAATTATGGATAGGTCCTTACGAAATTCTACAGTGTTATTTCTAGTCTTAAAAAACTGCGACTGACTAAATTTTATTACAAAAGGATTATCCGTTACAGTTTAAGAGATACTAAAGTGTTTGCCGATAGAAAGCCTATTGCAAATTATGGACCGATCTTCACCAAAAAATTTAGTAGTGTCATATTAAACAAATTTGTGTATAGTCGTGTACTAATCTGTGCATTTCACCGCCATTTATGTTAGTTTTTATAACAAAATGGTAAATTTTTGGGGTTGGTTTTCCACTTATGTTTCACACGAAATGTCAAACTTAGTATACCCTCATACATCATTTTAAATCATTTACAACTTAAATCAACCATTTTCAACATCAATAAAAAGAAGTGATTCTAGGTCAATCGGTATATTAAAACGCATAATGCCCTTGGTACCATTGTGGTTAACATTATGAAATCTGTAATAAAAGGGATAAAGAAAATTTTATTGAAAACAAAAAGGGTCAAAAAATTATGATCAAATAAGTAAATAAACCCGAGAAAATCGAAATCATGAATATTTCTGTAGTTATATTTCGGAAATCGCTTAAATCGAAAGAAAAACTATTCAATTCTTTTCCCGGACTTTTTAATTTCCCGAAAAAGCGGTATTTATTTTTTAATTTCCCGGAAATTTCCGCGATTTCTCGCTTTATATAAAATGGTGCAATATACAGTCAAATCCCGATAATTCGTACCCCGATAAATCGTAATTCCCGATAATTCGTAATAAACTGTCGGTCCCTTGAAAAAATGTCGTTAACTCGTAAAATTTATAAATCATAATTGTTTGCTAACTACCACTTAGAAAGAACGCTTTGTTTTGGTTACCGCTATTTTTATTTTTTATTTGTGTTAATTTTTTTGTAAGATCAGTTTTTTACATGAGTAATTTTCATATATAATTAGAATTGTGGTTATTTTTTTGAACTATTTATGGTTTTTAATCCAAATTTTTAATATTTTTAATGAGGCTTAAGTTCATCAAATTTAATTTTCATTAAATTATTTTTTTTTTAAAAGAAAGGAATTTTACAACATGAAAATTAATTAAAATTGTTATTGATAATCATTCATTCTCAGGTCAGTCAAGAATGAATGATTATCAATAACAATTTTAATTAATTGTCATGTTGTAAAATTCCTTTCTTCATAAAAAAAATAATTTAATGATAATTAAATTTGATGAACTTAAGCCTAATTAAAAATATTAAAAATTTTCATATATTTTATTTTGAACAATTGTTTTTTATGTTTTTTTTATCGTTTTAGTAAATAAATTGTAAAGCCCCGTTAATTCGTATTAATTTTATTTTAACCCCGTTAAATCGAAACCCCCTTTAATTCGTAAGAAATGGCCGGTCCCTTGCGATTACGAATTATCGGGATTCTAATGTATAATTTAATTTATTTGCACAAAAAACCATAAACAATGCATGAGATCTATTAAATAAAGATATGCAGAAACGTTGGTAGCAGTACTAGAAAGGGTCCTTCGAAGTTGGTAAGAGAAACTTTAAATGCTCTTTCTATTCAAGTGCAAACAAAAATTAATGCGAGTAAAGTTTAGAATCGTTATCGTTTTAGTAAATAAATTGTAAAGCCCCGTTAATTCGTATTAATTTTATTTTAACCCCGTTAAATCGAAGCCCCCTTTAATTCGTAAGAAATGGCCGGTACCTTGCGATGACGAATTATCGGGACTCTACTGCATAATTTAATTTATTTGCACAAAAAACCATAAACAATGCATGAGATCTATTAAATAATTTTTTTAATGCATTAAACGTTAGTAAAAATTATTTAAGAGTTTCAGTTCGTTATATGAAAAGCCAACAAACAGCATTGATATAAAACCAAACTAGTTAAGTAATTTAAGCAGCATATTAAAAATATTTCTATAAAAATAGGATCAGAAAAACATTATAGAATCGTTGGACACTTTTCTCAACATTTCCTTCAAAAACTTGTAATTCCATTTAAAAAAAATTTTTTTTCAACTTTTTTTATTTTCCGAATTTATACTTTATAAAGCTTTTTGTATTTCTTAAATTTTCAGGAATGACTTTATAACTACCAGACTATTATCTTGTATATTCCTTTTAAATACATTTGACCTTAGCTATCCTTTGGATTGCAATGAAGTATATTGTAGTTATGTACAGAAAAATGTTCAATTATTTTACACCAGCAGAATGTAGTGCATTTTCTCCGGGGAAAAAAATCCAAAAATAAAATTGATTTAAGTAAAACTAAGATTGGATCCATCTCACAATGCGAATTCGAACTTGAAATGAACTAAAATGTTCAATTATTTTACACCAGCAGAATGTAGTGCATTTTCTCCGGGGAAAAAAATCCAAAAATAAAATTGATTTAAGTAAAACTAAGATTGGATCCATCTCACAATGCGAATTCGTACTTGAAATCAACTAAAAGTGAAAAAAGAAGTAGAATTTTATTATGATTGACTTACTTACCCGTTTTTCACCTTACAGAATTTCCATTAAAATACCAGCATCATTTCCAATTAGGTTTTTACTTTAAAAACTAAGGTCCTAATTTTGTAAAAAGCAACCGCAACGCCAAAAATAACATTAAAAGCAAACAAGATATGCAGCAGTTTGAAATTTAAAAATTCAATATGAGTTTCTGTGGAAAACAACAACAAAATAATGAAATATTTTTTATATTGTTTTTGCTTTTGCTTTCAACGTAATTTTTGGCGTTGCGGTTGCGTTTTACAGAATTAACCTCAATGTACAATGTACATTGTACATACATATAACTGAAAATATATTTTCATTATTACCGATAGCAAGGCGGCCATAAGAACCCTGGAGAATGTGTTCATCACATCGAGAATTGTCCGAAAATGCAGATGTCTCTGGAGGAGATAGCGAGACATTCACGGGTCACCCTTAATTGGTTCCCCGGATACGGGGACATACGTGTATGCAAGCACCACCTTGAATCGAGACGGTTCTACATTTAATGAAGGTGTTTCATTCCAAAGTATTAAGCAACTTATAGCGCAGAAGATTCCTCTTATTGCCAGTCAGAGGTGGCACGATGAAACTACCAGGAAAATCTGGGCCGTCACATATGTAATTGTTCGGCATTCGGAGACTTAAGACTTAAGCCGCCAGATAACATAGTACCCATGGAAGACGGTTTGCCTTGGTAGCACAACAAGAACTAATTAAAGGACTCGCGTGAGCTGTGCTTGATCAGGGCAGCCAATGGAACCTAACCTAACCTACAATATAAGTTCAATAGATATTACGATTAGTATCCGAATGACGTTATTCGCCCCCGGATGCGCATTTAAATATTATTAAACGAATCCAAATTTTTCAGAATAATTCTGTTTGTTTTTTTTTTTTTTTTGTTAAGAAAACTTGCAAGAAAAATTTAAATGGTTTGCAAATAAGTCTTTATTTTCTGTGAATTATTCCCTCTAAATTATTTTCTTGAATAAATCAAATCAAATTGCATCACAATTTATTAAGGAACAAAAAAAAAAACATTAAGCAATCCAAAATATTTTTTGCAAGATTTTATCAAACAGTTTTAAGACAATTTTTTTGTTGTGTGTGGCACAATTATGTATTTTCAATCGATCAAATATGATACCAAACATAAAACACAACACAAAAAAAAAGAGATACAATTCAATGTAATTTTTAAGTATCTCTATACAAAATTACATCACCAGAAACATACGGCAGCAGTAACAACAACAGATTTGATATTTTTATATTTAATAAAAAAATCAAATATGTTGCATATAGCAACATTAAAAAAAAATCATGCCACCTCTCTACTTAAATCAGTTGCAAACCAAATGATTGAAATGTTTATAAAAAAAATAAAAATACATAAATGCATGTACTCCTGTATGTATCAAATCCATGTATATAAACAGACAGACTGACAGCCACACTTATAATCACAGTTTATAGATACAGATAGACATTTAAAACCAACAGATACATTCGCATTTATGAATTTTTACGTTTACAAACATACATACGTATTTATTTGTGGCATTCCTTAAAGATCTAATTGAAATCATGATTAAAAATGATAAATTTCATTTTTATTTTGTAAAATGCGCCAAATTGTTTTGGCACTTGCCACCGTTACCACCATCGCCAACGTCGTCACCACGACGCTGCTGCTAAATGCCAACAACTACTCTGCACACAACTGTACGTAACTAAGCACATACACACACACTATCACTTACAGACAGCAGATTGCAGGCGGCAAATAGTGCCACTAAGTGCAGCAACAAAAACCATATTTAAAAAAAAAAAAACTATAATAAAAACAAAACCACCATCATCAACAGCAAATAATAATATTATTACAACAACAAGAACCAAAACCAAAATAACAACAAAAAACTGCATTTACCCCAAACCAAATTAAATTACCGAAAAAATATATAAAATGCAATAAAAAAGTATCAACCATTTTAAAATAATATTTAACACATTTTAACAACAACAGCAGCCTTTGGCAGCTTTAAACAAACACATGTACCTTCGTGAGCCAATGTGCGATACAGTGGGTAGCAAATTACAAATATGTAATTGCAAAGCAACAGCAACAGCTTTATTGACTACTTGTCCTTGGAAATTTTAAACAGAACCTTTCAGGAAGAAGATGCGTTTTCAAAAATATATACCCTTAAAAAGTACATTTTAAGAAAAAGTATCTTCGAAAATGTACCTTTTAGGAAAACGTACCGTTTAAGAAAAAAAAACTAAGTAAGAGTGCTATATTCGCCTATATAAAAACAATAATAACATAAAGTTATATAAATACCGTTCTAAATATATAAACTAATCAATATTTGCCACGCCCACTTGTCTTATCCCGCCCCCATTATGACGAAAGTTGCGTATTGACAACCAAGAGGCTTGTTATTAGTTTGAAAACTTTGGCTTTTGTCGTTAATAATGTACTTGTATTGGAGGTGATACGCTCACTTCTCTATTCCAGTTAATTTCTTTTAGGGAGGCTGAGTATTGGCAATCCAGCTATGTGCACTAAATTTGAAAAAGTTTTCTTTTACTATTCTTTAGATATTTTGCATGGTGTGACCTCTTACTTACCATTTTCGACTTTTTAGTTAAACGGTTAACGGTAACTTGTTCGTTTGATGCCTTATTCTGCCGTTTGGCATTGTCTGTGGCCAAACCACTCGGAAAATTCTTTCAGTAGATTTCTTTGTATTTGTTAAAACTTTCACACAGAAAGAAAAACACTCGGGATAAATTAAGTTTTTTATGATTACTTTAAGTACAAATCGTACTTAAACATTAAAGGACGAATAACACTAAAACGTACTTAAAAGAATCCTAAATGGGATAACTTTCGAAAGTCAATCCCTGAATTTCTTTAAATAAGTACAAAATTATTAAAACAAGTAAAAACAAGATTTAACTGTTCGTTGGTAGTGCCACCCTCAGAATAAAATTACAAGTGATCGTTTAAATCTCATTTAACTTCTCAAAGTTTGCTGCAGACACTACAACAACACCACACAAATAGTTAAAAAGCGATTTAGTTGTTGTGCGTAGGAACAACAAAAACAACAGCCCAAGACGAAAACACAATATTTTCATGTTTAAAAAGTAAAATTGAGAACTCTTGTATCTCATTTAGTTTATATTTTCTGTCAAATATGTACATTAACGGCCTGTTCGTCGATAACGAACGTTGACTTCGTTCGCTTCAATTACATTAAAAACAAAAACATATTATCAAATATTGTTTTTGTTTTTCAAGTCAGTTAAGCGCACGAAGTCTTTAATCGTTATCGACGAGCAGGCCATAAGTTTTTAAAGTTAAAACCATATCGGGAATGATGCTGGTGTTTTATAATTGAAATTCTGTAAGGTGTAAAATTGTCCTTCTAATTTCATTTTGGGTTTATTTCAAGAGTCCGAATTCAGAATTGAATATGGATAAGTTAAGTATTTCGCGATTGCAAATCCGTACTTTAATCAATCTTACTGTACTTGATTCACGAAGATCTGTACTCACCGTACTATTAATACTTCTTCGGATTGATATGAGTACGGATGGATTGATTTTTCTTTTAAGTGCGAGGCATTCATATCGCGGGGGGCATCTTTAAAGAATTCCATATCTTATGAAGTTGGCCATAGGCATAGGAACGACCATTAAATAATTTTTTATTCCTTCCTAGCGATATATGTTATTAAGGTTAACAAAGTCGACACGCCCTCTTTAGTGGGCGTAAGATCACAAACTTCATGCATTTGCGTAAAATCGGTAGTAAAATTATTATAAATAGGATTTATACAACTAAAAATTATGATTTTAAAAATATCAGATTATAATTGACTTTCTGTCTAGCTTCGAATATGCAAAAACACTGTATGACATAAAAAATTTGCAACAAGTTGCGTTGTTATAGTGAAATTAATTAGAAACTGTTTAGTTTTATAGTATAAATACTAATACGATAAGAAATTTTGATATTCCAGGTCCCACATAAAGTCAGTTCCCTTAAACTATTTGCAAACAAATAATATTACTCTTGATTTTGGCGTAGGGTATTTAACATAAAATAACTTTTTTTTAATTCCCTTTCAAACAATTTATAATTAAAAAGTATTAAGAATAAAAATTGAGTATTAAGCCCGACACACAAAATCTTATAAATTAAAAAATCTTGTATACCCAAAAATTACTTTGATCATAAACTGGCAAGTGCACGGCCTAAAAAACTAAACTGGCAACTTGCTTTATTTTTTGATTTTCTTGCGAAAACAAGTTGTTTTTGTTTTTATTTGGTTTTTTCTTAACCTACTTGCAACTACATTTAATGTTGGGAGGCAGTGGTCCCAGTAGAATTTCGACAAAGATACATTTTAGTTCCCAAAAATATACAATTTTTCCCAAAAATATACATTTTGAAAAAATTTTAAAATCTATTAACATAATAATAATTATTAACATAACATTTTTATTTCATATTTAAAGAATATTGTAAAGAACATTATATCATATAAATTAATTTTTATATTTATTTAAGTCATAATTATTAGTTATGTGATTTTTAAAAATGCAGTAAGAAAACTTTTACATTAATTGTAATTGTAAAAATTAATATACGAGTTAAGGAGTATTTATCATCGATTTAGGTGGAAACTTCCTTATTGTTCTCTTCTAAAATTTCATCTTAGCACATATACACAAGAATGACAAGAGAAGACATGTTATTTTTTTTATTTAGTTGTAACTGTTTTTTTTAAATATTTATAACGAAATGATTACTTTAAAAACTTTGCCAAAGAAGAAAAGTTTAATATTTTATGTCTGTACATTTTGCCTACAGATTCAAAAGATACGAAAAATATCAGGATTATACATGGTACGTGAAGTCATCAAAAGATACGAAAAATATATATTTCGTATCCTAATGGCAGCACTGTTGGAAGGATTCCAACCAATTGTAGTGGGGAATGTAAGAAAAGATAAACTCGCTGTTTAGTGTTGCTGTTTTGATATTGTTCCAAGTAAAGTTGTTGCTTATAATTCTTATTCGCTTTACAGTTTGTTTAATATCTTTAGTTTTTCTAAAAAATATCTTTGGATAAAGTTTCCTAATGATTTGGCCTAAGCAACAAGTGAAATGCGCATAGGAAAACTTATCCCATCAACAATAAATTTCGGTGTTTTTATCGAGAATAAAAATTGGGAATTAAGCACGACAAACAAAATCTTGTTAGTTAAAAAAATTAAAAAGTACCTTTTTTTAAAAAGTGGCAATAAAGAAATCTTTTGTGTACTTTAAGTTTTGTTTGCCACTGTTTCAAACCAATAAGTCATAATCACCTTGTATGGGTTAGTGAATATCCACTGTGAGTGTGGCTGTGATTGTACTTTGCGCACGTTGTCGTACTTTTATTGCTTGAAAATATTATTTATTTATTTAATTCATATGATCGTTTTTTTTTTGTTGTTGGTGTATTCATGTTGTTGCTTTTGTTTTATTGTTGGCAATATGTTATTTTGACCAACTAAAAATATCGTCTGTCTGGTTGAATTTTCTGATTTTCAGTGTTCTTTTTTTTTGTTCTTCTCAATGTTTTTGTGGATCGTTTTGAGTGTGTAAATTTATATGCATTTATATGCTTTTATTATTGTACTAAGATCTGTAGTGCAGTTTATTTGAGGTAAATTGTTAATAATTTTATATAATTACAATAATTTTTATATTCACATGTTTGTAAATATGATTCTGCAGTGTTTTTTTTTTTGCTGCATGATTTCTGGCAAGATTAAGATCTTAATTTTGTTGTTTTGTGATTTGTTGTTTTTTTTTTTTGTTTTGTTCATTACAGAATCCGTTTATATGTTTGCGGTCATTTACGAGTAAATGCCTGTGTAAAGGGGATTTAATGGTAAGTGTTTTTTTTGTTGTTGCTTCAGTTTGAGTTTATTTTTAATTTATTTTATTTATTATTATTATTGTTTTCGTTTGTTGTGTTGTAAATTATGGGTTTCACATGACGTATGATTAATTTTAAATTTTGATTGTTTGTTGATAATTTAAAAACTACTACTATTTTTATTTTAATGGCCAAAGACTTGGTGTAAAATGTTGTTTGAAAATATTGATAACTAAATTCTGGTTAAATTCTTTTTTTAAATTTCAAATAAAAACTACCTTTTGAACGCACTTTTTTAAGGAATTTTTAAAAGGTGCTTTTTGAAAAAAATACTCTTTTTTTTTAGTTATTTTGTTTTAAAACGAACTTTTACTTTTCTTTAAAAAGTACTTTTTAAATGCGCTTTTAAATTGTTTTTTAGTGTTTGAGTAGACGAACGCAACCCTTAATACCGTTCGTAACAATTTTAAAAAAGAGCCGATTATTATTAGTGTTCTGTTGTTCGTTAAAAAACAGAACAATTGTAGTAATACTGTAGACAAGCATTTGATTTTACTGTTTTATAATGTTTATTTTTTTAACATTGATAAAGAAATGAACAAACAAAAACTTTTAGCGACGACCGCAGCACGAATAGCTTGTGTGTAAAATGTTTTGCTTTTTTTACCAGCCAAAATGGCGATATGCACAGCAGAAACGAACGAACATTAATGAGCTGAACCGAACACAATGAAGTTTGTGGTAAAAAGAAAACGAACGGAATTAAATGTTCTCATATTTTTGTTGAGTTGGATAAAGTAAATGGTTTTACCTTTTTGTTGAGTTGGATAAGAACAGTATTATTTTTGTGTTCGAAAGATGACAAACAGGGAAACGTTATTTTTGTAATGATTTTCTACACAAACACTATTAGCGTTTGTGGTTTATACAAATTTACCGAACCGAACACTAAGAAGAGATATTTAGTGTTTATTTCCGAACACTGCCTTAAATGCACTTTGAAATTGTTATAAAAGTAATTTTTAGAAAAAAGTAGAAAAGTGCCTTTTCAAAGTACTTTTTTAAAAAGAGTACAAGTTTCCTTTTAATAAAAGTTTTTTTAAGCTTTTAAATTGATTTAAAAGGTAATTTTTAATTGTTTCAAATGGTTCTTTTAAATTTGTTTAACGGGTACACTTAATTTTTTTAACGACTTTTTAATTTGCTTAAAATGCTGTTAAATAAATTTTTTTCTCAAACTTTTCTTAAGGTAATTTTTTTGCGTTCAAAAAGGTAAATTTTTAAAAGATACTTCTTGAGACAATATTTAAAAAAGAAAGTTTTTTCTACACGCAGAGAAAAAACATGATTAATGATTGGCCGCTACGACCATTTTTATTCATATTTGCCAAACATGTTTACCATAATACATTTTTTATTTTCCTCATATAACTTGAAAACAAATTTTTTGTCCTTAACATTTTTAAATTCACTATTATAATATTATATGGTGTTTTGCACCTAAAAAGTAACTCTGATCAAGATGAACATATTAAATTATGTGAAATGTTTGCTACTATAATATAATTATATATTTTCAAACATACAATCTAATTCATAATATTAGTTGCATACTAAAGCTATGTTTAAAACCATAATTTTTGTTTGCTGTAGAACCCATTCTCTAAATGAGCAAACATTTACTGTCCAAAGAAACAGTGTGTGTTTATAAAGAAAATAAAGTTTTCTCCCACGTTATTTCTGTACGCGAGCGTCAGTTACATGAATAATAACCAAAGAATTAAAATGTTTTTCGGGGAGAAAAAGGCCATGCTGCCTTGCAAATTTAGAAAATAAATTACTGTACGTTTATTAAAACAGGTAAGTTATTAAATATATGTCGAGCCCTAACCGCGAAAATAGTGTAAGCGCCAAAAATCAAATTTTACAGCTTTTTTACATTTTAGGAGATGATACAAGTGCTGCCAATAAAGTCATTTATTAAAAAAAACGAAAACTGAAATTAATGTCGCTTACACTATTTTCGCGGTTAGGGCTCGATATGTATGTATAGTTTTAAAAAAAATATGTATATAATAACGTTGTCTTTTTTGTAGCCAAAAAAACCTACAATTTTGAAACTGGCAAATAAATTTTGACACAAAATTGTATCATTAGCCCCGAATAAATATAAAAACGTTTAAAAAGTGGTTGATGCGTCATGGTAATTCGTGGAGGTTCGCCACAAGATATTGTAGACTTACCAGTAGTTCCACCAGGAGATCACAAAGAATTTTCTAACGATTAGACTTTTAACAACATATCACAGAACTGCAGACATATGAGGTTGTTGCAGAAGACGTTTTGTATGCTGACAATTTATATGAAACAAAAAATCTACCTTCAACAAAAGTAAGTACTTACATTTATACACTTTTGTCACGTTTTTTTTTTGGATATTTTGGCTTTAGCAGCCAAACCATTGAGATTTTCGATCCAATATTCAGACAAAAATTGTAGCCAAGACAATAGTTAAGAACTCTCTAGAACATCGCAAAAGCATTAGAACGTTCCTTTAGGGAGTTTTGGTCTTGTGAAAGGGCAAATTTTTCGTGAAAATATTGATAATTTACCATATTCAGCTGTTTTGTTGTTGTTGGTAAATTATCAATATTTTCACGAAAAATTTGCACTTTCACTTTTTGCGAACGTTCACGAACGAACTTAATAGTATTTTATTGCAAGTTCAAATTATTGTTTTGTGCCGCATACGCCACTTTTCTTAATTTTTTTCTAAAAAGTAGCTTATTGTGCTGCATATGTACATATACTTACTGCTGTGCATAGTTGTGGGTAGTGCACTAAATATTGATTTAGATCAGCAGTGCACTATCGCTAAATAAAACTGCAAAAAAAATTAGTTTGCACTCTTTTTTACCCGCTTTTGTGATAATTGTTTTTTTTTTAACTACCACTAAAAAAAATTTGTGATATTGCAAATATTTTTACTAACAGTAACGCAGATTGGTTGCAAAAAGTCTGCACTCAATTCAAATAGTGCAAAATTTGAACTTGCAATTAAAAAAGCTGCATACTAACTAAAATTTTAAAAATGTAACTTTGGGTGTACATGGTTCTTTATTTTTTTTTAGGATATGCATAAGCAAAGAACATTAAACAAAATTAAATTTTGTCAATAACGGTATAATAATTGGCTTTAATCATGAAAAAACAATTTTTTGATTTAAAATTTAATGTAAGCAACATTTTTAGTTGCACTTAAATGAGTAAAGAAAAAAAAAGTTGAAATAAACTGATGATTGCTTTTTTTAAATCAAACTATTTTAGTGAGGCTTCAAATTTTCAATTCATCACTAAGCATCAACAAAATGATTGGAATATTTTTGCACTATCACAAAGTGTGAGTTGAAACTGCAAAATGAGTGCATTACCCCCATCTACGCTGCTGTGTATTGATTTTATGACAGTTTATTTTGGTTTTGCTTTTACAACTTTTATTCTTACGGCAACGAAGCAAAGCAAGAGTGAAATTTATTTTGTACGTTTTTGTATGCGAAATTTGCAGCATTCGCCAAAAAACTTTAAATAGTTGGTATGAACCAGGTTTTGGATTCATAAAGGGTGTCTTCAAAATATATATACCCCATACATAATTTTTTTTATAGTCGGTAAGTCAAAACAATAATAAGCTGACGATTAAGTAACTTTTTTATAACCAATATTTTTAGAATATATTTTTTTAATAGATACTTTTTTACATCCCTAAATGAAATAAATGCTTTCATTTAAAGAATTATACAACTTGGCTCAAAGATTCTGCAGATTTTTAGTTTGTTTGGTAATAAAAATTGCCAGTTGTCCTTAAATAAGTCACTTTCTCGTTTATCAAATTTCTTTGCGAATTATAAAATTTTATTCATATAAAACAATCCTACTTTTAGGAAATAAACCTACTGTGCATAGTGCCATTAACAATCTAATGATTAAACAAATTTAAAATCAACTTTCAAAAACAATTTTTTATTACTTTTTCTTTTAAATTGTTATTTTCCATAACAAAATTTCAACAGAGGTGAGATGTGATTTCAGCTCAATTTCCTATAACTACTTCAGTTATTATGTTGTTTTAAAACTGATGCCTGGCATTAAACTATAATTTATACCTCATCTCATAATTTATGGCAATAATATTGATGATATTGGTTTTGCATTACGTTTACACCAAAAAGGCGTAAAAATTTTTTTTAATTTGCTTAAAGTAAATACTAAAAATTAATCTCAAACAAACATATTTGTTTATGACGACATGGAGTACAATAAGTCATCAATTGCAAAACAAACATAAAATCGGACCTACAAAAAAAAAATACCACCACCAGAGTTGAGGTGGAGATCATAAAAAACATCGTTTTAAAATCAATAAAAAAGTAAACCACACAAAATGACAGTAAAGAGCAAATTGTGGTCTACTAAAATAGTAAACGATGCTTACTTTCAATATGTCATGGTAATATAATGAGATTCTCTTTAAGATTTTGTTTTGACTTGCATTTTTAACTTGTATTGTCAGCTGCTTACTTTACTTTTGCCTCCCACTGTACCTGTTTTAACACTGAAATAAGTGGCTGGTTGACACTTTTTAGCCATATTTTTCTTTATTTTGTGCATTTGTTTTACTATCTATACAAGCAAACTTAAACAACTATTAAGAAAAGATTAAGACAAAAATAACCATTTAAACGAACATTAATTGACAAATAAGTCAGTTAACACGTCCGTAAGTATGAAATTATCAAATTGTTGGCAAAAGCAAAAAAAAATCTGAAAATAGAGCTGAAAATAAAAAAAATGCAAAAAAACAAATACTCTTTAATTAATTTAAACAAATATTCTCACAGGGTTTTCTTTTAGTTGATGTTGTAGTCAATCATGAATTTATTACCGCATTCCAATATAAATTTTCAAACCTTCTTCTTCATCGTTGTGAACTAGTCTGAAAAGCAGTGCTGGCATCAAATTATTCGTTTTTATTTGTTTTTAAATACAAAACCATTTTTTTTTATTTTTTTATTTCTAAATAAAATTGGAATATTTAGGTAAATGTTGCTAAAAATAAATTCAATATTTGTACTCGTATCGTTATATTCAATTAAACACACACACACACATACAAACTCATATTTGTATAGAATAAGTAGTATTTTGAAAACAAAATATCTGTTTAATGTTCCACTTATTTCGCTAAATATATTTTATTTCGTTTTCATGTATGTAGCCTTAATTTGTGATTTCCAACACAACGTTGACCACTGCCACCTGCTCCGCCGCCACCACAATTGGCCTCATCATTATCATCAGCACCTATAAGGCACCCAATTTCACATGATCAACAAAATTTTCAAAAATTGTTGATCACCATCATTTCTTCTTTCGCGAATTCGTTTATTCAATTTTAAAATTTTTTAAGGAAAATGCAAAATAAGTGAAAAATATTTTGATTAGCTAGTAAATGCTACAATTTTGTATTGGATTCTTATTGAAATAATTTTTTTTCTAATCTACTTCAATTTTTTCCCTTGCCACTGTTTTTCTTTTTCGCAAATTCGTGTAATATTTTTTTTTGCATTGGAGATTTGAAATGATGAACTGGAATTAAACTAGTAAATGTCTTACACAGAACAAGAAGTGGAGATAAGAACTAAAGAATAATTTAACAAGATCTAAAATAGAACTGAACTAGAACTGAATTAAAGCTGATCTAGAACTGAACAAGAACTGGAACTTAACTAGAACTGAACTAGAACTTAACTAGAACTGAACTTCAACTGAACTAGAACTGAACATGAACTGAACTATACCTGAACTATAACTGGACTAGAACTGAACTGAACTAGAACTGAACTTGAAAGGAACTAGAACTGAACTAGAACTGAGCTAGAACGGAACTAGAACTAAACTAGAACTGAACAAGAACTGAATTAGAACTAAACTAGAACTAAACTAGAACTGAACTAGAACTAAACTGAACTAAAACTAGAACTTAACTAGAACTGAACTAGAAATTAGCCAGAACTTAACTAGAACTGAATTAGATTTTAACTAAAACTAAACTAGAACTTTTTTAAATAAACAACTTCAGGATTGAAACGGAACCGGTTTAAAATTTGATGCTATAAACTAATTCCCCAATAAACTAAAAGTAAAATTTAAATAATTCGCCAATCTTTTCAACATAGAATAGCAACAACGACTTAAAAGAAGTTTGCTAACTTTTTAAGTGATTTTTAATTTTGTGATGGGGGATTGTTTCATATGAAATAAGTCGCCTTAATTTTGTAAATTAAATTAAGCCCAATTAAAGTTTTTAGGGACTTATTTTATAAAGTGTGGCCAAAAAATTAACACAAAAGACTAATAACGTGTTTTCTATTTAATTCAAATCTAGCGTTAATCATCAAAATTGCATTAAACATTTCAAATATTGGTATATGTACATTTTTAATTGATTGGGGTTATAACCCGAAATCCCGAATTCTAAAATCACGTATCGCTTATAAAAGCTTCACTGCAAGGCCGGCTATGGACCAAGGATTTTCTTCTCTATTGTGTAACAAACACCAGCTTCGCTAAGTGAAGGTTCTACATTTGCGATTTGATATCGGCACTTGGGACTTTTTGTTTTGGGGGTTATTTCATATATTTGGGGTTTTCTTTCATTTTAAAATTTCGGGTTTTAATTCATAATGAACTAATTCCCTAACTAAGTTCTTTTTTGTTTACTTGAGTTCATTAGAGACTTTGTTCGTAGCACCTAAAAATTGGTGATGTTATACTAAAATTTTTTCTTACTAAGGCTCTCCAAGCACTTATTTTTAGCACTAATACTTTATCAAAATCTCAAGTATTTAAAATTTGTCTGCTTGATTTAATTTCTCATTGTTGTTAATTCAATTCTGAATTTAAATAAAAATAGGCCTATAAAAATATTTTCCTTCTAAACGAAGGTATGCACATATTTTCAATTAAAACAATCATCGTCTAAACATACTTTGGCACTTTTATTTGTGTGAGTGAGCATGTGCGTCTGTGTTTGGGGCAGTTTTTTTTTAGATAAATGCATCTAAATCTAAATTCAAGCAAATTATTTAGCGAGTAATTTTGCATTTGAAAAATTGACGCATTTTCATTTTTGAAATTTTCTTGATGATCATCATCATCAACATTGTAATCACAAGATATAAAGTAAACTGCAATCAAATAGGCCAAACCAAGTAGGTACTTGTAGAGGTAGGCAGATCACTGCGATCACCGCGGCAACAGTGGCAGTGGCAAAATCTATTTGATTTTGAATTATGAATAAACAACAACCACAAATAATTTGAATTCAACATCTAAATGTGTATGTAGTTAGTTGCCTTCTACGGAGACTAAGCGTGTTTGGCGATTGGTCATATAAAACGTCTGTCTGGCCAACCGACCACCAGATGAGCATCTATTTTGATTTGATTTGGGGTGTATAAATCGTTGTAAAAAAAAAATAAATAAAAATGCACACAGCGCAATAAAATTGTTTTGGCATCTTAAATAATAATAAATTTATTTTCGAGGAGGTTTTCATTTTTAAATTGTTTTGCTTTTTTTCTGCTAATTTTTTTTTAATTTTTGTTGTGTGGAAGCAACATACGAAAATGTTTCTATTATTTGCAACATTATATTTAATAGAGACCTAAATAGTCTAACAATTTTCTACACACTTTCGTTTACACGCTGACAAATTCTCAGTTTGTGGATGAAAGAAAAAATTAAAAATTGTTTTAATTATTTTATAGTAAATTAAATTACGTGCGTCCTTTTCTTTGCGAAACTGTTCTAATTTGTTTAAATTAGAATGCAGAAAATAATTTCAGAAATTTATAAAAAGTATATTTTTAATCGTTTTGTTCAGCTTTGATGCTAAAATAGTTTACATCTTTGAAAATTTGTTAAAGTTTTAAATGGGATGTCGCAAGAATCAACATTTTAAACCGAATTTAATGTTTTGTGTATATATTCCCAATTAAATCTTATTTATATATTTTTCTCAATTATTTTCTTGATTTTAATTTATAAATTTATCGTCAAACGCCCACTCATAACAACATAAATACGACGATTAGCAAAGTGAAGGCAAATACAAAAAGATCAGTGGCATTCCAACATACAAACATGTTTTAAGTACTCGTACAAGTACATTCAGATCCAGTGGTTATGAATTCAAAAAGTGACATAAAAAACCAGTGAACACAAATGCAACAACAAAACAAACAAAAAAAAGACAGTAACATTAACGATAAAAACGAATTCCATTCAATGATGCATAATTTACAATTATTTCAAGGACACTTTTGAGCCCAACATATTCTTACTGTCATTGCCGCTGTGCGTCGTCCCAAACGAACTTTTTGTCTTGTATGTGCATATGTGTATTCATAAATATATGCGATTATACGCTGCACTTATGAGTATATACGAGTATCAGAAACTTAAAAGACTTAAATAATTACTTTGGTCATTTGGTGGCTTAAATCTAGTTTTAGTCTAGTTCATTTGGAGTGCAGTTCTAATTCAGTTCTAGTTTAGTTTTGGTTCAGTTATAGTTCAGTTCTAGTTCAGTTCTAGGTCAGCTCTAATACAGTTGTAGTTTAGCTCTACTTCAGTTCTAGTTCAGTTGAGTGCAGTTCTAGTTCAGTTCTAGTTCGGTACTAGTTCAGTTCTAGTTCAGTTTTAGTTCAGTTCTAGTTCAGTTCTAGTTCGGAACTAGTTCAGCTCTAGTTCAGTTCTAGTTCAGTTCTAGTTCAGGTCTTGTTTAGTTCTAGTTCAGTTCTTGTTCAGTTGTAGTTCAATACTAGTTTAGTTCTAGTTCAGTTCTAGTGCAGTACTAGGTTAGTTCAACTTCAGTTCTTGTTCAGTTCTAGTTCAGTTCTAGCTCATGTCTCGTTTAGTTCTAGTTCAGGTCTCGTTTAGTTCTAGTTCAGTTCTAGTTCAGTACTAGTTCTGTTCTAGTTCAGTTCTAGTTTACGCTTGTTCAAATTGAGTTTGAGGTAAGTGCTATTTAACTCTATTTCATATCTACTTCAGTTCTTGTTCAGTTATACTTCTTGAACAACTTCGAAGATTAAGTGCAATTCCATCCTTTACTTATCTGCCTGCCAGTGGATTTATGTCACAATATTTGTAAATGTTTTGCTTAAACTCTGTGTTTAAAAAAAAATATTAATAAAGAATTTAATAAACCAAAGTACGTGCTAGAAATTGTTAATTCTCGTTGTACTTTAATACATACTACTTGAATTTTAGGTGTCTGTCCAGAAAGTACTTTAAGGCCTTTTATAGGATTTGCAAAACGAATATGCATTCTGGCTAAATACGAATTGATACTCTTTTATTTATACTTTTGTCGTTTAAAATATTGTCAGCGGATCTTTTTTGTTTACTTGTTTATTTAATATTTATCATTTTATTTTTTCGCAAATTATTGAGTGAAAAATTGAAATTTTAACGCCCGCGTTAATTTACGTAAATAATTGTGATTGTCATAGTGAATGTGAAGCAGTGATTCTGGTTGTTTTTTTTTACGGGAGAGTGCCAGACAGAAGTTTTCTTGAATAAACCAGAAAACAACTTATAATCCACTAAAGAAACAAAAAGATCGCTTCATTTCTACGTATTCTTTGTAGCGTAGATTGGAAAGGAAAAGGGTTTGTTTTTCATTTTGATAAAGTTGTCATTTTCATAACAATTCTCTAAGGGATGTTTCTAATTTGAAGTCTTGGGGAAAACTTTTTCAATACCGTGTCAAGATTTTTATTGCGAAATAGATCCGATGCTCTAAAGGGACTTCATTTACGTTCTTACTATTTTACCTTTGTCTTTTCCATTTCACTAAACGTCATTATTTGATCCTGTTCAAATAAGACAAAACTAGATTTTGCTTTGGAGACAACTGGAAGAAAAACGAAAACGCAAAAAAAAATAAATGATATAAATAAAAAATGACCGTGATGAAGGTAAACTGCTCTTAATGTGTAAAAACATACTTGTGGTGCAGATTCACTTAAGACAAAAGTTGAAAAAATGCGAACATCGTAACCAGTTTTTATACAATCACATTCAAAAATTTTTTTGTTAAGTTTTTATAAATAGCTTTCTATCCAATATTTCTCCACTTTAGGTTTAAACAAATTTAAAAATCTAATCAAATTTTTAATGGGCGATTTTGTAAAACTTAAAAAGTATTTTCTTCAAATTCAATCGTATACGATCAAATAAGTAGTAGACAAGTTTGCGTTCAATATTTTCTAATCTTAACCGCTGAAGAGTCGTTCTCTATTGTGAAACCGAGAATATTCGACTTAATTTAAGAAACTTTTTTGGGCGCTTATTTCGAACAGAGTTGTCAACTGTTAAAATTTAAAATTCACTTAAATCGAGGCCAGAACGCCTATTTTCGAATATAATTTTTATAATTTATAGATTAACATATTTGAAATTAATTTGAATTGTGGTTATTTTGTTGAACTATTTATGGTTTTTAATCCTAATATTTTAATCAGGCTTAAGTTTATCAAATTTAATTTTCATTAAATTAGTTTTTATGAAGAAAGGAATTTTACAACATGACAATTAATTAAAATTGTTATGGATAATCATTCATTCTTGACTGACCTGAGATTCGAACCCAGGCGGCTTGTTACCATGACATGTTTCGATCGCAACCACTCGATCTCCTCAGATGGGTTTGCCGTCTGCAACTTTGGTACGAACTTCTTACATCGAAAATATGTAAAACAAAATATTCCTTCTTTTCTCGAAAAGTGTGAAACAAATATATTAAACTATCAAAAAAGATTACGTCGTTCCGTTATAAATGTCAAAATATTCCACCCGAAGCAGATGTGAAATTGCAGACGTTGAGAACGCCAAACACACATGTCGTTAACGGCGACAAAAAACTTATTAAAAACACAACTGTCGGCAATACCAAAGAATGTAAAATGCGAATTTGTATATTTTTCAAAAAGGTTAAAAGCAAAAAAATTAATTCGTTGCATTTTGCATTTTCATTATATTTTTAGTGTTGAAATTTTTTTCAACCCGTTTTTATTCGTGAATTTATTTGATAATTCAAAGCGGGAACTTTCTCAAAAAAATTGTATAGACAAACTTTTACTGTTAATTGGCAAGTTATTTCCTTACGTGACAGCATTTACTCACCAGAAATGTTGCAGGCACAGTTTAGTGAGAAAAATAGTTGTTTGTTTCAATTAATTGCATTTTTGTTTAGTTTCTCACATTTCCATCGAAAAGTTTTTGACGCGGGAGCTACAGAGCATGGGCACAGATCTTTAGTATTGATAACGAATCATTTTGTACCAAATATTGTTACTTTTACTGTTTCCGTTCTCCAGTTATTCAAAAACCTTATTGCGTTTATATCGAAGGCGAAATGCCCACTGCTCCAGTGCAGACCACTTTATTCAAATTTTTAAAACGTGTACTGTAACCGTTCTCCGGATTTTTATAGTCTCTTTGTATTGGATGTGCCAAGCACACTTTTTCATTTGAGCCTATTTTTTGACAGATGTTGTGTATTTTTATCCAAAATATTTTTACAAAATTTAAATACTTTTTTGCTGTTACCATTCTCCAAGGGAAATGCCACACCCACTTCTCTAGTCTAGCTTACTTTTTGAGAAATGTTGTGTATCAATTATCAAGATTTAAAACTTTTACTGTTATATACCGCTCTCTAGGTGTACAGAAACTGATAGTGTCTTTGTATCAAAGGTGTCACGCCCACTTTTCTAAGCCAGCCCTCTTTTTGAAGGATCCATGCAGAGTTTTCTAGGCTAACGGTGTAGAGAAGCAAGCGGGGTAGAGAAAAAATATCAAATTTTCTGTTGTCTGTGTCTTTTTTATGTTTTCCTTTGCACACATTCGTATTTTTGTTATGTTGCTAAATTTTATTTTTTAATTCAATGTGGCAACCAAGGCCCATCTATCAGGTCTGCTTACTTGTACAAAAACAAAAAACGATTCTTTTTAGTTGTCAAAAATTTACTACCACATATACAAAGCAAAGGGAAAAAACGTGTATGTGTGGCACACCATAAACGTATACATGCACATGTAAGCAAAATGTAAACAACTTTTGACAACTAAAAAGAACATAAACAATGATCATCAGGCTTCATGGGCCTTGGTGGCAACATACATATTACTTACAATACAAAACACGGAGCGCATTTATATTGTTTGTATTTACAAATAAGCAAATAAAGAAGAATAACCGATAACGGGGAAAAAATTAACCCTAAAATCATGGGGAATCTGTTGTGTTTTTGGAAGCAACCTTTAAAAGGATTAAAAAAAGACAATATTTCTAAATCACAGTCTGAATCTGGTGTAAGAAAACAATTTGTTAGCATATGGGACACCAAAAAATCAAACCAACTTAGACATTACGTCAAGCACACGTACGCGATTTTGACATCAAGAAAACACCCCTTGAAGCTGGAGGTCCAACTTATTTACTCATTGAACGCGTATGCGTAGATGCATTTATGGTTCTGTCAAAAAAAGTTAAATCAGTGTAAAATTGTATTGACGTATCATACGTTCAATGAAGTATCAAACGCATAGAAGGGTTGGTTAGTAACTCAAGCTTTACAGTTGTAGTTTAAGCGCAACTTAATGAGTATTTGCTCTTTCTTAAGTTTACTTGTCGATTTGGCGAAATTATTATTAATTTGCTACTGAATCCGTTAAAAAAATAAGCTAAATATCATTACCATTATAAAATAAATTTGGCATTTTGCCAAGCCGTTCGGCTTAATTTAGCAGAAAACCCTCTAAAATAGCAACACTGCTGAACGTCTGAATGTAAAATAAAATGACGATTTAAATTCGGCGTGATAAAAATCGTAAATAAAAAACATGTTACTTTGGGCTTTAGAGGAATTAGCATACATAGAAAATCAAGCCTTAATAAAGCTCCGGATAGGACATATTTTCATGTTAAAGAACTTTCATGAAGATTTTGTGGCCATACAAAAAAGTTTAATATTTTTCTGTTAATATTTTAAAATAAAAGTCATAATTTTCAGCTAAATCAAATTTAATAGTAAATCTAGTCTACTATCACAATCACTAGGCCCGATATATGGTAAGATATACATCAGCGCAACAGAATTCATCTAAATTATGTGTTGGCGTCTGGCTGGTGTAAACATATTTTTGTGTTTGCTGGTGTAAACCGGGCGTTAATATTTCCCAGTATTTTAATCGTGTGCAACAGGACTGCATGTGGTGTTGGCATCTGGCAATACCCCATGTTGTATGTAGCCCATGACTGTTAACGTCACCTTAAAAGTGATAATCACTGCCTTTTTTAAAATCGAACCAGCCAGACGCCTTTTAGTGTAAAATTACAAATAAAATAAAAATAAGACAAAATTAAATTAGACAACAAGTGAAACAAATGTGAAAACGGAGAAACTGTTGAAAAATAAAGAAATTGAAAACCATAAAAGAGCAACAAGTGTTTGTTTTGCAACAGGTGACAAGAACCCACGAGCCACAAGTTAGGGGTTGTTTTCTTTTTTAACAGAAGCGTTTCAAGAAGACTTGACCAACCTCTACCAGCCAAACGGTAAGGCCACAGCAAACTGTCTAGATCCCCTGGAAACCCGTCTATTGTGCCACGTCTGCCGAGAAATTAACTTTTCCACCAGGTAACCCATTATTCACCCCAACATTTTGGTCCTTCTACCGGGAATTTGGAGTTAAAAAAGGTGCGTAGAAATCAATTTTATTATATTAAAAAGTGGTACATATTGAGGCTCGTGCTAATTTGTGTTTCGAAAAAGTGATTTAAGGTCACCTTGAAAAGGTTAACACGCGATTTTTTAGAAAAGAAAAAAAGGAACCGCTATTCAAGTGTTTTGTTGTTTTAATTTTACATTGAAAAATATTACATAGATCCCGTTTATTATTGTAACCTTTTTGAAGAAACGAGATTTGCCTTTTTTTACACTTGACCCTTTGCTTACGGCCAACTTTCGAATTTTTTTAATAAAAACTTTTTGTTTTTGGTGTCTCATTGTACGTGAGGAAATTTTTCGATTTAAATTCGTGGTGCAGTTTTAAACTTTACTAGTTTTTGGAAAATTTTCTAACAATATATTGGAAAAGTGCTAATTTTGTCTCGTTGGAAAAAGAAAAACTGTCTCGCTAATTTTTGTTGTTGTTCGGTAGTGCGCTTTTTTTTAAAACAAAATGTCTATTTTTGAGCAATTTATTCGGGCAGCAGATGAAATTGTGAGCGTTGAGGTTATGTTGAAAAAGGAAGACTTTTCTTCATATACCAATGAGGCTTTTCAATTTGAAAAAAGCGAATTAGACAAAAGTTGGGAGAAGTTTAAGAAAATTTTTGACGAGTGTACCGGGGACACTATAGAGGAGAAAAAAGAATTAGTAGCTGTTAAGACAAAATTCCCTCAAGTGAGGAAAGTTTATGTGAGGTGCATAAATATTTTGGCTAATGCGAAACAGGTATTAGACGATGAGAAACAAAAAAGTAAGGAAGCAGTGGCTCCCAACATTTGTTCTATACCTGTACCCCCATGTGATACTGGCGTTTTTCATGGCGATTACGTATCGTGGCCCACCTTTAGGGACATGTTTACGGCAATCTACATAAATAATTCCAGACTTAGCCCAGTAGAAAAATTGTTTTATTTATTTCAAAAGACAGATAGTGAAGCACGAGAAATAAATAGAAATATTTCGTTGACGGCTGAAAATTTTGAGATAGCGTGGAACAATTTAAAATCCCAGTATGAGAATAAAAGGGTTTTAATTAATAGTCAGTTAAAAACTTTATTTAATTTGTCCCCATGCCAGCGAGAAACAGCCTCAGAAATTAAACGGCTCCAGAGGGAGATAAATAATTGTATTTCTGTTTTGAAATTGTACAAGGTAGATATTGCCTCATGGGACCCGATTTTTGTGTTTCAATGTTCGTCTCGGCTCTCAGAAAATACTTTACATCTGTGGGAGCAATCGGTGAAAAATAAAACAGAGGTTCCCAAATGGGAAGAGTTAAATAATTTTCTGACCGATAGATTTCATACGCTTGAAAGTGTTTCTGACATTATAATAGCGAACAATGTAGCCGCCAGTGGTTCCCAATCAGGAACTTCACATAATAACAGCAATTCTATAAAAGCTAAGCAATTTAAGGCACATCACACAAAAGTTGACTCTAGCACGTGCAAATTATGTAGGGAAAATCATAAGATTAGTGTTTGTAATAAATTTTTGAGCATGGATCACAAGGATCGTGTTTCTACTTTGAAAAAATTTCATTTTTGTTTCAATTGTCTTACTATGGGGCATATGTATGGGGATTGTACGAGTCCCAATAGTTGTTCGAAATGTAAAAAGAAACACCATACATTAATACATAAAGAAGTAGTAAGAAATAGAAGTAGTAACCAAAGCAATTCAAACACTAATTCGCAAGGTCAAGGTCAAAACAATCAAGTTCAAATACAGTCCACTAATGTTGCAGGCCCTTCTGGTGTGGTTCAAGCGCATCATACCTCTGTTGCAAAAAAGGTTATGTTAGCCACAGCATGGGTTAACATTATTAGTTTGGGTACAAGTTACAAGGTACGAGCACTGATAGATCCATGTTCTGACGAGAGTTTTATTTCGGAAAAAATACAAAAATTATTAAACCTGCCAACGAATCCAGTTTCTGCAGAAGTCTCAGGTTTAGGCGGAGATATAATTAGCACATCTTCGAAAATGGCAGTGTTTACGATTGTTTCTCTTTTCGATCAGAACTTGTCCCTTAATATACAGGCCCTAGTTGTCCCTCGTGTAACTGGTAGTATTCCAACGCATTCCTTTTTGCCCCAAAAAGATATTGAGCTACCCAGATTATTTTATGCTGATCCGAAGTTTTATGAAAGCAGTGAAATAGATTTATTATTAGGAGGTGATCTGTACCCCTCCATTCTTCGTGGCGGAGTTAGGCATGGTGTTTTTGAGTCATTAGTGGCTCAAGAAACCATTTTTGGTTGGATAGTTACAGGTCCAACGCCTACTAGAGTTTCCCCTCGAATTGTTAGTGTGTCTCATATGACAAAAGTAGCCATTGCTGACCAATTGTCGAAGTTTTGGGAGTTAGAAGAAGTTTCTCATAGGCGTGTTTTATCAGAAGAGGATAAAAAATGTGAGGAGATTTATAATTCTACTACCACAAGAAACTCTGCAGGGAGATACACTGTTAGTCTGCCCTTCAAAAATAGTTTGCTTTCGCTTGGTCCCAATAGGCATATAGCTGTTTGTCAATTTTTGAGAAACGAAAAATCATTAATGCGCAATGCTGAGCGTAAGACCCAGTACGATGAGGTCCTTAAAGAATATATAGCGCTTGGGCACATGGAAAAAGCAGAGAATGCTAGAAGTGGCCCAGGCTATTATTTACCCCATCATGGCGTTTTTAAGCCAGAAAGTACAACTACGAAATTGAGGGTAGTCTTTAATGCCTCAAGTCCTTCGGCAAATGGCAGAAGCTTAAATGATTTGTTGTACACTGGCCCTATTTTGCAAGCTGAAATAATTAATCTAATTTTAAGATGGCGATTTTTTCAGTTTGTCTTTAATGCGGACATTTCAAAAATGTACCGGCAGATTTTTGTAAATCCCACACATAGGCCCTTCCAAAAAATTGTTTTTCGTAGTAGTGACAGTGCGGAAATTGCTGATTACCAGCTGAAAACGGTGACTTTTGGCGTAAATTGTGCCCCATATTTGGCCCTTAGAACCATTTTGCAGTTGGCTAATGATGAAGAGCGACGGTTTCCGTTAGGCGCTAGAATCTTGCGGGAAAATATGTATGTAGAAGATGCCCTAGTTGGGGCTCATTCAATTGATGATGCGTTGGTGGCACGTGATGAGTTAATTGCGATTTTGGATATGGGGGGTTTTGAGCTTAGAAAGTGGACCTCCAATTCAGAACAGATTTTAAAAAACTTGCCCCCAGAGCACTTATTAAGTTCGTCATTTTTGTCGCTGGACGAAAAAAGCACAACGAAAACGTTAGGGATTCGCTGGAATGCGGCTGAAGATGTGTTTTTCTTTGTGTGTGAAAAGATAACACTCAAAAACTCATATACAAAAAGGGAGGTTCTTTCTACCATTGCTCGGCTATACGATCCTGCGGGTTGGTTGGCTCCGGTGGTAGTTACAGCAAAAATTATAATGCAGCAAATGTGGCTTGATAAGATCGAGTGGGACGAGGCTATCAAACCAGTGGCTCTGCAGAAATGGCAGAATTTTGTTGCTAATTATGCGGATATTGGGAAAATTAAGTTGCCACGTTGGGTTCAATATTCGCCTGGCTGTACTGTTCAATTTCACGGGTTCTGTGACTCGTCTGAGTTGGCGTATGCGGCTACAATATATATAAGGGTACAGCTCGAAAATAAAGTTTTGTCTAGTTTGCTCACATGTAAAACAAAAGTGGCCCCAATAAAAAAGCCATCTTTGCCTCGTTTGGAGTTATGTGGAGCAGTTCTTTTGGCAAATTTAGTCGATAGTGTGGTGCCTACTTTTAATGTGAACAAGTCCCCCCTTTATCTGTGGTCCGATTCCACCATTGTCTTAGCTTGGCTAAGAAAACCACCTTGTAGCTGGAAAACGTTCGTGGCAAATAGGGTGGCTACAATATTAGAAAAAGTGGGAAATAAAAATTAGTGTCACGTGGCGTCAGGCGATAATCCTGCCGATCTAGCAACCCGGGGGTTGATCCCTGCGGACCTGATAGAAAATAGGCTCTGGTGGCACGGACCTGAGTGGCTCACCTTGGAGCAATCTTCTTGGCCTGTAGGTGCCGCGGAGTTCGAAACGGCAGAAGAGTCGAAAGGAGCTCAAGTTTTTGTTGCTAGATCGACTGATCAAGAAGACATTTTAGACAGGTTTTCAAGTTTAGCTAGAGCATATCACGTAATCGCCTACATGTTTCGATTTGTTGCCCAGGCAAGTAAGAAAAGACGCGAAAAGGTCGAGTATGGTTCCTTAAAGATTTCAGAGTTGAGGTTCGTTAGAAATCGTTTATTTTATCTCTCTCAACAAATTCACTTCTCAGGGGAATTTAGCTGCCTTAGGGCGAGTAGGAAAATTGATTCACGGAGCCCCCTGTTAACGCTTACCCCCTTTGTTGATAAAGACAATATTATTCGGTCTAATAGTCGTCTGAGCTCGAGTACTTGTCTGTCCTACAATGAAAGGCACCCTATTATATTGGCGTTTGGCAGTAGATTGGCTCGCCTGTATGTTGAATTCGTTCACACTTTAGTCCTTCACGGAGGCCCTCGGCTGGTTTTAAATGTAGTTCGGCAGGAGTGCTGGATCATTCGGGCAAAAAATCTGATCAAGACAGTAGTTCGTAATTGCAAAGCTTGTGTTCTTTATAAAAAAAAGCTGCAAAATCAAATCATGGCTGCTTTGCCCGCTGAAAGAACTACCCTCTGTCGCCCATTTACGAATACTGGCGTTGATTTTGCTGGGCCGTTCGAGATAAAAAGTTTCACTGGCAGATATTGCAGAATCTCAAAAGGCTACGTGTGTCTCTTTGTTTGTTTCGCTACGAAGGCGATTCACCTAGAAGCGGTTAGCGACTTATCTACCCCTGCCTTTCTAGCAGCCTTGGCCCGCTTCGTTGCCCGTCGTGGTTGCCCAAGCTGCATGTATTCCGACAACGGCAAAAACTTCGTTGGCGCCGCTCGAGAAATCGACGCAGACTTCGCCAAGCACGTTAAAGAGCTTCGTGACACGGCTGTAGAAAATTATGGTCACCAGCGCTTGTCGTGGCACTTTATCCCCGCTGCAGCACCTCACATGGGAGGACTATGGGAAGCAGGGGTAAAGAGTACGAAAATGCACCTTAGAAAGTCAGCTGGTCAGCTTAAATTTACGTTCGAGGAGTTCTCCACCGTGTTGGCAAAAATAGAGGCGTGTCTAAATTCGCGTCCTCTTGGCCCTATGTCCGAAAATGCTGAAGATTTGTCGGCCCTTACCCCAGGCCACTTCCTGATAGGCACAGCAATGCTTACCCCTGCGGAGCCCGAAGAGCTGTCTTCACCCCTTAGCATTTTAAATCGATGGCGTAAAGTTAAGGCCCTACAGCAAGAGTTCTGTCGCCGATGGAAGCAGGAGTACCTTAAGGAGCTCAACAAACGCAACAAGTGGCAACACCCTCAACTAGACCTTAAAGAAGGCGACCTTGTGGCTCTAAAAAGTGAACCCGGCTGTCCAACTGAGTGGCGGCTAGGTCGTATTGTTCGAGTCCACCACGGCAATGACGGCAAGGTGCGAGTGGCCGATCTTAAAACGCAAAGTGGCGCAATCACTCGGCCGATACACAAACTAGTAGCTCTGCCTAAATACGACACTTAAAATCCATCGTGTTTGCTTCTTCTTTAGTGGCACTTCAGCACAGCCTGCTACATCATTTCTGGGCCTGGCGTAGCTTCCCGTACTCTAATGAGACTAGCGAAGGGGAAGCCTGGGACGATCCAAGTCCAAGACACCGTGTTTTGGAGAAGGAGTGGTGCTGAAGACGAATAGCTGCCTATTTTTATTGCCCTTTATTTTTAAGTTTTTTTTAATTTTATTTAAATTAATTTATTTTTTTTTTTTTTTTTGATTTTCTAAATTTGATTTTTTGTTACTTTTAACTTTGTTTTTTTTTTGAGTTTCTAATACCTTTTTTTTATTTTAACATTTTATATATTTAATTTCCATTATTTTTTTTTATGATTATGTTGCACCACCGTTGCAAGGCGGGCGGTATGTTGGCGTCTGGCTGGTGTAAACATATTTTTGTGTTTGCTGGTGTAAACCGGGCGTTAATATTTCCCAGTATTTTAATCGTGTGCAACAGGACTGCATGTGGTGTTGGCATCTGGCAATACCCCATGTTGTATGTAGCCCAGCTGACTGTTAACGTCACCTTAAAAGTGATAATCACTGCCTTTTTTAAAATCGAACCAGCCAGACGCCTTTTAGTGTAAAATTACAAATAAAATAAAAATAAGACAAAATTAAATTAGACAACAAGTGAAACAAATGTGAAAACGGAGAAACTGTTGAAAAATAAAGAAATTGAAAACCATAAAAGAGCAACAAGTGTTTGTTTTGAAACAGGTGACAAGAACCCACGAGCCACAAGTTAGGGGTTGTTTTCTTTTTTAACAGAAGCGTTTCAAGAAGACTTGACCAACCTCTACCAGCCAAACGGTAAGGCCACAGCAAACTGTCTAGATCCCCTGGAAACCCGTCTATTGTGCCACGTCTGCCGAGAAATTAACTTTTCCACCAGGTAACCCATTATTCACCCCAACATTATGCTTGTCGCCTGCCTCCAGATGACTCCAATAATCACCCTCTAAAGCAGTGGTAGGCATATCGAAAGTCTGATCACTAACAGTGTCTATAGAAAATATTTGCTGCAAAAAAAAATTAAATTTTAGAAAAAAACAAAAACAATGTTAAAATTCCATGTTCGTATATACCCCGTTTTCAAGTGGACATTTACGCTGTTTCGCCGGCAGTTTATTGACCAAACCCTGCCAGGGTTCTATGGGATCAAATACACTTACGCAAAAATCTTCACGTTTAATGGTATAAATAGTTGTTTGCCAACTGCCGCGTTCGCGTTTGAAAACTTCAACTTCAACCTGAAGAATTTTAAAACATTTAAAAATGTTTCTTTCAATAAAGAATTTGAAAACATTATTCCATTTACTGGGTATTTTTTTAGTGGCGAAAAATCGTGTATAAGCAAAATATCGCCCGAAATATAGTAGTTGTCATCTGGTAGTAGTGTGAAATTTTCAGGCCATTTCATAAATTTGTCCAAAAAATTATCCGGATATTGAGGACAGGGTATAAAAACCTCTACATCACGAAATTGTACTTGATATTTAACAGCAAATGTGACGGGCTAAGGATGGGAGAAAAATTATTAAAACATTTATTAAAAAAAAAATGTTTTTTTCTTATATTTTTTTTTTAATTTACCACACTGGCTAATGTAGCAAACAATATTAACTTGTTAAACATTAAATTACATTAACTGTTTCCTCTTACTAATGAATTGAATTACTGTTAATGAGTGTTCTATGATTTGTTCTATTTTATACTTCGGATTAAATCTTATTACTACAATTGTGCATGGCTTGTTAACATGGCTTTAGTAGTTATTGTTTAAAGTTTTGCGATGACAATGTCTTTTTTGCGATAACAAACATTGTAACAATGCAGGTAGAGAGATTTAGGAGGTAGTAGGCACCGCGAGTCATTTGACAGGCACGATATTTACCATAAGCTAAGTTACGTACGAAGCATATTATTCAGCTAGGTGAATTAGCATAGAATTCGGTTGGATCTATTAGGCCCTAAAGCGGGATAGACTTCTTCCGTCTCGCAGAATTTGCATTGTTTCGGAAATCAGGTAACGTAGTGGCAGTAAGTGCTCTTAGTTCACTGTTTTAAACAGAAGTAACTAAAGGAATTTTCCGCTGAATAGAGTTACAAGTCATTTTGTTTGCCCTCTTTCAGACCATGATTTTATTATTTCGCTAATGAAGCCAGCAGGAATATCAAAAAATATATGCTCATGCTTGGAACACATGTGGTTCGCACGTGGCATAACTATAACCACACAAACCAATTGAATTTTGGTTACTTTGGTAGTAGTTACGGCTACGTCATTATGTTTATGCCATGTGTAATTCGACCTTAAAGCTGGACTTTTTATTTTTTGAACACGATCAATTTTCAAATAGTCAATTTAAAAACACAAGATCACTGGTGGTGAATGTGGGTAATAAGTTTTAGCTTTCCGAATAAAACTTTTGTTATATTCATCTAAGACCCTAAAAAGTATATATATTCTGGGTCCTTGAGTAATTCTTAGTCGCTTAGGCCATGTCCGTCTGTCTGTCTTTCTGTTAAAGACACGAACACTTTTGAACAACTCAAAAGAAAAGAAACAATATTGAAGGCAAATTTCTTCTGGTTATCCTAAAGCTATGGTCACACTTCATCAAATATTTGGTGTCCTACACGTAACCACTAGTTTTTTTAAAAATTGTTTACTTTTGCAAAACGTTTTCTAGATCAAAGATCAATAAACAGTTTCTAAATTACATTATACAATTCTCTTTTACAAATAAAGTTAATTAAGTCAATAAAAATTGTTAAGAAATCAAACTAAAGTTTGATCAATAAACTGGTCACGGTTTTTTGGATTTTTCATAAAATATTTGTTAGTTCTAAACACACCTTAAGCAGTTTGGAATTGAAATCCGGCATAGGCGGCTCGGTAGTATAAAAACTATGAATCCAAATGTGAAACCACCACCCTAAAAAATGGAAAATTTCGTTTCAAAAACTAACATTTATAAACGCTTAATGCGCAGTTTGATAAAATATTCAGCACAAATTCTTTCAGACAAGTTAGAAATCATACTACGTGAAGGTCGGTCCAGAATTTACCAAAGGCACCTTATAAACATTACTTTTGGAAATAAGTTGAGTACGCCTAAAACCACTACAGATAACGCTATGGAAATAAAATTTGGTCTGTCGTAGCTTTATAGGACAAGAAATAAAACTGACGAAATTCGTGAAAAATTTACAATGGCCCATACATAAAGCCTACTCTCTGAAAACAGTTCAGTACAAAGTAAAAAGGGTAGAAAAGAACAGAATATTATCTCCACCACTCACCAATAAACTCAGACTTTCTGATGGAAAACTTTCATGGTGTAAAACCAGACAAAGAAATGAACAGTTGTTTAGGTTCTGTTCTCTTTCC
Source organism: Pollenia labialis (assembly GCA_949318255.1). NCBI lineage: Eukaryota > Metazoa > Arthropoda > Insecta > Diptera > Polleniidae > Pollenia > Pollenia labialis. The sequence goes on along the minus strand of OX439140.1, from coordinate 152,704,310 downwards.
CTCACTACAAATAACTTAGACTTTCTGAGAGAAGACTTTCATAATGTAAAACTAGAATTAAAGCCAAGATACCATGTTCGAAAGTGTATCGGATTCCAATGGGAACGTTCTGCATCAACCAAAATAAGTAGTACTCGGATGGGGCAATGTAAGGGTAAGGCAAAAACTTCTCAACTAATATTTTTTAAATAGTTTTTAACTGGTCTGGCAAACATGAAGAAATATTAAAGCTTCATGTCCGGTCACAAAGACCGGTCATTTTTTTTTTTTTTTTGCTATTGTTCGCTTCAAATCAATTGGGGTCGGTTCAGCTTCGCTGTGATCGTCCAGACGGATTTCAGCAGCTTATAATAGATGGGACCCTTCTGGTTCCACCAAATTACAAGCGAATTTTTTTGACGCCATAGATGTTCGTCTTTTGCGTTAATTCGGCTGATTAGCCGGGCTTTTTATCCTTTTTCTTACAATTGGATCGATTTTTCATAGCCATTAATAATTTGATATAGAAACTATTTTTTATGGCGCTTAATAAGCATTACGGATATGCAATATCGTGGGTATAGCACGGCTCCAACTTGTGTGATAACCAATTTCGTTGCTTATAAAAGGTAGTTACATTTTAAGGTTTTGAATAAAACACGAAGTTTTTAGGAAATAATTGTCATTTCTTTTTATTATTGTAATATTGGTAACGTTCAATTATGTATGAAACGAAATATCGGCCAAATGGTCGCCGCGACCTCGTCGGTACACCGCCATCCGATGGTAAAAATTTTGGTTGACGCTGAGGCTTAATTGAGGTTCTATGCCGTTAATGTGCCGAATTATCTCATCCTTTAGCTCTTGAATTGTTGGTGGCTTATCGACGTATACCTTTTCTTTCAAATAACCACATATCGCTCACATGCATATCTTCTAATTCGGGCCATAAAAAGTTCGTTATCATCTCACGATAGCGAACACTATTCACAGTAACTGCCATACGGCCCGAATATGCCGCCAGACCATAAACCGCACCAAAGAAACACTTTTTGTATGTGAATTGGTTTTTCGACAATCACTAATGCGGCAATTCTGCTTACCCAACAAACACGAAGTCAAACCTTTGATATGAAATGACTTTATCATTTGACATCAAACGCAATTCTCAAACGTTTTTCAATTGTTTGATTTAACATTTAAATTCAAATTGATAATGATTTGAAAATAAACATTTGATATCAAATGTTTTTTCAATTTGATGTCAAATGTTTGTCAAAGTTAAAATCAAATCAAAAATAAACTTGGCAGTACTAAAGCGAAAAATAAATGTAAGCATTAAAAATGGCGATTAAAGTTAAATTATTTTTCCTTGTGGTTACATGTGTTTAACTATTAAAAATAAATTTTAATATAAAGTGAACAGTTTATTTCTAGTGAACAATAAAAATTATTTGTGAGAAATTACAATGTTTAAAAATACGAAAAAAAAGAAAAATAATAAAACAGGAAAGTGAAGAAAGATTGTTGAACGGTGCTACAATCCTCAAAATAAAAGTTAGCCAAGTATTTTGTCTTTCCAAGAATTAGAAGACGGAAAGAACACTATTTTATCTTTTTGCTATGGTACCGAGTGTTTATCTCAAAGTTTATTTAAATAAATAATAAATTTAAATTAAAGAAATTAAATAGTTTTATTTATATTCCACATTCTATTATAATCCACATTTGAAAAACATTTGAGAATTACGTTTGAAAGCAAGTTGAAAATAAAGGCATTTTTCAATTTGAAAATAATTTCCCCTTTTTGTTGAGAACGCTATGATTTACAAATTATTTTCAAATCATTATCAAACGTTTGTCGTTTGATTTCAAATCACTTTCAATTTGAAATCAAACCTCCGTGTTTGTTGGGTATTGACGAAACCACTGAGATGAAAATGTGCCTCATCACTGAACGACGAAGTGCACGATATGCATTTTGATTTGAACGATGGCGGACCCGTTACTATTAATAATAAATGTCACCATTTCTGAAAAAAAACTTTTATTTTTTTTCTACAGAAGACAAAGTTTTAAAAGATAACACCAAAATGTATTTAGAACTCATTTTGTTTCAAAAAAGAAAAAACTTGAGAAATGGTAGCGCTACTTTCAAACCAAATGCCATTTTGTCAGTGATGCCACAATAATAATAGAATTTTTTGCCACTTTTCTAGTGATTACAATAAAATAATCGGAAGATGTAGAATGAAATACAATGAGATAGGAAAATGATGTGAAAAATTAGATTTTTAGCCCAATGTATTTCTTGCGGGAAAATTTCAACATCTTCGCAAATTAATGTTAAATGTTGACAAGTGTGAAAAAGCTATAACATCTAACATTAATTTTCGGAGATGTTGAAATGTATGCAAGTGTACAAAGGGCATTACGGCCAATTTATGAAGTCTACTTTGCAGGGCTGCCAGATAAATTTGTGAGGAAATCGTCAATTTCCTGAGAAAAAAAAACGTATTTTACATTCAAACAAAAACATAATTATTTCATACCCAGCTATCATTTTCAATCGTGTAAGAGGCGCTTCTTAATCGTTTAAGACGAGGGTAAAGATTATTACTATCCGTGAAAAGTTCGCCTTATAATTATTTATACAGAGAGTCGTTCATTCGATGATGGTTTGACGAAATATAAACAAAGTGTAACATTGTTGTTTTTGTACTCTGAAAATAATTATTTAAAGATTTTCTTAAGACTTGCATATTACAGCCGTACCTAAACAAAAGTGACACGCGTTTTTTATTTTTATGAATTGAGTCTGTTCAACGCGTTGCATTTGAAAAAAACCGATTTTCACAGCTCGTTTAAAAGTGAAGATTGCCGCTATTGTTAATTAATAATGGCTATTTTTTGGTCCATCTAGAGCTTTTATCTTTATTTTTATTTATAATTTGTGGGTTAAGAAAGCAGTCACTACTATTCGTTACACAACGTTGACGCCCTTGCTTTGGTATGGAATATCTGCGTAAAAGCTAAGCGAATGAAAACGTTCCGCCTTCATTAAACTTTTTTTTGTCACTTTTAAAGCAAAAATATGCAAAAGTTTTAGGTTGTTTTTAAAATATATTTTTTTCAAATTCAAATAGGTATATGAAAATGCATGTAATTTTAATAGAATAAATAAAAAAGACTTCATATTTTATATTGCACTTGTTTTTTTGTTATTTTTGTAGTCATTTATTAAAATAATTACACATTCGATTTCCTTTCGACTAGGTTTGTTTACTCGGTTTAAAAACGATAAAAATTATGTGAATTCGGTTTACAGAACACCAAAAAAATGTGAATTCGTTTTAAAACGAGAAATTTTCTCGGATTCGGTTTACAGAACAGGGCCGAATATGATGTCTGCTTTATATTATAATAGAATTTATCATGAAACTAAACGGAGTTCTACAAAAATTATAATATTCAAAAACGCAATCAAGCTGAATGATAATCAGAAAAAGCTAACAACAAATTTTGTAAAAACAAAAAAATTTAATGTTGAAATATAAAATAAAGCTTGAAATCAGCTGATTACATTAGTCAACGAGAAGGAAAAATCGATTGTGTTTGTACGACTTGTATCTATAAATTCATTCTTTAGATATGAGACAAAATATTTAATTGGGGGATTTACAAGGTGTCATTAAGTCATATGTCTTAAAATAATAACATGAAAAATAAGACTGTTGTGAACAACCCCTCATAAATTAGTGTGCTATTTTGAATTTAAATCAGCTGATTTAAAACATATATGTATAAAAAAATAAATATTTTCCTACAATCAAAATATTTTTTAATTCTAATCCATGAATTAATAAATAAAATTAGATCTTACCTTAATCACAAAAAATTTTTTTTGTGTTTGTTTACCAAACATCAGAGTCCTAAGCCGATCTTATTTTAAGCCGCAAGTGTTTTATTGAAAAAATTGCTAGCCGCAGGTTAAATCCGGATGATTGCCGGATAAAACTATACCATCAACGGCGACGGCCACAAAAACATAGCCGTTCGGCTCAGCCGCTCAGCGGAGGTCTCCTCTTATTAATTACGAAAGCACAATAAACATAGCAAGCAAAGTTTTATTAATTTAAGACACTTTTTGCTTACAAAGCAACAACAATATTTTTAAACCATTGTAAAATGCTAGATCATTATGGCAATACAACACAATACCACACCTTGTGAATATCCCAAATGTTAATTTAAACTGTCATAGCTGTCATAACAAAGGATTGAAATGGAAGCTGAAACATTAAAAATTTAAGAAAAACTGAGAAAAGAAAAATTTCAAAAAAAAACATGATAAGAAACGATATGTTATTTAATAAAATACTATATTGAAAAATCATTTAAATATGTCAAAAGTGACTCAACTCTCAACCTTAATTTTTTATGCCCAGTTGATATATGTAAAAAAATATCAGTGTATTTTGCAGTTGTTAACTGTTGCTAGATAATTATGTCTTTCTTTATTTTTCAATTGGTATAAAGTTGCAATTCATAAAAGGGACTTATTTATGAGTTGTGTCAGAAATTATAATGGTAGTAGATCCCTACTTCTAAGTGCTAAATTGTTTTATTTTGAATTGTGAAACTTTTGATAAAATAAATTTTTGTTGGAGTTTGTATTAATTAGACTTGTGTCAATTTAGAATTGGCAAAAGAGTCAAAACTTGAAAAGAATTCAGCTAAAGTGACATAACTTAAAATAATTCTGTAACTTGTGCAAAAAATACACCATCAAAAATGAGACAACTAAAAATTAAATAATATAATATTTAATTTTATTAAGATCATAATCTGTATGGATTTTCTTCTAAATGGTTCAAAGATTTGTTTTTAACTATTTTTTGTAGGGTAAAAACAGGGTTTTCATATGTACAGGGTGTGCGATATGTAACTTTTAAAATGTTTAACTTAAAATTGTAAAGATATAAAAACAATTTAAGGAAAGCGGAAATCAGTGAAAAAGACTGAAATCGTTTCGAGTAAAGAAAGTGCAAAATGTCATTTAAATTCGTAATATATTTACAGCTGAGGAATAAAATGCAAATTTGTTAGCTACTTAAAATAAAAATTCCTTTAACAAAGAGATTTTTAAAAATAAAAGACCATTAAATATCAAACAAGAAATAAATAATTAAAGAAACAAAATAGAATTAAATAAATCACAGACCAACAAAACAAGAATATTAACAAAAACTGTTAAAGTTGTATATACAACTTTTTACTATTTTGAAAGGGACGAAATGGGAAATAATGAAACACTTGAAAAAGTTCCACAATCTTCTTTAATAACCAACATAAAAAGATTAGAATTTTTATTAATAAAATTAAATATCTTTAAAACAGGAACGTAAATTGCGAAATTAGTACTAATAAAAGATGCTGGTACCTATTCACACTTAAAAAAATAACAGCAACGATATGAAACTTTATCTAAATGTTTAAGATAATTGAACAATTTTAATGTTACCCCCATTTTTACAACTTATAGCCTTTTCACACTTGCAAACATTTAACATCTAACATTAATTTGCGAAGATGGGGTAAAATTAAAATTTTTTAACATCTTTACAAAATGTTTCTGTCTCATTGTATTTCATTCTACACCTTCCGATTTTTTTAGTGTAATCAATAAAAAAGTGGCAATAAATTCTATTATTATTGTGGCATCACTGAAAAAATGGCTTTTGGTTTGAAAGCAGCGTTGCCATTTCTCAAGTTTTTCATTTTTTTGCATGCCTGATTTTTTTATTTTTTTGATTTTTTTATATTATTAAAAAAATGAGTTCTAAATACATTTTAGTGTTATCTTTTAAAATTTTGGCTCTTTTGTAGAAAAAAAGTATTTAAAAAAAATAAAGTTTTTTTTCAGAAATAGTGACATTTTTTATTGATAGTAGATGTTAGATGTTACGAGTGTGAACGCTTATTTCACATTCTCAACATCTTCCATGCGTTCCTCCGTAATGTATGCAAGTGTACAAAGGGTATTACCGATAGCTAAAGGTAGAATTTTATGGGCCATAAAATAGGAGTTCCATTGTTAAAACTCTACTTTAACCTACCAGATAGGATGGATCTTTCTTAAAATTATCGCTCACTTTAGGTTAAAGTAAATTTGTAATAATGTAACACTTTTCATAGGCCGGATAAAATCTATTCTTAAGCTAGGTATCTGTAAATTGTGAAAACGGGCCTTAAATTTATTCAGAATTTAAAATATATTAAAATACCTATAGAATCCAAAATGAAAAAGTCAAATGGAAAAGATTTGGAATTCAACAAAACTCTTACAAACTAAACCTAGTAAAATCCTAATTTTTACTTAAATTTGTTTGACTTTATTTTATCAGCATTGGAATGCGGAAAAACAAATTGCAACTTTAACAGACATTGAAATTAAAAAAAAAATTGGAATTTTATATTAACTACATACATATTAAAAAGGTAATGAATACTGAAAAAGTACTTTTATTTTCATAAAGATCTTTTTTAATGAGAATGATAAATGCCGACATGTCAGGCATTGATCATTTAAGTTACTCAAACAATTTACAAAAAAAAAAAAAAAATCACGTCCTGTCTTCAACATGTCAGGGCAAATCATAACAAAAATATAACAAATTTGTTTAACAAATAACTATTAATAACATTAATGACATGTCAGTGCTTATTAGGCAGATGAAAATGTAAACAAATCTCTTTAAATTCATTTAAATGAACTTTTTAAAATGTCTGCCACATTCTTTTGCAACTCTTCTGGCAAATAAAAAAATACAGCTGCTCACAATCCAGACAAAATAAAAAAACAAAAAAAAAAAAAAATTAAGCACCAACAAAAAACTGATCCCCCATTGACAACAAAATGAGGAAGAAGACACACCAAAACTGAGACTTCAAACCAAAAAAAAAACATAAAAATGAGTTGGGGAAAAAAATTTATAAAAGGAACGAACGAACGTTCATCAAAAATTCACTTGAACTTCATTATCATTATTATTGTTTTATTTATTCCACCTTCTGTTTCGCCTCAAGACACTTGATCGCTCAATTGATTTTTTGTCTTGTTGTTATCATGTTCTGCGTTTTTTCGCCTTGTTGTTCTTGTTCCTTTTGTGCGTTTTTGTTGTGGTGGCAGAGATCTTTTTATTCGCTTCCAAAAAACAACAAGAAGAGTTAAGCGGAGCAGTGAGGATAAAGTAACAAATCCGTAAAGGATGAATGGGGGGGGGGGGGGGGGCAGAGATGACATCGCAGTTGTTAAACGATACTCAAAAATATAATGATGGCGCAAAAAATTACTGCAACCGAGACGATAGCGATGACGGCGACAGCTCAGAAGACAAAGATGATGAAGTTGACGGCAATGAAATGCTTTTATGAACTCATAATATATCGTGTTGTTTAAACTTAGTTGCTTCTGTCTAATAAAACATACATAAATATAAAACGTTTTGGAAAATTATTGCCAAAATACTCGTACATGTCTTTAAAAATCTTTCAAATATTCCTTATACTGAATGCTAGTGTACACGAACAGCATCTAGGAGCTCAATTTTAGTGGAAAACGTACTTAACGTACTTCTAAAAGCACCTACACAAGAGATTTCTTCTAATAAAACTTTCTTTTAAGCGGGTTTAGAGCTTATTTCTATATTGCAGTTCTTTTTCTATAGCAAAAGAACTCGTCAAAGAATTCAGTTTCCTTAGGAAACTTTCTTATCAAAGCACTTAAACATGTTGATTTTTAAAGCTTTCATTTTCTATAAAAAACACATTTTCAACTAAGAGTTTAGCAAAGCTTTCCGATTACTGCAGCATATTCCAGGCGGAGATATTTGCGGCCAAAATGGATCCTGATTTGGCACATGGTTCCAGTACTCGGAACTCGCACGTGAACTTTTTCATCGATAGTCTGGCGGCGATCAGGGCGATATCCGCTGATTATTCATACTCTTCGATCGTCCAGGAGTGTAGGGACTCGATAGATAGCCTCTGTGCTAATAGGAGAGTTTACATCTACTGGGTTCGCGGCCACCAGGGTATAGAAGGCAACAAGGAGGCGGGCGAATTGGCGAAACGGGGGTGCATTTGCCATACGATGCGGTGATGGCCATTCCGGCTCCAAATCAGAATATTAGGAGAGATACGGACTCTGCTGTACGGAGGAGATCAGAAGCGATTTGGAAACACACTAGAACTTGCAGGGTTTCCAAGGCAATGTGTGGATCCTATGATCTAGCGTCGACGAAAATTCTTCTGTCGCTATCGAGAAGGGACTGTAGACTTCTGGTAGGTTTTATTACGGGTCATTGTTGGACTGCGGTATACGCCCAGAGGGCAGGGCGGCTGAAAGGTGACAATTGTAGATTCTGTGTGGTACCAGGGGAAAAGGAGACAGTAGAGCATTTACCCTGCTACTGTCCGGCATTGGTGTGTTTCAGGGGAAAGTGTCTGGGAGACCATTACTTCTAGGGTATCAGGGAAGTCTCTGGAATTGGGTAAATGAGACTCCTAGCATTCGTCAAGAGAGTGTTGGGTACTATGAGTACCATCACATCGGAATAACCTTTTTCTAACTATTCTTCTGTGGGTTATCGTACAACGTGGTAACGCTAAGGACCTATTTGGTGTATGAGGGGTCTTTGTGACCGGCCACTCTAACCTAACCTAACCTAAGAGTTTAGCAAAGGGCTCATTTTTCTTAGAAAGCTTATTAAAAAGTTAATTTTTTTATAGAAAACTTTTCAAAAAATTAATTCACTATAGGAAACTTTGTGAACAAAAAAAAAAAAAAAAAAAAAACAACAGAAAATTCATTGAAGAGTTATTTTTTTAGTAAAAATAATCAGAAGAGTTAATTTTTCATCAATGTTTTTAGTTTCAGTGGAAAAGTCTTTAAGGAGTAGTCCATTATCAATAAACAAAATCCATCAAAAAGTTGATTTTAAATTGAAAATTCTTCGAAGATTGTTTTATAAAAAAGTAATCCAGTATAATTTCCATACAAAATTCATTGAAGTCTGTTAGTTGTCTATAGTTTATAATAATACAAATTTTCATTTTATTCAAATGTGTATTCAAAGTCAAATTACAATCCTCAAAAGAGTTTTTCGTTTGTATATTACTGTTACGAGGCATACTTTTGCTATCCTTTGACTAGCAATGAAGCAAAAATTTATACGAAAAGCACTCAGTTTTTTTGAGGGGGTTTTCATATAAATTTTACTACCCTCAAAACTCTGAGTGCTTTTCATATACATTTTACTACACGTTCAATCACTTGTGTTGTGAAAACAGCACATTTATTTTATATACATATGTATGTATGTAAATATCTCAACGAGTTGACATTGTATAAAATACCCTACAAGAAATGTATGAGCGAGTGGTCACAATTTTCATTTTGGTGTCAAGAAAATGATAGAAAGAAATGACCGAATGTGACCGAAAACTTGATTTCTGTCATTTCTTTCTATCATTTTTCTTATGTTTTGACAGAACCGATCTCGGATAATTTTTTTTGGACAGAAAACTTTCAGAAATGTTTGTTTAATAAAAAATCGTAGAATATTTTTTTTCTCAAGAATATGTACTAAGCAAGAGTTTTAAGGTGGTCCAAGGTCAAGCTGCGTACTGAAATTGGACAGAACAATGAGAAAGTGTTCTCCTGAATACAACTAGGCCCCATAAGAAAAGTTAGCTCAAAAGTTAGTGCGAATGGAAAGAGGGATTATAAGGATAATGACTACAATGATCATGACGATGCTATGATGATGATCGGCGTTTTTTGTTGATTTAATATTGAGACTCTTTATGGGGTTTTTCTTGTTTTAGTCCGTTTTAAATGGTTTCATTTTAATTTGTTATTCAGCAATAATTTTTCGCTGTTTTTGTTGTTGTGGTTTTGACTGAAAATGTCTTTGTTGTTGGTGCGTTCTTGTTTTTTTGGCAGAGTTTATCGCTTTATTGTTGTCGTCACTTTATTGACTGTTTTACGGTTTGGTTGCTGTGTTCATGCTTCCTTAAAAATGTTTTATAAACTTGCCCCCTCTTGGCTCTTCTTCATCATGATATTTTTCTCTGGACATCAGCGTGAATACAGTGTTAAACGTTTAAGACAAAAAGTTATGAACTGAGTTTAAGTTTATGTGACCACATGTTTGTATGTATGTACAGTGCACTCGGGAAAACGTCAACACTCGTTTACGTCAACATCCCAAAACGTCAACCCTTTTTTTTTTACATTGCCTACTCTAAAACGTCAACCCAACTATAAAGCTCTAAAACGTCAACTCTGAATAAAATAAAATTTCGAATTTAGCAGCAGTTAAAATACACACATTTGTACAGACACACATTTATTTTATGAAATCAATTCAGAAATTGGGGATCCACCTTGTAAGTAGAGTAAAAAAAATTACAACTGTATGTCTGTATTGTCTTTTTATTTATGTTCAGTTGCTTTTTTGTGCAGACAATAAAACCAAGCGAAGCCGTCGAAATATTTAACAGGGCTTTGGATTGGGCTCAATGCGAGAATGTTGAGCAAAATGACTTAAATGTATTAAGACGTTTAAGAGAGAAGGCTCTCTTCCAAGTGTTGGATAGAAAAAAACAGCAGAAAAAAATAACAGATTTTTTTAAATGCATATGTGTGCATGTAAAATTAAAAATATGATCTCATTTAAAATGTATTCTTTTAGTTCCAGTTGTCTTCTATGGTTTTAGTCAGGTTGAATGCCTTTTATATTTCCTTTTTGAATTTGTTTATGTTTGGATTTAGTTTATAATTAATAAAAACGTTTAAAAGCACATTATCGATATGTTTTTTATATAAAAATTTTACATTCGTAAACGTCAACAATTTGTTAAACGTCAACACCCGCGGTTTTAATTAGTTGACGTTTTCCAGAGTGCACTGTATGTTGTCCAGCCATCCATCCATCCATCTGTCTGTCTGTCTGTCTGGCTGTATGTTTTATGGTCTGTCCCTGTTTTCTGTGTGTGTTTGTGCCCCTGTGTCTAGTTTGTTGGCTGATGGTCGTCGGTTGGTTGCTTCTTGGGTTTGTTGCTTTGCTGTGTCTGCCCCAACCAGCCGTCCGAGTCTGGCAAGGCTGCTTCAGTTTGTTTTTGTAAGTGTCTGTTTGTTGTCTATTTTGTGTTAAAGGTTTGTTGCTTAAAATGTCTCTTTAAATGGTTGCAACAATATTCAGTTTTGGTTGGTTTCCATTATTGTTGCTGCGTTTCATTTAATGCCACTGACGCTGGCAGCAGAAGGTGCAGCAAGCAGCATATTTATTCCTTCTTATAATGCGTTGAGTTTTTGCAATATTGTGTTTGTTGTTACTGTTGTTGCTATATTTTTCATGGGCGGTCGTGCTTAACTTTTGCTTGTATTTTAATTCTTTTTGCGCACTTTTTACTGTATCTTCTCGTTGTTTTTGTTGTTGTTTGTTTGGGTTTTTGTGGTCACATTCATGACAACTATCAAGTCGTCGTTGTCGAGTTTAGTCAATTGCTCATTTTGTTTTTTTAGATACTTCTTACCAGTAAAATCAGCAACATCAAATAAAAAAAGCTTAATTTTTTAAGCAGAGTTTTTGCTTTGTATGAATGTTGTCAGGGTGTTGTTTTGTGTCTGTACAACTCTTCATTTCTGTACAGTGGGCCAGAATAAGTGTAAAGCATAAAACGTTTTTAAATAAAAAGGAATCTGATATTGAGTAGGTATATTGCTCGGACAATGATATTATTGTTAAAGCCACTTTTAATTTTTAAAATTTTTAGCTGATCTTTTAAATTAGTTTTCTACAAAAATACACTTTAAATCGTGTTTAAAAAATAAAAACAAGTATTAAGTTTAAACAGAAAACTCATGGAAGGGTTCATTTTCTTAAAAAATTTAACAAAAAAGCTAATTTTCTATAAAAAAACCTAATTAAAAATTTTTTTTCTATTAAAAAAACAAACAAATGAAAAGAAGAGCTTACGAAAAGATGCAACTTTTAATTTAAATAGTCATCAAAACTCATCGAAGAGTTAACTCACGAGTGAATTTTATACAGTAAACACATAAAATAGTAATTTTCTACAGAATTACTCGAAAGAGTTCATAATCTATAAAAAACTTATCAAATATTCCGTTTACACTACGATGAAATCTAGTACATACACTGATAGAAAAAGCGTCATAACACTAATGTATTTTGACATCACTGTTATGACAAGTGTCATCGATTTTGACCCCATGACACTTAACATCAGTGTGATGTCAGCCTTAACATCACTTTACTAAATTGTCATCAGGTTCAAAATCTTAAATTATGTCGTCAAAGTTTCATAAAAAATTGACATCAGAGCGATGACTAAGTAACATCGGAAAAAGGACTTATTGCAATCAATTTAATGACAAACTGTCATCAATGCAATGATACATTGGCTTTAATGATATGACTAATCGGCATCAATTTTATGAGAAAAAGTCAACATTCAATGTCGCACTAACATCAGGGGAATGATTAATTAACATCTGTTTATTGACAACCTGTCATCAATACAATGACAAAAAAACATATGTTTAATTTCAAAATGTCATCAATGCAATAACCAATATTGATACCTAATGTCATGTTCTCATCAATATGATAAACTTTTTTTATCAATTTGATGACAAAATGTCATTAAATAAATAAAAACCTGTCATTTTTATTATGATAAAATAAAAACACGATTATATATATACAAATGTCTTTTTTTATAAAAATTTTTTTTATTTACAAAAGAAATGTATAGAAAATAATATTAAGGAAACATAGATGATTTTGTACGGCTTTAAAAAGCTTAAAAAATATTGATGATTGTTACAAACAAAATTTTTATTTTCGAGCAAAAATACATTTTTTGGATTTTTATGTTTTGATGTGATAATACCGCATTTGTTTCAACCAGGACTTCTTCGATGTTTGAAAATAAGTCTTCTTCCGACAGCATCATATTTAATTTATATGGAGTTTTAAGATCCCTCAAATAGTGTCATCAATTATTAGACGTTTACAAGTATTTATGATTAAATGTCATCATATTGACGACATTAATTCATCACTTTTTTTCTAACTGTAATGATGACATTAACGTACATCATGATGATTAAATTACATCAATATGATGACATTTAATCATCAAATTTTTGTATGATGATTAAATTACATCAATATGATGACATTTAATCATCACATTTTTTTATGATGATTAAATTACATCAATGTGATGACATTTAATCATTACATTTTTATTTTAACTTTAATGCTTCATAAACCTTAAGTTTGAGATTCATTTTAGTTCTTTAGATGACGAAATCAAACAACTTAAATAACAACTTCATAGGTTCTTTATATGGGGTCTTCACCTGACAATTTTTTGCTATACCAAACGTCAAAGTCTATATAAATAACTCTAATATTTTTATCAGCGTTTTTTTTTTACGAAGTTTGACATTTATTGTGACTAAAAATTGTCAGAAAAATTTAGTGTCTCGGTAGGCTAGCTGGTAGAGAGCTAATCTTTCAGCGCCGGCGTTGCGGGTTACATTCTCTCCAGAAACTCTGGTTTCTTTCCTGCAGACAAGCGTAGAGCTTCGGTGGAATAGCTTAGGAAATTAAAAAAATAAAGATGAAGACTCCATGCTATGAAATATGCAATATGTATTGCGACAAACGTCAAATTTGTTTGCTCCATCAAATTTGCCATGAGCGGCAATCCATTGCGCATTGATTGCTCTTCGGATTGCTTGAGCAATTATTGCTAAACATGTTGGCAATTGATTAAAAAAATAAAAAGAACAGAGTGGACTATTAGCGAACATTTTTGCATGAACAATTACATAAGCATACTAATAAAGTATGGCTTTTAAAGGAAAATGGACTACAAGCGAAATGGACCTTAGAACAAATAATTTGTATGAAATTCGAAAAAAATCTGCATGTAAATATGACAGTTTTGGCTTAAATCCGTTTTTGGTCTTTAAGCAGAATGGACTATAAGCGAAAAGTACTGTAGTTAAATACATGAAATTTTTAAAGTAGAATGATTATTGAAACCATGTTTGGCATGATGCTGGTGTCTTATAATTGAGAGTTCTTCTGTAAACAAAAGGCGGAATACATCAAAAGTGAAATTGTAACATGTGTAACGAGCAAGGGAAATAATAATATTCTCTCTGGTTCTGTAGGGTAAGTTTTTAGATTAGAATCAATATAATCTCACTTTTGAATTATTTCAAGTACGAATCGAGATTAATCCGCCTTTGGAATTCTTGAATCAAGCACAGTTTGAGATTAATGTGGCATCACTTTTAATTAAGTAAGTCCTGTTTTCGGATTATTTTACGTAAGAATTCGGGATTAAATGTGGATAGGTTAAGTATTTTGCACTTGAATAATCCGTACATGAATCAAGCGTTCTTGACACAAAAATTAAAACTTTAGCTCTTACTTCTTATCAATTAAATGTAAACAGTCGCTGTCAAACCAACTCAAAAATCGAAAAGTTGTACACAAATATTTGTTTTTTGTGCCAAAGTTTTTGGGTTAAACTGCAGTTTTTAAACTCTGATTAAGATGCATCTGTAGCTTTTATGAGCTTTAACATTCATTTATTATTTTACATTGTTTTGTAAAATTTGCAATGCTTGAGCTAATTTTTAAAGCAATTCTGTACTGAGTGTTCATAAAAATATTCCATTTTATCTACTTCATTTTTTGAGTACCAATTACCTCTTCAAGAGCAACTCTTAAAACCAGGAAATACTACGGTTATTTTGTTAATAATTGAACTTAAAATCAGGTTCGTTTTATTTGTCACTTCATTTGGATTTCTAGAACATACCGATTATATCTTTTTGTATATTTCGTCAAAATTTATTTTTAAGCAAATCTACATTTCGTAACTTGAACAACAACTATTAACAGCTATAAACTTTAAGGACGTGTTATTCATAAATAAATGCATGACACTAAAAGTTCTCTCAGGTTCACCGTACGAAAATGTCGATATATTTATCACAAAACTAGAAAGTTAATTAAATTGATTGTTATCAGTAGCATTTATATCAACTATACAGCTCGATCCACAACTTAACTGAACTTTCAATGTTTTTCCATTTGAACGTTTTTAAATTTTTAGGACAGATTTCACAATTCAATATTGCCAGAAAACAAAATATATAATCATACCAAACTAAAAGTAAAAACGGGCTTAAAGAACTAGATGCAAATAAGAACTAAATCTAGACCGAACAGGGCTACGTTGGCATCACTATATTTACAAAAATAATTTTTACACTTGTTTTTAATAAAATAACAAAATTGGCTACAATTTCCCTTGCCGAGGCCACTGTATCTCAGTAACTTTTTTGAGTGTCTGTCTGTCTCAGTCTCCTCATATTATGCCGCCAGACACAAAGACACATTGATTTAGCACTATTTAGGTTGTTGTTGTTTTTTTTTTTTTGCTTTTATTTATTCCTGGGCTGTAAATATGAGTTGCATGCACTTTTGCTGTTGCCATAACTGCTGCTGGCTGGCTGAAGATTTTGCTGCGTTGCTGTTGTCGTTGTTAAGGTGTCGTCCTCGCTTAAATTAGCTCACAATAAATTGTTTTTTTTTCTTTAATTTTTTAACAGAAAAAAAGAACAAAAAATAATATTCCTTGATTTGTTTTTGTGGGTTTTTAAACTTCAATTTTGAATTGTTGGATGGATGGATGGATATTCACATTCGGTTACTACTTATTCATTTATTTTCGGATGTTTGTATGTATTTTTGCTTAATTTTTCTTCGAATTTGTTTTAATACTTCGTACATAATTTGTTTGTTGTTCGCCTGTTAAAATTTATTTATTTTGTTTTTCTGCATAAAACTTATTTCTTTGTAGTTGTCCGTCTGTCTGTCTGTTCGCCCTTTTGACAGTCTTTGTTGTTTTAAAGGTTTAATTTGTATTTCTCTGTCTTAATATTATTTTCATTTAATTTTTTTTGATTTTATTTTTAAATAATTATGGGGAATTTTCCAAGAATCATTGTTTTTTTTTTTTAGAAATTTTAAGCAACAAATACAAGTATGTAGGTATAGTTTATGTGGGTATAGGTACCTATTTGATAACACAAATTTACTGCATGCAAAACTACAATTTGATCATGAAAAAGTTAAAATAAAAATAAAGTTTAAACGCACCAAATTCCTTTTGATTAAATTGGTTTAAAATTCCTAAAATCGAAAATACAACACTGAATTTCATGAAAACATTGTTGCAATCGCTTATGATTTATCGACGACAATATTCCCAAGATCGATAAGATTTTGAAATATTGTTTGTTGTACAAAAATTATTTGAAAATATTAATTCGAAGAGTTTAAATGAACAAAATTGTTAAATTCAGTTTTCAATACCGAGGGTTATTTTTCAAATAGTAGTGCTATCTGAAATTTTTCAAAAATGTGTTTTTTATAGAAACGAGTTCACTAACTGAAAGGTCATTTGTCATTTAAATTTGAAAAAACAATTTCCCAAAACGTTTTTTTTATAATTATTGTATTGTGCTATCTAACACACACGTTTTTTTTTTTTTTGTAAAAAAGTGCTATCTACCAGTGTTGCCAGAACTTTTAGAGCGAAAATCAGCAAAAAACAATAATTTTTCATCAAAAAATCTGCAAAATCTGCGTTAAGATTTAAAAAATCTTCAATAAATCTTTAAAACACATTTATTACATTTTTAATGTATTTAGAAAACAATATAACAGTTCATTTCAAAATATACGGCGCCATGTTCTGGAATTTTAAATCGGTGGTAAATTTCTATAAGTGGTGCTCGAAGTATAACGGATAAAAAAGGAAATATTTGATTAAACTTTCAACACAGAAAAGTTTTAAAAATGTTTTCTATTTTAATTTCAATCGAATGCGATTTTCAGAACATGGCTGATAATTTTTGGATATTTTTACATTAAAAATATCTTTTCAAATTGAATTTTTCAGGCTGAGTTGGGGTTTATCACACCTTTGTTATTTTCAACAAAAAATTATCAAAGGTCATATTGAAAATTTACTAGTGATCAAATATTACAACTATTAAAGATATTTATACATAAGTACATATGAATATATACGTACATATGCATACTATTTCGAATAAAAGTAGATAACATAAGTCCGGCCATATTAATGTGTAAAGACAATCCGATTTTTTTTAATTTTCAAGTAATCGTTTCTTAATAAAATTCCTACTAATCAGGCCTGTTCTAAAAATCACATTTTATGAAAGTGATTTGAAACCACAAGAAACGTGTTCTGGGCATATAATTTTATGATAACAAAACGTTCAGCTACATATGTATGTATGTACGTAAACAACTTTTTGCAAAATTTTTGCAAACCCTAAAACTTATTTTAGATCGCTAAGTCGGTTAAAAAAAGCAATTGTCGGAAAATAACTTAAAGAGCGTGAACAAATTTGCTATCCTTTTGTAGAACAAACTTTTTGTGTTTGCTTGTGCTTTCGACAATTGAAAACCACACCGAAAACCGATAAACTGTGTGATTAACAGAACACCACAAAATCACATGTTATTTAAAATCACGTGATTTTTAGAAAAGACCTGAATGTAAAGAAGTTTTCACCGAAATAAAAAATCTGCAATTTTATCCCACAAATCTTCAAATCTGCATTTTGATAATTTTGGGAATAAAATCTGCAAAATGCAATGTTTTTATATTATTAACATTTTTTAATATCTCCAAAAATGTCTTTGAATTTGATTATACAGTGCACTCGGGAAAACGTCAACACTCGTTTACGTCAACATCCCAAAACGTCAACCCTTTTTTTTTTACATTGCCTACTCTAAAACGTCAACCCAACCATAAAGCTCTAAAACGTCAACTCTGAATAAAATAAAATTTCGAATTTAGCAGCAGTTAAAATACACACATTTGTACACACACACATTTATTTTATGAAATCAATTCAAAAATTGGGGATCCACCTGGATAATGTTTCTAATTCGTGTGAAATTGAGGAGTTGGAAGTGATCGATGATGAGGAGAACGATTTAGATACAAATGTGCAGACAATAAAACCAAGCGAAGCCGTCGAAATATTTAACAGGACTTTGGATTGGGCTCAATGCGAGAATGTTGAGCAAAATGACTTAAATGTATTAAGACGTTTAAGAGAGAAGGCTCTCTTCCAAGTGTTGGATAGAAAAAAACAGCAGAAAAAAATAACAGATTTTTTTTAAATGCATATGTGTGCATGTAAAATTAAAAATATGATCTCATTTAAAATGTATTCTTTTAGTTCCAGTTGTCTTTTATGGTTTTAGTCAGGTTGAATGCCTTTTTTATTTCCTTTTTGAATTTGTTTATGTTTGGATTTAGTTTATAATTAATAAAAACGTTTAAAAGCACATTATCGATATGTTTTTTATATAAAAATTTTACATTCGTAAACGTCAACAATTTGTAAAACGTCAACACCCGCGGTTTTAATTAGTTGACGTTTTCCAGAGTGCACTGTATTCCTAAAAAATAATAATACGTGTATGTAAATAAATACAGACAACTTTTTCGCAAATTTAATTTTTAAATAAATTTAGCTTGGGTTACGATTTTTTAACATTTTTTTCACTACTATATTCATATTTCCTAAAAATGTATGCACACAATATGAAAAAACAATATGGGCTTACATACATTCATTTAAACATTTGTATTTTTTGAACCAATAATGTTGCGACTGATACATACATACTTATGTATAATGCTCAAACGAGAACGAAACTGTAGAATACATGAATGGTTTGTATTTAAATTGTCGCGTTAATGATTGAAACGACTCCATCATACATGTTGCAGCTAAATGAACATAATATCGCATTTGAAAACGAATATTGCAAGAATGATGCGAACACCGCTTCGTTTCCTTGCAGTGATCTGCAGTCATACCAAAAAAAATTACAAACGTTCATGTTCGATGCGAGTACAAGAATTCAAACTGATTGTTTGAAATGAGCTCGTTACCCTAAAATCATTTATGTTGTTGAACAAAAACGGTTTGAATTATAACAATTCAGAGTAAGTGATTGAACCCAGCGGGAAAAAGAAGGAGTACGAAGGCCTTCTAGAAGGCCTCTGTACCCCTTCTTTTGGATGTACAAGGCCTTCTTGCTCCATTCCATACTCATATCTTTTTTACACGCGTTGTCATTGCGGAGAAGGCCTTCCGTTTTCCTTTCTTTCGCCAGAGCTTCTTAAAGGCATTCAAATATATGGCTCTTAGAAGGCTTTCCAGCGAAGGACTGTTAAAAGGCTTTAGAATAAAGGTTATCTTAAAGGGTTTTTAAGAAAGGTATGTTAAAAGGCCTTTTAATTAATGGCTCTTAAAAGGCCTTTCGGACCATCCTTGTAAAAAGTGCATCGGTTCTAATGGAAATTGGCTGACCATTTTCATTCGCATCGAAAAAAACATCGATGTTTTTTTACAGTGTCCATCCCTACACAGAACCTTCTTCTTCAATGAACAAAGCACAACTAAAAAGATTTACATTATTGTTTTCACTTGGTATTCTAATATGTATGTAACTTTATTTTTATAACGGGATCTGAATTCTTTCGCTTTTGCTTGGCGAAAAAACAGAACAAAAAATTTTACTCTTTCTCTTTTTAACATCAACTAAAAAGATTTACGTTATTGTTTTCATTTGGAAGTTATTTTATTATGTATGTTACTTTGTTTTTGTAAAGGAATCTGAACTCTTTTGCTTTTGCGTGTGCAAAAAAAACAAAACAAAAAATGTTACTCCTTCTTTAATCGCTTCTCATAGAAGCGAGTGTGGAAGGTGTATCTTATCTTTTATACCAAAGAGCCGAGGCCTTCTATGAGGCATTCTTTAGCAGTTACATAAGAATAATAATTAAATCAAAAAATTTTTTAATCAGTCCTTCAAAAAGGCCTGAAGTAAGAAGGTCTTCTAAGTTTTACCGCTGGGAATATACTCCAAATTTTAGTATTCGTTGCAGTTCTCTGATGTATATATTTCTTTGGTATGATAGAAGTAAAATTCATGTTATAAGCTCGAGCCACTTGTTTAAATACACATTGTGATTTATTTATAAAAGCAATACCTATAAAGCTCATGTTATTCTGAGCGTTGCGTGTTGTTCTTAGTAGTACTGTTCCTTTTATATGTAGTTATAAATTATATTTTGTTATAGGTATAATACTACTTGTATTGAAAACCCATGTTCCTTTTTACATTTTGATATAAAAATATGTTTAAAAAAATGTTTTTTTATTATTAACTTTTTTTAATATCTCCAAAAATTTCTTTGAATTTGATTATATGCCTAAAAAATTATAATACATGCATGTTAATACATACAGACAACTTTTTGGCAAATTTAATTTTCAAATAAATTTAGCTTGGGTTACGATTTTTTAACATTTTTTCACTTCAATTTGTCGCGTTAATGATTGAAACGACTCCATCATACATGTTGCAGCTAAATGAACATAATATCGCATTTGAAAACGAATATTGCAAGAATGATGCGAACACCGCTTCGTTTCCTTGCAGTGATCTGCAGTCATACCAAAAAAAAAATTACAAACGTTCATGTTCGATGCGAGTACAAGAATTCAAACTGATTGTTTGAAATGAGCTCGTTACTCCAAAATCATTTTTGTTGTTGAACAAAAACGGTTTGAATTATAACAATTCAGAGTAAATGATTGAATATAGGTACCTACTCCAAATTTTAGTAATCGTTGCAGTTCTCTGATCTACATAACAAATATTCAGCAATATTCCAGTTGTCGTTGTCGTAATCGATCAAGTCGTTTTTTTGTCAGAGATTAAAGAAACACACAGCCAGTGTTCTTTAATCTCTTACAAAAAACGACTTGATCGATTACGAATACGACAACCGGAATAAGGCTGATTATGTCATATAATAAAATGATAAAAAATTTTATTACAAAGTAGACATTTTATACATCAAACGGTTGGGAACAGAATGTACTAAAAAAGTGGCCTCACAAGCGCAGCTGTTTGCAGTGATTTTCTTCGTGTGTGACGTTTTGCGTAATTTTTTTTGTTTATTTACATTTTTTATAAAGGCTTTTTGACATTTGCCGTCTCAATTCTAGCAACAAAATGCCTGTTTTTTTATTGTTTCATTGTTTTAGTACTGGGGTCACTTTGTTAATACATTTTGGTTTGGGAATTATGTCTAGATTTCATAAACTAATATAATTTTAAAATTTGTTGTAAAAATTTTTCAAAAAAAAGTGCAAAAAAATTGTTTTTGAGTTTTTATAGAAAATATACATATGTATGTTTTAATCTTCATAAAAATAATTTATGTGCTGTTTACACAACACAAGTGACTGAACGTGTGTTTTCCATATAAATATACAAATAACACTGTTAAGCGAGTTTATTTGTATAATATCTTTAGTTTTTCTACAATCTTTGGATGAAGTTGCCTGGTGATCTGGACTAAGCAACCAGTGAAATGCGCATAGGAACAGCTAATCCCATCAACAATAAATTTCAGTGTTTTTGTCAAGAATAAAAATTGGGAATTAAGCACGACAAACAAAATCTTGTACATATTCCCAAAAATTACTTTGATAAAAAAGATTTTTTTTACAATTTGCAAAATATAGAGTATTAATTGATTTGCTGATACCTAATTCACTAAAAAATATTTCAAACAAATTATGATAAATTTGAGTCTTATATTTCCAAAATACTAGACCTATTATTTTTAGCACCGAGCTTAAATTAAGAATTAAGGATAGTTTTTGTTTTTGTTATACCCGAGATGTCCTAATTTGGGAACCTACAGCACCTCTCCTGTTACGTCTAAAGATCTCAAATCCAAGACTTAAACTCGACTACAACTTTTTAATTGTCACCTCAAACTGCATTTCAATCGAACCAACCGTTTATAAAATACAGAATTACTTCCATTTTTTTCCACATTTCCCACACTGTGTAAATAGAAGCGAACCCCTTAGAATCTGGCACACGTCATTTTCAACTAAGCAAACGGATGCATTTCAAAAGCATTGAAGTCTGCTATTTCGCAAGAATATCATTATTTTTATGATTATTTAAAATAGGTATGCGGATAAAATTTAATTATTTATTACTTTTCAATAAACGTTAGTGTAAAATTGTAACTTTATTTCGAGTTCTGTTAACATGATTACGCGTTTTTTTAAATCTTACTAATTATTTAAATGAAAAGTGTAACTTAAATAAATGTTTCGAATAGTTTTCATTACAGCTCATTTGCATTTTTGTTCAAATAGTGCTATCTGCTTATTTCAATGTTCAAATCGATAAAATTTTAGATTGTAAATAGTGCTATCAGTCATATAACCGCAAATATCTGGATTTAGAAAAAATTAGCATATGTATGATTTAGAAGTTGTTTTTTAATAACATTGCAAAATAAAGTTTAGTTAATACTCGTAGAGTTATCGAAAAAATCAGTTTTTTCGCTCTCCTGTAAAATTGTGATTTTACTGATAGCAGTATTTGAAAAATAACCCTCGATATGTATTTAAATAAATAATTAAATAATAATTTCTCCCATAGTTAGTATAATAAGTATGTTCATTATGGAGAGTTTTCATTATATGCTACGGTATTTATTTAATCGACCTTTTGCTTTAATCGGTTAATCGCTCGATTAATTAACCGAGGTTTTGGTTCAATAGGTTAATTTTGTTTTAGATCAGTTAACCGATTAATAAAGTTTTTTATAAATTAAGTATTTTCAATATATAAAAATGCATTAATTATTGATTATTTGGAGTTTATTGGATAAAAAATAACAATAACATGCCAAACATAACAATTCTTGAACAATGAAAAAAACAATTCATAAATATGTTAAATATGTTTATTTCAATTAATACATAATTGGGGAATTTACAAGGTGTGCTATCAAGTCATATCGTCATAATATCCTAAATAATATTTTAAAATTGTTTAATATTAATATTGTTGTGTTCATTGATTCTTCATAACTTTACAGTAGGAATCAAAATTATAATCAGTAGCCCACAACAGTCATATCGTCGGCTTAGTATGCAAACCAGCTAACTCCCTTTCAGCACTTTTTTTAGGACGGACAAAAAACTTTGTATTTTTCCTATTGTCAGTTGATAGAAAATTCAAAATACAGTAAGTTTTACACACTTCAAGGCTTAAATAGAAGACAAACTACATGCTGGTCGACGAGGCGTATCTTTCTCTACCACACGGCATTAAAATATCAATTTACTTAAAAATTTTAACACTTCTAATTATTTTGGCTAATTCTGTTAAAGACTGATATGAGAAAATATGAGAAGAAACAAATAACTTAACACATTCATATAAAAAGTACGTGAAACAAAAAAAGGTGTTATCAATGGGTATTTCCACAGAAAATTACCCCCTTAAAGCTCAAAAATGAAATTATTATTTTTAATTATTTACCCGCTAATATTATACAAAATCAATGTATCTGTAATTTTCCGAAAGATTAACTTTAATTTTCTTTATACTAACAAATATATGCTACTTTGAGTTACCCCTAATATATGAATTTAACACACAAAAAACTGTTAACTTTTTAAAATGTAACGACCGTTACTTGAAAAAAAAATTTTTTTGGTTTGAAAATAAATCCATTCCAATACATGATCTTTGTTTACGACATTTGAAAACAGCACATTTATAAAGTAACGACCGTTACTTTTTTAACGGTCAAAAAAAATATTGAAATTACATTTTTTATGAATGCTTGAACTTTCGTTAGTCCAAAGTGGAGCAATCCTCGTGGCATATTTGGGTAGGCTGGAATTTTATTAAAAAAATTTCAGAAAATCGGTAACCACCGTTACTTTGGAAACACCCAATCAAACATTTAAACCATTTTTCGCCACATTCCTGTTGATCGATAATGAAGATAAAAAACACTAAAAAAAAGAATTAGAGTGCTTGTAATTTTAATCACCGTTCGGCGGAAAATTGGTTAAAATGAAGACCTTCTTTGCTTGTATGAAAAATATTTTCTAAACACAAAACTTTTGTATATGAGACGAAACAAATAATTAAAAACACAAACAAATATGTTATAATAGCTCTGTTTCTTTACTCTACTTTGGGATCCCTCTGGATCCCAATTGCACGAAACAGCCCATCAAATTTTCAAAGAAGAACAGTGCAGCAAAATTCGAGTCATCGACACCAGCCTCAATACTTGCAACGCGAAATTAAACAACACTATTGGTAGAGAAAATCTGCCGAAAGGTTTTGAAAAGTTAGCTCGGGTTCCCGAAATATCGGCCCCTAAAGTTATTGAATTTTTTGAAAAGGCGTTTGGTATAAGTCAAAAAAAAATAAACTTAATGTTCTTCTAAGCTAAAATACTATTTCAGATGTCTTCAGTAGAATTATATGGCGATTCCTTTCTTGGAATATATTAACCCTCTTACACTCATTTCAAGGGGCCATTTTGTCCTTTTTTTAACTTCCACACAAAAGTATACTAAAACTGCACTTTAGAGGGTTAAAATGTTCCACGAATATTTTATGCGTCAAATTTCACTAGGGGTCTTCTAAGACCAAAAAATCATGCGATGTATGTAAATGTATGTATGGCCGTTTAATGAAATTCTTAAATGAGGCCCCTGCAACGCCTAGAATGCCACTAGATGGGTGAAATGTATGACCGACCCCACTTTATTTTTCATCTCAATCATTTATTTCTAACATACCTATCCGCTATATCGATTCCTAAAGGAGCCCTCCATACAAAATTTTGAATGCAGAATATAAATATATTGAAGAAAAATTCCCATGAATGCCAAAGAGTCGCCCATAGTGGGATAAAATGTATGACCGACCTCAATTAGTCTTTTGTTCTTAACATTTTCTAGAGACATACTTGGCCTTATCACCACTTCTTAGGAGGTCCAATACAAATAGTACGTTTTATTAAATTCTTAAATAAATTAAAATTTTTGTGAATAAAATCAAAAGCTGTTAACAGATTTTAATCATTTATGGCTTGTTTTTTTTGCAATTTTATACATGAGGAAAAAGTTAGAAATGCAGCTAGCATTTTCCAATATTTTATGAGTTTTTAAAAAACAAAAATTTCGAAATTTTAATAAAAATTATGTGTCTAAAACGACTGCGCATATTAAAGGAAATTTTATTGCGGAATTTCGTTTTTTTAAAGTAATTTTAATAAACTAAACCGTTTTTGAGTTACGCGAACTTATGTTGTGCAACCTCCTCTATTTTCGAAAAAACGGTATATCTCAAAAACAAGAGCAAACATAAAAAACGGTTAGAGCCATTGGATTCAGCGTACCCGAATTATGTTAAAACGCCATGTGCACGGCTTGACTATTTTTTCAACTGGCACAGTGTTATTATTGAATCATATTATGACCAAATATATTCGTAATATTACATCATAATATTTTCCTCTTAATCATAATAAGATAACATGTAGTCATATTATTGTCATGTTAATCATAACAAATTTAGAAGTAATCATATTATGGTACAGTGGTGCTGTCACAACAATAAAAAACATATTGTTTTGCATCGATTTTGTATTTCTAATTTTTTTTAATGTTGAAACAATTTCTATGGTTTTTTTTAAATTGTTTTTTTTTAATTGTTGAATACCTAGCAAAAACTTTACTTACCTGGTAAGTTAGCAAGTAATGTTAAAGAAAAGTAAACACTACTTATTTTTCGGACGCATAACTACACTCACAATATTCTGTACGTAAAATTAACTGAAATTGTAATATAAAATAAATGAAAGTTCAATTAAAAACCGGTCTACCTATTTTTCATTTATTTTTAACAAAAAGTTTATTTAATTTTTACTGTCAAAAATTCAACACCATATTCCATAAAATCAAATAAATATTCAGTTATTTTGTAAAATTTTATTGTCAAAAATTCAACACCATATTCAGTAAAAACGATTAAATATTCAGTTATTTATTAAAATTTTACTGTCAATTTTTTACTGTCAAATTGACCCCATATTCGGTAAAAACAATTAAATATTCAGTTATTTTATTAAATTTTCGTTTACTCCACAAAAGAGCCGAATTTCTAAAAACTACCAGACAGACACCTGTCCGCTTGTTTTTCTTATAAGCGAGAGAGGGAGAATATTTTTATTTTATTTACTTACCCAGTTACACACGTTTGTTTTACTTTTGTTGTACTGACCACAGAAGAACTCTCAATTATAAGACACTAGCAGCATGACCGATATGGCTTCGCAATTATTTTACTTTTAAAATTTGATGTAGGTATTTTAGCCGAGAATACAATTAAACGCTTTGAGTACGTGACATCAACTGACCCAGCAGTCATACTTTATTTTCTTTTAAACATAGGCATAAGCATATAGATACATAGTACAAGTATACAAACTTAAATAATAGAGTAAAGTAAATGATCTTACAATAAATATATGTATACATACAAGCAAAGAGAGGTAAATGTGTTCTCAATAGGATAATAGTACATAACATGACAAAATAAAATGCTTAAACTTAAACAAAAGCAATTTAAATGAGTTTACAATAAATACATAAAGGCAATCTGTACAAGGGAGAGAGATTTGTACATAACAATAGCTAGCATATGTGTATGTACGTATATTTAAGTAACTACTGATGGAATGTATGAACCGTTAACCACACAGGGTCATCATAATAAAACAGACAATTGGACAATCCTAAAACATAAATACTACTACAACTCGTCCATCCTGACAATAAGATCTCCTGATCTTGAAATAAAAATAAAGCAGGATATTCAAAAACCCTTACGAGAATTGAACCATGGTCTAAGATTACCCACAGCCCAGACACCGCTGTAGGGCGTGCGAGACCGTTGAAACCCCTCAACATCCTCCAACACATATCTATCGTTCCGTAACACCTTAGAGATACGATAAGGCCCCTTAAATTTAGGCATAAGTTTTCTCGATGGCCCTGTCTGCGAGTCAAAATTTCTCACCATGACATAGTCGTCCCTTTCATACTTAGTGGGTGTTTTTCTCCTCAGATCTACGTAATTCTTGTTATACGCTTGTAATTTTCCCTGTGCCCTGCAAGCATCCCTCCTTATCTTACCTAAATCCGCCTTCTGTCCGTTTCCCTGCTCAAAGTCAATCAGATTCTCCCTCAAAGTATCTAGAACTCTACCTTTCTGCACTACCCCAAACAACATTCTACTCGGGTACTCATTAATCGATCTATGTATGGTGTTATTAATACAGAACTCGACAGTCTCTACGACATTATCCCAATGGAGGCCCTTTTCTGAATCGGACAGTTTCGCGATCATGGGTTTCAAACTCCTATTCACCCTTTCCACCTGTCCGTTAGCCTGCGGGGAAGCGGTAGCTACCCTGACATGTTGGATGTTGTTTTCCTCCAGAAAAGCCTTAAAATCACCTGACGTAAAAGAGCTTCCCCTATCAGATACTAAGCACCTCGGACGACTATACGACCTAAAAAAGTCCCTCAGAGAAGAAATAACCTCTCTTGTGCTCGTTGTCCTGGTCGGGTACAATCTCACGAACTTAGTAGATGCGTCTATTATAACTAAAAGATATTTCTTTGACCTACTATTATCAACCGGCCCAAAATGGTCAATATGTATAGTATCAAATGGTAGGTCCGCCTTTGGAATGTTGTGAAGAAAACCTTCCTCACGTCCAACATTTGCCGAAAAAGCAATGCACCTTAGACAGTTCCTGATGTGTGCCTTAGCCTTCTCACGCATCCCGGGAAACCAGTACGTCTTTCCCATTAGGTCGGTCATCTTGTCCACCCCAACGTGTCCCATTTCGTCATGATATTTGAACATTACGTGACTCTCCATATCGCTAGGTACGCAGAATAAAATATTTTCGCCCTTTTTCCTATATACTACCCCATTCCTCATCTCAAAAAATTTATCCTCTGACTTTTGCAACGAATCTCTTAGCCCTGACAACTTTTTGTCCTTCCCCTGACATATTATCAAATTCTCCTCAAAAGTGTTCGTCTCTAAAACTAAAATGTTACTACGGCTTAAAGCGTCGACGTGTTGCATCCTCGTACCAGGCCGGTGCTCCAACGTATAATCATAGTTTTGCAGTTCTAACGCCCATCTTGCGATCCTAGGATTCAATTCCTTTTTGTTCAAGGTCAAGGTCAGTGAATTGCAGTCCGTCACTATTTTAAAAGGGGTACCCTGTAGGTAAACCCTAAAACGTTTTAATGCACTAACAATAGCCAGTGTCTCCAGCTCGAAGCTGTGATACTTGGACTCAGACTCCGTTGTCCTTCTAGAAAAATAAAAGATCGGATGCATTTTGCCGTCTCGTTTTTTCTGCATAAGAATAGCGCCCAGCCCCACGGAACTTGCATCACAGTGGAGTTCGGTTACGTCCCTGGGGTCGTAGAGTGCCAGTATTGGAGCCTCCACAAGCTTTCGTTTTAGCAACTCAAAACATTCAAGGTGTTCAGGGCCAAACTCAAACTTCTTAGTTCTCCTAGTCAATTCATACAGGGGTTTTGCTAAAATGGAGAAATCCTTTATAAACCTACGAAAATATGAGCAGAGACCCAAAAAACTCTGTACCGAGTGCGCCTTGCTCGGAACAGGAAAATTCTCAATTGCCCTCAATCCCTTGTCGTCCGCCCTTATTCCTACGCCACTGATCGTATACCCTAAGTATTTAACCTCAGACTGTAAAAATACGCACTTATCCAATCTAAGCTCAAGCCTATTTTCCACAAGACGCTTAAAAACTTCCTCCAATATCCTAAAATGTTCATCGAAATTGTCGGTCGCTATCATAATGTCATCAAGGTATATTATGACCTTGTCATTTCGCACCATATCCGCAAAGACCTTATTTACAAAACGCTGAAAAACTGACGGGGCATTTTTCAGCCCAAAAGGCATTCTTAAAAATTCATACTGGCCCAAAGGAGTAATAAATGAAGTATATTTCACGGCGTCATTATCCATGTACACATGGAAGAACCCATCCTTTAAATCAAGTTTCGAAAAAATAGTCTTACCTGCCAATCTGTCTAATAAGTCATCAATTAACGGAATAGGATAGTTGTCCCTAGCAGTTACCTTATTGAGCCTGCGATAGTCCACGCACATTCTCAGTTCTCCTGTCTTCTTTCTAACCAAAACTATTGGTGAAGCAAATTCAGACTCGCTAGCCCGTATATACCCCTTGGATAAATATTCGTCCAACAGCCTCTGCAATTCGATTTTTTCAGAATACGATAGTCTCCTTGGTGGGCAGTTGAAGGGTTTTAGATCTTCCAAAATCAGACGCATTTCACTCCTAACCACTGGTTCAATCGGTCGCTCCGGTTTCAAGTAACAATTATCAAACATCCTGCAGAATTTTTCCCTATTCGCATAAGTGACACTATCACCTATTGCAAACTCTGTCCTATCATCAAAATATTCTATTGCCATAATGGAACTATCGAATTTCGTATCCGCCACGGAGTCCCTATTACATTCACTCTGACCATTCTCATTCTCCATCCCACACACCAACCTATATTTACAGGCCTTCATAAAATCCCTCCCTAAGACTGCCTGAACACCCATAGACTCATCTGGTACCACACATAATTCAAAACAAACTTTTTTTTCATTTATTATTATAGAACAAAAAATAGTCCCAAGGACCTTTAATTCACTTTTATTAATTCCGCAAAAACAATATAAAAAATTTTTATTCAATTTCAACTCCTTAGGTAACAAAGATTCTCTCACAAAACTGATCGGGCTTCCAGAGTCTATTAGGCATTCTAAAGATAAAAATAAAATTTCACTATGACTATCTATGAATATCTTAAAGTACCTTACATAATCTTCACCATCCAGCAAATGTATTTCCGCATCTCTTCTTTTCGGGCAGCTGGCCACAAGATGTTGAGAGCTACCACAACCATAGCATGTACCTGGCTCACGTTTGGCTTTTTTACAATCAGCAGCATAATGACCGAGAGAATTGCAATTGTAGCATCTGAGGTTGGTAGTGCTGGCCGGCTTGACTGGTGGTTTCGTTCCGCGTTTCAATTCAATTTTGGCGAAGGCTATTTGCAGCTGAGATTTGTCACTAAAATTTTGCATAATCGCCTGCGTGCGTAACTGGATATCAGGAATTCCGTCTATTAAACAATCAATTAACTCATCTTCATCCAACTTTATTTGATTTGCAAGAATTATTTTTTCATTGTAGTATTCTGTAAAGGATTCTCCATACTGCCATTTGCGGCCTTCAAAATTGCGGCGTAACAAAAGTTTTCCTTCTTTCTTGCCAAATAATTGCTCCATTTGAGCAAGTAGACTGTCTGTAGTTTCTGTTGCATAGCTGGCTGTAGACTGTAACCATGCAAGTGCTTTACCTCTCAACTTGCTTATTAATAAAGCTCGTAGCATATTGTCGTCAACGCCGTAAGCATCGCCAACACTTTTGAGTTGAACAGCCCATATATCAAGATTGCTGCTTCCATCGAATTCCGGCAAAAACTCTCGCAAAACACCAAATGAAACAGTATCTACTCTAGATTGCTGCAACACACTTAAGTTAGATAACTCGGCCGCTGTTGAGTTTCGTGTTCTCTCAAGATCGGCAGTTTTTTTTAACAAGTCATTTTCTTTGGCTAACAGATCACGTTCTCGTTTTATCAGCTCCAATTCTTTTTTTATAAGCTCCATTTCTCTGTCTGTTGTTTCTTCTTCTTCATCGTCCTCTGTATCCTCACCAGCATTTTGCTCCAACGCCGGACACACACCTCTTTCCTCCACTGGCACAGCATTTATTCTCGAGGCGAGCGTACCTTTTGTACCACTTGTTGGCAGGCCTAAACTATTGAGCCACTCTTTAAGCTGCACAAGGGTGTATTTGTTTGCGTCAATAGTGTCCATTTTTCTTTAAAAATATTTCCTTCTAAATTTCTCCACTTCTAAATTTTCTTCACACTCGTTTTCCAAAACGCCTTTTTGTGTTCGATCCTTTGTCATAAACTATTCTTTCTCAAATTCTTTCCTTTTTTCCCCTTTAATTCTTCTCTATTGCTTAAATTTTGTTTTTTTTTTTTTTTATGCACTCGTTTTTGTTGAAAAAAAAATGTTTTTAATTTTGTGTACGATTTTTCCAAATGGTCTATTCTATTATTTTTTTTTTTTAATTCTTTTACGTTAAATATTATTCTTTTTCTAGTAAAGAAACATTTGTTTCACATAACTGTTTGTTAACATAAATTTTTTCGAAGTTTTTTTTTTTTTTTTTTATTCCTGTTTAAACACTTTAATGCGTATTAACGTTTATTCGCAGGTCACTTTGTTTGTGTTGACACAATTTTTTCCGATCCCACTTCTGAACTTTAGCCGAGAATACAATTAAACGCTTTGAGTACGTGACATCAACTGACCCAGCAGTCATACTTTATTTTCTTTTAAACATAGGCATAAGCATATAGATACATAGTACAAGTATACAAACTTAAATAATAGAGTAAAGTAAATGATCTTACAATAAATATATGTATACATACAAGCAAAGAGAGGTAAATGTGTTCTCAATAGGATAATAGTACATAACATGACAAAATAAAATGCTTAAACTTAAACAAAAGCAATTTAAATGAGTTTACAATAAATACATAAAGGCAATCTGTACAAGGGAGAGAGATTTGTACATAACAATAGCTAGCATATGTGTATGTACGTATATTTAAGTAACTACTGATGGAATGTATGAACCGTTAACCACACAGGGTCATCATAATAAAACAGACAATTGGACAATCCTAAAACATAAATACTACTACAGTATTTAACTAAATTATTTTAACAAATAGAAAATGGGTATTGCTTACACAAAACAAGCAATTCATTTTTTATAGATAAGTAAAAATTAATTTTTGGTAGTAAAATTATATAAAATAACTGAATATTTAATTGTTTTTACTGAATATGGTGTTGAATTTGTGACAGTAAAATTTTATAAAATAACTGCATATTTATTTGTTTTTACTGAATATGTAGTTAATTTTTTGACAATTAATTTAAAAAAGATAACTGAATATTGATTTGTTTTTACGGAATTCGCGGTTGAATTTTTGACAGTAAAAATTAAATGAACTTTTTGTTGCTTTAAATTACATTTTTATTTACTTTAACATAAAGAAGAATTTAACTCAATCAACGGACAATATTAACTGCAACTGAAAATCCGTATTAATATGCACTTAGTTTTTTGAATAACTGTTAGAATCAGTTAAAAATAAATTTGCTTGGAATTTTAAATGTTTATTTATTTAAAAATGACTGAACGGAATATTTCTTAAATAAACTACAGTCCGTTACTGTAATAATATTGTGAGTGTACTTATTTTTGTTCGAGGTGTCCACAGAATTATTGTAAGTACTTACAATATACTTACCAGAAGCCAAAAAATCACTAGTAATAGACCTAATAAGTAGTTCTTAAGTACGTTACCAGTAAGTAAATATTCAGTGCTAAAAACAACTGAACTAATAAGTAGTGATTAGAAGTAATTAGTAGTTGCTGAGGTCATTACCAGTATGTAAGTACTTATTGAAGTTTTCAGAATAATGACTACACAGAAAAAATAGAAACTCGACTTTAATTAAACAATTTGTTCAGACAATTAAATATTTTACTAATTTTGCCCCTGTAAAGGAATTGATCATATCAATTAACGGATTTTTATTGTCGAGTCATGGGACGGACACAAATGTAGTCAATTAAAAAATTAATTGCATAAACAAAAAAAACCACATATACACAAACATTTAATTT
The DNA here is from genome assembly GCA_949318255.1 of Pollenia labialis. Lineage (NCBI taxonomy): Eukaryota > Metazoa > Arthropoda > Insecta > Diptera > Polleniidae > Pollenia > Pollenia labialis. The sequence continues at coordinate 152,671,310 of OX439140.1, read as the reverse complement.
TATTGGTTTTGATTAAAAATATTAATTGAAGCAAACAAAAAATTAATTATTTAATTGAATAATTTTTTGCAATAATTTTTTCTGTGTAGTTACCATGTAACGTATGAAACAACTTCCACCTATTACTAAAAATCAAAAAGTTTTTCCTGGGTACTTAAAACAAACGTCACAATTGATTGACAATTATTTTACAAATGGAGATAACAAAATATTATTAAAGTAAAGATATTTTGATTGCAACTTAAACATATTATGATAAATGTATAGAAAGTTATTATGTTATTATGATATGGTTATGAATTATTATTATAATATTTTTGGAAAGTTATCAATATTTAGTTTTTACAAAAATTTTTATTTTTCAGTCAACAATACTTAAATTCGTAATTGCAATACCTACACATTAATATGTTTACAGTAACTATAATATTGCTGATATTAAATAAAAATTACAATGATTATTTGTGTACGACAACAACATATTGTTACATTAAAAATAGTGTAGTTGCTGTAACCATGCCCAACCATATTTTTTCTCTGCGAGTAGTTTGATTAAACAATTACATTTTTGCTTTTACAAAATGTTTGGCTAGATAAAACATAATTTAACTGTTTCAAAATTACAATGTACAATTATTTTCTTACAAATAAAGCTTTGTAAATCAATAGAAATTAATTAAAGAAAAAGTTTGATCAATTTACTGGTCACACTTTTTTTGGATCTGTTTGTCAAATAATTGTTAGGTCTGTTTGCACCGTTAACTTTTAAGTACCTATTTAAGTTATGCACAGTCGGTAAAATTCAGCACGAAAAGTCTGCACGTTATTATGAGTAAAGCTGCAACTAAAAAAAACACGAAAATGTGTCTTACAAGCATTTTTCTCAGCAATTATTTTCTTGTTTTCCCATACAAAATTTTGTGAGCGAAACAGGTCGTTTCATTTTGAAACAGGCTGCGAAACAGGAAAAATGTACTATTTATCATCTCCAATTTTGATAACAGTTATCGTTAGTTTGTCTAAACTAGCTCTCAAAAAAAATCAAAACAAAGAAAAAAACAAAATAAAAATGTATGCTTAATAAAATAGAGTAATAAACATAACATAATAATATCAATAAAAGTATTAAATAATATATTTTTAAGTTTTATTTACTTTTTTATCTATTTTAAACAGTATCACACTAAAGGCACCCGTACACGACATGTTTTTGTCATGTCGTAGGTATGTTACTCTTTTTAACTTTGCTTCTGCAAAAGTCAGACGCAAAGTCATCTGACAAAATTTCAATTAGGGCGTGCTATTCTCTATTTTCTTCTGACAAACTATCTGACATCGCTGTTATTTTAAAAAAAATTGTTGTTAGAAATCTATCTACTAATCATTAACCGGCTGAGGTTGTTATTTTGCAAATCCGATAAATGTATGTTTTTTAACCTTTTAATTAAAATAATGTACATAAATAAAAAAAAAACGTTTCATTATTATATCCAAAACTGGCATCTTCGAATTTAAAGAAAAATTTTTTCAGATGGCTGATGATGATGAGTTCATTTACGGCGCAAATAAAAATTTTTGTGGCGGCCGCACGCTATTTTGAAACCGAGAACTACTTTGGTTTCTGCAATAACTATGAAAAAAAACAGAGTCTATGTCAGAAGCAGATTACATACATGTACGTTTGTGACCGAATATTATAAACCTTATGTAAAACAGCAATTTTGACAGACATGCACAACTACATGTGAAAAACATGTCGTCTATATGCTCCTTAAGGCCTTTACACACTATCCCACAAAGTCTTACGTATTTTTCAAAAATGCTTCCCTGATCTAATTATTCTTTGAAAATTTTCAAAAAACAATAACAATTTATCATGACAGGGTTGCATTTTCGTAAATTACTAAAGACATTGTGGGATAGTGCTAAACGGCTTTTAACAACACAAAATAAAATGTCAAAATAAATCAAGAACGAATAGTATGAACAGCATGTTTGGCAATCTAGTTTCAGAGAGCGAAACCAGTGGTTTATATCGTCGTATGAACATAGCATAATGTCCGAAATTTTTACAAAAAGGCACTGGTCGTGTTCGTACTAGTGCTGGGAAACTAGCGATAGTCTTAAAATATCGAAAATATTGATAGGAAATATATCAATATCGACATTATTATTATTTAAAATACAGCTATGAAGACATGTAAAGGGCAAATTAAACCACAGAAATGGCTTGGCAAATATGTCAAAACTTTACGTTTGTACAAACATTTTGTGTTGTTAATTGGGGTGTTTGCTGTTTGTACAAACATTTGAAGCAATGTTTGTAGAAATATTAAAAATTTTTAATAATTGGCAGACATATTGGATATTTGCCAAACTTTTGTATAGTGTTAAATGTAATCATTTCAGTGAAAATTTTGCATAGTGAAGACGTATAAGAAGAAGCATTAAGAAATGGGCGAGGAAAAAATATTTTTAAATGAATTTATTGACTTCTATAAAAGTCAACAACACGTTTGTTGGCACACAGAAGCAAAAATAAAGCGCAAGTTTGCCAAGCCATTTGTGTGGTTTATAATGCCCTTAAGAGCAGCTATACACATACAATTTTTTTCCTTGCTATTATTAATTCGCGCTGAATTACAGCAATGAATACAAACAACAAGAATGGCAGGTCGTATGGATTGCTTATATATGTATGCCTTTTTACTGCTAAGTCCCAATTTCCACAATGCAAGTCTTATTGATAAACTTATCACATTTTCTTCTTTGAATCAGCTTCGGCGTTTTCACGAGTCAAGTCTTATTATTTATCTGTTATTCTATTTGTATGAATGAATATGTGCGTTTTGACATTTCGTTTAAAACATATTTCTTATTAAGATGTATTTAAATTCAAATTCGTGTTGAATATTTTAACAATTGTTTAATTTAAATTAAAGTTGTGTAAAATGTATGAATAATTAAAAAAATTCATACACAAAAATCACACGCGCTACGAAATTAACTTTGTACAACGAAATTAAATATGAAAGATAATTGTCAAAATAGACCTGCTGAAAATTACGAATGAGAAAACAAAACGCATATGACGAGTACAGCAAGCTGAGTACTTGTTTCTTTTCCCCTCGCCACTCTCGCCTACAAAGTAGCAAGCTGATCAATAAGACTTGCATTGTGGAAATTGGGACTAATTAAAGGCCTTTACGTCGAAATTTGTATAGGAACTGAAATGTCAAAATGAAAAACAAATTGAAAATACAAATTTAATTGCAATTGCGGGTATAGAATAAAGCAATCGACCATTAGCGGAAAAGTCCTATAGATGGAATATCTTCTGGATTGAGAATCAAAACCAATTAAGAACATTATCTAAAGTTGCAATAAAATATCTTATAGTCCCTGCTACTTCGGTTCCTTCAGAAAGGGTCTTTTCAGCAGCACACATTTTTAAAAACTGTCATCTAAAATAACGTGCGTACATACATACATATGTCTCATACGTTCAATAAAGTGATAAAAAAATACGAACTGTAGCCTGATAAAAAACTAGTTAAAGTTTCCATGCTCAAGTACAAACATTCAGTCGATAGTAATATCGATAGTTAAATCTGAACTATGGATTAATGTCGATGGTAGAAACTTTCGATAGTATTCCAGCATTAGTACGTACCTAACAGTTATCTTTACCTATCCGGTAAAACTAGTTAGGTAATTTCGACGTTAATTTTGATGATTGCTTTGGCGAAGAATATATATAATACAGTAGCTCGTTTCTGTATTTTTCGCATCGTAAAATTTTCCGCATGAAACCAGTGAATCGGGACAGAAACAGTGCAAAATGAAACAAAAAATGGGGTTTCTCGCACAAGTGTTTCTGTGTCTTTCCGTTGCGAGAATTATCTGTCATTTTAATAATTTTCCAGCAATTATTGGAAGGATGCGAGAAAAAGTGTTTCTATAACAATATTTTGCGAAAAGTTTCTTTCAAGAACTGTCAAAATAAGTCACACTTGAAATTGGTGGCGAGAAAAACAAAATGTAGATATTTTGAATTTAAAATATGTTTATATACTATTTTTTTTAAATAAATAAAAAAAATAGAAGGAATATAAATGATAAATGCATAATTTATATGATGAAAATAAACCAAAAACAATTGTTATATATTGTTAGTTTAAATTGTTGTTAGCCTTTTGTTGTTTTGGTTTTAATCAGTGCTGCCAGATAAATTTGTGTCAAAATCGTCCATTTCCTGAGAAAAAATAAAAAAGATCGTCTTTTTTGTTTTAAAAATCGTGCAATTTAAAATCAATTTTAAACAATTTTGTTTCGACTTTTATTAAAAAATAATCAAACAAAAACATAGCTAAAGTTCATGGGTATTTAATAGTTATTATTTAATAATTGAGATATAAATCTTTAATTTACCTTTTCCTATAATCTTTTCCTTTTTTTTACCTGAAATAGACTTAGTAGAATACCTTGTAGTTAAAATTAAAAAAATCGGTTCATAAATAAACGGGTTAAAGACCCAGTAAAATCTTCGCCTACAAAATAATATGTTAAGTAATCAGAAACACATAAAAGCACTACATACAATTCTACTGAAAAACTAATGAATTTTACAAGGGATGTGCCAAAAAGAACAAATTCAAAAGTAAGTCATTTATTTTATCTTAATACATCCAGAAAAAATCGAAGTTCTTATGGAAGAAAGCTACTTAATAACGAGTGAAAGAAGTTATCCATTTTGAAAAAGTTTTTACTGGGAGACAAACAAATTTCTTTCTTGCCGGAATAATGGTTTTGGCACAAAAGTGTACATATAAGATAAGAATATCAAATATCAATCATATTTTGTATATGTACATATATAAGAAGTATTAAATGTTCAAAATAAGCCAAGTCGGTCCATTACTTTCCCTCGAAATTTTGCTTTTGCCGATACATTTTTTAGGGAAGAAACAAACAATTTCGAGGACAATTTTCACAATAGGGATAAATATAAAAATTTAAGCAGCCTTGTTTCTAAAGATATCTTTTTTCTAATAAACAAACATAGAAAACTATTTACAATTATCTTATTTCAAAGACTAAGGGGCTTATAGTGTAAAACGCAACGCCAACAATTTCATTAAAAGCAAAAATAAAATAAAATATATTTTATAAATTTGTTGTTGCTTTCTACAGACATTCATATTATTTTTTTTTCAATTTTCAACGCCACAAAATAGAAGTGTTTGAAATTTAAAAATTCAAGATGAATTTCTATAGATAGTAACAACAAAATTATAAAATATTTTTGATTTTGTTTTTGCTTTCGTCACTTTTTTAGAAAAAATCATCAAAACGTTACTCTGTTAATATCGGAACAAAAAATCGTCAAGATGACGATAACTCGTCAAATCTGGCAGCCCTGTTTTTATTATATTTTTGTTTCTTTTGTTGACGTTTCGCTTTTATTTGACACTTAATTACTGGAAATATTCCAGTCTGTTTTCGCATTCAAATACAGAAACACTTTTTGCTAGGAACACAACTGGAACGAACGACGAATTTTTGGCCGCGAATATTTGTCGCCAAAAATAAAAAATATTTGTGTATATGAAAATGCACACAATCAGGGCGCCGACGAAAATTCGTCGGACGTTGCAAACTTTAAATAGATTTAATTCTAATTCTTACGCCGGCGTACGAAGTACAATTCAGTACCGGGTAGCCATATTGTTTAAACATGGTAAGTGTTTTAGTAAATAAAGTTACTTTTTACTTTAGAAATTGTAAAATTTTAACTGAATATAATTTGAAATACAAATTGTAAAAAAAATTGACAATAAAAAAGTATTTTAGTTAGTTTTTCTTAATGTTTTGTTTGTAAAGTATTTTTTGTTCATACGGTACTACTATTTCTTGTTTATACAACATATTTTATTTCCATTTTGTTTTTTCGTCGTTATTGTGTTTCATACGCCGAATTTATACAGCGAATTTCTTCCGAATAATTCGTCGTGCTGGACGAAATTCGTCGTTCGTCCCAGTTGTGTTCCTAGCATTTATCTCATAAATCGAGAAACGATGGAATTTTTTGTTTCACACTTCATGTAAGCAATTTTACGATGCGAGAAATACAGAAACGAGCTACAGGGGTGTGCTGGAAATCGCAAACGTGAAACGCAAGAATTTTAAAAGTCGTTTTTAAATAAGATTTTTGTAATAAAATAATTTTATGACAAATATTTCCCTATTGTAAGAATTAGGTTTAAAGTTTATTAAAAACAACTTCCAAATTCTTGCATTTTCCGATTTCCAGCACACCCCTGATAAAAAACAAATAAGGAAACTAATGTAGTGTTTATTATGGCACTGCTATGTAGTAAGTCGAAGGTAAAAATATTTGAAATGATACGCAAACACACATACAAATAAAATATATCCATAGAAATAGAAGATCATATTTTTATTTTTTAACATTTCTTTAAAAGTAGATTAGTATTTATACCTCTATTGTAGCTATACCTTAAAACCTATCAATATGTACATAGTTTTTGAATTGATATCGGTTAGTTGACCAATTTATATTTATAAAGTTGACTTATAAGATATAACGAAAAATAGTTAAATATGCATATAAAGTAAAGCTTAAATAATTAGTCAGTGTTATAGCATTTAATTTTTAAACTTTTTGTAATATGAATGTAGGAATAGTAAACTGTCTACAGACTTTGGACCTAGCCGATTTCTCTTATCTGCTATTACGTTACCTGCTAACGAAAAAGCTCGTTCAGAAGCCGTATGACTGGCAGGGATCGAATGAACTTGCATTGCAAATTCAGATAAGAACGGATACAATTTTTCGTTTAATTTCCACCAATAAAGCACATCAAAATCATCTGTAATTTCAATATTTTCTCTACAATATCTTTCGATCTCTTCTGTGGGTGAATTTGTTGTACTGGGTGTTGGTTTTTTTAATAAGTCGGAAAAAAAGAACTGTACGTCTTTATTGACCTGCGATTGATTTGAAGTTTCTGCATTTGCTTCGTTTGTACAATTACTTTCAGAAGGTGATAGTTGCGAATCGAAGTCAGAGTATGACGTAGATGGACTATTTGGAATGCAATGAAGTGATAAGGACATCTTTTTGTTAATTTGTGAACTGCAAAAATTTTTAATTTCGGTCAGATCGGTTTGTGATACACTTAAAGCTGGTGGATATAAAAAGAAAGCTGTTTTTTCCCATAAGCTCAGGTTTTTGGTCCAAATTTTATCAACGTTTTTATTAATGTTTGATTTCAAGGACAATATTGCCGCTACATCCGTTTCTTTAGGTAAACACAGGATTTTGACTTTTTGAATTGATGGTATAACGAAACATAAAGAGGAAGAGCTAAATAATTCTAGTTTCTGGAATATAATTTCAAAGCTACTCCATAAGTCAACTAGTTCTGTTAGCGCTGATATACTTATTAGTAAAAGACCTTGGGTTTCTTCCTTTTCTTTGAGTATCTTTTTAACTTCGAGCCAATTGTCTACTATTGACTTGAACATAGTAAAGTTCGAATTCCATCGAATGGGACATTTGCTTTTGAGGGTACTTGGTAACATGTGCTGCAAGTTAGCCTTTTTAAAATATTTTACAATTTTCTTACACGATAGTATGAGTTCTTTAATTTCTAAGGTTTCATTTAAAGAAAGTTCTAAGACATTTGCAAATAAATGGCTGCTACAGTTCAAGCGAATATTATCTTCTAACGCTTTCACAACCTTCGATCCTTTGTCTGTAACAAACTTAATTTCCTGCGTATTGTCAATTCCAAATTCACCAAATAACGCATTCAACTTACATAAAATGTCAACACCGGTCGAATGGTCAAAATCCATGGATTTAATTCCCAAGACGATGTCATATAGTTTCATATTTTTTTGATAGTGAAATGTAACTCCCAAAAAGTTTCTACGCACATTATTATCAGTCCATAAATCAATAGTAGCGGACGCTTCTCCGCTTTGCGCGATTTCTGCTATTTCGTCTTTGATTTCGTTTTTTTTGTCAGCTGCTACCTTCTGTGTTTCACGGGAAAGTGTTGTTGCATCAGGAAGCAGGTCTAAAACGTCAACATTTTCTCCATACTTGGCTCCAATCTTTACAAAAAACTTTACAAGCTTAGAAAAACCGGAACCGCTGATGGTTGAATATGGTATGCAATCTTCAGTAATCCATCCTACACTCATATCGATGGCAGATTTTTTGTCTTCTGCTGTAACATTTTTTATACAATTTGAACCCCTAAGCATTTGACAGCACTTATGTCGAATTAAATTGGATGTTTGTGAAGGATTATATTTGAGAATCTTGGAACATGTGCGGCAATGTAAAAGTCCTTCCACAAAACTTCCATCGTCCGTTATTATATCTGCCAATATACTCCACATGAAACTTCTTCCTCTGCGTCTTGGTGATAAGGTGTAGACATTTTTACGAATTTGTTCAGCCACAAAATCTGCATCAATTGACATTTTTATGAACAAAAACTGTACCGATTACTTGTTACGCTTTAAATCGAACCTTGTGCTTTGAACAAATTCAATACAAGAACTGAATCATTCGAACATTTATTGCATGATAACAACTCTCAACGTCGTTCAGTAACCATTTTATTTGTGTATGTATTTAAAAATTTAATGCTAAAGACGCTTTATCCACATGTTGGAATATATTTGGTATGATTGCGAGTCGTATGTACATGTTTTAGCTCTAAGTTCGATTCAATCACTTTTGTGTTGTATTTGTTCAAAGCACACAGTTATTTTAAAAATCATGTCTACTCTTTCTATGGAAATCGTTTGCTTGCATGTGTTTTTGCGTTTCATTTAAATTTTTTCTTTAGAATCTCTAGTACGAAGTACAAATAGAGTTTTTAAATACGTACTACATAGCAACAAGAGAATAAAAACCACATTAATTTCAAGCTTCTTCTGAACCAAATGCACAAACATAAATACGAAGCACGAAGATTAACGATGAATTAAAATCAACAGCAAATTTGTGTAGCAGGTTTGATTATCAGCCTGTTTTTTGATGACGGTGGCAAAAGGTGAACACAAAAAATTTATTTTATTCTGGTGAACAGGGCTGCCAGACTTGGGGATTTATCCCCAAAGTTGGGGATTTCATGAGAGCAAAAAGGACAAAGAAAGTCATTCGGGGATTGGGGATTTAAAAAAAAATTCGGGGTTTTTTTTTGGGGATTTTATACATTTTAAATATAATTTTCCCTTCTTTTATTATTTACGCTTAGTTTTCTTTGTTTCGTACATAAAATATGAAAACGTTTGCAAAACTTTTACCTTACTCTTATCAACAACTAATACAGTGCAGAGGGTCTTTATTAAGATAACCATTTGTCTTAAGTGTGTAAAAGGTGATAAAATACTTAAAAAATCTTGAGTGAGTGTTTTAAATAGGAAGAATTAAAAATAAAAGAAACTAAAACCGTTGACAACACATACAATTTTGGATTTTTATAAATTGGCTCACATGTCTTCAAAAACAGCATATTGCTCTGCTTGTAATTCCTCACTGGAAAACATGCCGAAACCGGTCTCTACAAACCAAATAAATTTGGGGACTTTTGGGGATTTCTCTTAAAATTTTTCTTAATATTTTTAAAAAAAATTTTAATTAACAAGATTCGAAATTTGGTCAGTAAAAAAATAAAAAAAAATCTTTACTTTTTAGGGTTTTGATTTTTAGTTTGGGGATTTTTTTTAATTTTTTGGGGATAAAGCCAAAAAATACCTGGCAGCCCTGCTGTTGATTGAGTATGATTTTTTTTGTAATCATCAGTGTTACCATTTGCGAAGATTTACGTTTTTTGCAAGTTGTTTAGTTGCAACAAAAAAAAAAAAATTAATTTTTATGAAGTTTTTTCCAAGATTTTTATGTATACATGATTTAAAAGTGGCAGCAGGTACTTATATGTGATAAAAATATTAAGTCTGGGTTCACACCAGGGATCAGCAATAAGTAGTAAACAATTGAGTAGAGCTGAATCATGACTCATAAATTCTTTGAAATACTTATACACACTCATACTTATTGCAATTTTATCCAAGCTTAAATTCACTCAGAAGTTTGATTTTATTCATCGTATGTACTTAAGGCTTAGTTAGTCTTTACTTTCTGTAACGAATCAGCTGATTTGTTTTTGTTATTAAAAAACCTGTGAAATTGATTAGTTTTTCTGTTATGTTGCGGTTCAGTTTGTTAAAATCAAAAACTTGTTAAGTAATTGTAAGTAACAGCAAAATAAATAATAAAAAAAATATATATTTATATTGAAATAAACTATGTTTTGATTTTTAGAATTCATAAAATTTAAAAGTGACCGGGGACAGCATTAAACATAATGCTCTACCAGTGTTAACTTCAAAAAAAATTTTCTAAATCGTCAAATAAAGAAAATATGCCAAAAATCTGTTAAGATTTAAACCTGAAATTTGGATTTTACATTTTCTAAACATATGCTAAACAAAAAACATATCGCACTGTTTTTTTTTTAAATTATTTACATTACAAGTTGAAAACAATTATTTTTGAAAAGAAATACGAGTAAGAATTATACAACGGTAGCTGTTTTTGTAATTTTTCCAGGGATTTATTGAGTTGTTCCCCATTAGGTGAATAAGTAAATTATTTATATAGAAGAAACTACTTTTATGGCAAGAAGAGGGATGCAACTGCATTTCTTTGACGAAAGAGTAGAGAAAATTATGTTAAATTTAAAAATATCGACTTGTTTCCGTTTAGAGGAACAAGTGCGATATGCCAAAAATCTGCAGAATTTTTATATAAAAATTAAGTAAATAAAAAGGAATTTTAATATACATATATGTACAAATGTATATATTTCATAAAATTTTTATTTCTTAGAAAAATTCCTATGCTAAAAAATTATTTTTTTCTAAAAAGTAAAAATATGATAAAAAAAATCTGCCCTTTGGACAAAGATACATATGTATGCAAAAGGCAGTTAGCGTATTTCTTTTTTTTTAAATGCAATTCCCCAAATCAATATGCTAAATCTAGCAGAAAATATGCTAAAATGGCAACACTGTGCTCTACAAAAAAGGCTCTTTTTAGAAAATCTGTTCGTCAGCTGTAAAATCCAACTTGTCAATAAATGTTCTTTTTTAATTTTTTTTGTTTCTCATTTATAAAAAATTGCGATTGCTAAATTTTGTGAAAAAAAAATCAAAAGCAAATTATGTATAAAATTTAAATAAAACAAAGATGTAAAATGCGTGTATGTAGATGAGAAAATCTGTTTAACAGCTTTCAAAAGACATCAATATTGGCCACATTTTCTATTCCCTATATCCTTTTTTTTATTTGGAGCTGCGTTGGTAAGCTAGATTTGTTTCCAATTTTTATGCATATGCCCCTTGAGCAATTCTAAGTCTTTTCAGCCATGTCCGTCTGTTCAAAACACTCACTTTTAAAAAAGTCAAAAGAAAAGAACAATATTGGTGTAAAATTCTTTCCACTTCTCCTAAGGATTTCGCAATTAAACTCCACCACAATCGGTTTAGTAGGAAACAAGTCAAAAATCCAAATGCGAGACAACGTGCCTTAAACATTTATATTTTGGTTACAAAAACTAATATAAATGGATGACAGAATGCACAGATTCTCATTAAATCATCAAAAACACAGAACCGATAAAATTAAATTAAGATCGGTTTTAAACACACAACTTTAAATATAAAAGAATCAATAAAATTTATTATTATTTTTATTATTGTTTTATACTTTTTATTTTTGTAAAGAACTATTTTGACAAATTGGATTTGTTACACTAACAAAATGCCTGTTATTGTTGTAGCGACGAGTTTACCTTGTTGAATTCGCCTTGGTTATTAGGTTTAAATAAAATTTGTGGTGCTTTACTTGTGTAGAATCAGGGCAGCCAGACTTGGGGATTTCATGCGAGCAAAAAAGACACAGAAAGTCATTTGGGGATTTTGTCAGGGAATAAAAAAAATCCGGGAATTTTTTGGGGATTTTATACATTTTTAATATAATTTTCCCTTCTTTTATTATTTACGCTGATTTTTTGCTTTGTTTCGTATATAAAATATGAAAACAAGTAGAAAAACTTTTTCCTTACTCTTATCAACAACTAATGTAGTGTAAAGGGTCTTAAATCTATATATAAATCGGCTAAGGCAAAACAGTTAAGAACAACAGTTAAGATAAAATTTTAAAATTTGTTTTTGTCTTAAATTTTATTTTCTATGCGAACGATAACGTTCGAAATCGATGAACAGGCTGTATATGTTTAAATGTTTTTTGCCCCAAATGCGACAATTTTGCTTGTTTACATACCCGCCAAGATCAAAATGAGCTTCATCTGAAAAGATGATTTTTTGGCAAAATCGGCATCTTCTGTAAGTCGATCGCAGGCAATATTTCCCAGCGTTGTTCAAGCGTATACGCAATCATATTCGTTCAAGCTAAGTTAGGCTTTTCTCCTTTCTTATATGGCTTACAGGAATGTTATGGTTTTTCTGTTTTCAAATTAAAAAAAAAAAAAACATTTAAGCCAAATGCTTCGTTTTAGTGTTTTTTTTTTAACGCAAATGGAGTAATTTCGTATATGTATAAAATGCCGTAAAACGGAAATCATTCCTTTGACGTTACACAATTTAAGTGTTTTACGTTATATAATTGTTGCGTATTCAATCAAAAGTTTTAAATATAAAAAATAGTTGTGTTTTCGCCAAAAAAAAATGTACGGTTTTTTCTTGATTGTACTGTTTATTTGTGTTCAATGTACTGTTTTTCCGAATTTAAAATCTGGCTACCCTATTTACAATTGACATCGTTTATTGTGGTTGGACCACCCTGAATAATTAACCTTTAATTTCTTAACAATAAAATTAATTTAAGCAATATACCAATAATTCCTTCAATATAAATAACTGTTGCGAACTACATCCGAAAAAAACTCTTTACATATAAAACGAAAAATTTTAAAATAACAATTGTATTAATAAGATAATCTATTTTTTGTAACGTGCCTAATGTACTTTTTTTACATACAACAAGATTTTATTAATTGCAAATTTTCATACTCTTTTTCTTGTGTATCCACAAACAGTGTTCAAAAATAAACTCTAACAGCCATGAATGAAGTTAGCAAAAATTTTATTCATAATACACTAACCAAACCCTGGCTAACGATTTGCTAAACTCTTGTTAACGAGCTGCCAAACGTTTGCCAACTTGTGAAAAACAGCCGTTTAATGTCAAACAATTTTGTTGGTTTTTTTTAAATTCTTTTTAAAATTTTTATATGTGAAGGGAAAAACAAAAAAAACAAAAAATGTCAAATTCAGCGATTATTAATGCAAAACGTGTTGCATTTTTGAGTAATGCAATGTGGCATCCTAAAAATTCGGAGTTGATGTATTTAAAGTTGGCAGATGGAGAAAAGTTCATTATGCATTAACTCTGTGCCAACAATCTGCTAAGCTTAGTCGGCATTCTAGTAAGCAGCTCGTTGAACGTAGTGTACAAACAGTGGCTAACTTTTTGTTATGAATACGGTAAAATGGTAAAAAAGAAACATTATAGAACATTAAAATATAATGTTTGTCTACAGTTTCTTTTTTTTAACGAAGAACATAACATTATATTATGTTCGGCTCTTTCTTGAAAATAGTTACGAACGGTATTAAGGGTTGTGTTTGTCTACACAAACACTTAACAAATAGATATCGTTCTTGGGTGCGTGTGCCGAACGCTAAATAATGTACTGTTTATTTTCGAACACTGCCCACAATTATGCTACATACAATATTATAACGCATTAAATTTTTCACTAAAGTGGATAAACCACAAATGTCTTCGTAAACAGGAAACGGTCTTATCAATTTTTTTTTGATTTTGTGATATGTACACAGAAAAAATTATTAGTATTTTTTATCAATTAAAAAAATTATTTACACTTAATTAATGTAAAAATTTAATGAATTTTTTTTTGTTGAACGAAAATTAAAAATATAATTTGGATTTAATTAACATTTTAGTTGTTTTGATCAAATAACAATAATTTTTGTGCTTTCTGTCAATCGGCTGTTTCTTCGATTTTTTGTTGATAATACGTATACCTACTTGCAAGAAAGTAGTTTCATGTGTAAACCCGAGGTAAGGAAAACATAAAACATTAAGCAGAAGTCTTGACCGCTTGTACATGTTCATGTTGGCCGATTCTACATTATACTCAGTTTGAGGTATTTTCGGAGGATTTTTTGTGATTAATGAAGTGATTTATTGGTAATCATGTAAATTTAAAGTGATTAACAAATCACTTCATCTCGATTTTGATGTGATTAAGGTAGAAGTACATAACACGCGTTAGTGCGCGCTCTGTAGACTTCTGAAAAAAAGTTAAACTGTGTATTTTAATAGAACAAGCTACATGCAAAATATTTTGACGCGTTAGTTGGTTAACTTTGAACTTTTTGACGCGTTGTGTATTTTTGACAAGTTATCAGCTCACAATAAAAAGAAAAATTTAACAAATTTGCGAATCGTGAGAGAACAACTTATTGAAGAGTTTTAAAAACATACAATATTTAAATAAAAAAAATAAATTCAATAAAATAAAAAAATCTGGATATACTTTTGAATCCGTTTTCAATGCACAAATAAGTAAACAAATAAAAAACAGCTGACAGGACTGGCTTTTGCAAAGCTTGTTGTGTAACTTGCAATTTTTAATGCGCATAAGTTTTTAAACGCATGACAAACGACGACGAATTAACGCGTGTTATGTATTTCCACCTTTAAGAACCCAAGTGTAAGCCATGAATTGGTTTTGAGACCCGTAGACAATTTTACCGTTTGTTATTTGGAAATACAATTTCAATGATGGTATTCCATCTAATTTAAATTAGTTTTTGAAAAAAGTTTGTAGCTATAAAGATACGTCCGGCAATGTCTGTGTTGAAAGAGTTATTTTTAATAATTAACTACACTAAAACTTGCCTTCAAAATAGAGTGCAATACAAACTTCTTGACACGTTATTACGAGTTATAATTTATATTAATGGAAATAGCACTTTGGTACCTTCATGATTTACAAAAAACAGGAAGAATTGCCTTGCCGGTGAAAGGCAAAACGTTTTAGATATACAGGCATGTTCTGAAAATCACAAAATTTCTAATCACATGTGATTTTAAAATCACATTTGTGATTTAAGGTTGTTTTGGAAACCACAAAAGTTTTAACTTGGTTTGAAATGGTGGAAAAACATAGCAAGAAATCTTTGGTCGGCGAACACTTAACCTACCAGTTTAAAATCACAATTATGAAAAAAGTTTTTTTTCCAGAACACCTTTCTTGTGATTTCAAATCACTTTCACAAAAAGTGATTTTCAGAACATGCCTGATATATCCGATATTTCTTTAATACTAACCACAAAAGAACGTTTTGCTGCTCAGAATCACTTTCTGAGTCAAACTAACGATGTCCGTACGGTTCGCTGGCTGTCCATGTAGCCTTGTGCGCAAAGTACAGGTCGCAATTTTGGAGATAATTTAATAAAATTTGGGACAAAGGTTTCTGCCTCTAAGAAACTATCAAACCGATTTTAATGAAATTTAAATCATAGTTTGAAGCATATTTATATAACTAGATAAGCTATGCAGTGTTTTCAAAAATAGGACCACAATGTCAGGTAGGAGGTAATTTCTGCCTCTCACAAACTTTCAAACCGTTTGAACGAACTTTATAAACATAGATAAATCCATATTTATATGGATACTGTGGTGTAGGGTATCATATGATCGGGCTTGGGTAATTTATGAATAAAGTACCCAAGAAATTTTACCTAGTATCAAGAACTTTTATGCGGCCTATGGGTCTGACAAAATAGGCCGTTACCATATGGTCACGTCCGGCACCACCCAGAATTTTTTTTGTTCACAGAAATTTTTTAGAATTTATCAGATATCATGTTTTTATTGTAACATACACAACAACATTACGGCGAACCAACGGTAAAAAGAAGTAGTAAGCAGGCCTTCAGGAAGCCCTTATTTCGTAGACACAGGCCTTCTGGAAGCCTTTATTTCTTAGACACAGGCCTTACTACCCCATTCCATACTCATATATTTTTTACACACGATTTCCTAGCCAGCCAAGGCCTTCTGCTTTCACTTCTTCAGCAGGCCTGATTAGAGGCCTTCTTCAGCCAGTCTCATTTTAGGCCTATGTATGTAGAAGGGAGTATGTAAGCCTTACATAAGACATTCCTGAGAAGGCAAGCGAGCATGAGTACTGGATATTAAAAAAATGGTCTAGGAAGGTCTTTCAAAAATAAAATAATTAAGTTTTTAAAAACTTCATTTTATTCTTAAAATGCTTAAAAACTATGTTTTTACACGATTTTCTGTGGGGTACTCAGCAAAACATCAAACGCATAGACCAACATCACATTTATTGCACGCAGTTCGACCGCTCGTTTTGCATAATTCAGCAGCTTTTAATAGTCGGGGTAACAAGATGATCATTCCCGCCAAATCGTAATGTACTAAGCACAGAATTTGCATGTGCTTGTTTGGGAATTGGTGTGCAATTAGGCTGTTCGCCGTAATGTTGTCAATACTAGTAGTAATTCCATTGGTAATTCTAATTGACTTATGTTGTGATCAGGGCTGCCAGATTTGACGAGTTTTTTTTCCGAAATAAGCAAAGTGCTGATTTGCGGATTTTTTCTAAAAAGTGATGATTTTTTTTGGAGTCTGAATAAAACATTAAATTTTCTGACACGTTCGTTTTTTAATCTTGGAATCTAGGCACAGCCGTACCACAACAAGGGCGGAAGGCGGAACATTTTCTGTCGCTTAGCTTTTACGCTAATATGCCATACCGAAGCAAATGCGTCAACGTTTTTTCACGAACAGTAGTGATAGCTATCTTGTTTAATAAAACCCACAAATTATAAATAAATATAGAGATAAAAACGCTAGATTGACCAAAAAATACCTAAATTGCCATTGCAAAGCGTTGTGGCCGCTCTATTCAAAAACTAGAAAACGCGTGCCGCTTTCGTTTAGGTACAGCTGTAAAATGCAAGTCTTAAGAAAATCTTTAAATGATTATTTTCAGAGTTAAAACAACAATGTTACACTTTGTTTATCTTTCGTCAAACCATAATCGAATGAAACTTTTACGACTCTCTGTATAAATCATATTTTCAACAATTATACGGCGAACATTTTACGAGTTGTAAGATATTATCTATATGACTTTCATACGATTCTTGACATGAAAGACTCGTTAAATAATCTTTACCCTTTCTTAAACGATTCCCACAACGATTGAAGAAGCGTCTATAGTTGTGCTATGAAAGAATCTCAGTCGTGTTACAGCTTTTCCCGAGTAAGGAAGCTTCTATGAGAAAAAAATGCAGTCATCGACGATCAAAGAAAAACGTTCTTCATGAGACTCCAAGTATCTCTTACACGATTCAAAATGTTAGCTGGGTATGCAGTAATTAGGTTTTTGTTTGAATGTTTTTTTTTTATAAAACTCGAACAAAAATTTTTTAAAAAAAACTAAATTTTATGTTGTCCGATTTTTTTGACGAATTTTTTGAACGTGGAAGACGATTTTCTTATCTTTTCTCAGGAAATTTATGATTTCCCCACAAATTTTTCTGGCAGCCCTGGTTGTGAGAACGAAAAGAATACAATATTTAGGGTATTCAATTAATCAATGTTTTGTATTAATCTATTAATCGCGTGAATAATTATAAGAGTTAAAAATTTAATCGAATAACAATATTATATTATATGGTTAATCGAATAATTTTAAATTTGTCTAGTTTAACTATTAAGAAAAGACCAAAAATAAAATTGTCTCTTTTTGATTTTTTTAACAATTTTAATACTTTAAATAGTCTGTCTTATTAAGGTCTGGTAGAAAGTTATTTTCATACGCCTCAAACAAATTATTTTCTTCATCTGAATCATTGTGGTAAAAGTCCGTACTAAACATTCTTAAAAAAAATTATTCCGAAACTCTTTTTGTTTCATTCTTTGTATTCTACAAAATATGTTAAAAAAAACTGTTACTTGAAGGAAATGCTTCTGAGTTAAGAAACAATAAAAGGGTTATTAAAACGCACCGGCTTGTTTTTACATTAAAGAGAAAATGAATACTGTGATAAAATAAATTTTCGATTAATCGATTGATTGGCATAAATTATTCGAATTATTATCTTTTTGCTAAGGCGCCGAATGTTTAGCTGACAGCTTACTTAAATAAATAATGAATTTAAATTTTTAAAAATATTTTTCATTTATGTTCCACATTGTAATGAAATTCACATTTGAAAAACATTTGAGAATAACGTTTGAAAGCAAGTTGAAACTATTAGTTTCTGTTGAAAATGCTATGATTTTCAATTCATTATCAAACGTTTATCGTTTGAAAAAAGGTTTAATTTCATTTAATTTAATTATTGCGCAAGTTTCAGGTCGCAATTTTGGAGATAATTTGGTGAAGGTAGGTGTTTTAATTGTCGCCCGAAAACTTTCCATATGCATTTGCATAAGTAATTTTTTTTCTGTTAGGACCACTCAGGGGTTGACCCCTACTAATGTATTGCATTGTGTTGGAACTTGGAAAATAGGTTATGGGAAGGAGGTTAGAGGGAGTAGTGTTTGTGAACATTCGACTTGAACTTATTCATGTTGTAAGTGAAAGGGAAGACTTCTGCACGAACAATTCGGGGAAAAAAACGAATTCTCTCTGTAATGCGTTGTACGATCCACCTGACAATCGACCACAAAAGGATGGGCTCTTGAGGAAAAACGTGTTTTACGAACAAACGTGCGGGTTTCGGGAACCAGATCCCTAATTTCGTCAGAACACATCCCATTGTAGTAACGATAAAACAGGCAAATACAACCAACATTGTGACGGTGCTCAAGGGAGTCAATCGAATTGGATACCCTACTGTCACCAATGAGAACCTTCGCCCTCTTCTGCACGTGGTCGGGAACCTTCAAACTAGACTTTGAAGCACCGGCCCATTCATGAGAGTTGTACTCCATACGCGGTCGGATATAGGAGGTATAAACAGTAAGGAGATCAGAACGAGTAAAGTACATCTTACACCGTCTGAGACACTTGAATGCTTCTTTAGAAACCTTGAATACATATTCTGTCCATCGGACATCACATTGTAACTTCATGCCCAGAACATCAAGAGATTCTGATTCCTCGATAATTATACCACCTATTTATACAGATGAGGCACCCTGATATGTCGCGCGTTTATGCGTCAGCACGCAACATTGGGTTTTTCGGGCATTTCAATCGACCCTTTTTCCACAACCCCATTCCGAGACTATGTCGAGGTCTCGGCCAAGCGTATCATTCATATTCTGCCTCATAGCACCGGCATCGGATACGCTTGGTCTGCATTCAAATGAGTACGAATGGCAAAGGTTGCTGTCATCTGCAAAAGAGTAGACAGTGTTGGAGGAGTGACATAGGAGGTCATTTAGAAAAATAAGCAATAGAGTAGGAGAAAGAACGGAGCCTTGCGGCATCCCTGAATGAATCTTGAACTCGTTTGACGAAACCACATCCATAACAACTCGTATAATGCGATCTCCAAAAAACTCGATATAAATCGAGAGAAATTATCACCGACACCAAATGCAAATTCACTTTAACCATAATTTTGAAATATTTTTGGGCGATTTTTCGATTTATTATTTTGATATATTCTTCACTTAGATAGTTAAAATTACCGGCTGTTAAATCTAGTAAAACCACTTTTGTTTTCAGTAATTAATATATTTTTATTCATTGAAATGCTGAATTCAAAATTCTTAATTCGGAAATCTCTTTGCCGGGCGACATCTCATTAGTATTAAAAGGCTTATCCTATGATCTGCTGATGATAACGTAAAGTTTAAATTTCCATAAGAAAAATTATTTCAATGCAAAAATATTAATTAACTCATATTGTGTCTTATTTGTTCACTGCTACTTTAAATTTCTTGAGGAAGAAATCTCCAGAACAAACTTTGTATACATTAACTTTAATTTGTTTTAAATTGGTATCAAATTAAATTCTAAACACACTTAAATCCATGTTTTTAAATAAATATTGCAACTTGCAAACTGACTTAACAGAAGTACAAACATATAAAGTTATCTATGAACGTACCTTCATACGTACGTAAATATCCAAGATACTTACAACATTTTGTAATTTACCAATATTGTGGTAAATCAAATACGTACCCAAATAACTAAGGATATTCCTCTTCTTTTCCCTTTTTTGCAATTTTTTTTTGTTTGAGGCAGACTTAATAACAATTTCCATCTAAACATACAAAATCTAAAATCTCTTAAAATATGTGGATATAAAAAAGGTGGTTGGTCGGTCGGTCGGTCGGTCGGATGGTTGGTTGTTTGGTCGGTGGTTCTCATGTGTTTGTTGCATCCAAAGCACATTTTATACAAAGTGCACACTGTGCTTTTATTGTAAATGTATTTTGATGCTTGTTTAGTTGAAGAAAAAACAATAAAAACGAAAATCCGAAAAAGAGGAATGTGCAACAATTTATAAAAGTGCAACCAGTAAAAAGACATAAACTCAAAACAACACCCAAAATGAACAAAACCAAAAAAAAAAAAAAAAGAAAAATTGAAATGGAAAAAGAAATATTGACTCAAAACATACAAGAATGACTGTGACTGTGTGTGCGTGTGTGAATGTTTATTAAAGCAGTTTACAGGTTGTGTCAAGGATACGCATTTCATACTCAATATACTAAGTAACTGGGTGGAGGTTGGCGTTGCATGTTTGTGTATATTGAAATCGTATTTTTCCGCATTTTATACTTTGTAAAGTACCAAGCAGACGTCACTGAGGCACAAAGCAAAGGAGTCAATTCATGTTTTTAATTACGACTGTTCACGAATTTTTACTTCTTTTACCAGTAAATCAAATTTAAGTGCGCTGAATTCAATGATGTTAGTTAATTTTCGAAATTAGCGCTCGTATTCGCGATTAAGAACTTGAAACTTTCGATCAAAAGTACGCTTTAAATATAACAAGCTGCTTATAGTTTCGAATAAAATCAATTTAATTAGTGGACGTACCTTATCGAATCTATCAGAAACTACCATCTTATTTTGTTTTGTCCATTGTGTAAAAAACGCTTATTTTATTAAAGAGCACAAAAAAAAACAATTTTCGTTTTAAGATTTATTAAGTCGTTTTTGAAAAGCATTTCTTGGATTGATTTCAAAGCTTCTTTGCCTTAATCAAACAAAGAAGTTATATTCGTTTTAAAATCAGATCGGAATAGTAAAACCCCTGAAGTTATGGTGTTTTCTTTTCTACAAAAAAAATGTGCCTTTTTTTTAAAAAAATTCAATTTGGTGTCTTTTTCTTAAAAATTTTGCGCCCGAAAAGGGTGGCTTGTTTTATTCTAAAAAACTCATGCTTTTCGGGAGCTAAATTTTAAAAAAACAGACACCAAATTGCATTTTTTTTAAAAAAAAGGCACATTTTTTGTAGAAAAGAAAACACCATTAATCATTCAAATCGGAGTATAAAAACCAGTTTCATTAGCAGGTATGTGATGAAAATCGATCGATTTCAAAACGAACTTTTTTAAAAAGTGTAATGAATTTCGAAGCGTTTTTAAACCCATTTCTGAATTATAGTCTTGAATTTTCGTTCAGAATACACTTCAGTCAACGTATGAAATGTAACATTTAAAAGAACAAATACTGAAAATAAAAAGAATAGGAATTTAAAATACATTTGAAAACGATATTTTCGGCTTATCAATCGATTTCCATCACATCAGCTGTATGCATTCAAAGATGGTGTCTTGGAATCTAAAACGCTAGAAGCACTTTTTTTTTAGAAAGATGTTCCTTTTAAAGATTGAATTTGTTTAGTTCTCTGTAATACAGTTCTAGAAAAATGTTATTCTTTCTTTATAGCGAATGTTTCGTTGTTGTTGTTGTTGTTGCAGCGTGTGCTGTGTTCTAGTTAAAGGTAGAAAGGTAAAATAGATTTTTGTTGCTGTTTTTATTGTGTTGCATTATTATTGTTGCTGTTGTTGTTGCTGCTGCTGCTGCTTTTATAAACATCATGCCACTAATGTCTAGCTTTGGAACTGTAGATATATGTAGCTTTTTAAAACATTACATTGCAATATTTTGTTGCTTGTTGTTTTTGCTGCTGCCTTTTTGTCCTCCACTTCTATAAAGTTATTTTTTTCTATTCCTTTTGCTTCCATTTGTTTTTTTTTTTGATTGCCTTAACATAGTGGTGGATTATATTTGTCCTTGTTGGATTGATTTTTTTGCACTTTAGTTTTAGATTTTTGTTAAAAAGATGGGTTTTTGTTTTTTTGGTGCCTGAGTTGCTTCCTTTTTCTCCAGCTCCAATTCTAAAACGTCTACAGTTGTCTACTTTGTTTAGAGTTGTTTTTTGTTTTGTTTTGTTGCATGTACGTATGTATGTATGTATGTGTATGTGCATGTGGATGAGTGTCTGATTTAGAAATGTTTTTGCTGTGGAGTTCTTTCATGGATTTTTGTTCAAAATTCTGGTAAAATGCATTTCAATATTTTTTTGCCCTGAAGTTGTCATTATTATTCCCGCACTTTTATTTTTTCCTTTCGTTTCGTTCCGTTAAGAGCCACTAAATTTTTGTTTACTTAGTTGCTTGTCAATTGTGTATTTTGTTGTTGCTGTTGTTCTGGCTCCTTCTATTTGTATCTTTAATTTCTGCTCCATGTTAGATTTCATGGCTGTCAGTTTTGTTTATTGGCTGACAGTTGTGGTCAACGTAATTCTATACGAATATTCTTCTCTTTTTTTTTTCTTTTTTGTAGAGTTTTTGTTTCGGTTTTCTTTCTTTTACATTGATTTCTTTTTTTGGACTCTTTATCTCGAATTTGGTGGCTTAAGCAGAGAATTAGAATGCAATTAATAGAAAAAAAAACAAATTTTAAAAACGTTGTTGCAATTTGATAGAGTTTGAAAGCCTCTGGAATTAAAGTTCAAGTCAAGTACATTTAAATAAAGAAAGTAGCACCCCATCATTTCCCTTTAAACGTCTACTTACTATAAATATTTATTTAATTTTTATTGATCGTTTAAATCAAAAATTTGTGTATGCCTGATTTTATTTTTAAACCCTTGAGGTTTACCTTCGTAGGGAATGACAGGGTATATAAATATAAGTTTATCTTAATATATAATATAATCTGGGTCCTTATGAAAGGAGAAATTAATTTTACAATGTCCGCCTGTCTGTTGAAATGGGGTTTCCGAAGACCCCAGATATGATGCCGACCAGGTTATTGCATATTTATGTCACATTTGCTCCACTCAAATTTTGTTATTTAAATTAAACCAGATCAGTGCATAAATATACGAAATATCACAACTGCGTCTAAATTTTACGCATAAATATAAAATTGTTACCCATAAACTTTAACTTTTTGAAGCCCTCTTAAAATGAATGAACTTAAAGCCGGTTTAACGATTTCGAACGTCAACGTTCGCATAGAAAAATTATATTTAAAACAAAAAACAAAATTCAAAAATTTGTTTTTGTTTTAAATGTAATTTTCTATGCGAACGCTAACGTTAGTAGAATACTGGTAGTGAAAATTTGCAAAATTGATTCATTTATAATCTAAAATAATGGTTCTAGAACAATAGCGGCCTTATCATATGAGCTAGATGGACCAAATTTGGCTCCAATATTTTTTAAATATACACAAGAGGTATTAAATATTTAAAATCAACCAAATCGGTCCACTACTTAACCTGGCCGCCATACAAGTGTCCTATCAATTTAAGGGCTTTATTGCGATTGGGTCAATACAAAAAAGCTAGCTTGATGAAATTGAGCTCCAATATTCTCAGCGTATGAAATTGGTTTGCTTTTCAAACTCAGGGAAATTGGCTTTTTTTCATCTAGCGCTCATACAAATATGCTCCCGAAATAAAGGAGTTTGTCTCGATAGCCGTATGAGCCAAATGAACCAAATATTTAAAGTCAGCCAAATTGGTCTATTATTTTACCTGGCCCCCCTACAAGTATCCTACCAAGTTAAGGGTTTTAGTGTGATAGGGTCCACACAAAACAAGCTACTTGGACAAATTAAGCTCAAATATAACGTTCTGCTTTTTTTTCAAACATGATGAAGGGTATCTAAGATTCGGCACTGCCGACTAAAGCACTCTTACACGTTTTTGTTCACTTTGTTCTTATTTTTGTGTTTCTAGAAAAAATATTTGCATGCGAAAATGAATTACAAATGACATTTAATATTTTTAAAAGACACGCAATCTAATGCCTGTAGACATTTCAAACGCAAATAAAACCATTTTAATTTATTGCTAAATGCTAGATTGAAATATAAATATTTTGCTGAATTAAAAAGGTTTTCCAATTAGAATTTAATTATTTCAAAGTTGTTGGGTTAATGCCCATTGAATTCGAATTCGAAGGTGTAAAATGCATTATCTTAGCTCATAACTTAAAAGTAATTCACTGAATTTAACTTTGGGTAAACCAAAGTTAAGAACTTAAACTTTTTTCTTATCGATGGCTCGATGAACAAATGGTTTCATAAGCTGCCTTGGTTTAACCTCTTTTTTGTGGTTACAGCAAACATTAGTTAGCAGGGGCCAGCTACGTCACCTTTGTAATATTTTTAAGATAATTCTCTCAATAATAAGGGATTTAACAACAATCACCCCGTGGCCTTCTTCTGACTCATCAGTAACTAGTCCAGAACACTCAGATCTTGCTTCCACGATACCACCTTGTAATCCGGCCCGCAGTGAACTTTTAGCGATTTTAAACTCCAAGCAACCTTCAGTTATTGTCTAGACCTACTTTTCCCGAAAGTATAAAAAGCTTTCTTTATCCTCTATCGATAGTCGTCCCATTCAGTTTTTACGAAAGGTTGTGACATAATTTTCTATAGCATCGGCCCAGAAAAAACTGTGTTCCAAAAGGAGTATGTTGAATGTATGAATTCATACCTCAAATCGCTTCAAACCTGCTAATAGGATGCCTGATTTTTGTATGGGGTGTTCCCGGTTTGGAGGACTATTTTTTGCTGAAAATAAGCGCTTCTTTTAACATGCAAATAAGGCACTCCTAAAGTACTTTTTAAGGGCTAACTAAATCTTTAATATTTTGCTTTTAATTGTTGAAATGCCTTTTTCAATCATTTTCGCAGTCCATAACATTTTTTTTATTTTTTTCGCTTTAAAACTTTCTTTGTTGTCAACACTAAAATAGCAGATTTTTTGTATATTTTATTCTTTATCATATACTGCTTATAAGAGCTCTCTTATTGAAGCGCTCGATTATGTGCTTTTTCTCTTAAGTGCTTCAAAAATCCCAATTTTTTCATTAAGGAATAATTTGAATTTCAATTGTACAAAGCTCTTGACAGACATTTTATAAGTAAAAGAGAAATTTGTATCGTCAAAACTGAGATAGAGGTATACACCTCCACGTTTATCCCTATACTTATCTACGCCTGTGAATCATGGTCACACACGTAAATGATGCATTTGCACAGTGAAGTGTGATAACACCGAAGATAGAGAGAGAGAGAGATTTAGAAGTAGCCAGTAGGTAGATGCTTTAGATAACAGAACAGCAAATTGTAGAATGCGATGGTGTGGAGATGTTTTGCGAATGAATGACGCTAGATAACCGCAGCAAGTACTCCACACAAAATCAACTGTTTTCCGTCCAGGAGGGCGAAAAAGAATATCCTGGTGGGAGACTATTACCCCCTTGCATTTTACGCTTTTTTGCTGCCAACTCAGCTGTATAAAAAAGTAGAATCTGTGTGGTTTTACGTAACAAGTTACATGCACAAAAGCGTAGGATGCCTTGAGGCATTCAATGCGAAAAGGCTTACTTTTACAAGCACCACAAGCAGCATTCGAACAAATCAGCTGATTTTGACGAATAAAATTTTATTTCTACTTGCGGTTATGCAGCATCAAAAGCGTGGAATTTAATTATTTCCTAATAATTCTTACCTACCAGCTAACAATCAAACACTAACCGAACTCGAAAAGTGTTCTTCGACTAGCTCGTCCCTTAGCAAATCTTTTCAGTACTTTATACCATGCCGCAGAATTTCCAGTCTGCCAAAACGTTGCTTATGTAACGCCAATTCCTAAAAAAGAATGGCTAATAACCCTTAAAATTACCGTCCAATTGCAATTTGTTCGGCACTTTCCAAAGTTATAGAGAGTATGTTAAATTATCATCTTGTCAAATATTTAGAGTCAAACTACCTACTAAGCGACCGCCAGTATGGCTTCTGTAGAGGTCGCTCTACTGGAGACTTACTGGCTCTATTATCACAAAATTGCTTTAGATATTTCCAAGGCGTTCGACAGGATCTGGCATGGTGGACTCTTGTCAAAACTTGTAGCATTTGGTGTCGGAGATAATTTCTCTCGATTTATATCGAGTTTTTTTCGGAGATCGCATTATACGAGTTGTTATAGATGGGGTTTCGTTAAACGAGTTCAAGATTCATTCAGGGGTGCTGCAAGGCTCCGTTCTTTCGCCTCATCTGTATATATGAGTTGTATAATTATTAAGGAATCAGAATCTCTTGATGTTCTTGGCATGAAGATACAATGTGATGTCCGATGGACAGAATATTTATTCAAGGTGTCGAAAGAAGCATTCAAGTGCCTCGGTTTTTTTAAAACGGTGTAAGACATACTTCACTCCATCTGATCCCCTTACTTTTTATACCACCTATATCCGACCGCGTATGGAATACAACTCTCATCTGTGGGCCGGTACTTCAAAGTTTACTTTGGAGCTTCTCGACCGCGTGCAGGAGAGGGCGAAGGTTCTCAATCGTGACAGTAGGGTATCCAATTCGATTGACTCCCTTGAGCACCGTCACAATGTTGGTTGTAGTTGCCTGTTTTATCGTTACTGCAATGGGATGTGTTTTGGAAATTAGGAATCTGGTTCCCGAAACCCGCACGTTAGTTCGTAATACACGTTTTCCTCAAGAGCCCATCCTTTTGTGGTCGATTGGCAGGTGAATCGTACAACGCATTACAGTGAGAATTTGTTTTTACCCCCGGATTGTTCGTAAATAAGTTCAAGTCGAATGTTCACAAACACTACTCCCTCTATCCTCCTTCCCATGACCTATTTTCCTAGTTCCAACACAATGCAATGCATTAGTAGGGGTCAACCCCTGAGTGCTGATCTCAACAGAAAAAAAGTATGAAAAACAGGCAATTCATGGAGTCGAAAACGCGTGGTGTACACCTCCAGCTTTGAGGAAACCTTTACAAAACGTGATGTTGACCCAAAAAACAACATTCCAGGACTAATGGTAATAAAGTAGTACCTCTACACTGCAGGGTATACATATTCCATAGAAGAGGACAGGAATAAACATTTAAGATATTCGTTGAAAGGCCATAAAACGGCTGGCATATGAACTGCAGCCAAGAGACATCGAACGTCGATTCTGTTTAGCGAAATAGCTGATTTAGAATAACGAATAAAATCGAAAATGGGAAGCTCTTTAATGAGGTCGGAGGTAGCAAAAATTGTCTTAACTTCTACTTTAGCAAGACTTGAAAATGGGAAAATTTTATGAAAAAGTTAAAAAATATTTCCAAACAAACTTCTAAAACACTTTAAATATGCTTCTGGCCCATAGGGCCCATGGGCCACATTTTGAGAACGTTTGCTTTAAACGTAGAAACGTAGTCTGAAAACTTGAATTCGCAAATTATTAAACATTTGAGCAAATAGTGTAAAAGGAATTTTAAAAATGCTCTCAAAATTGTTTAGTTTCGCCGTAATTCCAATTTTATGAAAATTTATTCCTCCTTCACACACAAATAAAAGAAAATAAAAAAAAATTTAATTTTAATATTTAAACTTTCTACAATTCCTTTGTACTATTACATGCATTTACTTACATTCATACACACACAATTACAATTTCCTTCTTTCGTATCTGTGTGTGCATGTGTACTTAGATGTAGTCGTACTGTAAGTTAGACGACCTGACATGAATGCCTTTAAATAAGAGTTTTCAGAACCTTTTTTCTTTTTTCTTTCTTTTTTCATTTTTTGTTTTTGTAGTTGTTGTTGTTTTATGTGTCTTGTTTTTGGCTTTTGTTGCTTTTGCACTACTAGACTTGAATTTACTGTAGTAGAAGAGTATTGTACTCGTTGACACAGACTAACAGTCAGGTTGTGCTCTGAAAGGACAGTGGGTGGTGAAAATAATATTATTTTAATTTTGCTAATTATTACCATTATGTTCTTATTTTTTGAAATCTGTCTGATATCTTAGATTTTAAACAAACTTACTTTAGTTAATTTTCATTCTATAAACTGATTTATAAAGCAAATCAAATAGATTTCTAAATCTTAAAATGATTTTTTATTTTGCATAAAACACAAAAGCTTTATATTTTAAAAAGTCTCATCATAAAAATCTACTTAATTGTACAACTTGATTGTTACGATTATTAATTTAGTAAGCTTCAACTTTTACCACCCACTGTTTCAACATACTAATACATTCACTTAGCTCTTTTTCGTTTTTAAAGCTACGTATGTTGGTATGTATTCATAGTGGCATAAAATCCCCATAATATTGTGATTTCCTTCTTTATTTTTTTCTTTAAATTTATTTTTTTTAACACAAAACTAAAAAAATAAATAAAAAAATAGAGAAAAAAACAGAACCATAGCAAAAATGCATTCCCATAAGACCATAACTACTGCACATTTTGATAAAACATAGAATACCTACCAACCTATAGCAACGTTTTATACACATACATAACTTTAAACATACAAATATGTATGTATGTTGCTACACACCTTCATACAGATATAACCCAATCCTCTCTAGTTAAACCATTATCCATGTCATGTTGAAAAAAATAAATGGTTCTGGTAAAATTGTGGCCCCAGTAGGATATTTTTAAAAAAAGAATCCAAAAGTTTTTATTACGTACAACTAATTCGCGCAGGAAACAATTTTAAAGAGATACAAAATGTGAACAAAACGTTTGTATAGCTGAAGATCTAAGATCAAGTTGTTTTAAGATCTTTCGTTGTTATTACAGGTTTGAACAACTAATTCAAAAGGTCCAGGGCATGACGGAATTGAAGGTAACAAACTTTGAAGAGAAGAAGCCTTGAACTAGGGAACAACTACTTTGGAGGTTCCATTTTTATTTCAGGAAATTTCTTCACCTTTTTAGGCATTCTCTACGACGAATAAAACAAAAATTATATAAACTACCAATATAAATTCAATTGAGCTTGCAAGAGACGTTCTACTTGAGCTCTATCTGCTTGGACTTTTTCCTTAAAGTAGCTGTTACTTGGAAAAAAGTGTAATTAGCTGAGCATACTTTTTGTATTTTCCTACATTAGGTTATGTTCAATGGTCAGTCGACGCGAAGGCGGCTCATTTGGATCCTTATAGTGGTTCCTTTGTGATACCTTGAACCAGTGACCAATAGCAGCCAGAATGCAAAAGATTATACCCATACATCACTGCATCCTCGAACCATATCGACATCCTGCAAAAAAGCATTCAAGCTCAACAATTTAGATCTCCTGAAATGCCTCATCCTAATAGCCCCGAGACATTGACAGGCAAAGTCAAACACCATTTCCTCCTCCTCATTATGGCAACTTCTACAGTAGTCATTATGACTTTGATTAGTCCTCATCTCATGGGTCCCATCGTACAGGACGCCATCACTATTTTTATCTGGTCCCTAATACAACCAAGTAGTACGCGGGGTTTTCCTGCGTCATAGCCATGTTGTCCTGGTCATTGAGCAGGTATTTTTACCCTGCCATCTCTCCTGTGCCCATCTGTATGACTCACGTTTGCGGAAAATTCTACAGCGAGGCCATCGAGGAACATATCGTCAAAAAACACCTCTTTTTGGGAAGGACGTCTGCAGTTTGGTTTCCCAGAAACCCACTATGCCCTGGTACCCATGCAAGTGTAACCATAGAATGTTCCGCAAGCTCATTTAGAAACATCCGTAATTGCACTGTTAACCTTGATGTCGTGAAGACACCAGCCAGAGGTGCAATGGCGGACTAGCTGTCCGCAACTATTCGTATATCCTTCGACGCTCGCTTTATGGCAGAGATTTCCACCTGCCAGACACTGCTCTCATCCGGCAGCCAAAAAGGGAACATTATGCCCGATTCCTCGATAAAAAACCTCCAGCTATAAAGAAAAAAAATTCAACTGATTTCAATTAAAAAAATTTTTTACAAAATAAAAATTAATCAAATTGGCACCATTAAACAAATTAATAGTATCAATTAAATATTTTTTGATATTATCAAAATTTTCTGCAGCAATGTTTTTAAAATAAGTAAACTGATTTTTTTGAATAAAAGTTTAACTAACAAAAAATTGGCGAGAATTTATTCTGTGAACACTTCAACTCCTATTAGAACCATCAGTGTAGACCCTTAGGATTGGTTCCAGAGATCGCGTATCATCGAACAGCCCATCAGCATTGCAATAATAAGCCGTGAATAGTTCTGCGAAAAAGGGTTCCGGAGTGCATTAGTCCAATCCCACCAAGTCACCCGCTGTTTTAGCGTGATTCTGGCATGACAATAGTTCCGCGTGCCTTTTAACGAATTTTGAATCTATTATGGAGAGTCACGTATGGATTCTGCTGGTTGACTTTAACGTAAAGGAGAAACTTTGCCACAGACATCTGATTCTCTATTGCAACTTACAGTTAGACCCCCCCTTGTGCAAAAAAAAAGTTAAAGTTCACATTAGTTAACCAACACATTTAGCCCAAACACTTTAGACCCGGTCTTTGACGTAGCCCCAAAAAAAGTCTAACGGCGTAACATCGAATGATCTTGGTGGCCAATTGAGGTCGCCAAAACATGAAATTATGAGTTCTGGATACTTTTCATGCAACGAAACCAAATTTTCTAGTGTTGTGTGTCTCGTGGCACCGCCTCAAATGCAGGTCAAAAAAAGTGGTTTATCATACAGCCAAAGCTAAGATCGCCTTGTAATCGACAAATTCGAATTATACGCCGCACGTTCACTAACAAAAGCAATATATTCGGTAGTGCCCACATTGCGATGATGCACAGGTCTGACAACATCTGTAACGCTTCCAGTCTCTACAGCTTTCTTTATAATCTTGCCAATTCCATGCACAGAACGCGATTATCACGATCATAATCATCCAGCAATCTTCGAACAGCGGTGGCCACGCTTATACTGGGTTTTTGAGATCTCAGTTAAAATAGGTTAAGTTAATCTGAAAATAGCTTTGTGCCGCCATTACCAAGTTTGCATACAAAATTTTTATGGAACAGCTTAGTTTTACTTCTTGAATGAAATAATTAAAAAAAATAACATTTTACCGCTTAGACTTAATCCACATTCGAAAACCCTGGCCTTAATCCGCCACTGTTTTAGTAGGTTAACAATATTTCGCGTTGTTCGGTTGGTAAACGGTGTATATTCGTGAGTGGCGAACTTTTCACTTAATAAATGACATTTAAGATGACAGATGTAACAGCTTACTGCCTTGCCAGACTGGCGGTTTTGAAACCACTAAATAGATAACCCGTTATTGCATATTTTTAATCCTGATTTTAGCATTTCCTGGTATAAGTGTAAAAACATACGCGACTTCCCCGATTGCCATTTAGTAATCCAAGCACTTAATTCTACAATTGTGCTACTCCTTTTTTTTCCTACTGACCCAAACTATTATTCTTACAGTAGTGCACGCTAACAATCGAACCTACTATATGCTATTGTATTGGATTCTAGGAGCATTGGTGTGTCTGTCTGTCTGTCTATAAACTTAGTTGGTTGAATGAATGTGCCTTAATGTGTGTATATTTGTTTAGTATATCCGACTGAATGTCATTCCCTCGGTATGACAGACTGTGTGTTGAGTTTAAAATGTTTAAGGTAATGTTATACTATTTTAGCCATAATGTACATTTTACAAACATTTGTCACAAAGCAAGAGCAAAAAAAAAAAACAAAAATGAACGTTAACGTTAACGAAATTTATAAAAAAAAGAGAAATATATTTGCAATGAAACTTGTGTGATGAGCCTGGTAAAATGCGCGCCAAAAAGGAAGCGATAAAAGCGCCATCTATATGTATATGGCAAATATATTTACTTATAATGATGTGTGCACACTCAAACACACACATACGGAACACGTATATTTTTCGTGTGAGTATTTGTAATTGTTAAAGGCCCAGAAGTTTTAAAGGTGGCAAAATATATTTCATAGCTACTCTGTTCATCATCAATTGAAAAATATTTGCATTGTTTAATCTTTCGCTCCCTTTTTAAGGGAAAAATATGTGATTTAACTGCAACAGGTAATGGGTAAAGTAAAGAGTTTATTACTTTGTATTGGATTTTATTAAACCCTTTTTTCGTCTATAAAGTTTACAATAATTTTTCTCCTAAGACACTTCTAAAGGGTAATTTACACTCCCGCTCCAGCTTACGTATTTTGAGAAAAATACAACCCTGTGACGATAAATTGTTATTGTTTTGAAAAATTTCAAACAACAATTAGATCAGGGTAGCATTTCCGTCAAAAAACTTAAGACTTGTGTGATAGTGTTAAATGGCCTTAATATCTTGACCTGAAACCATCACCTGAACTACTGGGCAGTACGAGTTTTTACTGACTTTATAAATTCTGAAAACGTGGTACGAAATGGTTGCATTAGTTTAGTTTAATGGCATGATGATGATGGCGATGCATATGAGTACTAGTGACTCCACTACTCCTTCCAACTGCTAAACATGATACGTGTGGCATAAATACTCGTACTTTAAAGCTTTAGTTGTTGTTGCTATTATTCGGATTTTGTGTGTGTGTCTGTTTGTTCTTGCTGCTGAAACCGACTGCAACAACACCACCAATTGATGTAGTTACTTGCTGTTGCAGTTATTTTTTGATGATGACGACGACGACAATGTTTATGATCAGCGTATTTATCATCATCGTCATGATGAGGATGATAATGACGATAGTGAGGAGGACAATGATTTCCAATATAAACACTCGTACAGTGATGGTGTTGATGTTGTTGGTGGTGGTGTGGCCGTTTGATTTTAAAAAAATGAAAAACAAGTTTTTTTTTTCTTTTCTTTATTTTAATGTCGTTTACAGGCCTTAAACCATGCAATGTGAGTTTTACCTCTCATTTTTGCATTTTCTCTTTGCTTTCAAAGCTTTTATTTAAATTTGTTGGATTTTATTTTTCCATTTTAGTTTTTATATATTTTTAAGTTTTCATTTTAATGTCCGTTGCCAGTTATTTGCAGTTGCCATTCATTTCTGTGCTCCTTTTCTTGCATTTAGTTAAAGTTTCAGTTGGCAAATGTTGTTTGATATATGTAAATCTGTTTATAGAGCTGCATGTAAATACATGCAATTTTTCATGCGCCACTTTTTATTTAAGTTTTTTTTTTTTTAATTTAAAGTGTTGAAAAAAGTCCGTATCACTTTGTATTGTTGTATTATTTTCGTGTTTAAAAATGTAAATTGTTTTATACATTGTATTTTTGTGATAAGTTTTGCATTTTTTTAAATATAAAGATACAAGATATTTAAGGGTGTTATAGATTTTGAAAATATTGAGGGCCCAAATAAGACGCATTGAAGTCGTTGTTGCTGTTCTTGCTGGAGAAGACTTTAGATTTTAAGGTTCAACTTTAAAATTCTCTACAATGTTGTTCTGAAAATGGTTCAATTAGCCAAAACGGTGACGAGTTAAGACAGATCGATCTTTTTCAACGCTCTGGCATACAGTTTCTATGATGCCTTCAGTGCGAATATTGCGATGAACAACTGTTCAATATTCCATCGTTTCTCGAAAAGTGAAAAAACTGTGTCCTATCTTTGAGTACTTATACCGATCGACTGGCTGGCAAGCTAACTTGCTGTCCGTGTAAATCTTGTGCGCAAAGTACAGGTCGCAATTTTTGAGAAAATTTTATGAAATTTTGTACCTTGAAAATTTGCAAATTTTAAAACAACAATAACACTATCGAAGAAGAGAAAAAAAACTTGCATGTTTTGTGTAGAATTAACAACAACACTACAAAACGAAAAACCATCAATTGTTTTCGTGTTTAAAAAATAAAATAAGAAGCAAAAATTCCCGAATTCTATTTGTTTAAATTATTTATTTACATAAAATTTTCAAAGTAAAATAAATTCGAAAATTATATCGGGCATGCTGCTGTTGACTTATAACTTTGAGTTTTTCTGTAGACAATGGGGGAATACAACAAATATAAAACAAACATATGTGTGTGTAAACGGGTAAGTTAATTATAATATTCTCTCCTCCCTCTCTCTCTCTCTCTCTCTGGTTCTTTGGTGTAAGGCCTGGACCAGAATAAAGTAGTTGTAGTAGTGGCTGAAACTGACGAATTCTCTGTAGCGCAACAAAGTTTAAAATTTCGAATTTTGCGCTTCAACTGCAACGACTACTACAACTACGTGTTCTGTTGACAGTACTTTGAAACTGCCGTTTTTAACATTTGACAGATTGCAGCGCTACTCGTAAAGTAGTACTACTTAAGTGCTCAGCTATGTAAGAATCAAAATCTCACTTACTGATTAATTCAAGTACGAATTGGGGATTAAAACCAACTAAGAAATTCAAGCTCAGTTTGAGATTAATTTGTTTCTCACTTTTACTTAAGCCAATACCGTTTTCGAATTATTTCGAGTACGAGGCACTGAATAATCTGTATTTTCATCAAGCATTCTGTACTGAATTTAAGGAAAGCCGTACTTTGTCCTCGTCCATATTATGTAACATTTGCTCCGAAACATTTCAGTTTGTTAATGAAAGGGGAAAGACGAATGGAAAATTGTATTTTGTTTCATGTACAAGCAGTTTTTGTAAGTTTTTTATTGAATGGAAAAAAGAAGAAAGTGTAGCATGTAACGGTCTAAATTTTTCTTAGTTTTTACGAACAATAAGTAGCAGTAGCATGCCTCAAACATCCGGCTCCTATCTCGTCGTCTAATAGGTGGATTCGTGGCTACTATGTCCCGATAATAAATTAAATAAAAAAACCACAGGGAGAAACAGAAACAAATGTTAATTTGCATGCTAAAATTACTGACAGGAAAAGAAACATGGAAAACCTAAACCGAAATTAAAATATCATATAACCTTCATTATTTTATTTGTTGTGATTGATGTTGTCACAGTTTTAATAACCCCCCAACCATGATCATGAAAATCTCGTAAAATTCTAATATTTCATGATCCCAAACAAATCAAATTACCTCTACCAGTAGCTTTGTGGAAATCAAAAACAGTTTAATTTAAAAATGTATGTTTATAATTATTTATTAAGAGAAAAAAAAACATTACCACTAACTTCATAACAAATACCCAGAACTGCATTACCATTGACAAAAATGCATGAACAAAACGCAGAGTGGTATTAATGCACTTAAATGTTAATTCATATAACAAAAAAAATCCCTTTTCTGATTCAACTGTTACAGATTCAAACAAAAATTTTAAAATACGAAAAATTACGAAATATCTCTCTTGCTACAAGCGCCACTGCAAAAGAGAGAAGGCATACAAAATACTTAAATGCTGAAAAAAATGTTTAATTTTTTGCAGCAAATGTTTTATAAAATGGACGAGGAATTGCCGTACTATTGATTTTTTCTTTTCCGTCCATACAAGCTTCTTTCCATGATTAACTGCAGGTCCTTTATAACCCTCTCCCTAAAAATACCTAAAGCAGATAAAACCTCATAATGATGTTAATATGTACTTAGATAAGATTAGGTAAAAATAACTCTCATTTACATCTTAACCCCATAACATACTTTTTTGTTGAAGGCCCCATGATACCCATGGGTCTCAAATTAGGTATTGCCTATAAATACTGTGGTGTAAGCTATCACATGGTCGTGCTTGACCGACTGACTATTATTTTCGTTTTGTGTTTTTGTGAAGTCATCGATTTTTGTGGTTTGTTATCTTCGTTTTCTAATAAATTTTGTCTGAATTACAGATTCTTCCCCAAATATTTTGATTCGATTATTTAAATTTTACAATTTTTTATTTTAGCTTTTGTGCGAAAACAATTATGTATTTGTTGTATACAATAAGTCACCTTAAGTTTACAAATACATGCACTACCTATAAATAATACCAACTGCAATACCCACACAGTATTTAGATCTGTATTTTAAACCAATAAAAAGAAATTAAAAAAAAAAGAATTTATTAAATGAATACACAAAACAAATAAAAATCATTTAAGTAAACATTTTTAAAATCAACAAAAAAAAGTTCAAATGGTCTATTAAAACATTTTCACAAAATAAAATAAACCTCAAAATTAGCAACAAACGTGCAACAAAAAATACAAAAACACACAAGCAAAACAAACAAATAAATTAAACAAAAATTCCCTTTTTAGTTTAGATTTTTCAAATTAAATAAAATAAATGTTAAATAAAACAGAGGAACTGTGTAAAAGAGTAATAATATTAGCAATATTTTAGTTACAACAACAGTAACGGCAGCAGGAGTAGCAACAACAGCAACATATTGTCTATGTGTCTAGACATAAAAAATCATAAAAATAAATTTTCAGTTTATAAAGCCAACGAAAACGCACAAACTAACAAATACATCATCAATAAACAAACACATGCATGCATACGTAAATACAATCACATACACATGCACAGAAGAAACTGATACTGTTACAAGTGCCTGTTGTTGTATTACAAATTCGATTATGAGATAAAAATGGAAAAAACAAATTTTTCAAAAAAAGAAAAAAATATTAGTGGTTAGGTCTGATAAACGTTTTATAACAAATTCAAAAATATTTATAACAAACACATACATATTTCTACATACAGACATACATCTTTGTGTGTATGAGTGTTTTTGTATACACAGAGCGAAAACCGATAGAAAAATATCAAAATTCACACCACATTTGTGCTAAATTTGACATCGGATGATATTGAATTGGCAACATTTTGTTTCTATTTTAACAAAATAGCATTATCATTTAGACGACAGCCTCGCGAAACTTTAATGGAAGTTGGACAAGAAATTATGTTGAAAAATTAAGATTTTTTTCTGTTAAACACCTGAAAAACTTATCTTCTCCTAACACAGTACAACATTTTTCAGGTGATTGATTCGGAACTCAATTCTGATAACTGGTTTTGAATCCGTTTTGGATTTTTTATGAATTAAAAATAAAAAATTTCAATGTTTTGGGCAAAAAATATTTGTTTTCTTCATACATTTATGTATTTATAACTGCGAAACTGTTGCTTGTGTAGCGAAACGTTGTATGAACAGATTAAAGGAATTGTAATTCTTAATTTTTTTCAATTTGTTTCAGCTTATTCGGACTAGTGGTTCTGGAGTTATGACAAACAAAAGAGCCTAAAACGTGACAAATTCCCATTTACGATTCTTACTAACTTCAAATTAATTTTTAAATTATTATTTGATGTACCATGACCAAACTAATGATGCAGAAGTTCTTCTTTTTGGGTCTACTTTCATAACCAATTATCAGCGTTGAGTCCCGAAATCATGTGTTGTACTATGTAATATACCAAACAATACTACAGTCGAGTTGCCACCTGTACTTTTCAGAGCAGCTGTACCACTAAAATTGGATATAATGGAAATTAAAATACCCAAAAAAGCGTCTGGTATTTATTAGATAAGTAATAAAATGCTCCTGGAGCTTCCCCGCATGTCAATAAAAACTAATCTTTTGATTTTTTGACGTATTAAATCCTACTTACTGGAATGGCTGGTTGGCTTATTAGGTAAGGTTAAGAAGGGTTATGTGCCCAAGGGCACACTTCCACTCGGAGACCAATGCCGTCCATTGTGAATGAAAAAGGCTTACTAGCTTTTATCAAACTATTAGTCACAAAACTAACCCCGATTGTAAATGGAATTAGATGTGCCTCGGTAGGCTAGCTGGTAGTGAGCTAGTCTATCAGCGCCAGGGTTGCGGGTTCGATTCCCGCCAGAGACTCTGGTTTCTTTCCTGCAGCTTCGCGGTATTAACTTAGGAAATGTATATAAAAAAAATTATTTTAAATCATCAATTTGGATTTAGAAAAAAACTAGCCTACCGGGGCACAAACCGCCAAACTTGTCTCAACATTGCCACGTTTGGCGAGAAATTTCCATATATGACAGCCCTGACCGGCGCTAATAAAATTTTTTTTTATTTAATAATTCTTACAAAGTAGTATGAAACATGAATAAATACAGAATTATTTGTATGTGGAGCTGTAAACCCGAAACTTAAAATCCGGAACTCGAAAAATCAAAATCTAATATTCTAAAATAAAAAAAAACATCTCGGCGTAGCCGATTCTCTAATCCCTTATTAAAGCTTCTTAATATGGCCTTAGGCCCGGCCACGAAAAATTAATTTACTCCTTCAGCAAATGAAATAACTCCCAGGCACAATGTTTAACAGCTGCCAAAAATATTAAATAACAATGAAATTACTCCGACATTTGTATGCAACTTTTTTGGGCCTAATTTGATTTTTTCTCTTGGGATTTTGGTGGCACCCAAAACATCAAATATTGCTAATGATACAGCTTTCCACAGCGTTCATGAAAATTGCTGTGAAGCATCTCGTTACTTACAGAATCTTAAATTTCAACTAAAAACGTAGTTAAAACAATGGATAATAAAGGATGCTGTGAATTTTTCTCGTTATGTACCTTTTTGGTTCTCAACCCCATGATTGTTAAAGGTTAAAAATTATTGAATCAGTCACCACAAATTTTTAATGGTATTTTAATACATTCATAGATTTTTATAATGTCCTTAAAACGTGCACAAACAATTAAAAAAAAAAACTAAGAAACTTAGAACAGGGCGACCCAGTACTGGTTTAAGTTTAACAATAAAATATTCTCAATTTCAAAACAGGGTGTTGTAAATTTAACAACATATTTTGGGGTATTCACAAGGTGTCGTAAAATAATAACATGAAAAATACGACTGTTGTGAACAACCCCTCATACTTCAGTGTGCTATTTTGAATTTAAATCAGCTGATTTAAAACAAAACAATTATAAAAAATAAATATTTAACTAATATAAAAATAGTTTTTAATTTAATCCATGAATTGAATAAATAAATTAAATTAGATGTTACCTGAATATTCTCCATTTTTCAGACGCAAATCACAAATAAATTACTAGCCGCAGCTTAAATTCGGATAAAATTTTACCATAAATGGCGAAGGCTTACAAAAACTAATGCCGCTCGGCTCAGCCGTTCAGCGCAGGTATCTTCACATTAGGAATGGGCAAAAAATATCGATATATCAAAATATCGATATTTAACAACAAAACAATCGATATATATCGCCGATATTTTAAATACCGATACACAAATATATCGATATTGCAATACGACTATCGAATTCGATATTTTTTAAAGTCAGTCTTCATTAAAAACTAAAAATTTTGGGGTGCAATTCAATTGTAAGGAACGGTGGTACTTCCATGACTTATTTACTTCCATTTAAATTTTTCGTCATATAATTTTTTTTTGGATTTCATATGGTTTTTTTGTATTCTTTCCTTTTTTTTTGTTATAATTCAATTTTTTGTTTTGATTGAATTTTTTGTTTTCATTAATTTTTTTAAATAAAATGAAACAATAAAAAGTGACAATGTAATAATTATGTTCACCTGAACTTTTATTTTAAAACACATACTTTGTATAAATATTAAAATAAATAAAGGACATATATATATATATAATTACATATAATATGTTTGTTAATAAATATGTATATACAAAGGTGTATTGCATTTTTTAATTTGGTAATAGTTTCAGCAAAATACGTTCGATACATCGATATTTTTGAAATAATTAATATCGATTCGATATATATCGATATATTTTTTCAATGTGCCCATCCCTACTTCGCATTAATTACGACAGCACAATAAACATAGCAAGCACAGTTCTATTTATTTAAGACACCTTTTGCTTACAACAATATTCATTTTCTGGCCCGCTACGGCCTTCGTCAGCATTCTTTGTATCTTATAACTAGATAGTGCCTATTGTAAATTTTATGTATTTAACCCATTAATTTGGGAACACTTCATTATTTGCGGCTTATGACAAAGTTTTTGACATTATTCAATATATGGTTGCATAATCGATAAATTAAAAGTTCAGACATTTGTATAACATCAGAAATTTTTTTTTTTTTAAGTGACCACTGTGCCAATTTTGGGACACCTTTATTTCCAAAAAAAAAAAATTTTTTTTGATTTTTTGTTTATATGTAATGAATTTAATAATAAAATAGTAATTATTTTATTTTATGTCCGGTTGTTTTTGTTTGGGCTTAAATGGGTTAACTTAATTATTTTTACAAATAGAATCTGGGAATTTATTTCTCATGTTGAGTAATACAAATTTTCATATTATTCGAATGTGTATTCTAAGTCAAATTACAATCCTCAAAAGCTAAAGTAAGCCTTGTAACAGAAATATACAAACAACAACAATATTTTTAAACCATTATAAAATGTTTGAACATTATAACAATATAACATGATAGCACAACTTGTGAATACCCCAATTTTATATTTTTACTCTTTCGTTTTCAATTCGACGACATTTCGTTTGTTGCGGGTGGGATAAAAAACTTTTGAGAACCCCCATGAATACGCCACTGAACTTTAAGGTCTCTGGCCGGAAAAAAATTTTGCGTGGCGGAGTCTTAGGAAAAGCGTCGGGAGGGGGTTGAAATTAAGACCTAAGACCCCGAGTCCCTAAACACAATAAAATAAACAAATTGGGAGGGGTGCCCAGCCCGAGTCCCATAAATATAACTCACATTTGAAGTGAGAACATTTTAATGTGGCAAGATCTTGCCATGAGTTTTTTTGTTTTGGTTTGTTTATGGCTGAAATGAAGGAAAAAAATCAATGTAGTAATGTTGAGTCAATAAAAAATAGGAACGATGTACGTATAGTTACCCTTGAGGATTAACCTCCGACCAATTTATATTTGAAGACCTGAAAATAGAAGAAAAGAACCAAAATTATTATAAAATTAATTATACTTACATACACATGCTGCCATGATTTGTTTTTTTTTTGTAAAACATATGTTTGATACTTGTGCAGATGTATGTGGGTACTTGGTATTTGTAATGGTTGGTAACGCGTAAAAATAACGTAAAGTAGCGTATTTTCTGGTATTTTCATTCAAAATATTTTGGAGGCAATTCAAATCGAAGTAAAAATAATATGAAATATTGAATGAAATTATAATACTCATTAAAATTGCTGTGCGCCTGGTATGGAATAGTAAGGATAGAGTTTTATAATAGGGTAGATTTCTGGTAAATTTGATTTAAACAGAAATATGTAGATCATTTTAATATGGGAAATAACCGACTAGAAATATTTATTTAAAATTTTCTTGTACGAAAACAAAAGGGAGAATAGTGCGATGCAAAATATTTAATATATATTCTTATTATATAGACCGTGGCGGGAACTAGGAGATACATAGTGTCTAAAGTTTTAAATAGCTCCGCGGCGGGAAAAACTGTTAATATGTATTTATTTGTATGTAAAGAAAAGAGAGAGAATTTGAAATGCGGGAAAATGTCTAGTACATAGATTAGTGGACGTATTTAAGGAAAATAAATAAGATGAGGAGTTTTAGAAACAAAGTTAAAGTCTGTGCGATTAGTTGTCTTTTTGGTGATAAATTATAATTTAAAATTATTAAGAAAAAGAACATTCATATTCAGCACTATAGAAGAGAAAAAAATATAAAGAAATCCTTAGTAAATGGAAATAATGTTTTTTTAAAACGTATATTGAAGGAGAAAATTTTATATTAGTGCGAAAGTTAAAACGTAAGTGCTGGAAAAATAAAATCCTGTGAAGGTAGATTAAAGTGTTCTTTGTTTTAATAGCTGGCTATTCACGTATTTCTATATGAAGAGGAACGATTGGGAAAACTTTACCCTGTAAGCCGAGCCGGATCGAATAGCCAGGTAACAGATATTTTTTGTAAAATAAAAAAATTGATAAGTGATGTTACGGCTTATAAATAAGCCGGAATAATTATTATTAAAACACGGCGGAAAGAACAATTAACCCCGAAAATAACTTTGTTAAAACCAACTGATGCTTGTGAGAATTTATTAAATATCTACATATACAACTGCAGCAATAAAGAAAACATATTCACATGATTAATTTGGAAAAAAAAGAAATAGCAAAAATTAAAGAAATTAGGGTACATAATAATAAGGATTAAGTTAATATTAATTTAGTATTGTGAGGTTGTGATAAGAAAAATTGTGTGTATCGAGAGTGTTGTGTTAAGTGTTTATTGTAGGTAGATCAAGTCCCATTACAATTGAGGCCTAGAGAAAAAATATAAAAAAAAAAAAATTTTTATGAAGGTATATAAATATACATATATGCGTATCTAGGAATAGAAAAATTCATGAAAATACTTAGTGCTCAAATTAAGCGTGAAAATAAGATATAATTCATAGTGCATATTGCGCTTGAAAGAACCACTTCAGGGAGCTCCTTTAAGATAGGTTAAAGAAAAATAAGGAATTGCGAACGTCCGGTAGTGTGGATGAATATACTAGTTTGAGTCCTAACATGGAGAATTAGAAATAAAGTAAAAATTTGTTAATATTAATAGATACACATATATTGAAAAAAATAATAAGAGCAAAGTAAAAGTAAATTGGAAGATAGATAAATATAGAAGTAACGGCCGAAATTTAAATAGATAAAGAAGAGGAAATAAAAAAAATAATAAAGGGACAAATAGCGTTATTTATGTATATGTTTTTTTTTGTATAAAAATAGTATTTAAGTGGTTTATAATTGTTATTTGTAATATTTAGTTTATTTAATAAAAACAAATGTCTTGATAGTGTTATGTAAGAATAAATAATGTGTGCTTAAATTATTGAATATGGGTTGTTGATGTGGTAAGTGTGAAAAGGAAAGCGGTTATTAGGGGTCATCTTTGTAATAGTCAGGATATTAGGTGACCATGGTTGGGTCAGGGCAATAAGAGGTTTACACCTACCTCTCTATTCCGCGTGTGTTCGTTTTGTTTATAAATAGTTTTTGTTTCAGATTTTATTTGTTTACCTGTCAATGGGCTATAGTGAGGGATGAATCACACCCGGGAAGATGCCGATCGAGTGCTAGTTGGAGATTCACTGTAGTGCCAATAACTGACACGTAACAATATGGCGCCCAAGCGAAAAGGCTTCAGCGTTTCACGCTGGTTTCACCAAAAGAAAGCTAATATGTGTATGCGATCAAAACACAGTACAATAGACCAGTAGGGAAGTGAAATATAAGGAAAGTAATTTGTTTTATGGTGTTTTAGATGTTTATAGTTCATGTTTTTGTAGCCATTCGTATGTTGTATAGAGCAAATGTTGTATGGAAACGAGGATTATAGACCTGAACAGCAATAGGACAAAGTACTTAAGTGCATAAAGATAATGTTAGTTCATGGGAGTTCGAAATTGAATCCTATTAGTACTAATATGTCTTCAGTTTTTGAGTAGTAGTTTCAGCCTTAGGTTAGTTATTAGTCTAGCAGAATTACATTTATTTGGACGATAGCCGCTTTAAATAATGATATTTTTAAAGGACTGTAGTATCGGAAGATATCAAATCTGTTAGCGTGAGAATACTTATAGAAAAGTGGATATGATTATATCAGAATGACTAACCTTGTTATGTTTCCTTTGTGTTAGAATGATTTACAACATATGACGGAAAAGCTTAAGAAATATATAAAACCGCTTCACACGTAATATCAACAACCCTAGAAAGAAGAAATAGTGAACTTATAGTTATTTTTTTTATCAATTTATTTTCATTTATTATATTAATTTAGTTATATTTTTATCAATTTATTTTTATTAATTATTTTTTTTATCGATTTATTTTTAATATTAGATACCGATTTATTTGTTTTTATAAATTTTTTTTTATTTAGTTAATATTTTAAAATAATTATTTAAATTTTATTATTATAATAATTATTTTAGTATTTACATAGTTAGATTTTTTTTATTATCGATTTATTTTTTTGATATTCTTATTTAATTATTTC
The DNA here is from genome assembly GCA_949318255.1 of Pollenia labialis. Classification (NCBI taxonomy): domain Eukaryota; kingdom Metazoa; phylum Arthropoda; class Insecta; order Diptera; family Polleniidae; genus Pollenia; species Pollenia labialis. The sequence continues at coordinate 152,626,924 of OX439140.1, read as the reverse complement.
TTTATTATCAAAATAGTTTTATCAAGTATTTTTTTAATATCAATTTAGTATTTATTAATATTTTTTTAAAGTATTTTTTTTTGGCGTTTGCTGTTATAGTATTTTTAATTATAATTATTTCTTTATTATCAAAATAGTTTTATCAAGTATTTTTTTTTAATATCAATTTAGTATTTATTAATATTTTTTTTTAAACTATTTTTTTCGCGTTTGCTGTTATAGTATTTTTAATTATAATTTGTTTTTGCATGGTGAATATTTTGATTAATGTGTTTTAGCATCGACAGTTTTTCTTAAGATTGAATCTCTGAGGTTTTTTTTAACTTTAAGTACTATATATTAATTTTTTTAAAGTGTTTTTTTTAGTGCGTATTTTTTTTTATAATTACGTTAGTCCACATATTAAACAAAAAGTTGTAGAATCTGATCGTTTTTACTTACTGAAAAGAATTCTAAGCCACAAGTTCGTAGGTAATCAAGTAATTTTTTTTTATTATGAGTAGAGAGACAAGGTCTCAGGCACAGAATAGGAAAAGAAATAGACAACCATATTTTGATCTTAATAGATCTATTCCACACTGGCTTCCAAAAGTACCCAAAACAAATAGGAGAAATATGAATACTAATCCTGAAGATTCAAGACCTCAATTTATGGACCTATCCCAGACTATAAATGTTAGAAGGGAAAGTTTCGAAAATGTTCAAATAAACCCACAGTCTAGTGTGAATATTACACCAGGTGAAAACATAGCACCAGAAGTTAGGGAAATGGTAGTAGATGAGGCAATGATTGTTCAAAGAACATTGGAGGAAAAAGTGAAAAAGATGGTTCAGGATGAAATGACTGATATGAAAAGAACCATTACAGATTTGACTAATTCTATGGTTAATTTAACTAGAATAGTGCAGGCTCAAAGTGGCAATGAGAATACATCCGCAAATAGTCGACCAATAGAGAATAGAATGAATCTAAGAAATAATTCCGAAAATTTTTCTGAAGATAGCAATCCAATTAGTACAGGAAGGGTAAATGATCCAGTTATGCGGGGAATCTTACAAGGCCCCATATTACATAATATCGACCAGCAAAGAATAAGGATAGATAAGTTAGGTGTAGTGTTCGATGGAAACTCAGCGCACATGGGGGTTGAAGATTTTATATTTCGACTAGAACATCTTCAAAGCCATTATCAAATTCCATGGTCTGAGGTTCTACGCGATTTTCATCTTTTAGTTTCTGGAGCTGCAAGGGAATGGTATTGGTTATGTGTGAAAACACAAGGCATATTAGATTGGAACGGACTCCGGCATGCGCTATTAGGTCGATTCCAATCGACCCGGTCTAATTTTGAAATAATGCGTGATCTTGTGGAAAGAAAACAGCAGTTCAACGAAAGTATAGACGATTATTTCCACATTATGAATAAAATTCGTTCAAAACTAATTCAACCCTTGTCAGAGTATGATATGATCAAAATAATGAAGAAAAATATCAAAGAAAGTTTGGGAAAAATCGTTTACCCAATAGCTGTGTCATCAGTTGAGCAGTTAAGGGTTGAATGCCATGAAGCTGAACGCTATTTCCCCAGAAAGGAAAATAAAAACATACCACCACCACCACCTAGGCAACAAAGATATGTAAACGAAATCTATGAAGAACCGATAGAGCCAGAGGTCGATCAGCACGTTTGCGTCGAAGAGGTTACAGCGCTAAGAAATACTCAACAAAACAAGCAACCAATCACCTGTTGGAATTGCAGACAGCCAGGGCATATATTTATGGATTGCCCACTTACAGAAAGAAACCTTTTCTGCTATAGATGCGGTAAGCCCAACACGATTACGCCTAAATGTCCGGTTTGTCAATCGGGAAACTGGAATCGGGGCTTGGGAATGAAGGGGGACCCTCGTCAAACCGAGAAGATCTCCTCCTTAAAAGATTAAGTAGTAATGGTCAGACATATATGCCAGGAATGAGACATTATTTATCGGCTGATATAAGACAGGAAAACTACGACAAAGTTAGGGCTCGAATTTTTAGTGATAGTGGACGGAAGTATGTATCAAGAAGAATTAGAAGAGTTCGGGAAAAATTTGCTAGGAAGAAGAAAATTAGAAGAATTTTTGTAGAATCAATAAATAGGGCAATAATAACCGGAAATGATAACAGGATTTTTGCGAGTGTTGAGGTTGAGGGAAGACAGATGTTAGGACTATTGGATACCGGGGCTTCGGTTAGTTTATTAGGTAAAGGATGTAGGGAATTGACTGAGGAACTTGAAATAAACATTATGCCTGTGCGGACCAATGTAATAACTGCCAGTGGTCAGCCGTATAGAATTCTAGGAAGAGTAAACGTATCCATAATGTACAAAGATCAAAAGAAAGAAATTATTTTGTATCTTTGTCCTGATTTGGAACAGAATTTATATCTAGGGATAGACTTTTGGAGGTTGTTTAAATTGGCTCCGGAAATTCTTACGGCGGAGGAGGTAAATATTAGGAGAATCGATGGTGAATTTGATGAGGGGAGGAGTGAATATACTCTTAGACAGCACAACCTGACCGTAGGGCAACAAGAACAACTTCAGGATGTATTACGCAAATTTGACACATTTGAGGAAAAGGGTTTAGGACTGACACACTTGGAGAAACACACTATAAAATTAGTCGAGGGAACAGTTCCAGTAAAGGATCGATATTACCCAATATCCCCGGCGGTACAGCAGATTACTTATCAGGAAATAGACAATATGCTTAGTTTGGGAGTAATAGAACTCAGCGATAGTCCTTGGAGCAATCGGACAACAATAGTGAAAAAACCAGGAAAAAATCGATTTTGTCTGGATGCTCGTAAATTGAATAAGGTAACTATAAAAGATGCATATCCTCTACAAAACATAGATGGCATTCTGAGCAGAATCGATGAAACACACTATATTAGTAGTGTTGACCTTAAATACGCTTTCTGGCAAATTGAGCTGGATGAGGAAAGTAGAGCATATACAGCGTTTACAGTGGCTGGGAGGCCATTGTATCAATTTAGAGTAATGCCATTCGGTTTATGTAACGCTGCTCAGAGACTATGCAGATTAATGGACAGAGTTATTCCTCAGAATTTAAAGGAGAACGTTTTTATATACTTGGACGATTTGCTAATAATTTCCGGATCGTTTGAGGAGCATATGAAATTACTCGAACAGGTTGCTAGTTGTCTGAGTGAGGCTAAATTGACGATAGGTTTAGGTAAATCGAAATTTTGTTTTCAGGAACTGAAATACTTAGGTTTTATTATAGGGGGAGGTACCTTGAAAACTGACCCGGATAAAATTCTGGCTATAAGGGAAATACGACTGCCGAGAACTGTAAGGGAGGTGAGAAGTTTTTTAGGAACTGCAGGGTGGTATAGGCGTTTTATTAAGAATTTTGCTACGATTTCTGCACCGCTCACCGACACTTTAAAGAAAGCAAAAAAATTCGTAATGACGCCTGAGGCTAAGGATGCGTTTGAAAAATTAAAAAAGGCATTAACAACCGCGCCTGTGCTGAGACATGCTGATTTCTCAAGGCGATTTTTCATCCAATGTGATGCCTCTGATTATGGGATAGGTGCTGTGCTGTATCAGCTTAACGCAAACGATGAGGAACACCCCATAGCATTTTACTCGCAAAAATTAAATCCATGCCAAAGAAACTATACAGTTACAGAAAAAGAATGTTTAGCTGCTGTAATGGCGGTGCGCAAATTTAGACCTTATGTAGAAATGATGCCATTTACCATCATTACAGACCACGCCAGTCTGAAGTGGCTCATGACACTAAAAGACTTGAGCGGAAGACTCGCTAGATGGTCTCTACAACTACAAGCTTTCGATTTTGATATTGAACATCGAAAAGGGTCAGAAAATATAGTGGCAGATATGCTCTCTAGAGTCCCTATTGATGCTGTAGTCGAAGAAGTTGAAACTGAAGAGCTTCTAGATTGGGAAACTCTGGAGTTCGAAAGCGAAGAGTATTTGAATCTTATAGAAGAAATCACAAATAATGTACACAGACTTCCTGATTTGAAAATTTTAGATGGAAAAATTTATAAGAAAACGCACTGTAATCAAGATCTGGGTGAAGTTCAATGGAAACTATGGATTCCGTCAAATTTAACAAATGCCTTAATAGAAAAAGCCCATACTGCATTTACTTCTGCTCATGGTGGTATAGCCAAAACACTAGAAAGGCTAAAAAGATTTTACTACTGGCCGAAAATGGCATATCAAATTAGGGAATTTATCAAAAGATGTCAAATATGTAAAGAGACAAAACCCGCTAATGTCAATCTGATGCCAGAAATTGGTCAAGAGGTAGTGACCGAACGACCATTTCAAAAACTATACATTGATTTTTTGGGAAAATATCCTCGATCGAAATCTGGGAATTGCTATATATTTATAGTAATGGACCATTTCTCAAAATTCGTGTTTTTAAAGGCAATGAAAGAGGCTACAACTACGAATGTAGTACATTTTCTAGTACATGAAATTTTCCACAAATTTGGAGTACCAGAAGTTATACATAGTGACAATGGTTCACAATTCACGGCAAAGGGATTTGCAGAAATGATGAAAACTTATAAAATTAATCATTTAAGAACAGCGGTATATTCACCACAATCAAATGCATCGGAACGAGTAAACCAATCTGTATTGGCAGCTATAAGAGCTTATTTGGAAAAAGATCATAGGGATTGGGATTTATATCTTTCAGAAATAGAGTGCGCATTGAGAACCTCGGTACACTCAGCGACAGGAATGACACCTTTTTTCGCCTTATTTGGGATGCATATGTTTGGCAGTGGAATTGATTATAGGTTAGCTAGAAAACTACAGTCACTGTCAGACCACGAGATAAGTCACATAGAAAATAAAGATAGACTAGCAATTATAAGAGAAAAGATTAAAAAGAATATGCATGAGGCCTATGAAAAAAGTGCGGTAAGATACAACCAAAGGGCAAGAAATATAAAGTTAGTACCTGGTCAGGAGGTATATCGGCGTAATACGGTACTTAGTGACTTTGGAAAAAATTTGAATGCAAAATTTTGTCGAAAATTTATCAAATGTCGTGTTCTGAGGCCAATAGGAAACAATATGTATGAGTTAGAGTCGCTACAGGGAAGTCCTATCGGAGTCTTTCATTCAAAGGACATTAAATTATAATCTAATATTTAGAGCAAATAAACTGTGATAATTAAAATAAGGTGCAATATTTAGGTTAAGAAAGAGCTGTGATATTAGAATAAATAATGATAACAAAAATTTCAACAAATTGTTAAACAGCAAATCCTAAAGTACCTGATTTTTTTTATATCGTTTATGTGGTTAAATGTTGAATTGTTTTTTTTTGTCTCCCCGAATGTTGTACAATTATAGCGAGTATACTGACGAGAAACTGGTGGCCGATGATCCAGAATGCATGACGAAATAAATATGAAAAACCTAGGTTATGATAAAGAAGATCATCACAAAGCGAAAGTTCAAGTCGTAAAAAAAAAAAAAAAAAAAAAAAAAAATTATTAATTTATTGCTACTTATCTGATAGTGTGGTATCGTTTAATTGTGTTTCCGTAGTGAGTGTATCCGAAGATAGGTAAATAGCAGATTTTGATAGCTGTAGTATGCCCGGCTTTGAGTATATCAGGGTGTGGGAGTTCCCCACGTTGTATAAAGCTATTCCAAATTATTTTTGCCCGCACACCGTCCACTCTTTCAGTTTTCAGTGCGACCGGAGTTTTGTTGCGGGTGGGATAAAAAACTTTTGAGAACCCCCATGAATACGCCACTGAACTTTAAGGTCTCTGGCCGGAAAAAAATTTTGCGTGGCGGAGTCTTAGGAAAAGCGTCGGGAGGGGGTTGAAATTAAGACCTAAGACCCCGAGTCCCTAAACACAATAAAATAAACAAATTGGGAGGGGTGCCCAGCCCGAGTCCCATAAATATAACTCACATTTGAAGTGAGAACATTTTAATGTGGCAAGATCTTGCCATGAGTTTTTTTGTTTTGGTTTGTTTATGGCTGAAATGAAGGAAAAAAATCAATGTAGTAATGTTGAGTCAATAAAAAATAGGAACGATGTACGTATAGTTACCCTTGAGGATTAACCTCCGACCAATTTATATTTGAAGACCTGAAAATAGAAGAAAAGAACCAAAATTATTATAAAATTAATTATACTTACATACACATGCTGCCATGATTTGTTTTTTTTTTGTAAAACATATGTTTGATACTTGTGCAGATGTATGTGGGTACTTGGTATTTGTAATGGTTGGTAACGCGTAAAAATAACGTAAAGTAGCGTATTTTCTGGTATTTTCATTCAAAATATTTTGGAGGCAATTCAAATCGAAGTAAAAATAATATGAAATATTGAATGAAATTATAATACTCATTAAAATTGCTGTGCGCCTGGTATGGAATAGTAAGGATAGAGTTTTATAATAGGGTAGATTTCTGGTAAATTTGATTTAAACAGAAATATGTAGATCATTTTAATATGGGAAATAACCGACTAGAAATATTTATTTAAAATTTTCTTGTACGAAAACAAAAGGGAGAATAGTGCGATGCAAAATATTTAATATATATTCTTATTATATAGACCGTGGCGGGAACTAGGAGATACATAGTGTCTAAAGTTTTAAATAGCTCCGCGGCGGGAAAAACTGTTAATATGTATTTATTTGTATGTAAAGAAAAGAGAGAGAATTTGAAATGCGGGAAAATGTCTAGTACATAGATTAGTGGACGTATTTAAGGAAAATAAATAAGATGAGGAGTTTTAGAAACAAAGTTAAAGTCTGTGCGATTAGTTGTCTTTTTGGTGATAAATTATAATTTAAAATTATTAAGAAAAAGAACATTCATATTCAGCACTATAGAAGAGAAAAAAATATAAAGAAATCCTTAGTAAATGGAAATAATGTTTTTTTAAAACGTATATTGAAGGAGAAAATTTTATATTAGTGCGAAAGTTAAAACGTAAGTGCTGGAAAAATAAAATCCTGTGAAGGTAGATTAAAGTGTTCTTTGTTTTAATAGCTGGCTATTCACGTATTTCTATATGAAGAGGAACGATTGGGAAAACTTTACCCTGTAAGCCGAGCCGGATCGAATAGCCAGGTAACAGATATTTTTTGTAAAATAAAAAAATTGATAAGTGATGTTACGGCTTATAAATAAGCCGGAATAATTATTATTAAAACACGGCGGAAAGAACAATTAACCCCGAAAATAACTTTGTTAAAACCAACTGATGCTTGTGAGAATTTATTAAATATCTACATATACAACTGCAGCAATAAAGAAAACATATTCACATGATTAATTTGGAAAAAAAAGAAATAGCAAAAATTAAAGAAATTAGGGTACATAATAATAAGGATTAAGTTAATATTAATTTAGTATTGTGAGGTTGTGATAAGAAAAATTGTGTGTATCGAGAGTGTTGTGTTAAGTGTTTATTGTAGGTAGATCAAGTCCCATTACAATTGAGGCCTAGAGAAAAAATATAAAAAAAAAAAAAATTTTTATGAAGGTATATAAATATACATATATGCGTATCTAGGAATAGAAAAATTCATGAAAATACTTAGTGCTCAAATTAAGCGTGAAAATAAGATATAATTCATAGTGCATATTGCGCTTGAAAGAACCACTTCAGGGAGCTCCTTTAAGATAGGTTAAAGAAAAATAAGGAATTGCGAACGTCCGGTAGTGTGGATGAATATACTAGTTTGAGTCCTAACATGGAGAATTAGAAATAAAGTAAAAATTTGTTAATATTAATAGATACACATATATTGAAAAAAATAATAAGAGCAAAGTAAAAGTAAATTGGAAGATAGATAAATATAGAAGTAACGGCCGAAATTTAAATAGATAAAGAAGAGGAAATAAAAAAAATAATAAAGGGACAAATAGCGTTATTTATGTATATGTTTTTTTTTGTATAAAAATAGTATTTAAGTGGTTTATAATTGTTATTTGTAATATTTAGTTTATTTAATAAAAACAAATGTCTTGATAGTGTTATGTAAGAATAAATAATGTGTGCTTAAATTATTGAATATGGGTTGTTGATGTGGTAAGTGTGAAAAGGAAAGCGGTTATTAGGGGTCATCTTTGTAATAGTCAGGATATTAGGTGACCATGGTTGGGTCAGGGCAATAAGAGGTTTACACCTACCTCTCTATTCCGCGTGTGTTCGTTTTGTTTATAAATAGTTTTTGTTTCAGATTTTATTTGTTTACCTGTCAATGGGCTATAGTGAGGGATGAATCACACCCGGGAAGATGCCGATCGAGTGCTAGTTGGAGATTCACTGTAGTGCCAATAACTGACACGTAACACGTTCTGATTTGACATTAGCTCTTGTTAGAACTTTTAAAATCGAATGCTATTAAACATTCTTTGTCTTTTCATTACTATCTGTTGGCAATATCAAAATACTTTTTTCGCTCTGTGTAACTAGTAGTAAGTTTTGGTTGAAACATTAAAGCTTTAGGGTTATTCGAAACAAAATCACAAAAAAAAACTAATCGAAACTATTCGCGCATGAATAAAAGTAACACAAAAATTAACTAAATAAAACTAAAAATAGCAACGAAAAAAATATTGAAAATTAAATAGTGGTAAGTTTTTATAAACCACAACAACATATTGCATTTGTGAACATATTGTTAAATTTTTGTTTTTTTTGCCATTGAGGGGAGTGAAAAATAATTCATTTATATAATGGAATAGCATGGGGGGGGGGGGGAAGGGAGCGGTGGGCAATACAAATTTAGAAAATGTTTTACTGATTGAGGACAAAATAATTTTCTTTAACCAGAAACAGTTATTTGCTGAGGTCTTGAGATTATGCTTTTATTAAAACAATTTAAGGTTTTAATAACATAATAATTGTAATTCGATAAAATACATTTTTAATAAATAAACTGATTTCATTTCGTAAATTTAACTTCATTAGTCATTTATATGACGCATTCGTTTGGTCCATTTTGTATCTTTTCTACAAATTTTAGCGTAACTTTTTTTATTTTAAATTCACATTCAAATGTCTGAAAAATTTTAGAATAACCTTTTTTTTCTTATGCTTATCCAACAAAAGACTGCTTGTCTGCAGGAGACCAGAGTCTCTGGCAAGAATCGAACCCACAACCCCTGCACTGATAGACTAGCTCTTTACCAGAACCCTGTTTCACAAAACTACAAGTTTCAAAACTATAAGTAAAATACATTTAAAGAAAGCAACAATTTTACACTTTTTGTTTTTGTTTCAAATGTATTTTTTTAACTTCTAGTTTTGAGAAAGAAGGCCAGCCAAACGATTTCTAATGATTTATATTTTAAGAGATTTGCTGTACACATTCCGTAATGTCAAAACAAATGTTGAATGGTAACAAATTTACAAGAATGTTAAATTCTGAATGGTTCTTTTTTAATATAATTTATTTAATATTTTCTAAAGAGTTTTGAATTTGCATCCTTAACCCTTTCGGTACGGGTGACGATTATTTAGTTTCAAGCTTTTATAACGGGCTATTTCACAGGGAAGTGACTTGGGGTGGGACATATGTGTCCCATCAGAAGTTTAGCATGGGACATATAAGTCCCATTAGCCGTAGACATAAACAAAAAGGATATACCATATCAAGTGTTTTTACGATGTAAATTCATATAAAGGATCCGCCAAATAACTTTTTTTTTTGAAAATGTTATAAAACAAAAACTACTGAATATTTTCTCAAATTTCTTTTTTTATTTGAAAGAACAATCCTTCCGGTTAATAATGGAAAATAATTTCATTCAAATGGCTGCCTCGGCTGGCCATGCAGTAGCCTACACGATCGGTCAAATTTTTAAGCACATTATCGATTGTGTGCAGCTGTATTTCACCAATGGCTTCACGAATATTGTCCTCTCTGGCTTGTCGGCGTAACACTTATCTTTGACGGCACACCACAAATAAAAGTCCAACGGTGTCAAATCGCAGCTCCGAGTTGGCCAAACGACATCAGTCCTGCTGCTCATAACGCGATTTTCAAAAACAGGACGCAAAACATCGGCTGTGTGGCACGTAGCGCCGTCCTGTTGAAAGCAAATGTTGCCAATATACTCCTCTTCAATTTTTGTGAACAAAAATTCGTTCAACATGTCCCGATAGCGATCACCATTGACTGTAACGGCCACTCCTTGTCCATTTTCGAAGAGCACCAAACAGTGACTCGTTTTGGGTGCAACGGCTTTTCAATGTATGCGTGCGGGTTTTCTGTGCCCCAAATGCGACAATTTTGCTTGTTTACATATCCGCCAAGATCAAAATGAGCTTCATTTGAAAAGATAATTTTTGTTGGCAAAATCGGCATCTTCTGAAAGTCGATCGCAGGCCCACTTAGCGAAGCGAAAACGCATATTTCCCAGAGTTGTTCAAGCGTATACATAACCATATTCGTTCAGCGGAAGGATACAACTAATTATCTGTCAAATCAAACGTGAGCTAAGTGTAATCATTCACGAAATAAGCACTAGTTGAAAAAAACGTTAGATGGCGGACCCGTTATATGATCCACGAATTTACAGCTGACATCAACAATCTATAAAAACTTTATTCCACTGTTTCTGTGATTTACGGTCTAATTCATAACCGATCAAAAAACTCCTCCAAACAACATATGTTATGCTTGTAAGCAAGACTTTGTTTAACATTTGTACTGAAACGTCTAAATAACTACATAAATGGGACAATGTTGAATCATTTAATACTAGGACTATGGGAACATTCAATGGGATACATATGTCTCAATAGGTGCGAACAAAGTTGAAGGAAAAAATGAAAACGTCCACAAATTGTCTCATAATTGCCGCGGCGCCACCCCTTAGAGATAAAATGTCATAACGAGACCATTAAATTTGTGTACCCAACATTTGTTCCTCTCCTTTAGGGGTCTTCCATACAAAGTTTATAATTTTATGAAATTTTAAAAAATGTCTTTTTCGCTGGCTTCTTAGGAAAATTCGTCGATTTCATCATCAGAGTACTCCTCCTCGGTTTCCTCTTTATCTTCACAGAAAAAATAGAAAATCGACTTTAATTAAACAATTTGTTCAGACAATTAAATATTTTACTAATTTTACCCCTGTAAAGGAATTGATCATATCAATTAACGGATTTGTATTTTCGAGTCATGGGACACAAATTAAGTCAATTAAAAAATTAATTGCATAAACTAAAAAATAAACCACATATACACAAACATTTAATTTTATGGGTTTTGATTAAAAAAATTAATTGCAGCAAACAAAAAATTAATTGAATAATTAATGTACACCAATTAATTATTTAATTGATTAATTTTTTGCAAACATTTTTTCTGTGTTCTTTATAAACAGGAATTGCATTTGCCATTTTCCACTTAATGCCACAATAGATGTTAGGCGCTTAGAACGCCAGAGCAAAAGCGTCACCACTGAGATGTTCTTAGTGTCTTTTCAGTAGTCATAGAGACAAAATCTGACCAATTTAAACATACCAGGTAAAATATTTTATGAAGTTTAAGTCAATATTTGTAGCTTCGCTTGCTTTAGTAGTACTAAGCCAAGCATTCACGTCAAGTCTTACAATACAAGTGTTACATTAATGAAAATGATTAGGTTACAAAATTAAATATATGAGATGACAAATGATTCTCAAGGTTCTTTTGGCGCATTATGAGAAGAAATATTCTGATTGCATTAATGCATGTCCTTTGAAAAAACATGGAAGAGGACATGCATTGAAACAATTTGTATAATTCTTCTTATAAAGCGCCTGAAGAACTGTTAAAATCAATTGTCATCTCGTATTTTTAATTTTGTAACGAACGAGTTTTGCAACTCACCTACTCAAATGTTAACATCACGCAGTCCATTTTATTCGTTTGTATTTAAGACAAGATATTTTCTGAACAAAAACATTTTTAGGCAGTTAATGGCTTTGGACTTCTATTAAGCATGACAGAGCTTTGGGTGCCTAATTTTAACAATTAAATAGAGCTTTAAACTTTGTATGGGAGCCCCTTTTAGAAGAGGAGATGAGATAGGGAGTAGGTATAATTAGAAAAATTGTTGAGGATCAAAAATTAAAATGTGGTCGGTCAAACAGTTCATCCCTCTAGAGGTGACTCAGCGGCAGTTATCGGACATTTTACCTTTTCCTTCAACGTGACTCTGGATGGAATCCCCATTACAAAATAAGAGGTTGTAGCATTTCGAAATCATGCTGCTAAAGCCTATAGTACACGGAATGTAAAAAGCCACATGCGCATGTGGTTCTGACGAAATTTTGACGTCACTACAAAGCCACAATAGCAAGTTCTTGTTGTGTGATGACGACAAAATTACGTCAGAGCCACATGCTCATGTGACTTTTTACATTCCGTGTACTATACGCTTTAGAATCTCAATATAGCAACTATGTGATAGCTGCTGTCAATACAAACCTACATTTTCATATTCATACTCGTTCAGATGCACACGCTCATAAAGTTTATTAAACTGTCTTTATGAGCTTTTGCTTTTATTTGTTGGTTTATCTTTAATAAACATGCAAACGTATGAATTTGTGAATGTATATGTATGTATGTATATGTTTATGTATATGGGCGTTTCCACAGAAAAGTCTACTTTCTGCCTGGTCACATCAGCAAGCAATAAAAATTGTTTTTTCAAAAAAACTTTTATTAATTTATTACTTTTTTTTATTCGATTGTAGAAAGCAACTAGCTCTACATTTAGTGAAAGAGGAGAAACGTAGGATGAAGTAAACTTTTTTGCGGAACTGCCTGTATGTAGATGCGTTTACGTCTTGTTAGTCTGTATATGCAAATTATGGTCTGCATTTTAGTAATAAGTCTTGGTTTACATTAAGTAAATTTTATTTCGGTCTTACAAATTTAACTTTATGTTGGCAAATGAAAAATTTGTGCAGTCAATGACTGATTGGATTTGTAAAAATTTTTATCCATTTCTTTCCATTTGTTCTATGAAAAATTGCTTAGTGTAGACCCAGCCTTTAATTCGCACATTTACTCCCAGGAAATTATTATTTTTTTTTTTAAATAATAATCATTGTGTAGGTGTGTGGTTTGTCATAAATATTAAACTGTTTTGTTGTTGCTATTTTCGTTTTTTTTTTTTTAATGATAACGTGACAATCGGTTTGAATGACGTAAAAAGGAAGTTCACACTGGGACCCAGATACAAGCGGTGGTTAAATGATTAAATTATTAGGTATATGTGTGTGTTCTTAAGCTAACATCCTCATAAAATGTGTTTAAGAATTTAAAAAAGAAAAAAAAAATATTAAAATAGATTTTAAAATGGAATGAAAAAAAAAAGTTCGACCAAAATCAACAGACACTGAATTAAAACAATTAAACTTAATATGCATAATGAAACTTTCCTTCAAGATTAATGTACAATAAGGTGCGTCGAAAAAACATAGTCACCACCTAGAGTGAAAGACATTTTTTATTTTGCCACGCCCCCAAATTCAGTGTTTTATATATAGCGTTGCCATTTTTTGTTCGATCTCATCATATCGCATATCGTTGTTTATGGCTGGGCAGTGGCTTCATTTTTTCCTTTGGTGACTTTTTAATCCGACATCAAATTCGTGGGGCCCAGAAATGCCATATTGAATCCTTCCACTAAATATATCAAGAAAGTCCTTCTAAAACTACGTATGTTTAGCTTTTATTATACTCGCTTTTCTGCCACGGCTCGAAATTGATCCCCCTTTTTCTTTTGCGGATATATATTACATTAAACCACGTAGAGCCCAATACAAAAAAAATTCCATTAGCCACGACCTTGGCACATGCCAAAAAAGCCCTTCTAATTTGGTGGAGTTGTTCAAGCGCTAGTTTATTTATGATGATTTGCCGGAGTAAACTGATCATTAATTGTAAGCAAATAAGAAAGTATAGTCGTTCAGGTCTGACCATATGGTACCCTGCACCACAATATTAAAAAACAAATTTTTAAGAGTGTACCAAGCTTAAGACCCATGAGAAAAATCATGGACTCGCCAAAAGAAAATTATGTGATGCGGTTAAAATTTGTTTAAAAGTTCTTTGTGCCGAATATTATTTAGATTTGTTTTCTATATGGGATTTGTTTGCCTTAAAGCTATTTAGGGCCGAGGCTTCTTTAACACACATTAGCACAAACACTTAATAACCGCTCCACTTTTGTTGTGTGAATATACAAAAAGTGAGCGCAGTATGACAGTTCGTTTGACAGTTCACTCTTTCGTAAGTTCCAAGAAGTGTAAAAAACACCCTTTATATCTTCATAACCCCTAAAGCATAAGAGATTTATTTCTAGGTTTCAAAGTGATTTCAAGCGGAATAAGTTCGCGTATGTATTTTGGAAACTTTAATCGCATTTTGCCAAGATCGTTTGTTTTTGTAGGTATGTTTAGGTATTTTCTATTTTTAAGACTTGTTCATGGACAATGAAACTTTACTGCCTGCATCTTATTTTTAATTAATGTACTTTATTAACTCTTCACTTCACTAAATGTAATAATTATCAACTGTTGCACTGCCCATTCTACTTTTAGTAGATTTATTGCATCAGGAGACATTGATTTAAATATGTACTCACTTCTTGATCTAATCCGCAACCCATCCACAGAAGCTAAAGTTTAGAGAATAGAAAACCAAATTTTAAAGTATAAATAGCTGTTTTCTGGAATTATGAGGAATTTTTCATTTCCCGGGATCCCGCAAGAAAAATCCCGGAAAAACGGGAATTCCCGGGAAAACCCCTAATTAGTACTTATAACAGTTTTAATTTGTTTAATTAAATTTATCGATAACCATTTGGCAAAGGGCGATAATCAATATTAACGATGTTAAAATATGCGATAAGCTGCTGCTTTTTAATATTTAAATCTTTTTTTAAACCACTGCCGCTAAATTTGTGGTCAGTGAAGTGAACGAAGAAGTACACATAATTTTTTATTTTTTTCGTTTATGTTGTACTATTTTTATGAGCTTCAGCTAACTTAACGCTTATTACTTTCACCAAACAAACATAAGTTATATTAATAACAAAAAGCTACAAAAAAAACCATGAAAAAGCAACAAAGCATCATACAAAAAAATACAAATTTTGTATAACAACAGCCAGCAACAACAACTTGGTCATTAAAACCTACAAACGAACATAGAAAAAAAGCAAAACCAATAGCAATAATTAAGTGCTACTCAAATTAAAAATTGCTGGAAAAGTAGCAACAGATATAATGAGGACAACATATTTTGAACTTGGCTGAAACCGTATAAAGAGGGCAAGTTCTTTAGGATTTCGGTTTGAAAAATAAGTTTTTGGTTTTTTCGCAAAAGGCTTAACAAATATCCCTAAAAGTGCATAATTTGAACGTGAGCAATAAGTGGCCTGACTTGGAGGCGACATGATCAAGTTTTGCCTTTCAATTCCTCTAAATTTGCAATACTTTCTCACTTTTTTACTAACACACTCACACTTTTTAAATTGACCACGAGATTGCTTTCAATGTCACCTTTCGATTTGTTTAGCAATTTTACGTTCAATTTAACAGCTGATTGCAAGTTTGTCTTTATAAATTGTTTTCTTGATAAAATCATGAAAGTAAATTGCGTGCAGCCTACGCCACAGCTTTCAGTTTTTGGAAATTTTGACAACCAGTAGATCGTCGGTTTCATGTAGAAAGGCCATAACTCGTTTTTTTCGAAATTGAGTTTTTTTTAGTGATTTCAATACATTCCCCACAAATACACCACGTCACAAGAGTTTTATGCAAAAGCATCAAAAATATCAGTTTTACAAGCAATTGAAGAAGCCAATTTACCTTATGATTATGATACATACAGTATTTATTATGTTTTTGCTTTCTCCTGTAAAGTTGCAATTATGTGAGTTAGGCCTTTCTACATGACACCAACGATATGTAAAAGATTATCAAGAAAGACTTAATCGTGTAGCTGCAGGGTAAGAGAATACATGATTTTTCTGTCATCAACTGATATGATTTTAGTGATTATTTTGTTATAAATATATTTCTGATCTATGCGATTCGTCGACATCTATATATGAGCATAACAGAGTTTATTTATACATATTGACACTCCATATCCAGATATGAAATCAGAGTTTAACTGGCACTTCCAGTCTGAATGCTTTCTTCAGAATTGTTTACATTTCGATACTGACAACAGACTTCTAAACAGATATGTAAAAAGTGACGTGTAAAAAGGGCCCAAATCAGTTGCAAAGGCAGCTTTCGAAGAAAAAAGCAGAGAGCTTTTTTTTGGTAACGAAGGGGCATTGTGTAAAAACAGGCCGCATCAATCAACACAGATGGCGTGATCAAAACAAAAATAACAAAACACAAACCACGTTAAACAAATGCATTATTTCCAAAACGTTGCGTTTTGTGAACAAAATTTATTTAATTTCCTAAGCTTATCCCGCGAAGCTTTATGCTTGTCTGCAGGAAAGAAACCAGAGTCTCAGGCGGGAATCGAACCCGCAACCCCGGCGATGATAGACTAGCTTGCTGCCAGCTAGTCTACCGGGGCACTCAACTTGTTTTATTTAATAATGTTATTTACTTACTAAAATATTATTTACTCGTGTTGTGGTCATTTTAAAAGTGTTTCATGTAAATCTCAACTTAACAAATTTGTGTTCATTGTATTGCGGCAAAACGAAGATGCAAAGAGAAATGCAAAAAGGGCTGCTTCCGAAGAAAGAGACCAAAAAACGCAACATCTTCCGTCTCGAGACATATCTGTTTAGTAATCTGTGATACTGACAGCGGTATTTGTGAATAAAAAAAAAACCAAGGCCACTAATTGGATCTTTTGAAATCTTAGGCCAAGCTTTTAAGTTCCAGATTAAAATAGAGGTGTCTTTTTGTCGTGCTTAATTCTCAATTTTTATTCTTGATAAATACACTAAAATTTATTGTTCCAGGATAAGCAAGTTTCTATGCGCATTTCACTGGTTGCGTAAAACAGATCATCAGGTCTTAGCAAAAGCCAAAACTTTTTTAGAAAAGCCAAATTTATTAGCAAATAAAACTGCAGAGTGAACGAGAATTGCAAACACTCAAAAAGTCTTATGTGCATATTTTTATATTCAATATTTCACAAGTTGTTTGTGTGTGTAAAAACTTACCCTGCTTATAAATCCAACAGTTGTTGGCAAATTTTTGTGGGCGACTATAAAACAATCAGCAGTGGAAAACTAACAGACTTTTTCACCTTCAAGGTTCTTAAGACTTCATCTTGATAATTTCACATTTTTTTGTGATTTAAAAATAAAATAGTATTGGTGCTTATTTTACAACATTTCTCCCAGAAATATATTATGATCCGTCCCACTGTGTTAATACATTAATTAACACCGATTTTCTTGTAACTTATTTTAAGGTTTTTCCTTTTGAGTCTAAAAGCACTTGTTTTTCCAACAATTTGTGTATTTGTATGTGTGTGTGTGTGTTTTTTTAGTTCACTAAAAGACCTTAAAGCAGCACCGTCATCATCTCCGTTTATAAAAAAAAAATACTATAAACACAGAAAACTTTTATAATAAAAAAATGATCGATGCTTTTAGGTTTAAGGCAACTTTTTATTTTAACAGTTTTCTTTTACATTTCTATTTGCTAATGAAAAAAAGACCAACAGTATACAGTGGGATTGATTGATGAAAATCATAAAATTAAACATGTCCACGACTTAAAAATGTTTTAGAAAAAGAAAAAAAGGCTTTAAGGAAATTTATTTTTATGCCCAAATTCAATTTTAATGAAGGGTACCTACTTTCATTGTGAAAAGTTATACAGTGCATCGAAAAAATAACACTATCCAAATTCTGGGAATTGTACCGTGACCAGCATACTTCCCCAAGCATCGCATCTATTTTTCCCCTTTGAACCGCTTTGAGTAAGATGTTGTTGTTTTTTTGATTTTATCTCAAGGTAAAATTTTTAAATCTGATTAACCCTTTCGCTATATTGTATCCATATGGATACACTGAACTTTGGAGACATTTGACAATCTCCAGGTCAAAGAATTGGGTTAGATATCGGCATGTTATTATTTTTTAAGATCTTACGAATCATTTTGAATAAAAAACTCTTGTATTTGTACAAAATTGAGAAAAATGTAGCATTTAAAAAAAAAAACGTTTTTTATATCGCTGGCTTAACATTTAAAGGCTCTAAGTCCGCTTTTTTAAGAAATTGAGATTTTAATGCAGTAATGTGCAATAAGTAAATTTACATTGCATACAAGGAAAAAATTACAGTTATCTCATTTTTTGTTGTTGTTTTGTAGTGATGAGCAAAAGCGCTAAGTCCAATTAATAACAAGAAAAAGCTCTAAGTCCCAATGTTCCATCACATGTATTTTGATTGTTTTTTTTCTCTCCTGTAAAATTTTCAAATATGGACTTAGAGCCTTAACATGTTAAGTCAGCGATATATACTTTTTTTTTGAAAAAAAAAGGTTTTTTTATCTTTCAAATAACATATAAATATACACACATTTGGGGTCCATTTTTTTCAAATGTAAGTATTGATTGTTGTTGTTAGGGCCAATTATAATAAAAATCCAAAAATTGGATTTTTTTAGTAACCCAGTAAAAACTTGTAGCGAAAGGGTTAAGAGCTAAACAATTGCCAAAGAGAGACAAGCAATATTTAAAATATTTAAAAATTTAAAAAAACCATAGCTAATAATTCAAAATCCAGCTAAGGTTTTTATTCTATCATTTCAGATTTTGGGGGTCTCAATTGGCTGCACTGTGTAATACCAAACTGTGCACTGAAAGTGTGTTAAGTTTATAAAGATATACAGAAAAAACAACAACAACAAGGAGCTTAACACTCTCTCCACATGCGATGAAGGATATAAAAAAGTATAGTATTGACTTGATTTCACTTAAAACCGATATTTTATACGGGTCGAAAGAAACTTAATCAATATAAATACATTTTGTTAATACGTTAATAATAAGATTCTGCAGGATTGAGAAAAAAATTTGTGGATTTGATAAATCTGAATGCCTTAATTATTTATTGATATTTCTTTAAAAATTTATTGCAGTGTATCAAAAAAAATTAAAATAAATAAGAATAAAATTATTAATAACAGTTAAAAAAATACATACAAACTTTCATACACCACTGTAAATTGCATATTAGAAAAAAGTTTAAAATTAATAGCGTAAAAATATTTAGTTTTCTTATTATAAATGGCCATTATTAATATTTTATGTAGAGTTGGAAAAGTTTACTTTGGTTTCGTCGCTGTTAGCTGCTGCTCAAACTGTCCGTCTGTCTGTCTTCTTTAAATGTTTTAATCTTAACGAGGTGTTGAGTTTCAGACGTTTTTCATTCAAAATCTGTTGTTTTCTTTTCAATTTAGACGTGCAACAATAAATGTGAAAATTACATTTCACCACCCTGAGCGCAAAATTAAGATTGAAAAGTTTGTTTTGTTTTCCATTTTCGAAATTTATTATGATTTTCATTGTGGAAAGTTTAAGCCAAAGTGTTCGTATTTATAAAATGATGTTTAATGTTAAATCTGTAACAAAATTTGTAGTTGTTTTACAAATATTATAAGTAATTTTATAAAATATAGCAGACAATTTTAGGGTCAACTGGTAGCATTTAAGGACAAAAATCTAAATTTTAATGGAAAATCCCTAGAAATATTAAATATTTTATAATTTTGTAAAAAGGAGTTTAAACGGGGAATTGAGACCAATTAGTAATCGGAGAAAATTTTTATATAAACCATTAATTTAAAATTTAAATGTTTTTTAGGAAAAATCTGAATGTTGTAAATAAATAAATAAAAATACATTTTTAACGAAAATTAATTACCGTATTCACAAAACTCCTTGTATCGTTGTATCAATTGTATGTTGTATTCAAATACATAGTTCACTATTGGTTTTCTATACAACATACAATAGATACAACGCTACAAGGGGGTTTGTGAATACGGCAATTGTTAATTTTATGAATAGGCTAGTAAAATAATTTTGAATTTAATCCGTACTTAAAATAGTTCGAAAATGTTAGTTAAATTTATAACATAACTGATTTTTAAACAAACAAACAAAAAATTAAATACAAAATTAATAATATGCAAGACTAACTTCATTTTTCTTATTTTGCACTTATCGGTGTTACGAAAACATTTATAGAAACATATGGGGGTTTCACAAGGTGTGCTATTAAGTCATACCATCATAATGTCCTAAATAATATTTTACAATTGTTTAAAAAAATACTGTTGTGTTTCAAACAAAATAAAAATTTTAATGCTGTTATCATTGATTCGTCATAACTTTTAATGCAGGATTTCTATAGAAATCTAAATTATAAGCAGTTGCCCACAGCAGTCACATATATTTCTTGTAACTATTTTAAAACATATGACTTTACAACTTGATGACTACCTTTTGAATCCCCCAATAATGTTGTAAATTCTTTTTTTGTTATAATATTTATCTATGAATTTTTAAATTGAAAATCACCTCTCAAAAGTTAAAACTTTAAACCCTACATATGTATGTAAGTGCGTATATTTATACCAAAAATCCAAAATTCTTTAAATTACCGTATTTTAAATAGAATTACCTTGCTACTTTTTGCTGCCCAAAATTACCCTAAAAAAGGGTGATTCCCGTACGGTTAACATCACTGCTCACGCTAAGCTAAGCGGAAGAGAGAAAACGTTTAGGTACAGCTGTTGGTACGGCACAGCTTCATTTAGATCACCTTTATTTAAATATATCGCAAGCTCTCTAAGTTACCGTCTAAGCTTGCAATGCTGGACTTTATTGATGAGATAGGTTAGAATACTGGGGGGTACTCAGTTTCATGTAGGGAATGGTAAATCGATTCCAATCGAAAACCGATTTTGTGGTAAAAAAATCGATTTTTCCAACCGAATTTACCTATGCGATTTTATACTGAAATCGATTATTAGGCTTTTAAAATCGATTTTTATATTTTTATCAAAATTTTGGCATTTTTGAATTTTAATCTTAATTAAATCGATAAATTATTGGCATGCACAGTAAAACTTAATGTTTTTGTGCGTACATAAGTCTGTAGGTATGCTTATGCAGTTTTCCCAGTCTAATGCATTAAACACATTCACCACAGCAGGATACACGAACACACGACTACAAATGCTGCTGGGTGCAATTACAGTCGTGTAGACAGCTACTGAATTATTTTGAAGACGACAGCTACAATTGAAAAATTAAAAACAGCTGTTTTTTTATTGTGTATTTATATTTCAGTGGTGCCACTATCATTTTTTTAAACTTTTATGAAATGGAAAAAATGCATAATTCAAGACTCGTAACAAACTTAATTTAAGCCAATAAATATATAAATACTTATTTATAATAAATTTTATAGCGCAAAAACAAATGAATTTATTAAAAATCATTTAAAATATTTTAATTTTGTTTTTGTAACAGCAGATTAAATAAAAAAATATATACTGCTTTTAAAATAAAAATTTTGTTCCGTCATCGCACGTCATAAAAGTTTCAGAACACGTTGGGTACGTACGTAAATATATAAAAGCTATGCATCAATGCTGCAGTGATGCAAAATGTTGTTGCTGATGCGTGGTTGCCAGTTGCAGTTGTAATGCTAAAGGCCCAACCATAGTATGCATAGCCTGGCTAAACCTACTGTCAAAAATTAACAAAAAGTCTCTCAAATGTACTTTAAAAAACAAAAATAAAATAAAAAAACATTTGATTCCGTACGGAATGAGCGATTAGATTCGCACCTTGCTTTAGCAAAAGACAGTTTCATTAAATTTAGTAAAAAGTTGCCTTTAGTTCAATATGGTTTGCCTTATTTAATTTACATGTATTCGCACATTTGATTAAGCCAACTTAAGCACATTATGGTTAGGCCTTAATACTTTTTTTACTGCCAACAGCTGGGCAAAGTTTGAATTTTTGAACACGAGCTAACTTTTAAAAGTTTAATGGGAAACATAAAATAATAAAAAAATGTTATCAACAATATAGATGACAAATTCTATTAAAAATATTGAAAAAAAGTGACAGTGTTCTTATAAATTACAAGAAAAAGCATCACAAAAGAAAAAAATTTTTTTATGTCAAAATTTATTGCATCAGAAAAAAAATTTGCTGCAGAGCTGCGACATGACAGCATAAAAAACTTTTGACATATGAGAGTGATGCCAAGTTTCTTACAAGTGATGCTTTTATGAAAATTAACCTTTACTTCTGCGCAAGGGACACCCAACAACTGCATTTAGGAACGTTCCCCGTATCAATAACTTTAAAAACTGAATCTAAGAAGTATTGGTATTATAAGAAACTAATTCGAAATATCTTTCACATGATGGATTAAAAATTCCGATTTATTAGCCTGTTAAGAACCAATTTCAAATATTAATATTTCTTGATAGAATTTTCAACAACACTTGCAATTTTGTCAAAATATTTAATCAAACATATTACATATTAGTAACTCCATCATGTAAAATTTTAAATTTATTAAGGTTTAAAAAATTATATCTTGGAAAACTACTGAATTTATTGAGTAAAAATATATATGTGGTAGTAATTAATGTACTAGTTACAAATTTAATTATTGCAATATGTACATAATTAATAAGTGTTCCGCAACGCTGAAAACCCGCAAAACTTTATTAAGCAAATATCAAAGGGTTAGATAATAATTGCTATACATATCGATATAATTTTAATTTTAAAAGCTAATTTTGTAAAAAAAAATCAGCCACGGAGTACGAATATAGATATTAAATTGGCTCTAAATTGGTTGATCGGTATGCTTAAAACGCCATGTGAAAAACACTGAATAATTTTCCAATGATTCCCATATTTTATAGATTCTTTTTAAAGCTAAAGAGATATAGATAAAATATTTTACAACTTTTCAGTCCCATAACTCCTAAACGAGGAAAGCGTAAGCACGAAAAAATCTTCCTATAGAACTTCTTTCAAGGATACTAAAAAATTATATAATTTTTTCAATTTCAAGCGTATTCTTTTCTGTTAAACAAAAAAAATATTTTCAAGCACTTATTCCTTAAATATTTTTTAATATTAGCAACACTTTTTCTGTTTTGTAGTGGACAAAAATAGAAATTAGTTTATATTGACTACAACGACAAAATAAGCACAGACAACAACCTGCAGCCATGTAGCCGTGTCGTCGTGAAAATAATCATTTCCATATACACACATGTATTCTATGTTTGACATATTGAAGTCGGTAGCTTGCTGTCTCGAATGTGTTTATAGCATAATGTTGTAGTTTTACGCTCTTGTTCTTCAGAAATTAAAGTCATGAATGGACAGTGAGCAAAACAGTCCTAAACACATCGTACCGAACCAAACACTGAAAGTCAACTTCGTGAAAATCAACATATTATAGAAACACAACAGGTGAATTCAGTGAATTGGAGCGATATTTAATGTGAAATGTACATGCACTTGTTCCTCTAAAGGCCATCTCAAAGTTTACACATTTTACAGGGAAATTATAAAAAGTAGTCATATCTACCCACTGTAAAAACCCCAGTTAAATTTCTCTAGTAGTTTGCCAAAACAAATGCTTTTGTGATATACAAAAGGTATAAGTTTGAAAATTAAACTTAAACGATTTTGAGGTTCGATTAATCGATTTTAAAAACCGAAATTAAAAAAGTTGATCGAAAATCGATTTTGGAATCCATTTACCATTCCCTAGTTTCATGTAATCGGCAATTCTGTGTTGTTTTACAATTCTATCACTTTTCAACATAAAGTTGTGTATGTATTTTAGTAGAGACAAGAGAAAAAGAGCAGAATTTTAAAAAATTTTAACAATAAATATTGCAAGTCTTGACGATGACTAAGTATTGCATTTGTATCTTAAAAAGAATTGTAAAATTAACTACATTTTCCAAATTATTGTATATTTTTTACCAACCCTTTTCGTAATCATAAATTCTTCCAAGTTTCAGGATATAAGAAATTTTTTGAGTTCCTCATCGTCGTCGTTGTCATCATATTTGCATTTGTTTTCACACCGACATTCATATTTTCTTCAAAGAAATCTTTGAGAATTCGAACAATATGATTTCATCACAGTTTAATGTAGTTTTTAAGCTTTCCATGTCTTTGTTTTTTTAATTATTCACGAATTTTTATTCACCTATTAATAATTTGCAACCTTTTTTATATGTTAAACTGCTAGCAATGAAGTGAATTCGACTATGACGTACATATTATTTATAATGACAAGCAGATAGATAACGTATTTGACAACAGAGTGTTTTCAATTTGACAACAATAGTAATTTTAGCTAAACTCACTATTAATTGTTGTTGTTTTTGTTTAAGCTTTGATATTGTTACAAGTAAAACTTAGGTTTATAATTCTTATTCGCTTAACAGTTTTATTTGCATCATACCTTTAGCTTTTCTAAAATCTTTGGATGAAGTTTCCTGACGATCTGGCCTAAGCAACCAGTGAAAGGCGCATAGGAATAGCTTATCCCTTCAACAATAAATCTCAGTTTCTCAATAGGATGAAATGGGAATTTAGCACATTTGAAAGAAACCTTGTTAATTTAGCATATTTTGTTTATTTTCGACAACGTTTAGTAAAAAATTCGACAAAAGATGTTGTCGAAATATTGCTCACACTTCGTTATCGTTTTAATAATGTAAGTTGACAATTTTTAACGTATTTTTTCACTCTGAGCATCTTCTTTATAAATGTTGGTATTGATATAAAATTTAGCGACAATAACTCTTAGGATAGCCGCTATGTGCTGGTAGGTCCATATAAACTCCCTTCTTCAAATCATTTCAAGGCGACACAAATCTAATATAAATGAAGATTCCTAAATAATATTTAAATTTTTTGAAATCCCAAATTCGAAGAACTGCGATTAGCATCTTTATTTAGGAGGTATTGGCTGTTAAGCGTTTACTTATCAGGGCCAATGACTTGTGCACTGTTATTCTAAAATCATACATTGAGCTTGGAGGCTGTCCCGACCGAATTTCATTGTGACCCTCTGTCCGGATGGCTAGATTCGCCCATTCGGCAAAACTCACGGGGAGAATTTATAAAAAGTATAACCTAAATTTCTATTATATGTTGCTTTATAATTTTATTCGTCACTGTTTTCCATCAACTTTTCACTTACTTGTTGAAAACGCCAACAATGTTGCTTTGTCTTAAAATTAAATTAATTTTTTTTTTAGTAACAAACAAATTTTGAAATGTTTTTTATTAAACTGAAAAACTTTCCAATTTTTGTTTTTATCTTCTGGTAGATTCGAGTAGAGTAAAGAAGTTAAAAATAAATGAATTAAAAAGTAAAACGTAAAAAAAAAATTAAAACCATAAAAACATTGAACCCTAACAAAATGAATTTCAGACAAAACTGTCAGCCCTGACTGACGGTTTTTACACGTGAATCGCAGCAACAACGACTTAAGAAACGTAAACAAATACAAAAAAAAATTAACATGAACTTTGTTTGCCAATTTCTTTTGAAGTTATTGTTGTTGCTACTGATGTTTGTAGCAGGTTTGTTGCTGGCATTTTGTTGTTGTCATATTGATTTTCTTTTAAAGCGTGTTTTAATGAATAGAAGTAGCACAATAATAATGTCTGAAGACCATAAATAAAGTTCTTAAAATTTGATCTTATTTTTTCTTATTTATTTTTTCTTTTCTAAAGTGTGTGAAAGCTACTAAATGGATTAGAAGACCATAGAAACTTCATATATGTACTTATCTTTCATTCTAGGGGGTGGACTGGCACAACTTTTTTTTGTATGGAGGTCGACCCGGTCCATGTAACCTTGTTCGCAAAGTACAGGTCGCAATTTTGGGGATAATTTGCTCAAATTTGGCTTATGGGTCCTTATTGGCACAAGGACCAAGCCTTTTGAAAATCCATATCTTCCACCTTTTGAAAATCCATATCTTCCAATTCGGGACATAAAAAGTGGTGAAAACTCCCGGGGAATTTTTATTCACAATTGGGCTCTTAAAATCGAATTTAATTATCCATGTCAATATCATAATATGTCTTTGTTATCGATTCCAACTCCTAAAAGCTCATATCATTTGCCCCTCTTTTATTTATTAATCCATCATTATTAAACTCTTTAGTGGTTAATTACGCTTAAAAAGAAAAGATAATAGCAAATACTTTTGAAAGACACTACAAGTTGAGTAGAAAGCAGCTCCCCATTTTTCCAGTTGATTTCTCAATATCTTTGTTTCTTATTAAAAATAATGCTCACCAGCCATATTTTTCACTTCTATTATCTAGATACATACGTATACAATTGTAAATCTATCTTTAACTTCATTTATTTTAGTTGTTGTTATTGTTTTAAAAAGTTTGTTTTTATATTGTTTTGGCATTAAATGCGGCCACCAACTTCATTAAATGTCGGCAAATGTGTTATGAAGTGTGAGAGTATGTAAGTTTATGTTTGTTTCTATTTATTAAAAAAAAAAAAACTTGAAGCCATCAGTAAGTACCCAGCAGTACATAAAATGGTAACGCATTAGCGAATTCATTGGATGCTAAGTTTAAATCCACTTATTACTAAGAACTTACTCCTCTGTTGACTTTAAATAAATTAAAATGGCAAAATTGTTTTTAAAACATTACAATTCATTTAAGTATTCGTTAGGGAGTACATAGTTTCTTAAACTGCTGGGTATTCACAATGATAACAACTGAAGTTAAATAAATAATAAACAAACAAACATTCAAAATAACAAACAACTTTGGCAAAACTCCATGATCACTGTTTAAGCGATATGACGATACAAGTATGAGTGCAACTAAATTTAATACTTGAAGATACTTTCGAGTACGTTTTATTTTTTGTAACATTTTCTTTTTTCTAAAGATATTTTTTATTTTTTGTTTCATTTCATAACTGAATATGAAATTAATTTTTTTGTTGCATTTAAGATAAGATATTTTTTTTTTTAACGTAGCGGAAAATAAAAAATATACACTTAACGCTAAAACTTATTGGAAAATCTTTTTAATGTTAAAATTAATCAAGTATCTTTAATAAACAAATTATGAAGCAATAATGTGGCTAATTAACGTCTGACTAAATATTTGACAGAAAGAGAAAAATCCAAGTTCCAATTTTAAAAGCTTCTTAAGAACCCCCTTTGTTTAAAGTAATTTTATAATTTGGACTGTTGAAGAACTGCAATTAAAAAATTTACTGAAGTTGGGATCATTTCAACTTGAAAATCTGTGGTTTTTAAACAAATTTCTAACCTCACAACAAGAAAAATTAAAGCACACCTTTATTTGTTACGATTTCTTGGAAAAAATAATTAAGATAATTCGAGGGTTATAGATTGACTATAAGTAGGCCGATTTCCCAATAGCAGTATTGCGATACATCACTAAAAACAAATGCAACCGCTATGCAGTAAACACGATAATCATTATATAATGAAGTCAAGCCATTGTCTAAAGAAACGAAGAAGAGTTTGCGAAGCTATGCCATACTGTGTTGCATTGCGACATGGCGTTTAGGAAATCAGCAATACTTATACAAGGGAGCGCAAAAGAAATCACCCTATGGGAAGATGGTATAGTTTTTGCAAATGGTGTTTCATGTCAGGTCTGCTTTGACATTTGTTAGATCAACAAAAGCAAAATACAAGTCAATGAGAAACGGGGTGATTTACTCCTTAAAAACGTGGAATAATTGTTGCGGTTTTCTGAGGGCTTCATTTCTGGGTCCTAATCCTAATCTCTCGTTCTGATGATTTTCATTGTTGCGATGCAGACTTCAGCAATGCTGAAATAATAAAAAAAAATTCACATCAAATTAACGCAACCTAAAGTTTTTTAAGATAAGAAATTACAGTCAAAGAACTTTGTTGACAATGTTTGGGCTACCTTGTAGTTTTGTTAGCCGTGAGCATATCGACAAACGTGTTTTGTCTTAAATCTATTGCGGCAACACCTAACCAGAACCAACCTTACATTAGGTTAGGAAGAAACAGCAGTCAGTATCCATCTGACATAATAAAACCCATGAACATTGTGATACCATGGAGTTCCACTAAACATAACCCATACCGTAGAACCAACCCAAACTTTAACGAAGTTTCAAATGCGCAGATGTTCAACACCAGAGATATTGTACAATCCTTCAAAAATATCGGATTCCATTTGGTCCAGTCGTCTTCTCGCAGTGATAGAAAACGACAGAGAACGTGCTCAACGTTCTCCTCCTCATCTTAGTCATCACAACTGCGGCAGTAATCATGGAGTCTGGCTCCCAGACGCTGTGCAACATATCGATAGAAGAGATACCCGTTATCCATGCGGGTAAACCGTTACATGGAATCCTGCATCCAGTGTTCGCGGACCGATAGTTGACCGAGTTTGCAGGAAAGCAGATGCACCCCCAATACCTTTAAAATCCAGTGGAACCCGTAAGGTAGTATATTCTGTGGCATGTCATAATGTCCAGTGACACAGTGTTCATGTACACAAAAAAGGTATACATAGACGTACAGAGAAAAACATGTTTTATTATGGCCTCAACCAACAAAACTTTTTTTTAACCATAATATGGTTGTCGGTGGCAATAATTTGGTTAAATTTAACATAATATGGTTAATATATTCTTTAAAAATTGTTTTGTTTTTTTTTCTCTGGTGGTTAAATTAAATATATTATGAAAACACCCTTTGGCGCAAGGATTTTCTCCTCTAAGGTATAACAAATACTGGCTGCGCTAACTACAGCTTCTCTGCAGAGACGGCCCTCGGTCGGGCGCTAGGATTTTTCCTTCTTTGGTATAACAAGTATCGGCTTCGCTAAGTAAAGCTGCTAAAATCTGCGGCCGACTACGCAAAAACGCTGTAGTTAGCGAAGCCGGTACTTTTTATAACATAGAGGATAAAACCCTTGAGCCTAACCGAATCCGGCTATGCCGCGGACATTACGACACTGTTCTGATGGACATTATGGCACTTTTAAAAGCGCCATATTGTCCATGGACACTGTGTCACTCGATGTTACGACATGCCACCGTATATCCTCATGCTGAAGGACACATGTGATCCTGATATCAAACTTCTCAGCTATCTCACTTATAGATGAGGTACTCTAAGGCCATAATGGCGGAAAGGCAATCAGTGTTAATAAACAAAGTAGTCGTCGACATAACAAATTGTCTAAGCCATTCTACAGATTATGGTGACTAAAAGCCATTGGTGTAGGCTTGGTTTCAGCGCTCTGTTGCGACGTTCGTGAACCAAAACTGGAGAGGTTTGATCAACACTTCAGTCTGAGATTGTCGTGTTCATAACCCTTCAGTGTCCGCAGCTTCTTTCACTGCACTGTTGTGTACATTTGAGGCAAATTGCAAATTACTTACCGGGGGTGGTAGATGAAGAATAGTATCCATCATCCATCCGCCCTGTAATACATAGAGAGGCCTTTGTCTGCACCTTCCTCAGCCTTCCAAGTGGCTCCTTCTATTCAAGATTGGCCACCATACGAGTGTGCCGTATAGAAAGATTGGGCGAACTATGGTCGTGTAAATCCAGTGGGTTTTTCTTGGGGTTAATCCGCACGTTTTGCCATTAGTAATTTTGCAGAAGTACAGAGCAACGTTTTCCCTGCGACTATCTCCGTAACATTCTGTCTAAAGAACAGCTTGTTGCCCAGTATGAACCCCAGAAACTTCACGTTCTTCGACAATTCTTTCTCGGTATTCTAGATAAGGGAGAACCAAATTTAATGCAGTTTGAAACCATATCCAATTCAATGCTAAGAACTCAAATTTTCGCAGGAAATATTATAAACAGCAGTTGTTGAATCAGCGGCTGATTTACCTCAGGCCAGAGCATCCTAAATTTAAAGGGTTTCTTCTAGTAAACTCTACAGTTAGCCGAATATATTAAGTAAATAAGACCTTTAAATATATATTGGAAGAGCTCCCTAGAGTATTATTCTCGTGCCTGAAGTAGCACTGCTCTCTGCATACCGACATGGCTTAAGGGTTTGAATTCATGACTACCAGAGAAATGTGAACAACTTTTTAGTAATAGATTGTCGTATCGATAATATTGCTGTACTTTTAAGTGTTGCCGCTCCACTGTTATCTAAGACTTAAGTAGATTGCCAAAGCAAGTTGAGGGGAATGTCTAGAGCATCCGTCTTGTAACATACATCGAAAGATTCTAAGTATCCTTTTTAGTCTTTCTATTTAAAAAAAATTAGGGTTAGATATTTTGTCCATAGTTCCGTTAGAATAGAAAATTTGGATGATCGTTAAGGGTTAACACTCAGTTTTGGCCATTGTTAACTTCTTAACATACCCAATGGCATTTTTCTTAAAGGTTAACTTACTATTGCATTAAACATGAGAAATAATCTTGATGTTCTCTAGGAAAGTGAATTATCGGCAAATCATCCTTCTTAGGCCTACCCGGCAAAGTGTAAAGGCTTTTTTGAAGAATGCCCCAAATTGTTGGAAAACATTTTTCCAACCCAATCATTGCAATCATTAAACTTCAGTAATACTCGTATTAATACTGGGTTAAATGATTGGTGGATAGAAAGATAGCCCCTGTGTCTCCCCATGCCAGGTTCAGGCTACGAATGCCTGGTAGAAGATCGAAAATACCAGTCGGGCTCAGCAGTTTCTCCCGAAAAATTTTGCGCCTGGTAGTCCCCAAGCCGGGACAGCAGCAAAGCAAATTTGTCCACTAGGCCGGATTCCACCTTCTCGAGCATAAGAAGTTTATCTGCCTTGCCACGATACAGGGTCACAAATATTTTAGACTGTCTCAACCCGAAAGAACTCGTCCATGTGTGAAAAAATAGACCTCATGGCCCATAAATGGAACGCCTCCGTTTGCCAAACAGTCAGCACCTTCGTTGCCCACATGGCCCTTATAACCGGGTACCTAAAACATTATGTTTCTTTAGGTTATTCAGAGATGTAAAACTGTCCATGACCAACCAGGACGTTACCTCTAAAGAAGATGGTGCTCTTACAGCGGCCTGGCTATGCAACATTATAAAATAACTTCAGTTAATAAGTGGTAAGAGGACCCTTACTTGTCTGGCCTCTCTTGTTACGTTTAAGTGTGACGAATTAGAAATAAATTTGTGATCGGTACACAAAGTTGATAATGCCGGTTGTTGTTGTCAATTAAGTAAGGGAAATACCGGTCAATCTCCTGTATTTATCTGGAAATGCGATGAAGTCAGTATTCATTGGTGCTTTTCAAGAAAGTCGTAAATTAAAGCGAATCGTTTGTAACGTTACTGCCTTTTATAATAAAACAACCAAATTTTTGTTAATTAGTGTTTAAATCTCTGTAGCGGTCTACTATTCTCACAGACTGTATGCTATCGCTGTTACTTGTGTCACGTTTATAGTTTTCTTATTATCTTCCTTCACCTGGTTTTTCTTTTAAGTTGGTAGGTATCATTTTTGGCGCAGCCGTTGATGTTGTTGTTGGTGGAGATTGTGGGTTCAAATATTTTTGTTACATGTCAGTTTGATTGCTATTGTTGGTTAAAACAGGCATGTCAAATAAGTACGCGTTTTACTTTGGTGTTTTTTATGGGTTTTGTTGTTGATTGTCTTAAAACATCTTTAAACTTTTACCATTCAAACATAATTTTACACACATACCAACAAGCACAAAGTTTCACACACACACACACACATACATTTATAAAGCTTTTTTATTTCACTTACCCGCAATCTCAGCGGTCATTTTTTTTTTATTCATTCAATTTAATTTTACATCAATCCCGCGTTTTATTGTTTAAAAAAAAGTTTGTTAGTCTGCTGTGATTTTGTTTTAATGAAAACAACCAACTAATTTTTTATTTATTTGTAAATAATTTCGTTACTTTTATTTAAAACATTTTTTTTTTAATTTTTTTACTTAATTTTTGTAGAGAAATTGTTTTAAATGTTTTGTTTTTTTTTTTGTTGTTTATTTTTATAACTTGGCCGTTTTGTGTAAAAAAAAAGAAAAAATAAATAAGAAAAGAAACGAAAACACTAATAGAAAGTTTTTATTATTTCATAAGGTGTTAGATTTATGGTACATACTACTTGCCACCACCACGATCGTCATGTTGTTGGGTTTTCTTTTGTAACCCGTGTATTTTTTTTTTTTGTTTTGTTATTGTTGTTGGTGTAATGAAGGCGGAAATAACTCGATTGTCATGAAATAGTAGTGTTTTTGTTTTGTTCATTTGTTTGTTTAAATTTGCTTCACATTTTTCACATTTTTTATTATATTTTGAATTGTTTGGCTAAAATATTATTAAATTGTTTTCAACTATTGTTTTTTTTTTTTTTTTGTTACATTTGGTTACGAAATAACTTCCGAATTGAGTTTATGTTATATTTATCTTAACAATATTTTTTAAATTTAAATTTAACTTAGCAATACCTAAAAAAAGGTACTATGTTTGAAAAAGAGAAGCTTTTACATCTAAGGAAAGTACTTTTTAAGAAAGCAGAACTGCAAAATGTTTATCGAAAAAAAATTTCCAATTTATGTCACATTTTCTCCAATCGCAAAGCCAGAATAAAAAATTTTAAGCGTTGTTTATATGCTCCAATATGTTTATAATACTTGTGTTTTGTGAATGCTGAGACCCGTTCTTAGTAGGGAAAATATTTCGAAAAAACTTATTTTTTGGGGATACTCCGAAATGTTTTTTTTTTAATAGTTGGATTTCTTTTAAAAACCTATGGCGGCCTTCCTAATATGTCTACCCAGAAAAAAAAATAAGAATTAATTTCAAATAAAAAATTTGTCATATTAATTAAAAAATTAATAAAATTAGCATCAGTAAACAAATTTATAGTATCAATTTTTAACAACATTTTCTGCAGTAATGTTGTTCATATAAGTAAACGTTTAATTCACTTGATTAAATTTTCAACTAAAAGTAAAACTTTGAGTGTTTATAATTCTTATTCGCGTTAGGGTTTTATTTGTATAATATTTTTGGCCTTTCTAAAATCTTTGGAAAAGGTTTCCTGATGAGCTGGCCTAAGCAACCAGTGAAATGCGCATAGAAGCTAGCTTTCCCTCAACAATAAATTTCAGTGTATTTATCAAATATGAAAAACTGGGAATTTAGCACGTCATACGGAAATCGTATTAATAATAAATTTTGTATTCCCGAAAATAAATTTGATAATATAAAATTGATTTTATTTTTGATTAATGATTTTATTGACAAAAGAAAATTAGCTCAACTAAAATTGTATTTCAATCATACTAAAGGTTTTTTTTTGTTAGGTCCAGCACTCAGAAAATGAGCCCTACTAATGCATTGCATTGTGTTAGAACTAGTTAAATAGGTTATGGGAAGGATGATAGAGAGAATAGTGGTTGTGGACATTCGATTTTAACTTATTCATGTTGAAAGTGAGAGACAAGACTTCAGGTTATTCTACATACAGTCCTGAAAAAAAACGAATTTCTTCTGTAATATTTGCAGAATGCACCGAACAATTGAACACAAAAGGATAAGCTCTTGAGAAAAAACGTATATTACAAACAAACGTACGTACTTCGGGAACCATTTTCTTAATTTCATCAGAATACATCTAAAAGGAGTAAAAATATAACAGGCAAATAGAACCCACATTGCGATGGGTCTTAAACGAGTCAATAGAATTTGATATCCAACTGTCACCAATAAGAACCTTCGCCCTCTACTGCAAGTGGTACCGAAGCTCCAAAACTGACTTTAAGCTGGAGGTCCATATCACGCGTTTTCGCCTCCACACAGTGCGTGCTTTTCTAACCTTACTTGCGTTTTACTTTTCAAGTTACATGCAACGCTTTTTATGCAGCAGCAGCACAAGTAAAAATAAAATTTAATTTGTCAAAATCAGCTGATTTGTTCGAACACTGCTTGTGACGCTTACAAAAGTAGAAAGTAAACCTACTTTTCGCCTCAAGGCATCTACGCTTTTGTGCATGTAACTTACTTGGTATAACTACACAGATTCTACTTTTTTGACAGCTGCGTGTGCTGCGATCGGTAAAATCAAGGCGCCGCGCTTTCTTTTTTCTCTTTTATACTCTTTTATTACGTACGTGTGCACACACATTAACAATATTGACAACAACATATGTATGTAAAATTCATACAACGCATACAATCGCAACATGTAAACGTATAGGTTGCCGATCACTCCCAGCGGGAAAAAGAAGGAGTACGAAGGCCTTCTAGAAGGCCTCTGTACCCCTTCTTTTGGATGTACAAGGCCTTCTTGCTCCATTCCATACTCATATCTTTTTTACACGCGTTGTCATTGCGGAGAAGGCCTTCCGCTTTCCTTTCTTTCGCCAGAGCTTCTTAAAGGCATTCAAATATATGGCTCTTAGAAGGCTCTCCTGAGAAGGACTGTTAAAAGGCTTTAGAATAAAGGTTATCTTAAAGGGTTTTTAAGAAAGGTATGTTAAAAGGCCTTTTAATTAATGGCTCTTAAAAGGCCTTGCGGACCATCCTTGTAAAAAGTGCATCGGTTCTAATGGAAATTGGCTGACCATTTTCATTCGCATCGCATCGAAAAAACATCGATGTTTTTTTACAGTGTCCATCCCTACACAGAACCTTCTTCTTCAGTGAACAAAACACAACTAAAAAGATTTACATTATTGTTTTCACTTGTTATTTTAATATGTATGTATTTTTATTTTTATAACGGGATCTGAATTCTTTCGCTTTTGCTTTGGCGAAAAAACAGAACAAAAAATTTTACTCTTTCTCTTTTTAACATCAACTAAAAAGATTTACGTTATTGTTTTCATTTGGAAGTTATTTTATTATGTATGTTACTTTGTTTTTGTAAAGGAATCTGAACTGTTTTGCTTTTCCGTGTGCAAAAAAACAAAACAAAATATGTTACTCCTTCTTTTATCGCTTCTCATAGAAGCGAGTGTGGAAGGTGTATCTTATCTTTTATACCAAAGAGCCAAGGCCTTCTATGTGGCATTCTTTAGCAGTTACATAAGAATAGTAATTAAATCAAAAAAATTTTTAATCAGGTCTTCAAAAAGGCCTGAAGTAAGAAGGTCTTCTAAGTTTTACCGCTGGGCTGCTTTAACGCACCGACACATGAGCGTTGCATACCATTCGTGATCAGCACCTTGTTTTGTTCATCGGATATCACATTGTATTTGCATGCCCAGACCATCAAGAGATTCTTATTTTTCAATAATTATAACACTCATATATACAGATGAGGCCCCTTGATCCGTCGATGTTTATGCGTAAGCATGAAACATTTTGTCTTTCGGGTACATAAATCGACCCCCTTCCCACAACCCCATTCCGAGATTATATCCAGGTCTCGACCAAGCGTATCGTTCATGATTTGCCTCATAGCACGAACATCGAATGCGCTTGTCTTTCACGTCTTTTTTTGCTTTTCGCAAATCGCCACTATTAATTTTATTAAAACTTTTTTCTTTTTTTCAGAATTTTAAATTATTCAGTTTTAATCTGCACTATCTTTAAATTTTATTCCCAGTGAACGATAGAGAGTACCAAATTGCCCTCTTATCGCCATTAGGTTTCGTATCGATATTGCCTACTCACAGAGCTGTCAGATATGGCGATTTCTCGTCAAACGTGGCGATTTTGAAACGTGTTTGGGGGTGGGATTTTCCATTTTTCGACTTTAATGGCGATTTTTAATGTACCATTTATATTGTTTCAGTGATTTTTTTAACAGTTTGTCATTTTTTTGTTATCATTAAAATCTAGGAACTTTATTTCACATGATTTTTGTTTTGTTATCATTTTAGGTGAATTTTATATTGAGTCACTATTAATTTTTCTAATAGTATGTATGCAGGTCAAAATATTTCCTAGTAATGAAATCGATGAGGCTAATGGTACGATCTTATAGACTTGTGTA
Organism: Pollenia labialis; assembly: GCA_949318255.1. Taxonomy (NCBI): domain Eukaryota; kingdom Metazoa; phylum Arthropoda; class Insecta; order Diptera; family Polleniidae; genus Pollenia; species Pollenia labialis. The sequence continues at coordinate 152,590,809 of OX439140.1, read as the reverse complement.
CCTAATTTTAGTTTTTTTTTTAACTGAATATATGATCCCTATTTTATGTTATTTAAAAAAAAAAATAACAGAAACTAAACAAAATTTACTTTCGGCGACTTTTTTGTATTTTTTCTCAGTTTTTGGCGATTTTTGACTGAAATATTGTACTAGCTTTTTTGTATGCAAAATTTAATTAAAAACAAAATTGATAACAAAAATGTTACAAAAACTGAACAAAATTGACGTTTGGCGATTTCTGACTTCCGGTTTGGCGAAGGAGCTCAAAAAAATCTGACAACCCTGCCTACTCAACGTAATTTGCATTAATACGAGAATACCGCTTGGTTTGAGGAGAAAATAGATAAAAGCGAATACCTACCATGTGTTCATTAAGCATTTTATGCTAAAATTCATGAAGTTTTCTTTAAAATACTCCGTCATCCGCTTGACTATTTATTTTTGCCAAACCTCAAGGTGAAATCATTCCACAAACAAAAACCTCTTTTGTACGGAATAAAAAAAATTCAAGATACATTGAACAATGTGTACAGAGCATAGGAGACTACATTGAGAAATAAAATATAGCTGGAGGTCCATATCACGCGTTTTCGCCTCCACACAGTGCGTGCTTTTCTAACCTTACTTGCGTTTTACTTTTCAAGTTACATGCAACGCTTTTTATGCAGCAGCAGCACAAGTAAAAATAAAATTTAATTTGTCAAAATCAGCTGATTTGTTCGAACACTGCTTGTGACGCTTACAAAAGTAGAAAGTAAACCTACTTTTCGCCTCAAGGCATCTACGCTTTTGTGCATGTAACTTACTTGGTATAACTACACAGATTCTACTTTTTGACAGCTGCGTGTGCTGCGATCGGTAAAATCAAGGCGCCGCGCTTTCTTTTTTCTCTTTTATACTCTTTTATTACGTACGTGTGCACACATATTAACAATATTGACAACAACATATGTATGTAAAATTCATACAACGCATACAATCGCAACATGTAAACGTATAGGTTGCCGATCACTCCCAGCGGGAAAAAGAAGGAGTACGAAGGCCTTCTAGAAGGCCTCTGTACCCCTTCTTTTGGATGTACAAGGCCTTCTTGCTCCATTCCATACTCATATCTTTTTTACACGCGTTGTCATTGCGGAGAAGGCCTTCCGCTTTCCTTTCTTTCGCCAGAGCTTCTTAAAGGCATTCAAATATATGGCTCTTAGAAGGCTCTCCTGAGAAGGACTGTTAAAAGGCTTTAGAATAAAGGTTATCTTAAAGGGTTTTTAAGAAAGGTATGTTAAAAGGCCTTTTAATTAATGGCTCTTAAAAGGCCTTGCGGACCATCCTTGTAAAAAGTGCATCGGTTCTAATGGAAATTGGCTGACCATTTTCATTCGCATCGCATCGAAAAAACATCGATGTTTTTTTACAGTGTCCATCCCTACACAGAACCTTCTTCTTCAGTGAACAAAACACAACTAAAAAGATTTACATTATTGTTTTCACTTGTTATTTTAATATGTATGTATTTTTATTTTTATAACGGGATCTGAATTCTTTCGCTTTTGCTTTGGCGAAAAAACAGAACAAAAAATTTTACTCTTTCTCTTTTTAACATCAACTAAAAAGATTTACGTTATTGTTTTCATTTGGAAGTTATTTTATTATGTATGTTACTTTGTTTTTGTAAAGGAATCTGAACTGTTTTGCTTTTCCGTGTGCAAAAAAACAAAACAAAATATGTTACTCCTTCTTTTATCGCTTCTCATAGAAGCGAGTGTGGAAGGTGTATCTTATCTTTTATACCAAAGAGCCAAGGCCTTCTATGTGGCATTCTTTAGCAGTTACATAAGAATAGTAATTAAATCAAAAAAATTTTTAATCAGGTCTTCAAAAAGGCCTGAAGTAAGAAGGTCTTCTAAGTTTTACCGCTGGGCTGCTTTAACGCACCGACACATGAGCGTTGCATACCATTCGTGATCAGCACCTTGTTTTGTTCATCGGATATCACATTGTATTTGCATGCCCAGACCATCAAGAGATTCTTATTTTTCAATAATTATATCACTCATATATACAGATGAGGCCCCTTGATCCGTCGATGTTTATGCGTAAGCATGATACATTTTGTCTTTCGGGTACATAAATCGACCCCCTTCCCACAACCCCATTCCGAGATTATATCCAGGTCTCGACCAAGCGTATCGTTCATGATTTGCCTCATAGCACGAACATCGAATGCGCTTGTCTTTCACGTCTTTTTTTGCTTTTCGCAAATCGCCACTATTAATTTTATTAAAACTTTTTTCTTTTTTTCAGAATTTTAAATTATTCAGTTTTAATCTGCACTATCTTTAAATTTTATTCCCAGTGAACGATAGAGAGTACCAAATTGCCCTCTTATCGCCATTAGGTTTCGTATCGATATTGCCTACTCACAGAGCTGTCAGATATGGCGATTTCTCGTCAAACGTGGCGATTTTGAAACGTGTTTGGGGGTGGGATTTTCCATTTTTCGACTTTAATGGCGATTTTTAATGTACCATTTATATTGTTTCAGTGATTTTTTTTAACAGTTTGTCATTTTTTTGTTATCATTAAAATCTAGGAACTTTATTTCACATGATTTTTGTTTTGTTATCATTTTAGGTGAATTTTATATTGAGTCACTATTAATTTTTCTAATAGTATGTATGCAGGTCAAAATATTTCCTAGTAATGAAATCGATGAGGCTAATGGTACGATCTTATAGACTTGTGTACCTAATTTTAGTTTTTTTTTTAACTGAATATATGATCCCTATTTTATGTTATTTAAAAAAAAAAATTACAGAAACTAAACAAAATTTACTTTCGGCGACTTTTTTGTATTTTTTCTCAGTTTTTGGCGATTTTTGACTGAAATATTGTACTAGCTTTTTTGTATGCAAAATTTAATTAAAAACAAAATTGATAACAAAAATGTTACAAAAACTGGACAAAATTGACGTTTGGCGATTTCTGACTTCCGGTTTGGCGAAGGAGCTCAAAAAAAATCTGACAACCCTGCCTACTCAACGTAATTTGCATTAATACGAGAATACCGCTTGGTTTGAGGAGAAAATAGATAAAAGCGAATACCTACCATGTGTTCATTAAGCATTTTATGCTAAAATTCATGAAGTTTTCTTTAAAATACTCCGTCATCCGCTTGACTATTTATTTTTGCCAAACCTCAAGGTGAAATCATTCCACAAACAAAAACCTCTTTTGTACGGAATAAAAAAAATTCAAGATACATTGAACAATGTGTACAGAGCATAGGAGTCTACATTGAGAAATAAAATGGTTTTTATTAAAAAAAGCTGTGTTAAATTTAAAAAGTCACGGACTTATTAACCCGCCCTCGTATTAGAGTAGTAGATTGTGCAAAAGTCATAGTAAAATAATACCTTTTCTTAAAAGTATCTTTTAAAAAAATAACTATAAAATAGTAAAATTAAAAAAATGCATTAAAAATAAATTGCTGAAAATTTACCATCTAAAAAAAGGACCTTTTCCAAACTCTTCTTAAAAAAAATGGATCCATTCAAAAGAAAATCAATTAATATTTATTTTCCTTAAAGCAAAAACTTTAATAATAACGATCAATAAATCTAAAAGAAAACTTTTTTAACAACTATTGGAAAAATTACATGGAAATACACACACATACATACATACATTTTCATGTGTACGGAAAATAAAATAAAACATAACATAACAAAAATAAAATAATAATAAAATAAGCAAACTTTAGCGAAACGAGGTCAATGGAGGTCAACTGATTTTATGTTTAACGCGCAACTACTTCATTTTATACTCTACTAAATACAAACAGATTTTCAACGTCGTCATCGTCATTATCATCATCATCAGCATTGCTGTTGATGACGATGATGACTACAACATAAGCGACAACGACAATAGAGGTGCACATAGGGACGCATTAGTTACATTATTTTAGACCATTTGAAAATATTTGGAACCAAAAAGTACTTAAGGCATTTTTTAGGGGTTTTTAATTTGTGTTTAGAATCCGTCGAGTTGAATTAAAAACGTTGAAGTTTTTTAAAGTGTATTAACTGGTTGAAAATGGAAGCTTTCTTGCAGAAAGTCTGAGTTTATTGGTAAGAGGGGAGAGCAGAATAGAAAGTCTCTCCCCCTCTCACCAAGACTTTCGGAAAGAAAACTTTTATAGAAATAAAGTATTTGTAACAATATTTCTACACAGAAAAAATTATGAGTAGTTTTACTTAACAAATAAAAAAAATCGTTTAAAAAGTATTTCAATTAGTTAATGTAATAATTGAATCCATTATTTTTTATTTTTTTGAAGGAAAATTAAAAAGGTAATTTTGATTTAATTAATATTTTAGTTGTTTTGAAATAATAAATCTTAATTGATTTTTTCGTTTAAAATAAAATAACTGTTTGTTGTTGGTGTTTTGTTAAAGCTTTGATATTATTTCGGGTAAGACTTTTGAGTGTTTGTAATTCCTATTCGCTTAGTAGCAGTGTTGCCAATTTAGCCATTTAGTGGCTAGATTTAGCAATTTTTCACCATGTTTAGCCATTAAAAAATAAGTTTAGCCATTTTTTTTGGCAATTTTTCAACTTGTTTAGCCATAAAAATTGTTTTCCGTTTTTCTTTAAACGAATAATTTTCATTTCATTATAAAAATTTATAAAGTAAAATATGAAGTTTCAACACTTAAAACGCCTTTAATTTAAATTACAACTTTTACAAATGTTGAAAATCGCTATAAACTATGATGATGAGAGAAACATCTTTCTAATTAAGAGAATAGTACCTATTCCAATATTAAATTTATAAAATGAATCAACACAAGTAGAACTGAGGTTTATAATTCTTATTCGCTTAACAGTTTTATTTGTATAATATTTTTAGGTTTTCTAAAAACTTTAGATGTAGTTTCCTGATGATCTGGCCTAAGCAACCAGTGAAATGCGCATAGGAATAGCTTATGCCACCAACAATAAATTTCAGCTTATCAATATGTAGTAAGAATTGGAAATTTTGCGCATTTTAACTAAATCTTATTATTGAAAAATTGTTTGACTTCCAAGAAAGCCTTTGATATAAAATAATTTAAAATTGTAGAGCTATAGTTAATTAAATCAATCAACACATTGTTTTAAACGGCAAAGTTTTGTTATAATTTTTTTAATTAAAATTATCAATTATTGAAAAAGAAAAAAAATTTGCAATTTTAAATTTTTACAATCTTTAGTAATCTTTAGAATCATTTTAGTGCAAAATCAGCAAATTGTTTGATTGGTTCTATGAAATTGTAATGAATTTGGTGATAAGAGAGAATTTTTAATAGTTTCTGTGTAGTGTTATTTTTTTTAATATTCCTTATTTAACATAATTTGAGCTTGAACCTATTTCAAAATACCCTAATCAAATATGTCCCATTGTGCACTCTGTTGTTAACTTAATTTTTTTTACTATTTGCTATTATTTTTTGTCGTTGTTGTTGGTTGAATTGTGAATGCAGCATGTTGCTGATTTTATTGTGTGTATAGAAACTACAGCAGCAAAAAAAAAATACTTAGCGTCGTATATGTGGCACAGTGGAAATAAATACAGAAAAAAATTACACTGTTGTTGCTGTTGCAGTCGTCGTCGTCGTCAACAACATTGATTTTGGTTTTTGTTGTATTTTGTCGTTATTATTTTAGTTTTTTTAAACTTTATTTTATTTACAAAAAATTTAAAAAAAAATAGAAAAAATTGTAAAATAAAAAAAAATAAATTTAACCGACATCATGTTACTTACTGCGCCCCTTTATGTGTGCAATAGATGTGCAAATAACTTGTGCATTAGCACATAAAAAATACAATAATAAAACGACAAAAAGAGTTAAAAATTAAAAAAATACACTAAGAAAAATTTGTTAAGTAATTTTTTTTTTAATAAAAATATATATAAATTGGTCCTTTTTAAAATTCCTTTCATTATCACAATTTCTTTTAAATAAACGAATGAGCTTTTCGCAAAAGCTACTTTTTTATGACACTATTATTAATATACTTTGTTTTTAATGTACTTTTTTTATAGAACTTTTTTGAAAGATAGTTTTTTAATGTACGTTTTTCAAAATATTTTTTCAAAAAGTATTGTTTATAATGTACTTATTAAAAAAGTATTATTTGTAATGCACTTTTTCAATGGCACTTTTTTTAAAATGTACTTTTTTCAAATAGCAGTTAAATATGAGTTTTTTGTAAAGTACTTTTTTAAAGGCATTTTTTAAAAGGTCTTGCAAAAGGTACTTTTTCATGTACTTTGTTTTTAGGGTAATTTTTGTAAAGAACTTTTTTAAAAGACACTTTTTAATGTACGTTTTTCAATATACCTTTTCAAAAATTACTTTTTTTCAAAAATTATTATTTATAATGTACTTATTAAAAAAGTTTTATTTGTAATGTACTTTTTCAAAGGCACTTTTTTTAAAATGTACTTTTTTCAAATTAAAGGAATTTTTTTAGAAGGTCCTTCTTTAATGATACCTTTTTAAAGATCCTTTTTTTTTTTTTTTGATGTACTTTTGTCAACAGGTACTTTTCACAAAGGTCAGTTTTTATTGAAAAGTTACTCTCATCAAAGGTATCCTTGAAACGTTTTTGTAAGAAAGGTTTGTTTGACAAATATAAAATTTGGAAAACTTTTTCCAAAGCGTCCTTAGAAGCTGCTTTTTAAAAAGGTACTTTTTAAATGTATATGTATAAGTTTTTAAAGAATGCCTTTTCGAAAGGTACTATTAAAAAAAGATATTTTTTCAAAAGAAACACTTAAACAAGAAACTACTTCAGAAACTACTTTTCCTAAAGATAATTTGAAGCAATATGTATTTTTTCAAAAGTACTTTACTCTAAAGTTCTTTCTTTAAACTTTTAAGGTAGCTTTTTAAAGAAACTTAAAAATGAATCTTAGAAAAAAATTAACTTTTTTAAAAGTTATATTTTTTAAAGTTTAATTTTTAAACTCAACATTTTTATTTTTTCGAATTTATTCTATGAGCTAAATTTCAGTTATGTATTTTATAAAGCTTTTTTGTAATAGTCCTATTCCTTTAATTTTTAGGAATGACTTTATTACAAAAAAGCTTTATAAAATACATAACTGAAATTTAACTCATAGAATAAATTCGAAAAAATTAAAATGTTGAATATAATAAACTAACCTATGAAAGGAAATAATTCCCAGTTTTTAATTTTTAAACTTTATATTTTACTATTAGAACATGTACTTTTTATACGCTGCACCACAGGTGGCAAAGCGTACGTATAAGTTTGTCATTCCGTTTGTAATTTCTACAATATTGATCTTAGACACTATATATATACTGTATATATTCTGGGTCCTTATGAGGAGAGAAGTTGATTTAACGATTGTTCGAACCTTGGTTTTTCAAAAAAAAAATTTTTTTTTATTTTTATGTACTAAAAACGATAGCACTCTAACTTGTTTTAAATACTTTTGACCTATGATGGGAATATTTTTTTTCTAATATTCATTTTTTAGTTAAGTTTTACAAGTGTTCGAAAATAAACAGAACATTATTTTGCGTTCTGCTCACACACCCAGGAACGACATCTACTTTTTTAGTGTTTGTGTAGACGAACACAACCCTTAATACCGTTCGTAGCTATTTTCAAGAAAGACCCGAATAAAAAAATTGTAGTGATACTGTAGACAAACATTATATTTTAATGTTCTATAATGTTTCTGTTTTTACATTGATAAAGAAATGAACAAACAAACAATTAAAGCAACGACCGCACCACGAACTGATTGTGTGTGTATAATGTTTAGCTTTTTTACCATCCAAAAGGGCGCTACGCACAACAAAAACGAACGAACATTAATGAGCTGAACCGAACACAATGAAGTTTGTGGTTAAAAAAACGAACGGAATTAAATGTTCTAAAATTTTGTTGATTTGGATAAAAACAGAAATATTTTTGTGTTCGAAAGATGACCTTATTTTTTTATGATTTTCTACCCAAACACTATTAGCGTTTGTGTTTTCTGCGAATCTACCGAACCGAACAGGAGCGATATTAAGTGTTTGTTTTCGAACACTGACTTTAACTCTGTTAATGATACTTATTTTTGGAAGTAATAGTTTTGAAGAATTAGTTGAATTTTTCATTAAAATCACAATGATAACCCACATTGTACATTTAAATAATTACCCTTATCGTTAATAACAAGTGGAATTTTTGTTGCGTTTAAATTTTCATTCCCCTCGAAGGGGAAAAAGCCATCGTGAGTCTCATGTGAAAAATTTTTCACGCTATCAGTTCCAGTGAATGTAAAAAAAGAAAGATTAAAAAAATTAAAAATACTTGAAAATTTTCTTCAATTTTGTTCATTAGTGCAAATACTTTTTTAAAAGGTTCATCTAAAAAAGTTCTTCGTTAATGTTGCTATTTTAAAAGAAATAGCAGAATTTTAAATAAAATTTGGATTTTAAATATTGTTCAAAATTTTTCTTTGAGTGTATTAAAGCAAATAAAAATTCATATTTAAGTCATTAAGTGGGGCGTGTATTGCGTTACTTTTTGCAGTGTGATGCGTAGCATTAGACGTTATAGCTCTTTTTTATTTCTCTGTTTATTGTGCTTTTTAACTACTTCACATCAGAGGAATGTAACGAACAAGAAGAAGAAGAGAAGCAAAAAGAAGTCAATAGTCGAGAAAAAAAGAAACAATAAAATAATAAAACTGTATTTAAATCTGACTTTAAATCATGGTCGTTGTATAATTTTCTTTATTCTATTACTATTGCACATAAGCAAATAAAGTTGCACAAACACAAAGCAAAATACTTTGGCAACAAATACACACTAGTATTTACTACACTGGGGAAAATTATTCAGTGGTAATAAAATAAATTTAGGATCATTGCGAAATTGATCTGAATTCTTTGTGAATTTTACTAAATAAAAGATACTTGAGTAAAATAACTATTCAAACTAACATGAATCGAAAGTTCTAAAATTTGTTTGGTTGTCAGATATCTTCGTTATGTGATTCAGATTGTAACGTTTCAGCAAAAAGCCAATAACTGGTAATTGTTTGTTTGCTTTGCGATTTGCTTTGTTTGGTTATTTGCATATTTTTCTTTCAGTGCAGTCTGTACCCGATACATTTCGCAGCCAACAATCCTAATGCTAGTTAAATGTATCTATAAATTTATTACTTTAAACTGAAATTGTGTTTGAAGCGTTAAGTTGTTACAACGATATTTAAAGCTGTTGTTGTAGTTATCGTAAAGTTTGCGCGCAATCATCAGCCATTTCTTTGTTGGTCGGTCATATTGCCACTTTAATCTCCAAAACTACTCAGAAAAGCAAAAGCAAAAAAAAAAGAGAAACTAAGGAAAAGTAAGGAAAAGGATAAAAAAATATCCGAAAAAATAGACACTCGAATGCACATTAAAACAAATCAACTCTCAGAGTTTACAACGACATTATTACGATGCTTAGTTCTCTGTAAAAGTCAAACGAACGTACTACTTAAAACTTCAATTCAACGGATTTAAGTTGAATTGAGCTGAGCTTGCGTCCCTGATTTTAATGTTTTAAAGTTGCATTATGTATTGTGCTGCTTTCTGCGTACTTTTTCAGGTTTTTTGTTTTGCTGGTTGGTTAGTTAAAACTATGTGGTCGAATGATTTTGAGACGAACGAAATGTTTGTTATGATGATCTTCATCATCGTTATACTGATTATGAGAATTAGTCGTTGATTTTTATGTGGTTTTTTTTAACTTATTGTGTGTTAAAAGTAGCTGAAATTGCTGTTGTTTAGGCGGGGGACCACTTCGATGCAAGTGCTAAAGTAACTTTATGGCATTTGCACTTCTTTAGTTGACTTTAGGACACCTTTAGATGGTTAAAGTATGTGTCTGTGTGTGAGACAGAGTGAATGTTGGCAATGTATCAAATATTAAACATCTTCAGCTAAATGATTTAATATTCTTTAAAGATATTAAATATGAGTTATTTCGCGGATGTAAAATTCATGGCCCTTGTGTTAGTAAAAAAAATTCAACATAATTTCCTTAATGAAAATATCATAATTTTTTTTTTTTATTTTGCTTAAAGCTAAAGGTTTTGGACAATTATTCAATTTTAATTGCCAGGGTACCATACGATTTAAGTTTTTGGAGCCTCAACCCCAAGTCCTCGTTCGACCAAAACCTACACTGAACCAAAAATCCAATGAAAATGTACGTTAATCAAACGATTTAAGTTAATTAAAAAAGTTTACGTTGGCTCAACGAATTATTCGTTAATGTAATGAAAATTTTAATTTAATTAGGTATTATTTTCATTATATTAACGATTATGGAGCCATTCACTTGGGTTTGTTACCGTTACCTAAGAAACGAAACACTTGATTTAGCTGTTATAGAACTGAGAATTTGGAACCAGTATGAAATATTTATATAAGTAGCCGTTTCCGCACCGTTGCTCGCCCAAAATGAATTTTTGACTTCAAATTTCCGTATGTCTCCTCTTGATCGCTTTCACATTCGGTAAGGGGACGGACTAGCGGAGAGATAGACAGGAGGCGGAATGGAGGATCAACTCATGTTTAAATGGCTTTCCTTTTCTTTAAAATACGGAATTTATTGCTTTAATAGATCTCTTCTTATTGATAATTAATATTTCCTCAATATAGGAGGCTTAGCGGCCCTCAAACCTATCTTAAATTAGTACCAGTTAGAGAAATACTGAATACCAATTACTAAAACCTCCTCTTACAGATTCTTATTCACTGCATATTTCATTTAATGTTTCTAGGTCTTATATTAACTGAAATTCAAAAAGTAACAGTTCAAGAATAAGAAAAGTACCAAAAAGCACCTCTTATAGATTCTCATTTACTCAGAAAATTGCATTTTTAATTCTATGTTTCCAGGTGCAATACTAATGAAAATTAAAAAAAGTACCAGTTAAAGAACAAACAAATACCAAAAAGTTCTGTTACAGATTTTCTTCCTCTCAGGACCCCGCATGCTTAATTTTATGTTCATAGGTTCAATATTAACAAAAATAAACTTAGTACCAGTTAAAGAACGAAAAAATACCAGATTCCTTTAAAGATTCTCATTCATTCAGGACCTTGAATATTTAATTTTATGTTTCAAGTCCAATACTAACGGAAATTCAAAAAGTATCAGTTGTAGAACCAAAAACCTAAAGAAAGACATTTAATTTTCCGTATATCCCCTTTAGGGTACTTTTTCTCTCCATTGAAGTATTCAAAATTTGAATATTAAATAATGGAATGGAATAATGGCGAAAAATACTATGTAAAAAAAGTACCAAAAATAGTTATGAATTTAACCCCTTAACCATTCGAATTTCTAAAAAGCACCAAATTTTTATTTGTATTTATTAGATAAGTTTCGACCGTGATATATTTTTTATTTTTTTACATTTATTGGTTTACAAGATAGACGGGGTGACAAAAAGTACAAAATTTCCGTTTACTCCCTAAAATAGCTGAATTTCAAAAAATTTCCAGACACCGTCCGCTTATATTTCTAAAGAACAACGATAAATAATAAATTATGTTCTGTCTCTTTTAAAACAAGGTTAATTTAACATTTTTTAATAATGATTTTGCTTCATTAGCGTTTCATGTTAATTTAACATGATTTTACAATAAAACAAAAATTAATATCTTTTCAATTAAAAACAAATGTAAACGATGTTGAATTAACATTTTATTCTAGTAAAATTTAAGGGATAGACATGTAAAAATTATGTTTAAATCCTTTAAAAATAACAGTATAAAATGTAAAAATAACATGAATATCATGATAAATTAACACGAACTTACTTTTAAATTTACTATTAAATCATTTAGTACTAAAATGTTATCAATATTGAAATAACATGAAACCCTGTTGAAATAACATGAAATTTCAAGTTAATTTGAAATTATTTCTATATCAAAATAACTTTAAAGCTTGTTGGTTTACTAAAAAACAATTTCTATTTCATACTTTTATTTATTAATTTATTAATATGTTATTATTTTAAATACATGTAATAAAGTTTACAAAAACTTATTTCTTAAATATAATTTACCAATATTAAGTGGGAAAAGATATAAAGGTGGACTTGTAAATTCATGGAATTCTTTTAAAATTAATTCATCCTTTAAGTTACCTACTACATATGATTGGAAATGATCATCAAAGTTGTTTCAAATTTGTAACATAAAACATAAATTTTAGATTGAACTTTTACAATATAGGAAATTTTGTACAAACTTAAACATTCGCTTATTATCAAAGTTATTTTCGGGAATACAAAATTTATTATTAATACGATTTTCGTATGACGTGCTAAATTCCCAGTTTTTCATATTTGATAAATACACTGAAATTTATTGTTGAGGGAAAGCTAGCTTCTATGCGCATTTCACTGGTTGCTTAGGCCAGCTCATCAGGAAACCTTTTCCAAAGATTTTAGAAATTCCAAAAATATTATACAAATAAAACCGTAAAGCGAATAAGTATTATAAACACTCAAAGTCTTACTTGTAACAATATCAAAGCCAAAACAAAACACCAACAATAAACAGTGAGTTTATCTTTTCTTACATTCCCCTACAATTGGTCGGGTTCTTTCCGACTCGAAATGTAGTTGTAAGTGGGTAAAAAGAAAAAACAAAAATTAAAAAACAAACTGCTCCATTCTACTGTCTTCGTAAGAAAACAACAAAAAAAAACCAATTTGCCAATTCAGTTTTTTGCACGGGCACATGCAAGTATGTATATTATCAAAGTTATTTTCCGGAATACAAAATTTATTATTAATACGATTTTCGTATGACGTGCTAAATTCCCAGTTTTTCATATTTGATAAATACACTGAAATTTACTGTTGAGGGAAAGCTAGCTTCTATGCGCATTTCACTGGTTGCTTAGGCCAGCTCATCAGGAAACTTTTCCAAAGATTTTAGAAAGGCCAAAAATATTATACAAATAATACCGTAAAGCGAATAAGTATTATAAACACTCAAAGTCTTACTTGTAACAATATCAAAGCCAAAACAAAACACCAACAATAAACAGTGAGCTTATCTTTTCTTACATTGATTGTTACGTAACAATTTTTTTTATATACTCTTCCTGAGAAAATGATTTTATCATATAATACAACATTATCAAAAATAATTTTCGAATGGTCAAAAATATATCTAAATTCATGAATGGGTTTAATTTTATTAATATCATTTAATATAAGAGTTTCTGGAATACCATTTTCATAATCCACAAGAAATTGAGCAAACCTTAATCCAGCTTTTTACATAGTGTTAAAGGGACATTAACTCTAGAGTTCATGTTATTACAATATCTTTTTGTGTCCTTATGTTTTGCCTCAAACCTTAAACTCCAAGTAAACTTCGGTGGTCCACATTTTTTTTTATAAATGTTACATAGTGCAGTAAAAAATGAGCGTTAGGTTTGAGTGGTTCATAGAGTTCAACATATATTTGAATAAACAGTTTTTCTCGGAAACAAGCATGAAGGCCAATGGGTGGTATAGCGTCCTTTTTGCCCTCTTTTGATAAGTATTTAAGGCTTTCAAATGTAATTTTATCTCCTTAGCAATAATTTAGTTTTTGTTAGGGAAATAAACAAAAAAAATTAAAATATACTTACTTGTCAAATAATGCTTTACTTCACTTAAATCAAAAGTTTTCAACAACTCGTCTAATTGGGAACTTTGATTTTGAGCCACCGGAATATTTAAAATTAAATTTCCGTCTACGTCGCTCTCGAAATTAATAGTTTCTCCTAGAGAACCAAGGTTTTGTACTAAGTTTTCAAAATTCATGTTATTATTATTGTAAGTGGTTAATATTGTTTTTAAACGAAATAATGTTAATTTTACTTGAAAACCTTTGATTTTTACTAATTTTAAAAATTTTACACGGACCAATGTTATTTTTACCTTGAAAAAGGTTAAAATTATGTGCACAATTTTATTTTTACGTTAACAATATAAAATTAACAACTTTTAATTTAAAATGAACATGTTTAACTGTTAATTTTATATGAAACAACGTAAATATAAAATTTTTTTGTCTTTTTTTTCAAAAATTTACAATGACTTGAAATTAACATTTTTTCATGTTAATTTTACATTGCGATTTTTTTCTGTGTGTATAGAAAGCGTATATATCATGACTGCTTGGGATGCAATGGCATCCTTGCTATTAGTATATATACATATATCCCTTGTATACAATAAGACCTTACCTAATTAGCCACCCGTCTTAAAGCTGAGATTCGAACCTTCAGACACATGTTCTCTACTTAGATATCCCCTTCTACTCTACTACGTTTCTTCGCACAGTCAATTCTTATACGCGTACATTATAAATGATTACAAAAGTAATGTTCCTGCCTTTTTAAAATTATTCGATCAGTCACTTAATATTTTTTTAGCCATTAGTAACTTTTCATTACCCTAATACTCTCCCACAGCTTCTGTAGCCACCAAAATCTTCTTTCTTCCTTAATGAAATAAAACGTGCAGTCATTATGATTTTATCAGTTTTAACCTCTTTATTTCTTTTTACGGTTTTTGCCAGAGTTGAAATGGGTACTGAAAATTTATACACAACTTTTTATTTAAAATTGTTTATCTCGTAGTTACTTATATGCAGGGAAACCAGAAATATGCTCTAAAAAATTCGTTTTATGCGCATTAAATATGCAGCAAAAAATTAAATATATGCCCGAAAAAAATTTAATATTGCTCATTTAAAACCAAAATATTCAACATTTGCATTTAAAAAACAAAAACAAAACAATACTTAAATTATAATCTGTAAAGCCCAAACACCATAGTATTTACAGACCAATTCGAAAAGACTTAAAATATGCTGCAAAAAGGCTCTTTTAACTAAATTATGCTCTAAACGATCAAAATATGCCAAAATATGCACTTACAAATCGATGCCAAAATTCATAAAAAGCTCTAAAGCGGAGAGCAATATTATTTGTGCCTTCATTGGTCGCTCAAGGAAGAACATGCAATTGCATATTTGTGGTTTCCCTGCTTATATGTATAAAGAATATCTTTTGAATATTATGAAAAAAAAAATTAAATTAGAAGACGTTTTTGTTTTGTACTTTTTGGTAAGTAAAATCGTTAATAGGAATTTTATTTACCCACGAATATTTGGGGCGTATTTAAAATAAAAATAAAAAAATGTTGGTAATTTGTTGTAAATTTGTTATTGTACTCGTACTTCATTTCATGTTCATTTTATTATCTTTAATTTTTTATTTATTTTTTTGCTTTTTTTATCTGCTTTTTCAGTATATTTTTTTTTTTCTATTTTACTGTTTCGTTTTGTCGGTGTCTCCATTAATTTCAAGTTGAAATTAATGAAAAAAAAACCTTGACGCTACTTTTGAAATAATTTTTTTTTTATTCACATCCGCCTGTATTGAAATTGAAGAAGAAATTATGAAATTCAAAACAATTAGATAACAGTAAATAACTCTTTTGAACTCTTCTTTAAGAAAATCTTTTAATTTAACTAGAAAAAAACACAAGTCATTTTCCATAAAAACTGTTAACTGATCTAGTTTCACTTGACGATTAATACGATTTTTCTTTTAATTTTTTTTTTCAAAATAATTAATCAAAGTGTCGTTTGTTTTTGTGGTGAAACAATTTTTGTCAGTTTGATTTGCATATTTTGACACTTGTTAATTAGTGTTTGTTAATCTTTTGTAATGTTAATCATTTATCTTTTTTTTTTTTTTGTTTAATACGATTTGTATAGTATTTTGTATAACGAGTAGTACTCGCTGTCAGATATTTTTAATGTGGATATGAATTCTTACTACAAATTCTGATTCTACAAGTGAAAATGAATGAATTTTATATAAAAAAAAAATAAGTAAATTCAATACAGATGCAAATTTTTTTTATAAAAATAAATAAGCAAGTCAGCAGTAAGAAAAGCCACAAAAAAATCAATCAGTTGTGTCTATATCTTGTATTTTTTAAGTAAGTCAGGGCGTAAAAGAATGCACTGAAGTGTGCAAATTAATAAAATTAGGTTGTACTCCAGCTCTTTATAGAACGACAAAACTCTTGTTCCACTTGATTTTTTTTTCATAAATAGAAAATTTTTATAGCCAATATTGTCATGGTACACGCACAAATGACCATCCAGACTTAAGCTGGTTTTAAACTGATAGAAAAATTCATTCTCATATTGATGATACCCTAACATCAATGTTAATTTTTATTGTCCACAGTCTGCACAATTTCGGCACAGTTTGTCGCATATTAAAAAATTTTGAAAGTTCACATTATCGGCACATGAAATACGACAAAAATGGGTACATTACGCCCATAGTGGAATCTTAGCTTCAACCTTACAATTAGGATGCGTTAGTCTGAACTTGCATTTTGAGATTAAGTCCTCAGTCGACGCTTAAAGTTTTCAATTGAATTAATTTAAAATAGTTTTCTATTCTTGAATCCGAAGTACTTCAATATTGCAGATTTTTATTAATCTCAGATAAGATTTATGGTGTTTTCTTTTCTACAAAAAATGTGCCTTTTTTTAAAAAATGCAATTTGGTATCTGTTTCTTAAAAATTTTGCTCCCGAAAAGCATGAGTTTTTTAGAATAAAACAAGCCACCCATTTCGGGAGCAAAATTTTTTAGAAAAAGACACCACATTGAATTTTTTTAAAAAAAAAATGCAAATTTTTTTGTAGAAAAGAAAACACCATTAGTTTTCATTTTCCTACTTTTTTCAAATACGGTCGCTGTTTGCTATAAGTTAATGTCCATTATTGTTTACATTAGTCTCTTACTGTCTTGATAGAATCCTTTTCTTAGCACCATTAAAATTAAACAACGCATTCGTTTACACTACCCTTAAAACCAAGATACTCAAAATATCTTTCTTAAATATTGTTTTTTTTATCATGACGCAGCTAAAAAATATTCCTCTGAATATCTGAGTGCGAGAATTGTTGCTGCCAAAGTCATAGTTGTAGTTGCTTTTGTCATGTTGTTGTTGTAGCTGTTGCTATGCTCGCTGTCATTGTAGTTGTGAATTTTAATGTTGGCGCTTGCAGAACAAATGCACATTTAAGTATTGCTGACAGTATCTCGGAAAGATCTGGCAATCTGTGAAGCACTTGAAATTTGTTTTTTGTTTACAGTTCTTTTTGGTTTTTTATGGCTGTTGTGTTGGATTTTTTCTCTTTATTTTTTATTATTGTTTATTTGTTTTGATCTTTGAGTTAAGATCTTGTTTTTTTATGTACATTTTATTTTTTATTTTATTCAGTCATTTTCTGCATAATCATTGTTTTATAATTTGTAATTAAAATAATAATGCAAAGAGGTCTTAAGTGTTTTAAAAAGATTGAAAGTGAGATTTTTTTTTTTGAGAAATAATTAAATGTGTTAAGGTTTTTTAGAATTAGTATGATTTTAATGAGGATTTAAAGGAATTGAATAATTTGTGGCATACTTACACACAGAAAAAAATACCAATGTTTAATTAACATGGCGAAATGTTGATTGAGAATCATAGTAAATTTCTGCAAAAGTATGCCCTTTATTTAAATTTATCATTATTATAATTATATAAATTTTAAATGAAAAATATAAAAATAACCTTAAATCACGTTTATTTAATAAAATTCACTGTTAAAATAACATTGTTCAATATTGAATCCTTAAAAACCTGTTCTATATTGAAATCAAAAGTCAATCTTATTAAATTAACATGCATACATACTTAATATGTACATTTTTTTATTTTCAGGTTAAAAATATGTTAAAAAAGAAAAGAAGACAATTCCCGTATTCTTTTAATTAAAATCATTAAGTAAAATAATTCATCAAGTTTTCAAAGTTGAATCATGACGAAAACCATATCGGGCGATTCTGCTGATGCTTCTTTTGACAAAGGAGAATACAAAATAAGTGAAGCACGTGTTACAGGGGTAAGTGTAGTGTATTGAATAATTCTTAAATAAATGCATATGTTGTCTCTGAAGCTTCTTCACACTGTTATATCACACCCAAACCAATTTGATTCTACATGAAATTTACGTTGTTTAAATTTGAAATAACTTTCATGCAACGTGATTCGGATTATTATTTCAATATAAATGACATTTTGCTTTAACTTTTCTGCAGTGTTAAATTATCATGAATTATGTATTGTTATTTTAAAAGAAAAAAATGTTGTTCGCAAGTTATTGTAAAATCAGGTTGAATTAAATCAACCTTGTTTTCTACGTTATTAACTTGATTTTTTTTCTGTGTGTATAGAATTTTCAGTTTTTAAGATTTTGTTTTGTATTCTAATTAGAAATTGAACGCTTTAAAGTTTAATCTCTAGAAAATAGAAAAATTATATGATAAATTTCTTTTTAATCTAAATCTAAATAGGTATTTTAAATCAGGCTAAACATTATCAAAGCAAATCATAAAACGAGAGTTTAGGCGACCCATACCTCTCAACGATATCTCTCGAGGGTATAGAAACCGTCTAAAGGATATCTCAGCTTATAGTTTTACATTCTCCGGGGCATAATAAGGTGCAACCAATACCTGGGATTTGGCAAAAGTCCAAAATAAACAGATTACAAGACGTCTTTACGATCGCAATTAATGTCCTACACACAGAAAAAAATCAATGTAAAATCGTCGAAAACAAGGTTTATTTTACCGTTTTCGGAATTGATTTTGCTTCATTTCTTTTAAAATAACTTTAATTCATGTTAATTTAACATTGCAGTAAAGTTAGAGCAAAATGTCATTTATATTGAAATAACAATCCGAATCACGTTGAATGAAAGTTATTTCAAGTTGAAACAACGTGAATTTCATGTAGAATCAAATTGGTTTGAATGTGATATAACAGTGTGAAACACTTACCCTGTAACACATGTTTCACTTATATTGTATTCTTCTTTGTTAACGGAAGCATCAGCAGAATGACCCGATATGGTTTTCGTCATCATTCTACGTTGAAAACTTGATGTACTAATTAACTAAATAATTTTAATTAGAAGAATACAGAACACTTTTGATTTTAATATAAAACTGATTTTTATAGATATTAAACAAACGTGATTTAAGGTTTATTTTAATATTTTTCATTTAAAATTAATATGAAAAAATGATAAATTTAAATAAAAGGCATACTTTTGCAGAAATTTACTATTGGGGGATTCACAAGGTGTGCTATTTAGTCATATCGTCATAATGTCCTTAATAATATTTTACAATTGTTAAAAAAAATTCTGTTGTGTTTCAAACAAAATAAAATTGTAATACTGTGTTAATTGATTTAGTAAAAATCTAAATTTTAAGCGGTTGGTAACAGCAACAACATATGACTTTACAACTTTACGACTTCCTTGTGAATCCCCCATATGATTCTCAATCAGCATTTCGCCATGTTAATTTAACATTGGTATTTTTTTCTGTGTGCAAATTTCATATCTGGTACACCGGAAGTCAGTGGCCCCCGGTTAAGATCACCGTTTGTATGCATCTTGCAGGAATTCCTTCCCGTCTTTCTGTGTGTGCTGGTTGCTCTCACAAAAGGGGTGTTAAGATCTTCCATGGAATATGCCATTAGGGGATAACTGCCATATGGCCTTCTCCATGGTGTAAATCGCTTCCACAGCTGTAAGGCATGAAGTGATCGCCGTCCCTCCATCCTGTTGGAACGACATGTTTTTCGGTCTCAATTCGCGCAGTTGAGCATGGCTCTGTAGCGCTTGCCGTTCATAGTATGTATGTAGTCATTTGTAAAAAGTATTTCTATAACTAATATTTTTTAAATGCTGTACCTTTGCCATAGTTGGGGGTAGTGCACTAAATATTGATCTAAATCAGCAGTCAAATAAAACTGCAAACAAATTAGTTTGGACTCTTTTTTACCAGCTTTAGTGATGATTGTTATTTTTTTTAACTACCACTAAAACAATTTAGTGATATTGCAAATATTTTTACTTTCAGTAAACGCAGATTGAGTGCAAAAAATCTGAAAAATTTAAACATGCAATCAAAAAAGCTGCATGGAAACATAATCCCACTTATCTTTAAAAAATTATTGGCCATGATATATTTGAAGACAAATACGAATAATAAAAATTTTAGATACCAAATTTAATTATTTTTATGAAAACTACAAAAAAATCCTTTATGATATTAATTGTTAAATTTTAAATTACTTTCTTCGGATGAAATAAAAATGATGTTTTAAAAAGTTGGAGTTGATATTGAAACAAAAAATTAGAAAACTTGTATATCGTCCATATAATTAAACCAGTGTACGAAAACAAAGATTAAATATCGCTCCTAAGTCTTAGGTAAGGTAGCTGTTTGTGCTACGGTCGTTGCTAAAATTTTTCGTTTCTTCATTTCTTAATCAATGAAAAAAAGAAACATTAAAATATAATTTCTGCAGAAACTTTCTTCAATTTTCTTTGAAACTGCACTTGTGTCCATACAATGAAACTTTGTTATGCAGCATTTACATTTAACTATTGCACTACTGCACACATGTGGTCTTCTTAAATTGAAAACATCTGGCATTGGCGTGACGTCAATCCGCCGGAAATCACACTTACGAAAAAAATCGCGGAAATTGTGAATAACATCCACACAGAAAATAAACATTGACTAGTTTTGAAAATAAAAAGCAATAAAACTTGCTTGGCAAATGTTGACCCATTAATACAGGACAAGGGTTAAATATTTTTCCGAATATTTCCTGTATAGTTTTTAGTGATGCACATTGAGATATGAAATATGCTCTAGCAAATCGATGCCAAAATTCATAAAAAGCTTAAAAACGGATAAATATATTTTTTTATTGGTAGGACAAGAAAAAAACATGCAAGTGCCTTGCCCCGCTAATAAGTTTATTGAAAATATAAATGAGCAAATAAAACAAAAAATTTAATTCAATAATACTCCTTAAAACTTGAATCTCTTTTCAAACAAAAATGTGTTAGTTGTCCTTTTCTTTTTTCTGTTAATTTCTTTTTAAAACTTTAATATCTTAAACTTTAGTTGTTAAATTTTTATGGAACATTTTTTGTAACTTGGCATTAGTTTTCATATTATTTTTGTGATTTTTTTATTATTATTTTTATGATTTTTTCAGATTTTTTTTGTCTGCACTTCTGTGGAAACTACCGTTTTCACTCCTCTGCAAAACAAACAAAAAACCCAAAAAGGCAAAAAATGGATTTTAAAAGACTAAATTTTTTCTTTTCCGACTGATGTGCTCTCATACTCCTGTACTGGTGGGTTCATATGTACATAATTTTAGTTTAATTTCGCAATATTTTTTCTCTTTTGTTTTACAAAATATTATGGAAATGTGAAAAAATTCAACAAAAATTAAAATTCTGTTATAATTTTCCACTTTGTTGTATTTTTTTTTTTTTTTTTGCATTTTGTATTTCTACTCTGTAAAAAAAATTCTTATTAAATTTACAAAACTGAAGAGGAAAAAAATTTGTTCTGCTTTTATAATTTATCTTTAATTTTTTTTCTGCTGTGTGTCTTTTTTTAATAATAATTCAGTTTTTTTTTTTTGTAATTTCTTATTTTTTCTTTCTTAATTTTATTTTTTTATTTTACATACAACATTTATTCGTATAGAATAAAAGAAGAAAAAAATGAAATTTCGTTAAAGTTTGTTCTTTTCCAGTTCTACGAAATTAAATGTCTGCTCGTCTGCCCCTTTGTCCAACCATTTGTTTACTTTTTCTCTTTCTCTGTCCAACCGTACCAATTCGTAAACTTTTAAGAAGAAACTATGTGAATCGACAGTGGGTTGGTTTGGGGGTTAAAGAGATATATAAATATATTCATAAGTCGGAATTGTTCATATCTTCCTATTATTTATTCAAACTTTGTGTTTGTTCCAGGATTTAAAAAACTGCAGTCGAAATCAAAAAACTGTCGAACAAAAAACGAAAATTTGTGTACGACTTTTCTTTTTTGAGTTGGCTTGACAATGACTGTTTACATCTAATGAATCAAAAGTAAATGCAACAGTTTTTTTGGCTAATGACAAATGAAGAAGTGGAATAAATAAGTTTTTCTACTTTGACTGCAGTTTTTTTAACGCTGGCTGATACTAGTTTTAAGCATATTTTTTGCCTTTGGCCCCCTGTATCTATAGAATAACAGTCGCAAAATTTTTTATAATTATTGATGGAGTAAAAGTCTACTTTTTTAAAAATTAATCAAATAAATTAAATAAGAAATAATCCCTAAATAATTAATTCAATCTTAAAAGTTTTAATTTAGTGTAAAAGGTCAAATGTCATTGAAAACGAGATATTGATGCGATTCTAAATACATTTTAACTTTAAAAACGTCTTATAAATCCAGTTTTTGGCGTATTTTTATTCCGTTTTCTATTGTCGCAAAAAAAAAAAAACCCTAGAAATAATGATAAGCAGGTTTTAAAAAACTACAGTCGAAATCAAAAACTGTCAAACAAAAAACGGTTTGATTTGGCAGCGACTGTTAACATTTAATGAATCGAAGGTAAAAGTAAAACAGTTCATTTTTGGCCAATGACAAATGAAGAAGTGGAAGAAATGGCAGTTTTTCTACTTTGACTGCAGTTTTTTAAACGCTGAGGACAACCATGCAAATAATAGGACTAGTCAAAACACGCGTGTTAAATGTATCCCACAAGGGACAAGTCCACAAGTAACCCAAACGAATGGAAAAACATAGTCTATTTAATATTACGATGTCCTAGAGCAGGACAATATAACCCAGCTTTGGATTATAAAGGAGTGGACTTTAAACTTCTCAATGGTATACTCGTGAGGATTAGTTTTGAAGTCGTTTAAAAAGGAAAACATGTCGTTAAAAAACGAAGACATGCCGTCTCTTTTTAACAATGACATGGTCCATGAATGCATTTCATTTGACCAGTCCATGGCGTAGGCCATTTAATCAAAATAGAGCAGGTCGTCCAATATTATTTGCAGGAAAATATCGACAGATCTATCTATTAATGTTCCAAAAATATCTCTAAACGCCTTTCATAAGAGTAATATAAAGTAAAAATTCAAAGATCTATGGAATCGGATTTTGGTTGCAATTTTTAAGGTATCAGGGTAACGAATTTTATTCGATACTATTATTTAATTTGATCCAGTGACATGGGAGATCTTTTGAAAATTATTTAAACGTCACTTGAAATCAAAAAATAAAAGGTCAATGAAATCGGGTTTTTTGTAGGCAATTTTTAAGGTGTCAGGGTATATACAGTTGTTTTATTTGATGCACTGGAAAACATGATAGAATTTTTGAAAAGGATTACAACTTCACTGAAATAAGTTTTGGAATGTTTATAAAAAAAATTTTGCTCAAAAAATTTCATTTAAAAAAAAGTAGTAAATATATTTTTAAAACTGTGCCCATGTTCTGTAACTCTCGCATCGAGAAACTTTTCGATTAAAATGTGTGAAATAAAACAAAAATGCCATATGGGTATTTCTCTGAAATGGTCCACCGTGACTTAAAAAATCAAAGCGCTCGCATAATTTTTTTCAAGGAAAAAATTAAGTTGGATTAATTTTGTAGTATATTTTTTTTTTTTATTTTTCATTTTTGAATAAAAGTTTAATTTTTTTGTTAAAAACTTCTGAAAATATATGTAAAATTACTAAAATATGTATGAAGGTAAAAAGTGTCACGTGCGTAATGTCACGTGCGTAATTTACAATTTATTTTTTTCTTCGCCAACCCATGCATAGTTGCTTTTGAACAAAACATGATTATAAAGGCCCATCACACAGAAAAAAATCAAGTTAAAAACGTCGAAAACAAGGTTGATTTAAAATTTTTCGGTGGTGATTTTGCTTCATACTTGTTTTATTGTTATTCAACCTGATTTTATAATTGCTTGCGAACAACATTTTTTTCTTTTAAAATAACTATAATTCATGTTAATTTAACATTGAGTAAAGTTAGAGCAAAATGTCATTTATATTGAAATAACAAACCGAATCACGTTGAATGAAAGTTATTTCATGTTGAAACAACGTGAATTTCATGTAGAGACTAATTGGTGTGAAGAAGCTTTAGAGACAACATATACATTTATTTAAGAATAATTCAAAACACTTACCCCTGTAACACATGTTTAACTTATTTTGTAGTCTCCTTTGTTAACAGATCAATCAGCAGAATGGCCCGATATGGTTTTCGTCATCATTCTACTTTGAAAACTTGATGTACTATTTAACTAAATAATTTTAATTAAAAGAATACGGGAATTGTCTTCTTTTTATAACATCTTTTAGGAATGAAAATAAAAAAATTAACATACTTAACTATGTATGCATGTTAATTTAACAAGATAGACTTTTGATTTTAATATAAAGCAGGTTTTTATGGATTCAAAATTGAATCCATATTTATTTATATTTTAATATTTTTTTTTCATTTTTTTTATCAGTGAATAATATTTAATAAGCGTGATTAAAGATTATTTTAATATTTTTCATTTAAAATTAATATGATATAATGGTACATTTAAATAAAGGGCATACTTTTGCAGAAATTTGACATGATTCTCAATCAACATTTTTCCATGTTAATTTTACATTGGTATTTTTTTCTGTGTGATTACTAACCTTTATAAAAACATTTTTTCCGAAATAAAAACCTCCTACAATTCACTTACTTTCGCACTTTTTCTTACGGTCCTAAAAGGCACTTCTATTTTTGTCACGTGAGTAAGTCAACTTTGATTGCATGGCATTTGGGTACCCAGTGCTCAATTTACCATTATATATACTTTTTAGAAAGAACTCATCACAAACAATGTAACGATTATAGAATTCATTCTAAAATTCCACTCCACTTCTATTTTTTTAATATTCAAACACAATAAAACGCGTACAAATGTCGCGTGCATATCCAGAGAAACACCCATATACATATTGAAACAAACAGCTGTTTTTCTCACTAAACTGTGTCTGTAACTCTTGTTTGGTGAGTACTAGCTGTCACGTAAGGAAATAACTCGCCTGTAACATTTTTGTGAAAAAGTTCCCGCTTTGAACTGTCAAATACATTCACGAATAAAAATAGGTGGAGAAAAAAAATTAAACACTAAAAAACAATTAAAAATGCAAAATGCAAAGTATAATTATAATAATATTTTGTTTTTGGCACAGTTTGTGATTGTTATCAAAATAATTTTCCTGCGAATACAAAATTTAATTTAAATGATTTTGTTATTCGTGATTAATTCCCAATTTTTATTATTTGATAAAAACACTGAAATTTATTGTTGATGGGATAAGCTATTTCTATTCGCATTTCACTGGTTGCTTAGGCCAGATCGTCAGAAAACTTCATCCAAAGACTTACGAAATATATTTGAATATATTGTTTCACATATTTTCGATGCGAGAAGTTCTCACAGAACATGAGTACTGGTTTATTTTTAATTTGGATTCTAACAGACAATTTTTTTGAAAAATTGGGTTCCATTTTATAAACAGACTTTTTTCTTTCTTCTCAATAGTTTTAAGCATAAATTAATTATGAATAAACCACTGTTCCTTGAAAACAATATTCTAGTCAATATAAATATTAAAGGACTTGGGACCTTAGTTGGAAAAATGATAGATAGAAAAGCAAGGTCAAAGTTCACAGAAATGTTCTAAATTAATCATTTTTTTTATAAGTTTCTTTTAATGAAATGAAATGTTTGGGTTCAACTTCAGACTACATTTCTGGCTTTTTATGCGGGTTAAAAGGTCCTCAAAACCAGTATTTTTCAAAATTACCCTGGAAGTATAAAATGTTAACTACTACTAATGTAATCTTCTTCTCATTTTATTAAATACATTCGTTAATACTGGATATTCTTTTAAAATTTGAAGTCAAGAAGGTAAAAGTTTACTTGAATGGGCTCCATTCAAAATAAACTTCTTCCTAATGCAGAAGGTGTATATATATGTATGTATATAAATATTATCGGTATACCCCGCCTGCCATCTCCCCTGAGCTCTTCTGTACGACTCTCGTTTGGTGAGAGTCTTACTGCGGGCCATTGAAATGCCAATCAGGCCGTCGACGAACATGTGGAGTATCATGCGACAGCCAAACTTCACTAGGTACTATCAGTACCACATGAAGTTTTGCAACCATTTAAAAAAAATTTTTGTTCCATGCATTTAATATTTTTTAACTGTTAGTTTAATAAAAAAAATGAAAATAAATGAGGTACATATGTTTATAACTTTATTTACTTAGATCATTTAAATTTTTATTTATAAATATTGGGAAAAAGTCATGGGAAAAATCTAGTCATTTTTAAAAAGGAAATCGATTTTTGCGCCAAACACCAAATACATTTTCTTCTTTTAGAAGTGAAAAATTTATATTAAATTGGTATATGAAAAAATATTTAGGCTAAATTACACAAAAAAATTTCTAAATATCAATAGTATAAGAAATAAATTTTTGTCTAATTTTATGGTAATTACACATATTTCAGCTTTACTGTAAGCTAAGTACCACATGAAGTGATCATAATTTTATAGGTACATACTTTTTTTTCGTTGTACAGTACTTTTCGCTTATAGTCCACTACTATAGTTGCATAACTATAAGCGAATTTGGACTATAACTTTAATTTAACCAATAAGGTAGGATGAACATAAATTTATTTTATCACTCACTTTAGGTAAAAGTGAAGTTTTAATAATGGAACACTTTTTATAAGGCCGGTTAAAGTCAACTTTTAGCTATCGGTAAGTTGTGAAAACGGGCCTTAGTATACTTCATTTTCTGTGACTAAAATCATCCGAATTTCATTCCTAACTACTTGAAATAACACAGGCCTGAAAAATTTGGAAAACGTTTTGAACCCCTGGGACTAACGTATATTTTTCTAAAGGTTACCTTAAAATTAAAAAAAAACATTAAAAAAATGGCGAAAATCTAACGGATATAGTGAGTTTGAAGTAAGTTGTTTATACTTATTTAAGTACAAGTCGTACTCAAAAATTTAAGTACGAATAACTCTAAAACGTACTTAAAACAATCCTAAATGGGATTACTTTCGCTAACCAATGCCGGAATTTCTTAAAATAAATATAAAATTCTTTAATCAAGTAAAAAGAAGATTGTAAGCCGTGCTTACATTGTTTTTAAATTTGCCCTTTAGTTTCAGAGATATGGTTGAATTTTTGAAGAAACAAAAGAACATTTTGAAAAAAAAACAAATTTTTTGTTTAAATTTGTTCCCTTGTGTAATCGTATCGTTAAAATAAATATAAAGAAAATTGATCGAATTTGCTATTCAGTAATATTTTTACCGATATTCGTTGTCGGTTGAAGTCAGCTGTTACTTTAAGCAGTATTTTTTTTATTTACGCGATAATCATTTACGTGGTGCTTATTAAATCGATAACGTGTATTTAAAAAAAACACAATTTTGTTTAAAATGGCCTTGGGAGTATTTGGCAATCGCGTATTTTGACATTTTGCAGACAGAAATACCACATGACATTAAATTAAATAAATATAGAATAAATGTATGTCAATAACGATTGTCGGTTCGATAAAACTTAGTGAAACGCACTACAGGCTAAGATATCTCAGAGAAGGAACAAGATATTACAAAAGTTAAACACATTATTTTAAAGGTAATTGGTAGAATTTTCAGACAGAACATAACAGTATTTATAAATACAGATTAATTCGCGAAATTATAACGTCTCGATTATAGAGAAACCCAAAGATATCGCGATAACCTGATGTGATGTAGATTCTGCGTACATTATTCGGTCTTTAAAAATCTCTGATGGTTTAAGAATTTGTTGCCCTGTGTAATTAACATAAAGTTTGTAACCGAATAATTTTTATAAGGTATACCACTAATAGTGTGACTAGGTGTACAGAATTCAGATACGACCTATTTAAAATTCTTAACATTTAGAAAATGTTTGAAATTCCTACTACATTTAAATAAAAATAAACAAAAGCTACCATTTATTTTGAAAACTAACAAAAAAACTGTTAACACTTCTTTAGATAAAGCAACTTTTTCTATTAGAAATTTTCATTACTTACAACTTTAACTTACTTATCCTACCTTTTACGAAACTTATTCAATATCTCTTGGCCCACTGTATATTTGGTTAGTTAGTTAGTTAGTTAGTTGTCCGTCCATTTGGCTGTCCGTCTTTCTGTTTATTTGTTTGCTTGCTTGACTTGACGTTTAGTGTGGATTTTTCTTATAGTATTTAGTATTAAATGTATCTTTTGTTTGCCGCAATATTATTGCTGTTGCTTTTGTTGTTGTTGCTTTTGTTGCAGCTACTCTGCTTACTATCCAATGTTGTTGTTTTTATTGTTAACCCCAAAAGAATTCAATTAAAGTCTCAATCTGTATCTTTCGTTTACACATTCTCACACAGCAATAATTCGTTTTGTTGTTAGTTAGCCAGCATGAAATCAACAACCAAATAAAACAAAAAAAATAAAAACTTGAGCAACAACAGCAAGCAGCAGCAGCAGCAGAAGCCAACTGCAACAATAACACTAAAGCAACAACATCAGCAAACAAACAAATATGTATGTATGTATGTTTTGTGAAAAAAGCACTGAATTCAAGAAGGAAGAACTCATAAGACCATGGGTTATGTCTTTTTGGTTTTGGTGGCGCACTTGTTATTTAAGATGCATTTAAGTAGTTTAGAAGCAGAAATCACCAGAACAAGAAGAATAATAAGAAGAAGAGGCAGCAACAGAAGACCAAGACCAAGAATCAGCATTGGTTGATGACGAGCAGCAACAGAGTGTGGTGTGACTTATAGTTGCTCTTGTATACTGTTTAGTAATCATTTGAATGTGTGTGTGTGTTTGTAATTTTGAGTGTATATTTTACCATATAAATCCGGTGGATAATTCTTTCTTTCTTTTTTTTATACTTATTTTATTTATATTTTTTTTTGTTTTTTTCCAGATTTTTTTTTAGTTGATGTTGTTGTTAAGGAAAGTTCATCAACTTTTAAAAAATTTTTATTGTATGTATCTTTCTCTTTGTCAGTTTTTTTTTTCATCTAAATAAACGTTGTCCGTCTCAGAAGTATTTGGTATGTTTGTTGGATTGTATGTAGAGTATTGAAAATCATCATTATGATTTCATCATTGTGCCACTAAAATGAAGTCAAGTCTTCTTTCTTTTTTTAAATTAATTTTTTCTAACACAAAATTTTATTAGTAATAATGAGGATGCTTATTGTAAATGTTACTGTACTTCTTATTTTGATTAAGAAACAACAAAAAAAATTTAAATGGCTTAAGACATTTAAAGTTTCCTAAATTGAAAATGGAAAATAACTGGAATGTGGAACTGATTTAATGTTGACCAAAGGACGTTTATCGGGAAACTAATGGGTAAGAGAGGCGAATGCCAAGGCCAATCATTTTCAAATGTCAACCGCACTCTCTGTCCAGCACGTACCATGGACTTGGAGTTCCCGTTAAAGGACAAGCGATGCTCTGACAACCGATCACGGGTGGAATAACCCTTAATATTTGACAGAATAAGTCCCTGCATTATTACAGCACGAATAAAGGCGATGTAGGTATAATAATGATCGCAACCCCTTAGTTACTGAAATTCAAACAAATAAAGAAATTTAGTCATCGTCCAGACTTGCAATTTTTGTAACTGGAATTTTCAAAAATTCTGCTTTAAATTGCATTAGGGTTCAAATTATCAAAACGCAAGCTTCTAGGCCAAAGTCTGTGCTATTACGGAATGTGTTAGATGGATGGAATCGAATATGGGGCAGGTAGACGCTTATATATGTTTTGACAGCCAAAGGGCAATTAGGTCGATATCAGTTAATACACTCACAATATTATTACGGACTGTAGTTTATTTAAGAAGTATTCCTTTCAGTAATTTTTAAATAAATAAACATTTAAAATCCATGCAAATTTATTTTTAACTGATTCTAACAGTTTTTTAAAAAACTTAGTGCATAATAATACGGATTTTCAGTTGCAGTTAATATTGTCCGTTGATTAAGTTAAATTCTTTTTTATGTAAAATTAAATGAAAATCAAATTTAAAGTGACGAAAAGTTCAATTAGTTTTTACTGTCAAAAATTCAACAACATGTTCCGTAAAAACAAATAAATTTTCAGTTATTTTATATAAATTAACTACCAAAAAATAAATTTTTACTTTTCTTTAAAAAACGATGCGCTTGTTTTGTGTAACAAATTCCCATTTTCTATTTGTTAAAATGTTTTAGTTAAATACATCAAATTTTTAAAGTAAAATATTGCGAAACCATATCGGTCATGCTGCTGGTATCTTATGATTGTGAGTTCTTCTGTAAACAAACGAGGTCAGCTCACCAAAAGTTAAACAAGCGTGTGCAACAGGGTAAGTAAACAATAATGTGCTCTCTCTCTCATTAGGAAAATAAGAGGACTGGTGCCTGCCTGGTGTTTTTTGGAAATGCGGCTATTTTGTGGAGTAAACGAAAATTACTAAATTTAATAAAACATCTGAATATTTCTTTGTTTTTACGGAATATTCAGTTAATTTTTTGATAGTTAATTTATATAAAATAACTGAAAATTTATTTGTTTTTACGGAACATGTGGTTGAATTTTTGTCATGGGGTTGAAATTTTGACAGGGTTAAGGAGTTCCAATCACTTGATGTTTCTTTTGCATTGCAATAGAGAATTAGCCTCATTGCCCTTGTTAATAATACAGGCTGAGTGAATTCAATGACTTTTTAAGTTCTGCTCGAGTTTGACAACAATCTTTTTAGAGCAATACCTCCATATCAACATCTACTAATATCTTTTTTGAGTAACCAAGGCAGCCTTTGTCTTCTTTGTCGAAATAACTGCTGTGCTCTGTACAAATCATCTTTCGCACTTTGAAATCCATTAACATATTTATTAAAAGCATTGACGGTCATTCAATGTGATTAAGCAGCATTTAAGTTATAAAAACACAAACCAATTGTAAAAGATACACCATCAAATGTGAAACCCGATTATTTAGGGTACACAGCCGCCATATACCACAAATCGAAAAATGTTAGAAAATTTTAATTGGTACTAAATCCTGCCAAATGTCTTGAAACGAAAACGAATCCAGAGGGAAAATATGTCTTATACTGTTAATATCTTTCCTACCTAAAATATGTATAAAAAAAGTTGCTTAAGTAAATCGAGAAAAGTTTAATAATCTGTGATCATTTCCATTTATTTTTTCATACAAAAACCTGAAGTTTTTTTATGTTAAAATTCTCATTTGAAAGAAAAACAAATAAATTTTATTTCTCACCAAAAAATCTTCTTGTGCATTTTCCATTACATCATGAATTATACATACATTTAAATAGTTTCTAAAACAATTGCTGTAAAATAAATGTTTTTTGGCTGGCATTACAACACATTAACATGCTGCCCTCCCTCACTTTACACTCCCATATCATTTATTTCTTTATAAATAACTTTATTTCTTTTGTCTTTCAACTCTAATAGTCGTCGTTATAATTGGCCTGTTCATATGTATAAAACTTTTATCCAGAATTTCTCAATTGAACAATAGATGGGAAATTTTCACAATATTAATTAGAGCTCGACAGTGGATTGGATTTTTCAAGTCTGTCTCTAACCCAACGAACATTAAATCAAATGTTTAAAAAGTTTTAGTTTTGTACAAATTATCATTATCAAGTCAAATTACAATTTTTAAAGCTTTCATACTTTAAATTGTTATTCAGAAAGCATCCATTTTAAACTGTTTCGCACATCTTGGTTGCATTCTATTCTTGAAAATGTTCTAGAACAATCCAGCCTGTATGATCGAACATGTTTATTACAAGAATCGCCTCCCTTATTACGGCTGCTCCATGACGCAACGCCTTGTGCAATGTCGGTGGCCTAGGTTGAAATTGATAAAGGGAAACATACAATTCAGCAGTTTCCGCACAGTAGGCCTCGAACTTTTCTGTGTTAATTTTAATACAACAGCACATGGCATCTACTATTATTATTTTTTAACCCGTAGATTAAATTTTTGTCAATACCAGTTATCTCTGCTGATCTTTCGAATTCTTCTTCAAAAAAGCAGCGACTGATATTTCCATGATTAGTGTTGTAGAAATTCGCCTTAGTTATGTCCACCAATAAGCCCAGTTGGTCTCGAAATTTTTTTTTCATTTCCTTTTTTTGATTTGCCACCAGATCCTTCTCCTTGGCGGACAGGCGAGCGGTTCACTTCCTTACTGGCAATTTGTATGCAACATGTAGGATGCTCTCAAAAAACCTTATTCGAGCGTGCAGCAACGACAGCCCAAACCTCTCCTTTGTAAGGTCGTTAAATTGTGCAGATGTGGCGCCACTTATGTAGCATTTTATGGTGGATTCGGTATGTGTCGCAGCGTTACATACTTTGCCATCCACCATTGTAAAAATAATTTTATGCTTGACTTTTGTGATATGTGAAAATTTGTGTTTTTTTTTGCATTTGTAGAGCTTAACCTTTAAGGGCAAAAAAAAACTAGTTTGTAAATAATTAGAATCAATGTAAAACTGATTGTCCGCAATCCTTGATAGAAACTAACACAATATTCACTTTTTCACCATAAAATGAATATTTGAAGACAGACACACGAACACGTTTGACAAACGGTACTTTCAGACTGACTTAATGCAGCGCTTGAAAGGTTCAAGCGCGCCATAACGATTCTATTGTTTGGAGGGGTTACCTAACTTTTAAAAAATAACAGTAAAAAGAGTGTAGTGCTAATATAAAAAAAATGCATTTTGAGCGACTTTTAGGGCCAAATACTTGTCTGTGCAGCGCGGGGTTTGCGGGTTCGATTCCCATCAGAGACTCTGGTTTCTTTTCTGCAGACCTACGCTTCGCGGGATTAGCTTAGGGAATCAGGGGTTTGAACAAAATAACAACGAAAAGCGTTTTTTTAGCTTTCAAAAGTTCTCATTGGCATACAAATTGTATCAAGCATATGGAAATTGCGCGGCGGCAACATTTTAAAATTAAAATAATCCTATTTTGACAGCGAGTTTTATAGTAAAGTTAGCCGCTATTGCTTATTATAGTTTTTTATTTATTGTTAAAGTTAAGATATATGGCAAGAAGCCAAGAACCTACCAACAGCTTAATGCAAGAAGAAGAAACGGCGATGTAACCTGAAATTCTAAGAAAAGTTATGGGAAATGATCTGGAACGCACATTGTTGCCAACCTTTAATAACAAAAGAAACAAAAAGGTTATTCATTAAATAAATCATAACGCTAAACAATAAAAATTTTATCTTTTCGCAATTATGTGCTTCGCTTTAAGACATACAAAGATACAGTAACCTGGGGCTTACACATTCCCAGCGAGAAAACTCAGAAGACTTTCTTACTTAAGGTCTTTTTAAAGGCTTGCTTACATTATTTTTTTTTTGATTCAATTTCTATTTTTATGTTACTGCTAAAGAATGCCTCATAGAAAGCTTCGGCTCTTTAATACAAAAGAATAGATACACCATCCACTCTCGCTTCTATGAGAAACGAGAAGAGAAGGAGATACCATACATGCATGTAAAGAGTAGCCCATAATTGAGCAGGAATACTCCAAAAATACTCCAAATATTTGATTAAATGGTGGTCTATTTAACATTACGATGTCCTAGGAGTGGCCCATTTAACCCTGTTTTGCATTACAACGTAGTAGTCTTAATACTACTCCATGTTCATACATACTCTAGTGCACTAGTTTTGAAACTACTCCACGGTATACTCCAGAGGATAAGTTTTAACTTTGTTTTAAAATGAAAACATTTCGTTTAAAACCGAAGACATGTCGTTTGACTACAAACTGTTTTTAACAATGACATGGTCCATGCTTGCATAACATTGGACCATTCCAGGGAGTAGTCCATTTCATCAAAATGGGTTACTTCAGGACAAGTCCTAGTTCCTTTTGGGCTACACTTTACACACGTGTTTGGACTAGTCCTATTATTTGCAGGGAAGCAACAAATGTTAACATTGGGGTTATGACTTTTTTTGGACAAAATATCTTCATCCCACAACGCGATGGGCAATTTAGTGTTGATAATGAAAATTATTTTTTTTTTAATTTCCATACGCATTATATATGGTACATTAATTGTTTATAGAGAATACTTTATATTTTAAATATATAAAATAAGTAACTGTATAAAAAAATGTAAAGATATTTTTGTTTTTTGGGTTTAATGAAATAAATTTTAAGTTTAAAGCGCGAGATGATTTACATAATTGAAAAATATCTTGTACAACATTAATAGGTCGTCCGCGCATATATTACTACGCTGCCAGTGATGCCAGGAGAAATGTCAACAATTCCCTACGTGTCTAAGAAAAAAATCCCTTTTTTCCATACAACTAAAAAAATGTTCCCTACGTTAAAAATTTTTAGCAACAGGCAAACAAACACATAATTTGGTAAAATTTTGTACATATTTTAATAAAAGCATTTATTAACATCAAGAAAAACCCAAAATAAATTTGTAAATTTGTAAACACGCACGCATAAAAATTCAATTTTAAAAATAAGTTATTTTAAATAACACTGTGACAAATTTAAAATTTTCTTTTATTTAAATATAAGTATCTAATAATTTTTAGCAAAGTTAATACCAAATAAAAGGAAGGCTCCTATCCTTAAAAGTTTTCATTAAAAATTCGAAATAATATTGATTTTTCTCTTAGTTCAGAAGGTGTGATTGTTTTTTTTTACAAATTAATTTCTATTTAGAAATATCGTTCATTAGATCTTCGATCTTTCTATAATTCGCAAATGCGAATATTCGTAGGTCGCTAATTATATATTAGGATGGGCGACGAATATTCTGGTACATAGTTTCGGCAATTGTTGAAGATTGCCAGGCTGTTACGACTCATAGTATAGGGGTTCTGTTTAAAAATGCTATTTTATATAAACAAATTTTAATTCAAAAATGGAAATGAGCTGAATATATACGTATTTTTAGACAACATATTGAAAATGAGATATTTTGATTATTCCCTACATTTGCCTTAAAGGAAAAAATCTGTCTTTTTATCCCTACGCTTGAAATTTTTTGCCGATTTGTAATTGTAGACGATTCACTCACCCAGTGTTTAAGAAAACACATATGGGCTTTTTTGTATTTTACTAGAGAGTTGTTTAAAACTGAAAAATTATTTTCCGCCATTTTTTTGCGCCCTTCTTCTGTACAAATGGTAAGATCTTGTTATATTCATAAAATTATTTGAAAATACTTAAAATTTTGTTATTCAACATTATTTTTTATACTAAGGAGAACAATTTCAATTTAAAACTTTATCGCGTTTGGTGAGCAAACTTTTTTTACGATCGCGAAAAAGTAATACATCATTTCTTAATATTTTTTCATGGTCTATAAGGCTGTGCGATGAAAAATTTGATATTCGCAAAAATTGCAAAAAGTACTTACCGTAGTATACATATTAAAATACCAAATAAAAACAATAATGTAAATCATTTTAGTTAAGTGTTGTTCATTAACCCTTGTGGTAATACCCGGGTACCATGGTACCCACCTAGGTATATTTACATGAACAAAATGTATTAAGATTTAAAATTTTTAAACAAGCTCCTGGATCGTCGTTATTCAACTTAAAAGAAAGCGAATTCATCTTTAACCATCGCAACATGCGCACCCGGGTACCGCGGTACCCAATACAATACAATACACTTTATGGGATAACACAAACACTTTTTAACTGCTCAAAGAATTCAATAAACTAAATTCTGTATCATACAATTACTTAAATTAAGTTGCCAAAGCTTTATTATTATAATACGGAGAAGTCTCATTTACATATCATATATGACCAAAATTGTTCAACTGTTATATTAAAAAAAAAATCCTGTCCTGTATAAAAAATTTAAAATTTAAAATTTTAGCCGGCATGCAAAACAATGTTAAAAAATCATATTTTTACATAAATACGCTTTTAAAAAGATTAAAAATTTAATTTGTTTTCATAAAAATAGTGATTATTAGCACATTTTAGTATATGGGTACCCGGGTACCCTGGGTGCGAAACAATGTAGATAAAGTTGGGTATTAACACAAGGGTTAAAGAAGATAAGTACTTGTGCTAAAAAGAGAAAAGTTCAAAAAAATAAATTTTATATTTTTATATTTTTATGTTTCAATGGCTGAAGTGTTTTGTTTTTATATTTTTTTTTTAAATTTATATTTTTAAGTTTTTAATATTTTTTTATTTAATTTTATAGTTTTTGATAAAATCACCCAAATGATTCTTTTCAGATCGGTTTTGATGATTAAAATCTGATTTATCACTTGAACGATTAAAAAAGGATTCATATATGATTCATTTATATGTTTTAAAAATGATTAAACATTTTTTGAATTTAAAATTTTTAAAAATTTGAATTTCTTTTCATTCGTTTCGTCAAAATCATAGAAAAAATTTTAATTATTTATAAAATTTCCCTTCATTCAACTTTTATTTTAATTTATTCTTAATTGTTATTAATATTGTAGTTATTATTCATGGTTTTATTATTTACCTTTTAATTATTTATATTCCAATTTTAATTTTACTTTATTGTTAACTGTTTTTACTTTATAATAATTGTTCGTTTTGACTTAGGGAAATCGTTTTAATAAAAAACTTTAAAAAAAACTTTTTTAAACTCAAAATAAATTATAATTATGATTCGGCGGTTGGCTACAATTTTCTCACAACGGGAGTATCATTTCAGATTGAAAAATGCGCTCATATACGGGTATTTTGCTCCTAAAGCTGATTCATAAATGATTCGATTATGATAGAAAATGTTCAAGTTCGAAAAACTCAACCCACACTCACACATTTTTACTTACACCATCACGTTTTTCGTACTTGCAGCCCAAATTGCAAGAGAAATTGCTTGAAAGCAAATTTTTGACACTTGCAGCTTGTAAAATGGCAAATGAAGAAACATTGTTACCTTGGATGACGTGTGTATCAATTTATAAGGACTTAGTTATATAAAAGTTATGTTTATAGCATGTTTTCTATGTTTTTATGAGAAATAACAAATAAAAAATAGCACAACTATGCAACGTTGTCTTAATGGTAATTTTAATCATAAATTTTAAGCATTTTGAAAAAAAACATTTTTAATCAAAATATTGATTCAGTAATATTATGATATCGCCACTACGGCAGTACTTGAGTCACATATTTTATAAAATAAACATAAGTTTTTCATCAAGATGGACCGAAAATTAAATAAAGAAGAAATTATTAAATTTATTTTGCCATAATTATGTTTTTGACATGTTATTGTTTTTAAACCGAAAAACCAACCATTTTTAATAAGATGTTTTCGCTTCAAGAACATTTGAAAAATGAACTTACAACTGACTGTGCAAACACTCAAGCTACTTGCACGACTTGCGGCTTTTTCTTTGACATTTTCGTTGATATTGTAAGAGCACGGCGAAGTGAACATATCGAGTGCTACCGTATTCCGTACGAAGCAGGGTTATAAGGAAGAATATAAAAAAATCGTAAAAAACATTCAGTGTGAAAAGCTTCCCTGCCAGAAATTTGTGTCAATTGGACCAACAGAATGGTCCTGGTATTTGTAAAATAGAGCAAGTGCAAAAAGAAAAGATTCATGACCAGTGAAAGAAGAACCAATCCCCTAACTGGTTTATGAAGAACAAAATGGTAGAAAAAGTAATGAATTACAATACAGTCTTCACCGGTGTCATAACGCATTTTTTGGTCCTTTCTAAAATATGGCTCTTGAATTTATTTCTAGGACTTGTTTTATTGAAATAATACTACATTTTAGTAACTGACACTAAGCACGTTCATTGAGAATAGATCTGTGACCGGTCAAATAGTGTCAATAGTGATTGGTCTTATTCATATAAAGTATTAGAACTAGAACCGGTCTCTACCTATCACGGGACTACTTAGGTGTCAGCTCGCTTCCCTCAAGGGTTACAGCTACATTCGCCAGTTTTTATATGCGTTGAATAAAGCGCTTTTTGTGTTAAAAATGTATTGCTTCAAAGTGTTGTTTCTCCATATCAAATTCATGTCTTCCGTAAGCGAGATGGTAAGCGGAACTCTTACATTTCTCCCTTACAAACCTGCTTCGTTAAAAGCTCAATTTTTTATTGGGTACTTATGCGCCACCCGTTATTTGTAACATCCCTAGAGTAAAGTTGTCCCATGATAGGTCTTTGGTGGTAGAGACCGGTAGAAGACTTATCACTTATGCATGGGGTTGTCATTGGAGGGAGTCAATTGACACCATTTGACCAGTCACACATCTATTCTTAATGAACGTATTTAGTGTCAGTTTCTGCAATTTTGTATTATTTCAATAAAACGAGTCCAAGAACTAAATTAAAGAACCAAATTTTAGAAAGTCCCAAATAAATGTGTCACACCACCGGTAAATGCTTTATGTAATGCATTACTTTTTCTACCTTTTTGTCCTTCATATACCAGTTAAATGATTGGTTCTCATTTCACTTGTCAGGAGTTGTTTCTTTTTGTACCTGTTCTATTTTCACAAATCCCAGAACAAGTCTGTTGAAACAATTGACACAAATTTCCCGCAGTGATAAAATATTAAAAAAAAGAACAAATCTGATCAAAAATAAATTAAAAATATTTTATATGCAAAATTTATTGTTTAAAAAATATGTTTGCTGGGTAATTGAAACTATTTTAAAAAAAACTTGTTGTGTACAGAAAGAAGATGATGTTTGAAGACCTTAAATGCTGTTTAAAATTAGTTCAACTTTCAAAATGATTAACAATACAAACCGACTTGTTTTAGATTTGAAATGAAAAAATCATATTCAAGAAAAAGCTAAAAAGAATTATACATGAGTACTTGTGGAATGTTTACACGTATTATGTAGCTAAAGGTAAAAGATTATTCATATCTACAACAAACCAACACAACAAAGCAAAAAGAGAAAAATAAAACAGAAAAAGAAACTACAAAATACATTTTAAAATTTTTAAGTAGCTGCAAATGACTTATTTTTTTTAGTAATCCGCCGTAAAGTGGGAAAAATTTCACATAAAATGTCATGTTTTAAAAAAAATAATAATTTTTATTTTACGTTTAAATAAATTTTGTAGATACACAAGTATCTGTATACATATGTATCTGTTAGTATGTGTGGTCGGTGGAAGCATTGTGTGTTACACTTTATATTATTTACGCTTGGCTTGAAACTAAACTGAACTTGGCCTTAAGTTTTCTATAGACTTTGCGAGCCAAAAACATCAACACAACTTAAATAAATAATAACAACAACCACACAATAAATAGAAACAAGTGATTACACTCGAGTATATTCTTGTTCATTCATGCCCAGTAGCTGGCTGTTGGGACTGAGACTGAACTGAGACTGGGGCTGGGTTAAGGGAAATTTTCGTAAGATTTTAAATGTTAAAACCAGCGCCAAGTGCTTTTGTTTGATAAATTTTTCCATAATTTAAAAAAAAAATAATAATCATTTCATACATGTTTAAAACATATTTTATTGTTATTGTTGCTGGCTGTTGATTATTGTTTTTTGTCTGTGACCAGAGGCAAGGTTGCTTGCTGAAATAAACTTGTACTCACACTTTGTTTTATGGAAAGAATGAAAATCTTCATTTCATTTGTTTGACTTAAATGTGGTTGCGGTTGAAATTCACTTTGTTTTCCGTTTGAAATTAAATTTTTTTCTAGTATTTTTCTCTGTTTTTTTTTTTTTTTTTGTTTTTTGATGACTTGTAAACCTGTGAATACAAATTTTATAGTTTGTGAAAAATTAGCTGCTTTGTATCTCATGGATCTTTAATACGAAAATTACAAAAAAAATTTCATTCAACATGTCATTTCAAAGAAGACAGCGCTTGACATTTGTTCGGTTAATAAATACACTGCTCAAAATTAAAAAAAAAGACTAGTGTTAAAAACAGGGACCCTAACAGTTATAAGAGAAACGAGAAAAAGTCATTACACTGATAGAAAAAGGCATCTTCATTTTGATGATGCCCTAACATCAGAATTTTGACATCAATGTTACTACAAATGACATCAAAGATGCAAAAAGTAACATCAATCCAATGACTAAAGTCTTCGTACAATTTTGAAATTTTTTACGTGTCATCTATTTTATGACTATAGTGACATACATTCGATGCCATATTTTGTGTATTATTTACATTATTTTCATGATTACAATGTATTATAAAAAGCAAAAATTCCTATATTCTATTTTTTTAAATTATTTAGTTAAATGCAACAAATTTTGAAAGTATAATGATTACAAACATAAAACAAACAAATGTAACGGGTAAGTAAATAATAATATTAAGTAAGTAATAATATTCTCTCACTTTGACTTAAGTCAATTCCAATGACATTGACTTAATGACAAACTGTCATTAAATTGATGCTAATGTGTCCTTTCTCCGATGTTACATCGCCATCGCACTGAGGACATGTTTGTCATTTCTTTGATGCCGATGTGTCATCCCA
This sequence comes from Pollenia labialis, assembly GCA_949318255.1. Classification (NCBI taxonomy): domain Eukaryota; kingdom Metazoa; phylum Arthropoda; class Insecta; order Diptera; family Polleniidae; genus Pollenia; species Pollenia labialis. The sequence continues at coordinate 152,550,081 of OX439140.1, read as the reverse complement.
TTGATGACATAATTTTATTTTGACCCTGATGACACTTTGGCCAAGTGATGTTTACAAATATCCATTATAGATAAGTAAGAAAGTATAGTCGGTTACTATTTGGTAGTTTTTAAGTGATTCTAACGGATAAGAATTTACCATATTTACGCACCATATACATTACATATTTGGACTTTTCATTTTTTAAACATGTCAACACCTTGCAGTTTTGTAAAAGCATTCGGCCTGGATGAGATAAAGGAGATCACAAGTTAACGGATATTCGTGCAATTAAATATACACCAAATTGTTCAATAAAGTATAAACTTCGTTTCACCGAAGAGTGAAAAAATTTACCACAGAAAATAAATAAAAATATAGAACCTATTCATTACTCGAGTTTGGGACCACTCTACAAGGAAAGAAGGAAAATAAAGGCAAGGACCCAAGGACCATCACAGTTTTTATGGTGATTTACCTCATCTATGATTTGTTTTTCCAAATATTCTGTACCTATATTTTTAACATAGGAAGCTTTCGCAATTGGATGTTCCCTATATCACAAAAATATACCTTTTAATTATCACCAACACCGCCGCAACGAATTATGCTTCATATGGAACAATTCCTTAAATTGAATTCCAGAAGAAAAAGAAAACATATTTATGGAAAATATGCTAAGTCCCTACTAAAATAATGAAATTTCCTACGACTACTGGTAGTTTAAGAGGATGAACTAAAGAAAAAAAACTGCATTAACAGATTTTCAAAAAGTCTACTAAAAAAAATTACACAGTTTTTTGTCTCTCCTAAATAATTAGAAAAAATGGGCAAGCACTTTTCCCACTAAGGTACACTGAAAGAATTTTCTTCACAAAACCAATGAATTTTGACAAATTGCATTAAAAATTAACCTATGCAGCGCTTTGTTGGATCAATGAAAACTGTTTTATTAAAATGTATTTAATGAAACATTACATTAGATCTATGAATATTATTCATTGGATGAAAAAAATATATTATTATTAGATTCAATGATTTATTTTCATAATATTCATGAAAATATTCATTAATTTGATTATAAATATACAAGATTTCCATGACACAATTTTATAACGATACATATTTTTTTAATCCAAATTTTATTATTTTTAATAAAGTTCATCAAATTTAATTTGCATTAAAATATTTTTATGAAAAAAGGAATATTACAACATGAAATTAATTAAAATTTACAGATTATTGCAAACAGCAAAAGCTCAATGCTAACATTTGTCCTTTAAGTTGTGCTGAAAAAAGTCAACAAGAAAAAGAAAGACATAAAAAACAGAAAAATGTACTTTGGACTTCAAGAAGAATTCTTGACGAAAAGTACGAAAAACAGAAGAAAGGAAGAACATGTAAATCAATTAAAATGGAAAATCATTCAAAAAAGCTAATTTCGATCTATCAAGGTTCAAATACCATTTGGTTTAAAGATTGATGTTTGACTATTGACTGCCAGCCGTCATCAATGGCGGTAAGTGATAAACGGTAAGCCCCTCTGCGCAGCGGATTGCCTGAGGAGGAGGGCAAAGGGATTGAGATTGCTTATAATGTTGGATAGCCAAGCCGCTCTTAGAGCACATTCTTCTTTGGAGATGAAGTCCAGGCTAGTCATGGGCTGTTTTATGTCTCTGAACAAGTAAGGGAAGCACAATAACTTGAATTTGTGTTGGGTCCCCGGCCAAGAGGGCCATGCGGGTATCGAAAGAGCTGATTGCTTGGCAAAGCTCTGAGCTTTTCTTCGGCGTCACTGTTGGTCACATCAGGGGGACGATACAAAAATGGTCCGAACGTGAACTGATATTTATGATCTTTCACTGAACCTGAAATGCTGAACTTCATGGAACCTCTGGGTCGTGACGCTTATGACCGTCTGCATACGTACATGCATGCATCAACATTAAATCAACAATTTTGAAAGGTTTTTAAATTGAATTTGAAACTTACAATTGCTGTGTTAAGCTGCATGTACACGACATGTTTTTTTTAAATCTGACTTGTCAAATTTCCCACTGCAAAATGCATACATGTCGTGTGTTACCGTTATAACATTGCTTCTGCAAAAGTCAGATGCAAAGTCATCTAACAAAATTTCAATTACAGCGTGCTCTATTTTCTTCTGACAATCCATCTGATATGAGCTGTGTCTGAAATGTATGCCGGTAAGAAAACTAAAACGACAGCGGCGGTTCACTATTGACGGAATTATTAGCCGGCTGAAATTAATATTTTACAATACCGATTTATATATGACCATTTTACCATTGAACAGAAATAATGTAAGGGCCGATGTTGATTTTGAATAAAGCACAAATTATTTAGGAAATTATTGTCGATTCTTTTTACTATGATAATATTGGTATGGTATGGTCGCCGCGAACTCGGTAGCACACCTCCATCCAATGGTCCAAATTTTCGATGACGCTGAGGTATAATTGAGGTTCTATGCCGTTAATGTGCCGAATTATCTCATCCCTTAGCTCTTGAATTGTTGCTGGCTTATCGACGTGCACCTTATTTTGAAATACCCCCAAGAAAGAAGTTCAACGGTGTCAAATCACATGATCTTGGCGGCCAATCGACATCACCACCACGAGAGATCACATTGAATTTGTCGCGCAAAAGAGCCATTGTTTCGTTAACTGTGTGGCAAGTGGCAAAGTCCTGTTGAAACCACATATCGTAAACATCCATATCTTCCAATTCGGGCCATAAAAAGTTCGTTATCATCTCACGATAGCGAACACCATTCACAGTCACTGCCTGACCGGCCTCATTTTGGAAAAAATACGGCCCGATGATGCCTCTAGCCCATTAATCGCACCAAGTAGTCACTCTTTGTGGGTGCATTGGCTTTTCGACAATCACTCTTGGATTATCGATCGCCCAAATGCGGCAATTCTGCTTATTCACGAATCCACTGAGATGAAAATGTGCCTCATCACTGAAGACACGAAGTGCACGATATGCATTTTGATTTGAACGCCCATTTTCACAAAAAGCCTGAATAAATTTAACGCGTTGCTCAATTGTGTATATTTCCATGGTTCATATTGAGTCAGTCTGAAAATGAGAAATACCAATTAAAATGAAGAAAAAAACTTAACGTTTGGGTGTGGTTTACATTCAACATGGGCCCTTAAAATTTACATAGAAATATAAAAAACTTTTCATTATAATACCCTAAATTAGTATCTTCGAATTTAAAGAAAAAAATGTTAAGACGGCTGAAACGTTTGTTATACCTAAAGAACACCGATCGACTCAGGATCACTTTCTAAGTCGATCTAACGATGTCCGTCCGGCTTTCTTGCTCGGAATAGACTGTCGTGATTTAAATTTTTTTTTGCAAAGCATGAAAATAAATTAAGCCTTTCTTTGCCAGTTACAATCATAGTAATATTTATTCCCCTAGCAAAAAAAACGTCATGATCAACAAAATCTAGTCTTATGATACATATGTGTTCCCGTCTGTCTACTTGTCTGTGTTTACGACATTGAAATCCATAAAGCATGCAATTTCTCGTAATGCGTTTTCTTAAACTAAATGAGAACTACAAGGCGTAACAATGAAATAGTTCGTTTCTTTTTTGCAGTATTTCTCGCCGTTCGCCCTTTTAACAAATTACTGCTGATAGAAATCTTAATAAACTACCCAGTAACTCATTAAATGTTGTATGAACCTTTATGTCCGAGTAAGTATATGTGTACACATACATAAAATATTGATGAACTTCTCTACTAGTTCGTTCACTTTCATGCGTTTGTGTATTCGTTTCTATTTGTCTAAATAAATCTATTAATGCAATTACTTTACGACTGACCTCATTAGCATAAAATTGTTTTTATAAAACTAAAACAGTGGTGCGCAAAAAAAAATTTAAGTCAGTAAAATGTGTATCGTAGATTTATAGTTTACTAGTGTTCGCCTAATGCTCAAAATTCGACCATTAATTTTTTTTATAAACATGAAGAAAACATAGTTCATCTAAGTAAATATGAATTAAGATGTTTCGAGCATTTATTTTTTACGTCTTAATGGATCGATTTGGCGAGAGACCAACCTCCGGCTCACATTTTATCTTCTACGTGAGTTTATTTAACTTTGACAGTTCAATATAAAAAATATCAATTGAAAAACAAAAAAGTATCGAAGAGTCTCCTTTACAGATTATCATCCACTCAGGACATTGCTTGTTTAACTCTTTCGCGGACACCCCTTTTAACGAAGGGTTTCCCGTGGGCATTTTGCTATATCTGCGTCATTTTTATAGATAGCAAAATTCCGAAAACACCTAACTGCTCAAAATTAAAAATATAATCTATCTAAAGGATAAAAATGACATAAGATTTTTGACGTTTATTTCCGTCATGATGCTCCTTGTACCTCAGCGATGACGTTAGAGGCCATGACGTCGATTGCCGTCAGACGAAAATATACGTCTAGGTACGTATAAAACATAAAAAGCTTTGAAGTTCAGCTGTAACGTTTATACACGTCCATGTTAATTTTTAAATTAGCAGCTATTTTAGAAAAATAAAACAACATATTTCGTTAAAACATAAAAATATTTAATTCATAAAATTCAGTCTTGTGTAGTAAAAGAAATAAAACTTAATAAAAGCGAAAAAAAATTTTATATTCCCACAAACACACGTATTCTACAGCTGAACTAATTTCCACATAAACTTGACGTGTATAGCCGTCATGTGTTTGTTGGATACAATAATATGTTTTTTTTTACACTTCGTACCAAACAGTACCAACATTTATCATCTTATAGGCTACACTCAAAAAAAAAAATCAATCCATCCGTACTCAAATCAATCCGAAGCGGTATTAATAGTACGGTGAGTACGGATTTTCTTGAATCAAGTACAGAAAGATTGATTTAAGTACGGATTTTTAATCCCAAAATACTTAAATTATCCATATTCAATCCCGTTTTCGTACTTGAAATAATCCGAAAATGAGATTGATTTAAGTAAAACTAAGATTGAAAATGATCTTGATTTAAGTAATATAAAGTTGATTTTATCCCGAATTCATGATTGAAAAAAAACAAAAAAAAAAAAAAAAAAAATACAAAGAAAAAATGATAATGATTAATTTACTTACCCGTATTACACATTACAGAATGATATAACACCAACAGTGTTACCGTTCAAAATTTTCAAAAAGGGGCACAAAAAGGGGATTTTCAAAAAAAAAGTGTCACAAAAAGGGGAATTCTGAGAAAAAAAGGGGCAACTTTAAAAACAGGAAAATTTAAAATAAAACGTATGTATTTATTAAATTATTTTCATCGAAAACTAAACATAACAAAAACTAAACTTCATATTTATAAAAAAATACATTATAGGTATATAATACAAATTGTTTGGGAAAAAAAACACACATATATATATACATATATCGTGAAAATACATGTCTTGTTTGCAAGTAAACGATTATTTATACAAAAACAGTTACTAATTACTTGTAAATAAAACGAGCTTAAAATAGTGTAATAATAATACTTACAAAAACAAAAAATAGTTCATAATATGATTTGATACAAAAAAACTTTACATTTAAATAGATAGAGATATGTATGAATATATGTAAGTATATGTACATAAATATTTGGCACTTGAATTATTTTACTTTTTTACCAAAAAAATTAAGTTACGAAAAAACCTCGAGGAAAAAGCATATAAAAGTATTGATAGGAAGATAGTTAATATCAGATACAGATCCATTTTTTATAAATTGCAGTGTTATGTTGTTTCTTCAACTATTAAATATCTATTTTTTTGAAAACGTAAATCTATATTTATTAATCAATTCATCACTTGGAATCCAATCTTCCAAGTCATTTTGATACAAATTTAAAGCGGATAACATAGACTGACAGGTATCTACTTTCAGTCTATTTGTCACTTTATTTTTTAAATATGCTAACTTAGAAAAAATCCGCTCAGCGGATGCACTACTATGTGGTAAAGTAAAAACATACGAAGCAAATTTATACAAGTTTGGATATAAATTGTCACCCAAACAGTTTTTTAAATTGCCAATTTCGTACCAAAATATTTCAGGCTTAGATATTTTAAAAATTGCTTCATAGATTTTATCGTTTGAACTGGTTTCTAAAAGTTTGAACTCTTTAGCAAAATCATCTGGGTTAGTAATTATATCAATAAAAACGGTAACAATTTCAAAGCAATTTATGTCTTCAGCTGACTTAATAAATACTGGATCTAAAACCTTTAATGAACTCAGCCTCTTATCGCTAATATTAATTCTTGATTAAATTTCTTTGCACAGCTTTTGGTAAAAAAGTAAAATGTTGTTTTTATTTTCTACAATATCACTACTTAAGATGTTGTTAGTACATATTTCTAGCTCGGCTTCGTGGCCGATATATACATTAAGAGTTTCTTTTATATGCAAAACATCAACAAAATCAATTTGTTCTATAATTGTTTGCATAACATACTCTTTTTTTAAAAATTTTTAAAAATTTCTAATACAATGTCTTTCGTGGATGAAACTAAATATATAATTTTTAATTCGTTTTGAAAATTAAGGTTTAATTTATTCATAATATTTAATACATATACATACTAGAAATTTGAGGTAAATTTTATTGTTAATAGATAGCCCTTCCTGAATTATTTTAATTTTTTACAAATTAGATGCTATTTTCTCTTCAAATTGAGCTCGGATTCATTGATTGACAGTATAAAAAAAATTTGGTTCAAAAAGGGGCAAAAGGGGCACAAAAAACTACAAAATGATACAAAAGGGGATTTAAAACAAAGGGGTCAAAAAAGTGGCACGGCAGTCAAAAAGGGGCAAAAATGCGACTTTAGTCGCATAACGGTAACACTGAACACCAACATCATGCCCGATATGGTTTTTATTTTAGAAATCTTATGTACATATTTAACCAAAAATATAAACTAAATGAGTAGCATGAGTTCAAATTTAAAAAAAAAAACTTTGAAAAGAAATTAATTTTCAAAAGTAATCCCATTTAGGATTGTTTTGAGTACGTTTAAGTGTTATTCGTACTTGAATTTTTGAGTACGACTCGTACTTAAAGTAATCCCAAAAAACTTGATTTATCCCGAGTGTTTTTCTTTCTGTGTATCATTCAGTAATCAGCACCTATAATATTATGTTTCTTAGTTCAATATTATAGAAAATTTAAAAATTATCACATGAAGCACGGAAAAGTAAAAGAAGGAAATTAAATTTCCCGTATTTATATAGTCGAAATATTCGAAAACCGGTTTCTAAAAAATGTCGAATAATCGACCACCCTGTAAACATATGGAAGATATCACCTAAGGCAATAGTTAAGCAATATCCCAAAATTGTCGTCTAGAAGAAAATAATTAAAGTAATTTTTTATTTTCTTTCATTTACCTAGCATTTACACGTGAAAGTAATTTCATGAAAGTCGCAATACACTCACACTTTTTCACTAACCCATTTACATTTTTTTACTTTCAGCCCAACTTTCAGCTTGCTTTCAATGAAAATTTGAAGAAAGCGATTTTTTGACAATTTCATGAAAACAAATGACAATAAACTAAGCGGTGTTGCCTATTTAACATTTGCATTTGAAATTTCAGGATTGTGTTAAATTATAGTTACAAAAGCAACTTGTTTTGGACGTATATATAAAGAATTTTAATATATTTTTTTAACTACAATTATTTGAAACACAACTATTCTAATTAAAGTGGATAAATATTAGGAAAATAAATAAAAAATAAATATTAATTGGAACGAATGCCTAAAGTTCGGCGTGAGTATTTGTCTTGGCAACTCTGAAATTACAAATAAGAAAAACAATAAAAATGGAGGCAAAATAAAGCAATAAACAAATTATTAAATTAATAAATTTGTACCGATCCCACCCCATTTTGTGGGATATGAACCACAACTCCTACAGAAGGAACGACATTAAAAAAAATCGTATGAAGCTATTGCAGATGAAATGTGTTTGGACGTTGAAGCCATAAAGAAAAAGATCCGGTCGCTGCGTATTACATACACCGGGGAAAAAATTCAGTAAATTCGCTTCCACATCGAATTCACATCTTTTTATTAATAATGGCTTTTCCCACTGCCTCCTATTTACTGGTTTTTTTATTTTCATTTCTTTTTTTTTGTTTTGGTTTTCAATTTCTAGTTTTTTTAGTTCTAAAACTAAAACAATTTTTGCCACTTTGCGCTTTGACGACATTTTTCAAATGAACTTTCACTTTCCTGTGTAATCGAACAAGAAATTTTCAAGAAAGTCGTCTATTTCATTGAAATTTTTACTTATAATACGTATACAGAAATTTCATGAAAGAACTTTCATGTGTAAAGGCAGTGTTATAGTTTTTAAAAAAATTAAAAAAATATACAGGGGTGTCATGGAAAACGAAAACGTAAAACGAAAGAATTTGATTGTTCTTTTTATTAAACTTTTAATCTAATTTTTACAATTTATGTTAAAGAATTCTGTTTAATAGAGCATTATTTGTATAATAATTGTCAAACAAAAGTTTTATTACAGAAATCTTATTGAAGAACGACTCTTAAAATCCGTTCGTTTTACGTTTTTGATTTCCATGACACCCCTGATAGACAGAAAAATATGTATATAATTTATAATTTTATACGTCCATTTACATTTTTTCACGACATCTTTTCTTTAATTTCATTATTTACCTGTTGCAGAATATTTTGAGAACTAATTTCTTAGATTTAAAAATTTGATTAATTCTTACTTCTTTTTAATGACGTACAGACATATGGGGGATTTCGTGTCAAGTGACCCAACTTTTAATTCGATGTCTTCTGGTTTAGATTAAATTTGCACCAAGGTTAGTCCTATTGGATAGAAGTTTTGACAGAAATTTTCAATGAGATCGGGCAAAAAGTTTTTTAATTGTTTTGCCTTTGCCGATTTATATACAGAGAGATTTGGGTTAAGGTAGATAGGTAGGTAGAAAGGCTGGTGTGAAGTCTCCCTCACACCTTCACCCAGAGACCAGCACTCAGCCTCGTCTCGCGCAGCCAGGCCATCCCAATTACGAATCCTATCAGATTCTCAAGTCCACAACCCGAGACATCCCATAATTCGTCCAGGAATCTACTGCCCAGCCACCTCAGCCTGCTGCCCTGCAACCTGGTACAGTGGCACAAAAAGTGCTCAACTGTCTCCAACTCCTCAGGGTCCTCACACAACCTGCACATATCCGATAATTCGGATCCACCGCCATCCTGCCTATCATACAGTGGCCCTTGATCATTCCTATCATGGTCCTAACGCAGACCCTACTCCTGCCCAGCAGCAACCCCGAATAAAGCACCGGCCACAGCGTCCATGATACCCGGCAGTCCGTCCGGTTCCCCAGGCCCGATTGGTCGCGCCCAGACTCCACTCCCTGATCCTTCCAAAACTTCTGTAGTTTCCCAAAAAGTTGACCCACTCATTCCTCAGGAGAAGAAAATACTTCCTCCATTACATATTAAGCTTGGGTTATTTACGAATATTGTGAAAAAGTTGTCAAAAGACAGTCTTGCCATGAATTACCTTTAGCAAAAATTTCCGAGAGCCACAGCGAGCAAAATTGAAGCAGGTATATTTGATTTCGGGCTCTGTACGGTGACCAAGCATTTAATGAGTATTTAGGTCCAGCTCATTTGGAGGCATTCCAGGACATCGTTCACAACTTTTTTTGAAATTGAAATGTATAAAAACTACTTGACTTTTGATGTAACATATTTGAATTTAATCGCATAACTGTCAGTATCAACGAGCTCTTCTAACATTCTTAAATTACTCAAAGTTTTAATAGAATTCTGAAGCATCTAGCCAAGCCCCCATATTGTTACAACTTGCTGCTGTGGAATACTTTTCATAGAACATTTCAATATTACCGAATTGGCTTCTAACTTCCTCTGCAACGCGGTGTACCCATGTGTCATGTGCAATTAACTTGTAACTGATTTGAATAAAATATTTTAAGACCATTGGAAGCTTTAACCAAACAAGGTGCTGCTTCGCTTTAAAATAGAAGGATCTTTTGTCTTTTATTTATTGAGTTTTAATTTTTTTTTAAGGTTTTTTGTATACTACAAAATTTGTTTAAGAACTTTTTTAGATATGAAAATTAAAAAAATTATTATTAAAAAATTTCAAAATATGCAAAAATATGCATTTTCACTTAAATATGTAATACTATGCTAAAACCAATCCATGCCGTTTTCACGTAAATTTAATGATTCGGAAAGGTAATTGCTCCACATCGTTCTTAAACTATCGACATAAACATGTATTTGCATAGAAATCGCATCCCTACATATCACTTAGCTGGTGATTAACAGCCGTATTCATAACAAAAAGTTAGCCACAGTTTGTAAATTACGTACAACGAGCTGCTAACTAGAATGTCGAGTAAACTTAGCAGCTTGCTGGCACAGAGTTAATTCATAACGAACTGTTCACCATCTGCCAACTTTTAATAAATTAATTCTGAATTTTTATGATGACACACTGTGTTACTCAAAAATGCAACACGTTTTGCATTAATCATGGCTGAATTTGCAATTTTTTCCTTTTTTTTTTGTGTGTTTTTTCCTTCACATACATATAAAAATTTTAAAAAGTTTTTAAAATTAAAATAAATTAAGAAAAAGCCAGGTAAAAAAAAATTTTTTTTGACGTTAAACGGTTGTTTTTCACAAGTTGGCAGCTCGTTAACAAGAGTTTAGCAAATCGTTAGCCAGAGTTTGGTTAGTGTATTATGAATAAATTTGTTCTAACTTCATGCCAAATTTTCATTATGAATGTGTAGTTAACGTATGCGGAATAAAATATAGACTGACACATTAGCAGTAATAAACAAAATTATATCAGGTATTAAAAAATCAAAGTTAATATTCAATTGTTAAAGTACACAACTAACTGCCTGTTCATATATTTGCGAACGAAAACTTCGATCGCTTAACTTACATTTAAAGCAAAAACCAATTCAACAATATTGTTTTTGTTTTACATGTAAGTTTAGCGAACGAAGTCTTCGATGAATCGGCCATTAAACTTATCTTACAAAGCGATATCTAGCCACATCGGCGCACTTTTTTCATATTTTGAGGCACCCTACGGATAGTCTCTTGAATCACCTTTGTGTGCATTTTCTATAACATCCATTCAATTTGAGTCTAGGTTTCTTGGTTCCTACACAGCACAAACTTTACTTACTGGTAAGTTAGCAAGTAATGTTGGAGAAAATAAACAGTACTTATTTTTCGGCTGAATAACTACTTATTTTTATTCGAGGTGTCCACAGAATTCAGTACTTACAATACACTTACTAGAAGTCAAAAAGTATCTAGTTATTGTTTAACTACGAGTAAGTTGAATTGTAAGTACTTACAATATACTTACTAAAAGCCAAAAAATCACTAGTTAAGAGACCTAATAAGTAGTTATTGAACTCGTTACCAGTAAGTAGATATTCAGTACTGAAAACAACACAACTTATAAGTAGTTATTGAGTTGATTATGAGTAAGCAAATATTCAGTAGTGAAAATTATAGCAGTAATAAGTAGTTGCTGAGGTCATTACTAGTAAGTACTCATTGAAGTTTTCAGAATAATGACAGTTGTAATGACAGCTACTTACCAGGTAACATACAAAATAACTACCACCTATTGCCATTCAAAAAGTTTTTCCTGGGTATCCCTATTTATAGAAATTTCTTTAAAAATTCGCCTAAAAAGTTTGAATTGCTGTCCATACATGAGCGTCCATTGTAAAGAAGCTCCCATGATACGATTCATGGCCAGCCTTTAGCAAAAAAAAAAAAAACAAAAATGATAACTGAATCTTTTTTGAGACTTTGACTCCACTAATATGTGCAACGTATTTCTAATTGTTAACTCCTCATTTATTTGCCAACACATGGTAAGATTTTGAAGTATATCCGGCAATTTATACCTTCAACATAGCTGGAGTTTGGTTGCATTGTATCAAAATTTTTTACCGAATCGTCGTTTTCTACTAACGGTTTTTTACTGTCTTATAAACATAAGATTTTTCAATTTGGATTTCAGAAAAGTGACGAGAAAATTCAAATTTTCTTTAATGAGGATTATTTTTACAAAATTTACAAATCAACTTAGGACCTTCTAATTTCTTTTATGTTTTTTTTTTCTAATTCTTATTAATTTATTGAACTGATCCCTAGCCAAATAGTTATAGGGAAAGTGCCGTTTCTTTTTCCATATTTTGTTTTTATATTACATTTTGTTTTATTTTTGCACTGAAGGTTGAAAATCAGTTTATATTTCATTCCGCATACGGTACTCCAGAGGAAAAGTAATTGACACAAAACTAGCAATTTGAAAGGATGTCATAATAATATGGTTCATTCGGGACAAAAGCTGTGACAGTCATTATTTTAACAGAAATTAAGCGTGTCCATTTAGATTATTTTCGTGACCTGTTACAAAGTGTCAAAGACATCGCTATGTTGAAGTAACAAGTCTCCTGCGAATGAAGTGTGAGAACTAGAACCGCTCCCTACCACTTAAGAACTAACGTTTGAAAAGTTTAGTGTTGATTCCCTTTCCACTAAAGGGCTTATTTACATCTTATACTGAACATATTTTTTCACAGCCAGTGAAAAAACATGTTTAAATATGGTCACCTCCAACAAAACTATTTTAAGAGACATTTTTAAACATATTATCTTTATAATTTTAATATAATTATAATTGTTAGTGGTAACCATTTTATGGTTAAATAAGGCCTTCATCAAGAAACCCCAACCATATTATTGTTGCCTCCAAGCATGTTATTATCAATAATAACTCAAATTTGTTAAACACTTACAATAGCATGGTTGGTTTTCAGCCATAGTATGTTGCTCTTGAAAAAGAGTAAAATACTGTTGTAAATTTAAAAACAAACTATTATCATCATATTTAACCATAATATTTTTAGAGACAACCATAATATGGTTGTGGGTTCCTGAAGAGGACTAATTTAACCATATTATGGTTGTCGCTAACAATTATATGGTTAAATTAAGCATAATATGTTTAACATTTTCTTTGAAAATAGTTTGGTTGGAGGTGACCATATTTAAACATGTTTTTTCTCTACGTGCAGAAATAAAGTTTAGTAAATCCACAAAAAAATTTTAAAGTATAGTTAAAAGTATATCAAATAAGTGGTGCACATACCTTTTGATGTGCGAGTGTGCAATTGTAAATATAAATTTTGATGGAGGTTTCTTTAATTCATTTGTTTTTTTTTAAATATTGGAATACATAAAGATTTGCGTGTATATAATTTTCTATTTAAAATTTTACTTCTACTACTATGTAGCACTAAAAAAACAAATGCTTCCCAATTGAAAATTCTAAAACAATATGTATGTATAGCAGGTAAAAGTGCTTTATTAAGTTGAGCCGAATCTTCAATACCCTCCACCGGAAGTTTAAGAATATTTCAGGAGTGGGCCTTAAGTGGGATCTATAAGTTATGAACCAATCCTCATAATCATTAATTGCACAGTATGATAACTCGTAGCGGATTGTAGTGTATAAAAGTCTATTTAAAAAGCAAAAGGACACACATTTTTTCTTAATTTAAATTAAATATCATGATTTGTTTCAAATTGAGGAGTATTAAAGTGATTTTCAGAAAGGGATATTATATTGCCCGTATTGTAAACTCTGGTTTGATCAACGCAAAACTCAGTAAAGTGATTTCAAGAATTAATAAACCAAAATTTCCAATACAGTAATACAACTTTTAGCAATTAAAGTGCTTTTCGAAAGGTCGCTTTTTTAGGGGCCCTACGGTAAATTTAAAAACGGTTATTACAAGACTGCATTGCATGGTGGTATTTCTGGCCATAAAAAAGCTAACATAGACAAATTTCACCAGAATATCTATATTTTTGTGGCAAAATAAGGAAAAAGAGCTTAAATTTTACTTTAACTTCCCAAAAAAAAAATCGTACAAAATAATTGAAACTTTACCATTGTGTTCTGTTGAACGTGAAGATCATAAAGGTTCCATTCACTCAAATTAAGTTTAATGATATGTTCATACTTGAGTTCTTAAACGCGTTTAAGCAACTCGAATGTGATTAGGCTCTAATCACATCAAAATCAAGATGAATTGATTTGTTAATCACTTCAAATTGACATGATTACAACTAAATCACTTCATTAATCACATTGAATCCTCTGAACATACCTTTAACTGAGTATAATGTAGAATCGGCGAACATGAACGTGTACAACCGGCCACGATTTCTGCTTAATGTTTTTATTTTTTCTTAAATTATTCATAAATTTTCACAATTTCATCATTAAAATAATTAAAATAATCTTCTGATAACTTTATAAAAGTATTTTTATCCATTTAAGAACAATAAATTTGTTTGTTGTGTTTTTTTTCTTAATCATCTGTCATCTAAGTCATCTCAAATATTATGTAAACGGCTTTGATAAACTTAATCAATATTTTGCTTAAACGCGTTTAAACCCCCAAAAGTGAACATAGCAAAAGACCACCTAAACTTTTAATCACACAAAATTATAAATTATAATAATTTTTAAACTGTAAGCAAAAAAAATAGTTGAGGTACACAAAAGAAACATCTTGACATTGACAATATCAAAAAAGTACTGAAACCAGTGTTCGAAAATAAACACTAAATATCACTCCTTAGTGTTCGGTTCGGTAGATTTGTGGAAAACACAAACGCTAAAAAAATAACGTCTCCACGTTTGTCATCTTTCGGACACAAAAATAATACCGTTTGTGTCTAACTCAACAAAAAATAAGAACATTTAATTCCGTTCAGTTATTTTTTTAAATCACAAACTTCTTTGTGTTCGGTTCGGTTCATTCATGTTCGTCTCTTTTGGCTGGTAAAAAAACCCAAACATTTTTAACAAAAACAAAATACACATATAAAAAAAACAAAGAGCCTGCAAAGAAATTTTACACTCACAAAACATATACACAATACACACACAAGCTGTTCGTGCTGCGATCGTTGTTAAATTTTTTGGTTGTTCATTTCTTTATCAATGTAAAAAAAAAACATTCAAATATAATGTTTGTGTAGAGTATCACTACAATTGTTCTGTTTTTTAACGAAGAACAGAACACTATATAATGTTCGGCTCTTTCTTACAAATAGTAACGTACGGTATAAGGCGTTGTGTATGTCTACACAATCACTAAAAAAATAGATATCGAGCCGAACACTAAATAATGTACTGTTTATTTTCGAACACTAACTGAAGCACACATTTTTTGATTAAAAAATAGTTTTTAGTAACAAAATATTTCAGAACTTAAGTAAGTTACCCTCGTATGTGGTTTTCCGCACATATGCTCTACGCAATAAAACATACAGAGATGCAGTAAAGTTTTATAAAAAAAAAAATTTCAAGTGCCACGGCATTCCCTTACTACGAAGCAGGTTTGTAAGGGAGAATACTAAAAAATAACTGTAAAAAACAATCAGTGGGTAAATCTAAAAGCCACACGCACCAGTTTTTATATGCGTTGAATAAAGCGTTTTTTGTGTCAAAAATGTTATGCCTCAAAGTGGGAACTCACCATATAAAATTCATGCCTTCCGTATGCGAGATGGTAAGCGAAACTCTTTAATTTCTCCCTTACAAACCTGCTTCCTTCGAAGCACAATTTTTATTGGGAAAATGCACACAAGCATTGTATGGTTTGTTGTTGATCACCAACAGGATTAATACACCATTAATGCTACGTAAATCATGACTTTGGTTACAAACGAGCAGTAGCACCACAGAAAAGTAGATATACATTGAATTTGTGTGAAAAACCACACACGAGGGTAACTAACGTTTTTTTTTTTGAGAGTGATTTGTGGGTAAAGCACTTTTTCCTTTTTGCCACAGATTTGTTACGGTGTTCGGCCAAGGGTGGGCTTTATATGGTAAGCTATTGACCAATCTTTACGAAATTTGGCAGTGTGATTTATATTCTCCTAAATGACAAAGCAAAAATTGATTTGGCTTTATATGGGGTCTCTTAGTCTAAAAGTTACGGACCGATCTGTACAAAATTTGGGAGTATAAGTTCAAGCCATGTTAAACGAATTTGTACACAATTTAATGGCAATGGGTGCATTTGGCTTAAAATTTTTGTTTTTTTTTTAATGTCAATGTTTTCGGGTGAGTGTATTACATTTGGGTCTTTAACTCTATGACTACTAAACCGATTGGGATTAAATTTCAAACTACTAATGCCTAATAAATCAGAGCAAAATTAACTGTGTTTTTGGTTTAAAATGTGTATAAACCAACAAATCTATAAATCAGTAAACATATAAACCATCTTTAAACGCAAAAAATTAGGCGTTTAAACTACCATATTAATTTGACAACATTTATCGTAGTGTTGCCAAATGTTATTTTTTAAGCTTCATATAATACGTGGGACATTGGTTTATAGCCGTTGGGTTTAAACTTCAAAAAAAATTCAAGTTTAGTTCAACTTAACCAGCGTTTAAACTTTCACTAATTTATTAGTCATGAAGAGAACTAAAAAGAATTCGACACTTTTAAAAAGTAATTAACTTAATTTTTGGGTCGATTATGGATAGTTGCGCAGATGCGGTGGACCTGTGAGTCCACCTGCTTGATATCCAGGATAATATGGACTGGATATGATGAACGGAGAACTATCTCTCTACTAAGGTGCAGCAGGGATCAGATTAGGAAAGTGATATCGATCGTGACTGGTCAATGGCCGGTGGGGACTCAGGGTGGGATAATGGGTCTGGAATTTGACGACTACTGTAGAATTTTCGGAACGAGGAGGAAAAGGAGACTGTGCTTCACTTTCTCTGTTAATGCCATGGGCTTCGGGGCATTAGGGAAAATACGTGGGGGAGCCGGTGTTTGCCTGCTTGGAGGATTTATCCAGGATAGAACTTGAATCGCTTCTTCTCTTCATTAGGACTTTGCAGTTTCGCCATCTGAGTAACTGCTCTATAGGATGGGCATTGGCACTAGGTATCACAAAGGGACCAATAAAGGACCCAACTGAGCTGTCTCTCGATGGCTGCCCGTGGAACCTAACGAAACCTGTGGATAGCAGCACAACTGAAGCTGAGTTACCTTCAGCTTATGGTAAAATATGTCTGGGTTCACACTATTAAAGAAGGTGTGAGTTTATTGGCGAGAGGGGACAGCATCATAACATGTACTCCATCTCTCTCACCAATAAAGTCACACTTTCTGAAAGAAATCTTTCATAGTGTGAACCCAGACTATAGATTTTTTTCATTATTTTATATTTTAGCATGAGCGGTGTTGCATGATTTCGCTGCAGGCAACTCAACTTCAGTTCAGTATTTTTTCTTGGTGTTACACACGCAATGATAAGCTAAGAATACTATCATTTACTACTTATTCGATGGTGCAGGGTATTCAAAAAATAGCAAACGAATGAAAATGCTTAAAAGCAACAATTATTGGCGCATGACTTCATGACCGCATAACTTTTCTAAAGTTTTTAAAGCATAATTTTCATGTCAAACTGACAAATGTTGAATATGAAAATCTATTTTGTCGTTACTCACAATCAAATAAAGCGACATAATAATGAAATTAAATAAAAAAATAATTCAACATTAAACACAATGCATTATAACAAATATCTATGTAAATATGATAATTGAATAACATTAGAAATGTATTGTAGAAGTAGGCTAAAATACAATAACAAAAAAAGAAAAAAAAAACATAAAATAATAATGAAATTATAATTGGCCTCGATCACTTGAAATAATGACGTACTTGAAATGTGGGCTAAAGTAGACATGAATTTTTCTTTATTTAAAATAGAAACGAATTAAGAATATATTTTTTAAGGAAATGGGTTAAAACTAATGTGCTTGGATAAGAAATGCTGAAAATTAGGGTTATTTTTTTGGGCTTTCTCTACAACTTATTGGTTGAGAATTTATACATTAAAATATTAACTTACAATAACTAATAAAATCTTATTCTAATTCTTAAGTCAATGTCCGGCGAAAATTCTCCTAATCACGATTTGCGTGCACATACCCCGCAAAAAACACCACCTACCTAAAAGCAATTTTGTAAAGTCACTTAGTCCTCGTCCATATTACGAAACATTTTCTGCAGAAACTTTCTTTAATTCTCTTTTGAAACTGCATTCGTGTCCATAAAACAAAACTTTTGTTTTGCAGTATTTAAGCATTTTGTATGACTTTTCTCTTTCTTTCATTAGCATTCTCTCTTTCTTTCAATAACAAAAACTGCTTGTACACGAAACAGAGAACCAGGGATGATAAAGTTAGTACAATTGTACTTTTTTCAGTACTATTAGCTTTGCAAAAGTACTGAAGTACTCCAATGACATGTTTAGTACAATTTCAAAATTTCAATCGCCTTACCGGTTTGAATGCTTTAAAAATCAATTACATTGAAACCGGCGTGCAGTAAACGCGTGTTTGCGTTTCATCTATTCTCAAAGAAAACGGAAATTACTGTGATAATTTCATTACATTCTGGTAACGTTGAAACTTTTTGGGTTAGGGTTGCAGGATTTAAAAAGAAAATTAATGCACTAATGTTTTCGGATATCAGTAGAACTGCCAAAGGTATTCATTCGTCGGCGAATGTGGAACGGATATTTTCATACAAAAATATGATAAAAACAATGCAAAGAAGTCACCTTTATGTAAATACTGTATCTTATTTAATTCGGACAAGAGATTAACTACAGTCTAATGAATCTTGTTGATATAGTTTAAGTCAACAAAAATCTTAAATAGAAATTTGTCAAAAAACTTATTTCCTACATAAATCGAACTTTTATCTCCTTGAAAATAATCATTTTATGTTCCTTACAATCAGGTTTGCTCAGATACTCGCACAATTATCAAATCGCAAGTGTTGCAAATTGCGAAACATGTTCTGAATCTTTTGAGTTTGGCTTGCGATTTTCTACTTTGTTAATATTATTAGCATTGCCAAAGGCCCCAATTCACTATCCTACACAATCGTACGATTCATTCACACGAAATTCTGATGGAATTCTATCCACACAAAAATTGTTTTCAAAATCCTACTTAATGAGCACACACGATTTTTTGACTAATCGTACGACTAAATAGGATAGTGTATCTATTAGATATTAAAGTACGCAGTATTTTATATTAAAGTAACAAATAAAATATTGATTTTATTTAACTAAACCTTTATGTTTGAAATATAAAATTAGAATAAAAGAAAAAATAAATTATTGAAATAATTTATAAACTAAAACTTATGTGATTGAAAACAAAATAATATAAATGAAGTATTATTAAAACAAGTATTTTTTTAGAATATTATTTTAATCAGCTGTTTATTGAAATCGCCAAGGCCCAAGGACATAATAGATAAAACCGCAGAACCTATTTTAAATTTCCTTTTTAAATAAAAATATTAACAACATGTTACTAATATCAATTCAAATAAAAAGAAAACATACTAAATTAAATTTATTGACATAAAACGATTTCTTAAAAATTTGTTATAATCACTTCAGTATATAGTTGCGATTTGAACTCGCTAAGATTCTCACAATTTCGTTTTACAGAACACCTCTCTTGCGAGTTCAAAGCAAATGACATGCCCGTATATCTCTTTTTTGCAAGTTTTTAATTACTATATAAATACTTTCGTACGAAATTTAGACGGACTTTTTAGCTTGGTGTTCTAAAGTATGGGGCCCTTATGTTTAGTGGGATACCAAATCAAAAAGAATTTACATTTTAAGACAATATCTTTTAAAATTTTTTTTTCACTGTTTTCACTGTTCCACAATCAACTCTAAAAAAGCAAAACTAAAACGTCTTCGTCTAAATTCTAATTTATTCACATAATTTTTTTGATAATTGCCAAAAGTACATTTTAAATATAAATGTAAAGTACAATTGCAATTTAATGTATGTACGTATATTTTTTGTTATTCAATAATGAAACTAGTAAAAAATACTTTTTTGGGTTTTAGTACAATTAGTTTCAGAAAAGTACAATTTTTTACTGAATTTAGTACAATTTCGAAAATGTCATTTATCATCCCTGCAGAGAACACTCGCCTTTCCTCTTTTATTCACAAACTCAAATGTTTCGCAGCAAATAGTTGATAATAACCCGGCGTTTCCACATGCAAGTAATTACTTGCAAGTAGTGTATACGTATTATCAACGAAAAATCAAGGAAACAGCCGATTGGCTGAAAGTAAAAAAATTGTGTGGATGTTAGTGAAAAAGTGTGAGTGTATTGAGTTTTTCGAACTTGTACTTGCATGTGGAAACGGGAGGTAAGAACGAGGACTTACCAATTCGCATTTATAAGACATGATTTTTGTTCGAGATGAGCCGCTGGGAAGCAATCGTTTTACACCTTTTAAATATTTGACGTCCTACACGTAACCACTAGTTTTATTAAAAAAGTAATTTGCTTTTGTTAATTCAGACTTAATTTAAGTTTCTAAATTACATGATACAATAATCTATTTACAAATAAAGTTCAGTAGATCAATAGAAATTGTTAAAATGAAAGCTCAAGTTTGATCAATTTACTGGTTACGCTTTTTTTCAAACATATTTTTTATTGAAAAACAAACTTAAAAATAATAAACAAAAATACAATAGTTTGAAATGGGAATGTAGCACATTTGAAAGAAACCTTGTTAATTAATTTTTGAATCCCAAGAAAAACTTTGATAAAAAATACATAAAATTTAAAAACTAATAAAAAAATATTTTGGTTAAGAAACTAAAAATAATTTAATTTTTTTAGATAACCCAGCAAGCGTAGGCTGTTTGTTAGACGATTATGTTTAATATACAACTCCTAAAAGAATCTTCTGATGATTATCTGACTAGTAACAAAAACAAAAACATCTAAATATTTTTTATTTCTATTAATTTTTTATTCATTTTTTGACACGCTCATCTTTTAATCTTGGAATCAGGGCTGCCAGATAAAGTTGTGAGGAAATCGTCAATTTTCTGAGGAAAAATAAAAAACCGTCTTTCACGTTTCGAAAAATCGTCAAAAAAAATCGGACAAACTAAATTTTTGTTTATTTTTTCACAATTTATGTTCAATTTAAATAAAAAAAAACATAATTACTTCATTCCCAGCTTGCGTTTCGTGTAAGAGCTACTGGGAGTCTCATGAAGAGCGTCTTTGATCGTCGATGACCGCATTTTTAAATCGTAGAAGATTCCTTCCACGGGAAAAATGGCAACACGAGTGAGATTCTTCCATAGCCCAGCGAAAGTGGCTTCTTTAATCGCTGTGGGAATCGTTTAAAACGTGGGTCAAGACTATCCAACGAGTCTTTCATGTCAAGAATCGTATGAGACTCATGTAGACATTATCTTACAACTCGTGATTGTGATTTTGATCGATAACTGTCAAAAATATGATTTGTACAGAGAGTCGTAAAATTTTCATACGATGTTGCTTTGACGAAAGATAAACAAAGTGTAACATTGTTCTTTTTTTACTCTGAAAACAATCATTTAAAGATTCTCTTAAGACTTTCATATTACAGCCGTACCTAAACAAAAGCGGCACGCGTTTTCTAGGTTTCAAAATGTGTCATGCCAATTAGATTTGCATTAAATATACCTTAATAGTGCGGCGTCAATGCTTTGTAATTGGAAAACACGATTTTGACAGCTCGTTTAATAGTGAAGTTGGCCTCTATTGTTAGTTAATTATTTCAATTAAGCTGTTGTTGTTGGTCAATTAAAGAACGAACGTGTCAGAAAATGTAATGTTTTATTCATACTTTGGAGACTGAAAAAAATCGTCACTTTTAGGAAAAAAATCAGCAAATCGGAACTTTGCTAAATTCGGAACAAAAAATCGTCAAAATGACGATAAATCGTCAAATCTGGCAGCCCTACTTGGAATGAACCTTTTGCGACTCTCTGTAAAAGTCGTATAACAATTACTGAGCTACCTAAATAAGAGCGTTTTTGAAATATGAAAATTCTATTGTAAATACAATTTCAATAAAACAGACCGGCCTTAGGATCTGTAAAAAGGATTTTTCTACAGGATGGTGTTAATGTCGCGACCTTAAGGTGTGTTTTATATAAATTGTATGCAAATTAGAAGTTTTGGCATGAAAAATACACTTGATGCCCTTCCTTAGGTAGCTCAGTTATACAGCTAAGCTTTTCAAGAGTTGTAAAATAATCCCTACATGAGTCTCATACGACACTTCACAGAAAAAATTATTTTTCGAATTCAAACAAACAATTTGTAGTATCAAAACATTTTTTGTCTGAAATCGGTCCTACAAACAAATTCGCATATTCAAACAATTTATTTGCATTTTGTTTACTAAAAAAAACACTGATTTTTTCAAACAAATAATTTACAGAATCAAACAAAAAGTTTACTGAAACAAAAATTTTTTGCACAAGCAATGACGCGCACCCAAGCTATCACTGAAGGAGATGATGAAGGCAGAAGCAGAGCGGCGGCTGGCTTTAACACACATGTTTTGTTGGAATAATTTTTGAACGAAGTCTTGTTTATACACACAATGTTTTTCTTCATCACTCACTGTTGCTGTATCCTTTCCTTGGCTAAAGAAGAAGAAATGTAACAAACAACGGCAGCAGACCGACTCGATATGTTTTTCGTCATCATTTTATTTTTGTATTTGATGTAGGTATTTAAGTAAACAGTTTTCAAAAATTGAATACGGGATTTTGTTTTTCATCCTTTTTTTATAACTTTGAAACCAACCAAAAATTTATTTTGTTTCTTATAATGTTGTTGTTGTTTCTGTTGTTTAAAAAGAATGAAACCTTTTTTTTACCTGCTATTTTTTTTTGTTTTTTTACTAATAACCTCGTCGCGCTATTTTAAAGCGTCCAAAAATAAACTGCATGTGTTTTGTGTTGTTGTTTTTATATTTCACATAAAGAAGTGTTGCTTACGATCAAATAAAAAATGCAAAAAACGACAACATTAAAGAGCGTTAAATATTTCATACAAAATTATGAAAAATTGAAACCAATAGCGCGTATATTATATTATTGAAAAGTTGTCAACATTTTTGTTGGTTAAATAAAAATCAAACAAAAATATTAATTGAATCAGTAAAAAAATTTGTAGAAATTAAAAAAAATTTCAAACAATCGTTTGTTTGAAAATAATTCGGCAGTAATTTTTTCTGTGTTGGCATGCTTTTTGAAAGGCTCGTTTGATTATCTCTACACACATCATAAACGATTCCCTTTGTGATTTATATGAGCGTCTTTCGGAATCGTCTACAATTAAAAAATAAGTTCGTCGAGATTTCTACAAGACTCCTAGTCGATTGAAAATGCTAGCTGGGAAGGTACACACATTTCGATGTCTAAGACTATTAGGCATTTTGTTTAATTTACTTAATATGATCATTAGTAATATTTTAATTGTAACAACAAGAATCAGCTGATTTTTATAAATCTTTAGTTTTAATTTAATTTTAAAAAGTTTGTACTTGCAAACGATTTCTTTTTTCGTTTTTATATCATTTGAATTGAAAACTTGCGCTCAACTAATGCTGATGGGCGGGGTATTGACAATATTCCGAAAGCAATACGTGAAATATCAGGAAACATAATTTCGTCTATTTCGTTCTTAATTTGGCTTACATTTTTCCAAAAAATCGACATATCTTCATTTTTTAAATGTTTTATTTCTGGGAAATCCGCCAACGCACGAAATTGGGAATTGATTTTTAAAATGTATGACAAAAATAAAAAGGACATCATTGATTTAACGTTTAAAATTTTAGTTCCAATAAATTTAAGGCGTTCATTTTTATGTCCCCTTTCAAAGTTATTTAAATTAAAAAATCTTTCAACCACAGCCTGTCTCGAAAGCCATCTAGTTTGGGCATACCTTTCGATTACGTGAACTTCTGTCTTGAAAATTTTGAAGTTCTTCTTTTCGGCTTAAAGCCATTACAAGAGTAAAAACTTATTTCCTTCATAAAGTTAGCAATTGCTTAAGGTAGACATAAATAAGCTGAAGACGAAGCTTAGTTTAAATTATGGCATACCCAGCCATTTACGAACAACTTTGGTAACAATTATTTTTATCTGGCCAGAACACCACTAAATTGCCCCATCATTACATTGCAATCATCAGCCGTAAGATAATGATTTTTTCCAGCGGAATATTGTTTTTCCTTAAAAAGTCTAAAATTTTGTCTGTTATTCCAAAACATAACAATAAATGAGTACTAAGACTGACGTGGGGCTACCGTGGTATTTTTGAAATGAAAAAGTACTTAAAAAAGTACCATACTACTGAATTTTCCACCACTGGTCTGACAATACCTTAAGCAATGTGTTGCATTTGAGGCCGTAAAGTGCTACCAAATCTCGACAATTTTTTTGATTCATAGATGTGTGGTGCTCTTCTAATGGGATAAGTGGTGCAGTACCACTTCTCCTTAAGCGAGTTTGGCCGCCATTATTTACTATATGTATATCGAGCTTGTAGATTTGGGTTCAATTCAAGGCTTTTTAGATATTATTAATACGATTTCCGTATGACGTGCTAAATGCCCAGTTTTTCATATTTGATAAATACACTGAAATAAAACCCTAAAGCGAATAAGAATTATAAACACTCAAAGTCTTACTTGTAACAATATCAAAGCCAAAACAAAACACCAACAATAAACAGCGCGTTTATCTTTTCTTATCTTTTCTTACATTTTCTTGAATATTTTGCGATCATAGTCATAGTTTTTACTGCTATTTTGGTGATCCGAACAATTTTGTTTTGCCGCCTTTCGATTTTATCTCTGTTGGCGGCCGAGGCAGTGCCCCATAACTGAATACCTCAGCACGACATTGGCTCTAAGAGTGAGCTGTAAAGTAGGAGTTTACAGTCTAGACTTATGGCAGAGTTTCTTCAAATATGTCAATTAATTTTAATTGTAAAACGTCGTTCAAGATGTATATCGAGATATTTTACATTCGAATGTTGTTATTGATTTTTCGGAAAGTGGTGTAGCTGTTTTGGTAATAGGGGGTGGCAACTCTACGTATATATCGTTTGGTGGATTAAGAGTAAACACATTTTTCAAATGTTTAACATACAGTTTTCCTTTTGAACATAATTTCATGCCCAACTCCCATTCGAGCTTCGAAAGGAGGATGTAGAAAAAATTACTGCTTAGGAGTCGTTTTAGGGGGATAAATTATTCCACAATTTAAGCCCAAGAGCTTAAATCGTTGACCTACTTACCTGAAAATCTTATTAAAGATCAACATTTGAACAAATCTTCGGGTTTTGATCGTATGACACAAAAATAGATGTCTGAAATGTATAATTCTTATCAGAAAAGCAGTTGTATGTATAAAAAAAATTGTTTTACTGTTAAGCTAACGTATACCTCATTCAATCGTCATTTTGGACCCACTAAGTGGTGCATGATTTGCAGAGCCAGGGTCGCACTGTGTAAATTTACTGGTGGAATACTACTTAAAAGTCCAAATAAAAACATTAGGAGCGTCGAAATCCCTGCAAACGCGGCAGCTTATTTAAATGGAGGCTTCTAAAATATCGTTTGTGATCTTCCATTTCGAGGAAGGCTACTGATAACGACTGTTGTAGAAAACTTGCATTCAGTAGATTTAGCTTTGCCTTTGATGGTCCGGTTCTAAGAATGAAAAAGCTACAAAACGGCTTAGGCAATAATCATTTTTGAATAATGTGGCTTTTCAATTCTTTAAGTTTTCTTTACAACAATATAACAAAAATAATTAACAAAATCTTATCACTACACAAAGAACAAATTTAATGCAATAACCTCTATTCGATTTTACATCATGTGTAAACTGTTTGACCTCACTTTTAATATCCCTTTTACTAAAAGCTCGAATATAACAAAAAACTGTAGCATTTGTTATTTGAGATTTATTCAATAGAAAATGTCTCTGACAACCTTTAACCAAATTTAAATAAAAAATGAGTCAGACTTTTGGTTTTTGGCGTTTAATGTTTAATAAAATTATAAATTTGTTCAACATTGTAAAGAGTAAAAAATTAAACAACAACAAATAAATAAATAAACGAACAAGAAAACATAAAAAACTGCTAAACACCAGCCTCAAGGGGGTTATAACATGACATTATTATGGATACTACCGTGGTAGCACCAAAATAGAGATACGCTAAATTACGTGGCACCAACATAAAAAACAACAAACTTTTGGTAAAAACAAAATAAGAAAAATATATATTTTGATTTTTTTAAGAAAATTTACAAGAAAAAAAAAAAAAAAAAAAAACAAACAAAAAAATCAACCAACAATAACAGATTACAAACCAGCGAACATTCACTCAATAGATTGTTTATGTTGAAATTCGGTTTAAATGCAGCAGCCAAAAGCTGAAACAAAAACTGCATAAGTAGTTTTGTATTTAACGTGTGACATAATCTAAGTGGCAGTAGCAGTTAACTGCAACAGCATTTTTACAGCCGTAGCTAAAAAAGAAACACTTCAAACCAAAAATAGCTGGTTTGCCAGCAAAAATCAAAATAAAATCACTTTTCAAAAATAATTTCAAATTACATTAAAAAGAAACAAAAAAAAACTTGTCTTGTAATCAACACATTTAAACAGCTAAACTAAAGATAAATATAAACTAACTTACACATACTCTTATGGCTTAAATTATGTATATTTTTTTCAAAAAAAAAAAAAAAAATGTAGCCCGAAATCCAAAGACAATGCAAAATTATTTGTATATCAATTGAAATGTTACCTACATATAGATAACTTATCACGCCAAGAACTCATTATTTCATATTTCCCCACTATTTATGTCTACTTTCTGTAGCAGCCACTTTACTGATCCCAACTTATCTATGGTAGGGTTATTTAAGGTTTTTCTGTACCGTAGCAAGCAAAAATGGGTGTTAGAATAGAGCAAAAAATAACCGTTATGAAGGGAATCTAGAGCCTTAATATATGCCACAAAAATACATGCCATTACCTTTTCCCCAGCCACGATAGCCCTATCAAACCTTGTGCGAATGTTAAGTTCCCATGATAGTTTGCTATCGAGAATTACGCCCAAATATTTGACACTGTTCGAGAGCGTCAGCTCCATGCCATTTAGCATAGGAAGCCGTAAGTTGCCAACCTTGTACTTCCTGGTAAAGAGTACCAACTCAGTTTCTGTGGATTGACCCCAAGTCCACAAGAGATGCTCCAAGAGCTTAGAATCTGTAATGCAGATTCCATACAACGGGATAGTGTGTCCAGGTGTTTACCCATGACCGCCACCGCCACGTCATTCGCATACGCGACGGATTTTATCCCCAATCTGTAGAACCGACTCAACAAAGTGTTCATCGTCAGGTTCCACAATAGAGGGGACAGAACCCCAACTTGCGGGGTGCCCCTGTGCACCCATCGTGGATTCAATGATCCTATTGTCGAGTAGATTTTCAATAAATCTACAGATAACATCGTCAACACCCAACTCCCTCATTGACTCCAAGATGGAGTTTGGTCTGACGTTGTTGACAGCTCCCTCAATGTCCAGAAAGGCCACAAGTGAGTATTCCCGAAATTCAAGGGATTTCTCAATGCAGCCGGCCAGTGAGTGAAGCGCCGTCTCTACAGACTTGCCCTTGGTGTAGGCATGCTGCGATGAAGAGAGCAAATGTCTAGGAATAGACATCCTCAGATGAATATCAATGACCCTCTTAAGGGTCTTGAAAAGAAATGACGACAGGCTGATTGGCCTGTAGCCCTTAGGCCTGGTGTGGGATGTTTTACCCCCCTTTGGAATGAAAACAATCCTACATCTAGTCCATCGGGTGGGAACGTACGAGAATTTGATACATTCCGTATAAATATCGGACTTCGTACTTGAAATAATACGAAAATGAGATTGATTAAAGTAAAACTAAGATTAAAGCCATCTCAAAATTCACTTGATTCAAGTATTATAAAGCGGATTCCATCCTGAATTCGTACTTGAACACCTAACAGAATTTCAATTATAAAACACCAGCATTATTTCCAATATGGGTTTTTCTTTAAAAACTTAAGGTGCATATATAACAGTGATGGAATATTTAAAAATATTTCAACATTTAGGTAGTTTTTGCCAACATTTTTTTGTTGTTAAATAAACAAATTAAAAAACTAAAATACATAATTTTTTGCGCTCATATCTCAGCCATTTACGGACCGAGCTGGCTAAATTTCAACAGAAAATTTCTTATGAGGATATCTGACATTAAAATATACCAACAAGCAGTAATAAGAATAAATTTGTCAACAGGGCTGTGGAGTCACTGTTGAGGTTTTTGTACCGGAGTCGGAGTCGAAGTACCCACAAAAAATTCGCCACTCCGTCTCCAAAAATGTTCATCATAAAAAATAAAAAAAAAAATATTCTATTTATTTTCAAACTAAAAACACTTCAAAATGTTCGATGCTAAATCTAACTATGTATTAATAAACCCTTTTCTTGCTATATTTAACCATTTAAAAGGAACGGCGTAAAAAAAAGAGTTAAAGGTCAAATAAGGACTTGTCTCATATTCATTTAGCATTTAGATTAGACTAGGAGTCGGAGTTGGAATTTTAACAGTTAGAGTCGGAGTTAGTACTTTTTGTTGACGACTCCACAACCGGTTGTCAATGTTTAAAAATATCAACGAAGCATAACTAGGAAAGAGTACTAAGACGGATGTGGAGGTACCGTGGTATTTTTGAAAGGCAAACATACTGAAATTAGTACTATAGTAATGAATTTTCCATCACTGATGTATAACTGAAAATATAAACTAAATGAGAAGCAAGAGTTCTCATTTTTACTTTTTAGACATAATAATCACCCTTATTCCATTTAGCGTCATCAACACGAAACGATACGATATTAGTGCCGATTATTGTCAATCGGTATGCCCATTGTCAATATCAAGTTTTATCGTTCAGCGTCGCTTTTTTTTTTTTGATATGCCGTACGCAACGTTAACGGTGGCATCGATATAAATTTACTCTCATTTTGTAGTCAATCTTATTTGTGTCGAACCAGTTGTATTCCTTTTTAATTTTTCAATAATAATCATAATGTTGAATTTATAAAAATGTAAAAAGAGCATTAAAGCTACGCGAAAATTGCAAAAATAGCGAAAAATTTTAATATTTCAAACAAGCCATATTGATTAAAAGTCCCTTAAACTATAAGAAATAGCGAAAATTCCATTAAAATGGCTAAATTAGTTGAAATTCCCGAATTTTAGCCATGTCCGCGGTAGAAGAATTTGTTACTGTAAGTTTTCTGATTATTTACCGCTTTAACGATTTTTAATATATATTGAACTTTTCTATCATGCCGTTATAAGCAAATTTTTGTGAATTTACGCATTTTTGGCTTATTTGAAATATTAAAAATTTTCAAGAATCTTTGCAGTTTTTTAAAAACATTTTGTTTTTGTTTTTTCCGACATTTTGTTTTTAGCCGTTCTAGCGAGTTTAAATAAATTTTGATATTTTAATTAGGCTAAAGTCCATCAAATTTAATTTGCATTAAATTATTTCCTTTCTTCATAAAAATAATTTGAAGAAAATTAAATTTGTTGGACTTTAGCCTAATTCAAATATCAAAATTTGGATTAAAAACCATAAACAGTTCAACAAAATTTTAGGTTTTGTTTCCAAGTTTGCAATTTTTGGCGAATTTTAGCCATGTTTGCGATTTATCGTGTAGTTCTTTACAGCTGTAACGATTTTTAATAAATATTAATTAATAAATTAATCAAATCTCATTAGCAAATTTTTACGAATTTCCGATAATTTAGCAATTTTCATGGAATTTTTGCCATTCCTTATGTTTTTTTAAATGTAATATATTTTTTGAAAATGCTTGCTATTTTTGCAAATTTTCCGTCTGTTTGCAATTTTCACTTAAGTTTATGTTGCTCTTTTCTGCAATTGTCCCCGTTATAAAGATAGCTCGATATATAAACCGAAGTCTGCATTTTACAAGGCACTATCAACACTGGCGATTTGTACGGGACGAAAAGTGTAATAAATCAAGCTACCATTTTTTAAAGAACAAAATTTTTAAGAAACGAACATCAAATTGCATTTTATTAATAAAAACTGAAAACAAAACAATCCAACTGGCTAAACTATTAGAGATATGCTCTAAAAAACGATAAACCATCGTTACATTGCAGTTATGAAATACGAGTTTTTTCTTCGAATTGATGACGGTGTCGATAAAAATTGATGTTGATATTAAATTGATGACGACGACGCTAAATGGAATAAGGTTAAATGTGTTTTCGTCTTGTTCTGTTGTATTTGTTGTTTCTACACAAAACCAGCAAATCGTTTTTAACTACTTGTGTGTTGTTGTTAAAGTGTCTCCAGCAAACTTTGGTAAGTGAAATTAGATTAAAACGCTCACTTTGTAATGTGTCACTACCAACTAAAAGTTTACTAAGCTACCTCAACAACAGCGGCAAGGGTTCTTAAGAAAACATGAAAATTCTATTGCTAATAAATTCTCAATAAAATAAATCAATCAAATAAGATTTTCCAGCCGGGTGGTGTTAAATTCGCGTTCTAAAGGTTTGTTTCGTTTAAACTGTGAGAAATTGAAAGGTTTTGACATAAAACAGATGCTTGCCGCTCTTATTTTTGAGTACGACTCGTACTTAACCCTTAGATGTCCCACATGGTCTGTCCTGACCATATTTGACTTTCATATGCAATATCGTTTTTTGTAGCAAAAGTTTTAAGAAACGAAGGCCACGAATTCTACAAGTAAGTTGTCCTGAATCAAATAAAACAAATTTGGAATCATTTGGATCACATTAAGCGCACAAGAAAAAGTTCCCTAAGTGCTCCTCATTGTCTGGCTCGACCACAGGTACCTTTAAAACACATTACAGAACCAAAATACTAACTCGCAATCCGATAATGTATAAGCTGTGCCGTACCCGTCCAGTTGAACTTATTACCGTCCGCTGTGCATTATTTGTAAAACCATAATCAAAGCTCAGAGAAAAACTCGTTTTTGCAAACAAGCTATGTGCCTTTAACATGGCAGTGAGACAAAAACGTATATTTGCAATGATTGTTTAACTGAATTATTTTTTTTTATTTTACAATTTACAAGATTTTGTTTGTCGTGATTAGTTCCCAATTTTTATTCTTGAAAAAAACACTGAAATTTATTGGTGAAGGGATAAGCTATTCCTATGCGCAATACTGGTTGCTTAGGCCAGATCGTCAGGAAACTTCATCCATAATGATTTTAGAAAAACTAAAGATATTAAACCAAATAAAACTGTTAAGCGTATAAGAATTACAGCAACAGTTCTACTTGTAACAATGTCAAAGCTTAAACAAAAACAACAACAATAATAAACAGTGAGTTTATCTTTTCTTAAGCCACATATAAATTCCAGTTGTGTTCAACTAAACCAGCGTTTCAACCATCAGAGATTTATTAGCCATTAGTGTCACTAAGGTTGTAGAACATCGAAGGGTTAAAATAAGTATAACAGGGGTGTGCTGGAAATCGCAATCGTTAAGAATTTTAAACGTCGTTTTTTAAAAAGATTTCTGTAATAAAAGAATTTTATGACAAATATTAAACAAATATTTTCATATTAACCCGGATTTTAAACAAAAAATTATAAGAATTAGGCTTAAAGTTTTTCAAATACAACTTCCAAATTCTTGCGTTTTGCGTTTGCAAATTCCAGCACACCCCTGTAAAACACGTAATTTACCCCGATTAAGATGTAAAAGTTTAAAAACCAGTTAATTTAAAACTTAGTCCGGACTAAGTTCATGAAAAGTCGTATCAATTACAAGAGTTATTCAAAGAAGATGTTACTCAAAGAAGCTAACCATTCTAGGGTTAACAAAACTTGGAAATCTACATTCGACATTTATTTTTTGAAAGCTTCAGAAAACTTTTTGTTCAAATAAATTCTTTAATTCATTATTAAATCTGATAATAAAGTAGGGCTGTTCACGGAAATTTGATTATCAAGTTATGTAGTTATGTAAAACAAAAGCAACAAAATACATTTACTGCCTATTTGCGTTGTGCGAAAGCATTCTTTCTTTCGTACAAATTCTAAAAATTTTATTTTTGTTTGAAATGTAACACTACGCCACAAAAAAAATTAAACCTTAAAAATGAGATATTTTTAAAGCTAAATCGGGCAGCTGAACACGAATATGGCACTTTTTATTTCACTCAAGAAGCGTTTTCAAGATATTCGCGAAAATCGTGTATTTCAGGAGTTGTATTAGATACTTTCAAAAATCTCGAGAACTGTTCATCTGAATTGTACTCTTTCAGCACGTATTTAAAGTGTGTTGGTCGGATAAAAATTCAATGAGTTTCAGGCCTTTGAAGTTGAAAAATTTACCTTAATGGAGAAACTAAAAATGTTCAGTAATGAAAAAACGTAACAAAATGATTTTTTTTCAAAACTCAGTGAATTTTTATCCGATCAACACACTTTAAGCAGAAATTTGGTTGAATTTATTTTTTAACACATCTGTTTTTTAAATGCACTTAAAACGGTTATATATTATTTTAAGAATTTTTTAAATATTTTAAAACTAATAAAATTAAGGGTCCTTCCTCCAACATTAGAAATACATTTGAAAATTAAAAGAAAAAAAACTTCCAACTCTTTGCAATATAATTAAAACAATTAATTTAATTATCTCTTCACCAACATTGAAGTATATACAAATTTTCAGTTTACCAGTAGGGTGCTTAAAACACAACTTATATTTATTTAAACTCTCCTTTTTTAACTTGTTTATTATTAAAGTCACTATTTTCGTACAAAAAAAAACTGACAACTTTTGCTGCCTGATTTGGTAAAAATCGTATTCACATTTAAAGAGTGGGGGAGGCAATAACGTGATCATCATCTTCATTATCGTCGGCAGTAGCAGCAGTAACAGCAACATCATAATGAGCAACAGCTTATTACAAGCATCAAATAAACGAGTACGAGTCTAAAAGTTCAATGTACCAACAATACATTTTTAAATATTGTAGACATTGCGACAAAAGAAACAAAATACAAACAAAAAAAAAAAACACATAAAAATAATAAAATCAAACTGAAATCTAATTTAGATATTTTGGTGGCTAAAAATAATGAAATTTTTTTTTTTAAATTTTCATTGAACAATTTGTTGTTTGGAAGTGTGACACTACTTTATTTTGTATCTACAAAAGTATGAGTATAAATGGACCCAGCGGTAAAACTCAGAAGGCCTTCTTACTTCAGGCCTTTTAAAAGGCCTGCTTAAAAATTGTTTTGATTAAATTCCTATTCTTATCTAACTGCTAAAGAATGCCTTATAGAAGGCCTCGGCTATTTGGTGTAAAAGATAAGATAGAGAAGGAGTAACATTTTTTGTATTGTTTTTTTTTGCACAAGCAAAAGCAAAACAATTATTTTTTTGTACCCGTTGCCATTCTTATGTACCTGCTAAAGAAGCGAGAGCGGAAGGCCTTCTCCGCAATGACAACGTGTGTAAAAAAGATATGAGTATGGAATGGAGCGAGAAGGCCTTGTATATCCAAAAGAAGGAGTACAGAGGCCTTCTAGAAGGCATCCGTACCCCTTCTTTTTCCCGCTGGGGAAATGTATATTTGAGTGTGTGTGTGTGTGTGTGTGTTTAAAGTTGTAATATGACTATTTGATAGATGACTGACTGAATGTCTGAATGACTGACTGACTGTTCGAGGTTTTACTAATGCGTAATACTACTAAATTTTACAAAAGCTATAGATACTGCAACAACAGCTTAAACAATAACAGTTGTATATAATTTGTTTTGTTTTGTTAAGGAGCGTGAGAGAGAGAGTGATAGGGAGGGAGATCATTTCGATTTAGTGACTTATCGATTTATTATACTTATTTAATTTAAATTCATTAAAATACTCACAATTGTTGCTTTTGAGGGGGAACATTTTAAACTCCACTAAAAACTGTTAAAATGTATAAACATTTACAGTGGAAATAAAAATGAATAATAAGCAAATATTTTAATAATGATATAATTCTTAAAATTTGTTGAAAAAAACAAAGTTCTTTAAATATTTTATGAGAAAATAATTGTTTTTCCCTGATATGAACGTGTTGTCAAATCGTCCATACACGGAGGAGCCATCACGTTTTCTAAATCAGAACTTCAGGACACAGTTGGGGGTGTAATAAGGTGAATGGCAAATGAAAGAGACGCTTAAAACAAATTTGTTTTGGTCTTATGTTCTTTATAGGAATTATCGGAAACAATATATGTACATATGTATATGAACTCTTTTTATCTGTTGGGCCTTCAACCAGTTTCGAAAATAAACAGAACATTATTTAGCGTTCGGTTTACACACCCAAGAACGATATATTTTTCTTTAGTGATTGTGTAGACGAACACAACCCTTAATACCGTTCGTAACTATTTTCAAGAAAGAGCCAACCATTATATAGTGTTCTGTTCTTCGTTAAAAAACAGAACAATTGTAGTGATACTGTAGACAAACATTATATTTTAATCAAAATAATTTTCGTGGGAATACAAAATTTAATTTAAATGATTTTGTTATTCGTGCTTAATTTCCAATTTTATTTTATGGGGTTTTCTTTTCTACAAAAAAAATTGCCTTTTTTTAAATGCAATTTGGTGTCTGTTTCTTAAAAATTTTGCTCCCGAAAAGCATGAGTTTTTAAGAAAAAAACAAGCCAACCTTTTCGGGATCAAAATTTTTTAGAAAAAGGCACCAAATTGATTTTTTTTTTTAAAAAAATGCACACCATTAATGTTTAAAATGTTTCTTTTTTTTACATTGACCCCTTTCACACGCGGCAAGTTACTTGCGCAAGTCTCTTGCGCAACTCTTGGTTTGTAGACGTCAGCAGTAAGGTCGGGGTAAGAAAAAAAAATTTAGTACAGACTTTGTTGTACTCGGCAAGTAACTTCCGCAACTAACTTGCCGAGTCTGAAAGGGGCCATTGATAAAGAAATGAACAAACGAAAAATTTTAGCAACGATCGCAGCGCTAACAGCTTGTGTGTATTGTGTATATCAAGGCGAATTCAAACAGGTAAACTCATCTCTACAACTACAAAAAGCCCCATGTATTTTGTTTATACAATTTTCTGGTTGGTTGTCAAAATTTTTTTATTGCAAATAAAAATTAACACTTTTTTATAAAAGAAATTAATAAATTCACTTCAATCATTCGCAGTTTTGAAATTTTTTGTAGTAAAAAAATAATATTTTTAACACTTTTCATTCAACTTCTTCTCAAAACAAAATCATATTTTGACGTTTGACCATATTTTTAAATTCGCCGTGGAAACAGCTGATGAACGGCTAATGAGATGAGTTTACCTGTTTGAATTCGCCTTGGTGTATATGTTTTGTTTGTCTAAAATTATTTTGCTAGCTTTTTTTTTGCATGAGTATTTTGTTTTTGGAAACAATTTTTTGTTTTTTTTACCAGCCAAAAGGGCAGCAACGATCGAATATTAATGAGCTAAACTGAACGCAACGAAGTTTGTGGTTAAAAACAAAACGAAAGAATTAAATGTTCTCATCTTTTTGTTGAGTCCGATAAAACAGTAATATTTTGTGTTCGAAAAATGACTAAAAGGGAAACGTTATTTTTTTAATGATTTTCTACACAAACACTAATAGCGTTTGTGCTTTCCACAAATCTACCGAACCGAACACTAAGCGATATTTAGTGTTTATTTTCGCACACTGATTGTATATGTGATTTGTTTGTGTAAAATTGTTTAGCTGAGTTTTTGTTTTTTTTTCGAATGCGTATTTTGTTTTTGTAAAAAATCTAGGGAATTTTTATACCAGACAAAAAGGCGCTAAGCACAACTGAAAGAAACGATCACTTATGAGCTGAACCGAACACAATAAAGTTTGATGTTTTTTTTTTAACAACCGAACGGAATAAAATGTTCTCATCTTTTTGTTGATTTGGCTAAGAACAGTATTATGTTTGTGCTCGAAGATGACAAACAGGGAAACGTTATTTTTTAATGATTTACTACACAACACAATTAGCTTTGTGTTTTCTCTAAATCTACCGAACCGAACACTAAAGAGCAATATTTAATGTTTACTTTCGAACACTGCTTTTAACATAATTTATTTAACCCACTGTTCTCTCTCACAAAATGAATAAAATTTAAACGACTGATAATTTGTTTAATTTTAAAACAGTTTGCATTTTGCCGGTCATATTGTGTATTTTTGCTTGCATATGCATTATACATTTGCTACAAGCATATTTTCATGCTGCAATATGTGGCATATGTATGTAAATTAACGAACAGCATGGCACTACCAACATTAACAACAATTTCAGCAACAAAATGCTGCAGCTAGAAATTTGTCAAATATAATAAATTCAATTTTTAAATCTTGTTTAATTAAAATTTTATAAATAAAAGTTAACTAGAGAAATTAGAAATTGTATGTTGAAAGCTTTAATATTTGTTTGCTACAGCAATTTGTTAAACATCGAGGCATGATATGAAAGAGAATCGGCTGGCAGAGTCGATTCTTTTGTTATACGAATTTCGTTGTTTTTAAGTGCAACAAACACGATTTTAAAGAACTTTTTGGGAAGAGATCAGTTGAGGAATATTAAAGGATCAAAAAAAAATTATTATTTTGCTTTTGCTTCAGAAAGACAATAC
Organism: Pollenia labialis; assembly: GCA_949318255.1. Taxonomy (NCBI): domain Eukaryota; kingdom Metazoa; phylum Arthropoda; class Insecta; order Diptera; family Polleniidae; genus Pollenia; species Pollenia labialis. Next base: position 152,513,187 of record OX439140.1, on the reverse strand, counting down.
AAAAAATATCACTCCTTCTCTACTCTCTTATCGTGAAGCGAATGTGGAATGTGTATCTTAACTTTTATACGAAAAAGCAGAGGCCTTCTATAAGGCCCTCTTTAACAGCTAGACAGGAATGGAAATGAATTGAAAAATATTTTAAGCAGCCCTTCAAAAAGGTGAGATGGGGTGTTATAATTTTTTGGCAAAGCTTGACCCATAGTTAAGTAAACCTATCAAATCGGAATTACTTTTGTTATAAAATTGACTGCAATTTTGGAAACCCCATTAAAAATAAACAAAATTTATGCTCAGTTTTAAACAATTCTAAATTATATTTATAACCCAACTTCTTGCGGTTTTATTTAGAAAAATTTCTTTTCAAGAAAGCAAAAAATTGTAAATTCCATTATGTTTGATTTTTGCTTAAAAATAAATTGATGACACATCACTCACGGCTCGAGTATAACATTAATTTTCACCTCAAAACTCTCGTATTGAAAAATGCATCTGTTAAGTTTGAAATGTTCAAGAGAAATAAATAATTGTAGTATTAATAATTTATTTATAGTTTCAATGTAATTTTAATTTGTGGCAATTTTCGTTTTACATATTTACATACGTTTTAAACAAATGCAATAATTTATTTATTTTCAATTTTTTTATTATGTATTTTTTTATTGTTTATTTTGCTATTTTCTGCATGCGATAATGAATTGTGGTGGCTGGGCTGAGTCAAACGAATAAATTATTTAAGTGCAATGGATCAAATAAATGATTTTAGAATATCACGACTTTTAATGATTTCTCAAGTTTTAATTGTGTCTTTGTTAAAAAAAAAACAAAACAAAAATTAATATTAAGAAATTATTTGTGCAATTCATATCAATAAATAAGAGAAAAATTACCTTGAATTGCACGATATTGAAGGCCATCAGATTGTGGATAAGTTTTAAGTTGCTCTAAATTAGTTAGTTAGCAGTAACTTAAGTTTGTATGAAATATTTCTTGAGTTAAAGACTGCAGGTGTTATAATAAAAGTTTGTACAGTAAATCCTTAAGGCTCAGTTAGCCGGGAGTAACAGTAACAGTAACCTTAACGTAAAAAAGTAAGACCAATCTATTTCTTACAGATTGAGACGTAACATCTCACTGCTAACTATAATAATTCTGAATGCTTTACATAGAACAAAATGAATCAGCTGATTTGCAACGTTACTGTTACTCCCAGCTAACTGAGGCTTTAACCTTAAAAAAGTTATTAGTATTGTGGTTATTTTGTTGAACTGTTCTATGGTTTTTAATCCAGGTCAGTCAAGAATGAAAAATTCTCAATAAATTTTAATTAATTTCATGTTGTAAAATTCGTTTCTTCACAAAAATAATTTAATGAAAATTAAATTTGATGAACTTAAAAGCCTAATTAAAATATCAAAATTTGCCTTTAAAAAATTTTAGTTTGTTTTTATATTTTTAAAGCTGATTAAATTTAAGTCTGAAATATTGAACTTTAAGGGCGGTTTCAAAGCCGAAGTCATCTCTTGCATATGGGCAAATCCGCATTTGCACGAGTTTTCTGGTTGATTTATAAACATTTTTTGGTCTTTAGAAAGAGATAGATTCAACTTGTATATCTGTGGCAGTAAATAATAATAGCTTAAGTCGAAATTTCGTATTTTGAGATTTTAAGGGTTTTGTCTAAAATAAATTGTGTGTTTTGTTGTGTTAGTTAAAATATAAATGCGTGTAGTTTTATTAATAATGACATTTTATACTTGAAATTTTGGTGAGTGATAGACCTTGAAGAAGATAATAAAAATATGTTATATGTAAAAAGAAAAAGCACTTATGTCAACTTAAGCCATTTTTATTTATTGCCGCAGATATAGTATTAAGTGACATTAATATGTACTTACGAATGGCATATGTATATCATAATTTCTTAGCAGTTATTTGTTGCGAAGTGCAAATATCTTTAAACATTTTAAACGGACTATGTATTTCTTTCTTTTTATTGAGAGGTAATAAAATTACTTAAATAACAATGGATTGCTAGTGAAGATCAGTGATGTTATACACTTTTTTGAAAAGTTCTTACGCAGTCCGAAAAAAACCCCTATTTTTCTCTACAAAAATCCCTACAACTTTCAAATGATAATATAGCAATACAAATAAATCCATTTGTATTAATGCATGTAAATTTTATTTAAAGTTGTTCGCAGAAAGCATTTGGATGATAATTTTTTATAAAAATCACCTGAATAAGTCTTCTCAGATAATTTTTGTTGATTAAAAACTGATTTATCAGTTGAGCGATTGAAAAAGGATTCATATATAATTCATTGACGAAGAAATAAAAAGATTGGCGAAACTAGAAGCCCAAAAATTATTGTCAATTAATGAAAATAAATTAAATTACGAATGTTTTCTTCTTTTATTTCCAAGATCCATATAACTTTTGTTGTTTTGTTCAAAATAAAATTTGTTCAAATAATCAAGAGCCATAATTGTGCTGCTTTTATCGGAGAAGAAATTAAAAACATGACGATAAAAAATTTATTTAAAACATAATCAAAAACATTATAATTAACGATTGAAAAATAAGATGATAAATACTCCCTAATAACTATCAAACTACCATTAAAGTGCTCAAAAAGTGATCAGAAAATTGTAGCACAAGTTATTCTTTGAGGTGATTCATCGCTTGGGGACCATTTTTTCACACTCACTTTACTATTTCGACTTTACTCCAAAACTTTTTGATTCCCATCTTTTACATATGTATTATCTGGGTCATTCTTAAAAAACATGACCAATTGGTGTCCCCAGACTTTACTATTTTATATTTTGTTTCTCCAAAAAGAAAATAGAAAAATATCTGCATTTTTATAAATTATTGTCGATTCTACGTAACTATATTATAAAACAAAAATAATTAGTTATCTGAAAATAACTTAAAAAATATTTTTAATGTCAAAGGTTTAGCAAAAACCTGTGTCCCGAGCCAATTTATTAAAATTTAATAGTTATTTTCAGTTAAAATAAAATTGAAGAAAAATAATATTTACAATTTTTGTTATTCAGTTTGTATATATTAATACCATATATAAAAAAGAATGATGAAAAATAATTTTTTTGTATAATTTTTTTGAAGAAAAATCTTGTCCCCAGGTTTTGGTCCCCTCTGTTACGTCCACACATTTTATTGAAACATTTTTGTTAAACGTTATAACGCGTATATTTCTCTTATGCTTCTCCATCAAAACTTAGCTAAAATCAACAAAATGTGTTTTTAACTGTTCAGTCTTGTTTAGTGCGTGGTTGAGTAAGTAACTTAATTGTAGGCCGGGTGCGTACCCTTATTCAGTGTCTACTCTGTTACTGTTGAAAAACGGTGAGTAAAGTGATTTTTTATTTATTTTATAATTTTTTTATAAATATTTTGTGTACACTAATTAAGTGGACAAATAAATTCTACTTAATTCTAATAAAAAGCTAAAATGTGGTATTTTTGAGTTAATTTGTCCCCTCTGTTACCGGTCCACTCTGTGACTTATTATCAGTAAAAACTCCAAAAATTTAAAAAAATTCTGCTGGTTATGGATTCCTATTGTTGATAAGATCCGTAACCACATGAGGCCAATTATAAACATATTTGGCCAACTTAATTTTTTAAAATTACAAAATTCAGAATGGTTATGTTTTTTAAGAACGACCCATCTATTTCTTGCTCTATAAAATAAGGTTCAACAGATCTCCATTCTTCTAAAAGAGCTGAAATGACGGCAAGCAACGACTCAAAGAAATTTAACAATTTTTATTGCTGCCGTATTAACAAATTTATTAGTATGCTATCACAAATCAAAAAAAGCTACCAAACGTATAATTTTCCAACATTACTGAAAAGTCCCTACATTTTAATGATTTCAAAACATCTGTCCTTTTTTCCCTACGGCTATTTTTTTTAGAAGAAAATACCTACGAATGGGGATTTTTCCCATCACTGGTAAGATTGTTCAAGAAATGACAGAGTTACAGGGGACAAAAGTTCAAGCTTCATTGACAATTTTATGATTTTGTTAAATTTTGCTCTTTTCAAGTTATACTTTTTAAACTAATGATTTAAAAATCCTAATGTTTTATTGCATGCGACATTAGATTATTTTAATATGAATGTTTTGCGCACAACAAGACATAGATTGGTACAAAAATGACAAAGCTACAGAAGATTTTTTAAATTTACCCAAATAGAAATTCAAACGTTTTAAGTTATTTTTAATATTTATTTTTTACTAAAAATTTAGCTTTGTATATTTATTTGTTGTCTTTTTCGTTGGTTTGATACAAACCGAAAAGTAGGTTAATTCAATTAATCTTCTGTAACTTTGTGATTTTTGCACCGATCTGGATCCTATTGGGCACAAAATGTTTCAATTGAAATAGGCTAATATTGTAAGTGATAAAACTAAAAAAAATGTTATTTTTTGGTTTAAAAAAATAACTTTAAAAGAGCAAAATTGAACAAAATCATAAAATTTATAATGAAGTTTGAAGTTTTGTCCACTATAACTCTGCCATTTAATGACTCATCTTCACAAACGACCCATGGTTAGTTAAGAAATTTTATAACCTCTCAATAAAGAAAGAAATACCTAGTCCGTTTAAAATTTTTGAAGATATTTGCATTTCAGTCACATCATCTTTTTTAAAAACACAAATAACGGTTATTTTGGAATATCTCAAAAACGGTTCTACTTTTGACAATTCTGACTTCATATTCGGATTCAGGGGAAAGTTTTACATAAAGATTAGCTGTCAGATTTATTTGGTCACGACTTTGTAGAAAATTTGTCACGTAGTGTAATCACCAGGCAAAGAATGCGTAGATATGTGAATATTTCGGTGTTATTTTTTAATTTGGCTTTTTCTGGATTAAATATTAATGTTAAAGAAAACTAATACAGAGCAACAATGTTCATAAGATATAGCCCTAGAATATTTGTGAATAAGGGTTTTCTCTAAAATAAATATTACTGAAGTTATCAACAATTAAAGCGACACATAGTGAGAAAAATAGCATTTTAAGCAAAGTTTGTGGGCTCAAGTCACGCCCAATAACTATGCAAACGATCTAAAATTTTGTATATATTATTTTTTTCTAATTTGGAATCAATCTAAGGGGTTTGCCAAGTGAAAATACGAAAAAAAATAATAACGGCCACCCTAATGGGCAAATGCAAAATGAAAATGCAAAAAGAGCGAACGATGTGTATACATACCAGGGATGATAAATGACATTTCCAAAATTGTGCTTAATTCAGTAAAAAATTGTACTTTGTAAAATCTTATTGTAATATAACCCAAAATTATTTTTTACTAGTTTGAATAATATCGATATCCGTAACTATACCTTGAGAGCTAAGTAAGATTTACCAAGTCATTATGAATTGTTTGATGCTACAGCAACGCTTCCAAATTGTGGAAAGTTACTTTGAAAAAATAAACCTGTTCGCGAGCACTTTTATCAATGAATTGTGTTTGTGAATAAATGAATACGTCAGCAATTCTCTGATATTTGGAAACATTAGTTCATTAATTTTATTTTTCAATTATTCAACCTTTGACCAAAATGTTTATATTTTAAAGCACTTGAAATTTTTAAATTGTACAAAAAATTTCATTGGAGTTCTTCAGTACTTTTGCAATGCTAATAGTACTGAAAAAAGTACAATTGTGCCGACTTTATCATCCCTGATACATACACAAAAACAAAGAGCAAAAGAGCATAAAACCAACAAATGCCACCAATGCAAAGCTTTCAATGTAGTGGTGCCCATACCTGATTGTTAATGAAATATGAATGAATATTTTGATGAGTCTGCTGTAAGTGTTATTTTAAGCACATAAAGCACCTAAAATAATGTTAGATGTAAGGTCCAATTTTCAGGATAATATTTAAATCTATCTCAAGTTAATATTCCGAGAGTTGAATGCGCCAGCATTGCACATTGTCGCTTCTTCTATTTCTTGTTGTTATAGAAGATTTTCTCAGAAATATCAAAAATGAAATTAATTATTATTATTAATTATCTGGCATGTTCTGCCGAAATATGTTTGGTTTTCCTTAAGCTTAGTGATCTAAACCAAACAGCTTCGGAACTGCAATAAAGCAATTAACTTACTTTCGCCAAAATGGTAAATGGAACGGCACAATTTTTTCGATTACAGGGCCAGTAAGTCTTCAGTAGAATATCCTCGCAGCCATATTGGAAGGTAGTTTGAAACTAAACACTTTACAAGTTGGTGGTTTATCATACCCTCCTTAGCTTTGAAAAGTGCCAAAGTTTCTAAATTAGGTACAAACATTAAAATTATCAATGCACCCCACAAAATATTGGTGGGATTGAATAAGTGGGCGTTGTACCTCCGGTACAGCCAACATCGAAAATTGTATAAAAATTGAATTTTTGCGTTTTCATATGACCTTTGGATACGCCTTATATGTATATCAAAATATCGGAAATCTTTTCTGAAAACCCTGGAAAAATCGGTTCAGATACGTAAATGTTATGGCCAAAATAAAGAAAATACCCATTATCGGGAACCATAGATCTTCCCGAGTCCAAGTTTTATAGCCCAAGTAAATGGAAACTATGTTCTTAAACAAGTCGGTATATAAATCTGTCAAATCGGTTAAAAACGTGGCTGAGTTAAAACCAAAATACTGAAATACCAAAAACTACTCTTTTTATAATTAAGTTTGTTAAAATATATATATGGGGGATTTCATGTCAAGTGACCCAATTTTTAAACCGATGTCTTCCGATTTGGATTATATGCTAAAAATTTAAAAACCCTCGGCTAAAGTTAGAAATTATTTTTTTTATACATAAGCCGCTCGCATCTAAAAAAGCGACCAAACAACCTTAAAAAAACATTCCCGCTAAAAAAAAGTAATAAAAAATTTTTAACTTTTAAAAAAACAAAAAAAATGTTTTCAAAGGATTGATCAAATAGATCTATAAGCTCCTTGGGAGAAATTTTGTATGGCCAATATGTTTAATTTTTACCCCTCTTCCTCAGAAACTTTTTAACCGATCTTGTTGAAAACTACTATCCAATAAGACTAACCTTTGTGCAAATTTCACCCAAATCGGAAGACATCGATTTCAAAATTGGGCCACTTGACATGAATTCCCCCATATTTAATGGCACGCAAACATGTGCAAATAATTAGATGATATTAAGCGATAAATACTGCATGAAAATACGGATATTTATATATAAGAATATATATAATCTTCTCTTCTTTCCCAACCATGGTGAATTGTATATAAGATTCGGCATAGCCGAATATAGCACTCTTACTCATTAGGAATTGGCGTTACATAATTATTTTTTCAAGAAACTTGAAATTCTCAGTAAAGAGCTAAAAAAATTTGCTAAGAGACGAGCTAGCGTCGAAAAGCCCTGCTTCAATGCCAGGAGACTTGTTGGTGTCGAGATCTGCAATTTCCTCTTAACAGCCAGAGCCCAAAAAACGTACGTAAAATGTACGTAAAATTAACTGAATTTGTAATATAAAATAAATGAAAATTCAGTTAAAAACCGGTCTACTTATTTTTCATTTATTTTTAACGAAAAGTTCTTTTAATTTTTATTGTCAAAAAATCAACCCCATGTTCCGTAAAAACAAATAAATTTTTTTCTTTTTAAACTTGATGTATTTAACTAAATCATTTTAAAAAATAGAAAATGGGAATTTATTACATAAAACAATCACATAATTTAAGATAAGTAAAAACTAATTTTTGGTAGTTAAATTACATAAAATAACTGAATATTCCTTTGTTTTTTCGAAATTTGTAGTTAATTTTTTTACAGTCAATTTATATAAAATAACTGAAAATTCAATGGTTTTTTACGGATTATTCAGTTAATTTTTTGATACTTAATTTATATAAAAAAATTATAAATTCATTTGTTTTTACGGAATTCGCGGTTGAATTTGCAACAATTAAAATTAAATGAACTTTTCGTTACCTTAAATTACATTTGCATTTAATTTTATATAAAGAAGAATTTAACTAAATCAACGGACAATATTAACTGCAACCGAAAATCCGAATTAATATGCACTTAGTTTTTGGAATAACTGTTAGAGTCAGTTAAAAATAAATTTGCTTGGAATTTTAAATGTTTATTTATTTAAAAATGACTGAACGGAATACTTCTTAAATAAACTAGTGTAATAATATTGTAAGTGTAGTTACCAATATGCTTTCGATTTCGGGCAGTGTTTTATTGTCAGCTGGAATGAATTGAGCTACATTTATTTCTTAAAATCGAGTTGGATAAAGATCGACTGTTATTGACGCCCAATGCTCCAGTGGAAGTTAGAGGGTTAAACAAGTTTGCCTATTACTTCTTACTTCTAGTTATCTTATTAATGTTTCATTAAAAATTAAAATATTATAAAATTGCTAACACAGAACCTGCAAATATAATCCTATTCTTAATTTCCTGATTTTTGGCAACGGGTTTTCAATTTAAAAAGGCTCTGGTGTGCACATGCCGAAAGCGAGTTAAGGTGTAAATGCTTGTATTCACAAATATACATACTTGTGAAAATAAACAAAAAACTTCGTGAGTTAAGTAGTAGGGCAGTAACGAATACCGATGTATCGGTAAATTACACATTAAAAAACTGAGCATAAAATTAAAACAGAATAATGAAATTGTTCCACATAATAAATTAGTCAACGAAGATGAAAAATAGTTCGGAGTCTTAACATTTTGCAGCTCAAATCTTTAGAAAATAATGTTTATCTACAGTTCTTGCCCCTCGATACAAAGCTCGAATATTTTATCCTACACAGTTAAGACATTCTCTTTATTTTGTCAATCAAAGCACAAATGTAATACTTAAACGACATTAAATCTGCTATTTTATCCCTACAAATTTTTTTAAATATATTAACCCCAAACATTTCCCAAATCTTTTTTTAATTAATTGTATAAAAAAAATTCCGCACCCTACAGATGTTTTCTATTTAAAGCTATATTTTTATTTTAAGCTTTAATAAAATTTTCAAAATAATTTCTGTTAAACAAAGATACCACAAAATCTATTTATAAAACTAAAATTTAATTTTTGTTGAAAACAATATAAAAATCCCCTTTTCATCATTAAATTAACACAAACATTTATAAAGATATTTATATCAATCCACTATTTATACAAATGTTTGACATTCATAACAATGAATGTACACATCTCCACCCCCCAAAAAAAAAATGTTAAAACAACCCACCACTTGGCACCAACCTCAAACAATCAATTAACTTTATTTTCTTACTCTACTTTTCCCAAAATTTGTCAATAGTCAAAAAATATCTTCAACAAAATACATTAATAAAATCTTTGACAAAATAAAAACACTTCATAGATACAAGTACTTTTGAAAGCAGCAGATTATTATTGGTGAAAAACTTCCACTCCTACTTCGAAGCAACCCCATTGTGCACGCTGAACAATTGAAACATGTGTGCAACAGTTGTTATTTTAGACATGTAAAATATTTTTACTTTTCCCCAAATTTTTAAGAAATCTCAAAACTATCAATTCTTCTCCCCCTAAAAATTGATTTTTTTTTTTTTTATTTTTTTTTTTAAAATACATAAAATTATATTTTTGGCTTAAGTTTTTATATGAAAACCAAGCCACTTAGAACTTTAATAAGAACTTAATATTGATTTTCTTATTTTGTAACTATGGAAAAATCTTAGTTTTGAGTTTATATAATAAACAGTGGGACCATTAAGAAACAAATCATGTTAAGATATCAATATTCTATATTCTAATTCTAATATTCTTTACCTAAACAAGAACGTCAACGCAGTGCCACGAACAGTAGTGTTCTTTCTCGTTAAATAAAGCCCACATAATATAAATTAAAAATGAAGATAAAAACGCTAGATTTACCAAAAAAAAAACATAAACTACCATTATTTATTGTAAAAATTGCGGCCAACTTCACTTTTAAACGCGCTGTCAAAACCGGATTTTCCAATTGCAAAGCGTTGACGCCGCGCTATTTAAGGATGCTTCATAAAAATTGTATGGGAATGACAATTTTTGACAACTAGAAAACGCTTGCCTCTTTTGTTAAGGTACGGCTTTAAGTCAATATGACTTTAATTTAATCTTATAGTAAGAGTTTCTTAACAAATTCGACATTTTTAATTGTTGCTTAAGGGTGTGACTTGGTGGTGGTTTTTCTTTGTATTTACAAATAATTATTTTAATTTTTTATTTAGTTATCTTTTCATAACAAAAACTTTCTGTTAAGAAAACTAAACTCCATTAAATTGTAAAAGTGATATACAATTTTCTGTACGTATTTCAGTTGCTGTTGAAAGGGGGCTGGCTGTGAGTCAGAAAGTTGTTTGTCTATCAAAGATCGAGTCATTATTTTGATTCTGTTTTTAAATTCAATTTTATGACCTTAAATTAATTTTCGGCATTTTGTTATTAGGAAATGATAATAAATAAGTTAATGTCACATTGAATTACTATTTTCAAAACTGTTTCTAGGAAATGACAGAGGGATTAAATTTACAATGTTTGTTTAAAAAAAAGAAATGTTTATTGAAGAGGGTTTATGTTTTCGAAAATAAGAAAAATATTTAAAAAATTCCATTAGGCTTTTTTTGTTTCAAAAGATACTTTTTTGAATTTGCATCAAAGTGTCGAAAATTTAACTTTAATCCAGAAAAATATGTTCTATGTTTTTATCCTTATTAAAATGCTTGCTGGGCTGCTTATCTTTTATATATTAATTGATTAATATGTAACAAAATAATTTTTACAATTTTCTTATTACATTTTGTCTTGTTTTGCTTTATTTGTTTAGTTTCCTTTTTTCTATTTCATTTAATTTTGTTTTATGAACTTACCAAACCATCGCTAATTTATGCACTTTGTCTTGTAATTAAAGTTCTTTTCTCTTTGTTGGTTGTTCAAATTATTCTACGTAAAATGTATTTTAAGACTTTTAATGTGTGTTCTGCATGTTTTTCGTCTCAAAAATTAAAAAAATGCCATATAAAAGTCACAATATAAAATGAATTTGTGTTACGAGTAAAAAGTAAAAGAGTTTTTTTTTTTTTGGTTTGTAATAAGTTTGTGTAAGGCACTTGAAGTGCATTATTAACTCTTTGAGGGGTCAGATTCTAGATTTAAATAATTGATTCAGTTAAGAAAGCAAATACAGAAAGGTCATTTAGGTTTTAAAAATAAAAAAAGGAAGACATAAACAAATTTAAAAAATTAAAAATTATTATAAAAGTACATTTACACAAGGAGCAGCACAACGAATTTAGCTGTCTCTTTTTGTTTAAGTAGTAATATGGATTTGACATGTAGAAGACTTCATACTAAAGAAATGGAAAGCAAGCATAGGCTTCTCAAGTGTATGTACCTTGTTTAATGACACTGGAATATTATTTTACAAAATTATTATTAATACTGGTATTTCAAGTGTAATAAAAAAAATAATCGCCAAATGCAAAATATTCTCAATAGAAATTTGCAGAAATAAAAAAACACACAAAAATTGCTTGAAAATTATAAACACCAAGAAAACATACATATTTTTGGATATGGTTACCTTCCACAAATTATTACAAACACAAGGTGTCATAAATGCATATGTCTTAAAATAATAACATGAAAAAATACGACTGTTGTGAACAACCCCTCATAATTCAGTGTGCTATTTTGAATTTTAATCAGCTGATTTAAAACAAATATACAAAATAAATATTTAACTAAAATAAAAATTCGAACCCAGGCGGCTGGTTACCATGACATGTTTCGATCACAACCACTTGATCTCCTCAGATGGATTTGCCGTCTTTCACTCGCAGCCATCGACGACTACTGACGTCAATAGTCAAATATCAATCCTTAAACCAAATTGTATTTTAACCTTTGGTAGTCAGTCAAAATGAATGATTATCAATAACAATTTTAATTAATTTTCATGTTGTAAAATTCCTTTCTTCATAAAAATAATTTAATGAAAATTAAATTTGATGAACTTAAGCCTGATTAAAATATTAAAAATTTGGATTAAAAACCATAAATAGTTCAACAAAATAACCATAATTCTAATTATTGTAAAATAAAAATATTTTTTAATTCTTTTTTAATTCTTATCCATAAATTAATAAATTAAATTAGATGTTACCTGAATATTTTCCATTTTTCAGACGCAAATCACTAATAAACTTTATTGATTGCTTACCAAACAACAGAGTTCTAGGCCGATCTAATTTGACGCCGCAAGGTCATAATTCTTGGAAAATTCCCAGCCGCAGGTTAAATTCGGATGTTAGCCGAACAAAATTATACCATCAGCGGCGATGGCTTACAAAAACTTATGGGGATCGGCTCAGCCGCTCAGCGCAGGTCACAATAAACATAGCAAGCAAAGTTCTATTAATTTAATACACTTTTTGTTTACAAAGCAACAACAATATTTATAAGCCATTGTAAAATGTTAGAACATTATGACAATATAACATGATGGATGACACACCGTGTGAATACCCCAATTATGGTTACTTTAACCTTAAAGCTGTCACCTGCAACAAAAAAAGTGATAAAATTATAATCAAAGCAAAAAAGTGATAATACGAGAATTCTGTCTTTAAAAAAAATGTATGACTTAATTGACAAATTTTCTCAAAAATATTACCAAAATCATCTAAATTGAAATCATACGATATTAAGAACAAAAAAAATAGTGATTATAACTTAATATCGGCAAAGCGATGAAATCATAAAAATCATTTAAATATTATTTAAAGTAAAAATTCGATTATTTCACAACAATCCCGCTAAAACAAAACTTTTTTTTTAACAAAAATTACTAAAATAAAAAATTTGAATAATTCGACTAAATAAAAAAATCGCCCATATAAAAATCGCATAAAAAAATTTTATAAATTCTGATATTATTTTAAAATTTGAGAAAGGTATCTAATAAAAAAAAACCTAATTACCCAAATTGCAAAAAATATTTAAATTGGTAAAATTAGCTGGTATCACAAAAAATCGCGAATCCAACAAATTACACAATTATGTTCCCCTGGCAAAAATCCTGCGAATTGAAATTCTACACGATTTCCTTAAGAACACAAAAAAACAGGCAGTAAAATATTTAAATTTTAAAAAACGTCAATATATTTTGTGAAATTAAAAGTCAATTAGTTCTTCAAACAAACTTTTTTATTTCCACAAATTACTAAAACAAAAATGGAAAAAGTCGCCTAAATAAAAAAATCGTCGTCTTAAAATAAATTCTATAAATTTTTAAATTTTCTAAAAAAGTAAAATAAAATAAATATTCATTTTAATCCGAATGTGTTTTCTAAGTCAAATAACAATTTTAAAAGCTTTTATACTTTAATAGTTGCATTCCCTCAATATTTTCAAGGAATATTTTCTATGCACTATCAGAATTTTCGTTTGTATATTTCTGTATATTTCTGTTTAAGACTTTCGCATACCGTCTCGCTTACGGCAGGCATGAATTTTATATGTTTAGTTCCCACTTTAGAGCAATACATTTTAGACACAAATAGTGCTTTATTCAACACGTATAAAAACTGGTGAACGTAGCGTTCAGCTCTACACACTAAATGTTTTTTGCAGTTATTTCCCCTGATTCGTAGTGAGGGAATGTTGTGGCAGTTGGAATGTTCGTTTTTGTAATCGATTTAGCGATCTCAAATTAGTTTTTGGGTTTGTTTAAAATTTTGCAATTATTCGCGAATTTTAGCCATGTTTGCAATAAAAGCCACTTGTTTACAGCTTAAACGATTTATAATAAATAGTATATTTTGCTATCATGCCGCTGTTAGAAATTTTTGCGCATTTCGGCTAATTTAGCAATTTCTACCGAATCGGAATCAATCCATTTAGCGATTTCAAATAAATTTTAGTGTTTGTTTAAAAGTTTGCAATTTTTCGCCATGTTCGCGATAGAAGCTTTGTTTCATGTGATTCTTTACAGCTTTCACGATTTTTAATCATGCTGCGGTTAGACAATTAGCGATCTTTAGTTAAACTAAATTTTTTTTTCGAACAAAAACACAAAAATGAATTACGCGGATTCAAAAAATTTTTCATTTTCAATTTGAGTCGAAACCTAGTACAAACCTAATCATTTTCTTTACAATATTCATTAAATATGAAATAAAAATGGCATGTTAATAAATGTTAAACGTTAAAAATAGGTTTTAAAATTTTTTTTTCATATTGTATATTTTTGGGAAAAAGTGTATCTTTTGGAAACTTAAATTTATCTTTCTCAAAATTTCACTGGCAACACTGATAAGAACAGTTTTATTATTAAAGATGACAAACAGGTAAACGTTATTTTTTTTAATGATTTATTACACAAACACTATTAGGGTTTGTGTTTTCCACAAATCTGCCGAACCGGACACTAACACCATGTTCACACGGACTGTAATATTCTTCTTTCGCTCTCTTATTCCTGTTTCGCGCCCCAAACATGATTGAAACGACTTGTTTCCACATACAAAATTTAGAGAGCTAAACAGGTCGTTTCATTTTGAAACAGGCTGCGCAACAGGAAAAATGTACTATCATCTCCAACTTTGATAACAGTTATCGTTAGTTTATATGAACTAGCTCTCAAAAAAAAATCAAAACAAAGAAACAACAAAATAAAAATTGATGTTTAATACAATAAAGTGATAACAATAACATAATAATATTAATTAAAGTATTAAATAATATATTTTTAAACTATTTACTTTTTCATCTATTTTAAAAAGTATCGCACTAACAACACAAAATAAAATGTCAAAATAAATCAAGAATGAAGCGTATGAACAGCATGTTTGGCAATCTAGTTTTAGAGAGCGAAACCAGTGGTTTATATCGTCGTGTTCCGCATGGCCGAAACCCCGCAATACCGAAAAACTTTATTAAGCAAATATCTAAGAGTTAAATAATTATTATTATATGGATATAAATTAAGTATATACTTTTTTGCTGGGCAATCGATTGAGACTATTTATTTTAAAATCGGAGAGGGGTCGTCCAAAAATTTGCCAATTTTGATCGTTTTCATATGGAATTGCTCTATAATATAACTCCTTAACTAGGAAATCGTAAGCGTGAAAAACATCTGGCTATAGAACTTCTTTCAAGGACACTTAAAAGTTATATAATTTTTTCAATTTCAAACGTATTATTTTCTGTTAAACAAAAAAAAATTTGTAAGCACTTATTCTTTAAATATTTTTTTTATATTAGCAACACTTTTTCTGTTCTTTAGTGGGAAAAAATAGAAATTAGTCTAATTTGACTACGGCGACAAAATAAGCACAGACAACAACCTGCAGCCGTGTCGTCGTGAAAATAATCATTTCCATATACACACATGTATTCCATTTTTGGCATATTGAAGTCGGTAGCTTGCTGTCTCGAATGTGTTTATAGCATTATTGTGAACACCAGTGAAAATGTTGCTGCCTTTGTGATCGAAGCTTTAAAAAAACTTTGTTAGAAACAAATTGATCTATACAATTTTTTAGTTCTGATAAAAGTTTCTCTCTATTTTATCTTTCATTAAATATTTTCTTTATTTCAATCAAAGCCAATGAATATATCTAAATTGTCCTCCCCTTAAGGGGTTAACTTATAATTTGTGCATTTATCTCATTTATTTCTTATTTACGTTAACATTAAGTACAAATATTTAACAGGTTAACAAAGAGTTTGTTGCTGTAATCATATTTTATTTACACTGTTTATTATAATTTTTTTTTTTTTAATTTATTTAGACCTTCATTCATTACTTCTTTTTCATATCTGCACAAAATGAATTTTTCAAAGGCTTGTGATGTATCTTTTTGTTTTTTTTTTTTTTTTATTTTGAACCTGTTCAAGTCCAAAAAAACAAGAGAAACACATCTACTTGCACTTCTGTAGGTGTTTTGTTGAAGTGCCTGGAGTGTAGACGAATTTGTGTTTTACAGAAGCAAAAAAAACCCCATTGGCAACAAGAACAAATAAACGTTCGTTCTTGAGCTAAAAGACCCTTAATTTTTCCCTAAATGACTTTATAATGCCAAAGAATTTATTCTTTATTCTTAAAACGCATTCGTGCATTCAATAAGTATAATTTTCTGTAGCCTTTTTCTTTTTTTTTGCAATTAAATTCTTTTTATTTTAGCCATATTTTTCTATTCGGTTTTGTTTGAATGCCTGTTTTTGTTTCATTTTTTTATGTTAGAATATTTTAAGGGGGGTTTTAGCAGAGAGGTGAAAGAAAGAGAGAACAAAATGCAAGAAATCTTTATTTAAAAGATATAAAGCAAAGTGAAGTGTTACTTTGGTATTTCATTTGGAGCATAATTAATTTAAACGTCTTTTTTATTCACCGAGTTTTATATTGTTACTCTTTTTTCACCCCTTTTGTTGTTATTATTTATGTAAAATGGTAATTAGCACATTTGTGTTCTAGTGAATGAGGTCGTCATACCATTTTATCGCTTTGGTAAGTTTGAGGTTATTGATCCTGTCTTTTAAAGAATCTTAAAAAAATTAGTTTAAAATTAATTTTGTTTTTAAGAATTATAGTAAAATTATGTTTGGAAAATGTTTCAAAAACAAACTAACACCATCTTGGAAATCGATTGATTGAAAATCTTGTTTAAGCTTAAGAGTTTTTTGCCCAGGAAAAGTTGGAAACCTTTTTGAATATGCAGGGAGTCCGAAAATTTTTGCTCGGAAGAAAAATACCAAATAAATTTTATAATTTTAGAATTAATTAAAAAGATGTTAAAGTTTTTTGATAATCGAAAATCCAAAGTCCTAAACTTTATGTAGAAATTTAGGATAAATTAAAAAACACTTTATTTATATTATACCCTTCGGCTGCCAGCAAAATGACCCTTAGCAAAAAGGCACAAAGCAATACTGAAATAAAAAATGGCCCAAAAATAAAAATTTATATTATAACCAAAAATGGTAAAAAATAATACAATTTGGTTTAAGGATTGATGTTTGACTATTGACGTCAGCAGTCAGTGGTTGCGATCGCAACATGTCATGGTAACCAGCCGCCTGGGTTCGAATCTCAGGTCAGTCAAGAATGAATGATTATCAATAACAATTTTAATTAATTTTCATGTTGTAAAATTCCTTTCTTCATAAAAATAATTTAATGAAAATTAAATTTGATGAACTAAAGCCTGATTAAAATATTAACTGCCTTATTTATAAAAAATAAAACAGGTTAATAAAGGTTTTATAAAACAGAATTTGTATGAAAATCCGATTTATAAACCCTTAATTAACCTGTATTATTTTTTATAAATTAGGACGTAAATGTATAGAAATACCTTTTTTATTTTAGAGTGCAGTTTGGCTTGCCAGATATGAAATCCATAAAAACAGTGCATCGAAAAAAAACCGGAAGCACATTTAATATAAAAAATAACAATTTTTTTTATATTTGTTTATCTTAAAATTCAGTACACAAAATATATAATTAATTTGACTAAAAAGAAGTGTGCCGAATCTCTGATACCCTACACCGACAGTTCGAACATTTTAGGAGTGATATCTATATGATATCTATTTAAATTAGTTTTTCTTTATAAAAACATACGTTACCTTTAAAATTGGTTGCGGTATCTGGTATTGAAAAACATAAATTTTAATACAGCGGTGCAATCAGTTTTAGCGTTTACAGTGAATTTCAAAAGGCTGCTAAATATGGAATCAAAGGTAAATTATGGACCGTATATCACAAATTTCATAACGTTTTTCTGGCCATTTTAAACTAAGTTGGAAGAAATTTTACCACAATAAATATATGTATCTGCTACGATTTAAGGCGTATTTAATTAATTTACCAGAGTGGACTTTATATGGGGCCTAAATTAAATTATCGACCGATCTTCACGAAATTTCACAGTGTCGTTTCTAGTCGTACAAAACTGCGGCGTACCAAATTCTATTATGAAGGCTTTATTTATTACGGTTTTAGGCGTACTAAGCCGTTTTCCGGGAGTAGGGGTTTTATGGGGCCTAAACTTAATTATGGACGGATCTTCACGACATTTTACAGTGTGATTTCCAGTGAAAAAAACGAATTTTTGCAAAATCTTATATCATTCCGTGCATTGTTTTTGTATGCAAATTATTAATTTTTTAAGGTTGTAGTTCCACATTTTGATTCATACCTCTGATCCTACTGAACCGATTTCAATCCCAAACTGCTTACGATAACTACAAGCAATTTGACACCAAGTTTGTTTATTTATTTTGATTTTTTTAAAATTACTCAAGGAGCCAGAATATAAAAACGTTACGAAATTAATAATAAAAAAGTTTCACACGGAATGCCAAACTTAATATTAAGTATTTAATATACTAATGAAGTGAAATCTTTTAATTAGTCAGATGTTGCAAATTAAATGTTTAAAACAAAAATGCTTTGTTCATTTTAATTTCGTAAAATTATAATATTAATTTTCAGTTCAATATCACGTGTTAGTTAAACAATTTAATTATTCTAAATTAACAATTTAATTATTGTAAATTAAAAAAATTACAAATATTTATCACTTCTTTTGTACTTCGTTAACAATGCCATTTTTTACGGTATCTGTTTTTTAAAAAATTGAAAAATTCAAAGGGTATTTAAAAATAGTTTTTATTATTATTAATTCACTCACTAAGTTTTCAATTAAAAGTTAACTTCGTTCTTTTCTCCAAAAAGAAAACATTGAACTAAAAAATTATTCAGTTGTTTGAAGCAGGAACTCAAAATACGAATAATTTCGAAATTGGGAAAGGACCAACTTTGTAGAAATTCTTTTCATTTAATTTCTTCGGGTTTTTTCCAAATTTTTTTTCAGAAAAAGCTTTCAATAATGCGAACTCTTCAAAGATCATATTCAAGTCAATTTATTTATAAGAAATAATTGAATTACTTCTACAAAATCGTGGACTGAAATATTTGAATTAAGATTAAAAATGAGAAGTTTTTTAAATGTATTATGTATCGTTTTCAATAGAAACTCATTTACATATGCAGCAAACGTGTTTTATTTTTTTTAGCAAAAAAGTACAAATTAAAGTACAAAAGCTAAAAAAAAGTAACATATGTGATTGCTTACTTCTTTAATGGTTATGCAGAAAGCTGTACAGTATGTCTGGCAAGCCTAAGTACAGTGCACCATAACTGAAAAACGTAAAAAAGCATGTTTATGTTTTTACTACAAGGAAAAGAAGATATTGAAAAAGACTCCTATAAATCAGCATTTAACACTTAATTTTAAAATTTATTATAGGCTGAGCTCCAAAACATCATAATCCTTTGCAGTCAAAAATAAACCATCAAGTTAACCGATGCACAGTTTGCTTATTGGGGCAGTTGTGAAAAGCATTTACATGAACACCTGGCAGCTGGCCTAATCCATTGGTAGATCCAATCCACATTGCCACATTTACTAATTTTCCCTGAGTGTAAGAAACTCCATTACACCCAGATAGAAATTGTAGAGCACAGTCCGACAAAATTATAATTTCGCCAATTGTTTATCTAACCTCCACTGCTTTTGACAAAGCTAGCAGCTTCTTTTGAATAACAGCAGCACCTAAGGATAGTCCTTCCTCAAACCGAACTAATGCACAAGTGGTGAAAAATGAGACATTTAGTGGGCTTTAGTCCAAAATCACGGGAAGGAATTTGACAAGTATCCCTTCCCGTGATGTTGGACGTAAGCCACAACCACTACGTGATATCCGAAAGTATTGTGCCACAGGACAGGCGAAATTTCCGAAAAGACAAAGCCCATGAAAGACAGGAAGCATTTCTTGTAAGAAGTATACTGGCGAAGGTCTCAGCTAATAGTCATACCGGTGGCATATCACCGTGGGCTACTGACACCCGTGCTACAAGATAGGATCTCTGATAAGCCGCAATCTCAAGAGATCTGTTTATTTTGGCCGAATCTCAGGTTTTGGCTGTACCTGATTTGTCTTGGAGGATGTAACAAACCGCGGGCGGTAGTTTATTGAGCCATATTGTGGCTTAAATTTACGTGAGCACCTGCTTTACAGCCTTATCAGACGGTGTTATTAACCACGTGGTGAGTTAATACTTGCATTAGAAAGCGCTTTCGTGAGTGTTTAGTGCAAGTTCTCACACAGATCGTAATTCGAGCGTATAATTCGGCAAAAAATATGAACACCTAATGCCGGAGCAATCATACCTCCACCAATGTACTTAATCCAAGCAGCTTCAGTTAAATAGCAACAGCACCTACGTCACCTTCCCCAGGATGAACATACCCAACAGGGTGAAAAATCAGCCTTTTATGTGAAATGTTCCCTACCCACGATTTTGGGTTTGAGCCACAGCCAGTACGCTCTCCCCGAAACTATCCCATCTAAGATGATAATGTTGTCCTTTGGAGACTATCTCGGACTTAAGGAGTCCGAAAACTTCAAGGGTGCTCTCATTTTGGAGGTTCTTCGCATCCTAGGTGTGAATTTACACGTTCATAGATTTTCAATGGCCGAGGAAATTATATCGAAACCACAGAACTCCATGAAAAAACGACTATAAAACGGAGAAGAAAAATCTTCCGGTACTTTTCGAAGTACTTTCTGAGATACGCATACTGTTGCCAGCTAGGCATTTATGGTAAAATGCAATCTTTTTGGATCCCAGGAGGGACCTAATCCAGATTTACCCGTGAGGATGTAAGACCAAAAAGTGTAGAATGCTTTTAAAAACGCGAGTAGATTTGCAACTCACGTTTTGGAACTCAGCCATGGTTAGGTTAGGTTCTATTGGCAGCCGCTATTAAGCACAGCTCACGTAGGTCCATTAGCTAGTTACCGTTGTGGTACCATGTCGCACCGTCTTCCAAGGGTCCTATGTTACCTAATATTCTCACTCAGCCACCTAGTCGATTCAATAAAGGAGTGGATCCTGTTTAAATTAGTGTTAGAGAGACAAGTTTTATCTCGAAGGGGTCTTTGAACAAACAGTCTTAGTCTTAGATCTCCGAATGCCGGGCAATGACAAAGAAGATGTTCGGTTGACTCTTCCTCCTCCTCGTCGCCGCAACTTCTACATATGTCATTGTAAGGGAGCCCTAGCCTTTGTGCGCGCCTACCAATGGGCCAGTGGCCAGTTATAACCGCAATAAGGTCCCTCAGTTGATGTCTGGACAGCTGTAATGCCCGCCTAGTTCTTTTTCATCTATGATGGGCCAGATTTTCCTGGTTTCCCCACATGTGGTTTCATCAAGCCATCTCCGACCGGCAGCAATATGAAACCTTTGTGCAATAAGTTGCTTACTACTTGGGAACATCTATATCGCATGTTTAAACGTTTTAATTCAATTCAAAGTGGTAACTGCATGCGCCAAAGAGTCCGCCATACAGTTTCCATGTATATCCCTGTGTCCGGGGACCCACTTAAGGGTAAACACTGAATGTCTCGCTATCTCCTCCAGAGACATCCGGCATTCTTGGCCAATTTTGGATGTGTTGAACACAATTTCCAGGGATCTGATGGCCGCCTTGCTATAGGTAATAATGTGAATATCCCTGCCAGATATTTCACCATACCGAATGTGTCTCGCGGCTATGTAGATGGCCATTATTTCGGCCTGAATGACACTGCAGTGATCCGGCAGCCTAATAGGAATACTCCAGTCTAGCAGTTTGGAGAATATGCTAGAGACGACACCGTATAGGGTCTTAGGCCAGTCAGTCAATATCTGAATCACATTTGCGGGAATTTGTTGGTCATCATAGTGAACCATATTATCCACAATGCTTATGGTGAAGCCCGGATCAAAGATTGGCTTGGGTGTGACATAATCAACATTCATGCGCCAATTTATCTCAAACAGTATTTAAGCATGTTCGATATTGCAATCCCTCTTTGCTCTAGTGGCCCTAAGTCTGACCGCAGTGTTTGGGACTATCCTTTTTGCCAAAATGTCTGGTGGTAACCAGTTCAGTATCGTTAACAGAGGGGGTTGTTCTAATGGGACCTGTTACCCTTATCGCTATCATTCTCATCGTACGTTCAAACCTAGTTTGATAACTCCTCACCTGAGCGCCGGCCAGTATACATTTCTCGGGTTAATTCCCCAGTTTAGGCCAATGGCCCTTTTGCAGCAATAGAATCCAGTTGCCGCCTTATGCCCGTTATTTCAGCAAATAGATATCTAAATGTGTATAGGTATCTATGATTTTCATAATTTTAAAACGCATTTCTTACCTATGGGTTAAAGTGTAATGTATTTTACACCACCGATTTTCGTTAGTTAATCCACGTAGGTAAAATTAACGTTGAAATTACCAAAATAGTGGTACCGGATAGGAAAAGATAACTGTTAGGTACAAACATGACTAGATATCTGTTTGCAGAAAATCCGGACATTAGCAGTCCAGGAAATTGTGTTCATCTTCCAGTTCAGTTTGCTGTCCGGTATAAGCCCAAGATACTTGACACTGTCGGACAGTTCCAGTGAAACCCCCTTTATCCTCGGGGTAACAAATTTGGGAATTTTGTATCTCCTTGCGAAGAGTACCAGTTCTGTTTTGGCAGGCTTTACATCCAGTCCACATCCTTGGCACCATTTTATTAGGACGTACAATGCGGACTCCATAAGTTCAGGCAATAGTCTGGGATTCTCACCCATAGCCACAACTGCAACGTCATCCATATACGTAACCGTTCTGCAGCACGTCCTTTCCATGGCCCTGAGTAGGGAACTCAGCCATAGTAAAATTTGTTTTAAAGGAAAACAAATTGCAATCTACCTTTCTTAATGAAAGTTTATCTTTTACCTACATAATTCCAAAAGAATAAAGCCATTCAAGCTACCAACCAAGTTCAAAAGATCATCATAATAACTTGAATAGACATTCTCTTTTAAAACTTACTGTATTTCCTAAAAATTTGAGTTTTTTATAGCAACGAAATCGAATCACTTTTATAAAAACGGTTTATTAAATAAATAAAATGCTCTCTGCTTAAAAATAAAACAAACATGATACCTACTCCAAATGAAAAGATCATTGAATTCTTTTAAAATTACAATGGCAAAAAAAAACCACAACACTATCAGGAGCAGCAAACAAACACATGCCGTTGTGGCATCTTTTTTTTTTGTTTTGTTTGCACAGATTTTTCTAATCAAACACACGATCAATGTTTTTGATCTTGATCATTTAAGTTTTTTATTCCTGATTTCGTTACGTTTTTTAGTTGGTTCTTTTTTGCAATATTTTTTTTTTTTTGCTTTTATTTATTTATTGCAGTTTGTTTGTTTGTCTGTTTGCTGGTTTCGTTGGATGGTTGTTATTGTTGTGCAGCCGTGTGTTGTAATCGATCTCATTGCGCCGCCAATAAACATGTGAACAAACATGATTTTCTACACGATCTCCAAGTATTTGTTGTTAAATGTTTTTTTCTTTACAATATTTGCCGTTTTTATCTCGCTTTTTAGTTAAGTTTTTATTTAGAATGAATTGTTTTTGCCTGTGGGAATGTGTGTGCAAGAATGTCTTGAAAGTGGCAAGCAAGTGCAATGTTGTTGCCATGTGTATTTTTATAAGGCCTGTTATTTGCTTGTTGGCTGTTTGTTTATTTGCCAAAAAATAAAAATCCGAAAAAACGGTTCACTAATAAAACGGAAGCATGTTGTTAAGTTAAATACAAGTTCAGTTTACATTGAAGAAGTAATTAATTTTCCAAGTTTAGTGTTGTGTTTGGTGTTTTTGCCAAACGTTTTTTCTTTCAACGTTCTTATATTTAGTCGTTACATTTAAAACGTTAACAACGGCTTAAAAAATTTGCCTTTAAAACAACACACATGGCTCAGAAAACCAGCCAACTCGTTAAAGTTGGGTGGTGCTATTGACAACTGCAACAAAATATCGCAAAAATCGTGTCTTTGAAATGAACTTACATACACATTTTAAGAAATACGTCTAGAAAATAAAAAAAAATATTAAGAACGTGTTGTAAGAGTTAATAGATTGCTAAGACACCAAATAACGTTGCACTAAGAATTGTGTGGCAAGTTAAATTGGCAATCAAATATTGAAATGTTTCTATTAAACAAAACGGGACTACATTTAAAGCGACAAGCGAGAAAGAATAATTAAATAACATTAAAAAAATTTGTTTAAGGAATTTATATTCAAACAAGCTGTTAAGCCAGTCCATGCCACGCAGGAAGAAGAACTACTTTAAGGTAAGTACCAACGTCACCACCATGTGCTGGGCAATCCTTAGCTTCATTGGTCTTTAGGGGGCTTTACAATTAGCTAAAATGTAATATAACACAATTTTGCCACACCCCTTTTGCTCTCAATTCTCCACCCGTAGGCCAAAAATCTTAGATCCGACTACTTTAAGCTATGCTCCATTGCTAGCACTATATAACTATGCTTTCTATGCCATTAGGGGTTTTGAATGTCAGTTAAAATGGCAGAAAAATTAGTTTTGACATGCCCCTTTTCCTGTTGATTCTCCGTCCACAGCTATTTGGCGGAGTTTTCACATTGCAGATATCTAATTAAAACAGTAAAGTCAAACGAACTTGAAAATATTTATTTTATGCGGTTTTGGAACAATACCCACATATATTTGGAATAATTATAAGATTTGTGCATATATTAACTGAAACTGTCACATATATAAATTTTTTTCATTTGGTGATAGTTTCAGAAAAATACGTTCGATATACCCATATTTTTGAAATAATTAATATCGATACTCCTAAAAAATATCGATTCGTTATATGTATATCGATATATTTTTTCAATTTGCCTACCCCTAATCTATATACATACTATGGTATTCTAACTATTAGCCGTTGTTCGAATAATCGATTAATTTTAGGCGATTAGCTGTTCGAATAATTTAAAATTGCGAATAATTTATGTCGATTAATCGATTAATTGAAAATTGGGTTTTTCACAGTTTTAGTTGTTTACTTTTATGTAAAAAAAACAAACCGGTACGTTTAAAATTTCCTTTTTTTGTTTCTTTACTCAGGAACATTTCCTTTGAGTAACAATTTTTTCAAATATTCTATAGAACAAAGACTAAAATCAAAGGGTTTGAAAATAATTTATTTTTAAGAATGTTAAGAACAGACTTTTAACACAACAGTTCATATGAATAAAGAAACAAATGAAGTGCATTCTGTCGCTTTCTGCTAACTGTGCTGCTTCATTGCTCCCAAAATCTGGTACGGTGAGTCCTAAACCAGGTCCTATTGTTGTTAAGCCTCCTGATTTTCCTTGTTCATCATCTGAAGTCATTGCCGGAGAAACTTTACCCGTCGTTCAAAATTACAATAAAAACGAGCTACAAAAAATCAATCCTCTAAACAAAGAAAATGACGGGAATATATCTAACACTCATAGAGGTCTACGAGTAATTCATATTTTTCGTCGAAATAGAATTACAACTACGACTGGTGGTGGAGTGTTAATTGCTATCTCAAAAATTTTTCCAATGGAAGAATTAAAATTAGATATACCTTTTAATAGGAATGGGCAAAAAATATCGATATATCAAAATATCGATATTTTAAAAAAATATAATCGATATATAGAATTATATAGAATTAAAATTAGATATACCTTTTAATAGGAATGGGCAAAAAATATCGATATATCAAAATATCGATATTTTAAAAAAATATAATCGATATATATCGCCGATATTTTAAATACCGATATATCGATGTATCGATATTGAAATACGACTATCGAATTCGATATTTTTTAAAGTTTTCGTAATTTATTTTTTTTTTCTTATGGTTTTTTTGTATTCTTCCCTTTTGTTTTTTATAATTGAATTTTTTGTTTTGATTAATTTTTTTAAATAAAATGAAACAAAAAAAAGTAACAATGTAATTACATATAATTATTTTGATCATACATATGTTTGTACAAAGGTATACTGAATTTTTTAATTTGGTAATAGATTCAGCAAAATACGTTCGATATATCGATATTTTTTAAACAATAAATATCGATACTCTAAAAAAATATCGATTCGATATATATCGATATATTTTTTCAACTTGCCCACCCCTACCTTTTAATGTCGAGTTCGTTGCAGTGTCTTTAAAGATAAATAACATCAAAATATTTATAACTTGTTCCTACATCCCACTTCATTCTGATCCAATTATCTACAAGCAACATATAGAAGCAATTAAAAACGTAACTTTAAAACTCAGCCCCGTCGATTTAATTTTTGTGTTTGGTGATTTTAATTTCCCTAGTAATTCATGGGAATTTTCAGATGGACATAGTTATTACTTGCCCACGCAAAGTAATGATATTGGAGATGAAGTTTTTAGAAATATATCAGATTTATATGTGCATCAGATAAATGGTGTTTGTAACATTTATGGGAATCTGCTGGATTTAAAATTTTGTGAACGAGCCAAACGAATGTATTGCAAACCTTATTGACCCTGTTTCTTTACCTGGGGATCTTTATCATCCTACAATAGAAATAAGCTACAATTTATTTACTAAAAACCCAGTAAAAAAAATTCTACTTTAAACGAAAAAGTTTTCTGTTTTAATCGAGCAAATTACATGGAACTAAACAATCGTCTATTTAACACTAACTGGCTTCAATTGCTGACTACACCAAATAGCTCGTCGTATTCTGTTGACGATTTGACCAATACATTTTATAAGACTATGCTTAGTCATATATCCATATATATATGGAGGAATGCATTCCTAAGCAATTACCACGTAATAAATCTGGCCCACCCTGGAATACTAAACAACTTTCGTCTCTTAAGAATTTGAAAAACAAATACTTTAAAAAATCTAAAACAACAAGAGCTATTTTTTATTATGAAAAATATGCAGTTTGCTTAACACAGAACTGTATAAGATTTATCTCCGTAATGTTAAGCGAAACTTTGTTCAAGACCCCAAATCATTCTTCAAGTTTGTTAATACCAAAAGGAAATCCACAGGATTTCCAAATGTCATGAAATACCTAAGTTCCGAGTCTAGTGATGAATTAAAAATCAGCAATATGTTTGCCGATGATGCTAGTAATGTCTACTAGGCTTTTGCAAAAGTAAAAAAAACAAATACTTAAACACATTCTCTTTTTTTCGTGTATTTGTTTTATTAAACCTTCTCTTTATAAAGCAAATTTCTTGTCTCTATTATAAGACACAAAAACAATAAATATTGTTTCTGGACGAAATAAATAAAGCAATATTTAAGCATGGTAAGAAATAAGTATGGTAAGAAGTAAGCATGGTAAGAAGTAAGCAAAATAAAAACCAGCACATGCACATGTTTAGAGCTAAGACAAGAAGTTCTTAAACCATTTACTAAAATACTTAAGTATTTTTGGAAGTTTTATTTTGTTTATATGGAATTTCGCCTTTGTTTAATTTTATTTTAAGAACAAATTATCAACATATCAATAGTTATATATACCTAGATAGGTATGTACATATGTATATTCCATAAAGTTAACTGCTAAATTAATGCTAAAAATAAAAACCAAGAGAATTTCTGTAAAAATATTTACATACATATCGTCATTTAAATTTACAAAAGCCATAAGTTGCGTGGGAAAATTTTACAGGAGAAGAAAAAGACTCTATCTAACATTAAAAAAATTAAATAAACTCTTTGTAAATAAAAAATTAAAATAAATAAAAAGTTTAATTAATTATAAAATAAAAAGAAACTTTTTATTGAAACTTTAAGACACTTATCACATATGGCACATATGTATTTTTAATAATTTAACTTACTTGATAATTTTCCATTATTATTTTTAATTTAAATTAAAGTTTCTTATATTTAAATTGTTTCAACTATACTGTATTAAAACCATAAAAATTACCAAAAAATAAAAAAAAAACAAAATATAAATAGCGGTTAAACAAAGTAATAGTTTTTATTTTAAACATTAGTAATAATCTGCAAATAAGACAAATTTAAGAGCAATAACCATTGCTTGCATTTATTGCTTATAATACCCACATTGTAAAATAAGAATCTTGCAAAATACTTACAGAACATTAGCAAAAAAAAATATTTACTTTGACTTGTTTATAGTGAGTAAGAATAAGTAAATACAAGAACTCTGAGCGTATAAAGAGAATAATTTTTTTCTCTGTGTTTTTTTGTTTTTAATTTATTTGCTTTGATTTCCTTTTGTACTTAGCTTTACTATGAGATTTTTTAAAAAGGCAAATGGATTTGAATTTAAATGTACTTAGTGCAAAAGCCTAATGTCTACCCTTACAATATAATTTTTAACCAAAATATATCTGCTTTTACTATCACTACCTCTTACTTTCTAAACTGTTTAAAAAACGCTAAGTCATCATCTTTAAGTGGTCCAGATGGCATACCAAGTCGTGTTTTAAAAAATTGCGCAACTGCTTTGGCGACACCTTTACCTATCATCTTTAACGCTTCTTGAAATTGTGGTTACTTTCCGAAAGTTTGGAAACATTCATATAATATTCCATTGTTTAAATCAGGAAATAAATCGGATATATGCAATTACAGAGGTATAGCCAAACTAAGTGATATTCCAAAACTTTTTGAAAAATGTTTAATGGATTACCTCCCTCATCAAGTTTCTGACTAATTGTCTTTCGGAAAGGATTCTCTACTATGACTAACATTCTCCATTTAACAACGTTAGAGATTTTGCCAACATACACCATACTGACGTTATTAACACTGATTTCAGTAAGGCTTTCGACAAAGCTAATCATACGCTATCGTTGAAAAAACTGGACGTAATGGGCTTCAATAGTAAATTCCTGAGCTGGATCAAATCATATTTGTCATTTAGAACTCAATTTGTAAAATTTAATACTGCAGTTTCCGAAAAAATCAATGTAAAATCTGGGTTACCTCAAGGTAGCAACATTGATCCAATTTTGTTCCTTCTTTTTATTAATGATTTACCTGAAGCTGATGTATGCAGACGACGTTAAATTATTTTTGACTGTAAAACTTCCTTCTGATCAACAACATCTACAAAATGACCTGGATAGTTTTGACAAATGGTGTAAACATAACCTGATGGAACTAAATTTAAATAAAAGCAATCATATGCAATTTTCCAGAGTAGAAAAGTGTGCTCACTCCTACACACGTTCTTGACTTTACAATATTTTAGTGAAATAATGGATTTGGGAATACTGTTAGACAAAAAACTTGACTTTATTTAACATACATATAACGATGACTGTTAATAAATCCCGCAGGCAAATGAATTCAACGATCCCTTAACCACAAAAAGTCTTTTTACTTCGCTCGTCAGACCAATTTTGGCATACGGCAGCATTATTTGGGACCCGATCTATAATATTCATAATGATCGTATCGAATCAGTTCAAAAACAATTTCTTATTTTCTGCTTAAGAAGTGATTTTAGAGGATGCCTGGTTATTACCTTCATATTCAACAAGACTAGCTGAAATAAATTTACCAACGTTAAAAAGCCGGCAAATGATGCTAAATATATCTTTTATGTTTAATCTTATAAATGGTAGTACACATTCCGAATTTTTATTGAGTAACGATCCTTTTAATATTCCTCAACGTTCACTTCGTTTTTTCAACCCTCTATATGTCAGGACATGCCGAACAAACTTTGCGATGTCAGATCCAATAAGAAAATTATGCAGCTGTTTCAATGAAATGTATAACTTTATCGACTATTCTCTGAACATAAATATCATAAAAAGCAAAATCATATTATATTTAAATCAATAATGTATATTATAATCTTTCTTTCTTTGCTTAAATAAATAAATTATTATTTATGTTAATACACTATAATAGTCTGCATGGAATTTGTCCATAGACTTAAATTAATATTAAAAAAAAATCAAAAAGAGATTCAAGTGGTCCAATGGAAGACTACAAATTTTTAGAAAAGACCAGAAAAGAGCATAGAGATTTGATATCCTTTATAACGAGCTTCTTTCAATCTGTCCGCCGTCAACAATAAGTTTAAGAATCTTTTCTAAATCAAGTCTCATCAAAACAAAAGAAAGAAGTCGATACAAACATAAACCTTAAACTGTATACTTTTTTTTGAAAGATTATTAAAGAAGATTAGCTTAAATTTGGATGCCATTTTTTATTTAAAAAGTTTTCTTCTCATATAACATGATTATAATGTTAAAAAAATTTTTCGATTAACCGAATAATACGATATTGTTCGATTATTATTCGATTAAATTTTTACCGCGAATAATTATTTGCGCGATTAATCGATTAATACATAAGCATCAATTAATTGAATCCCCTAATGCTTACATATATTAAAACGTTTGTGCCGGATATGTGTTCCTAAACCTCAAGAACCGATTGACACTAAACTTAGTTTAATTTAATTAAGTACAAAATTAGCTATTGGTGTACAATTGTACTTTTCAAGTTAAAATAGTACCAAAAAACTAGAATTTTGGCAACCCTGTACCCATCTTTTGTTCCTTTACTGAGAACTTCTTTCATCGAAAAGATGTGAAGCAAACTATTTCATTGTTTCTCGAAAAGTAAGAAAAAGTGTCTCTTTAACTCATGTCGAAGCACAGTTGGGATCTGACAATTCTTAAATTGTACCGCAAAATTGTACCAAATTGACATAAATTGTACCAAAATTTCGCTTTAAAATAAAGAAGCAAGCATAGTAAATTTTCAATTAAATTAAAAGCAAAACAAGTAAAAACTATAGTCGGTCAAGTCCGACTATTTAATCCACCACGCCACAGAATATAAAGACTCTATTTGGGAACCATGAGCAATCATGGAACAAAATTATGTTAGGAGGCAAACATTCATGTGAAAGATCTTTGTTTGAATATTATTTTGATATCTTCATCTACATGAGATTTTCTTACCTTTAAGTGATTTTAGGAAGGCGTTTAATATTTTACTACCAGCACAACATTCTTTCCGATATGGTAGCTATCTTAAAAGTTATTGTAGCCAATTTTTATGTCAATATGTACCAACATTTATTAGGAAGTTATTAAATTAAAAGCTAACAGAGAGTAGTATAAAAAAAATTTGGACCGATTCCAATAAAATTTGGTTATATGATTTAGATTGCAATAAAATAAGTTTTGCCCAAATTTAATCTAAATACCAATATAAGAAGAGGGTTTATAGGCACAAACACTATTCCAGAAAGAAGTTTGTATGGCGGCAATGTGAAATTACGAACCGATTCTCGCCATTTTTTGTATGTTTCGTACCTTTGAATTGAAAGCAATGTACAAAATTTCATCATATTACCTTCAAGATTGCAACGTCCCAGAAAAAAATTTGAGTTCGCCTACAAAATAATGTGTTTAGTAATCAGAAAAACATAAGAGCACTACTTACAATTCTACTGAAAGAACCAATGAATTTTATATGGGATGTCCCAAAATTAACGCATTCAAAAGTAAGTCATTATATTTTTACATTAATACATCCGAAGAAAGTAGTTATACTTTAAACAAAATTCTTAATGTAAAATTACCAAAAAATATAAACCGCAAATTAACCCTTCGTCTTACTCATGGGTCTGGCCGAAGCTTTGTCCATGCATTTGTAATGAAAAAATATGCGTAACACGGAGGGTTAAGAACAATTTCATTTGTTTTAATTTTATTCTCTTTTGTGTTTTTAATTTTTTTTTAACATTTTGTAAAGAGGGAGAAAAAATATTACAGAATCGCACTATCGTTAAGGGCCAAATACACTTGTCAAATGCTTGTCCAGACGGCGAATATAAATTTTTTTAATTTTTCATCAAGCGTTGTCGGTGTCGCACATACAAACACATTTTCACTTATACTACCACAATGCTTGATGGGTACTTTGATCAGAGTATTTGGGCCTTTAAAGGCTCAGTTAGCCGGGAGTAAGTACAAATTATTTGTGCAATTCATATCAATAAATAAGAGGAAAATGACCTTGAATTGCACGATATTGAAGGCCATCAGATTGTGGATAAGTTTTAAGTTGCTCTAAATTAGTTAATTAGTAGTAACTTATGTTTGTATGAAATATTTATTTCTTTAGTTCAAGACTGCAGGTGTGATAATAAAAGTTTGTACAGTCAATCCTTAAGGCTCAGTTAGACGGGAGTAACAGTAACAGTAATTACAGATTGAGACGTAACATCTCACTGCTAACTATAATCATTGCTTTACATACAACAAAATGAATCAGCTGATTTGCAACGTAACTGTTACTCCCGGCTAACTGCGCCTTAAGGCTCAGTTAAGGCCCAACCAGAATATGCATTAACAAACTTAAGCTACTGTCAAAAATAAACGGAAAGCCTATCAAAAGCATTAAAAAAAACAAAAACAAAATAATAACATTTGATTCCGTACGGAATGTGCGATCAGTTTCGCACTTTGCTTAAGCAAATTACAGTTTCATAAAACTTAACAAAAAGTTTCCTTAAGTTCAATATCGTTTACTCATATAATTTATACGTATTCGCTCAGTTGCTTAAGCTACGTTATTCACATTCTGGTAAGGCCTTTACCCCCATATTCATAAAAAATATCTTTGACTTATAAAAGGTTTATTGAAAGAATTTCCTATGAAAATTTGTTCAATAAACCTTTAATAAAACAAAAATATTTTTACTTTCTGTTGCTGTCACTTACAATTACTTAATAAGTTTTTATTATTACAGATTGGACCGTAACATAACAGAAAAACTATTCAATTTCACAGGTTTTTTAATAACAAAAAAAAAAAAACAGCTGCTTCGTAACAGAACAGAATGTAACTACTAATTTTGTTTTCTTTCCCTGGCAACACTAACGTTTACTTCTGCTTCTTGAAATGCAAAGAAACACAGTCAAATCAGTCAACATGTTCGAACAGTTTTTGGTTTGACTGAGTGAAACTTTTAATAAGTTCCGAAGTTAAAGCAGAAGAGATGTTGTTTGTTTTTATTTTCTTTTGCTTCTGCAGTTTGAACTGCGTGTTCGTAATTTTAATCGTTTGCTGGAAGAAATGAAAAAATATTATTGTTTGTTTTATTTTGATTTACCTATTCGTATTTTTGTACACACCGTAGTTGTTGTTTATGCCTTGTGTCCGATTAAATTGTGCGATTTTTGTTGCTGTAATTCTTACTTTTTCTTCCAGGGGGTGAGAGGAATTAAAAAGGGGTGCATAAGAGAGTGTACCAAGGCGAATTTACTAGTTGAAGTGTACTCATCGATCTGTTTTGTTTGCCATTCGTTCTCCAATTTGACAAAAAATTTATTTAAATTAGGTCGCACCAGCGTTACCATTTGTCAAATTTTCCCTTTTTGCAAGTTTTATGAGATGCCGAAAAAGTTTTTAATTAATTTAAAGTTTTTTATAAATAGGTGTGTACATATAAAGTTTTTGGAGTTTTTTATAAATACATACATAACTTAAAATTTGCAGTAATTGGATAAAATGAAAAGAAATGTTTTTATAAAATTACACGATTTAATTGTTTTTAATTTTAACTTGTGATGAGTCCGAAGTTTTTGCATATTTTAAAAAATTAGTTTATTAAATTTTGTCGTTACCAATATTTACAGCAAATTTAAAGCGTATTTTTAAAAAAATAATCTAAACAAAAATAGGGTTGAAAACCAATTCGGAATAGGTGCAAAAGACTTCTTGAAAAAACAAACAGTGATTGTAGAAACTTTAAGCAACCAAAAGAAATGGCCTTATAATTTAATAAGACGATACCTAAACAAATAAAAAATGAATGTGTTAACATGAGATAGATTTTTTTAAAACATATCCTAATATAAATTTTATTTTATGTATTGTTATTACAGAGCGACCTCGATTTTCGCAACTCGAAAAAATTTGGCCTGTTGCAATTACCGAAAAAACTTGAAAAAATTTTCAGTTTTATTTGAATACTCTTACATGCAGGCTGTAACTGACATAAAATGCTTAACTTTAACACTAATATGATGTTAGTGTTAAGTATAGACTCATCATGTTAGAAGTTTTCTCATGTTATAACACGGTTGTTAATGCAAATGATTTAACAACGCTTTTATAACTTCAAGTTATAACAGCCAGTCATGTTTGTTGTATACGGGCAGTTATTTAATTAACCTGAATGCATTGTAGCAGCGGTATAAGAAACAAATTTCTTATAAATGTAAAAACTTTTATAGACATTTAATTAACTCTATAAAAAAAGACTGTTGTTTATAATTCAAAAAATTTATTGAAAACCCTGTTTGGTAATGATATAAAAAATAATACTATTTTGTATCTTCTTCTTGGAAAAGAGGCGAATTTTCTATGGCAGCGTCGAGGTACTTTGGATTAAGCTTTGCTAGCAATATATTTTCAAGTGTTTCCACACTTAATCGGTTCCTATACTCCGTTAGTACAGTTTTAAGCGCAGGAAATGCTCCTTCAGTAGTTACCTGTAATTATTTAAATTTATAAAATTAGTAATATTTATTTTTTTTTTACTATTTTGAACTGAATAAAAATGTTTTAACTTTTATTTTAAAATGATAAACCATCAGCGAAAATTTGAATAAAAATTATCCATGTGGTTTTTCATTTTTCTATTTTTTACAATGGAATTAAAGCAGGGCAGAAATATGGGAGAAGGCCAAAAACTTCCGGGGAATTTTTATTCATAACTGGGCTGAATATTTCAAAACCGTTACGTTATTTAGTTATGAGGAAAACAAAAAAAAATTAAACATACCTGAGTGGGTGGTATTGCAAAACAAACGCTGCTTACTCTATACAGCTCCGGATCAGTAAACTGCTTCTCCTTCCAAAATAAAATAACGTTTGTATCACTTCTTAGAAATGGAAGCTGAAAATTTTGAATTTTTGTGTATACATCGGTTGTATTACCAACATTGACTTTGACTCCTCGCGAGATATATTCATTCAATAATTCTTCTTCAGGGTCGGAAAATTGGTTGACAGGTTGATGTGCAATTAAGTTCGGTGTTGAACTCACAGGTTCTTTCGGGTAAATTTCATTTGTTCTATCCCATATGGATTTTATATAATTTGTTGCTTCATGTTTCTGCTGTGCTGTCAAGGTTAGGTGAAAACGGGGGTCTAGATACAAACACGCTTTTAAACTGTCATTGCGCATTAAAGTCTGGGTTCTTTTCTCGAAAGACTGGAGAATCTGTTCACCAATTGTTTTAACAAATGCTTGGTTTACATTTTCGATGATCTTTTCTGTACATAATTTGCATTTTAGCCATTGCGCGTAAAAGCTACCGTAATTTAAATGCTCCGCTTGAAATATTTTTATTGTTTTTTGCAAGGGATTCAATACAAGACAATAGGCATCAATGAATTTCCAAAAATAGTCATCTATTTCGAAATTTTCGTCTTGGGTGTTGTTTTCTAAAGGTTCAATTTTCACCAGTGCGTTCTTTGCTGCTTTCAAATTTTCAACCATTGTGTAGGTCGATCCCCATCTAGTTGGACAATCTAATTGCGGCATCAGCAAATTTTTCGAGTCGAAAATATCTCGATATCCATTTGATGTTTTTCGAATAAACTTGGTCAAATTACGGCATGTCAATAGGTGTTTTGCTAAAGCTGAAGATTTTGTCATGTCGAGTGCACAAAGCTGCGCAGTATAACCAGGGTAGCGACAAGCTTGAATGTTGCCCAACGATAAATCCGGAATTTCCTCTACAAGTTCTACATTTTTAAGGTATTCTTCATTTCCGCCATCTGCTTCATTTTCATCATCATCTTCTTCTGCAACAATGGGTTGTATTTTGGTTGCTTTAATCATATTTAAGCCGTTATCTGTCGTAACTGACACTACTTGCTTTAAAGATATTTTATATTTTTTCAACACTTTTAGCACTTCGATGGCTAGATTTTTGTTTGTGCTTGATGCAATGCCCTTCAATTCTACCATCCCTAAGATGTATGATTTTATCTGGCTACCATTCATAAATTGAGCACTTATAACGAATATGTTTCTACATATCCGCGGAGCACTGTCGATTTTTAATGATACCAATTTATATTTTAATTCTGTTGTTATGTCGCTTCTTATATCGTTTGCAACTAATTTCAAAGCTTTTATGCAGTTGAACGCATTTAAGTATATTGGTTTTCCGTCTGTTTCTCTGAGACCTTCACAAATGGGCATCAAAATATTTCGCATATTAGGCGAATTTAAAACGTTGAATGAAATAGAGTCCTCAGTGACTAGCCCAATATATGATCTCATTAACTGCTTCTTATTTATTTCCATTTTTATTTTTTTTTTGTGTACTATCACTTTTGAAAAACTAACAAAAGAACTTGTAGACGTTTCAAAATTACTCTCAATTTTTATATTATGCAGTCTCTCTAAATGGTTTTTTAAGTTTGATACTCTATTGTTTTTCATTTTAGTTCGGCATGTTTTACATATAGCAATACCCTCATCATCATTATTGTCAAAATAATTCCAAACTTCATGTTGCTTATTTCGCGGCATTGTTTTTCGTTTACAAGTATTTATAAAACTGAAGAAAGCCGAATGATTTGTAAATTCCTAAAGCAAAATAAAAAACACAAAAAAACACACAACATTTCTGCTTTTTTAACTTCGGATTCAGTCAAACCAAAAACTGTCGAACATGTCGACTGCTAAAGTGCTTCG
The DNA here is from genome assembly GCA_949318255.1 of Pollenia labialis. Lineage (NCBI taxonomy): Eukaryota > Metazoa > Arthropoda > Insecta > Diptera > Polleniidae > Pollenia > Pollenia labialis. The sequence continues at coordinate 152,476,402 of OX439140.1, read as the reverse complement.
TTGTGTGCAGGGCTGCCTGATTTGACGATTTTTCGTTCCGAAATAAGCAATGCGCTGATTTTTTTCTAAAAAGAGACGATTTTTTTAAATCTCCAAAGTCTGAATAAAACAACATTTTCTGACAATTTTGTTTTTTAATCTTGGAGTGTTTAGCAGCCGTACCATAACAAGAGCGGAAGGCGGAACGTGTTCTTTCCGCGTCAACGTTTTTTCACGAACAGTAATGATAGCTTTCTTGTTTAATAAAACCCACAAATTAAGAAATAACAATAGAGATAAAAACGCTAGATTGACCAAAAATAGCAATGAAAACCCTTTGCGAAGCAAGCGTGTTTGTAAAAATAAATTCAATTGAAACACATAAGAAGTCAAAATTTTATATAAAAACAAACATAAATATGGCCAGAAGTAGAATTTAACATTTTTTAAAAATGACTATTCATATTTTTATTTCTATTTATTTAAGGCGACCAGATTTTGAAAATAAAAATAGAGGACAAAAAGAAAAAAAGTTAAAAATTTAAGATTTTTTTTACATATTTTACTGACAAATTTGCATTCCCACATTCACATATGTTAAGTAAATTAAAAAAAAAATAACATATCCCTTAAAATGCAAACCTGTTAAATCCAATTTTTAAGTAAATGGAGATTTTGATGCCGTGTGGTAGAGAAAGATATTTCTCGTCGACCACCATGTAGTTTTCCTTTAATTTGAGTCTTGAAGTGTGTCAAATCAACTATATTTTTGGTTTTCCTTTCAAGCAGCAAATTGGGAAAAAAAGTTTTCCTGTAAAATTTGTTGAAAGGGACTTAGTAGGTTTGCTTGCATATTTAGCCAGCGATATATACACATTTACGTTTACTTATAAATAAGTAAAATTACTAAAAAAAAATAACGAAAATTAAAATGCATTGCACTAACTTATTCAAAATTGTATACTGCAAGTGAATAAGAGTTCAGTAGAAGTATGAAAAGAATAAGCACGGCACGACATTTTCCATACGATTTGACAGGAAAAAACCGGCGATCGCCGTGAAATAAAATTTATTTTAGTTTATAAAAATAAAAACAAATATTGATTATGCATTTAAAAATAAAGAGGACAAAGATGACAGATTATGAAAAAAAGATGATAAAAGAGGACACAAATTTTATAGATGACAGCCAGTTAAAATAGATGATTGTCCTCTAAAAAAGAGTACGTATGGTCACCTTAATTTATTGAAATGTTATGTACATATTGTAATGTAAATATGTGTATACAATTTTTAACTATTATTTTGTATTTAATTTGTTTAATAAATGAGTTTGATGTACAAAAAGAATAATAAATGGATTTTAAACAGATCAAAATTAGATTTTTAAATTGAGCACTTTTTAGCTCTTTTTGACTGCTCGGTCGGCACGTTTTGCCATTGAATAGTTGGCATCTCTGACCAAAGTACTTCGGCAGTCGACTGTTGCAGAGGAAATGTTGTGTGTGTGTTTTTTGTTTTTGATGTTTTGAGAAAACAAACATAATATGTTATGTGTGTATGTATGCCTGTAAAAACTTGCGCACACAATATCTCTTCTGCCTTAGCAAACCAAAAACTTGGGAGCATGTCGACTGCCGAAATACTTTGTTGTGTACAACTTTTCGTTTTTTGTTTTGAGTGCGGCTGTTTATATTTTATAAATCAGAAGTAAAAGCAACATTGTGTTTTTGCCCAATAACAAATTCGAAGAAGAAGTAATTTTTTTTATTTTGACTGCAGTTTTTTAAACACTGTTAAAGAGAGCTGGAAAGTCCCTTTTTAGACAGCCAAAGTTTACATATGTAATAAAGTCATGAGTTTATTGAAGGGTGGGGAAAAGAGAATAGCAGGGGAGTAGATACTTTGCTGTACTCGCAAATTCGTTGTATTTTTCGTTTATTTATTTATATACAGCGTTGCCAGAAAGTTTGGTAAAGAAATCATCATCTTGAAGAGAAAACTAGGTATACAAACATATTTTCAATCAAATTGTTTATAACAAGGGCAAAAAATGTAAAAATTATTAATTTAGGCCCAGGCCCACGATGTCGGCAAGAACATTTCTTTCGTATAGGTAATTGCATTGCAAACAAAAACAAATTTTAGTTTTTTATTATTGTTTTCAATATAGGTACATATGTATGTAGGTAAATATGCGAAAGAAATGTTCTTGTGTGCATCGTGGGCCTGGCAGTTAATATAAAAATACTTCTTCCCAGCAAAAAAAAAAACTTTGAAGTTGTTCAAGAAGAGGGAATATTTTCATGATTCTTTAGTACACTCACAATATTATTCCAGTAACGGACTGTAGTTAATTTAAGAATTATTCCGTTCAGTAATTTTTAAATAAATAAACATTTAAAATTCCAATCAGTTAAAATATTTTTAACTGATTCTAAACTTTATTAAAAAAAACCAAGTACATATGTACATATTAAGACGGATTTTCAGAAGTAGTTAAAATTGTCCGTTCATTAAGTTAAATTCTTCTTTATGTAAAACTAGCTTAACCCGGTGCGCTTCGCTACACTGCTTTAACCACTTTATCGGTTGAGAGATATTTAATATATGCATCCTATGGAAGGTAGTTCCCCCCTGCGCCTACCCGCTTTATTTTTATTTTCAAAGTGAAGTATAACATAAGAGTGACTTCTACAAAGTTTGAACTTTCTCACTATAACAGTTTTTAAGATATCCGATATTAAACATTGGCGTCCTATGGTGGGTAACGCTTCCCCCGCTGCTATTTTATTTCAATTTTGGGGCTCAGAAGATCCTACTACCAAAAGTTCAACAAATTGCTTGCAACGGCTCTTATTAATATTTCTATCTATGAGGGGTACTGCTCATCCTCTGGCTACCCCGCCCATTTCTATATTGAAATTTATAGTTTACCATAATAGTAGCTTTAACTACGTTTGAAGACTCTCCCTTTAATAGTTCTTCAGTTGAGCGATATTTAATGTATGCATCCTATGGGAGGTATTTCCCCCCTGCGCCTATCCGCTTTATTTTTATTTTCAAAAGTGTAGTATACCATAAGAGTGACTTCTAGAAAGTTTGAACATTCCCACTATAACAGTTCTTAAGATATGCGATATTAAACATTGGCGTCCTATGATTGGCATCACTTCCTCCGCTGCTATTTTATTCCAATTTTGAGGCTCAGAAGATCCTACTACCAAAAGTTCAACAAAATGCGTGCAGTTGCTCTTATTTATATGTCTTCTATGAGGAGTACTGCTGCTCCCCTGTCTACCCCGCACATTTTTATATTGAAATTTATAGTTTACTATAATAGTGGCTTTAACCACGTTTGAAGACTCTCCCTTTAATAGTTCTTCAGTTGAGCGATATTTAATGTATGCTTCCTATGGGACGTATTTCCCCCCCTGCGCCTACCCACTTTATTTTTATTTTCAAAAGTGAAGTATACCATAAGAGTGACTTCTAGAAAGTTTGAACATTCTCACTATTACAGTTCTTAAGATATGCGATGGTAAACATTGGCGTCCTATGGGGAAAACCACTACCCCAGCTGCTACTTTATTTCAATTTCGGGGCTCAGAAGATCCTACTACCAAAAGTTCAACAAAATGCGTGCAGTGGCTCTTATTTATATTTCTATCTATGAGGGGTACTGCTCCTCCCCTGTTTACCCCGCCCATTTTTATACTGAAATTTATAGTTTGCCATAGTAGTAGCTTTAACCACGTTTGAAGACTCCCCCTTTAATAGTTCTTCAGTTAAGCGATATTTAATATATGCATCCTATGGGAGGTTTTTCCCCCCCCCCTCCCCTACCCGCTTTATTTTTACTTTCAAAAGTGTAGTATACCATAAGAGTGACTACCACAAAGTTTGAACATTCTCACTATAACAGTTCATAAGATATGCGATATTAAGCATTGGCGTCCTATGGGGGGAACCACTTCCCCCGCTGCTATTTTATTTCAATTTCGGGGCTCAGAAGATCCTACTACAAAAAGTTCAGCAAAATGCCGCCAGCGGCTCTTAAGATATGCGATAATAAATATTGGCATCCTATGGGGGGTACCAATTCCCCTGCCCCTATCGAAAAAATAAGTAGCCTATTTTATTTTTAGGGCTCACGTGATGTTACTGTAAAAATTTCAAGAAAATCGGTTCAGTAGTTTCGGAGTCTATAAGCCAACAAACAAACACACAAACACACAAACATACAAACATTTTTCATTTTTATATATATAGATTAGTTAAAAATGTAATTTAAAGTAACGAAAAGTTCATTTAATTTTTACTGTCAAAAATTCAACCCCAATGCAAAAAACAAATAAATTTTCAGTTATTCTATATATGGGTGTTTCTCTGGTTATGCACGCGACATTTGTACGCGTTTTTTTGTGTTTGAATATTAAAAAAATAGAAGTGGATTGAAATTTTAGAATGAATTCTAGAATCGTTACATTGTTTGTGATGAGTTCTTTCTAAAAAGTATGTATATATAATGGTAAATTGAGCACTGGGTACCCAAATGCCATGCAATCAAAGTTGACTTACTCACGTGACAAAAATAGAAGTGCCTTTTAGGACCGTAAGAAAAAGTGCGAAAGTAAGTGAATATTTTAATCAGGTTTAAGTTCATCAAATTTAATTTTCATTAATTTATTTTTATGAAGAAAGGAATTTTACAACATGAAAATTAATTAAAATTGTTATTGATAATCATTCATTCTTGACTGACCTGAGATTCGAACCCAGGCGGCTGGTTACATGACAAAATGAAAAAACAAAAAAAATGTACTTTGGACTTCAAGAAGAATTCTTGACATAAGTACGGAAAAAACAGAAGTTAGGAAAAACATGTAAAATCAATTAAAATGGATAATCATTCAAAAAAGCAATTTTCGATCTACCAAAGGTTAAAATACAATTTGGTTTAAGGATTGATGTTTGACTATTGACGTCAGCAGTCGTCGATGGCTGCGAGTGTAAGTGGAGGAGATCAAGTGGTTGTGATCGAAACATGTCATGGTATCCAGCCGCCTGGGTTCAAATCTCAGGTCAGTCAAGAATGAATGATTATCAATAACAATTTTAATTAATTTTCATGTTATAAAATTCCTTTCTTCATAAAAATAATTTAATGAAAATTAAATTTGATGATCTTAAGCCTGATTAAAATATTAAAAAAAACATATTTTAATGTTTTGCTTGTAAACATAAACCAAAGAGAAAATTGCATAGGGAGTAACATTTGCGTTTTGTTATGAATATAAAAAAGTTTAATTTTTATTTGCAAAAATGTAATTTAATAATTTTTTTATTTTAATTTAATAATTAACATGTGTGGGTACTTAGGTCTAAGATTTTTTTTTTATTTAAAACAATTAAGAAGAATTCACTTTTTGTAGGTATAGAAATAAAAAATGCAAGTCCCAATTTACACTTGGGACATTTCTTGCCGGACAGACAAAGTTTGATGGCGAGGGGTCGAAAAGGTAGAGTGTGTAGTACATGACTATCTGTTAGGAATTGGCAAAAAATATCGATATATCAAAATATCGATATTTAAAAAAAATATAATCGATATATATCGCCGATATTTTAAATACCGATACATCGATGTATCGATATTGAAATACGACTATCGAATTCGATATTTTTTAAAGTCAGTCTTCATCAGTGTTGCCAAAACTTGGAGACCAAAAATGGCTAAATTTACGGGAAAAATGGCAAAAAATGGCTAAAAATGGGCTAAAAAATGGCTAAAAGCTTTTTTAAATAAAAACACATCAAAATTCAATAACACAACAGAAATAATTCATTTAAAGTTGTTTACGATGAAATTGTTAGTTAAGATCAATTTCTTAAATAAGAATAAACGTTATTTAATATTCTGAAAGATATTTAAAAAATAAAATCATCGATAAATGTTATGTCGTTATTGTCCATCTCATAGGAATCAATCGTGCCTATTAGTTTTAAAAAATTTGAATAGTAATCACGACAACATTTACCCAACCTTTTGATTCCAGATCTACAATAAAAAACAAGTAAGAAAATATAGTCGGTCAACCCCGACTATATGATAACCTACACCTATTTGAACCTGTGTACCAAATTTTATTAAATGATCTGCAAATTTGCGATATGTACTTTACGCACAAGGTTTACATGGACGTCCAGCCAGCCGGACAAACATCGTTAATTCGACTCAGAAAGTGGTTCTGAGTCAATTAGTTTACGAAAAGGTGGGCTTAGGAACAATATTTTAAGGTGTTACAAACATCAGCACAAACGCATAGTAACTTCTCCACTATTGTGGTGTTGGTATAAATATTTCATTGATAAAATCGAATTAACGGTTGCTAAATGTAACCTATTTCTGAAATTACTTTTAACGATGTTTACTTCAGCATTAGACCATGGAAGTGAGAGCAACTTTATAGTAAATTCTGAAATTTCTAAAAAAAAATTGTTGATGCCAGCATCTCTTTTTTGAAATACTTGCAACCAGAAAGAAACACCGATGTTTGTGTTGATCCGTTTTATAAGTTTAATATTGGACTACTGTTCCTTTATTTTGAAAGATGTTCCATCATCATCGTTTATAGCGATTTTCCACATTTGTAAAAGTTGTGATTTAAATTAAAGCCGTTTTAATTATTTAAAATGTTTATTTTGCTTTTATTTATTTTTATAATAAAGTAAAAATTATTCTTTTAAAATAAAAACGGCAAGAAAAATTTTATGGCTAAACCAGTTGAACATTTTTTTTAATGGCTAAACAAGGTGAAAAATGGCTAAATCTAGCCACTAAATGGCTAAATTGGCAACACTGGTCTTCATTAAGAACTCAAAATTTTAGCCGTTTTTCAAACAATATGTTTTTAAGAATTGGAATCATTGCATGCATCATATGTTTTTTTAAACAAATATGAAGATCTACAATAATTGGCATAAGAAGCAGTGCCGGATACAAGACAGAGAGTGCTCCTGATGTCCATATCAGATGATAACTGGTTTGACTAAAACCAGTTGGTACTTTTGGGGTGCAATTCAAATTTTAAGAAAAGTTGGTACTTCCATGACTTATTTACTTCCATTTTTCTTATAGGTTTTTTGTATTCTTCCCTTTTGTTTTTTATAATTGAATTTTTTGTTTTGATTAATTTTTTTAAATAAAATGAAAAATAAAAACTAACAATGTAATAACATATAATTAATTTGTTCATACATATGTTTGTACAAAGGTATACTGAATTTTTTAATTTGGTAATAGTTTCAGCAAAATACGTTCGATATATCGATATATCGATATTTTTGAAATGATAAATATCGATACTCTAAAAAAAATATCGATTCGATATATATCGATATATTTTTTCAACTTGCCCATCCCTACTTTCTGTACTGAACATTTTTTCATTTCTCTTTCTTACTTTTCGTAGTTTACATACAAGTATTAATTTCTGTCTGACTTCTAATGTTTCCTATGTAAACGCGTCAGGTAAGATTAAAAGAGAATTCAAAAAATGTCCGGCAAGAAATGTCCCTAGTGTAAATTGGGACTAACATACCTATGTATACAATTTCGCTTACATTTAATGTATCCATCTCTGTTTTTAAGCTAAGATCACTGTGAAGTTTTTAATTTCTATTTACGTTTTTTTAATGTTCTAACGCCAGCGTTACCGTTATGCGACTGAAGTCGCATTTTTTGCCCCTTTTTGACTGCCGTGCCACTATTTTGGTCCCTTTGTTTTAAATCCCCTTTTGTATCATTTTGTAGTTTTTGTGCCCCTTTTTCCCATTTTTGAACCAAATTTTTTTTATACTGGCAATCAATGAAGTAGCATCAAAAATATTTTGCTGCAATTTAAATTCTTTACGATTAATTTAACATAAATTGCTTTAACCTTCTTTCAAATGCTTATATTAATAAACAATTTAGCGGCCGTCCCTAAAATCCCTTTAAGACAAAAAATCTCATATGGATGTTAATATTAAAATAATCAGCCTTATTGTGGTTGTCGTTTTCGTAAACAAACGTGTCGTTTTTGTAGTAGATTAAAGAACACATGTTGTGTATTACTTTAATCTATTACACAGTCGTATACGACAACGACAACCACAATAAGGCCGAATATTCGGCACAAATAACTCTTATATGAATTTTAACTTCTTAACATATCGACCCCTTTGCGCGAAATTATCGTATGTTACAAACACCAAATTTTATAGGACAGCCATTTTTCTACTTTTCTCTGCTTTCATTTGCAATATCAAAATGAAAATATACATGTGCTTAGATAAGATAAAATTAAGAAAATTTTTAACAATTTTCAGCGCACATTTTGAAGTTCTTATTGCATATTTAATGCGCATAAAAAGTGTTTTTAGAGCATATTTCTGGTTTCCCTGGTTATAACACTATTTTAAGCTTGTTCTATTTGCAAGTAATTAGTAAATGTTTTTGTATAAATAATTGAAATAAAAATTTTATGCAACAGTTTATAAACGTTTACTTGCAAACAAGACATGTATTTTCACGATATATGTTTGAGTTTTCGATGAAAATAATTTAATAAATATGTACATGTTTTTTTTTTTTTTGAAAATTTTCCTGTTTTTAAAGTTGCCCCTTTTTTTTGAAAAATCCCCTTTTTGTGCCCCGTTTTGAAAATTTTGAACGGTAACGCTGTCTAGCGCAGTCGATGCTTTTACTATAATTTAACTTTTCATTTTTGCATTGTCTGTTTTTGTGTTGATATTCTGTTTGTTTTGACAAACACAAGAACTAGGGCTTAAAAAGCTGCAGTCAAAATTAAAAAATAACTTTTTCTTCCACTTTCTGATTTTTCATTGGACAAAAATAAACTGTTGCCTTTACTTCTGATTCATTAAATAGAAAAACAGTCGCAGTGAAGGCAAAAGAAAAAAAAACGAAAAGTTGTACACAAGTTGTACCTACATAACACATGTATTATTAAAAAAAAACGGAAAACAAAGGGAAAATACGGGATTTTTTAAAAGTTTCAGGCCCGTTTTCAAAACTTACCAATAGCTTAAAGTTGTCTTTAACCGGCCTTATAAAAAGCGTTTTATTATTAAAACTTAATTTTAACCTAAAGTGAGCGATAAAGTAAATTAAGGTTAATCCTACCTGGTAGGTTAAAGTAAAGGTGTAATAATGGAACACGGCCCATAAAATCATATCTTTGGCTATCGGCAAGTTGTGAAAACGGGCATCAGTCTGTCAAACCAAACACTTTCGAACACGTCGACTGCCAATGTTCTTTGTTGTGTACAACTTTTTTTTTTTTTGCTTTTGCCTTTACTGCGACTGTTTTCATTTAATGAATCAGAAGTAAAGGCAACAGTTTATTTTTGTCCAATGACAAATGAAGATGTCGAAGTTGCAGCACGATCTTATGACTTTTACTATCTCAACTGCAGCTTTTTAAACACCGAATAAAACCCGTATAAATAATCAACTTCTATTCTTATCAACTAATACATATTTGTTTATTATGTATAATTTTGTATCAATATCACATTTATGTAGGCTTGCCAGACGTACTTTTTTCAGCAGTACACGTACTTTTTTCATCAATGTACTGCTTTCTGCATACCACCTAAAAAAGTTTTTTTTTAGCCCTTTGTACTTCTTTTTGTACTTTTTTTTATGCGCTTAACGTTTTTAGTAATTTTTTTTTAGTGTAGAAAAAAAAGTTCTTTGAAACACCCAGTAAAAATATCTACAATGGCGATTGAGGGTACAAGTACATTGAAGGCTTTGGCTTTGAATTTAGATTGTTTCCTAACATTATACATATAAGTAGAAAAGCAGAGCTACTGCTGGCGTTTTTGCTATACATACTTATTAAACGTTTGGTTACAAGCAAAATTTAAAGCCAAAGTCTTCGATATACTTCCACTCTGAATCAAAACAAAACGAATGTCAAACATTTTACCAGAGCGATTTATGTAAAGGTTTTTAAAGTTATTGTAAAATATCGTGCTGTTTTAGATATTTTAATTAAATTTTGATATTAGGTAAGTAATATTTATTTAAGAGTGCAGCAGCAGAAGCCGCGTTTTCTTATCACACAGTAGTACACAGCCATAGTTACCAAACGGCGGATTGCACCAGCAAACTACTCAAACAGATGTTTCCAGATTCCAATGTGGCCTCGAACTTTACGTGTGGTAGAACCAAAATGTCTAAAATTATAACTAACATTTTGGCAAAATATTCAATAGAATCACTGTTGAAGGACTAAGACAATTCGCACCCATTTTCAATATCGACCGACGCTTCGAATAAAGGTAATATTAAAACGTTTCCAATAGTGCTGAGATATTTTAGTAAAGAAACAGGAGTAAACACAAAACTTTTGAGTTTCTACAACTCTGATTCTGAAATGTCAATAGCAAAAATTTAAAATTTTTAAATACAGTAAAATAATCGGCATTTTTTGACCTTCGATTCTTTTGACCACAAAGTTTTTTGTAAGCAATGAAAATGTTTAATTATGTATTTTCATATCTCATTACTATGCACTTAGGGTTACTAAAATTATTAAACAATAAAATCCTTTCTTTCAAAAAATTTGTGGCCAAAAGAAAGAAGTATGTAATGAGATAGTAATGAAATATGAAAATAATTGAACATTTTCATTGCTTACAAAAAAATTTTGTGGTCAAAAGAATCGAAGGTCAAAAAATTACGATTATTTTACTGTATTTAAAAAATTAAAATTTTTTCTTGTAGCAGATTTAATATTTATTCAATCTGAGCGCCATTAAGCTTTAATTAAGGCTTGATAGTGTTATGACGATTTTCTGGCATCAATAAAACACTTACAACAAATATTTACAATTATATTGGGAACAGTCCAAAAAGTAAAAATCAATTTTTCGATATACAAAAAATGTTTGGAAATTAAACAAAAAATATTCTTCGCCCAGCACAAAACAGGTGGCTTTCATTAGAAGCATTAGTTATTCAAATTCTACAATTATATAAATGCCATCAATACTGCAAAAAATATACACTAGAGCCCTGATTTGCGTCGGCCCTATTTGGTCCGCTTTTTAAAAATTGGTTAAATCCGCTTTGCGTTTTTATGATTTCGATTTGCCTCGCTACATACGATTTCATTTTTCGATGAAGTCATAATCACATATGAAGAATTTTTCTATTTGTGTGTAAAAAGGCGATTTCCCATTTAATTCTGTTTAGTCAGAAGAAAATGCATTAGCTTGGACCTACAATTGGACGTAATAAAACGTTTCAAGAAGTTGTGTAGAAAAATTAGCGCAAAGAGAAGAAAATGCATTAGCTTGGACCTAAAATTGGACGTAATAAAACGTTTCAAGTCGGGTAAAAAGACTGTTGATATAGACAGAACCCTTGGTGAAGCACCTTCAACAGTAAAAAACTATTTGGAATAGTGATAGCGCTAAAAATTAATCATTTAAGGATATCTCGAGTTAATAGCATATGAGATTTTATTTTTAATTTAATGTTTATATATTTGACGATTTGTTGACGATTTTGTTAAATGTTCGCGAAGATTTTGACGAATTTTGGTTAAACTTTTGACGATTTTTGAAGAAAAAAGCCTAACAACCCTGTGTACTACAGAAACAGAAAAGGAGTAGAAAGCCCGGATATATTAAAATTTAATTTAGGGCTTGTAAAATCTTCTTCAACATAATTCAAAATAATGGAGTGGGCTCCAACTTTTCCAAAATTCTGTTGATTACTTCTTGACGTGACAACCATCTTGTTGACGAATATTTGAAAATATTATGAATTCGTTTCAAAATATCTTTAATTGATACTAAGTCGTCTCTTCTACTAGAACTTTTTCAGAAGTGGTTTCCTATATCTTTTGAAAATTTGTCAATACCGTTAGAAAATGCACGCTTATATGCTGCCGCTAATACTAAATTTAGAATGTGGCATAAGCAAAGGAGTACAGTGTTTGATGCAAATGATCTTGCAAAAGAGCAAATGCAAAATAACATAGCTGTTTTGTTAATTACAACAACAAAAATAAGGTTTCCCTTAGATTTCATAAAAACCTACGACATTTTGCATTTTCGCAAAAATATTTGCACCAAACACTAAACTCCGCTTAGTGCCGGTTCACACACATCAAGTTTTACTCGTCAAGTTCTGACCATTTAGGTGAGAAGGGAAAAGAGAATGAAAGTTTTCCCCTCTCTCCTAAAATCACAAAACTTGACGTGTGTGAACCGGCACTTAAATTCATTGGACAGTAAATACGAGTTGCCATTTTATATAAATTTATAGGTTTGGAAATAGTACTAAATGAGTCACGGGGGTACAAACGTACATTTTAGTTTTTAATTGTACCAAAAAAGTACAATTATACCAACTTTATTAACCGTGGTGAAGGGTATATACGATTCGGCATAGCCGAACATAACACTCTTGTTTGTTTTTGGTGCGTTCGACGCTCGAATAATACGGCAAATGCTTAATTTTAAACAATTAATGCTAGGAACACAACTGGGACGAACGACGAATTTCGTCCAGCACGACGAATTATTCGGAAGAAATTCACTGTATAAATTCGGCGTATGAAACACAATAACGACGAAAAAACAAAATGGAAATAAAATATGTTGTAAACACAACAAATAGTGGTACCATATGAACAAAAAATACTTCACAAACAAAAAATTAAGAACAACTAACTAAAATACTTTTTTATTGTCAATTTTTTTTATAATTTGTATCAAGGCGAATTTACACCAGTTGACCTTATCTTGCTACGTAAGCAACAGATGACTACTAACCTTGTGTCAAAATGATATACCGTTCATGTGATTCTGGGGAATATTGACTAAATTCTATAATTTTCGCTTAAAATTTTTAAAATAAAATTTTTTTTAATTATTTTATTTCAAAACAAACAATTTAAAATTAAAAAGATATGAAATATTTGTTTAAATTGTTTAATACAGTGTTGTATTATTTATGACACAACGTTAAAATATTTTACAGTGTTGGAAACGTTTTCAAAATAAGACCACCTTATATGAATTCGCCTTGATTGGTATATAAATTGATATTCAGTTAAAATTTTATAATTTCTAAAGTAAAAAGTAACTTTATTTACTGAAACACTTACCATTTTCAAACAATATGGCTACTCGGTACTGATTTGTTCGTCGCTCGCCGGCGTTAGAATTAGAATTAAGTCTATTTAAAGTTTGCAGCGTCCGGCGAATTTTCGTCGGCGCCCTGATTGTGTGCATTTTCATATACACAAATATTTTTTATTTTTGGCGACGAATATTTTCTCGACCAAAAATTCGTCGTTCGTCCCAGTTGTGTTCCTAGCATAAGGCAAGTCTTTCTGTGCGGAAGTTGCAGGTTCGATTCCCGCCAGAGAATCTGTTATGTTTCACTAAAACGTGCGAAGGTTTACCGTTCCATTACTCTTTTAATTAAGTTATAATAGTATAATTTGAAAATGTTTTTGTTTTTTATTTTTTTTTCTATTAATTTTATTACATTCGTAACAAAACCAATAATATTTTCATTCAACAACTTTATTTAAAATTCAAAATAAATTTAAATCTTTAGTCTAAGATAAGTTTTATTATTTATTTTTTATTAGGTGTTAATTTTATTAACTGAATATTAAAATATCAATCAATAAATAAAACCCCAGCAGTCTTTAAAACACTGTTTGAAGTTGAAATTTATGCAACAGTACAATTAATAAAGACATAAATATTAATTTATTGTTTAAACCCGGTTTCGAAAATTCATTTAAAATGTCATTATTTTGAAAACAAAACCAGCGTGGCTTACAAATAATAAAAATAAATTTTAATTGTTTATTTTTTTTGTTAAAAGAAAAATTCACAATTTATGGCAAAATATTTGAAATGATTTACAGGTAATTTTGGAAGCATGAAATTGGGATATATTTGAATTGATATTGAACTGAACTATTAACTCAAGTAGTGAGTAGACTGGAGTTTAAAATGCCTGTAAATATTGCTTAATTTAAGTATTGAAAGCGAAATTTTTAGAAAGGAAAAACTAGCATCTCCATTAACTAATTCTTTAATGAGCAAGTTCCCTCCACCGAAGGTAAAAGGATACCTACATATATGTATATAAGTTTGTGATTCCGTTTTTAACTTCCAGAATATTAATCATGGACCCTATAAAATATACATACATATATGTACATTAGACCGTTGAATGTTTTGCTGCAAATGCTTCATAATAAAGGGTGTTTAAATTTTAAGGGCCGATGTTGATTTTGAATAAAACACAAATTATTTAGGAAATTATTGTGATTTCTTTTTATTATGATAATATTGGTATGGTTCAATTATGTATGAAACAATTTATCGGCCAAATGGCCGCCACGACCTCGGCAGCACACCTTCACCCGATGGTTAAAACTTTCGATGACGCTGAGGCATAATTGAGATTCTATGCCGTTAATGTGCCGAATTATCTTAACCTTTAGCTCTTGAATTGTTGCTGGCTTATCGACGTTCGCCTTTTATTTCAAATAACCCCAAATATAGAATTCACACGGTGTCAAATCACATGATATTGGCGGTCAATTGACATCGCCACCACCTGAGATAACACGGACATTGAATTTGACGCGCAAAAGAGCCATTGTTTCGTTAGCTTTGTGCCAAGTGGCACTGTCCTGTTGAAACCACATATCGTCCACATCCATACCTTCCAATTCGGGCCATAAGAAGTTCGTTATCATCTTACGATAGCGAACGCCATTCACAGTAACTGCCTGACCGTCATCATTTTGGAAAAAATACGGCCCGATGATGCCGCCAGCCCATTAATCGCACCAAACAGTCACTCTTTGTGGGTGCATTGGTTTTTCGACATTCACTTTTCGATAATCATTCGCCCAAATGTGATAATTCTGCTTATTGACGAATCCACTGAGATGAAAATGTGCCTCATCACTGGAGAGACGAAGTGCACGATATGCATTTTGAACGCCCATTTTCACAATAAGTCTGCAATTGAGAAATGTCAAATGAAATGGAGGAAAAAAATTGACGCAAGGCGAATTTACGCCAGGTGGCCTTATCTTGATACGTAAGCAACAGCTGATTACTAACCTGGTGCCAAAATTATATACCGTTTATGTGGTTCTGGGGAATATTTTATAAACTTTATAATTTCCGCTTAAAATGATGAAATTTAAAATTGTTCTAATTTAATACATTTCAAAAGAAGCAATTTAAAATTAAAAAGAAACTGAAATATTTGTTTACTACAGTGTTGTATTATTTTTGACACAACGTTAAAATATTTTACAGTGTTGTAAACGTTTCCAAAATAAGACCAACTTGTATTAATTCGCCTTGATTTGACGTTTAGTTGTGGTTCACATTCAACATCGGCCCTTAAAATGTAACCACCCTTTATGATGGAGGACTAATGACTAACTTAATTATCACGCTTTTTCATGTAGGAATTATTTTAAGCAATTCAGAAAAGGGGGGATGGGGTCTTTCGTAAAGGTGGAAAGCTCTCTGATTACTATTCACTTGGGAATAGCCAGAAGTGATTCCTTTACCGAATTCCCCAAGCAATTCACTACATCCGGCCATTAGTCAAGTATCTCCTGGAAATGTCGAACAGGCTTCCAATCCTGCCGACAGCTAAAGTGAGAAGGCGATTGCTTCGCTGAGTAATCTGAATGGCACGCTAACACCGTTGTGTCTCATGTAAGTAGATGTCACTGAAACTCAGCGTTGCACCATTAGCCGCTTGGCGGCTATCGTGCCCAGAGGCTGTTGGCAGCCCTAACACTGGGATCGGATGTGGAGTCCCAATCAGTCACCCATCCTAAACATCAACGATTACAGAAACCACAACAAATAATAGAAACCAACAGATCCATACGATGACGACATTTAGCATGAAAAGGGCTACGAGAATCGGAACTTGTAACGTGCGCACACTTCTTGATCCTTCAAAACTAGCCCAAGTGTCAAACGAATTCTTAAAATACACTCTGCTACTCGTAGTACTGTGCGAAACCAGATGGCCAGGAACAGGCGAATATAAAACCCCGGATAACCTTACACTTCTGTATTCTGGCAAGCCAGAACACCATCCAAAGTCGAATGGTGTCGGCATATTATTGTCCAAAGAGGCCCGACATGCCCTGATTAACTGGAAGCCCTGCGTGGATAGAATAATTCTTGCGAATATCCGAACTAGGGCTAGGAACCTTACATACGTGCAATGTAACGCACCTACTGAGGTATCTGATCCGACAGAAAAGGACAACTTTTACAGTCATCTAAGGCAAGTTCTATCCACAGTACCACAAGGCAACTAGAGCTACTAATGGGTGATGTAAATGCGCAGCTGGGTCCCGACAATAAAGGCCGTGAGAGGATAATGGGTAAACATGGCATCGGTAGGATGACGGAGAATGGACGGATGTTTACTGAAATGTGCAACAACGCCAACCTTGTGGTCGGGGGTACGCTATTCCCACACAGTGCTGTGCACAAGGCTACCTGGGTATCACCAGATGGCACGACGGAGAACCAAAGAATGGCCAAATATCCAAGCACATTTTGAGGACGCCGCCTAAGTGCATATTGGTTATAAAATACCTCACAAAAAGCCATGGATATCTGATGACACTTGACTTCTGATACAAACAAGAGGGACACTAAATCTAAACCTACTGCAACCAGGACACGGTCGGAGAAAATTGTGATGTGAGAAGCCTACAGTCAACAAGACAAACTGGTAAAACGAAGAGCTAGAAGCGATAAAAGACGATTTTATGTACAACTCGCATGTGATGCGCAAAAAGCTGCGGTAGAGCACAGACTGAAAGATCTGTATGCTATCACCAAAAAGCTCACGGTTAAAAACTTCGCAACAACAAAGCCTTTAAAAAAGAACAACGAGGGAGTGCTGACAACAGTCCGGACGGAACAACTTAAAATATGGAGAAAACACTATTCCAGCATGCTGTCTAATCCATCCTTTGCTGCCGTAAACTTATGTTCTTGTACACACCATTATGTAAGACAAGATATGCCGACTGAGGCTCCCGAATTTGAGAAATATTAAGCGCTGTCTCATCTTTAAAATCAAATAAGGCATCTGGAGCAGATCACATAGCACCTGAAATGCTCAAAGTGGACAGCCAAACGTCATCATCCTTTCTACTACCACTATTCCAAACATTCTGGGCCACAAGCGAATTGGATCCCCAGCTCAAAGAAGGTATTATCGTCAATATCCCTAAAAAGAGATTGGAGAGGTATAACCATTCTTAGTGTAGTAAACAAAATCATAGCACACATTATAAACAAAAGATTGTCCCAGGCTATATTGCCGGAACTCCGGCATGAGCA
This sequence comes from Pollenia labialis, assembly GCA_949318255.1. NCBI lineage: Eukaryota > Metazoa > Arthropoda > Insecta > Diptera > Polleniidae > Pollenia > Pollenia labialis. Next base: position 152,458,963 of record OX439140.1, on the reverse strand, counting down.
AGCTGGGTTCCGTCCACAGAAGTCTTGCACTGATCAAATCAACACATTGCGGATGATTGCGGAATAGTCTAACGAGTGGCAATCACCTCTGTATATGGTCTTTATCGACTTCGAAAAGGCTTTCGATACCTTAAGGCACGATGCGATATGGAGCGCTCTTGCTTGCAAGGGTGTTCCACCAAGACTTATCGCTATATAAGGATGTTTGCTGCTGAGTCGTGCATGACAATGCCCTAAGCAACCGCTTCGACGTACTTACGGGAGTCCGACAAGGATGCGTATTATGCAGATGACATCTGCTTGCTGTCACATAGCCACAGAGTTATGGTGGCGAAACTTAAGTCTATAGAGATTGAAGCAGCAAAGGCCGGTCTTAAGATTTACACCACCAAGAGCAAAAGCATGCGATGTAATACTATTAACTTTAACAAGTTTAAAATACGCAACTTAGTACTAGACGATGTAACATCTTTCTGCTACCTTGGTAGTATAATTACAAACACTGGCGCCTCAAGCAATGATGTGGTATACCGAATATCTATAGCCAATCAAGCATTCGGCATGTTAAGTAATATATGGAAATCAACAGTTATCTCTTTAAACACCAAGATACAGTTGTTCAACACCTGTGTGAAATCCGTGCTCCTATATTTCAGCGAGACGTGGAATGCATTGCCACGTGATATATAAATGCTGTGCAGGTGTTTGTCAATCGCTGCTTACGAAGAATTCTTCGAATATTCTGGCCTGCAACAATATCAAACGTACAGCTATGGAGTAGAACCAATCAACAGCCAATCCAGATTGAAATCCTTAATCGCAAATGGCGTTGGATTGGCCATACGCTGCGCAGGCCCACAGGGGACATAGCAAAAGCCGCCATCGACTGGACACTCCAGGGTAGTACAAGAAGAAGAGGCCGTCCATTGCACACATGGTGGCGCCAACTGGAATGCGAGATTACTCAAAGTGGTCTTAGTTGGAGTGAAATTAAGCGTAAAGCATCGCATAGAACTGAATGGTTAGGAACCACAGGACATAATAATAATAATAATTAATTCAGAAAAGAGATATTGAATTAATCTTTAACTGTGGAGGTGGTGGTAAGTTTTACCCTCCCTTTTTTTTTTTTTTTTAAATACTCTCGTTGCGCTTAGGCTTGCCACTTCTATTTTGAGAAAAAGTGGACGCGAGCTTAACAAATGTAGGACATTTGCTCGAAAAAAGAGGACACTTTTGAAACAACCTAATTTTAATAAAATTAAAGACGCCATAAAAATTAACAACCAAAATTTGATTTTTCAAAAACAACTTTATTTACAAAAATAAAAACTTAACAAAACAAAAATTCATTGCAGACATTATCGGGAATGTATTTTTGTAAAAATTTTTACTACGAAGTTTCCAAAATTTTCCCGTATATTTTTCAAGACTTCCAATTTGAGCCAATACATTACCGTCGCATCTCTTCAAATATTTGTAAAACTCTTGGTAATTCATATTAAAATTATACAATAGATTCCACATCTATGGACAATGTGTCACAACCCTTGTGGACAACCAACACCAATTATTTTTTTATGCAAAGCATTTGTTAGTTTTGCGAATACATTATTTTGACCGTATCTGTGCATACCACCAAAATTGGTATTTCAATTGTCACCGTTAAAAGCAACATTCTTCCAAATTCTGGAGAACAGCTTCCGCTGTAGTCTCTGATGTTTTAATTGATAGTAAATATATTTGTTTGGATTTCATTGTTTTGTACATCGTCCCTATAAGAAATGAGTGAGCGAATCATAAGATTTTTCACGTTAGCGTTAAGAAAATGATGGGTGAAATCATATAAAACTTGATTGGGAAGTATTGCCATTAGCTTATTAGCACTGAAATTACTCGTGTCGGGTAATATGCTCACAAAATTAATTTGTTCCACGTTTTTCTTTATCATATTCCGTGAAAGGGGCGCCAAAACCTTATTGACAATTGCTGTGGCTTTAGTACGGTTGCAACAAAAAACATTTTTATGTTTCTGTGCCTCCAAATCATTACAGATGTCTTGTACGTCTTTATTTGCAGTAGAAATTGTAGAATTGCAATCTTCATTTACATCTTTTATAAACAAAAATTTATTTTTTAGCTCCTCGTTAAAAGTGCACTTGCGTTTTGGCATTCAAAGATTAGAAGATTATGCAATTTTTACTCTAAAATTTGTGTTCAAAATTTACTTATACATATTTTTGAAAAACAAACTTTATGAAAAACACACAGCTGACAAGCAGATACCTTTGCCGACAAGTTATAATAGGCCGCCGACTTTCAGGGATAGTAAAACTGATAAAACTGACTTTTTCCAAGCTTATTGTACGAGCACCAACACTTTTTTTATAAACAAAAATATTTCAATGAAGGTGTAAAAAGCCGGACAACCCCGGGCACATGCTAAAAAAGAAGTAGGACTGCCCCGGATGCCCAAAAAAAGAGGACGGTGTCCGGGAAAAAGAGGACGGATGGCAACCCTAGTTGCGCTCAATGAATTTAATTCTCTTAGTATCTTCTCATTTCGTGATCCTTGTTATTCACTTGTGTTTGGCTGAGTTCGACTTAGCACGAGCGGAGCACGCACATGCTGGTGTAAAAATTACCACTCGTTATCATTTACGTAATTTTTTTTTTTTAAATTTTTTACCACCACGTCAGCGTTAGTATTTAGTGGAAAAAAATTTAGCCAACATCAAAATTAACGTAATAGTTTCATGGAATTATTTTTACCACTCTTCCGTTTTCTTGTTGGTAAAAATTTATTTATTCCAAAAAAGTTATTTTATATAATACAAGCCCTCATTCAAATAAGTACATGTTATTAAATCTCGTGCATTGTTTAGGAAGCTGTTTGTAGCAAGTTTAAATACACTTACTGTTACCATTCTGCAGTTATACAGAAATCTATGGGGTCTTTGTATTGAAGGTCTACTTTTTGAGAGATGTTCTCCTCCAATTCCGATCATTTTTGACAGATGATGGGTATTGTTAACCATTTTATTTGTACCAAATGTTGAAAATTTTTTAGTTATCGTTATTAAGATACATATATAGAATTGTATTTTGTGCCATGCCCACTTATCTAATCCCGTCCACTTTTTGACTGATGTCGCATATTGATAGTCAAGCTATTTGTTCCTAATTTGGAAATTTCAGCTTTTTACGCTTGGGCAATTTTATAACTTTCTCTTACCGTTCTTTAGATATAAATTAATCTGTTTTATGCCACGCCGCCTTCTACCTACAATCCCGCCCATTTTTGTGGAGAGGATGTGTATTGATAACACAGCTATGTGTACCAAATTTGAAACATTTTTCTCTAACCGTTCATTAGATATAAAAAAATTTATTTTGTGCCAAGCCCAATTCTCTAATCCCACCCATATTTTGGCCAATGTTGTGTTTTGCTAACCAAGATGCTTGTACCTAATTTAGAAACTTTGACTCTTGGCATTCTTCAGATATTTTAAAATCTTGGAAGGTGCCACGCTAGGGTAGCCAGATTTTTAATTCGGAAAAACAGTACATTGAACACAAAAAAACAGTACAATCAAGAAAAAACAGTACATTTTTTTTTGCGAAAACACAACTATTTATTTAAATTATTATATATTTAAAACTTTTGATTGAATATGCAACAATTATATAACGAAAAACACTTAAAATGTGTAACACCAAATGAATGATTTCCGTTTTATGGCATTTTATACGTATACGAAATTACTCCATTTGCGTTAAAAAAAACACTAAAACGAAGCATTTGGACTAAAGGTTTTTTTTTATTTGAAGACAGGAAAACCATAACATTCCTGTAAGCCATATAAGAAAGGAGAAAAGCCTAACTTAGCTTAAAACAATTAACTCGTTGATTGTGTAAGTAGGACTTTCTTTAAGCATATTGGTATTTAAAGTAATTTTCACCACACACATAGTTGCACATATCATATAGAATTTGAGAAAATTTATGTGTCCTAAGTTAATTTTCCAATTTTGAACAATTCTTAAATTATTTACAGACAATTTGACCAAGTTCAGCTATAATCTATACAAACCAAAAAACATATTTCAAAAGTAGAGAAAAGTGGTCCCGAAAGAAATTAGGTATTTTTATAAATTTTGAGCCCGGAGAATTTTTGAATTTGTACGTTTTCAATTTCACGTGATTTCGATTTCCAGAACTTGCCCAAATATTAAATTAAAGGAATTAAAGATAATTGTGTTGGAATAAGTATTTAAAATATATAAACTTTTTAACAAAATTTCGATTTTGTTTTTGCCTTTTTCAGGTGTTTAAAGGAAAAAACTATTGGAAGAGATAGCCATAAAATCATATGTCTTAAAAATAATAACATGAAAATATACAACTGCTGCGAGTCACCCATTATAATTAAGATTTCTACTGCGTATTTATGAGAAAACAATGACCACAGCGTAAAAAATCTTATTATTTTAGAGCTTTTTTGTTTGGAACACAACATTTTTTTAAGCTATGTACTGTTAAATATTAGGATATTTTCAAAATATGAGTTTAACAGGTATTTTCTTAATATCTTGGTTTTTTGTAGACATAACACAAAAAAAACAGTACAAAAAACAGTACAAAGTGTAAAAAACAGTACATTTGCGTACTGTTTCGGACATTATGCATAAAACAGTACAATTGCAAAAAATCAGTACATGTACTGTTTAAAACAGTACGTATGGCAACCCTATGCCACGCCCACTTCTCCAGTCCCGCCCAGATGTTGTGTATGATAACCAAGATATTCAGTATAAAGTTGGAAGCTTTTGTTCTTGCCGATTTGTCCGCAATATAGTAAGTCAATGTGTATGGGATGCAGATTTTGATGAGTAAAAAACCTAGAAAAAGGTTGACCTGTAGTTTCTACAATTAATAGTTTTTATTCATTATCTCTTTTATTTCTTTAAATATATACATTTGGCTGTGATAAAATACCCTTTAAGTTTTTGTTTTTTTTTTAATTCATATTTTTTTGATGTATCGTTTTTTTTCATTTTGAAAAAAAGGTTTGTGAAGTAAAGTACCTGTTTTGTTTACACTTTAAACAAATAAAAATAATTTTTGTTTCTTTATTTTTTGTAATTAAAAATGTAGTAGCTTATTTTTCAAAAACAAAAAAATATTATTTATTTTTAATCCAAATTTTTAATATTTTAATCAGGCTTAAGTTCATCAAATTTAATTTTCATTAAATTATTTTTATGAAGAAAGGAATTTTACAACATGAAAAATAATTAAAATTTGTATTGATAATCATTCATTCTTGACTGACCTGAGACTCGAACCCAGGCGGCCAATTACCATGACATGTTTCGATCACAACCACTTGATTTCCTCAGATGGATTTGCCGTCTTACACTCGCAGCCATCGACGACTGCTAACGTTAGGAAAAACATGTAAAAATCAATTGAAATGGATAATCGTTCAAAAAAGCAAATTTCGATCTACCAAAGGTTAAAATACAATTTGGTTTAAGGATTGATGTTTGACTATTGACGACAGCAGTCGTCGATGGCTGCGAGTGTAAGACGGCAAATCCATCTGAGGAGATCGAGTGGTTGCAATCGAAACATGTCATGGTAACCAGCCGCCTGGGTTCGAATCTCAGGTCAGTCAAGAATGAATGATTATCAATAACAATTTTAATTAATGTTCTTGTTGTAAAATTCCTTTCTTCATAAAAATAATTTAATGAATATTAAATTTGATGAACTTAAGCCTGATTAAAATATTAAAAATTTGGATTAAAAACCATTAATAGTTCAACAAAATAACCACAATTCTAATATTATTTATTTTGTAAAATTTAGAGGGTAAAATTTACCATCACGTCATAAGGTATGCCCCAAAATATCTCCTCCACAGTTAAATGTTAAAGAAAAAACTAGTTTTTGCCATAATTAAAGTTTTGCCTTTTAAAATGGAACCTCCAAATACATCACCTATTACCTACTACTTACTACATACAACATAAAGTCATCAAACTGAAAATCGAAACCTTTCAAAAATATTTATGACACGAGCTGCTTTTGTCAATAATTTGCGTCACCTTGTAGCTTTTGGGTAACCAAAATTTAATAATATGCATACATTTTTTTTCAACAAAATTTGTTATTACAGCAACAGCAACAACAACAATTACAAACACAAAAATGTTGTCGCAAATCTACGTACAATGCGTTACGGACAAAAAAGTATCTGTTGTTGTTGCTGTTGTCATGAATGCAATTGTCGCCAAAACTGCATTTTTTTGTACGTTCATACTGTTGTTGCTGTGTTGTTGTCAACAATCTTGTAGTTTTTGTTGTTGTTGCTTAACGCTGTTGGCCGTTGTCGCATTTCGTTAAAGTTCGTTACTCATATGCAAAAATATTTTCTTATATTTAATATTTCTTGTTGTATTTGCTTTTTGCTGGCTTATTCCGACGTGTATTTACAAAATTTAGCATTATTGGGTGTAATTTTTTCTTATTCATTTTGTTTTTATGTAAAAAAAAATATATTTTATACAGTGGTACGCCGGAATAACGTATACTCAATTTCGCGGTTTAACGTACGATCATATTTTTTCCATTGAGTGCTTTATATTACCAAAAAACCAGCAAATTTTTGTACTCTATCAGGGATGTCATGGAAGTCGAAAACGTAAAACGAAAGAATTTTAAGAGTCGTTTTTCAATAAGGTTTCTATAATAAAAAAATTTTTATGACAATTATAATAATTATTATACAAATCATGCTCTATTAAATAGAATTCTTTACCAAAAATTGTAAAAATTAGATTAGATTAGAAGTTTTTGTAAAGTTGACATCAAAATGCCCAAAAGAAAACGTTTAATTCTTAAAGAAAAATTAAATACCAGCTGCATCAATATCATCAATATGCACAGTTACATATAAAATCAAAACTTTTGAGCGAAATGGAAACGACTAATTTCGGATCAAATAATAGAAGGGCCTTAAATACAGGCGATTTCCCAAGAATGGAAACATAATTGCTTAATTGCTTTCAAAACAAATTGAAGGCGAACATTCCTATTAGTGGTCCCACATTAAAAGCAAAAACCCTAGATCTACACACTTTGTTTTATTAAAATATTATTGTTTTATTAATAAAAATGTATATAAAAAAAATTCGGGATTTACCGAATTTTTCGATATAACGAAAGGGCCTGACAATATAACTATAATTCGTTAAACCGGGATACCACTGTATTTATTTCAGAGACAAAAAGTAATTAAAAGACTGAAGAAAAAAAATAATTAAAAATACAACATGTATTTATTTACCAACAGTATAAATTCATAAACGAAAATGTCAACGCCACTTAAAAGGGCAACATTTTGAATATTTCTTTTAAATAGTATATTTTACAAAATTAAAAATTATTTAATATATTTTTTTACATTCATATATACATAAGTATTTTTTATTGCTTTTAAATATGTTTATTAAATTGTTGTATGGGTAAATGCCAGTTGTTAAAATTATTAAATAATTATGAAATTGAAAATCTTTTAAATATTCGATGTATTTTTTAGTGGGGTTCGCTTTAAAGAACTTCATTTGTCAATTTTTGCACTAACTGAAATAAAAAGATCAAGAGCTGTGGTGGGCTTTACACATAATACGATGTTAACAGTTAAAGGGTAGTTAACACGATCACACAAGTCGTACGCATTTTGAAACTACAACCCTGTCATGAAATGTTGTTATTGGTTTTTAAAATTTTCAACAATTCAGAGATGCATTTTCGGCAAAATAGGCATGACTTGTGCGACAGTTTAAATTACCCTTTAAGGCTAGTTTACAATATTATACTTTGTATTAATACATGTCAAATACTCAAGTAATATGTAAAAGTCTGATATTGTGAATGCATGTGTAATGAAAATGCCAAGAATTATGAAAAAAAAAATTTACATCGTTTTTTGAAAAGTCTGGGATCACACTATGAAAGTTTTCTTTCAGAAAGTCTGAGTTTATTGGTGAGAGGGAAAGAAAAAATGCTTTTCTTTTCTTCTCTCTCACCCATAAACTCAGGTTTTCTGAAAGAAAACTTTCATAGTGTGAACCCAGACAAACTTTCTAAAAAATGATACTTTTCATTGGATCAGGGTTGCATGTTATTTCATGTGTGAGTGTTTCAGGCGCGGATTCAGGGGGGGGGGGGGAAATAAGGAAATTTCCCCCCCCTAAATTATAAAAATATGTTTGGTTTATCTCGATAATACAAGAATTCCCAATAATAATATTTTTTATATGCACAAAATTTTAGGAAATCCCAGCAAGGTTTTTTTTTGTTTTTTTTTTTTATTGAATCTAACGAAATTTACAATAAGTTTCCAAAACTTAATTCTAATAGTATTCAAATACTTATTATTCTACATTCAATCCCAGCAGGTGGCATCTATTTATATCCAAAGAATAAATTTTGACTTGAAAATGCGGTTGAATTATTAATAAGCCTTTATTATATGAATCAAAATTCTATTCGATAATTTTTGACGAAAACACAGATTTTTCGAGGAAAACCCAGATTTCCTTATCTTAAGATATTTCAACATACAAGAAAAAAATATTAAAAAATTATAATAAAACAAGTTTTATTAAATATAATGATCCCAAGCGAAACGCAGTTTTGGCAAAGTATTTGGGAGCCAAACTCTCTACATTATGCGAGACAAGATAGTTGGATCGTCACGACTCAATTTTACACTTTGCAACAAGTGTACATCATATAGTAGAAGCTTTGGGAAAAATATCGGAGTAAAAAGGTAGAGATTCTTCATCAAAAGCCTTATATTAAGGAACTCGCTTAGTACTTTTGAATTCATTTACAGAATTAACATATTAAATGTGATACTTATTGTATCACAGCCACTTATTTTACACAAGCACATTTTACACAAGCACGATATAGATCTTCAAAAAGGATCAAGCCTTATCAAAACTACAATCCCTGAAGAGAAAAGAAATAAAGCCGAAGAACTATTTAAAGCGATTTTTGAAAAAGTTTAAGTTATCTGCATTCAAATCAAGGTTAAAATCACATTCATAATGTTAAAGATTACTACGCAGTTGTAGGTTACATTCCTCTTTTTGCATTTATTTTAGAAGATCTCAAAACACGTTTCCCAATAGATATCCTAAATGTATTGAACGTACCTAAACTTCTACCTCAAAGTGTAATCAAGTCAAATACAGATAAAAAACTTTTAAAATCACAACTAGATGATGAGCTGATTATGTTTGATAAAAGAGATAGATAAACACCTACTAACATCTAAACTTGAGTCTGACCTGTTGCATTTGCAACAAACATGGGAAATATCTGAAAATCTATCAGATAACGTTGTAGATGCTTTAATAAACTGTGATGAAGATATCTACCGAAATCTAAGAAAAATAATTCAAATTTTCGTTTCAATGCTCGTCAGCATGGCAAGTTTAAAATGGCACGAAAAATAGTTAAAAATGGCTGGCAAAATGGCACGAAAAATGGCAAAAATAAACATGTTATTTAAGAAACATTTATTTTATTACAATAGTATGTTTCTTTAAATTGTCAAAAAAAAAATCTTGTGGCAAGACGCAAGAATTTGGAAGTTGTTTTTAATACACTTTAATCTAATTTTTGTTATAAAATTCTGTTTAATAAAGAAATATTTTTATAATATTTGTCATAAAATTGTTTTATCAGGGAAATCTGATTAAATAACGACGTTTAAAATTCTTGCGTTTTGAGTCTTCGATTTCTAGAATACCCCTGATTATTTCCTGTTATCACATAAAACAGTTCTATAAATGAAAAACACTCTTTCAACGTCGCGAGATGTAACTGGAGCATATTTGAACACTAAAAGTTCAGATGGAGAAAGGTTGTCAATAAATTCATCCGTCTCACTTTCATTAAATCAAAATTGTGAGAAAATCGATTAAAACACTTTTTTTAAAATTGAATATAGATTTTTCAGGAGTATTGAATAATTTACCGACAACTTTTCAACAAAATCTTTTTTACTGACATCTTGTATTATTTTCCTTAGCACGGCCAATTAAGCCAAAGCTTTCATTCATAGAAATCGCTTTCGTTTGTAACTTCAAGAGGCTTGAGCAGATGCATTGAAAGTACTTTTTACGTCCGATTTTTGCATTATTCAATTAGCATTTTTAATAGATTCTGCCTCATATTCGCTAAGCTTATTTAAAAGTTTTTTTCAAGGTTGCAAAAAGCTATTCTTTGGCTAGCTGGACCAAAAATTTCTATTTAAAAATATATGTGAAGAAATGGCAAAAATGGCATATGCCATAAAAAACTTGCCCTACTCTTCAGTAATGCAGCGAGAGAGAGGTCATTTCTTACCCGTCGTCTAATAAATACATGGCTCAGATCAACAATGACAAAAGAAAGACTATACTATTTAAATTCGCCTCACGAGGAATTCATAAATTGCTTTTTTAAAAAAATCAATTTATAATGAACTGATCTTTTATTTCATTTAACCATATTGTTCAGTTTTTTTAATATAATATACACATATTAATTTTAATAAACTTTTAAAAATAAATTTTTTACTTTTTTGTATCAAAAAAAAATTTCCCCCCCCTAAGGCTCGAGCTGGATCCGCGCCTGGAGTGTTTATACTTTGTGTGATGGTGTGAACACAAACTGTTATCTTAAATTAGATTTCTTGACAGTCGCAATAAAACTCATTAGATTTCTATTTCACAAAGTATTATGGAACACGAAAGACTTGTGAGATAGTGTAAACTATCCTTAAGCAGCAGATGCGCAAGACGAATGTTTGTATTTAACTGCTCGAAGAATATTCAAACTCAATCTATTTTTTCTCATGTTGCAATATTAAAACAATTATATATTTTGTGGTTATTTTATTGAACTGTTTATGGGTTCTTATCCAAATTATGATATTTCAATCAGGCTGAAGTTCATTCATTTTTTTATGAAGAATGGAATTTTTACAACATAAAACTAATTAAAATGTATTGATATATTTCATTCCTGGCTGCCGCGGGAATCGAACCCAGGATTTCACGGACAGGTAATCCCTTAAATGTTCCGTTTGCAACCACTCAATCTCTTCAGAGGGGTTTGCCGTTTAACACTCACAGCCATTGACGACTGTTGGCTGGCAATAGTCAAATATCAATCTTTAAATCAAATTGTATTTAACCTTTGGTAGACCGAAATTTGCTTTTAATGATTACACTGAGCTTGTTAAAAAAAACAGACAAGCTGGACACCTGGCATTAAAACGTGATTTTATTCACAAAAGTTACAAATATGGCCGTTTAATGAAATTTTTAAATTTGGTCCGTGCAGCGCCTAGGATGCCCCAAAATGGGTCAAATGTATGACCAATCCGACTTTAATTTTCATCTCAATCATTTATTTCTAACATACCTACCCGCTATCTCCATTCCTTAAGGGGGCTCCCATACAAAATGTTAAATGCAAACAAGAAATATTTTGAAGAAAAATTCCCAAAAATGCTCAGAACTCACCTTTAGCGGGATATAATGTATGACCGACCTCAATTAATGTTTTATCCTTAACATTTTCTCGAGACATACTTGCCCTTTTGACTTTTGTGAATGAAATCAAAAGTTGCTAACAGATTTTAATCATTTATGGCTTGTTTTGTTTGCAGCTTCGTTATTTATATGTCTGCAAAAAAGCATTTTCTAATTTTTTATGAATTTTTAAGAAACAAAAATTTCAAAATTTTGATAAAAAAATTATTTTTGTTTTTTTTTTATTCTTGTGTATTGTTGACCTGTTATTTATGTTGTTTTATTATTTTTTTTTCAAGCCATAATAATAAAACAGCAAAAATTATTTTTTTTCCATAAAAAAAATCATGTTTTCAAAACGACAGCGCATATTAGGAAAAAGTTTTACTTTTCTTAACGGAAATTTTATTGCAACATTTTTAGTTTTTTCAATAAGCAGCCTTGTGCAACCTCCTTCATTTTCGAAATAACGGTATATCTCGAAAAGCAGAGTTAACCTAAAAAACGGGAAGCACCACTGGATTAAGCGTACCATAATTAGGTTAAACCCCAAGTGCCCAGCTTGTCTAAAAATAAGTGTCAATTTCTAGCACAGTGGTATCTACTTTAATTGATTTACATGTTCCTTCCTCCTTCCTTCTGTTTTTTTCGTACTTTTTGTCAAGAATTCTTCTTGAAGTCCAAAGTACATTTTTCCGTTTTTCACGCTTTTTCATTAAAACAATTTTGTCTGTAAAAAAAATCATTGCTGTGGAGTCGGAGTCGTAGTACCCACAAAAACTCGGCATAAAAACTTTTTTAATATTTTTTAAAATACATTTTTTTTAAGAGATTCTGCTTTAAAAAGTTTGAAGTCAGAAAATAAGGTGCACTCTTCTTTAAATATGAGTTGGTCAGTTAAACAAATTAAATAATTGAGATAACAACTTATTTTGACAAATCTTTAAGCACTTTATGAGAATAAATATATAGATTGTATTGAAGCATGTCTTTTTCTATATTATTATGAGTGCAGTTAGTAACAAAACTGGCTCGATCCACTCACCTGACATTTGCAAAACTACTTCTTCGCATTTGCTGTAACAAAACTCGCAGGTTCACTGTTTTAACCTTTCTGTCTGAACTGCGCCAAGGTATTGTTGATGAAATAGAGTCGAATTAGAAAATTTAAGAATTTTGAGAATGCTTTTTTCTACTCATTTTGGGGAAAATTGGAGAGAAAATAAAGACTTGCAATTTTATATTTTTGTCTTGGACAATAATAATATTGATTATGGGACGAAAAAAAAAAGATTTCAATTTATTTGTCTAAAAATTCATATTTTTTATTTAATCCATCTGAGGAGATCGAGTGGTTGCGATCGAAACATGTCATGGTAACCAGCCGCCTGGGTTCGAATCTCAGGTCAGTCAAGAATAAATGATTATCAATAACAATTTTAATAAAAAATAAAAAAAAGAAATAATTTAATGAAAATTAAATTTGATGAACTTCGGCCTGATTAAAATATTAAAAATTTGGATTAAACACCATAAATAGTTCAACAAAATAACCACAATTCTAATTATTTTTTATTTTTTTTAACACTGCAGGTGGGAGATAAACTACACCACGCCACATTTTGAAAACTTTACAGCAGACCGCAAAAACATGTTCAAAATCTCAAATACTCTGTTTTTGAATTAAAAATTGTATATGACTAACATTTTTTTTATGTCGATGATATCCTTAATAAAATAACGTTATAACGGGTCCGCCATCTAACGTTTTTTTTCAACTAGTGCTTATTTCGTGAATGACAACGCTTAGCTCACGTCTGATTTGACAGATAATTAGTTTTATCCTTCCGCTGAACGAATATGGTTGTGTATACGCTTGAACAATGCTAAGTGGACCTGCGATCGACTTACAGAAGATGCCGATTTTGCCAAAAAAAATCATCTTTTCAAATGAAGCTCATTTTGATCTTGGCGGATATGTAAACAAGCAAAATTGTCGCAATTGGGGCACAGAAAACCCGCACGCATACATTGAAAAGCCGTTGCACCCAAAACGAGTCATTGTTAGGTGCGGATTTTGGTCCAGAGGCATAATTGGGCCATTTTTCTTCGAAAATGGACAAGGAGTGGCCGTTACAGTCAATGGCGTTATCGGGCAATGTTGAACGAATTTTTGTTCACAAAAATTGAAGAGGAGAATATTGGCAACATTTGAGCTTTGATTTGACACCGTTGGACTATTATTTGTGGGGTGCCGTCAAAGATAAGTGTAACGCCGACAAGCCAGAGATAATTGACGCTTTAAAGGACAATATTCGTGAAGCCATTGGTGAAATACAGCTGCACACAATCGATAATGTGCATAAAAATTGGACCGATCGTGTAGGCTACTGCATGGCCAGCCGAAGCAGCCATTTGAATGAAATTATTTTCCATTATTAACCGGAAGGATTGTTCTTTCACATAAAAAAAGAAATTTGAGAAAATATTCAGTAGTTTTTTTTATATCATTTTCAAAAAAAAAAGTTATTTGGCGGACCCTGTATAAGTTAACATAAATTCACTTATTAAATTGGACTCTTCGACATGTGTTAAACCTACAAATTATTCAAGTAACAACTGAAGGCGCATCTGCAATGTTTAAATAAAAATTGTTTACAAATTCAGTGGAAACCCACACTAAACAGACTCGTTGTCCTTTACGTCTAAGCAAGTTTGACTTGCTGTTGTTTTTAACTTTTCTATCCCGAAAACCATATAAGATATGAATTATGCGAATCCACCCACAGATTGGGGGACAATTCTGATTCCAATAGAATAAAAACGTATTTTGGTAAAAAAAAAATGTGAATTGGTGTAGTTCATCCGTCCCCTACAGAAGTACTTTTAAACTTTTTAGCATAATTTTAATAAATTAATATAAATTTCAAAATATGTTTACTTAAGCTCAATGGTTAAATTTCCTTACGGCCTACAGGGTGTTGCTAAACAAGTTCAATCCCATATGGATTGTAGCAAAACTCGTTTCTTTCTTCCGTTCGTTCTAAAATTAAATTTATTTTTTCCTAAATTTCAGTTCGTTTTAATTTTATTAATCAAGAATGGCATAACACTTCAGAATCAAAAGGGTTCAACTAATTTCGTCTATTTAATCAGGCGCTATATGTTGTTTGCATTTTCCCAAAATTCCAAAAATAAAGTGTAACGAACAAGTTTTCAATCTCACCAAGTCATATGTAATTAACTATATAAAAGCTCATTGTGCCACGTGTTACAACTAAAGGCGCAGTTAGACAGGAGTAACAGTAACAGTAACCTTACCATACAAAAGTAAAACCAATATATTTCTTAAGTCTCAGTTAGCCGGGAGTAACAGTAACGTTGCAAATCAGCTGATTCATTTTGTTGTATGTAAAGCAATTAGAACGATTAGACTTATCACTAAGATGTTACTGTAAGAAATAGATTGGTCCTCCGTTTTTACGGTAAGGTTACTGTTACTGTTACTCCCGGCTAAAATTTTACATTAGTAGTCACTATTAACAATTGAATAAAAGTGCTTACTATTTCGCCTGTCATTAGTGGCGATTGCTTCTATATACAATGCAATACAAATGTGGCAACTGCCACCATGCTTCGTCATTGTAATTGCATTACAGCTACTTCCCTAGAGGGAAGCGAACTGACACCAAAGTAGTCCCGTGATAGTTTTTGGTGGTAGGGACCGGTTACAGTTCTAACACTTTCTATGAATAATATCACTTTTACATGGGGTTGTCATTGGAGGGAGTCAATTGACACCTTTTGACCAGTCACAGATCTATTCTCAATGAACGTGCTTAGTGTCAGTTACTAAAATATAGTATTATTTCAAAACAATGTAGTATTATTTCAATAAAACAAGTCCTAGAATTAAATTCAAGAGCCAAATGTTAGAAAGTACCAAAAATTGTGTCACAGCACCGTTGAAGACTGTACTGTAATTCATTACTTTTTCTACCTTTTTGTTCTTTATAAAACAGCTATGGGATTGGTTCTTCACTGGTCATGAGTCCTTTCTTTTTGTACTTGTACTATTTTCACAAGCCCAGGACCAGTCTGTTGGACCAATTGACACAAATTTCCCGCAGGGTTATAATAATTAAATATAATCAAAATAATATGTTAAATTGCGCTTTTATTGAATAATAAGTTATAATTGAAATACATAAAAATTTAAAAAATGTATAGAGTTCAGAATTTCTGATAACCTTGAACCTGGTAAACCTTGAAGAAAATTTTAAAAAATCCAAAAAAACCTCATAAAAGATTTGAAATTTCATAATGTTTTTATTAAATTCTACAGAACTCTAAAATTTATTCAGTGAGTCTGAATTTCATTCTAATCAAAAAAAAAAAAAAAAAAATAAAATTAAAATAGTTATTAAAGAAATAAAACCGAAAAAGTCTTCCGGGTGGGTATTGGTAAAGCGAAGCTGCTTAACCTTCCAATATTATTCCAATAACTTTACTGTCCTTTTACAAAAATCTTTTAACTATGACTTAACAAACTTAATAAAACATCTGTTTATCTCTAAAAACCTGTGTCAGATATCTAAATACGTGCATTCTTTTTTTGTACATGACAGACAATTCACCCTGAGAATCAGGGTTAGAGTAGGATTCGGAGTCGGAGTTGGACGACTCTACAACCATACAAAAAAATCGAAAACATTTTTTTATGTTTGAGAAAACAAATAAATTCGGGCAAAAATTAACAGATTTCCTACATTTTTTCTATTCACACAATTGTACCTATATGCCTTAAAGAAAACGCAAAAATAAACTTAATTATTTTCCATATACATATAATTTTTTTGGCCGGATTTTGTTTTGAAAAAAAATCGCTAATATTTCAACAGTTGCTTTTTTTTAATTTTTTCGGGAATTTTTATTTACAAATTACTTTTGCACAAATTCGCGAACATAAAATTTCTGTGTTCTTTTATAAAAATTCTTTTAAAACTTTTATATTTAAGTACTTATAGCATCCAGTTTATCCATTAACTACTTCATCTATTAACTTTTTGTTTAGCAAACTACTTCTTTTATGAACTTTTTTTTATAAACAGGTCGTAAAAGAACTAGTTATCAAAAGGTTGAGTTCAGTAACAAACTATGTATGTATTATTAAAAAATTTTTTCATAAAAAAACTACTACATCAAGCTTCTTCACGAAATACAACTTTAATAAAGTTTATAAAATAACTAGTTTTTTAGGGAAAAGAAATCATTAAGGATAAAAAAGTAGTTAATAAAATACATTTTTTCCTTATTTTAACTGTTGATTTTTTCACTTTCGCTAAAAAATAAAAGTTGTTTTTTTAAAGCCCGATAGAACTTAAGAATGGGTTAGCTGTCAAACGAACTGCCATACTGCGGTCACTTTTTGGCATTTATAATTTTTCATTTACCAAAAGTAAAAGGGTATAAGTGTATAAGTTTGTCGTTCCGTTTGTAATTTATACAATATTGATCTTTTGTGTTGTTTTCAGAATGCGAGCGTTTAACTTTATGCCATGTTTCCACGATACGTTGTCCGCTCTCTATTCATGCTTCACATTCCAATCATGAACGAAGCAACGGCTTCGCCATACAAAATTTTGAGAGCGAAGCAAGTAGATTCAATATGAATCTACTTGCGAATGTCTCTCTTCTCCAATTTGTATCGCAAGTTTATCTGATCTAGCTGTAAAAATCGATTGTTTCAGAGTTGTCAACTCGGTTCGTTTCGCACCAGTTTCGGTGCTTTTTTAAATTTGTTCAACGATTACAATAATGATGAAAATATTAACTTAATTAGTTTGGAATAATTTTTATAAATTTTTGATCTCTTTTTAAAAAGTTTTAAACAAGATTTATTAATTAATTTTCGAAAATGTATACAAAGTTGTTTATTTTTTTATAAAGTTTTGTGTTTTTCTTGTTTAACTATGTATAATGTAAAAGGCTGTTTAATTGTTATAATTTTAAATATGAAAATATAAAACTTCTAAAAAAAATAAATTTTTTAATAAAACGATAAATACTGAACTATTGTTAATTTTGAATCCCTACTAGATATTTACAGTTGATCTCTTAAAAAAAATGTATATATTTTATGTAAGTAAAAAAAAAAATTATCTTGTACATATGAATACGCAGTCGAATTCATCAAGGTAAACTCGTCGGTTCAACAATTACAACTCTAACAAAAATAACAGGAATTTTGTTAGTTTAACAAATCCAATTTGTCAAAATTGTTGTTTACAAAAAGTGTGATGAAAACGTAAATAATAAATGAAATAAATTTTATTGATTGTTTTCATATTTTAATTTGTGTTTCTCAAGATTTTGAAAATGTTGGAACAATTTAAAGGGAATAACTAATATATAAGCTATTGAAAAACAAGTAAGTATAGATACTTTGTAATCAATTTTAATAAAAGTTTCACAACAAAAAAGTTTTTTCTAAAAAAATTTTAACTTCGACAATTTAATGTATGTAATTAAAACAACACAATTAAAAAAGAACATTTTTGACAAATGGGATGTAACAGCTGACGAGCAGTTGCTCTAAAGAGTTTGCCTTGTATAAATACAAACTAATTTGTGTAATTTTTTTATGTTTTTTAAGTTTTATTTATTCTTTCTAAAAACTCTGAATTGTAAAGACTGTTTTATTGTTATACAGTAGAATCGCGAAAAAAACCGAAATATTCCAAGTGTTGTCGAACTATTAAATTTTCTAAGCGGGATTTAATTGTAAAAAATGCACAAATAATCAAAGATTTTTCCAAAATAACACACCTAATTTATTTAAATTACTTATTTTTAATAAATTAACTTAGATTTAATTTTCACCGGCTGGCTTAAAGCGCACAATTCTTCTTGAACTACAATTTGCGATTCTACTGTATTTTTCATATATAAATATTATGCAAAATAATTCAATAAATATTTTAAATAAAAAAAGTCTAAAATTGCTGCGTTTTTTCACCATATTGGTGCGTTTTGAAAATGCTAAGTTGAAAACGCTGATTTGTTTATTAAAGACAACTGTCAAAACGAAGCAAGTAGATAAGTCGTATAAACACCGTGATTCATTAACATGATTCAGAGAGCGAAGCAGGTGATTCAAATCGTCGTGGAAACATGGCATTACATTTAAAATAAAAACAAATTTTGAACTTTTGTGCTCGCGTTCTTATAACAGGCAGTTACACTCTATAAAGTACAGGTATATGTTCATACCTACATATGTATATTATGTGTCCTTATGAGTAGCGAAGGTAATTTAACGATGTCCATATGTCCGTTGAAATGGGTTTGCCGAAGATCCCAGATATGATGGGACTGGTGTTTATATATGATCGGTCTACAAATGGCTGAGATAGGAGCAGAAAACCTTGACTGCCTCTAATTTTACCCATAAATCCCTTGTTGTTAACACTATAGATTTCTTAATACCTATCTGAAGAACGACAATAGATAAAGTTTCCAACCTCCGACAAAATGTGGAGGGATTGCAAAAGTGGGCGTGGCATAAAATAGATTTATTAATATCTAAAGAACGATATTGAATATCGCACCATGGTAAAGGGTAAAGATATAAAATTCGGCATATCAAAAAATAGCACTCCTACCTGTCTCTTTAATATTTTTTTTTAAATTTTACGTGCTGCCCATATGGCGGAAATAGTTTTTAAATGTTAAGGCGATGGATTGATCTTTCGGTCAAAATCTAGTTTTTTGTAATATTTTATACCTACAATTTCAAAATCTTTCGAACTTAAGAAATTTCACCATACCTCACTGCTTAATGAATTAAAAATAATTATGCTATTTTTAACCTGTTACTTAAGGGCGTTATACCTACCTAAACTGTGCAGCCCTGCCATGATAAGTTGGTATTTTGTTTTGAAAAATTTCAAACAATAATTAGATCAGGGAATCATTTTCGTAAAACACTTAAGACTTTGTGGGATAGTACCTACCTGCCTATATTACGTCCTTTAATGTCGACATAAATTTGATAAAAAAAAATAAACTGTCCGATTTCGGTTTTCAATAATTTTTTTTAAATAATAAAACGTTTGATGTCACAGTTGGTTAACAAAGCAGATACAATTATGTACAATTAATACATATATACATATTTACATACAAAGTAACAGTCTCTGGCCTCCATATTGATAGACCTTCCGTGGCCCTCATAATTAAAAATATCAAAGTTTTAACAAATTTTTTTAAATCAAATAAATTTAATAAGAGAAAATAAAATCGTTTGCTCTCCTATTTTGTTTACAAAAAAAAGTTTTTTATGATGCAATTCGCGTGAAATAATAAGTAAATCAAAAAATAGTAGACCCACCCTGCAAATGCTAGGACTAGTCCAAACACGCGTGTAAAATGTAGCCCACAAGGGACTAGGACTAGTCCAAAAGTAACCCATTGTATACACAAGAGGATAAGTGTTAACTTCGTTTAAAAACGAAGACATGTCGTAAAAAAACGAAGTCATGTCGTCTCACTACAAACACCTTTTAACAATGACATGGACCATGCATGCATTACAGTGGACCAGTCCATGGAGTAGTCTATTTAATCAAATTGTATCAGTTGGACCAATATTATTTGCAGGGCAACTACAGCAACAACAACAACAAAAATTGCATTTAACTTAAAATAAACTACAACAACAGAACAATTTAACCACAATTTGTGTTGTGCACTTTTATTGTAAACACATTTAGACGCACATACCCCCAGCAAATAAAAGGACTAGTCCAAACACGCGTGTAAAATGTAGCCCACAATGGACTAGAACTACTCCAAAAGTTACCCAAACGTATGAGAAAAATATGGTCTATTTAACATTACGATGTCCTAGGGCAGGACCATATTACCCAGCTTTGGATTACAAAGGAGTAGTTTTAAAACTCCATTGTATACACAAGAGGTTTAGTTTTAACTTCGTTTAAAAACGAAAACATGTCGTTAAAAAACGAAGACATGTCGTCTCACTACAAACAGTTTTAAACAATGACATGGTCCATGCTTGTATTACATCGAACCAGTCCATGGAGTAGTCTATTTAACCAAATTGGATCAGGTTTTCCAATATTATTTGCAGGGCGCGCACATACTCGACCAACAGTCAAACACATGCCAAACAAATTCAAACTAAATGAAATGAACTGCTGAAACGGTAGCAGCAACAGCAACTACTGCTGTTCGTACAACAAAATAATTGCTCATGTTGAAAAAAAAGTTGGGAAAACTCAAAATAAAAATCAACAAACTAACTTACTAAATGCAATGAAATAATAATCTTATACAAACTAATAATGAGGAGGAGAAGAAAAAACTAAAATAAAATAAAAACCAAAATACCAACAGCAACAACAAATCTACAGCAACCCCCACCACCAACTAAAATCAAAGCAACAACAATTTAAACTAAAATAATAACATCAACACGGTCACAAAATAACAAAAAAAATTAAATCAGTGCAGGGTCTTAATAGAAATGCATCTTAAAGAGAAAATTTAAACAGTGTTTTTTGAATTACATTGTAACCCCGTATTTATATACTATTATTAAATTTAACAAACGTTTATTAAAGCAAATTTTCATACAAAATTTGTTTTGTAAACCTTTATTAAATTTAATCAATTTTTAAAGATACCGGCGTTTGTGTTTACGGTTCGAAATGTCAACCATTCCTAACATGGGGTCTTCACCTGACACTTTTTTATCATACCAAACGTCAAAGAAAATATGTATAACAACAACTTTAATATTTTTGTCAGCGTTTTTTTATATGAAGTTTGACGTTTTTTGTGGCAAAACACTAATAAATCAAAACAAATTGTTTCAAACTCTTACCCCGGGTCTCCACGTAGCAATATTTATTGCGGCAAACGTCAAATTTGATTGCTCCATAAAATTTGCGACGTATAGACCGCATATTGCCATGAGTGGCAATCCATTGCGCAATGATTGCTCTTCTTATTGCTTGAGCAATTATTGCTTAGCAATCTGCTGTAAAATCAGCTGTTATTTATCTGACATTTAATTTCTCTGACGTTTGTTTATGGCAAAGCAATTTCACGTGTTCTCCAGCAATACAGCCAGCAATTATTGCTCCATTGTTCTGTCATTGTTCTGCCGACGTTATTGCTTGTACTTATCAATAAAAATTGCTACGTGGAGACCCAGCGTTAAAATCAGTTGGCGGTTCGGCAACACTCATAGTTGAATTCGCCTTGATCAACACCGATTCAAAAGAAATCATAATATGCAGAGATTTAGGAAGTTAGTGACTTACGCCCGTATTTATAAAATTTTTTTAACATTTAATAAAGGTTTACAAAACAAATAATGTATGAAAATTTGCCTTAATAAACGTTTGTTAAATTTAATAATCGTTTATAAATACGGGGGTTAGGAGGTAAGGACATTAAGAGATTATTTAGATTTTGGAACAAAATTAAAAATTTAGTTGTGGCCACCACATTTAGTAGCCACAGCTAAGATAACCTAAACAAAAGTGTTAATTTGAATTGTATTAGAAGAATTTCAACCAATTGTAGTAGGGAATGTAAGAAAAGATTTCTCTCTGTTTATTGTTGTTGTTTTTGTTTAAGCTTTGATATTGTTACAAGTAAAGCTGTTGCTTATAATTCTTATTCGCTTAACAGTTTTATTTGTTTAATTTCTTTAGTTTTTCTAAAATCTTTGGATGAAGTTTCCTTACGATCTGGCCCAAGGTCTATCCAATAGGTCTGCTTAAGAAGCCAGATGTTTATTTGGTTTTTTCCTCAACGATATCAAAAGTTGTTTACATTTTCTTATACGTGTATAATTTTGTTTACTTTTTTGGTTTTTTGCCACACATACATGCACACAAAACACATTTTTCCTTTTGTTTTGCCTATGTAGTAGTAAGATTTTGACAGCGGCGAGGAATTTTACACAAACAAAATACCTGTTGTTTTTTGTATTGTTGTATTGTTGTAGAAGTAAGCAGACCTATTGGATAGGCCTTGATCTGGCCTAAGCAATCAGTGAAATGCACATAGGAATAGCTTACACCTTCAACAATAAATTTTAGTGTTTCTATCAAGGACTACAATTGGGAATAAGCCCGATAAACAAAATCTTTTGAATTAAAAATTTTTGTATTCCCACGAAATTACTTTGATAATATTAATACAAAAAGGTATTTCTGTCTGGGTTCCCACTATAAAAGTTTTATTAAAAAAAAAATGGGGGCAAATTATGGCATTCGATATCGATCGAAATTCGCTTTAAAAAATGTATTGTATTAAATGCCGTAAGTTTCCCCCTTTGCATATCGGTGAGAGGAGAGCGAAGAAAAGCATGTTCTCCTCCCATTCTCACCACGGATGTCAGATTTTTTTGAGCTCCATTGCCAAACCGGATGTCAGAAATCGCCGAAAATCGCCATACGTCAAATTTGTTCAGTTTTCGCACTTTTTTTTTGTAATTAAATTTTGCATACATTTCAAATTAGTAATGCTAACAAAAAATGATAAAGTGTTAAAAAAAAAAATCGCTGAAAAAATATAAATGTAAAAATAGCCAAGTAAATCGCCAGTTGTATCAAAAACCCACCGCCAAACACGTTTCAAAATCGCCACGTTTGGTGAGAAATCGCCATATCCGACAGCCCTGCTCTCACCAACAAAGTCAAACTTTACGAAAGAAAACTGTGAACCCAAACTTTGGAAAATTTAGTTGACTGTACCACATTTGTTTGTTACAACTAAAATACATTTGAATTGTTGCATTTTAATCAATTCATTCTTTCAGATCGGTGTTTTTCTAGTCATAAATTTGTAAGAGTTTAATTTTTGTTTTAATCAAATGCAAATTGTAGGCTTTCATGTATTGCCAACATTGACTAGTTTTATTTATATTTAAATGTTGTTGTTGGCTATAAATTACCCAGCAAACTAACAGGGTTTAGTTAAACTCAAATTGTGAATGATTTAAAATTAAAATTTAATTTAGGGAAAGTGTTAAATATTACAGGATACATGAAGCGCTTTTTTTATAAACAACCCCCCTTGATATACATTGTAAACTAACAGGGGTGTACTGGAAATTGCAAACGCAAAACGCAAGAATTTTAAAAGTCGTTTAAACAAAACGGATTTTTAACCAAAAATTATAAGAACTAGGTTTAAAGTTTGTTAAAAGCAACTTCCAAATTCTTGAGTTTTGCGTTTGCGATTTCCAGCACAACCCTGTATAACTTGATTACATAACGGACAAGGTTTTCCGCACCTTCGCTACATATATTGAACTAACTTTAAAACGGTTCCCCATATTCAGTAAAAAAAAATCAAAATTCGTCAACAATATTGGCCCATATTCATAGTCAAAAATAAAGTCGACTTTTTTAAAGTATATTTTCAAAACAATGGTGTTCACATGCATTTAAAACCGGTTTTTATTTAAAGTCGACTTTATTTTTGACTATGAATATGGGCCATTATCTTTAAGCCGTATTTTTAATTTGCCAAGTGGTTTCAGAGATATCGTTGAAGTTTGTTTTGAAAAACAAGAAAAATGTGAGTGTTTGCTGCTGTTCTATTTATGGAAATTTTTCCATCACATAAAAACGAGATACCTTCCCTTAATTGTGATTAAAAGCGAAACGTGGTTATCGATTTTTATGATCTATGCAGAGTTGTTATATGTGACAATTTTTGTAATTTTGACGAATTTTTTGAGAAAATATAGTAAAATAACGATTGACGATTTTTTTTTACTAAAACTTATAGTGTTATCACGTTTTCCTAGCACCAATAAACCACTTACAAGAAATATTAACAATTATATTGGGAACAGTCCAAAACGTAAATATCAATTTTTCGAAATACAAAAATTATTGGAATTTACAGGGGTGTGCTGGAAATCGCAAACGTAAAACGCAAGAATTTTAAAAGTCGTTTTAAAATAAGATTTCTGTAATAAAAGAATTTTATGACAAATATTTCCCTATAAAACAGGATCTTAAACCAAAAATTATAAGAATTAGGTTTAAAGTTTATTAAATACAACTTCCAAATTCTAGCGTTTTGCGATTGCGATTTCCAGCACACCCCTTTTAAACAAAAAACAAAAATTCTTCCCCCATCACAAATCAGGTGGCTTTCATTAGAATCATTAGTAATTCAAATTCTACAATTATATGAATGCCATCGATACAGCAAAAAAAATATACACTAGAGCCCGATTTGCGGCATTCCTATTTGCTCCGCTTTTTTAAAATTAGTTAAATCCGCTTTGCGTTTTTATGATTTTAATTTGCGTCGCTACATACAATTGCATTTGTTCGCTGAAGTCATAATCACATGTGAAGAATTTTTCTATTAGTGTTTAAAAAGGCGAATTCCCAATTTTGTTAGGAAAGTTTTTCTAAAGCTACGGTCACACTTATTAAATATTTGACGAAAAAAACGGGACCAACAAGCAAACTTAATATTTATTTCCTTCAATTCAAATATTTATTTAGATTAAAATACCACATCTTACAAAAAACAATTTTTTGCTATGTCTAGTAGTAAAATTAGCTTGATTTGTAATATTAAGACCATTTTAAATCTCAATAACTATTACCAAAAGAAGGGGTTACGCTTATTTGGTCAAATATTTAATAAGTGTGACCGTAGCTTAAGTATAGTTGCGTGTAAGAAAGTAAGAAGTGTGTTCTTAATAAGAAGTTGTGTAGAAAATGAGTGCAAAGCGAAGAGACAACCGGATTTGAACTTCGCTTTTCATAAGTACCCAGAATATATAAGCATACTTTAAAGGGTGTAGGATCAATATTGTAGAAATTACAAACGGAATGACAAAGTTATATAAACCCTTTTACCTTCGGTGAAGGGTATTCATATAACGGAGGTGTCTTAATTCGATTTTACCCTGCCTTTACACATGCAAGTAATTACTTGCAAGTAGGCTATACGTATTAACATCGAAAATGGCGACGAAATAGTCGAATCTCATACAAGTTGCATGCATGTTTACACAGTCAAGTGAAAGTTCCTTATAAATCAGAGTTACCAACATTTGGCATTAAAAATTATTATTTTTTTTTTAAATTAGATTGATGTTTAAAAATTAAATTAATTCTCTTCTTTTTATGTATGTATGTATATGCAAAATAATCAAGAAATATGCTTAAATATTTTTTAAAAAAGTTAAATCTATAATTATTATTTCCGCAATCAAGTAAATTTGGCAACACTGTTTACGTTTTTGACATTAACGTGGTGCAAGTGTCAAAATATCACTGTATTCAGAAATTTCTTGCAATTTGAGCTGCAAGTTGTCTGCAAGTACGAAAAATGCGATGGCGTTATTAAAAAAGTGTGAGTGTATTGAGTATTTAGCAATGCACTTGTCAAATTTCCCACTGCAATATCATGTTGTGTAAACACAAAAAAAAAATTTGATTCTGTAAATGTCATATGAAATGAGCAATGTAAAATTTGTCAATTAGAGCGTGTTCTATTTTGATCTGGCAAGTTATTTGATTGTGGAGGCATTTATTAATTTTTATTTATTTATTTGCACATATTTTTAAAAAAAAACTTAACTGAAATAAAATAAAAAGTGAATAAAAGTATAAATATGTAAATAATTTGCTGTTTTGTACGATTTTAGGTTATGTCAGATGAAACCAAAAACGAACGTGTAAAAGCAAAATTTATAAACCTTCTGTATTTGTCAACTTTGACAGACATGTGCAATAACAGATGGATTTTACATCTGACAAACCAGCTGCAAGATACAGATCGTGTAAAAGCACCTTAAGTCCGGCGGGCAACCATATTTTAAATACATTTGATATTTACGCCTGAGAATTAATAGAAAAACTAAAGGTGGAGGCATTGATGCGTTCCGAACAATATTTTTGTCCGGAGAAATTTGTTTTTACTAAGAGTGCTCTGCAGAACGATTTACCCACTTCGGAAAATTTAACGGGATAAACAAAGCTACCATATGGCTTACAGATGTATATAATTCTACAGATTGGTAGCACAACTAGTGCTCATATTGAATTGTTTTCTTAAACTTAAAAAGGAAAGTGATTTTATTATTTTTAATTTTTTTATTATAAATTTTTTTTTAATTATTCAGAAAAACAACAATTGTTTTAATATAAATGCAAAAACCCTATATGATGTTGCAGCTCAAGTCAACTTTTATGAAAAAATTGAAAAAAGTGGCATCTCAGTTCATTTTGTTCTAAACAAGAATTCAAATTAAACCAATTCAAGGAAAAACTTGCCGAACAAATCTACTTCTCACTCTCAAAAGCCGTCAAATAAAATATAAAAAAAAATTTCTCCGGACAAAAATATTGTTCGGAACGCATGGGTGAATCAAACTTAACTAACTGCCAACTTCACGATGTCGAAAGAACGCTTTCTTTCGCACAAATACATTTGAAACAAAAACAAAGTTTTTGGAATTTGTTTTTGTTTTAAATGCAGTTGTGCGGGTGAAAGAAAGAGTTTTGTTTTCGCATATAGTGAAATAGAAAGTAAAACAATTTTCGAAACATTAAACGTGTACAAATGGAGTTTAAAATCATTTTTAATTAGAGATTAAATCAACGTGTTTGCTTGGTTTACAAATATATGTTTATATGTATGTACCCACTTACTATTACATGTGTAATAGATTTCATGACAATTACGTTTACGAGTAAATAAAAAATTTTTATATGCTTAAATTTTGTTTTTTTTTTACAATCTGTTCATTTGAAATTTTTACTTGCAATTAGTTTACTGCTGATTTATTTCGCTGTGCTTTCCAAAAGTACAACAACAACGAATTCTTAATTTACAAAACCCAGTAGTTCTTAAACCGCATTCTGTACACTTGTAACTTCTCTAGCAAGAAGAGAAAGGTTATGTGAATATTCACCTTAAAATATAGCAGAATTTTTAATAATCCCTTTCACCAACTATTCGATTGCATCGAAACTTTGCCTTCATTAGCATTTAGTATTGAATAAATTTAAAATAGTCGTTATAGATTTTTTTAAACATTTTAGGTTTGGCACAAGTGCATAATGAACATTTTTCGGATATAAAATTTTGAAATCTTGCAAGTCCGATTTTTGAAAAACTTTTTAGGTAGTCTATTTAATTCAATTTTGTTTGAGGCTCAACTTTTGAATAAAATTGATGATTTCTAAAGTCTGTGGTTACCATAAGTTCGAATAAGTTCTCCAAAGATATATTTAGGCTTATATTACATCCTGTTTAAAAATATACTAAAACGAATTAAAAACAAAATAAAAATTTTAAAATAATTCCCAAAAAAAACTCTTTCGAAATTGCCCACAACTGTAAAATTTTAGTATTTGAGCAATGTTTTCCTCCTTTTTTTTTGAGTACTATCGGGAACACTATAAAACACACACACACGTTCACTCTCAAATTTGCATTTGCACTTACGCTCTTAAAAACTCACGAACGTTTTAGACGATTTAGAGGTGAATGGAATCGCAAAATGCAAATAAATGACAAACAATTCAGTGGCGCCAAATTATAAATTGTGTTTTTGTTATTTTTTTTTAACTTAAAGTTATGACACAAATAAAACAAAAATAATCATTATTTTGCAAAAATACTTAATTTTTTGTTAAATATATTGTACATAGTTTTTGTTTGCCATAATTTAGAAGGTAAAGTAGACGATAATGAGGACGAGGCATATCTACACTTGAGCTTTTAATTGTTAATTGTAAATTCGGCATACTATTTTTAGAGATATTCACTTTTTGTTTTTTAATTTGTGCTGTAGGCAGCATAGATTTTTATTTTATTATTAAATTTATGAGTTTACAAAAAAATGCATTGTTGGTAACAATCTTCAAACAGTTAGATGGAATCAAGATGATTAAATCAAAAGCTGACAAGCGTTTTTATGGGAGAATTGTATAAAAAATTTGAACATTTTAAGAAACTGCTTCAAAAAAAAATCGCCTAAATTTAAAAATCGCCAAAATTTAAAAAAAATTAAACTAGAAACAACAATTAAACAATAGTTAGCTAAAACTGGAAGAATTTATAAAACTAAATTTGTAAAATAATCTATTCGATTATTAAAACTTGATTAAATAATAAAAAAAAATTTTTTTAAAAAACGCTTATTTTAACAAAATAAAAAGAAGCATAATTTAAATATCAAAAACTTCAATTAAAATAAAAAAAAACTAAGAAATATTCGGTTAAACCAGAAAAAAATCACAATGACTAAATAAATCGAAAGAAAAGGAATTAATGCAAATGTTTATCAAAAAAATCGCTAAAATTATAGAAAACTTAAATATAAAAAAAAAGAAATTAAAATTATTAAAAATCAAATTTTATCTAATTCTATTAGAAAAAAGCGTTAAGAAAAAAAAACATTTTAACAAACCTTTGTTTGTAGTCAAAAAGGCAAAAAGGTCTTAAGTCAAATTAGTTTCAAATTCTTAATAGGGTTTGATTGTTTTTTCCTTTTTCGTGTGGTGTTAATGCCTTTAGTCTAAGTGTGACCGTAGCTTAATACAACTGCTTCGATCCTAAATATTTGCTTAACGATAAAAAGGCAAATCAATAATTCAAATTTAACATTACGAAAAAGTACAGTTTCTGACTTAAGACCTTTTTGCCAACGTTCAAAGTAATATTATTTAATTAAATAAAACCGTTAACAAATTGCCAAAAACTAAAACAAAAGTTTTATAAAAAAAATTCGCTTCTATAGAAATGAGTGCAAAAAAAAAACAATTCTATTGAAGAATCATGAAAAAAAATCTATAAATCTTAAAAAAACTTGTTGGAAAAATCACTGAAATAAAAAGGCATTGCGAAATGTGGCCTTTTTAAATTTAGCAAAAAAAATTCCAATATAACCCAAACTTAAGGCTATATTTCATGGCTGCCAGCAAAATCGCCCAAAGCAATATGTGAAAAATTCGCCTAAACGTAAAATGGCCCTAATAATAATAATGGAAATTTTATCCAAAAACCGTAAAAAAGTACCAAAAACTTATGAAAAATCCCTCAATTTTTACTTTTAAATTTTTATTAAATAACTCTTACAAAGTCGTTTTAAGCCTACATATTTATTTGGGTTGGGAACATACGCCCGGAACTTAAAGTCACGAATCCAAAATTCCGAATTTCCATATCCGTACTCGTCAACTTAAGGTTTTCTGCATAGTCGAATAATTCTAGTTTTTGTTTTAATAATTGGGCGATAGATAGCATCGATGAGCCTTCGGCCAAGTTCAAGGATTTTAATTTTAATAGTATAACAAACACCGGCTTTACTAGCTGAAGGTCCTCTGCATAGTCAGCCGAGTGAAAGGATTTGCTCCTCTTTGTGTCATTAACATGGTTCCAAAGTAAAAATTGAGATTTTATTTGGGACCATTTTTCATTCCTTGGTATTGGGGTTACTTCTTATTTCTCTAAGGCCCGTTTTCACAACTTTCCGATAGCTAAAGGTAGGTTTTTATCGGCAGTATAAAGAGTCTTCCATTATTACAACTTTACTTTAACCTACCATATAGGATAAACCTCAATTTACTTTATCGCTTAAGGTTTAATTAAAGTATAAATAACACAGTGCAACACAAAAAAAAAACCATATACGGACAATAAATAGCCATAAAGGACCAAAAAAGACCCGTGTCTCCCAGTTTTGCCGAAAGTCATGCACTTTTTTTATGGGCCCTTAAAGATTTAGGGCATCGCACAGTGCGGAATTCAGGAAGTTTAGCGGAACTTTATTAAATTTTTTAAATACATAAAATGCATAAGATTACTAATTATTGCGGTTGATTAATATCCCACCTCAAAAACCTCATACTCAGTTTGGGGATTTACCCTGCGAAACAACTCCAAAATACACCTGAAAGTTGCATTTCTTATTCAGTTATACTTTTTGCATACAGAAAGATTTTCGAATTGTTTCAGTTAATAGAGTGGTACATACAAACGGCAGTGCAGTAGGCCATGATTTTTAAATAATTTATTTTATGAAAAAATTGTCAATTATTGGCATTTAAATAATTGCAAAATCGTTTCGTACTCGTGTGTGATTTGTTCGTTAAAAAAGTGATTTTTAAGAAGTAAGTAAATTTATTTTTTTAGATTCGTTGGAGACTTTAAAAGGTGATACCGCATAATACCATCTTAAAACCCACAACATTTTAAAGATATGTTTTTCCTCTATTGGGAACACAAAATATCTTCTGCGATATTTTGTGATCTTCTTTTAAATTAAACTTTTTCCAGAATGACTTTGCAAATTTCATATAACTGCATTTTCTAAAAGTGGAAGGAAGAACCGACATCGGACGCCATCATTGGTTTTGTTTTGGAAAAATAGGCTTACCAGTGCTAACATCTGACGCTCTGTGCAGTTTAAAGGCAGCTGTTCGTGCGCTAGTTTGTAAAATACAAAAAAGCTGGTGGGAATCCAGTCGAAATTTAGCATAATTTCTAAAAAAAATGCAACTCAAAGACTTAAAAAAGCACATTTATTTTTATTAAAAATTTTACAAAATCACAAATAGAACTGGTTTACATGGTTTAAATAATTAAGTTCCGCTAAACTCAAGAAATTTTGCACTGTGCATCGGTGTCATTTTTGCAAAAAAGTGATCATTTTCTCAGGCTCATATCTTGCAAACCGTTCGGAATATTTACTAACCCTTTGACACAAAGTTGTAGCTCTTGCCATAAATAACAAAAAATCAAACAAAAAACTTCATCTTCAAGATCAAAATCGCAAAAAACTTAAAAAAATTCGATTTTTTTTACCTTTTTTCCCTGTTCAGGTCCATAGGTAGCAAACCGTTCAAAATTCAAGAAAACAATCAACCACAAAAATGTACCTAAGATCTAAATAAACAACTTTCTAGAACTTATTAACTTCCTAAGGATGATTCCTAACACCGTTTAGTTAGCGCTTAGGTAGCCGCAAAAGTGAAAAATTTCCCGAAAATTTTACTGTGTGTAATTTTGTAAGTCATTATAATCGACCACTTTTTATAAGGCCGGTTAAAGTCTACTTTAAGCTATCTGTAAGTTGTTAAAACACCCCAAAAAATAAATGCGGAAATAATCAAAAAGAACAAAAAATACCCTTAACTTACATGTTTTTGCCTTTCATATAACGTCTTGGGGTCATTTTTCATTAAGTACAATACAATACAATATTAACTGGGGTCACACTTCGCGGCACTAATAAAACGAACTCAAAAAGATCATTCCTTTAAAGTGGAATTGAAAAAACTTATAAACATCGGAAATTGCATTGAAAACATTGAAAAAAACTTACAAAATCGCCAAAAATAAAAAAATCGCTTTAATGGAAACCAAATTTAATAGGACATAAAAAACGTTATAAAACAAAAAATTAAAAAAACCGCCTAATAAACCACAATATTAAAAAAAAGGAAAATTAGTTAAAAAATATGAAAAAAATAATTCAAATTTTTTTAATTAAATAAAAAACGGATAA
Source organism: Pollenia labialis (assembly GCA_949318255.1). NCBI lineage: Eukaryota > Metazoa > Arthropoda > Insecta > Diptera > Polleniidae > Pollenia > Pollenia labialis. The sequence continues at coordinate 152,426,763 of OX439140.1, read as the reverse complement.
GCTACAACATCGTCTAAGGGTGCTTCCAAAGTAACGGTCGTTACCGATTTTCCGAAATTTTTTAAATAAAATTCCAACCTACCCAAATATGCCAAGAGGATTGCTCCAGATCATTCCTTTAAAGTGGAATTGAAAAAACTTATAAACATCGGAAATTGCATTGAAAACATTGAAAATAACTTACAAAATCGCCAAAAATAAAATAATGGAAACCAAATTTAATAGGACGACGAAACAAAAAAAAAACGCTAAAACTTAAATTTTACTAGCAAAAAAATAGTAAAAATTTCTTATATAACAAAAAATTAAAAAAACCACAATATTAAAAAAAAAATTAAAATTAGTTAAAAAAAAATAAATTCAAATTTTTTTAATTAAATAAAAACCGGATAAGCTACAAAATCGTCTAAGGGTGCTTCCAAAGTAACGGTCGTTACCAATTTTCGGAGATTTTTTAAATAAAATTCCAACCTACCCAAATATGCCAAGAGGATTGCTACATTTTGTACTTACGAAAGTTCAAACAACGGCAGCAACTGAAAGAATTCATAAAAAATGTAACTTCAATACTTTTTTTGATTATTAAAAAAGTAACGGTCGTTACTTTATAAATGTGCTGTTTTATCTGTCGGAAGCAAACATCATGTATTGTAAAATTTTGCGCAGGACATGTCAAGTAAAATATCTGATTAAAATCTTTGAAATGTTTTGTTTAAGGAATGGCTTTATTTTCGAACCAAAGAAATCAGTTTCCAAAAAAAAAATTATTTTTTTAAAAGTAACGGTCGTTACATTACAAAAAGTTTTTTTGTGTTTGAATTCACTTATTATGGGTAACTCAAAGTAGCATATTTTTGTTAGAATAAAGAAAATTAAAATTAATCTTTCGGAAAATGACATTTACATTTATTTTGTATAATTTTAGCGGAAAAAAATTCAACATAAAAATTTCATTTTTGCGCTATAAGGGGTCATTTTCTGTGGAAACACAACTAAATAACTTAAATAGTAGTTAATAAAAGTCGAACGTAAATATTATTTCTTCCTCTAAGTTACTATTTACTATCTCATTGAAGAATTTGTCAAAGTAAAAAAAGCAAAAATCGCCCAAAAAATGTTTCTAAACCTTGGTAAAATTTAATAATTATCCCAAAATCGCCCCAAAAAATGGGAAATATTTTTTATGCAAAACACCCAAAATTTATATTAAAAATTTTTAGGCTATTTTAAGCACATTAATTTGGGCGATTTTACTGGCAGCCTTAAAAAACAGTTTAAAAAATCGCCAAAATTACAAAAAAATTACTGAAATGGGGAAAAAATTGAAAGGTCGACAAAACTGCAAAAAACGTCAAATCTTCAAAATATATAATTCTAATTTTTTAATTTGATAAAAACAATTAAGCTAAAAAAAAACTAAATAACTTATACAGTAAGTCTAACGGAATTATTATTTCTTTCTCTATTTTTTTTTTTTGACGAGTAAATTAATTTTTCATTTATTTTGTTTAGCAGATTGTAAAATAGTACAATAAATTACTGGTTGTTTAAAACTTTGAAATTTTTTTCAAACTGCTGTTACACCCCCTTTTTGCCACTTTCCTATGCATACAATTTTGAAATAGAATTAAAAGAAAAAAAAATTCGAAATTAATAGAGTATAATGATAGAGTAAAATTTTTAAATGTTTATTGTCTATTTATAAATTCATTAAAAACAAACTTTTAATTTATTTACGCATTTTACATTTGAGCAATACGTTCACACACACACAAATGACCGTATTTGTTTGTTTTGTTACTTTTTGTTGTCGTTGTTGTTGTATCTTTTGTTTGTTACATTTTTGAAGTGCATCTCATAAAAGTGAGTTGAGTTGTTGCTTTAAAGCATAAATAATCATTCTAATGGAAAAATACAATATCATTTTGCTCTGTTGCATACCTCGTCTCTGTTGGCTGAAAAAAGTTGATGGTGGTTGCAACATCAAAACAGCCGGAGAAACGGACCGACTTGACTGTCAGACAAATGGACTGAAAATTATGGTAAAAAAAAAAAATATTAGCATCATAAAACCAAGTACACTTGACTGACATTTTAAGTTGAGATTTTTGCTTTTTTTTAGCCTTTTTTCGTCTGGTATTAGATTTGAGGCAATACATCCAAATTACCAGATACATTTTTACATACATACATTCATCGATACAGTAACATAAATTTGTTTGTGTGTGTTTAAGTATCTTTTTTTTCAATTGTTTTTATTTATTATTTGATTTTCTTTGTTTTTTGTTGATTTTCTTTGTCTTTTTTTTTATTGTAATTTTTAAAGCTTTTCATAAGTTAAACTTAGCAAATCATTATGATTGTAACTGCCTTTAATGTTGGCTGCATTGGCAGCGACTGCCTCTGCTGCTTGCGTTTGCTGTTCATTTAGCTGCTGACGTACAGTGAAAAGCAAAAGATTCTAAGCATATCGAGCCCTAAACGCGAAAATAACGTAAGCGATACCACTTTCAGTTTTGGTTTTTTTATTTAATGAGTTTATTGGCAACAGTTGCATCATCTCCTAAACTGTCATGATCCCATAAGGCAGGGCTGACAGGTACTTTTTTCCTTGTCCCCAAAAAATTAAAAAAATCCCTAAACTAAAAATCAAAACCTAAAAAAGTTAATATTTTCTTTTGTTTTTTTCTGATAAAATTTTGAATCTTGTTAATTAGAAATTTTAAATTTTTTTAAAAATAGTAAAAAAAATTTTAATAGGAAATCCCCAAAAATCCTCAGTTAAAAAATTTTAGTAAGAAAATTATTTTATTTTGTTTTTGGCAACTGGTTTCGGCATGGTTTTTTAAATCCTTTTTATGCTATTCCAGTGAAGAATAACAAGCTGAGCAATATGCAGTTTTTGTAGATATACGAGCCAATTCATAAGAATTTGAAGCTTGTACCAGTCGGTTTTGGTCATCCTTAAAATCAACAATAAAAATACATATGTATGTATATCCGTCACTTATTTAATACTACGAAGCATAATAAGTACTAACCCATTGCCCAGCATCCCTTTCCCCAAACTTTATTATATTGGCTTTAACATTTCGTTTCCTAATACGCAAAAGGCCCTATCTAACATTTTGAAAATTCCACAGCATAAGAAAAAACTATTCAAAATAATAAATTAATAAATCGCCTTAAACTGTTAATAATTAAATTTTCTTGTAAAACCTTGCAGTTGTTTTGACATTTGACAATGTTGCATATTATGCAAACTGTCAGTTAAGCCTTTTAGTATCTTTTGTAGATGTGGCATTTTGTTTTTTGATAATAAAATCGCAAATTTTAGTCGAAAATTTGCAATATTTTTTTTTGTGGACATTTGTGTTGATGCAATACATCAGAATAAATGAAAGCGTTGATTTTTATTTTTTCGTTAGGTAGGGCCTTTTGCGTTTCAGGTAACGATTTACTTATTTTTGGAAAATCAAAAATTGTATGTGTTGTCAACGGTTTTAGATTCCTTTTGTTAATTCTTCCTATTTAAAACACTCACTCAAGAATAAGAATAAGAAAAAGAATACGAATAAAAATTAGAATAAGACTAAGAGTAAGAATAAGAATAAGACTAAGAGTAAGAAAAAGAATAAGAATAAGAAACCAAAATATTTTGGGTTTTTTTGATAACTTACCATCCCCTCTCTACAACAAGTTATGAACGATTTCCTTCTAATACGAAACTTTTTAATTAACATACATTTTTATTTTACATAATTTACGTCATTAACAAAAACATTGTTATTGTTAGCGCAAAAAATTATTTTTGGCCAAGATATCGGGTCAAAATACCTACTGTCCAATGCACAGTGGTTGATATCAGTGTTGCCAAAACTTGGTGATCAAAAATGGCTAAATTTACGGGGAAAAATAGCTAAAAATGGCTAAAAATTTACTTAAAATGGCTAAAAACTTTTTTTTTTTAAATAAAAACACATTAAAATTTTGTGTGGACGATCGTTTCTTTTCCGCCGCATAGCTTCACCCTCAGTAAGGCTTGGTCTATGATTAAAGGAAAATGAATACCAAAAGCTACTGCCATGTGCGAAACAATATATTGGATTGGAAGTTATACCCAGGAGATCGTTAAGAAAACTAAGAAAATGTGAAGGAGAAAGAACAGAGAAAACTCATATCATTAGAACCCATCTATAAAAACACGCATGAACTTCTTTTTAGCTCAACATATGAATAAAACTAAACAATAAAGCGGTGAATAAGTAAACAAAAACGAATTTTTCAATTTGCTGGTTATTGCCCTTTGTATTATTGAAAATAGCGTCTGGGCATATATTCGAACCACATTATGTTTTTTCTGGACACTTGTGTAGTTCTTTAAAGATACAGTTGGCATTTAGGGGTAAGGGATGTTTCATCATCATCGTTTATAGCGATTTTCAACACATGTAAAAGTTGTGATTTAAATTAAATGCATTTTTATTGTTATAAATTTTTATTTTACTTATTTAAAAAGAAAAATGGCAACAACTTTGTATGGCTAAACTAGTTGAATAATGGCTAAGTCTAGCCACCAATGGCTAATTGGCAACACTTTCTGATATTATCAAAAAAAGAAATATGTCAGCAAATCCGCAGCTTCTAAACGGCTGTAACAATTTTAATAATATTTCACACATCGATAGAAGCTGTTAAAGTTTTTAATTTCGAACCACGTAACACTGAATTCCAACAACACTCTTCCATGATTGTATATGATTCCTAAGCCAAGCAAAACGCCAAAACTTTTGGCATCCACTGTAGCTCTAAGCTTTTGTTTGAAATAATAACAATAATGATAATAATGTTGTTGTTATTGTTTTTTCTTTTTAATTTTATATTTGTTGTATTAGCGCTCAAGTATTAGCTAGTGTTTTGGAAAATTTGGAACAAGGTTGCTACAGATAAACAGCAACAAGCAGCAATTGCATCTAACAAACAACAGAGAATTGTTATATGCTGCTATTTTCAACATGTTTTTTATTATTTGTATTAGATAGATTTACAACTATTCGAACGAATTATCTGTTGTAAGTTGCAATCTGATTTTTTTTAATTTTTGACCATTAGTCCGTCCATCTGTAGGTCTGTCCACTTGTAGTCTATAGGAGTTATTTTTTGTTTTTGGTGAAACTTAAAAGCATAAATGCCGCCAAATTTTTAAAAATGTTATAATAAGAATAAGTTGTATGTCCGTATGGTTGTATTGTTTTCATGTGACCAAATAGTCGTATGTATAAATGTGCAATAGTGTCGTTGTTTATTTGTTTTATTAAATTTACCAAATAGCGAAAATTTAACATTTCATTTATTCGTAAAATTCTTGTTAGATACACTTTTAGAATTTCAACAATTTCCAAAAACGCCTAGTAATTTGTTGTTAATTTGGGAAATAATTTTATATATTTTTATACCCTCCACCACAATTAGTTGTGAAGAGGGTACACTAAGTTTGTCATTCCGTGTGAAACTTTTTTATTATTTATCTCAGACCCCATTAAGTTTATATATATTCTGGCTCCTTGAGTAATTCTAAGTCGATTTAGCCATGCCCGTCTGTCTCTCCGTCTGTTCGTCAGTTGAAAACACGCTCACTTTTGAAAAAATAAAAAGAAACAAACTTGGTGTCAAATTGTCAAGCAGTTTGGGATTGAAATCCAGCAAAATCGGCTGAGTAGGCTCAGAGCTAAGAATCAAAATGTGGAACCACCACCTTAAAAATTGATAATTTTGTTACAAAAACTAACATAAATGGTGGAACAATGCACGGCATGATAGTAGATTTTGCAAAAATTCGTTTTATTCGACAGGACATCACGCTGTAAAATTTCGTTAAGATCGTTTCATGATTTACCGAAGGCCCCATATAAACCCTACTCCCGGAAAACAATTTAGTACGCTTAAACCGTAATTTATATTGCTATCAGAATAAAATTTAATACTTCACAGTTTAATAGGACTAGAAATCACACTAATAAATTTCGTGATGATCGGTCCATAATTCAGTTTAGGCCCCATATAAAGCCCACTCTGGTAAATTAATTAAATACGCCTTAAACCATAGCAGATATATTAATTGTGGTAACATTTCTTCCAACTTAGAAAAAATGTCATGCAATTTTGTGATATACGGTCCATAATTTACCTTTGATTCCATATTAAGCAGCCTTCGGAAATTCACTGCAAATGCTAAAACTTTTAATTAAGTCAATCCTGTTTTCGGATTATTTTAAGTACGAATTCGGGATTAAATATGGATTAGTTTAGTATTTCGCACTTAAATAGTCCGTAGATGAATCAAGCGTTCTGTACTTGATTTAAGGAAACACGTACTTGCCTTACTATTGACACCGCTTCGGCTTGATTTAAGTACGGATGGATTGGCTTGTTTTTCAGTGTATAGATGTTTCTTTAAGGGCATATTTGTCCTGTGTACGCAAGCTAAATAAAATTATCGCAAAATCGTTAAAAAGTTGCAGAATAAATTTGAAATCTTGTTCCCAACTATGGACTAACATTAAGTCTGGGTTCATACTATGAAAGTTTTCTTACGGAAAGGATTGAGTTTATTGATGAGAGGGGAAAGAAAATTGGCACGATCTCTTCCCCTCTCAAGTTTTCGGAGAAAAACAAAGAAAACTTTCAAAGTGTTAACCCAGACTAAAGTAATAGAAATTTCACACAGACTTCCAATTTTTTTCACCTCCAGCGAAGGTACTTTTTTATAGGAAAATTTCCAAAAAAAAACCTTTTGTAAAAAAGATTTGTTTAAAGTAAGAGTCTTGTAAATAGGTAGTTTTTTGAAAAGGCACTCTAAAAAAAACATATTAAAAAGAATATATTTTTGTAAGCGGTTATGTGAATAGATTTCATTTATCATTTATTGAAAACGATTTGTCCGTTTTGGATAAATTTTTTTATTACATTGTTTTTATTAATTTCCCAGTAAAAACTTCGCCTACACAATAATGTGTTAAGTAATCATAAAAGCACTACTTAAAAATTCTACTGAAAGAACCAATGAATTTTACTAGAGATGTCCCCAAATGAACGCATTTAAAAGAAAGTCATTATTTTGTTTACGTACATACATCAAGAAAAAAGTAGTTATAGAAGTTGTTATAGAAGCAGTTATAGAAGAAAGCTAATAAATAATTTTTGAAAGAAGCTGTTCATTCTGAAAAAGTAAGCGAAATTTTTTAGTGGGTTGTTACAAAAAGTAGCTTTGTAAAAAGTAAACATTCATAAATGGGATAACTTTCAAAAATCAATCCCGGAATTTCCGAAAATAAGTATAAAATTCTTAAGCCAAGTAAAAAAGATGGAGCCTTTCACTGGTAGTGCCACTCTGAGAGTAAAATTACAAAGTAAAGCGTTGATGAACCTTTAGCCGTCAGAAACCAGCGTGGCGTAAAAATGGAGGTCCACACCAGGCGTTACTCGCTTTTGTGCTGCATACGCAGCTGTCAAAAAAGTAGAATCTATATAGTTATACGTACTAAGCGTAGATGCCTTGAGGCGAAAAGTAGGTTTACTTTCTACTTTTGTAAGCGTCACAAGCAGCGTTCGAACAAATCAGCTGATTTTGATAAATTAAAATTTATTTTTACTTGTGCTGCTGTTGAATAAAAAGCGTTGCATGTAACTTGGACTCGACAGAGCACTGTTACGCATGAGACAGGCAAAAAGTTCAAATATTTGATGAAGAAGTGATAAGATTGATCATTACCAGGGAAACCAGAAATATGCTCTAAAATGCGTTTTAAGCGCATTAAATATGCAGCAAAAATTCGAAAATATGCCCTCAAAAATTGTTAAAAATATGAACAGAAAAAATAAAACAGAAAAGCCATCTGTTAACCAGAATTTCGAAAAAAAATTTTTTTTTTTAATTTGCTGCTTAAGTTTACAGGCATCAAAAAAAATCGAATATGTATCAAAATATGCCTTAAAAAGGCAAAAAATGAGATACAAACTTAAAAAATGCTGCAAAAAGGCTCTTTTAACTAAATTATTCAAAAATATGCTCCAAACGGTAAAATATGCCAAAATATGCACTAACAAATCGATGCCAAAATTCATAAAAAGCTCTAAAACGGATAAATATATTATTTCTGCCTTCATTGGTCGCACAAGGAAAAACATGCAATGGCATATTTTTGGTTTCCCTGATCATTACAAACACAATTTTTTATGCTTTTCAAAAAAAACAGTCATTATTTTTAACTTCACCCAAAGAAAAAACTTTGTTGTGGTAAACATATTCTAAGAGCTGATAAGATTCATGATTGTAGTCAACATTTTACGATTATTATTGAATCAAATTATTACCAAATACATTCGTAACGTAACATCAAAATATTTTTTCCTTAATTATATTCTTATCCTGTTAATCATAATAAGATAAGCAATAATCATACAATTGTCATGTTAATCATAATAAGTTAAAAATTAATCAAATTATTATCATGTTAATCATAATAAATTGAAAAGTAATCATATTATGATACAGTGGTGCAAAACGATTACTTTTTCTAAAAATGGGCTTTTTCTAAAAAAAATTCTTCATATTAATTTTTCAAAAATGCTTTTATCTTAAACAAATTTAATTTTTTTTAATGTTAAATTTATAATTTTTTTTATGAACTTCATCAAACTTGTTTTTTAAGCACTTTTTAATTCAAGCTTACCTGGTGAACATTTCTCAGCCCTTACACATGCTTATTTTTATCAAATTTAATCAAATGACTAATGAATGTCGCATTATGATCTCAGCGATGAGCTGTTTCAATGGCATCTAAACGTGACAAACAATTGTGACAATTGCAGTGCAATTGAAACTTAAGAATTTAAATTTATCAAAACAGATCTGTCACATCAGTGGCGTCATATGTATTGTTCAAAAGCATAACAAATATTTAAACTACTTAAGACTAAAACTAACAATATTAATGTATTTAAAATAATTCATGTGACCATATTGCCGCTTACTTCATGAAAAACGTATTACAAATGCAATTTTTATTGGTAGTTTTTTTTTCTGCAACAAAATTGTTTATGTATTTTTGTGTACCCTTTTTGAAATGTTGTTACTGTGTTTATTATTTTTATTTTGAATGATGTTCTTGTTGTTGTTGGCATTGTTGTTGTGCATTGGGCTGTGCCGCTGTTGTTATTGCTTCTGCTGTTGTTACAATTGCTCTTTGTTATGTCACTGCAATTAGAAAGGTTTAATCAATAAATGAAGCAGAATATTTTTCAAACATTCAAATTTACTAACATGTTAATATGTTTTATAAATGTATGAACGTATGTATGTACGTATATTTGGTATGATATACAGACTTGTTCACATGATTCCATGTAGGCACATTCATAATGTCTGCACTACTACTTGCAGAAACGTATTAGATGACATATTACACGAGCTCTAATTTACATTAACGACTTTTGTATTGTAGTTTTAATTTGCTTAACTTTATTTGATGCGATCTGAACTTGTACAGCAAATTAAAATTTTCCATGTACACGCAGAGAAAAAATATGGTTGGGCATGGTTACGGCAACCACACTGTGTTTATTGTAACAATATATTGTTGTTGTACACAAATAATTTTTATTTTTATTAAATATCAGCAATATTATAGTTACTGTAAGCATATTAATGTTTATCGCAATTATAAATTTGAGTATTGTTGACCGAAAAATAATTATTTTTCTAACAACTAAATTAAGATAACTTTCAAAACATATTATATTACTCACAGCCATAACATGATATTTAATAGCCATAACATGATAACTTTATATACATTTATCATAATAAGTTTAAGATGCAATCAAAATATCGTTACTCTAATAATATTTTGGTATCGCCATTTGTAAAATAATTTTGTATCAGTTGTGTCGTGTTTTACATAAACATATCGAATTATTTGTAAGTGAGTGGCTAAATAATAAAAAATAACCATTAAAATAAACAAGAAATTAAAAAAAAATAAAGAAAAAACATTAAAAAAGGGTTGTAGTGTCACAAAATAAAATATCTTTGCTAAAAAAATTTTAATAATCTTAAAGTGGTGGAAAAATTTGTGAAATATTGGTGCAAAATATTAACCATTACTGGTAAGTTTTGTGTTATTTTAAGAGAAAAATAATGAAAACTCCATAAAATAATTTATAAATAATTTCGACCTACGACAAAAAGATTACAGTAACTATATTATGTTTTTTATTTTATCATAAGTATTTTTTTCCAATAAAAATATTATGTTTAAAGTTGTATCATATTATGATGTAAAAAATTTATGTATAACAGTTCATTTCACTTTGCATCATAATATGATTACATCTAAACTTATTATGATTGCCATGACAATAATATGATTACTTCTAAACTTATTATGATTGTCATGACAATAATATGATTACTTCTAAACTTATTATGATTGCCATGACAATAATATGATTACTTCTAAACTAATTATGATTGCCATGACAATAATATGATTACTTCTAAACTTATTATGATTGCCATGACAGTAATATGATTACTTTTTAACTTATTATGGTTACCATGACAGCAATATGATTACTTCTTATCTTATTATGATTACCATGACAGTAATATTATAACTTCTTAGCGTTTTATGATTAACAGGATAACAATATGATTAAGGGAAAAATATTATGATGTTATATTACGAACATATTTGGTCATAATATGATTTAATAACAATCGTAATATGGTGACTACAATCATGAATCTTATCATAATATGTTGCTCTTATAATATGTTTACCACAACCATGTTTTTTCTTTGCGTGTAGACAGTGGAAAAAATTGGAAAACATAACAGTGAGTGTCATTTAGAAGTTTTCAAAAAAGTGAATTTTTTGTAAAGTTTCAGAAAGTTTTGTTTTATAGAAATGGTCTGTTTTTTTTTACAAAAAAATTTAAGTTGTTTCCAGACTTTAGAAATTTTTGGGTACGCTAAAAACACAAATTTTTTGTATTTCTCATCTTTTAGCATCTAAATTTTGACTTAAGCTTTGTGGTTTTTTTTAGGATTTTTTTAAATTAAAAAAAAACCTTTAAAGGCTAATTTTTTAAAACAGATTTTAATAATTTTTCACACATACACTCAAAAGAAAAACTAGTCAATCCGTATCCATCCGAAGTGGTATTAATAGTACGGTGAGAACGTATTTTCTTGAATCAAGTACAGAAAGATTGATTCCAGTACGGATTTTTTTTCCCGAAATATTTTACTTATCCATTTTCAATTCGGAATTCGTACTTGAAATAATCCGAAAATGAGATTGATTTAAGTAAAAGCAATATTGTACCAATCTTAAAATGCGTTTGATTCGAGTATTATAAAGTTGAATCAATCCCGAATTCGAACTTGAAATAAACTTAAAGTAAAATTAGAAGAAGAATTTTATTATGATTGATTTCAATTATAAAACAACAGCAGCATTCCTAAATGAGAAGCAAGAGGTCTCAATTTTACTTTTTAAACAGGGAAAATAATGTTTTTTTTATTCTTGTTCTGTGCTTATGTTATTTCTGCACACAACAAGCAAATCGTTTTTTTTTCTACTTTGATAAGTTAAATGAGATTAAAACTCTCACTTTGTAATTTTACTTTCAGAGTGGCACTACCAACGAAAAGTTTAATATTTTTTTTACTTGGTTTAAGAATTTTTTACCTATTTTAAGAAATTCTGGGATTGATATTCGAAAGAAATCCCATTTAGGATTGTTTTAAGTAGGTTTTAGTGTAATTCGCACTTAAATTTTTAAGTACGACTCGTACTTAAAGTAAGTATAAAAAACTTAATTTATCTTGAGTGTTTTTCATTCTGTATAGGGGAAAAGTTGAAGGTTTGCAACAATTTTATTATAATAGTCACCTTTTCATGAAAATTAATTTTTTACAATTATCACTTTTCGTTTTACTTTTTCTTCGCAAAAGGTCAGTTTGTTCATAAAAAATCTCTTTTTCTTTCATAAAAAGTCTTATTTTCATAAAAAGTCATATTATTTCATAAAAAGTCACTTTTTTCATAAAAAGTCACATTATTTCATAAAAAGTCACCTTTTTCATAAACAGTCACTTTTTCATAACAAGTCACTTTTTTCATAAAAAGTCACTTTTTTCATAAAAAGTCACTTTTTTCATAAAAAGTCACTTTCTTCATAAAAAGTCACATTTCACATTTTTTCATAAAAGGCACATTTTCCTAAAAAGTCACATTTTTTCATAAAAAGTCACTCTTTTCATAAAAAGTCATTTTGTTCATAAAAAGTCGCTTTTTAATAAAAAGCCAATTTTTTCATTAAAAGTCACTTTTTTCATAAACAGTCACTTTTTCGTAAAAATTCACTTTTTTTTCATAAAAAGTCACTTTTTTTTTTACAAAAAGTCATTTTTTTCATTAAAAGCACTATTTTCACAAAAAAGTCAATATTTTTATAAAGTCCCTTTTTTTCATAAAAAGTCACATTTCTCATAAAGTCACTTTTTTTCATTAAAAGTCATATTTTCCTAAAAATCGTTTCGTACTCGTGTGTGATTTGTTCGCTAAAAAATTGATTTTTTAAGAAGTAAGTAAATTTAGTTTTTTAACTTCGTTGGAGACTTTAAAAGGTGATACCGCATAATACCATCTTAAAACCCACAACATTTTAAAGGTATGTTTTTCCTCTATTGGGAACACAAAATATCTTCTGCGATATTTTGCGATCTTCTTTTAAATTAAACTTTTTCCAGAATGACTTTGCAAATTTCATATAACTGTATGTTCTAAAAGTGGAAGGAAGAACCGACATCGGAAGCCATCATTGGTTTTGTTTTGGAAAAAATAGGCTTACCAGTGCTAACATCTGACGCTCTGTACAGTTTAAAGGCACCTGTTCGTGCGCTAGTTTGTAAAATACAAAAAGGTGGTGGGAATCCAGTCGAAATTTAGCATAATTTCTATAAAAAAAACGCAACTCAAAATCTAAAAAAAACACATTAATTTTTATTAAAAATTTAAAAAAATCACAAATAGAACTGGTTTACATGGTTTAAATAATTAAGTTCCGCTAAACTCAAGAAATTTTGCACTGTGCGCTTGTCAGATTTTGTATCCGTATTCCCTCCTACTCAATACATTTTGCTTTTACATGATAAGATTTTTCTCATTCTACATAATTTTTTGACATGTCGTAGCACATTGTAGGTATTACCTTGTAAACTGGCCTTAAGAAGTCACTCTCTCTAAAAGAAGTCACTTTTTTCGAAAGAAGTAAAATTTTGTCATAAAAGGTCACTTTTTTCATAAAAAATCACTTTTTATTTATTTAAAAAATTCAAACTGATCACAAGCCTATCAGGCCTAATATACAAAAACTCACGTTTTTAAGCAAAAGGTCATCATTATTTTGTAGGCACAACAATTCAGTTTTTTCTCTATGACTCCTACCTATAAATTAAAATTTCTCTTCTTATTTTCCTTTTTCCATATTTTTTATTTTTCCAAAATCTTGCTAACCCTTTTAAAATATTCATTCATTCCTTCCACATCAATCATACATAATATTTTTCACTCTTTAAGCATGAATATTTGAACATTTCTCTACTAAACTTTTCTATAAGCCCTTTTTTTTTTGTTCCTAAACATAAGAGATGTACAAATATCTGTTCATTTCTTTTCATGCTTCTCAATTCTGGAAAAACAAACTTTGTGAACTTTTTGCTCTGTTCTGTTCTCGTTTCGTTTAAATAAAATATTAACAAAAGTATTAAAAGTAAGAGAAAGAAAAGCACAAGTTAAAGAACATTTCGAAAGGACAGCTTTGACTGTTTTTCAAATGTCGTAACATGCCACCAGCCAGTCAAACAACCAACTTTTGCCACCTTCGCTACAGTAACTCAAACTCAAAATTTTATTTGCTACACTCTGGAGATTCTTTTTTATACATAAAACAAGAACAGCAAAAAAAAATAAAGCAAAAATTTTCTGGTAAAAGAAAAGGGTAGAGGATGGGTAAAGTTCCATAAACTAAATCACCAGAAGTATAATAAGAATAAAAATTCTCTGGCATACACAAGACAAAAAAGTATGAGTGAAAATTATACAAAAAAGCTGTAAAAAGTTTAAACCAATACGTAAAGAACTTTTTTGCAGCGCAAGCAAAATCTCTAGGAGAAAGAAAGACACACTTGCTTCAAGTGCTTGACGCCTGATGAAAATTTAAGCTATTTTCGTCAAATCTTATTGAATGACAACGCAACAGAAAAGGAAAGAGAAAGAAATATAAATAAATAAGGATGTGAGCGAGGGAAAAGGTATAATAAATTTTTTATACATACGAAAGAAAGAATCTTCTTATTTCACCATTTAAATAAAGATTTAAATGAAAAATCAATAACTGTTGTTCTCATTTAGAGGAACTTTTTAAACATGATTTTAGAATATTTTTCTTCTTTTATCTTCCTGTAACTTATTCCTGATTGTGGATTTTTATTTTATATACATACACACGTATATTTTTTATTCTGCACAAAGAAACAAAAAAAAAAACACATTAAAATGCGTGGGAAAGCTTTTAATTTAAGTAAAATTCAGAAAATTTTTTTTGTTTCTCTTCTTTATTTTAGCAACAACAACAACAACTTCCTTTTATAATAAAAAAGCCATAAAGCAAAAAAAAATATAAAAATAAAATAAAAAAGATCCTAAAATAATTATGAATAAAAAAACTTCATTTTTAAAGACTTGAAAAGCATGAGACCCTAAACTATTCGAACCAAAAAGCTTAATCTTCATAACTTAATATGAATCAATTGTATATCAAAAAAATGAAGGTATTATAAGTTTCATAAACTTAACTTTAAGTCTACTAAAGGTTCCATTTATGTACATACATACATATGTATGTAAATATGTTTTGTCGTCAATATACGACATACTTAAATAACATATCTACTTTCATACATTCATACCTACCGACTGCATCAGAAGTACTTACGTATGTACTTACGTAGTTACTCTTCATATACATACGTAGACATTCATAATCATGCCAGTTGATTTGTGTGTTGCATAGATTTTGTGAATAGCGAGAAAGAGGAGCCAGGGGAGAGTTTTGCCAAACTAAGAAGAAAAAAATCATTCAGTATATGACTTTTAAACTTACAAGCAATTTGAATATGGAATTTGGTTAAATTGGAAAAACTGGGTAGCTAGTCAATCAATACGGCGGTTGTGGGTTTGATTCCCGCCAGAGACTCTGGTCTGTTTCATAGCAAGCGGCTGAAGGTCTAAGTTCCTTTTGCTCGCTTAATTAAGTTAGAATATAATTTCTAATGGTATTTGTGTTCACACTTATTGCATATATTTGACGAAAAAATACAAAAAAAAAAATAAAATCATGGCCACTATTATTTATTTAACTTTATTTCCAAAAAAAAAATCGTAGTAGAATGCATTGTTGTCATAGCTGATTAAGAATATGCCAAAAATTACTTTGGTAATAAACTGGCAAGAGCACTGCTAAAAAAACTTAACTGGCAACATGCTTTTGCAAGTTGTTTTTGTTTTGGTTTTCATTTTTCTTAACCTACTAACAACTACAATTAATGTTGGAAGAATTCCAACCAATTGTAATGGGGAATGTAAGAAGAGATCAGGGTTGCCGAACTTGGTCTTTTCCGACCAACTTTGGTCGGATAATTTTGGTTTGGTTGGATGGTAGGCCAAGTCTAATTTTGGTCAGCTTTAGAAAATGTACAACATATATTTATTTTAACAAATGTAGCACACTGGTCGCAAATCAGGCAAGTGGAAATCTATATTAGCTTTTTAACCAAACAAAATTTTGTTTAATTGTTGATGAAACTATATTTCTTTCGAAATAGCTACAAACGGCCCTAACGCCGTGACTGATAATGTTGACAAGCTTAATCCTACTTAACAATGCAAAACAATTTTAGGTTCTTTGTGGTAAAATTTGAAGTTTTTTCATCGCTCCTAAAAAATTATTTAAAAATGAATGACGATATACATACTTGTATTTAAATGTTTCAAAAGTTTGGTCGGCTTCAAAGGATTTTGGTAGGTTTTGCAGACAATTTTGGTCGGATAATAATTTTTCAAACGGCAACCCTGGAAGAGATAAACTCACTGTTTATTGTTGTTGTTTTTGTTTAAGCTTTGATATTGTTTCAAGTAAAGCTGTTGCTTATAATTCTTATTCGCTTAACAGTTTTGTTTGTTTAATGTCTTTAGTTTTTCTAAAATCTTTGGATGAGGTTTCCTGACGATCTGGCCTAAGCAATCAGTGAGTGAAATTAGTGTTTTTCTCTAGAATACAAATTGGAAATTAAGCACGACTAACAAAATCTTTTAAATTAAAATTTTGTATTCCCAAAAAATATAAAATATTTTAAATTTTGAAAATACAATAATATAATAGTCTGATAGTGTATAAAGTCATTTCTGAAAAATTGAAGGAATATGACTATTACAAAAAAGCTTTATAAAATACATAACTGAAATTTAGCTCATAGAATAAATTCGAAAAATAAAAAAAAAAATGTTGAATTTATTTTAAATATTCTAAAAATATGGTAAATTTGTACAAAAAAAAAATATGCTAAAACTATGCTAAATTTTTATAAAAACAATTTTTCGAAAAATCTACTAAGTAAAAAGGAATTTTAATATAATTTTCGTTAAAAATTTACTTTCTTAAAAAAAGTAATATATTAAGGCCCGTTTTCACAACTTACCGATAGTTAAAGGTAGGATTTTATCGACCAAATAAAAAGTGTTCCATTATTACAACCTACCAGGTAGGATAACCTTAATTTACTGTATCGCCCAGTTTAGGTTAAAGTAAAGTTTAAATAATGGATCACTTTTTAAAAGGCCGGTTAAAGTATAAGTTGTGAAAACGGGCCTTAGAATTAAGTACTAATTTAATGATAATTTAAATATGAAATTGTTTGAAAATATGTACGTATTGTAAGTCTGTTTAAAACAAAATTTCCTAAAAAATTCTGCTTTTCTAAGAATTAAAAATATGGTAAAAAAATCTGCTTTTGGACAAGAAAATATGCTAAAAAGCATTTTGCAATTCCCACCTCAATCTGCTAAATCTAGCAGAAAATATGCTAAAATGGGAACTTTCTTACTAAAGGATTGCTTAAAATTTTTTTTTATTTTTTTATTATCAGTTTTATCTAACTGATACCGTTTTAAGACTATCGAATCGATTTTTTTTTTGCATATTTTGGTGAAAATTCATATATTTGCATATTTCGGGTTTAAATGCATATTTTGAAAATCTTCACTGAGTTTTTTTTTAATTTCCATATTAAAAGTTAGAAAGTTTTCTGAGTTTTCCCGCTGAGTGGTGCTGACCAGAGGTGCCCCATCTGTAGTTGGACAGGGTGGCGCAGAATGAGCTATATGGTTAAAATTGCTTATAACTTTTTTATTTATGCGTTTATTATTTTTTTTTTTTAAATACAGTATTTTATTGGGGATTTTTTTGCAATTAGCTTTGAAAAATTATATCCTTTAAGTGATTTTCATTTTCCGCTTGGCACATACGTGCTCTTTTTAGCACATTTTCCAAAACTTTTCGCTAAATTTTGCGGGCAGCGTTGCCGTTGTGACACTAAAGTATCACTTTTGACCCTTTTTTATGCCAATGACACTTTTTGTCACCCTTTTTTTAATTTATCCCTTTGTATAATTTTAACAAAATTTATGACACTTTTTGAACTTTCCATATTCCTTACGAAAGTTGTCACGAGTTTTGTGAAAATACATATACAAATTGGTAGCATGTCATAACGCCCAGCGTCATAGTGTCCACGGACACTATTTACAAACAAACTTAAAATATAAAAACTTGTGAGTCCATGCTTTCCTCTCTCAATTTGCTCGAATCGGAGTTGGAAGAATGGACCCCAAGTGAAGAACAAATTACAAATTAAAGAATAAGTATTTCTAAAAAATTATAAACATTTAGGGGTGTTCTGAAAATCGAAAACGTAAAACGCAAGAATTTTAAACGTCGTTTATTAATAAGATTTCTGTAGTACAATATTTTTTTGACAAATATTATATTATATATTATATATTCTCTATTAAACAGAATTTTATAACAAAAATTATAAAAATTAAAGTTAAAGTGCATTAAAAACAACTTCCAAATTCTTTCGTATTATCAAAGGAATGTACTAGTGAATTGTTTCTTAGTTTTTAGATTGATTTATAATTAAGGGATGTATAATTACTTTTATTTAAGTCTAATGTGTTTATTTAATACATACTAATAAACTTGACCCTATTTTACTTTAAAATAACCCTTTTTTGACCCTTTATTTTCTTAAATACCCTTTTTATTACACTTTTTCGAAATTGTCAACGGCAACCCTGTTTGCGGGTCATTATTAATAATTCCCCAAGTCTTCTTTACAAAATGCAAAAAAAAAACAAAAAAAAAATAATGTTTAAAATATTTATAAAGAATTCAAACCATGAATCTCATTCTGCGCCAGCCTATATTTTACACACCTAAAACAAGTTATTAAAATAATAATCAATCGGGTTCAATTAATTTTGTTCTTTGGTCGATTTTATATTTTTCATCCTTGATTCCCCAATCCTTCTTCACAAAATGCTGGAAAAAAAGAAAAATTAATAAAAAAGTTATAAGGAATTCAAACCATATAGCTCATTCTGCGCCACCCTGTATATGTGAACAATGAACAAAAATTTCACAAAAAAAAAGGTTGGTCAAATGTAAAAAATGGTACCAGTGAATAGTGATTGTTTAACTTTTAAAACCAATAATGCAGGACTTGCCGTTCTTCAGGTATAAAGAAATCTTTAATCTGAAGCTTTAGTAAGCAAAGCCAGTGTTTGTTATACCATAGAGGAAAAATCCATGCGCATGGCCGAAAGCCACCATGCTATGCTGTCAATCGTACGATTTTAAAACCAAAACTGTATAATTATTCGGATTTTTGAATCCGGATTCTAATTTGGAATTTTTAGTTTCGGGCATATGAACTCCACCCAAATAATAATAAAAATAACTTTTATGGGGTTAAAATTCATTATAAATTTTGAGGTGATTTTTCACAATGAAGAATCCCCCCAAATAAAGGTCATATTTAATTTTATTTTTAGGGTTATTTTTAATTTGTTTGGGGTAATTTACATTAAAAAAATGGGGTCATATTGCATTATGAAAAATAACACAAAATTTGTGGTCAATTTCCATTTATTTTTCGGGGTCATATTTCGCAGCGCCTCTACTCTCACCTGTCAAAAATACAGATCTGTCAAAAGAAATATAATGTTTAATTTTGAAAAAGAAATTTAAACTAGAAAGATCAATTACAGGATCTTTTATGTTCAAGAGAATGGCGTCATCAATAGTTTATGAATTTAATAAAAATATTATATTACCGGATCGGATTATTTGCTCAATAATTGAAAACACTTTTTTTCGAGAAAAATTACAAAAGCTCGGAACAAAATTAGTAGTCAGTGTCAACACTTTATTAAGAACGTCTACCTAAAAATAATAATACTAATTACTAGGGACCGAATTTTTATGCAGTTAAAATCGAGTTTTATGCGCATAAAACATACACTTAAAGTAGAAAAATATGCGCTATAAATTGAAGAAATATGCACTTCAAATTGTTCATAACACCTTTTTTAATAATAAACAAAACATTAAAATAACATAAAACCCCTAAAAATTCAGTCTCGTTAACGAAAATAAGGTACACCAAAAAAAGCAGAAGTAAAAATATAGTAAAACACAAAATATAAAGAAAAACAATAATGTAAATTAAGTCACTTGTTAGATAGATATATGAACCTTCATATAAAATTAATTTAGAACAATACTCATTTTCATATACATTCATTTTCCAATACGCTGTTTTCGTAAACATTTATGTTAAATATTCCAGCAGTTTGTGTTATTGATTTGTGTCCTTCATATTTCTAAAAATTTTATCAAGTTTGATACGAATTTGTTTACTTAAGTTACCCTTAACTGCATACATTCTATTTATGACATTATCAATTAATTTAATTTGCATTCTCAATGGATTTGATTTCTCTAATTTTACAATAGTCTCAGAGATAAATCCGTAATTTGAAGACTTAAAAATTATCCGAAATTTTATATTTTTTAAATTTGTTATTTTTTTTTTGTACTTTTTTGTACTGCATTACCATCGTTCCATCACCTCCTTGAATCGTTCAAAATTTTCAGCATTGCTGTTATAGGATACTTCACCTAATATGCGACAAAACGCGATGTGCCTTGCAAAAAAATTTTTTCCCCATTTTTTCCAAAAAATTCACCAAAAATATGCAATGTCATCAATATATGTAAAAATATGCATTTAAAGCATAATATGCAAAAATATGCACTAACAAATCGATGCCATTTTATTTAAAATTTCTTGATTCGAAAAGATATTAAGTTTATGTTGATCTCAGACTGACGACAGCAAATATGCATTTGCATAAAAATCCGGGCCTTGCTAATTACTTAAGGTTTTAATATTTGTAGTGCTAGTATTTAGTGTTGTTGTTAATAACACAATTGTTTTTTTTAAATTAATGTTGTTGTGGTTTTTTTGTTGCCGTCTATTGAACACCTTTAAACTGTTGTTGTTGTTGTTGGTTGTCACGTCACACTAATTGTATTTGTAAAAACATACATAACTTAATTAACTAAATTACTCGTTTAGTATTAATTTAATTGAAATTGAAGCTTACTTTTGTATACAATTAAATAATAAATTTTTTTTACATTCTTCTTGCTTCCTAATTATTTTGATCTTTTATCAAAAAATTTCAAAGAAATTAGGATTTGAGAACCTCAGAGCTCCAAGTGCAAAAACTTAAAAAAAAATAGAATAATATGCAGTAATCCACATTTATTACAAATATCTATCACTTAACTAAGATTCAGATCTGCACAAAAAGCACAAACTGACCGTTAAATACAACATAACAAGTTAAAAATTATAGTTGGTCAAGACCGAACATATGCTTCCCTACACCACAGTATTTGTAAAAAAAAAATGTAAGCAATGTACCCTTTTTGGGATCCACTGACAATCATGAAGCCGCCGAAACAAAATTTAGTTATGAGGTTAAATTTATATAATTACTTCGGGAAATTTTAGTTAATTAATCTTAAAGCACTTACACCGTGACCACTGAACTCAATATTATAATAAAAAGGAACGAATTGTGATTTAATGTTAATGTAATGGAGTAACTCCAGAGTAAAGGCAATTGACACAAAACTAGTCATGTGACTGGAATTTGTTCAACTAGTGGCTGATTCAATCTGGTTCTATTACTTTATATGAGGGGGATCTCTCATATTGACACGGTTCACTCATACGACAGCCATTTAAATCCGGCCAAATTTCTTAGAGGGGTTGTGTGTTGATAACCCAGCTGTGTGTACCTTATTTCGACAATTTTTCTCTAACTATGCTTTCGATATAAAAATATATATTTTGCCACGCCCACTTCTCTAGT
Organism: Pollenia labialis; assembly: GCA_949318255.1. Classification (NCBI taxonomy): domain Eukaryota; kingdom Metazoa; phylum Arthropoda; class Insecta; order Diptera; family Polleniidae; genus Pollenia; species Pollenia labialis. Next base: position 152,405,125 of record OX439140.1, on the reverse strand, counting down.
CCTGCACACATTTTATCGGATGTTGTGTAACTATTAATAACCAAGATACTTGTACTTAATTTAGAAACATTGGCTCTTGCCATTCTATAGATATACATAAAGGAGACAAAAAACAAATATACGAGTGTCGGCGTTTTAAAAGATTACATCGAAATTTTATTTAAGGGGGTTGAAAATTTCCACCAATTAGTCTGCTCCTGCAGCATATCGTTATATGTAACTGTGTGTGCTTTACATCTGAGGAACAAGGTGTATTTAGAAGCTTTGGAGAAAATGTTACGGAAAATAGTTTAAATGAACATATTAACCCACTAACTCCCCTTCATAACGGTAATTTAAGCATCTATTCTAACAAGTCTTAAAAAACATACCAACCAGTGCCGAGAGCAGGAATGAATGTTGGCCATTAAATTTTACTACACATCTCAGAACACACAGAACAACCAGAAAAAAAAATTAAAAATCATATCCGAGAAAAATTTGTCCAACACCTGTTTTATTTAAACGAATTTTCACTAGGTAACTGATTTACAGTGTTGCCACATTTTGGGTAATAACCCGAATTTGGTATAATTTTTGTTGTCGTGGGTAGAGCGTGGGTAATTTCCCTTAGGTGTAATTCTGATGTAAATTGAAATTCTTACTTCAGAAACGCAAATAAAAAGATTCGATATCAGTGATGACATTTATTTATTTTTAAATATTGTTGATAAAAAAGGCACAGTCGTCTCAACCAAAGTCTCGGTGTCTTTTTAAGAAAAGTCTGCAATCATTAAATATATTTTTTCAAAAGGTTGGCAATGAATGTCGCAAGATGGACCCTTAGAATTGGATAAAAGTGGCTATCATAGTGATTTAGAACCTGTTTATTTAAAAAATAAACATATAATGAATTTTATTTTTATCTGGCAACTTTCAAATGCTTTAGTTTGAAGAATATTTAAGGTCCTTCAGGCATTTTGTTTACTAAATAAAGTATTAAGCGTATTTTTTAAGACCATTAAACCTAAAATGGTAGACAACACAAAAAAATTAATTTTAATCGCAGATTAATACACGGCATTACCAATTGAAACTGATTTCATACAAAAAGGCACCATGTCACGAATAAAATGAACAATGTTGACTTCCAAGAAGTGAATTGATGCTGGGTTATCAGCACAAGCCAGGGACTTTACAGTCCTACGGAATACAATCAAGAGGTATCACATCGCACGGCCTTGAAGTATAATTGACAGTTTATTTTCTGTAAATCAACACATCGCCTTTATTTGTGGAAAATAAATTGCGTCATTTAAATCATGAAGTCGCCTGTAATGGGTAACCTAACGTGTACTTAATTCTAAAAGATCTCGAAATATTTTATATTTAAGAGCGTTAACTCAACATCCTAGAGGAATATTTACAGGAATACCACATAAAATCATGGATAGTTTTCTTTTGACCTTTTCATTACAGCAATATTTCGTTCCCCTTTCAATTTCCATAGAGTGTAGTTTTTGTTTATATTAAAAATGTTTAAAGTGGAACCTCCTACTGTCAGCTTAAAAAGCATGATTGCAATGCCATCCATGCCAATGTAATGGAATGAGTTAAATTGATTCGACAACAAAAACAACAATAGCAACACCACCTTAACTAAACTGATGCAGCCAACAACAAGCAACAAAACGCAAACAATAAAGATGATTATAAAGTTGTAGAGGGGTCTTTGGTATCTGTGATGACGACTACGACAACAACGATGGTAATGATGATGTTGTTTGTTGTTGTTGTTGTTAGCGATGTTGATGGTGTTGTTGTCGACATGAACAACAATAGCAGCTACATCTTTAAAACTACGTTCAACAAACAAAAACAACAAATAAATGGCAACGACCGCGTCACAACAAAACTCTGACGGTTGCATTTATTTGTGTGTTTATGTGTGTTTGAGTGAGTGCTTGGAATTGTAAGCTGAAAAAGGTATAAAAAGTGCAACGTGCAAACATACTTTTCCTTGGGAGTCACACATTTACACTGTTGTTTAATTTTGAATGCAAGCAGGATTAAAGATTTTTTTTTTTTACAGAAAAGAAAGAAACAAATGTTACAAAGACAGGAAAATTCCCAATAGAGATTAAAATGTTTGAAGGGCCCCAGAGTTTAGGTTTTTAGAAGAGGTGAAATGTTTTAAATTTAGGTCATATCAATGAAATTTCAACCAAATTTTTTATAAATTTTCACCGTAACAACTTTAACTTTTCACATTTGCTTATTATGTTTTCCATGCAGATTTAAATTAAAATTCTGTCATATTCCACCTAATACAGGCCCATTTATTTCCAAGTCCTTCCTTCAAATCATTGTAGAATTCATTATGAGTGTAAGAAATATCTGTGTGGAATAATAAAAGAAAAAAAAACATACGCTTTTACAATTATACCATCATTGTGTATTTTACAGCTGCAACAACAAAATTTTGTTATCGCAGCAAACAACCTTTTTAAGTAGTATTTGTAAACAACTACAGCAGCTCCACCAGCAACAGCAATGCATAAATAAAGTTGAATGCAAACAAACTAGATCCTCTCTAAGATGGAGGTAGTCTAAAAAGTTGCTTTAATTAAGAAAAATTGCTTCTTCATATACATAAATGAAATTTTTAGAATTAACGAATTTTCGTCAAATTGACAAACATTTTAAAGCGTTTTTCTGTTTTCCTGGTTCGTAAATGCTGGTTCAGAGCTGTTAGTTATGGCGCTTTCTCGCCAAACGTGGTGATTTTTAAACGTGTTTGGCGGTGGTATTTGCCATTTGGCAACTGGCGTCTTTTTTTTTTTTGGAGATTTTTGATATAACTGGCGTTTTACTTGGCTATTTTTACATTTATATTATTTCTGCGATTTTTTTAACAGTTTCTCATTTTTGTTATCATTACTAATTTGAAAAAAAACCTGCAACTTTTTCACATGATTTTTGTTTTGTTATCAATTTAAGTTAATTTTAAATAAATAAATACCAATAATTTTATTTAGTTTATTAGAAATTATGGTCATAAGTCTTGATTTTTTAGGAAAGAGAGAGGAAAATAAATGACATTATCTTTTCCGTTCTCTCCTTAAAGCTCAAGACTTATGACCGTCATTTCTAATAAACTACATAAATAAAATTATTGGTATTTCTCAACTATTTATGGATTTTTGCAATTCAAATATTTTCTTATTATTTTGTGCAAGATTTTATTTTATGTTTAAAAATATTATTGTGGAGGTTTCATTGTTGTTTTAATTTAAAAATAAATTTTAAATTTTATCGATATTTTAAATAGTTTGTATCCAAAAACTTTGCATAGTGCAAGTCCTCGATCTTTCTATTAAGACCCCAATCTATTTATCTGTGTAGAGGAGACAGTAAACATCCTTTTCTTACCTCAGATTTTATTGAAGTGAATTTACTCACACTGCCCTCGCAAAAAATTCGACAATTTTCGCTATGCCACAGGGCTTTTTTGGAGTTGCTTTTCACTTTAATGAACTCCAAATGATGGAGTGGGACTAGATATAACGAAATAAAGACCAGGTACAGCGGTGATCTCCAATTCACTGATAATAGTCCGGAAACTATAAACGTGATCTTTGCAAGATTTGCGTGGTCAAAAGTCTGCTTGTTCACTGCGGAGAAGCGGAAAGCTTTAGTAAGTCTCTTATTTATAATAAGAGGTGTTATTTTATTGCTGATGTTGATTAATATTATGCTTCGCCAGTTTTTGCAAAGTAAAATAACTCCTTTTTTGGGTATATTTATAACAAGGTTGGTCGTCCAAAACTCAAATGGGAAATTATGGATAAGAGCTAGTTATTGGAGATGCTGTGAAGAGTTCAAAGGGTACGTTATCAGGTTGCGGATATACATATATAATTTTTCAACTGAGATATAGTGTCTGTGAATTCAGATATTTCCAGACAGTCACCAAATATTTTGGCATTTGTTGCCATTAGCATTCTCAAGTTATTTTCAAAGGTTTAACATTTGATAGTGGGTTTAATTTAAAATCGCCCCAAATATGATATAAATTTTGTAAATAACTTTCATAAAACATGTATGAATTTAAACAGCAAAAGCTGGTTTTTGATTTAAGAATTGTAGCATTTATTATAAAAGGATACAAGTTTTCTCGCATTCTCAATAAAATTAATATAAAAATTTGAGATAACATTTGTTATCAATTGAAAAATACCTGACCGGCCTCATTGTGGAAAAACACGGCCCGATGATGCCGCCAGCCCATAAACCGCACCAAACGGTCACTCTTTGTGGGAGCATTGGTTTTTCGACAATAACTCTTGGATTATCATTCGCCCAAATGCGGCATTTCTGCTTATTCACGAATCCACTGAGATGAAAATGTGTCTCATCACTGAATCACGAAGTGCACGATATGCATTTTGAACGCCCATTTTCATAATAAGCCTGAATAACTTTAACGCGTTGCTCGATTGGCTATAGGCATATGCACAATATATTTTTGTTCTTAATTATTGGAATTAAAGTGTTTGAAAAGCGTTTAAATTTATCTTGCGGACATACAAAGATAGGCAAATAGTGAATTTTGCCGTTCTCTTAAAATGTGAACGTTTTTATTGTCCAGTGGTCGAATTTTGGCCACCGGGCGATCCTAGTTATGATAGATCCCCTTCTTATAAAGTAATAGAAGCAGATAGAATCAGCCACTACTCGTCCAAAATTTTGTCACATGACTAGTTTTGTGTTGTTTACCTTTCCTTTGGAGTAACTACACTTCAATCAGATACCGTATTTTAATACTTTAAAAACAATTTTTTTTTGTTTTTTTTCCCATATACAAATAAGAAAACTTGTGATTAAAAAAATTTTCTTATCCACCTGGATCTTTAATTTTGAAAAAAAATATTTTTTTTTCCATATCAAAGTAACATTTTGGGAATACAAAAATTTGTAATTTACAAGATTTGGTTTGTCGTGCTTAATTCCAAATTTTTATTATTGATAAAAACTCTGAAATTTATTGTTGGTGGGCGTATTTCACTGGTTGCTTAGGCCAGATCGTCAGGAAACTTCATCCAAAAATTTTAGAAAAACTTAAGATATTAAACAAATAAAACTGTTGAGCGAATAAGAATTATAAGCAACAGGTTTAAAAAACTGCAGTCGAAACCAAAAACTGTCGAACAAAAATCGAAAATTTGTGAACAACTTTTCACTTTTTGAGTTGGTTTGACATCGACTGTTTACATCTAACGAATCAGGAGTAAAAGCAACAGTTTTTTTTGGCGGTTGACAAATGAAGAAGTGGAAAAAATTGCATTTTTTCTACTTTGACTGCAGGTTTTTAAACGCTTTAAAATATATAATATTTTTCTTTTCGAAAGGTAGGATTTTATGGGCCGTATAAAAGGTGTTCCGTTTTTACAACTTTACTTTAACCTAAAGTGAGCGATAAGGAAACGGAAGAAATTTTTAGATAAAGTCAAAATTCAAACAACAAAAACTAAATTACAATCGATGTAGGCCTTTGGGAGCAACGGTGCCACAGACACTCTTCTAATCGGTTGTAACGATTTTCTTCAAACAATTTTGATTTCGGAATTTCGAGTCGGAAAGAACCCGACCAATTGTAGGGGAATGTAAGAAAAGATAAACTCACTGTTTATTGTTGGTGTTTTGTTTTGGCTTTGATATTGTTACAAGTAAGACTTTGAGTGTTTATAATTCTTATTCGCTTTAGGGTTTTATTTGTATAATATTTTTGGCTTTTCTAAAATCTTTGGAAAAGGTTTCCTGATGAGCTGGCCTAAGCAACCAGTGAAATGCGCATAGAAGCTAGCTTTCCCTCAACAATAAATTTCAGTGTATTTATCAAATATGAAAAACTGGGAATTTAGCACGTCATACGAAAATCGTTTTAATAATAAGTTGAACTGTTAATTTTTAATTTCTTGATATTCTTTAATTTGTATTGAGTTCATCAAATTTAATTTTCATTAAATTATTTTCACTGAGGAAGGAATTTGTTACAACTTGGAATTTTTATTAAAATTTATTGATGATTTTTTCTGGATGAGCTGGGATTTGAATCCGGGTTGATTTTTACATGTTTCAAGAATCACCACATTCTATCTTCAGAAGATTTAGCAATTTTTCACCCGGTTTAGCCATTAAAAAATGAGTTTAGCCATTAGCCATTTTTTAAGCCATTTTTCAACTTGTTTAGCCATAAAATTTTTATTGCCGTTTTTCTATTAAAAGAATCATTTTTATATGTATATAATTTATAATTTATAAAAGTAAAATAAACATTTTTACAATTAAAACGCCTTTAATTTAAATCACAACTTTTACAAATGATGTTAATCGCTATAAACTATGCTGATAAAAAATCTTTCAAATTAAAGGAACAGTATTCCAATGTTAAATTTATAAAATGGATCAACACAAACATCGGTGTTTCTTTCTGGTTGCAAGTACATCAATAAAGAGTTGCAGGCGGCAACAATTTTTTTTTAGAAATTTCATAATTGACTATAAAGTTGCTCTCTCTTCCATAGTCTAATGATGAAGTAGAGAGGGTTCATGTTCTGAGTCGAATTAACAATGTTTGTCCAGCTGGCTAGCAGGCTGGCTTGGCTGTCCATGTAAATCTTGTGCGCAAAGTACAGGTCGCAACCGTGGAGATTATTTGATAAAATTTGTCACATAGGTTCTAATGTGGTGTAGGGTATCATATAGTCTGGGTTGACCGACTATATTTTCTTACTGGTTTTTATTGTAGATCTGGACTTAAAAGTTGTTGGGTAAACGTTGTCGTGATTATGATTAATTTCCTTAAAATTTTTTAAAACTAATGGGATTCCTTTGAGATGAGCAATAACGAGATCGAATTTATCGATGACTTAATTTTTTAAATATTTATAAAACTGATCTTAACTTACAATTTCATCGTAAACAACTTTAAATGAATTATTTCTGTTTTGTTATTGAATTTTAATGTGTTTTTATTTCCAAAAAATTTAAGCCATTTTTTAGCACATTTTTAGCCATTTTTGGTCACCAAGTTTTGGCAACATTGTTGAGTTCTAACCACTGCACCACTGCGGTGCCCGCCAGCCAACAGTCAAACATCAATATTTTAACCAGTTGTACTGGTGGTTCGAAATTTGCTGTTATTGCTGTAAAACATTCCTTCCTCAGTGAAAATAATTTATTGAAAATTAAATTTGATGAACTCAAGCCTAATTAAAGAATATTAAGAATTTTTTGCTTAGAAAAAATTTGTTATTTACAATTTGAAAAAATTTTAAGAAAATAATTATTTGACAATATTTTTTTTTCATATTTATCGTTTAAGGGTTTTTTTTTTAGCATGATGGATATGTATATTTGAAAATAAAAATTAATGTTTGATTTTTTAAATAAATCTTATGCCTCTGACGGACACAGAATTTGTGTCAACCTAAACTTCAATTAAACCCCCAAAAAAGTGGTACAAACATATATTGCTGGTTTATGTGCTACCAAAATGTACGTAGTATAAATGTGGTATCTTATTAAACACAGCTTTTTAGCTGTGTTCATTAAGAATTGTAGTATATTCTGGTATATAAACTATATGTCTGTCAGGGGTATTAATCAACAAAGACACTCATATGATATGGAAATTAAAAGTTTTCGGGTCTCTGGTTTCAATCATTTGTTCCCAAGTTGTATTTAAATTATTTTATACATCTTTTTTTTGTAAGAATGGGTTTGTTTTCAAATCATTCTGAAATTTTTAATGAAACTTGAAATTTTTTTGGTTCTCTTTTAAAACCCTTTTGAGAAAAATATTTAAGAATTTTTAAATGAGTTCAAATCATTTTCCATTAAAATATTTTTTAAAACTATAAATATTAAACGATTCTACTACTGTCTCTTCAACGATTTCGAAGTTTGAACTTAATTGTTCGTATAGAATTTTATATGGAAAAAATGTTTAAAATTTAAGGTTTTTCATTGAAATTTTCTTTGCGAACGTTTACGTTTGAAATTGTTAGAAAGGCAGTCAATATTATTTTTTAAAGCGTCACATGTCAGTAAAATATATGTTATTGCAAAGTTGACTTATGTGCTGTTTCCAGGTGACAAACAATTGATTGTGTAGAAAAATTTGTATGAAAATCACTCAGTTTCAAGTGCTTGCCACCTGGAAACAACACACTAATGTTTTTCTATAGGGACGAGTTCTGAAAATCCATTTTATCTATTCTGTTTGCAATAAATTTATCAGATTGCCCTCGTTTAAATCAAGTCAGTGCATGTACTTAGCAGCAACATCAGCAGGAATGGGAATGATTAAAAGCGTATAAGTATGTCGTTTATATCGTTGTACCGGAAGTATCAGGAAACAGTAAGAGTACATATTGTCGTTATTCCTCGATTGGAACATACTAAGAAATACATGAACACACACACAACACATTCGCATGCACACACATGTGTACATACGTATATCATCATTGTATGCATTGAAAGGCGCTTGAATTACATTTGATAGAAAGAAGAAGAAACAAACAAAAAAAAACAGAATTTATGTCATGCATATATGCAACTGCTATTTAACATGTTTGCTTGTAGTTGTAACAACGTTAGTGTGTTTGCTTATTCCTGAGTTGTGTATCTGTTGTAACTGCGTGTTTAGTCGTAGGACACAATGCGTGTGTATTTTGCGTTATAAAGTTGTGTGGTTGCGCTGCATCTGCATCTATGTGAGTTTTGTCATCAGGCAAGCAGGTTTTTAGCAATAATTTTGTGTTTTCTATACTAAAAATCATTTTAGCAAACCTTTTCTTATATACACTTGCTTCTGGAAAATATATGTGAGTGTGTTTGTGTTGTTGGTTCATTTTGCTGCATCTATAATACTGCAATGTGTTTGTAGACAAAGAATTGGTGTTGGTTACAATTTTGTGTGTTTTCTATTTTTCCTTATGCCATCAGCGTCATTATCATTATTGCCATCACGGTGTAGTCAACGTTCTCAGCGTCATATTGCAGCCATGTTCACCAAAAACCAATTTCAACTACTTTTACAACAATCCAACCCAAGCCAGGCAGCCAACAAGCAGCATTCGAATTGTAAGAACCTTTTGGCTGGCTGTGTGCACTGTGCAATTGTACAGAGTTTAGAAGAGTGTGTCATGTGTATAGTTTTTTTTAATTATTTATTTTGTTTTTTTTTTTTAGTTTTTCTTTTATATTTTTAGTTACTACTACTACTACTTATTTTGTTGGAAGTTTTCTTATTTCACTGTTTTTGTTTTATAATTTTGTTTTTTATTTTGCATTAACTGACAGTGGCATTTGGGTATGAAATAATTATGAAGTTTAAGTCTGGATTTATTTCTAAAACTTGTAAGAAAGTTTTCATTTATTAAAATTTGTATTAAAAGTGCACAGTGTAACGCTAGCGGAATGGGAAATCTATTACAAATTTCTGCTTATAAATTTGTTGGGTAATAATAATAAAAATAATAAAAGTAATATGTTTTTTTTTTAAATAAAAAGTTTTCTCAAGCTCGAGGCCAATTATTTTTAAAAAATATTTATATATTTTATTCATTTATTTTTCTCTAATGTTTCAATCTTCCTCCATTGGAAAACATTAATTTTATAGTTTATAAATAATTGGCCTCGAGCTCGAGAAAACTTTTTATTTTTAATAAAAAAAGGTCGAATTTAGAAAATTTTTCTAGAATTTTAAAATTTTAATGATATTTTGTTAGAATCTTTGTCACTTGGCTTAGCTTCCTCGGGAAGTTATCTAGAAGACAGGTGATTTTAGTAGTGCCCTTGTGATACCCAGTGCCAATGCCGTTTCTATAGTGTAGCTATTCCATACGATACACTGCATATTACAAATAATTCGTTTCCCTAATGAAAAGAAGACGACAGCACTTAGGATAGATTATCAAAAGAGTCAAACACTGGTTTCCCAAGGATCTCCCCTTAATATCCTGAATTCCAGGAGATTAAAACATAATATAAAACACAGTTTCCTCTCGAGTAGTCATTGAAGTGAATTTGATTCCGGTGATTCCCTACCGGCCGTTGACCAATTATCACTGAAATCACAGTCCGTGACAGTGATTGTGAAGGGTGATTTTTTTGCAATTTGCTTTTTCAGTGTAAAAAAAGATGCGTGACATGTGGCAATGCCAAAAATGCTCACTAAGGTTGACTGTTTCAACATGAATAGCTAACAAACGAACAACGCTTGCAAATCATTGAATTTTTGATTAGTCAAAAAGATAAAGAGAGGGGGAGCTTTTACCCCTCTTGCCCTATTTCTCGCCCTATTCGCTATACTCTTTCAGTTTTTACAGTGTCTGCATGACAAATTTAAAGAAAACCTAACAAATACAAATCCACAATTTCATAAAAAAAATCGGTCAAGCCGTTAGAGAGGAGTTAACCCTGCAGGAAATGTCACTAGTGAATCTGTACTGATTCACTATTGACACAGTCACCAGGACTAGTGACTTATTATACCCCAGACAGTGTTATTTACCATAGACATTTAACATGTGCGTGTCGTTGGAACTCTACTACTGACGTTGGTACTACTGACTAGTAGTTCCTTCGGAAACATATGTAGACATTGGAACAAGAGAATCACTACTACATTTAAGTAAATGTAGTCTACACTTTTCGTACGAATACGAAATCATATAAATCTTTTCTTTTATTATTTCTTCAACTTTTATAAAGATTTACTTCTCAGTTGTTATTGTAAAAAATTTGTTCGTATTAAAGCCAAATATAGTGGCAAATGTTGTGTAGTATAGACACTTCGTTGACAATGTAACCAAAATAGTCGACAAAACTTGAGACTTGGAGACACTTGCACCCAGGGAAATTACAAACACGAGAATTTTATATACATACGTTATAAACATTTTTTACATCAATATTTTTCTTTTCAACATTTTTTTTTTAATAAATTCTTTCCTACTTAACCACTGTACATTATCGTTGTCCTTGTTGTTTCATCGTTGCAGCGATATCCGACAACAAAATCTAAAGTACATGCTGCTTTGAGTGGAAGTTGTTGGTTGGTAGTTGTAGAACTCTCGGCTTCGGTTAGCGGCAGTAATGGCACTGGCTGGTAGTAGTTTTATCGACATGGTGGCAATGTCGCTAATTTCACAGTTCATGCAAGTTACTGAAACTTTTCAATGCTGATGTTGTTGTCGTTCTTACTTTAACAAACTTTTGTTCGTTGAAGAATTTTAAACAATTCCAAGGTGGTTAAATCCACCCAAAATTTGTTCAAATGTGTGTTTGTGTTTGTGTGTGTGTGTGTGTGTGTATGCGTTAGTTTGGCAATAGAGCTAAATGCATTTACACATCTCATACTCGTAGATGTTGTTTAAAACTCCCCTCGTACTACTTACCTTGTCCAGCTTATGGCATCAGGGCATAAAACTTATAACTCAAACTCTTATTCGGATGCCACAACTTACCAACAACAACAACGACATTCATTGTTAATGCTATTTTACTAGATGCTAGGAATGTGTAAGTATAAGTGCATGAGCTTCCCCGTTCCACCTTTAAACCATCTATCCAGCCACTCTATTACTGAGGACTGCAAGTAACTTTGGCTTTTAACAAATATTGCATTGTTTAGTTTTACCTGCGTTTTGTTGGTATTCAGTTTGCGAACATTTTTCTTTCTACTCAAATTCTTTTTATTTTCCTGAAACTTTTTTTGCTTGTTTTTCTTTGAATGAGTTTGTGTTTTTGGTTTTTTTTGTTGCAGTATTTTTGTGGCAGAAAAGTGTTGTTGTTGCCACTTTTCTATGCTCTCCATGGCATGCTATGAATCTATTTTTTATTGTTGTAGCTGCTGAGTTTTTGCAACAGCATTTTTATTGTACCTGTTTAACGTTTAATAATGTGTGTATCTGTGTGTGAGTGTGTTTTATCTAAAGTTTGGTTTATTTTTTGTTCGTGTTTTTTTTCGTTTTTGAAAAGAAGGCTTAAAGCTTGAAATATTTATCTTAAGTGTGAACAATTCAGAAGTATTTTAATTTAATTTAAACATGATATACTCGTAGTTTTAAGGTTAAATATTAAACGAGATTTGAAGGAAATTAACACTTGTCATTTATAAAGAAATTTTTGCTTTCAAAGAAAAATTTTAAATCGAATTTTCTCGATTTTGAGATGTTGATGCAATATTGCATTATTTTAAAGTTTTAGAATTTCGGCTTCTGAAAAATTTAATTTTAAGACATACGCGGTTACCCTTGAAAATCACAGAATTATGAAAAGAACTTAATATTAGAGAATCCTTTTGGGGAGGTTACAGTAGGCAATCTTAAAGGCCGTTATACACTATCCTACAAAGTCTTTAGTTATTTAAGAAAATGCAACCCTTTCATACTAAGTTTTTATCGTTTTTTGAAAATTTTCAAAGAATAATTAGATCAGGAAAGCACTGTTGAAAAATACTAAAGACTTTGTGGCAGGGACCGAAAATAAGAGTTTTTTTTCAATTTTTGAAGAAATAAATCATACTTAAATGAACATCGTAGAAAACTTTTAATTACACCATCATGATATTTAGGCGAAATGCATCCAAAATATTGCATGATATTTAGATTTTTGATTTTTATTTTAACAATCAAAAATAAGAGTTATTTTTGATTTTTATTTTTTTAAATGAAAAATAAAAGTTATTTTTGATTTTTATATTTTTAAATAAAAAATAAAAGTTATTTTTGATTTTTATATTTTTAAATCAAGAAATAAGAGTTATTTTTGATTTTTATATTTTTATATCAATAATAAAAATAAATTCAAAACTCTTATTTATTTGTTGATGCCGTATGTATAATAATATGCTGCTTCATTCAAATGTCTATATGAATAATATATATTATGTGACTTATCCATTATCAGCTATAAAAACATGAATGCATAGAAATAGCTTATAAGTTTTGGCTGCCATTCAAGTCAGTGTAGAAGAAAGGTTATTTTCAGATTAATACTGGGAGATTTGAGATATAATTTATCTGAGGAACATTTAAAATCAATTATGATGGTAAAATTGAACACCTGAAAACGACCTACAATACTGAAATTTTTGATACTTTAATGGGGGGAAACAATAGTACCAAAATAGGAAATACGGGAAATTTAATATTTTTGGTTAGCTTTTTGGTTCTACAACTGGTATTTTTTTAATTATCGTTAATATTGGACCTAGAAACATAAAAGTCAACATGTAATGTCCTGAGTGGATAAGAATCTATGAGGGAACTTTTTGGAACTTTTTTGTTCTTTAACTGGTACTTTTCAAATTTCCGTTAGTATTGGACCTAGAAACATAAAATTCAAGATGCAGTGTCCTGAGTGGATAAGAATCTATAAGGGGAAGTTTTTGGTACTTTTTTGTTCATTAACTGGTACTTTTTGAATATCCGTTAGTATTGGACCAAGAAACATAAAATTCAAGATGCAAGGTCCTGAGTGAATGAGAAAATAAACTTTGGCTAACGAAGTTTCGGGTTAAATGCTATTAAGTATAAAATTTTTATTTAAGAAAAACAAATCTACAATTTTGAAAAAATTTTGATTTTTCTTTTTTAAATTATTTACATAAATTAATATTGTTCATTTGCAAAAAGAATTTTTAAAAAATTTTAATTTTGCACATTTTTATAAACAGCTTTCAACACGAATTTATCACAATGTTCACTTTGTGCAATTTTCAAAAAAAAAATCCACTATTTTGAAAAAAATCAAAATTTTTTTTATCAAATTTTTAGTTAAGCTTATTATTGTTCATAATCAAAAAAAAATTTAATCAATTTTATTTAGAACCGAAGTTATGAATTTTTTAATTTTTCAAAAACTGAAATTGGCGGTGAAGTTACACGTAACTATCTATAAGAACTTGCTTATGAAAAGCAAGTCGACAAAAAATATCGTCAATATCAAAAATTGCATATTGAATTGTTTAATGTAATTCACTTGATATTGGATGGGTTTTTGTTTAAATACAAATTCTCCGTAATATTTTATGTTTATAATCCGATGGGAATGTTTTCGTAAATTTTTGGGGTGTATGCTATTTTTTTTTAGCGTATAACTACTTTTCTTTGCGAGGCTAATAACAATTCTCCGTCATATTTTATGTTGTCTTAAGTAATTTGTCTTATAGGAAGGAAGTAATTTTTTCATTATATGATAAACGAAAAATCTAAAAATTGGATGTTTTCTTGAAAATATTTATTAAAATACTAAGTAGTAAGCTGAATAATATGCCTCTAAGTATAAGTAATTCTTAATTGTACATCAAAACACTAACCATATAATAAGAAAATAATATTTGGTTAGCAATGAAATAAAATAAATGAAATAAAAAACTATTCCGCATATTCTGTGAGAATGGTAAAATTGAAAAAATTGCGTGGACGCAGTAGGCAATGGCTGAATGTCCGTTATTTTTAGATAATATTTTTGAAATAATTTTCTGGTTGATCCTGCCAGTAGTTACATGCTTGTATATTATATTCATAAAGAAATTTGAATGAAGCAGCATATTATTATACATACGGCATCAACAAATAAAAAAGAGTTTTGAATTGATTTTTATAATTGATATAAAAATATAAAAATCAAAATATAACTTTTATTTTTCATTTAAAAATATAAAAATCAAAAATAACTCTTAGTTCTTGATTTATAAATATAAAAATCAAAAATAACTTTTATTTTTCATTTTAAAAAATAAAAATCAAAAATAACTCTTATTTTCTATCTAAAAATATAAAAATCAAAAATAACTCTTAGTTCTTGATTTTTTTGATAAAAGTCATAACAGTTACGGTCCCTGCTTTGTGGGATAGTGTGTAACGGCCTTAAATAACGTAAATCCCGTTAAGTTGCCCAGTGCCCATGTTCTGTAACTCTCGCGTCGATAAACTTTTCGATTAAAATGTGCGAAATAAAACAAAAATGCCATATATTAAAACAAACAGCTGTTTTTCTCACTTAACTGTGTCTGTAACTTATTTTGGCGAGTAGTAGCTGTCACGTAAGGACTTTACTCGCCAATTTACAGAAAAAGTGTGTCCTCAACATTTTTGTGCGAAAAGTTCTCGATTTGAACTGTCAAATAAACTTACGGATAAAAATGGGGCGAGAAAAAATTTTAACATTAAAAACCAATTCAAAATGCAAAATACAAAGAAACATAATAAGGGAATCTACGATGGGTAGTGCAAAGTGTGCAAACGATGCAAATGCGGGTAAAAATACACTCTTTTGCACAACACAACAACAAAATTTACGTATTTGAAATTTGCTCTATTATACTTCGTTTGCACTAAAAAACCATATTTGCTCTGTTGCAAACAAATGTAAACAATAACATTTGACATATTAGCTGCCATATTGTTTTTAATAAAACTTCTAAATTGAGCATTTTCGTGGGTTTTAGTATAAAATAGAGAATTAAATTTATATTAATTAAAAAGAGAAAATGTATTTTAATTTTCTTGTGTATAATTGTAAGCAAATGCAGATTTTTTACAGTGCTGCCAGAAGTTTTTAGTTTTTATTTGCACAAAATATAAAAGTGGTATACTCACGATCAAGCACAATATGCATTGCAAATTTACAAATTGCAAATTTGCACAATGACCATCGTGATTAGCCTTAATAATAATATTTTGTTCTTGGCAAATTTTTTTATAATTGAATTACAGTCAAATCCCGATAATTCGTAATACTGTCGGTCCTTTGAAAAATCTCGTTAATTCGTAAAATTTCCTTACATTTTGGTCCCCTCGCTAATTCGTAATTTTTTTTTCAAATAAAATCTTCTTTACCACTCAAAAATCTTCTTTACCACTTATAAATCGTAATTGTTTGCTAACTACCACCTGGATAACTATCTTGCCGCGATGTGGTGACTTAAATGCTGGCTGTATTGTATGTCTTGTAACTTGAGTCGGTAAGTCTAGCCGAAACAAGTTATAAGGCATAAGCTCTAAGGTCAGCATGACAAAGGGTTATCCATCCATCGATCCATCCCCTATCCCATTACCTATAATCCTATCTATCCCCCTTTTGTTTTCTACATTCCCTACTTTTAAGGTCAAGGTGGTTGATATCAGTGCCGAGGACCTGAATGGCTAGTTAGTGGTTAAAGAAACTGGTCGTGAACAGCTTTCTTCTGATGCCGATGGCAAGGGTCAGTTGCAGGCGCGGATACAGCTTGAGTCTTAGGGGGAGGGGGGGAAATTTTTTTTTGCGACAAAAACGTAAACAATTTGTTTCTAAAAGTTTATTAAAATTAATATGTGTATATTGTATTAAAAAAACTCCACAATTAGGTTAAATGAAATATAAGATCGGTTCAATATAAATTAATTTTTTAAAATAAGTAAGATTTCCTTGTGAGGCAAATTTAGAAAGTACAGTCTTTCTTCTGTCATTGTTGATCTGAGCCATGTTTTTATTAGACGACGGGTATGAAATGACCTCTCTCTCGTAGCATTACTGACGAGTAGGGCAAGTTTTTTATGGCATATGCCGTTTTTTGCCATTTCTTCAATTATTTTTTTAAAAAGCAATTTTTGGTCCAACTTGCAAAGAATACCTTTTTGCTACCTAGAAAAAAAGTTTTAAATAAGCTTAGCGAATATGAGGAAGAATCTATTCGAAATGCTAACTGAATAATGCAAAAATCGGACGTAAAAAGATCTTTCAATGCATCTTCTCAAGCCTCTTGAAGTTACAAGAAAAGATTTTGTTGAAAAGTTTAAAAAACGTTTTAGATTGTAATACGTGTGGTGTATTATTCAATACTCCTGAAAAAACTATATGGCTTGGCATTGCAATTTTCAAAAAATGTTTTAATCGATTTTCTCATGATTTTGTTTTAATGAAAGTGAGACGGATGAATTTAAAGGTAGTCACTTTCTCCATCTGAACTTTTAGTGTTCAAATATGCTCCAGTTACATCTTGCGATGCTTAAAGACAATTTTTTATTTATAGAACTGTTTTATGTGATAACAGGAGATTATCAGGGTGTTCTAGAAATCGAAGACGCAAAACGCAAGAATTTTAAACGTCGTTTTTTAATAAGATTTCCCTGATAAAAAAAATTTTATGACAAATATTATAACAATATTTCTTTATTAAACAGAATTTTATAACAAAAATTAGATTTAAAGTGTATTAAAAACAACTTCCAAATTCTTGCCTTTTGGTCCCCAGTATTTTTTTTGACAATTTGAAGAAACATACTATTGTACTTACAATAAAAAGTTAATAAAATAAATGTTTCATAAATAACATGTTTATTTTTGCCATTTTTTATCCATTTTCGGGCCATTTTGCCAGCCATTTTTAACAATTTTTCGTGCCATTTTAAACTTGCCCTGCTGACGAGCATTGAAGCGAAGATTCGAAATATTTTTCTTACATTTCGGTAGATATCTTCATCACAGTTTATTAAAGCATCTACAACGTGATCCGATAGATTTTCAGATATTTTCCATGTATGTTGCCAATGCAACAGTTCGGACTCAAGTTAAGATGTTAGTAGGTGCTTATCTATCTCTTTTATCAAACATAATCAGCTCATCAGCCAGTTGTGATTTTAAAAGTTTTGTATCTGTATTTGACTTGATTACACTTTGAGGTCGAAGTTTAGGTATGTTCAATACATTAAGGATATCTATTGGGAAACGTGGAATGTAACCTACAACTCGGTAGTAATCTTCAACATTTTGAATGTGATTGGAACCTCGATTTGAACGCAGATAACTTTAACTTTTTCAAAAATCGCTTTAAATAGTTCTTCGGCTTTATTTCTTTTTCTTTCAAGGCACATGATTAAAGTTTTGATAAGGCTTGATCCTTTTTGAAGATCTATATCGTGCTTTTGTGAAATGATACTAAGCGGCTGTGATACAATAAGTATCACACTTAATATGTTTATTCCATAAATTAATTCAAAAGTACTACTTTTGATGAGGTATCTCTACCTTTCATATATGAGACTTAAATTTTTTGTAGCCCCTAATCGGTCTCCTATTCATAGATGCCATCTTTTCAATGGCAAAACGTGTCGCCCGAGCAGTCAAAAAGAGCTTAAAAGTGCTTAACTAAAAAAAATAATGCATTAAAAAAATTTAATATACATTTTAATGTTTAATAAAATTGCTATTAAAATTTTTTATAAAAATTAACAATATATATATATGTACATTCGAGCTTCTCTAAAGGGAACCTACCTTTGAAGTTCTCTCTTTATAATGAACAAAGTTCAAAAATTAGTAAAATGTGCAAGAAAATGTCAGTTCAGTACATCAAGGGATACAAACAGATTTATTGTAGGGAAGTTCGACTATGTCTGTACTTATAGAATGTATTATTTATACATAAGAAGAGGATTATTTTTTGTATCGGTTATATTTTCAGTGAAAATAACTTAATAAATATAAACATTTTCTTATTTTTAAAGTTGCCCCTTTTTTCTCAGAATTCCCCTTTTTTCGCCACTTTTCTTTTGAAAATACCCTTTTTGTGCCCCTTTTTGAAAATTTTTAACGGTAACGCTGTACATATCTAGTTGGGATAGTTTAATATTGTTAAATGGCGCTATAAATTTCTTATGATTTTGAGTCTCCGAATAGACCGCTAAATGAAAATGTTTAGCTTTTAATGTGTAATACTTATATAATTGAACCAAAGATGAAACAAGAGGGTAAAAGCGGGAGTATTTACTGATAGATGTAAAAAGTGTCAAACGTTCCAATATCACGTTTGAAAAGAGCCCGTGTTAGCTTTAAAAAAAGGCTAACGGAAAAATTACGAGCCATGAGTAATTAAAAAGAGCTAAATATAGCTCTGAAATAGCTAAGTTGGCTTCACTGCTCCCATTTTATTATCTCTTCTATTCAGGCCGCAATAAATTTTAACAAAATTCTAGAATCTTCTTAAAGTTAAATTCTTCTTTTTTTTATTTCAAATTAATTTTAAGCATTTCATTTTCTAGAGGTCACTACTCAAATTTATTTTTTGATTGGTGAGAAAAAATTTTGCTTATGAAGTAAATAATGCCAAATATTTCTGTTATTGTTGTTGCCGTGGAGGTTCCTCATATCTAGTTTAGGTTAATGGTGTTGTTGTGCAAAAAAAAAAAATTTAGAAAAAAAAAGATAACAACTTTTTGAGTATCGAGTTTTGGACACTTTATTTATTCTTCTCTATTCTGTAGCAACAACAACTATACAAATATATTTACGTCTATAAATACTCTTCTGAGTAACTTTAGAATTGTATGGGCATTCATATCTCCTACTTTGCAAAACAAAAAAAAAAATCATTGAGTAAGTGTTGCTTCCTCCTGCCCTGCTGCCCGGGAAGAAGCCATCCTTTTTTCGGGAAACTTGCAAAAACCAATATTTGTGTTGCTTTTAATACTACCTAATAATAATGAAGACGATAATGATAATAATAATGTCCATATTGTTGTTGCTGTTGCTGCTGATGTTGTAGTTGTTTATGGTGGATATACATACATATCTACATAAATGACGCTGTTTGGTATTGTTGCTGACAAAGATGACGACTACAATGGTGATGAAGATGGGTACTGATGGTGGTGCTGAGGCAGAGAAATGCGTTAAAAAATTTTTTTTTATACATTTTCTTTTGGCTTAATTCATACGACTAAATAATAAACGAACAAACATCATAATGATGAGGTGTATGGGAGTGTGTGTATCTGTGTGTATATAAAAAGAGTACTTTGTATTCTTTTCTCTGTGCCCGCCTATTATGGATTTCTGTTCGCCTGGTAAATTAAAACTCAAACTGAGAGAGAGATAAAAAGTCATCTAAGAGTTATTTACTCGAAAAGTCATGTTGTTGTTGTTTGGAACCTACAATAAATAATCTATCTATCTATCTTTCGTACATAGTAGTACACACATACATATTTGTTATTGTTGGATTTGTTTTCAATTTTCACCGTTCTCTGATTAAATTGATGGTGCAAATTTTTACACTGGTATTTGTTGTTCTCGGTAAGTACATACACACAAACACACTAAATATGCGTAGGATTTTGCACTTTTTATTTGCTTTTTGTGGGGAATATGTCAGGTTCCTCTGCGGAAATTTTCGTAAAAAAAAGGTTTGTTTTTCTGCTCTTGTTGACTGTTGGAGATTGTAGGTTTCAGTTTGCTCGTTTATTTCTTTGTTTGTTTTCGCTGTTTTGATGCTGTTGCTGTGCGAATGTGGCGTGGCGCCTAAATGCGGGAGTCTAGTTGTTCAAATTTTATGCGTGAAAATTGAGTATAATTTTGGTAAAATGATAAGTATGTATTTTTATTTAATAGGGTGGCATTTAACACAGCTATTTAGCATGGATTAAAAAATAAAATTTTAAATACTACATATTTATGATTCCCATTTTTCTAAAAACTTTTTATCACAAGATCCTGATATATATTGTCATTAAGACTTTTTGGTAAAGATATGGTAACATTTAAAATCGAATACGTACCCTTTTTTTTAATAAATTAATTTAATAGTAGCACTTGCAATGTCTTGCAAGTCTTGCATCATCTCCTCTTGGTTGCATAAGGTACTTTACGATTTTATGGCAAAAAAAATTTCGATTGTAAGAAAACGCTTCTCATGTAAAATTGCGTTTTTGTCGCTAAAGCTTTTTTTGCTGTAAAGCTTTTACATAACAATATTTATCCTAAAAAACCTTAAATACCTATAAACTGCCATATTCAGAAAAAAATATTTTGATTTCAAACGTACCGTAAATCTTAATTTCCATACAAACTTTCCTTAAAATCCAATATAGTTTTCTATTAATACGGCAGAAACAAAATAACTTTATAGAATTTTTTTTTACAAAAGGTATTTTACAACTAAAGGCTCAGTTAGCCTTACCATAAAAAAGTAAGACCAATCTATTTCTTAGAGATTGAGACGTTACATCTTACTGCTAACTACAATCCTTCTAATTGATTCACATACAACAAAATGAAGCAGCTGATTTGCAACGTTACTGTTACTCCCGGCTAACTGAGCCATAAAGCTTACTATTGTCAATAAAGGGTTAAAAGCTTTTTACTTTTTTTTTTGAAATACAAAAAAGCTTTTGAATTAATAAACTCCTTTTCAATGATAGTTTTTTTAAGTATTAGAAGTTCGTTCTATAGCGATTTTTTTCATTAAAAATGTTTATGGTTAAATTTTGTGGTAAATCTTGTTCTAAAAAAGTTTTTTTTAAATAAAAAATTTTAAATTTTTAAAGGGCAATTTATTTTTTTTTGCCAAAAAATCTCTTAACAAAAAGCTTTTTTTAAATAAATGTTGCCTTAATTGACAAAAAAAAAGTTTTTTTAATTTGGTTTTGTATAAAACCTATTTATGATAAATTTGTTTTTAAAAGCTTTAATAAAAATATAACTCTAGTGAAAATGCATTTTTGTCAACAAAATTCCTAAAGAAAGATTTTTATAAAAAAAATAGTTTTTTATGGAATTTTAATTCTTTTGTTAATAAAACTTTTTTAATTTTAAAGTTAAAGTTTAAAGTTTTTCTTTATTAAGAATGTTCTTTAAACAAAATGTTTTAAGAAGCCTTCTTCTTAAAATAAGTTTGCTTTAAATCTAGTTTAAATAACTTTCACGAATGTAGCTTTTTTAAATAAAGCCGTATAAAAAACCACAAGCTTTTTCTAAATGTTTTCAAAAAGAAATTAATAAGCTTTTTCTAAAAAACTTTTTTGTTGACAATTTCTTTTAGAAGCTTAAAAATCTGGATAAAGTAATTGTTTCTAAAAAAGCTTTTATGAAAAGTTTAAACAATTGTGTTTTAAACCAAGAAATTAGTCTTTTTAAAAAAAAAATTTTAAACAAAAGCTGAACAATCTTTGCATAGAACTTTTTTTAAAAATACGGTTTTAGACAAGGAAAGGAAAAAAGGAAGAAACTGAATTGGAAGAATTGTTTTAAGATATAAAAAATTTTTTGTTAATGTATGAATATGCAATTTGTGTGACATTTTGACAAAACATCTTAAGTGAAGATGAGAAAGCAAAAGGGTTTTTCAACAAAACTCGGTGAAAAATCATTTTTATTAAATAATAAAATAAACCAAAATAAAAGAAAATTCTCTTTTTAAATCCAAAATTTTAAAAATTAAAACAAAAATGTATTTTAATGAAAATTCGTATGATTAACAACATTTTTTCAACTTTTTTAATTTGACTGAATATGTTTTGTCAAAATGCCACAGATTTATAAATATTACGATACAATTTTATGTACAAAAGCTTTTTTGTTAAAATTGATTCGAAAAAGATTTTGTTTAAAAAATGTTTAAACAAGTACACAGAAAAAATTATTAGTAGTTTTTTGTCAATTAAAAAAAGTTTTCAAAAAGAATTAAAATTTAATTAGTGTAATAATTAAGTCAGTTATTTTTTTTTGTTAAAAGAAAATTAAAAATATAATTTTGATTTAATTAACATTTTTGTTGTTTTGAAATATATACAAACAAATTTTTCGTTTAAAATAAAATAATTTTAACTTGTGAAATTGTTGTTGGAAATTGTCAAAATCAATCAACACATTGTTTGAAACGGCAAAGTTTTTTGATCATTTGGTTTAATATCTTTAGTTTTTCTAAAATCGTTATGAGTGAAGTTTCCTGATGATCTGACATGAGCAACCAGTGAAATGCGCATAGGAATAGCTTATCGCATCAACAATAAATTTCAGTGTTTTTATCAAAAATATAAATTGGGAATTAAGCACGAATAACAAAATCATTTAAATTTTTTTAATTAAAATTAAAAATATCATTTATTGAAAAAAAAATATTCAAAATATTAAATTTTAACAGTTTTTATTTAATATTAAATTTATTTATGGAACAGCTTTACAAACATATAAATTCGGATTAAAAACCTTTGTTGTTATACATATATTTTTTTTAGAAAATTAAAGAAAACTTCTGTTAACTATTTTGCACATTCTCGTAAGTAGCTTCTTTCTAATTTACTGCTAGATTTTTTGGCTCGTCTGTAAATAATATTTTATAAAGCATTAATATAATACGCAATTTGTTCTAATGAAAGATAAACAAAATGCTTACAAGATTTTCTTTTAAATCACTATTCTGTTTTTGTTTTGTTTGGTTTTTTTCTGGTGTTTAGGATTTTCATAAACAATTTAAGAAGTTTTTTTTGAAACAATTCAAAATAACTACGTATTTTCCCATAAAAACATCCCGGAAGTCTTAAGGTATGTTCAGACCTAACAAATATTTGACGATTAAATCCAAAAAAAGCGTGACCAGTACATAAATCGATCAACCTTAAGCTTTATTTTTAACAATTTCTATTTATTTACTAAACTTTATTTCTAAATCTAAGACTACACGATAGGTTGGATCAGCAAATTTATGTTGAAAAATTAGCTTTCAGTGCCAACATATCGTGTAGACACCAAATTTTTTCAGCAAACGTATGCTTAGCACCATATGACAGCTTGCTTAATTTTGTACAGAACTCCGGAACTTATCAAGATTTTTGGCTCATTGGCAAACAAGGAACAAAAAAATGCATTTAGAAGTGTTTTGAAAATAAAAATGTTTGCCAACGAACTTTGTTTTAGAGTTAAAGACCATAAAAGTTGATAGTTCTTAACCAATATCTCTTAAAGTATAATTTTGATCTAAGCAATATGGGTATCGCTTAAAAGTATATCCAAATTCCTTTTACATGGTATATAAAACATTTCGAATTATTAACCCATTAAGAACTAATTAAAAATAATATTTTTATTTACTAATGTATTTTACAAAAATGGCTCTAATCTTAAAATTTTGTTGTGACAATAAAGGTATATTTTTATATACATATTTATTTTTTTAGAGAACTTTTCAAGCTTTGATATAATATAATGCATGACACTACCGTACCATGTTATGAAGTATTAAAGTTAAAAATGCATATTCTAATAAATCTTTTTATTTAATATGTATATAGGTGTGAGTAAACATGTGAAAAAATGTGTATACTTTTTGTAATTGCTTTAATATGGGTATTATTTACCTTTATGGTACGACAAACACCAGCTCCGCTTAATGAAATTTGTCTTTATTGCAGGTCTTTCATTGGTCATAAGGGTTCTTAGTTTTATGGTATGTCGAGCACTGACTTCGCTCAGCTGAGTTAATTTTCTTAATTTAAACCAGAACCCCAACACCCTTAAAAATTGATGTTTTTGTTAAAGAAACTAACAAAAATTGGTGACAAAATGAACCGATTGTAATTTAATTCTGCAAGAAATAACTCCTTTTCTATGACTAGATATTACACTACGATGATCGCTCCATTATTTACCATAGGCCCCATATAAAACATATTCTCGGAAATAATTCAAAATGCCTAAGGCGTAGCAAACAACGCTATTATAGAAAAATTTGGTCTGTCACAGTTTCATAAAACTATAAATTTCACAACTAACTTTGGAGAAGATCGGCCTACAATTTACCATAACCTTCATATAAAGCCCACTTTAAGAAATACGCCTTAAACCGTAAAAAATATCGATGTTGTAGTAAAATATAGTCCATCTAAGCTTTAAGTTGTTAGAAATATCACGATCCATACAACTTACTGTAGGTTTCGTATAAAGCCGACTTTAAAACCGTTAACATTTTTTTATAGTTGTATTGAAATTTGGCCTAATTCAACCGAATTTTGTGATGATTAACCCAAAAATCCCTTTTATATGGCTTAACTGATACAAATCATTATAGTTTATTCAAATTTGATCAAATAAAGTTATATGTGATTAACAAGTACATATGTACTTTGCATACTACAAAGTGGACAGGCAGCCAGCCGGCCGGACGGACATCGTTATATCGACTCATATAGTGATTGTGTCGATCGGTTTACTAAAAAATGGTTATAGGACCAATATTGTTAGGTGTTCAGACACAATGGTGGTGTGGGTATTAACATAAACCTATTAAACATACTGCTGATCGGCCCATAATTTATCTTAGGGGTAGAACTGCAACAAGTTATAAAACTGTGAGGTTTTATTAATAATTTTTAGATCAATCCAGTTCATAGATATTTTAGCTACATATTTGCGGATTTGACCCAGCCAAATATATCATTCTTATTTATTCAGTATTAATATACATACATAAAACTATTAATTTTTGCACTTAAGGCGATAAATGAAAACAAATTTTAAATAAAAAAAATAATAAAAATGTAAATAAAAAAAAGAGTATTGTCAAATTTATATTGTATAATTATTAAACAAATGTTCTCAATACTCAACATATGTACATATCAACATACGAAATTCAACATATCGTGTAGACACAAAAATTGTTTGCTAACTTATATGTTGAAATATCATTTGCTGTCATATGTTGAATTTGAAAAATTTAGTATTTTCAGCATATCGTCTAGACACCTAACATATTGCATATGCTGATAGAGGCATTTGATATTATTTTTATACATATGAGTGTAAGCATACATTTGCTGATTCAACATATCGTCTAGACTAAGCTTTATATTATAATTGTTTAATGTAATTTATAAAAAGCAAGCAATTCTTTAAGAAAACTAGTGGTTACGTGTAGGACATCAAATATTTAGTAGGTGTGAACATAGCTTTAAACACCTTCACACATCTTTGTTTGGTTTATTGTATAGTGATCGTCGAATCTTTGATAATCTTTACGCAGAACGTAAATATGTTCAGTAATGGACTGATGCCCGTAATTTCTACAAACAGATATCGAGCTCTAATTTGTGTTGTTATTGTTTGAGTACTTTGTAGTTATGTGTTGTATATTTCCATCAGACCATTTCATAAGCAACATGTTAATTGGCCAGTAAGGCTTTCAAATAACAATTATGAAAAAAATAGAATTGAATTGAATTGAAAGGAAATGTAGCTGAGTTGTAAGTAAAGCTTATCTCATTATTCCATACACATACTTTTAATATGATTGTTAAATTTTTCGCATTTACACCAATGTGTATGTGATAATCGAAGGTTGCACAATAAATTGGTAACAATCTTTAAATTT
The DNA here is from genome assembly GCA_949318255.1 of Pollenia labialis. Classification (NCBI taxonomy): domain Eukaryota; kingdom Metazoa; phylum Arthropoda; class Insecta; order Diptera; family Polleniidae; genus Pollenia; species Pollenia labialis. The sequence goes on along the minus strand of OX439140.1, from coordinate 152,378,943 downwards.
TTATTGCACAACAAAAAAATTAAATGTACATTGTACAAAAATGGAATGAGCTGGCAACATTGTATTACTTATAGCTTCCCTGTCGGAAATGCCATTAGTGAATCTATACTAGGGTTGCCAATCCCATATCCCGGGATTTAAATTTTGTAATCCCGGGTATTTCGGGATTTAGTGAATCCCGAAATTGTTAACAAAATGTTTTTGTTTTACCTCTTTTTATAAAAATAAACTCATCATGACATTCCCCCTTGAGAGGATTGGGAACAAAATATTGATCTTTAATATTTATTTGATTAACTCTGTTAATACTATTGTTGAAAAAAAAAGTTGAACTTTGTTATTCTTTTTAAGCGTGTCCATAAAAAAAAGTTAAAATACGAATTCATAACACATTTTGCTTCATATTAAAGGGAAATATAAAAGTGTAGACAATTCATTAATAATGTCGCCAAAAATGCACCAAAATAGTTATGAATGTGTGCTGATTAGGGATATAACTTTTGAACAATTTTTAAATTATCAAAAAATACCTATCCATGCCATATAGACCATGAACATCTGATCATGATAAAAAGTGGGGTCACTTATTCGCGGGCGTTCCCCCCAAATCACTTTGAAGTTTAGTATTTGGATTTTTTTTTGTTAATTAAAAATACAATTTCCTTATTGTATAAACAAAAAACTTTCATTTATTTTTTTATACTGAATATTTCACAAATAAAGCTGGGATCACACGATTGCCGCAATGTACCAATTTTCACATTTTTTAATACCCCAATCGTGTGACCGCACAACCAAATGGCTCATGTACCAATCGAGGACAATATTGTGCATACTTTTACCAATCAAATGCAACCCTGGTGCGGCAATCGTGTGACTGATTGCTATGCAACCGCACGTCAATAAAAATTACAAAAATGCACCAATATTTATTGTGTTCTTGTGCGGCAATCAAACAACACAATACGCGGCAATATTTGCCTTTTTTATGAGATATACTTTTTTGTGTTTCTTTTATTAGGTAATGAAAATAAATATGTATGTATTTATTTATTTTGCATTTAAATTTTTTTAATTAATTATTTTAAGTATGTATGTTCACAAGGATATTTAGCTGTTCTGTGCGAATATTATTATTAAAGATTTTACGAAATTGTTGAACAGACTGTTAGTTTTTGGAATGTCTTAAAAAAATTAAATAAAACTATTCAACAATAATTTGTTTAAGTATATGATACAAATTTAATTTTTTTCAATGAACAAACCAACAAGAACTTTCAAACAAATAAAAAAGCTACCACAACAGCTGTTTTCGCAGTTAACACAAGTAAGAACAATCGTGTGACTGTGCTGCGGCAATTTTTGTAAACATTTCGCTTTGTACCAACTAGCGGCAATTAAATTTGTTTAAAACAGGGCAATCGTGTGATTTCGGAATATTTGATTGGTGCAATTTCATTATTGTGCGTCAATAAAGCACAATAAAAATTGTGTCATATTGGTGCATTTGCGGCAATCGTGTGATCCCAGCTTAAGACTTATACCATCAATTATACTACATCCAAACAGTTAAAAGTATGTTAAAATAACAGGGAAACCCTTTTTTTGAACAAAATGAAACCAACCTCACAATCCCAATTGTTTACTTTTATTTTCATTTGTTAACAGTTTCGCTAAGGCAGAGAGGTTCTGTATCCCATATACTCGTTAATTTTTGTGTCAGTGCGTAGTGACATTTAAGTTTATAAAATGTTTAATAGAAGTGCTCTAATTTGTAACCGGAAAAATCGGAAATCAGGACCCAAAATTTTGGTAAATTTCAAAAGATATTTTTCAACATTGCAAAACAACACGCACTTTGAACTTAAAGTTTATTTCCTTCAACAAAGATAATTTGTAGTATCCGAAGTTAATTTATAGAACATGACTGTATGTATAGTATTTAAAAAATAAAAATTCAAATATTATTATTTTTTAAAAGCATTTAGAAAAAACGGCTTGGGAGGGAGGTTTTTTTTATCAAAATTGATCTCAAAAAACTGATTTCTTGATATATACATCAGTAGCCAGCCCGTCGTGATAGGTATTTTTTTTTTGGTTATACCCCTAGTGCTGATGTTTGTAACACCATAAAATATTGGTCAAAGACGCACCTTTAACACGTTAAGTGCCATCATACAAAAAAAAAATATATTACTAAAGTGCCAATATATGAAAACAAGTGTAAATTAATATTTTTGTGATAACAAATGAATTTGTGAAAATCTTTTTTGGATATGTGTGTTATTTGTACCGTTATACATGTGACAGCCGGCGGTACACGTGGCACACAGATAATACAATTTTATGCAGGTGCCGTGTGTACCGCCGGTAGTCACTAATTAGTTCATTTTATATTTATTGAATATGAAGTGCCATTTTTCATTATATGTAAGCTAAAAGTGAATTAAATATTATTTTCTTCTTTTATTCATTGAATTTTTATTTATTGAAGTGGGTTAGGTTAAATAACAATATAAATTTTTGATCCTGTATAACTCATGTAATACAAAAGATACACAAAAAATTCTTGAAGTTAAAAAAAAATGCATTTCTATAGGTGCCATCACATAATATTTATTCGCTTTACTATAATACCACAGAAAATATATTGTATTGAATACTTAAGTAGCTGTGCACCGCCGGCGGTACACATGGCACTCTAGTAAAAGAAAAGTGTGCACCGCCGGCGGTGCACATGGCACTCAACGTGTTAAGTATACCGAACGACAAAGAATTAATCTCTGAGTCGATTTAACGATGTCCGTCCGATTTTATTTGATCAAATTTGGTACGAAAGTTCTAATTGGCACAAGTACCAAACCTATCGGAAAATGGGGCGACTCGGTCCATAATTTCACATAGCCCATACACAAGCTTTTTCCGGACGACGGTCTTTGTGCCCACAAACCTTCTACTTATGTCGGTATTTAGATTCAATTTGGCTCAAATTTATTTAATTCCAATCAGAACCATTTGACCAAATTTAATTAATATCGGTCCATATTTGACGATAGCTCACGTTAAAATACTACTCCCAAAAATGGCTTTTAATTTCAAAACTTCGTTAGTCTGCTTTCACACGTTTCATCTTTTGATGCTCAACTCTTATGTTTTTAGGTGAGAGAAGAAAGAAGAAAGGGAGTTAGTACGGAGATGCCTGTACTCGGTCAGTACGCTTTTTGTTTTTATTCGTTGGTATATGCACAACAATGGATGCATGCAGGGCTGCCAAATAATTTTGTGAGGAAATCGTTAGTTTCTCTCGAAAAAACTAGAAAAAAATAAAATAATTTAAACAAAAACATATTTACTTCATACCCAGCTAAAATTTTTATAGTGTATGGGTTATAGTAATGGGAGTCTCAGCTTTGATCGTCGATGACTGCATTTTTTAATCGTAAAAGATTCCTCATATGGGAAAAACTGTAACACGAGTGAGATTCTTCCATAGCACAGCGAAAGACGATTCTTGAATCGTTATCGGAATCGTTTAAGACGTGGGTAAATATAATCTAACGAGACTTTCTTGGCATGAGGCTCATGTAGATATTCTCTTACAATTCTTGAAATGCTCGCCGTATAATTGTTGAAAATATGATTTATACAGAAAGAAAGATAAACAAAGTGTAGCATTGTTGTTTTTGTACTCTGAAAATAATCAAAGATTACAGCCGTACATAAACAAAAGCGGCACGCATTTTCTAGTTTTTGAATAGTGCGGCCTGAATGCTTTGCAATTAGAAAAAAACGATTTTGACAGCTCGTTTAATATAAAGTTTTCCCCTATGTTCAATTAATAAAGCCACTTAAGCTATTTTTTGGTCAATCTAGCAATTTTATCTCTATTTTTATTTATAATTTGTGAGTTTTACTAAACAAGAAAACTATCACTTCTGTTCGTGACACAAAGATCTTACTTTGGTATGGCATATCAGCGCAAAAGCTAAGCGAAAGAAAACGTTCCGCTCTTGTTGAGGTACGGCTGTTAAACATTTAAAGATGTAAAAACGAAATTGTCAGAAAATTTAATGTTTTATTCAGACTTTGAAAACTGAAATAAATCGTCACTTTTTAGAAAAAAATCAGCAAATCTGTACTTTGCTAATTTCGGAACAAAAAATAGTCAAAATGACGATAAATCGTCAAATCTGGCAGCCCTGGATGCATGTAATTTTTTTCTTTTCTTTTTCTCTTTGATCCGCTATTAATAAAATTGTTGTTGTTTTGTACCGAAAAAAGTTGAAACCGATTGCTGCGTGTGAAGTTGAAGTTGAGCTTCAAAAGATGAAACGTGTAAATTCAGACTTATAAATGTTGATATCGACATAAAAATTGGCGGCATAACTTTTACGATAGCTACAATGTCATCAAAAAATGTTGTTCTGGTAGGTCAAATATTAACCATGGGTCCCATATAAACCCCCATCCTTAAGTCTCACATGGATGAAGATATCTAAATAATGTTCGGCACAAAGAACTTTAACATGAATCTTAACCTCACAGCATAATTTTGTTCAGGCGGGTTCATGATTGCCCATGTGTTCCAAAGAGAGTACATTCTCGAAAATATGTTTTTATATACTGTGGAGTATCATATGGTCGGGCTGGACCGACCTTACTATCTTACTTGTTGTTTTAATGGAAGTTATACAAAATTTTAATTGAATCCATTGTGCATATATTTTGTTCATATAGGGAAAAATTTAAATCATATGGCGAATAACATACATATGCGATAATATTTGTTAATTTGTTATCTAAACTAATTGCCTGGCAAATATTATTGCAAAACATATTTTCGTAGGTATAAAGCAATTTTGAAATAATATTTAAAAACTTTTAACTTTGTATACCTTAATAAGCTAATAATTAGTATAAGAAGTTGTAGGAAATCTCTGATGAAATATGTTAATTTTACATTGGTATTTTTTTCTGTGTGTATTGTACTCCATCTATGCTAATGATATACCAAAGAGGTTAAAATATTCAAGAATACAGATGTATGCTGATGATATACAGCTTTACCTTGATGGCTGTAAAGAATCCATCTTCACAAGAGTTAAAGATCTTAACACTGATCTAAAAAATATAATAATAATAATTTCCTCTGGGCGACTGCAAATGGTTTACGAATTAACGCGGAAATTCAAAACGTATTTTAATTTGTAAAAATTTAAAGTTTTTCTTGGGATTCAAAATTAAATTATCAAGGTTTCGTTAAAATGTGCTTAGTTCGCATTTCATTCTATTGATAAACTGAAATTTATTGTTGATGGGATAAGCTATTCCTATGCGCATTTCACTGGTTGCTTAGGCCATATCGTCAGGAAATTTCATCCAAACTTTATTCAGTCAAAATCGAGTCAAGAATTGATGTTTTCCTGGGTGGAAGCACAATTGATATTGTTAAGTCTGCCAGAAATCTTGGTGTGGTTTTCAACAGTACACTAACTTGGTCAGATCACATCAACCAATCATATCAACATATCATGTGTATAGTATTTTAAGAAATTTATAGGCTACACAGTATTGTCCACCACTAAAAATAAGACTACCTACTCCTGGCTAAAACATACTTACAACCAGCTTTGATGTATTCATCAGAAATCTTCTGCATTGCACACAGAAAAAATAGAAAATCGACTTTAATTAAACAATTCGTTCAGACAATGAAATATTTTACTAATTTTTCTCTTGCAAAGGAATTGATCGTATCAATTAACGGATTTGTCTTTTCGAGTCATGGGACACAAATTTAGTCAATTAAAAAATTAAAGGCATAAACTAAAAAATATACCACATGTACACAAACATTTAATTTTATGGGTTTTGATTAAAAAAATTAATTGCTGCAAACAAAACATAAATTGAATAATTAATTTACACCAATTAATTATTTAATTGAAGTATTTTTTGCAAACATTTTTTCTGTGCACGATACATATTCCCCTTAAGGAGATTTGATCATGTTTCTCAATACTCCAGTCGCATATTTAATGTCACCTTTATGGACTACATAAAGATAAAAAACCTTGTTTTCCCACATAAAATTGTAATATCGGAACAACCGAAATATCTTCATGATCGCTTAATATTCATGAGGCCTCCGCAAGGGCAAATGGAATCATGCAAATTCGACATCGGGACACGGAATCTGAGAGCCACTTTTTTATATTAACTATCCGTCTGTGGAACCAACTTTCCCCAAACTTTCGAACTATTGGCAACGCAAATAAATTCAAATTTTGTACCGAACTTAATCTGCTGCAAAACAGTAGTAACTTATATGAACATCTCATAGTAGTTTTTCTTATGTTCCTTTTCATAAATTTTTTATGTGTCTTTTTCATCTGTTTCTTTTTTCCCTCTATCTCAAATTATTAAATTTCCCATTATTATACTTTTTTTATCAACATAATGCGTAAACCTATTGAATTTTATTGATATAACTTACGGATTCTGATACTGTAATCTTATTGTATCCGAAATTGCAAATTTAATAAATAAACAAATAAATAAATAAAAAAAAACAAGTTTATTCTACAATTTAGTTGCATTTTGCTTATGGAATGGTCTGTTGGGTTACTGTTTATTACAGTGAAACTTCGATATAACGAATCTAGAGGGGATCGAAAAATACTTCGTTATATCTATTGATTCGTTATACATTTGCATTGTGAAACCTTTGTTATAACGAAATTTAAAGAAATACGAAAAAAATTCGTTATAACTACAGTTTCTTTTTGTCCAAATTCTATTTTACACGAAAATACTACGTACATAATAAAAATTAACTATTTAAGAGGTAAATAAAAAATGATGTTTTTATTATTTGTTTATTTTATTACATTTTAGTAAAATATTGCGTGTTTTTTGTTTGTTTACGCAAGTTTAGAATGCAACCATCAATATTTTTTTCGACAAATGCTAACTGTCGAATGTATTTTGCAGTGTAGAATCCTGTGCCTCAAAAAATTAGGATCTTTCTTCACTATGTTTTCCACCGTTGCATTTTTCGGATTTAAACGCCATTGTTCGGTCTGGTGCGCATTTAAAAATAATCCAGTTTCGTCTGCATTAAAAATATTGTGCGGCTCACATTCTGCCAACAAACTTGGTAACAATGATTTCCATTCAGAACAAACTTCATCACTTACACTGGCACTTTCTCCACTCACTTTTCGAAATCCGATACCATGGCGCCAACCGTTACTAGCTTTAAAATCGTTGTGTCCCAGACGTGCTGCAAACTGTTCAGCTTTGGTTCTTACCATCGGTCCTCCTTAAGGAATGTTTTGATTTCGACATTGTGCAAACCATTAAGATAAACATTGCTCAACGTCTTCATATTCTATAAGGCGCAATCTTTTGCACTTTAAAGCTTAAGTATTGCGAACAATCTCCCGATTTTTTTAAATTGTAGAAAGAGCACTCGGCGGTTTATTAAATTGTTCGGCAATTTCTTGCGTATAGAAATTGATTTACGCTTTAATACACTCATTTTGGCAAAGAACCAAAACAGATTGGACTACATTTGTGGCGCTTTACATATGCAAAGACATTTACGTACCTTTTGTTGTTTTGCTTAAAATTTAATTTTGCTTTATTCTAACTTCGTTGTATGGAGGCTATAGTTCAAGACTTCGTTATGTAGAGGCTTTTGATAACGGGATTTTAATGACTTACACACTTAAAATTTTATATATGGGCATTTCCATTTTGACGTGTCGTGATATTTGTAGCACAAAATGTAAACAAATTAAATGAAGAAGTCAAATTTGTAAAAAGGGTTTTAATATATACAAAGTAATGAAGTAGCACTATATTCAAAAAAAAATTACATTAATCGACGCTAAGGATTTGCAGATACAAAAAAACGGAAGTGGGTTTTGACTTGCATTACAAAACTGAATAAGACTGCGAATTGAGCAAGATGTTTTGTATAAAACATTTTTTAGTAAACTTAGAACTTTTATAGATTTATTTTTCAAGCTATCAAATTTAAAAATCTTTGCTCGTGTTAAGGTAAATATGGGCATTTTCAGCGAAAAGTCTACTTTTTTTAATGTAACGCCAGATTGCAAATAAGGTTGTATTTTCGGACCATTTTGTTCAATCGTTATCCCTTTTGTTACTTAATGTAGAGCTTGTTGCGCTTTACACCAAAATATAAAAAAGTAAACGATACATATAAAATTTGTTTAGTAACAATTTAAAATACTTCTGGCGTTACGTGACAAAAAGTAGACTTTTCGCTGGAAATGCCCATATATGTATTTCTCAGTTATAATTTCGTTGTATAGACCATTTGAAAAAATACTTCGCTATTTCGCTACAGGCTTTATAGCTCAGAATTTCTTCGTTATAGCTATAGAGCATTTTTGTATGAAAAACTTTGCAAAAAAAAAGTTTTTTTTAAGGGACTTAGCTAAAAATTCGTTATATTGAGTTTTTTGTTATAACGAAGTTCGTAGTATCGAAGTTTCACTGTATTTTTTTTCACTCGTAAAACTGCTCTTAGTGGAAAAGCAGCTCGCGCTCGTTGTCATTTTTTTTAAAAGACAATCAGGTCGTTCTGTTTGCCTGCTTTTCGCGCGTTTTGCGGTGTCACCCTGCATTGGTAAATGGCTTGGCGTCGTATAACTGTATCGAGTTACGGTTTTTGCGGTTGTCCCCATTGATTTTGTGCATTTTTGTAACCTCAATTTAAAGGTGTTTGTCTGGTGGAGAACCATTAATAACTCAATTTGACTGGTGGGGAACCAAATATGTATAACTCAGACGTTTTTTAAAAATACTCCGGAGCGCAGTCTGGAAGCTCTCGCCTTCCTATACAAAGATTTAGGTCGAACGAGGTCTTGTGATTAAGGCTCTGGAAAATGTGTGATACCCTGGCATTATAACCTAAATTGGTTAGCCAAATATTTTATTCGTGTGATACCCTGGCAATATGATACTTATAGTTAGCAAAAAACTTTTAGTTTTAAGTAAAGTAAAAAAAAGATATTTTTTTTCTAGTTTTATATGACAAGTCTCTCTTGCTTGAAGTTTGGAGGCAACAACTTTATGAGGAATGGAGTATAGTGTATACAGAATATTGGAGCTACACAGAAAAAATAGAAAATCGACTTTAATTAAACAATTCGTTCAGACAATTAAATATTGTACTAATTTTGCCCCTGCAAAGGAATTGATCATATCAATTAACGGATTTGTTTGTTCGAGTCATGGGACATAAATTTAGTCAATTAAAAAATTAATTGCATAAACTAAAAAATACACCACATACACACAAACATTTAATTTTATGAGTTTTGATTAAAAAATTAATTGCTGCAAACAAAAAATTAATTGAATAATTAATGTACACCAATTAATTTTTTAATTGAATAATTTTTTGCAAACCTTTTTTCTGAGTACATATTATTTTTTAAAAATATTTAGTCTTCTTAAAAGTTTTTGTTTTAGTTAAATGTTTGGTTTATTTCTTTTTTATTACAAAATATGTAAATATTAAACTGCTGACGTTTGTGGCTTATTTTCTCTCATTCTATTGAAATATTAAAGATACTCAACCATTATTGACATACTTTAACGGTCATGGTCAACGGAAGGGAAGATTTACAGAAAATGTATTGGTTTCCAAACAAGTTGTGTTGTTGTATTAATCTTTAATATCCACCACTTTTAGTTACGAGTCAATACGTTTTTCTATTGTAAATAAAAAGGAGAAGAAGAAGGGAGTTTTGTTGTTGATAGGAATTGCGTCATATTTTGGGTTTTACTTAATTAAAACTTGTGTAAAATTGTGGGCAGATGTTGTCGTAAATGTTGCTTATAGAGAATTTGTAAATAAAGTAATTTATCAGACATCTCCTGTTAAGTTTTAAAGCAAAAGTATCTGTTTCAAAAATATTTCTGTAGTAGTTTTGCGATAAGGTAAAATGCCGCAATTTTTGGTTTGGAGAAAAACAATTTCAAATTATGAAATTGACTTTTTTTTTATAAGTTCACTTCTTTCTGTTCTAATACCTTTTTACGTTTTCTATTATATTCCTTGGGTTATTTGTTTACTTAGCAATATGTATATTTTTTTATATCTTAATAGTTAAGAAAAATATTTTATTTATTACTTTCGGCCTTAAAATATTGCCGTTAAAATAAAATAAAAAACAATATTGAAACAAATCGCTTTTCTTAAGAAAGAGGGAGAGATAGAGAGAAATGGATAGAGAGAGGGGGAGAGAGTGAGGGAGACAGAGAGAGAGCACAATATTGTGGGTAAGAAACAGGAACCCCTTGGAAACTTCATATCTTTAAAAGTGATGTTAAAAAGAGTTGTCTTTACGAGTGGCGGGCATATTTTCAACTTTTTGTATGAATTCTTTCTACTTTGTAGTACATGTGAAATATGTTTTTATTGTATCTATAAAATTGTTCCCATAAATGGTTCGAATTGTTTACTAATTTCTGGGTCCAGATCGTCGCGGTCGTGATCGAGTGGCTTTGATGGAAATTTTACTTTTTGGAATCGTCCCATTCGTTATCAAAAAATTCTATCGAAATTTGAGATTATGTCATTCGATAACGAGTAGTCGATCGAATGCCTTTACTCGAGATGTCATGTGATAGGTTAAGAGCTTTCGTAAAAACATTTAATTGTTTTTTTACAATCAATTTACACACTTTGATAATAATTATTAGATTTTAATTAAACTTTTTTCAGCAATAAGAAAAAAAAATAATAACATTTAGTTTTGCAATTTTTCGCAATTTTTGTCATGCTGCGATAGTAGCGATTTTTGTATTGTAAGTTTTTTGATTCTTACAGCTTTAACGATTTTTAATGTATAGTAGACTTTGCTATTATGCCGCTATAGAAATTTTTTGGGAATTTCCCCTACTATAGAAATTTTTACAGAATTTTTTCCATTCCGTATACTTTTATGGTTTTAATCAATTTTATGGCTTATTCGAATTATTGAAAATTTTCGCGAATTTTCGCTATTTTTGTAAATGTTTTTTTTTGTTAATTGTTGAAATATTTTTTTTAACCGATTTGGCGATTTCAAATAAATTTTTGGATTTGTTTCCAAGTTTGCAATTTTAGCCATGTTCGCAATATCAGCGACTTTTTCTGTAAGTTATCTGCTTCATTACAATTTTAACAATTTTTAATAAATACAGCTGTTTGCAAATTTTTGCGAATTTCCGCTAATTTCAAATTTTTTTATCGAATTTTTGTCATTCCTTGTACTTTTAGGGACTTTTAATCAATTTAATGGCTTGTTTGATATGTTAAAAACTTTCGAGAATTTTCGCTATTTTTGCAAATTTTCTGAATTTGTAAAATTTTTGCGAATTTCTAAAGTTTGCCGAATTTTTTAAAATTTTGCGTTGCTCTTTTTGGCAAGTGCCGATAAGCTGAAGTCACTATTAACCCTGGTGATTTATATGCAAGCATAAAATCTATTACATATTTTAAACAAATTTCGATTCGATTTGAGGCGAGTAGACCATGTATATGTCACAAAAAATTTTGGATTTTTATATGTACCCCAGCATTTTATGAAAGCCTATTGGGTAAAGTATTATTGTTTTTTTTTTTCATATTTTAGAGGTTTTAGAGCAGCCATCGGCAACCTATACTATTACATTTTGCGATTATATGCGTTGTGTGAATTTTACGTATGTTGTTGTTAATGTTGTTAAATTCTCTGCAATATGTGTGCACATGTACGTAATAAAAGAGCATACAAGAGAATAAAAGAGAAAACGCGGCGCCCTGATTTTACCGATGGCTGTTTTAGAGGTACCTTAAATCGAATTTAACCCAAAAAAATCGGGGTTTCTCGACTTCTTTTAAATTTTGCTCATTACTCGGCCCATCAAGTATTTTTTAAAGAAAACTTCTCAAACTTTACTTCTCTGTGCCGATATTATAAGTTTCGGTTATTTTTTTGCACATTTGGGTCCCCTTAAGGCCGGGATTCACTATCCTACCTTCTTCATGCTACATACCTCACATCTCCCTATTCTTTCCACAAACACTGCCAATGAATACCTCTGTTGCCTAGCCTTACATCCTTCAATGTGGAGAATTCTATTTTGCGCCTTTTATTTGAACAAGGACATTGTCTCTTGGTGTTTGTTTTTCTTACCCACATCTTTCATAGTAATCAAACCTTGGGCTACTGATCTTCTAAAATCTTTAACTGTAAATTTTTCAATTATAAGTCCATGTACAATATATGCGCTTACAAAAGCGATATCTAGCACACCCCAGAATATCCTATGCCACCATTTAGGCGATTTACGGTCAGAGTGCTCTCAATCGATCAGCGGTGTTTGGCCTATTTTCGACAAAAACAACCTACAACCGTTGCACATGTTTAGACTAAGTGCAAATTTAAGATCGAAATATTAGCAGAAATATAATCAATTTATTTGTTTATTAGCCACAAGATCAGTACATCAAAATCTTATGATTTTTGCTAACTAGAAGCTGCAGTATTCAGAGTCTTAAAATTCAAATACAGTTTCTATTTAAGTTTTTAAAAAAATAATAAAAACTTAAAATACAGATTCGTTTTTAAATTTAAAATATTTCCCCTCTTCTTTTTCTGAAAGACAAATTCATTCGACTTTCTTAAAAATTTCCATTGTCGGCATTTCATCAATATTACAAAACGTATGCGCTTGACAACAATGAAGCAAATAAAAGCGAAGGAAAGACGTTTTTTTTATTAATCGCTTTTCTTTTCGATAGCAGTGAAAAAAGCATTGATGATGATGATGATGATGACGATGTTTATGGAAGTTTTACAACGAGTTTAAATACCAAATATCACCAAATAAACCACCATAGATGACTTTGTTTTTTGCTTTTTCTAAGACAAAATTAACAACCAACAATATTAGAACAACAATAACTTTACAATGAAAACAACATAAAGAATTGTTTTTATGAGTTGAAAACATGGCACATAAGACATACAAAATGCATTCAAACAAACGCACAAGAGAGACTATGAATGGAACAACAAATGGATAGACGGGCGGACGGATGGATGGATGGACTAGCAAGTAACTGCGATTGCGTAGGTAGGCAAGAAAATTATCGAGAAGAAGAGAAAGATTATCAAAATACTGGGGTGCAACACTAAGTGTGGTTTACGATATTTGCAGTGTCGAAATGAAAACAACAACATTTTTCATTTAGGTAACGGGCAGTGTTGCCAGTGAAATTTCGAGAAAGGTAAATTTTAGTTTCCAAAGAAATACACTTTTCCCCAAAAAGATACATTTTGAGAAAAAAATATAAAAATTAATTTTTAACATTTAATATTAATTAACATGGCACTTTTATTGCAAAAAAAATGATATCATATAAATTAATTTTTATATTTATTTAATGGCGATTTCCTTTCTGAGAAAAATATGTTACAGTATATACATGTAACATTTTTTAATGTTACCTATAGACACTCGAAGTGTTACATATTGGCCAATTCCAATAGAACACAATTTGTTGATTTTATTTACAACTATTACACTTTCATCATTTTATAATTAATGTACTTCATGAGCGATTTTTAAAGCTTTTCAAGCGGTTTCTGCACGCTAGTACGTTTTGGAAACAAATATTGACTTCACTTCTTCGCTTAGAACAATGAAAACAGTTGCAATATAAATAGATTTTTTTGATTTTAATGTGTAAATATTTTTATATTTTGTTTTAAAACAATTTTTTTTCCAAAATTATGAGCGGTATGAATTATGACAAACAAAATAAAACATTGGTTGTACAAACAGAGTAGAAAGTACCAAAGCTGTAAAACGGGGCATTATGTACACCTTAAGTAAAAGTAAGGGTAAAATATGCAACATGTTTTGCATGTTTTTCATCAACATATTCACAAAAGAACTTGAACATTTTTCTCACAGTTGTATTTTTTGTACAAACGAACAAAAAAATGTAGACCATGTAACATTAATGCAACATATTTCTCAGAAAAGAAATCGCCATAAGTCTTAATATTAGGTATGTAATTTTTAAACTTTAAAATAATCAAAACAAATTCATTTTTGTTAAATTATTAACTGTAAATATCGTTATTGTTTTCTTCTAAAATTTCATCTTAACACACACATACACAAAAATAAGCAGACGACAGAAGAACTTAGGAACTTTAATTAGTTATCACACTTTTTTAGCATTCATAACGAAATGATAACTTTAAAAACCTTTGTCAGAGACGGAAATTTAAATATTTTATGTCTCTATATTTTGCGTACAGATTCAAAAGCTACGAAAAATGTCAGGATTATACATGGTACCTAAAGCCCTCAAAAGATACGAAAAATGTATCTTTCGTATCCTAATGGCATCACTGGTAACGGGTAGTTAAATTTGTCAAAAGAGAACATCTATTTAGATGAAATCGGTAGAAAGTATTTTCTCCAGTTTAGAGAAGGAATTCCCAATGTGTTGAGGTTAACGTACTTTTTGAGAATAATTACACGAAAGAAGTTTATTCTCTAAAGCAATTAATTTAATTTCTTTAAACAAGATAATCCAAAATCTAATAATAATTTCTTGATTTCATGTTGTTTTGTTCGAATATAACCAATAATCAATTTTGCTGGAAATCAAGTGCAAAACAATTGGTATTCAAGTTCGAATTTAAAGTTTCAAGGGTGCTTAAGTGCTTATTGGGTAGTAAAATTTTTTTAAATAAAGAAACATTTTTCTTTAACATTTGGCTTGGACGAGAACATGCAACACCCAGTAAAAACTTCGCTTACTTTTTAACAATTAATAGCTTCTTTCACTTATTATAACTACTGTTTTCTGGATGTGTGTAGGTAAAAAATATATATTGACTTTCTTTTGAATGCGTTAATTTTGAGCCATAACTTGTAAAATTAATTAGTTATTTTAGAAGAGTTGTAGGTAATGCTATTATGGTTTGCTGATTACTAAACACATTATTTTGTGGGCGAAGTTTTTAATGGGAATTTTCTTGGTTCAAGCAATATTTAGTTAATAATTATTTCCGTGTAATTGCTTCAAACTCGCTCAGCAATTAAAGCCACAATGCGTTAGATAGGGTGATTGGGTGCTAGAGCAACATTGCTGGCTTTTCGAACAATATTTTCTTTAGCGATTTGGCTTGGTGGTTTGGTCAATAAGCATATTGGGCTCTGAGAAAAAAAAAAAAAATTTTTATGTTCTGGAAATGTCGTTGGGCCGCATTTTTTTTCAAAATGACGCTGGTAGAACTGTAAATTCAGAGCGCTATGGCAATATGATTTGTCCTGCAATTTAAGATTATGAACTGGACGATATGTGATATCTACAAAGAAGTGCCACGAGCCACACAGCACGCGGTTTTATTGCATAGGAAGTTTCTCGAACGCTCAATTTCAACTTTTTGGTGACGTCAATTGGCAACCAAAATAATGCCACTTGAGGCCGATAGACATTTTTTAAGGCCCTTACGTTGCAGCATTTAAAGACCAACATTTGCCCAGTTATCGCCGTTATCGTTATTCCGCCAGAAATGTGCTATAAAGTGGCCGAAACCCACCTCAAAAGGATAGATTGCTGCTAATCTGATCTAGAGGCGGTCAATTAAATGACATTGTTCTTCGTACGTAATGACAAAGTCCAGGGCATTTAAATGAAATAAAAGTTCCAACGAAATTATAGCTTTTTGCGATGCTTTTCACTGCGTTTTGAATTACGTTGTTCTCTGTTGAATTACGCTGTTCTCACGGCACATTTCTAATTCAACAACTCTTCTTCTTACAATTACATATTTAAAACAATTTAAAATGTCTCATTATTTTAACAATTCCTTTTTCGCTTCTTTTTTGACAGTCTTCTATAAAAATTAGTAATGACTCCCTCCATTGAGAACCGCTGGCTTAGAGAACGATCTTTGAAGATATACAGAGTGTTGAATACCAAGCAAAACACATGTATTATTTGCTGCATTTGTTCATGTATATGGGTATCTAACATGACGCGTGTCACGTATAAAGGTGAAACAAATTGTCATTGAAGAAGGAAAAGAATACAAAAAATATCTTAAACGTTTCCAAACACCAATCAATTACATTTGAGTGTATTTTGTATTTTGAAAAAAAAAAAAAAACATTGAACCTTCTGTTACAGAAGTGATAAAATGTCTTCAACTTGAATTGTTGTTTCAAGGCCTAAAACAGATTCTGACAAATGTCTGGTATTTGAACTTCATTGAGTTGAATTTTAAGGGTTGCTTTTTTAAGAAGTCGCTTAAAGATAAGACAATGAAATTCTTCTGATCCCTTTCCTTTCTTTTAAAGGTTTTTTGGAAAAGTAGCATTTACAATTAGTATTATAATAAGATCCTATTTATAAAAAGTATACAAAACATATCGATGATTGTTCTAGAATGTTTGTGTTCAGAATGCGGAGGAATTATCGTTTATAAGAGACTTCATTAAGCAAATGTGTTGCTTTGATGAATTGTATTTTGGATTAAGTTTTTTTCTTCTTCAAAATTAAAGGAATTGTTGTTTCCTTAAGAAAAAAATTCTTTGTTGTTTTTTTTAAAAAATTGAAATTTTACTTTATTTTTTTTTTTGGTTACATGAAATACAACAATAAAAAGCAGCTGCATATTTATGACATTGTCCAGGATACGCATGTGCAACAGGACATGTATGATAAATAAGGTTTTATATGTTTTTGCTGCGTAGTTTTTTAGTTTAATAGTTTTTGTTTTATTCTTTTGAATAATGAAATTATTGCTTTTGGCTGTTTACATCCTACATTTGATAAAGGTACAGTGTAACCCCCATTTGTAACACTTTAAATTAATCAGTTTATTGTTAAAGGCGAAATGATAAATTTGTTTAAATCAAAGTAGATTTGAGATTTATACAGGAAATGCTCAATTTTTAACACATATCTTAAACATTTTTTTTCCAAAGATATTAAAAAAATGTTGGTTCATATTGCTAAAAACCTATAACAATCAATTCTTATCAAAACTTTTACGACAGTTTTGTTTTGCTAAGGCCATCAATGATTAAAATAAATTTTAAAAATTTTTTATTTTTTTTTTCTTCGGAAAAATGCATTTACCAAAGCAAAAAAACTATCAGTTTAAGATCGGGGCAATCGGCAATCCTGAAGTAGTCACCACAAAATTTTTTCATGACATAATTACAATTAGTTGTTTGCGTAAAATTCTAACAATCACCCGCATTTATTTACGATTTTAATCAGTTATGGCTAAAAGGGTTTAAAATAAAACATTATTGTGCTCAATACCAAACTAGTGTAAAGTTAAAACACAGCAAATTCAAAGGAATGGCCAAAATGTTAACTTTATTATTATTATTTATTTCATGGCATTTAAAGTATAAAAACAATTTCTGGCAAATGAACCTCACGGCAGCAACTAATAAACGCTATCTTATCGGTCTTGTTTTGTCAATAGTGCGCCGAATGTTGGCTTTTAAATGATCAGTCGTTGCTTACGTACCCTCACAAGAGGAAGTCCAGAGGCATCAAATAACACCAACGAGATGTCCAATCCAATCCTTAAGATAATTCATTGGCCAACCATTTGGCTTAAGAAATATATGTGACCATAGCGCCCCGTAAATAGGCCAACAACAAGCCTAAGTTGCCCCTTCTCAAGCAGAAGTAGCCTACCTGCCTTGCTACAGGACAGAGTCACAAATCTCTTGGGCTGTCTTAATCCAGAAATGAACGTACACGTGTAAAGGAATTCACATTCGGAAAAGTTCGTAGCATCCTCTTAATGAAGAACAGAGATGCAACACAGTCCATTACTAGCCTGGGCTTCACCTCTGTGCTTTGAGAGCGGCCCGGATATCCGTCATTATAAAAAAATGTCAGTTCAGCTTGACGTTTCTTAAGTAAAAAGCTACAAAATACTCCTTAAGAATACTGAATAATTTTTTCATTACAAATCATCATGAGCGACGAGGCCCTTTTCCATATCTGTGGATACGCGAATACGCAGATTTATCACTTCTGTGGCACCGAAAATCCGCGTATCTTACACGAGGAGCGTCTCAAAATTACTGTATGGTATGATGTTCACACTAGAGGCGTAATTGGGCCATATTTTTTTTCGAAAACACCGTGTTCCAAACAGCAACTATGAACGAAGAGAGCGCCATGCTCAACAAATTTCTTATACCTCAACTAGACGAATTAAGACGGGAGAACACGTGGTTCCAACACGTTGGAGAAACGGTGCTTGGTGAAAGACCTACAACCGAAATTCTGAGTAATGCGATTCCGGATCGTATAATCTCTCGTTTTAGTAATTTGCACTGGCCGGCAATATCGCCTGGTGTAATTGTTTAAGACTTTTTTTTTGCAAGGTTTTCTTAAATCAAGAGTATATGTCAACAAGCTTCAGACTCTTAAAGTCCTTAAATGAAATATTCGCTTTGTATGCGGAAACCTTTCGCCGGAAGTTTTTGCAAGAGTTGTCGAAAATGGTGCTGATTCGACTCACAAATACGTTTTTATGTGCTACAAACTTCAGAACAAACGTATAATTCCCACCTTTGGCATTGTAAAGCTAAAACTTCAATAAAATCTAACATCAAACACTACAACTATGTGTCCCACTTTTAACGAACAATGCGGTTATTGTTGAGCTTGTGCATTGACAGTTTGGGATTAAGCACAGTTACTCTTTTCTGTGATTTATTGTTCAGAAATTTACATCTTCTCTTGTTGGGTCATAAATTATCCATCTGTGAGTTTCTCAGCATCTCGGTTTGTAATTTAATCAAAGTAGCTGTTTTCACAGTGTTAATTGTTTATAAATATTTAGGAAAGTTGGAACAGAAAATTTTCTTATGAAGTAAAATTTGTGATTCTTAATCACAAAAATCTAAATATTGATTAAAAGTCCAGAAGTAGAGTTTATATTGTTCGTTTCTTATCAACCAGTTAACAGTTTAACAGTTATAACAAACAACCAACCAGCAAAAAATAAATTGCTGTTTTGTAACTGACACTCAAAAACGTACAAAACAATAATTAGGCACACTGGGCTCACTGACGAATTTAAGGGCAGATAATATCGACTTATTATCGCCAATTGTAAACAGAAAGTCCTCGAGGCCTTTAGCAACAGCTGACAAGTCGAAAAGTGTCACTTTTGGGCATGACACTTTAAGCAACAATAAAAAAAACCTTAACCAACCGCATAAAAATTTAAAAAAAGTATTAAAAAACAACTTAAAAGTTTCAAGTTAAATTTTATGCTTTCAATTTAAATACTATAAAAAAATATGTGAATTCTAATTTTAATATAATTTCTTACTGTTACATTTTTCACCTTAAAAGTGGAATTATTTATGGTGTTTTGTTGTTTTTGCCTGTAACTGTAACTGTAAATTTTTTTTTTTTTTGGGTTGCCACAGTTAATGGCTCATTTCACACTCAGTCAGTAGTACACACCCAGAAATATGCATCACATATTTTTGTCGTTTTGCTTTTTAAGTTTATGCCTGACGAAGAGCTTGTTATGAATCACTGACCTCTTAATTTAACTGTAAAATTCTTTTCTTCAGCATGTAACGACTTTAACAAGCTGAGAGTTTAACTTGCTGCCCGTTTCCACGCTGCTGCTGCTCACATGACAACTATGGATGTTGCTGTTATTGCTGTTCTTGATTTGTAAGTCAACAACATAAAAACAAAAAGATTTTCTAAATTTAAATATGAACCGGTTAATAACACCCGCGCGTTTTTCACTGTCTTCAACAGTGGATGAAAGTGTGTACGCACATTTCTCCTCGAATTCTTAAGAAAGTTTGAGAAAAGTTTTTTGCTGTTTAATGTTTCAAGGTAAAAAAAGGTTATAAGTTGAACGAAACTTTCTGTATAAAATAGTATAACCTTAAAAAAGGTACCTTTTAAAAAAGGATTTTTTTAAATGACTTTTAATAGAAGCTTGTTAAGGCCGAATCACATAGAATCCTCTATACATTATGCGCCGCATTCTTCAACTATCCAACACAATGCAAGAAGGAGGCTTGCACACAAAACAAGAGTTCTAATGAACTTAAACAACTACCATCGAATACAAAGATCCAAGTGAAAGAATTTGTAATGGGCCTCTGTTCTTTATAGGATCAACAGGAAATAGTATACTGTATGTGGTAATTGAAATAAATAAACTTTGCATGGATCGAGTGTAAAAAACCTTTTTGGGAGTATCTACAATTAAAAAAGGGTACCTTTTTAGAGAAGTACCTTTTTGGACAAAAGTGCCTTTTACGAAAAAATAATCTTTTAAGAAAATTGTACCGTATTTGAAAAAGTAAATTTTTAAAAAAAATTACGTTTTTAGAAAAAGTGCCTTTTAAAAAAAATAATCTTTATAGAAGAATTTGTAATGGGCCTCTGTTCTTTATAGGATCAACAGGAAATAGTATACTGTATGTGGTAATTGAAATAAATAAACTTTGCATGGATCGAGTGTAAAAAACCTTTTTGGGAGTATCTACAATTAAAAAAGGGTACCTTTTTAGAGAAGTACCTTTTTGGACAAAAGTGCCTTTTACGAAAAAATAATCTTTTAAGAAAATTGTACCGTATTTGAAAAAGTAAATTTTTAAAAAAAATTACGTTTTTAGAAAAAGTGCCTTTTAAAAAAAATAATCTTTATAGAAGAATTTGTAATGGGCCTCTGTTCTTTATAGGATCAACAGGAAATAGTATACTGTATGTGGTAATTGAAATAAATAAACTTTGCATGGATCGAGTGTAAAAAACCTTTTTGGGAGTATCTACAATTAAAAAAGGGTACCTTTTTAGAGAAGTACCTTTTTGGACAAAAGTGCCTTTTACGAAAAAATAATCTTTTAAGAAAATTGTACCGTATTTGAAAAAGTAAATTTTTAAAAAAAATTACGTTTTTAGAAAAAGTGCGTTTTAAAAAAAGTAATCTTTATAGAAGAATTTGTAATGGGCCTCTGTTCTTTATAGGATCAACAGGAAATAGTATACTGTATGTGGTAATTGAAATAAATAAACTTTGCATGGATCGAGTGTAAAAAACCTTTTTGGGAGTATCTACAATTAAAAAAGGGTACCTTTTTAGAGAAGTACCTTTTTGGACAAAAGTGCCTTTTACGAAAAAATAATCTTTTAAGAAAAATGTACCGTATTTGAAAAAGTAAATTTTTAAAAAAAATTACGTTTTTAGAAAAAGTGCCTTTTAAAAAAAATAATCTTTATAGAAGAATTTGTAATGGGCCTCTGTTCTTTATAGGATCAACAGGAAATAGTATACTGTATGTGGTAATTGAAATAAATAAACTTTGCATGGATCGAGTGTAAAAAACCTTTTTGGGAGTATCTACAATTAAAAAAGGGTACCTTTTTAGAGAAGTACCTTTTTGGACAAAAGTGCCTTTTACGAAAAAATAATCTTTTAAGAAAAATGTACCGTATTTGAAAAAGTAAATTTTTAAAAAAAATTACGTTTTTAGAAAAAGTGCCTTTTAAAAAAAATAATCTTTATAGAAAAAAGTACTTTTTTGGGAAAAGTACATTTTTTAAAAATGTACCTTTTTAGAAAAGTTACCTTTTAAAAAAAAAAATTTTTCTTTTAGGAAAAAAGTACACTTTTTAAATAAAAGTACCTTAATAGAAAAAAGTACACTTAAAGAAAAAATTACACTTTTAGAATAAATTACCTTTTTAAAAAAAAAGTGCAATTTTAGAAATAATACCTTTTAAGAAAAAAGTACCTTTTAAGAAAAATGTACCTTTTAAGAAAAAAGTACATTTTAAGAAAAAAGTACCTTTTAAGAAAAAAGTACCTTTTAAAAAAAGTTAAAAATAAGTTTTTAGAAAAAAGTAACTTTTTTGAGAAAAGTAACTTTTTTTAGAAAAAAGTAACATTATAAAAAAGTAACTTTTAATAAAAATTTACTTTTTAGAATACAGTATCTTTCTAAACAAAAGTACTAAAAAAGTAACTTTTTATTAAACGTACTTTTTATAAAAAATACTTTTTAAGAAAAAAGTCAATTTTTAACAAAAAATATTTTAGTTTTTGAAGCCGTAGCTTGTTAAACCACAATGAATAATATCGATGCGCCCGTAAGAAGGCCGGCTAAAGGGCTAAGTAAACGAAGTTAGCTATTAGTTAGCTATTCTAGATTTTGAAACTTGGGAGTTTGAATTTCGGGTATGTAACCCAAATAATTATGTATGTTTGAAACTACTTTGCTCTTTGTACTTAAATATTTACATTTCTGGTAATTTACCAAAAAACTAACAAATGAAAATGAAAAATTTTAAAATTGCAGATAATTGAAAATGAAATTACTCCCACAAAAATGAAAAAACCCCCACAGCAAATAAAATTACACCGAAAACCCATATAAAATGAAATAACTCCAATGTAAAATTTTTTTGGGACTTATTTTATTTGGGTATTATTGGCTTATGCAATATCTCCCTCGAAAATATCTCATCAAAAATGTATATCTACGTTTGTATGAAAAATTTCTGGGCCTAAATTAATTTTTTCTTCGGACTTATTGCACTTGGTAGTTATTGCACGGATCCAAAGTAAGCAATCGAGAAAAACAAACGTATTTAGAAAAAACTTTTTTAGAAAACGGACCGTTTTGGAAAAAAACCTTTTAAAAACGACTTATTTTGAAATTTACATTTTTTATAAAGTACCTACATATTTAGTATAATGTTCGTTATCTTAGTGAACGTTTCGTACTTAGTAGCGCTTTTAGGTACCTTTTTGGAAAAAAGTAGTTTTTATAAAGCTTTATATATAATGAAAAAGTACCTCATTAAAAGCACATTTTTAAAAGTATTAAAAAACTGCCTTTCTTATTAATTCAATTAAAAAATACATTATTTTCAATATAAATGTATCGTATTTATGCCAGTCATATGTTTGATCACATTCAAAATTTATTTATTTTCAAGCCTTCAGGCAGTTAGTTAATGATGATGGAAAACATTTTAAATTATTAAGAACAAAAACGAATATTTTACCACTCTGCTATAAAACTAAATGATAATTGTAAAAATATTCATACATATTTGTATCGAGGGGATCCAAAATATCATACAAAACAATAATCGACATGATCATTGACATCAAAAAGGATCAGCTGCCATAATATTTTATTTGACCACATTTAGACTGCTGCTTATGTTTTTGTTAAAATGAATTTAACGAATTATTAAAAGACATTTATTGGGGGTTCAGTTCTTATTAATTCGTATTGTTTTTTTGTTTTCGTTCCTTTTTATCTTGTAGTTTTTGTCCAATTTGACGATGATCATTGAATATTACAACAGGAACAGGAACAATACAAATATTTTTTCCTGCTGCTTTGTTGTATGCGTTCTTTTGTCAGTGTTTATGTGCCTGAGTGTTTTTTAGTTTTATCGATCGCAAAGCAGTTGTGACATCAGGATACTCCGACAGATGTTATTTTTTCCTAGTTGTTTTGATGATAAAAAAACAGGACCTTTTTACGCACAAAGCACGCGATAAATGAAACAACAACCGATCAACAACAAGAACGACAAAAACACATGTTTTCTTAAGGTTGTTGTTTTCTTTTCTTCTTAATTTTTCTGGTCGTTTTAGTCTCTTGTTAATGACTAAATGACTCATAACTGAATGATTTTTATTGTTATTGAAATGTGTGTGTGTTTTTTTTTAAGGTAAATTATTGTCAAAGGTTTTGGATATTTGTTAGATGGTGGATTTAAGATAAACGACGTAAGGAATACTGCCTGATAATAAGCATAAATATAAAATAAATAACATTTCTATTAAAATTGGACCTCCTAAATTAATTTGTTAAAAAAACATTCGTTGAAAAAATTGTTTAAATATATTTTACGGTTTATTAGAAAAACATTCTTTAGGCAGAAAGTAGCTTTTAGAAGCAAAGTGCTTACAAACTTTTAATAGAGTTTAAAAGTTTTTTCAGAGCTGTTGTCAACACTAGAGTTGCCAATCGATTATTTTCAACATAATTACTGGCGAAGTACGCTCTGGTTTTTTAATACACAATATTTCGTTTAATGGTCCTCAACGTCCATCACGTCATTTTATTCCATTATCAGTTCGATGTTTCAGAGATATTTATGCTAATGCTGATCCTCTTATTAGAGTGTTCAATGAATTTAACAAACTCTCTAGTTGTATTGATTTTTCTTCAAGTCCAAATGTAATTAAGAACAAAATTATTATTTCATTTAATTCATAATTTTTATGTTTTGAATTGTATTTTATGTTTAATTTACACAAAATTAAGAATATTCAATTTAAAATGTCTATAAGGACTATCTTCCATAGACAAATAAATAAATAAATTAAGCTTCGGTTAAACAAACCTTTCCGGGACCAGAGTGATTTTTAGGAATTATGTTACCCACTCCCGACAATACTACTACTACTTTTGTTATGGCTTGAATGGACCTATTTGAACAAAATTTGGTGCTGTTTGTTTTTTTATATTAAAGATTTATGAAGCGAATTTTCTTTGTTTTTAACTTTTTAAAAATTTATACGTTCTAAATTAATTTCCGGAAAATGTGCTAATATGAAAGCTGTTGTCTTTAAGCTTACATTTCCAAAAGTTAAGGCAGATTTAAAGGATTTTTGGGTGCGGGTCTTGTATGGGAGCACTAAGCAATTTAGAATCTATCTAAACGACATTTTTGTTAATGTTTATATAAAACTTTTGGCACTTTTTTTTAGTATATTTTTGAGGAGATGGAATTTAGGTAGCATTAAAGACCCAATTTAACCAATTTGAGCAGGTAACTGTTTTGGGCTTAACAAAGTTTATGACCAAAGGATGTATGTACACTAACAATATTCTGTACGTAAAATTAACTGAAATTGTAATATAAAATAAATGAAAGTTCAATTAAAAACCGGTCTACCTATTTTTCATTTATTTTTAACAAAAAGTTCATTTAATTTTTACTGTCAAAAATTCAACACCATATTCCGTAAAATCAAATAAATATTCAGTTATTTTGTAAAATTTTACTGTCAAAAAATTGACCCCATATTCAGTAAAAACAATTAAATATTCAGTTATTTTATTAAATTTTCGTTTACTCCACAAAAGAGCCGAATTTCTAAAAAATACCAGACAGACACCTGTCCGCTTGTTTTTCTTATAAGCGAGAGAGGGAGAATATTTTTATTTACTTACCCAGTTACACAAGTTTGTTTTACTTTTGTTGTACTGACCACGTTGTTTACAGAAGAACTCTCAATTATACGACACCAGCATCATGACCGATATGGCTTCGCAATTATTTTACTTTTAAAATTTGATGTATTTAACTAAATTATTTTAACAAATAGAAAATGGGAATTGCTTACACAAAACAAGCAATTTATTTTTTATAGATAAGTAAAAATTAATTTTTGGTAGTAAAATTATATAAAATAACTGAATATTTAATTGTTTTTACTGAATATGGTGTTGAATTTTTGACAGTAAAATTTTATAAAATAACTGCATATTGATTTGTTTTTACGGAATATGTAGTTAATTTTTTGACAATTAATTTATATAAGAAAACTGAATATTGATTTGTTTTTACGGAATTCGCGGTTGAATTTTTGACAGTTAAAATAAAATGAACTTTTCGTTGCTTTAAATTACATTTTTATTTACTTTAACATAAAGAAGAATTTAACATAATCAACGGACAATATTAACTGCAACTGAAAATCCGTATTAATATGCACATAGTTTTTTGAATACCTGTTAGAATCAGTTAAAAATAAATTTGCTTGGAATTTTTAATGTTTTTTTTTTTAAAAATGACTGAACGGAATATTTCTTAAATAAACTACAGTCCGTTACTGTAATAATATTGTGAGTGTTTGAGTCAACAAAAATAGGTGCGTTTGAGTACTTTTACAGTAAAATGCAGTAAATGAGAAAATTGTAAAATTTGCTCTCACAAAAAGCTGTTGTCCAAAAAAGTACGCGAACGCAAAATTTGTAAAAATTCGTAAAATAAAGGCAACAGCTGATGGCAAATAATTGAAGTGCTGAAAAATGTTTACAATTTTGACTACTCAACTCGTTTTCTTATCGGTACTCGATTAAATACTTTTTAAAACACGAAAATTTTTGGAAAATACAAATAAATTATTTCATAAAATCTTTCATATTTGTTTGTTTTTTTATTTAATTTGATGTTACAAATTTTTAGCGGGTTAATTTATTCATAAGAACAAGAATAAATTTTTGCTATTGATTACTTAAGTACCCAAGTACTTCACACTTTAACAACTCTACAAAATTAACATTACAAACAAAGTTTCAAATGTCGGTATTTAGCCAAATAAATGCTTCACAAACAAGTTAAATGAAAAAATATTTATTCACTTTTTGTTTTTATTTAATTTTTTTTCAACTTTTCTTTTATTTAACAATTTTTTTACAATTTGTAAGCATTTTGTTTGTTACTTTTTTGTTTACTTTTTGAAACATATGTTTTTTTGATTTACTAATTTTTACTACAAAAATATCTGCAGTAAAAATTTGTAAATACTCAGACAAGAACTTTCACTTTTCGCTCTCAATTTGTGTTCTTATTTTAGTGTATTTTGTGTACGCGAACGCAATTTAGTAAAATGCAGTAAAGTTCAGTAAAAAATAGTAAAACTTTTGTGTTCTCGAACGCAGCTAATATTGTCATTAGGATTTGTGTTTAAATCTTATTCCGCAAGATTATTTGAATAGGGCCTAAGTAAAATCATTAACCATTTTAGACAAAAAGTACTCTTCGTTTAAAAGCGTACATATACTGTGAAAGATTACTCTGCAAAAAGGTACTCTTTAGTGACCCTTTATGAAAATAGCTAACTAACAAAAAATGTACTTTTTTTAAAAACATATTTGTACAAAAATTTAATTGAGTTAAAACGGTCTGCATAAATTGATACGAAAATCCAACAAACAACAAATACCAAATGTGAGTAAAAAACGTCTGTGTACATTGTACAACCACAATGACAAATGGTAGCGTTCGTCGCACAATTTTCATAGTGTTGGCAGGGAGCAAGAGTTCAAAGAAATACACTGCACACAGTGCTTGTTTCTTTCAAAACTTTTTAATACGGTAAACAAATGTTTCCTATAATCCTAGTATTTGAAAATTTCTTCGTGCAGACGGCGAGAATAAGAGATTTTTACTTGTGTGTCGTATGTAGCGGCTGTTTAATGTAATTTTGAATGTTTCCTTGAGTGTCGTGTGTGGCGTTCAAAAAAATGTTCCTACAAAGAATTGCTGTTGCAATATTACCAAAGAAATATACATACAAAACATTTCACACATAAATACATGTCTTAAACTCACGTTTGTATTGTTCGTTCCCACTCTCATTGCAGCGTGTATTTTTCATTCCGTTTTTAAATTTTTGAAATTTTTTTTTATACCCGTACTTTCACTATAGTAAGACATTTGTTTTTGGCTTCTACACGTTCACACACTGATGTTTATTTGTCGTCTGCACTTCTCGACAGTATTTGTTGTGACCAGTGTTGCCAGAACTTTAAGAGGTAAAATCAACAAAATTAGATGATTTTTTAAGGAAAATCTTGAAAATTTGCATTCCAAAAAAATTTGTCAAAACATAACAGTAAGTTGCAGCAGTAATTCACATTTTTCGTAGTAGATATTTTTCATAGCAACAAAACGAAGACATATTTAAGACAAATGAATTCAGTTGGTTTTTTTATTATTCGAAAAGTTTGTTTGAACAAACTTCCCTTAATATGTTGAAAAAGTAATCAAATTAATTTTATAAGTATTAATTACACATTTACATATAAAATAAATTACAAACTTTTAGTAAATTCAAGAAATTGGTGGTCAAAAACATTTTGCATTTTGCACATAGCGCACACTAACAGATCCACAATTAGATTAACCCGACCAAATATTCTCTCCTCTTTTGCCGCCGAATGAGGTGAAATCATTATATTCTGAACAAATTTAGTTAGAGTAGGAACATTATAGTCGGAATCAGCACGTTTGATTCCAGATTTTTTTTCCAAAAACATATTAAAGTTTTTTCTTCCTTATTTAAGAAATTTTTAAAATTTAACAGCTGACTTCATAGTATTATAGTTCGTTGCTTAAAAGAAAAATTGTAAGGCGTATAACAGGGATTTTCAGTACGGATTTTATATTGGAGCTACCCTAAATTAAAGATCGTTCATCACAAGATTCGGTATAGTGATTTTTAGTATAACAAAAACCTTAGACCAAATTTCAATATGTAGAGTAATACATTTTATTTTTGTTAGAATTTAATGCTTTTAAATTTCTTTTCGCAAGGCCGCTTTATATGGGTCCTATGGTTAATTGCATGAACCCAGCAATAAACTTCATTGATAAGAACTTCTGTAAGATCTTCCTAGACCTTTTTTTAGATCCAGTGCTCGTGCTCGATTGCCTAGTGATGAAGGTCTTATGGAAGGCCTACCTACTCCCTTCAACATACATAGCCTAGACCTTCCGCTCTCGCTTCTTTAGCAGGTACATAAGAAAGATAACGGGATCAAATAATAATTATTTTGATTTTGCTTGTGCAAAAAAAACAATACAAAAAATGTTACTCCTTCTCACAGAAGCGAGTGTGGTAGGTGTATCTTATTTTGTATACCAAAGAGCCGAGCCCTTCTATGAGGCATGCTTTAGCAGTATGAACAACAATTGACAGACAGATGGACATGGCTAAATGGTTTTAGAATTACTCAAGATATAAGAATTACCCGGAATATATATACTTTACGGGGTCTTAGATGAATATTAAAAAAAGTTTCACACGGAATGACAAACTTAGCACACCCTCTTTCACCACTAGTGGTTGTGGGGGATATAAAATTATTTACTTTATAAGTGCTTATTTAAACCCCATTTACCAATTTGCTTTAATTTCAACTTTAATTAACCCAATTAATGATAAACACTTCTTTCAAGAACTTTCTACGGACAAAATTGTAGCAAGATAATGAAAATAATCATTAAAATACCGCCATTCATGCATCCATAGAAACATTTAGACATTCATTGAACATAAAACATTCAATAGGCACTGAAACGATGGTGATAGTCGCGTCGCGGCCAACGTATCAATAAAATCACATACAAATTAACAACAAGCCGCCAACAAGAACGAAGAACAACCATAACAGCGGCAGTAACGCCAACTACAAAAACATTTTAAATTAAAAGAAACATTTAGAAACACACCCATACAAAGGCGATCACCGATCTCTTTATACAGTCCGGTCAAGAAAGAGAAGGGTGGGAGAGAGGTGCTGGTCGGTCGATAATGGTGGCGGCTGGGTTTGCAGTTGCAACGAAATTGTCTTGATGTTTCGATATATTCATTGACAACAACGAATAAATTCATTCTCAATGATGAGTCCTACAAATGATTTAATATAACGGGTCCGCCATCTAACGTTTTTTTTCAACTAGTGCTTATTTCGTGAATGGTAACACTTAGATCATGTCTGATTTGACAGATAATTAGTTTTATCCTTCCGCTTAACGAATAAGGTTATGTAAACGCTTGAACAACGCTGGGAAATATTGCGACATTACTTTGAAAATCATGCTAATGATCGACTTACAGAAGATGCCGATTTTGCCAAAAAAAAATCATCTTTTCAGATGAAGCTCATTTTGATCTTGGCGGGTATGTAAACAAGCAAAATTGTCGCATTTGGGGCACAGAAAACCCGCAGGCATACATTGAAAAAGCCGTCGCACCCAAAACGAGTCACTGTTTGGTGCGGATTTTGGTCCAGAGGCATAATTGGGCCATTTTTCTTCGAAAATGAGCAATGAGTGGCCGTTACAGTCAATGGCGATCGTTATCGGGCCATGTTGAACGAATTTTTGTTCACAAAAATTGAAGAGGAGGATATTGGCAACATTTGGTTATAACTGGACAGCGCTAAGTGCCACACAGCCGAAGCTCCACTCGATGTTTTGTGCCCTGTTTTTGCAGACCGCATTATCAGCCGCAGAGCTGATGTCGTTTGGCCACCTCGGAGCAGCGATTTGACACTGTTGGACTATTATTTGTGGGGTTCCGTCAAAGATAAGTGTTACGCCGAAAAGCCAGAGACAATTGACACTTTAAAGGAAAATATTCGTGAAGCCATTGGTGAAATACAGCTGCACACAATCGTTAATGTGCTTAAACATTTGACCGATCGTGTAGGCTACTGCATGGCCAGCCGAGGCAGCAATTTGAATGAAATTATTTTCCATTTTTAACCGGAAGGATTGTACTTTCAAATAAAAAAATTAATTTTAGAAAATATTCAGTAGTTTTCTTTTATAGCATTTAAAAAAAAAAAAAAATTATTTGGCGGACCCTTTACATACAAACATACGTTCATTATGTTGCGAGTCAGTTGATCGTAAAGATGATCATAATGACGACGTTGATGGGCGATGATGAAAGTGTGTTTGGTTGTGTTCGATAAATATATATTGTGGCATGAGAATGATATTGAAATCGTTTTAGTGTGGTCGTTCAATCGGTCACCATCATTATTGTATTTATATATTTTTTATTGTTTTATTCTCATACGCTTAAAAAAGTTTTAGTTCAAAAAAAAAAGTTATTGATATTTCTGGTTTATTCTTTTATGTTTTTATATTCTTCTAAAACGTGTAACTTTAATTTATTTACAATTTCTTTCTTTTTGTTTTTTTTTGGTGTGTTATTGGTAACAAATGTCTGGAATTCAAGCGTTACAAACATTCCAAGCCACCAAGTGTGAACTGAAATATTTTATGGTTCACTTTGGCTTTGCTACGAGTTGATTGTTTTAGTTTCTTCTCTTTTCCCTCATGTTCTTGTTCTGGTCGACATTTCAAATACATATTTATTTAATCTCTTCTGTAGGTTGTTTGCTTTCTAGTTTAATTGAACAGGTTGTATCCACCTTTTTTTCATGTGTTTAGTTAAGTTATTAATTGTGAGCACTATATTTGGTTGTGATAATTAATTAATGAAATTTAATGGGAAGTATAAACAAAAATTAAGATTTAATTAAAAATTTTAATTTTTCTTATCAAATTCATGTAAAAAAACATGTCTACAAATTAAGCTTGGCAAATTATACACTTATTAATAACGATATCGCTTAAATACCGCTTAAAATTGTATACCGATACCAAAATTCGCTTCGGTTGCTAACAAATATATTTTCGGTTTTTGCTCTGCAAAGTTATTATTTAAGAAAAAAAAAATACAAAGATTTTAGAGAAAAATTAGAAAAAAACCTTAACCTTTATAAAAGTTTCTGTACCGGTATAACGATATGTGACAGCGCATAGAGAAAGAGACCTAAGGGTAAAAAAAAATTTCACTTATTTTGTTGTGGACAACATCTGACCATCGAATGCGACCGATCCCATGCCCCAAAAGTGTTCCCTCCCAGAGATATGCGCGTTTTATGAAGTGATGGTATACCAAAGATACACGTATTTAAATCTTTAAAATGGCCCTTTATATTTTGCGCGTCACATATCGATATAAGTAAAACAAACAGATACCGAAATAACCAATACTTTCAGACTGATACCGAAATTCGTTTTCGCTGCCAACATTGTTTTAAATACAAAATTACTTATTAGTTTATCCAATTTACTATTTTTAGTACTAAAGACACCCTGATATTGCGCATGGTACTCCGTAAGACTGCCAATGATGACAATTTTATGTTGGATAAATCTTCTTCTATTTTCTACCCATCCGTAAAGCTGGAGGTCCATATCACGCGTTTTCGCCTCCACGCAGTGCATGCTTTTTTAACCTTACTTGCGCTCTACGTTTCAAGTTACATGCAACGCTTTTTATGCAGCAGCAGCACAAGTAAAAATAGAATTTAATTTGTCAAAATCAGCTGATTTGTTCGAACGGTGCTTGTGACGCTTGCAAAAGTAGAAAGTAAACCTATTTTTCGCTTCAAGACATCTACGCTTACTACGTATAACTACACAGATTCTTTTTTTTGACAGCTGCGTATGCAGCGAAAAAGCGAGAAACGCGTGGTGTGGACCTCCAGCTTTAGTCGAATATAAGCGATCATACAATAAAACTATGTTCACACTTGTATTTTAGGCGCGTTTAAGCAAAAGTTGATTTAGCTAATCAAAGCCGTTCACATTACATTTGAAATGATGTCAGTTGATTCAGATGAAACAACAAATAAATTTATATTTTTTTAAAATATTAAAAATGGAAAAAAAATACTTTAAAAAAAATTAATAAAAAAGAACATAAACTCCAAGTTTTTTTCTGCATTTCATTTGACATTTCTCAATTTCAGACTAACCCAAGTAGAACCATGGAAAGATACACAATCGAGCAACGCGTTAATGTTATTCAGGCTTATTAGGAAAATGGGCGTTCAAATCAAAATGCATATCGTGCACTTCGTGATTTTTTCGGTCAATTTAATCATCCAAATGTGCGTACAATAGGAAAAATCGTGCACAAATTTAAACAAACCGGGTCTGTTGGAGATGTGAAAACAGCAGTGCATGCTCGTACAGTTTGTATTGCAGAAAATATTGCTGCTGTTCCCGATAGTGTGGCTGAAGAGCCGTCCACCTCACCTCGTCATCGTGCCCAACAATAGCACCTCTCACGCTCGTCGTTGATGAACATTGTGCATACTGCATATTGCATTTACACGCTTCCAAGGTGCAATTCACTCAAGAACTAAAGCCTTTTGACCATTCTAAGCGTCGTCAATACTCAGAATGGTGGCAAGAAATGACAGTAGTGGATGATCAATTTCCGAAGAAAATCATCTTCAGTGATGAGGCACATTTTTACCTCAGGGCGAATGATAATCCAAGAGTGATTGTCGAAAAATGCACCCATTATGAGTGACTACTTGGTGCGGTTTATGGGCTGGCGGCATCATTGGGCCGTATTTTTCCAAAATTAGACCGGTGTGGCGGTATCTGTGAATGGTGTTCGCTATCGTGAGATGATAACGAACTTTTTATGAACACACAGAAAAAAATACCAATGTAAAATTAACATGGAAAAATGTTGATTGAGAATCATGTTAAATTTCTGCAAAAGTATGCCCTTTATTTAAATTTATCATTATTTCATATTAAATTTAAATTAAAAATATAAAAATAATCCTAAATCACGCTTATTTAATATTATTCACTGTTAAATTAAATTAAAAAAAGTATTAAAATTTAAATCTATATGGATTCAATATTGAATCCATTAAAAAACCTGTTTTATATTAAAATCAAAAGTTTATCTTGTTAAATTAACATGCATACATAGTTAAGCATGTTAATTTTTTTATTTGCATTCCTAAAATATGTTATAAAAAGAAGACAATTCCCGTATTCTTTTAATTAAAATTATTTAGTTAAATAGTACATCAAGTTTTCAAAGTAGAATGATGACGAAAACCATATCGGGCCATTCTGCTGATTGATCTGTTAACAAAGGAGACTACAAAATAAGTGAAGCATGTGTTACAGGGGTAAGTGTTTTGAATTATTCTTAAATAAATGTATATGTTGTCTCTGAAGCTACTTCGCACCAATTGGTTTCTACATGAAATTCACGTTGTTTCAACAGGAAATAACTTTCATTCAACGTGATTCGGATTGTTATTTCAATATAAATGACATTTTGCTCTAACTTTACTGCAATGTTAAATTAACATGAATTATAGTTATTTTAAAAGAAAAAAATTTTATTCGCAAGCAATTATAAAATCAGGATGAATTAACATGAAACACGTATGAAGCAAAATCACCACCGACAAATTTTAAATCAACCTTGTTTTCGGCGTTTTTAACTTGATTTTTTCTGTGTGAACCGAATCGGAAGATGTGGATGTGTACGATATGTGGTTTAACAGGGCCACTTGCCACACAGCTAACGAAACGATGTCAATTTGCTGCCAAGATCATGTGATTTGACACCGTTGGACTTCTTTTTTTGGGGTTATTTGAAAGAAAAGGTGTACGTCGATAAGCTAGCAACAATTCAAGAACTAAAGGATGAGATAACTTGGCACATTAACGGCATAGAACCTCAGCGTCATCAGCCATATGGCTGATGGTTTGTTCCATACATAATTGAACCATACCAATTTTATCATAATAAAAAGAAATGACGATAATTTCCCAAATAATTTGCGTTTTATTCAAAATGAACATCGGCCCTTAAAATTTAAACACTCCTTATTAATGATTAAATTGTGAAAATTAATGGATTATTTGAAGGCAAAATAAAATAATTTTGAAGAAGAAGTCGTGGTCGATTGTACACGTGAGAGGTCAGTTCTACATTATACTCATTTTGAGGTATGTTCAGGGGATTCTCTGCGATAAATGAGATGATTTAGTCGTAATCATGTCAATTTGAAGTGATTCACAAATTACTTCAACGTTTGGTTAGTCCTCTCAATTTTGATGTGATTAGAGCTTAATGACGTTCAAATTGCTTAAACGTGTTTCAAAACCCAATTGTTTAAATAGTCTAACGCTAGAATTAGAAGCAGAAAAATTACTTATTATTATAAGTTTTTTTTTTCTTCTTAGAAACCAGAAAAACACAGTTCTCTATTTTTTGAGGTATTTGGAAGACTTTGTTCATCACGATTAAGCATATTTTTTATCCAGGACATTTCTCTTCTACCACTAACGTATTTACTATCAACTTTTCCTTTTCATTTTTCTTGCAGAAATTTATATTTGTCGTTACTCATCAGGTATCCCGAATAAGATATATTACGGTTTTAATAGTTTCAACTAATTGTCGATTCAGATTCAGTCTTCTCAATACTTCAATATTTGAGATGCGATCATTTTATGATATCTTCAATATACGTCGGTATACCCACTAGGCTGGGTCAAAAAAATATTTTTTCTCTTATCGACTTCTAATAGCGTAAATATGTTGTATTTTTGTCTGAATTAGATCCCTGTAAAATATAATTAATTTATTATTATTCGAATTTATTCTTTGAGCTAAATTTCAGTTATGTATTTTATAAAGCTTTTTTGTAATAGTCCTTTTCCTTCAATTTTTCAGAAACGACTTTATACACTACCAGACTATTACATTGTATTTTCTTGTTACATTTTACCTTAGGTTTCCTTTGGAAACCAATGAGGTATATTGTATGTACAGAAAAATTTACAATTATTAGACACCAGCAGAATGAAATTCGAATAATAAAAAATGTTGAATATAATATAAAGTAACCTTCGGAAGGAAATAATTCCCAGTTTCTATTTGTTAAAATAGTTGAGTTAAATACATTCAATTTATAAAGTATCACTATCCAGTGTGACACAAAGAATGCTGACGAAGGCTGTAGCGGGCCAGAAAATGCATTACATTCTGCTGGTGTCTAATAATTGTAAATTTTTCTGTACATACAATATACCTCATTGGTTTCCAAAGGAAACCTAAGGTAAAATGTAACAAGAAAATACAATGTAATAGTCTGGTATTGTATAAAGTCGTTTCTGAAAAATTGAAGGAAAAGGACTATTACAAAAAAGCTTTATAAAATATATAACTGAAATTTAGCTCACAGAATAAATTCGAATAATAAAAAATGTTGAATATAATATAAAGTAACCTTCGGAAGGAAATAATTCCCAGTTTCTATTTGTTAATATAATTAATTTATTTTTAGTGTAAGAGCCCGCGCATTGACCTTCAATTTTGTTAAATTTGGAATATAGCAACAATAGCATTGTATTGCAGAAAAGCATATTACTGTATTTTAACGACGTTTAGGTTCGTGAAAACAGTGTCAGAAGCATTCATTACTCTTCGCGCTAAAAAAGTCAAGCGATGGTTTAATATAGACGAAACTTGAATCAAGACGAGAGATGCCCTGATTTGACAGTAAACAAGATTTTGTGACCAAATAGGATTTTATTGTTTTATGTTGTATAAGAACCAAATTTTTATTTTTTTTAAGTTTATTTCAAAATATTTTTAGTTTTAATTAATAATAATTGATAGTAAATAAAATATTAAAATTTAAAAAATGGTTTTTTTTCAAATATTCTTACTTCTTAGGAGCTCATGCGCGGGCTCAAGATGTCACTTTTTTGAACTTTTTTTTTGCAATTTTTATTTGTTTTAACGTAATAAAAAAAAATATTGCTATTAGAATATGATTCGAGAACTTTTATTTTTCCTCATACATCAGTGACCCACCCTAAACCCACCTATAAAAAGCTTCCAATCTTTTCGAACCACTTGTTTTAATTGTTCGAACGGCCAGACGTAGCACCTTATAAGCCGTGTTTTTGTCGCAAGATTTTTGTAATGTCTTGTCAAAACCTTGCTGTATTTGAAAAATGCGTCTTTCAACACATTTTCTCCATTGATGTGTCCCCATTGATCATTTATCAAATCTCCTAAATATTTAACATTTTTCCGCCGTTCAATTTCTGTTTTTTATTATTTTTAGAGGGGGGTTTCCTGCTGCCAACCATGCACATATTTTTTAATGTTAATCGGCGGATCATTTGATTCACTTACATAGACAAGTTTGTCTTGCAACGTTTGCAGGCCAGATATACAGCTTGCCAGTAACGTTGTATCGTCGCCATATCTTATGCTAATGAGAAGCCTTTCGCTTATTTGCATGCCTATTCTTTTTCCCTCAACTGATTCCCGAAAAATTATTTCGGAATATATGTATATGGCTATTTCATTCGTGAATTATCCATTGATTTCAACACGTGCTGACTGGTTCCAATAATGATTCCTTATTCATCGAATTTCTTTCTTAACTATTCCAATGGAAGTAAACGAAGCTTATAATGTTGGACGATGGCAAAGCAATCTCACAATCAATAAATCACAGGAACATATTTTCTGGACACCCCGGCAATTTAGAATTAGTATTTGAGCATTTAAAAGCGTTCCTCGTGTACCCATTGCTTCCTTAAATCTAAATTGTGATTCTCTCATAGCAGCTTCGCATTTAGCATATATTCTCCTGAGACATAACTTCTGTATATATGAACCGATTTTTTATATGGCTTTTGACATTTAGTTGCGTTATCATGATTACGAAATAGAAGCAATAATACAAACTAATGGTATCTGAGACAGGGCACCGCTTTTAAAGGCCAGCATTTTTGGGAGTTATACCGCCAGTTGAAACGCATAATACTCATTTACCTATGAAAAAAAGCCAAGTTTTCGAGTGTATAAAATTAATCATCCTTTTAGTTTATTTTTTGATTTTTTTAATACAATAAAAAAATTAAAAATTTAGAAATTATGCGATTTGTTGAATCCATATTTTTGTTTTATTATTAATGCTTAATTTAATCAATACGAAGCAGCTATAAGCTTTGTGTGAAATTTTAACTTAATTAATTAGTTTATTTATTGGCCACAACTGTTATTAGTATCATTCTTATAGTTAACATCCTTCCCGTCGATTCCTAAATGTATTTTATAAAATTCTTCTATTTTTGGGATCGGTCTAATTGCAACACAATAGTGGAGAGAGTTTTATGCATTTGTGCTGATTTTGAAACACTTAACAATTTTGGTCTTTGACCCATACCGACTGAGAATCACCCCCTGAGTCGGTCGAACGATGTTCGTCCGGTTGGCTGTCTGTCCATGTAAGCCTTGTGTGCAAAGTAGAGGTCGCAAATTATGTAGATTAATTGATTTGATAGATTTAAGAATGGGTTTTTAACATCGAGTTTAATCTTAGCGGCAAACTATAATTAATTAATCTGAGAATAAATTAAATCGAGTACTAATTGTGTTTGCCGTTTTTAAGAGTTAGTTTAAACCTCGCAGCATTGCCATACTGTATACCAACAAATGTCAACAAAATATTTAGAAATGCCAACTTTTTATCAATCCATTTTATACAGAAGAAGAAGAATTTTCGCCCTTGTAATTCTTATAAAAAGAAAATTAATTCTTATAATTATTTTATTTTACTAAAATAATCCATTTTTCTGTTTTCTAAAAAAAATTTTTTTACCTAAACGGTCTTGGAAGTTTATATGCTCTAGAAAGTTGTTTATTGAGATCTTAGGTACATTTTTGTAGTTGATTGATTTCTTGAATTTTGAACGGTTTGCTACCTATGGACCTAAACAGGGGAAGAACTTAAAAAATCGAATTTTTAACATTTTTTTTTGCGATTTTGATCTTGAAGATGAAGTTTTTTTGATTTTGTATGTACACAAGAGCAAGAGCTACAACTTTGTCTCAGAGGGTTAATCAAAATTCCGAACGGTTTGCAAAATATTAGCCTGAAAAAGTGATCACTTTTTTGCAAAAATTACACCGAGACCCTTAATCTTTAAGGGCCCATAAAAAAGTGCATGACTTTCGGCAAAACTGGGAGACACGGGTCTTTTTTTTTGGTCCTTTATGGTTATTTATTGTCCGTATATGGTTATTTTGCCATGACTTAAAAAATTACACACAGTGTATTTGACCACAGCTCCCATACAAATACTACTTGCACAAAAAGCTTCAAATACCACAACTTCCTTATAACTGTAAAAATTGGCATAACAATTGATGACAATAACGTTAACGATAGCTTCTTTGTCATGACAAAATAGTGTTCTGGTAGGTCCAACATTATCTAAAGTTCCTATACACAGAAAAAACTATCAGTGGTTTTTTTTAACAATTAAAAAAAAAAGTTAAAAATTTCAATTTCAATTTAATTATTAAAAAATTAAAAATATAGTTTTGATTTAATAAAGGATTTTTTTCTCTATGGTATAACAAATACCGGCTTCGCTAACTAAAGTTTATCTGCACAGCCGGCCTTCGGCCGTTAGCGATTTTTAGGGAATTCTGGAACTATGGTTTCTAAATTGTAGGTAGACATAGAAACTACTTATTAAGTTATTTGAGTCAAATTTGATCGAAAAACCAATATTTATCAGAAATTTATGATTTGAGTAAGCATCGTAACAGAAATATACAAACAAAAATTCTGATAGTGCATACAAAATATTTCTGGAAAATATTGAAGGAATAAGTATAAAAAAGCTTTTGAGGATTGTAATTTGACTTAGAATACACATTCGAATAATATGAAAATTTTTATTTTATTTTTGGCTAAAAAAACTTTCACATAAATTTTAACCTCAAAACATCAGTTTGTTTTAGCGGGTCCATGATTGGTCATGGGTCGCAAAAAGGGTACAAACTTGAAAATTTGTTTTTAAATACTGTGGTGTAGGGTACCCCATAGTCGGGCTTGACCGAATATAATTTATTACTTGTTTTGTAATGGGATTAAAATTTTGTAAATTAATTGTATTTAAAACTAAAATTTTTGAAAATTGAAATTTAAAGCATAAATTAAATTCACACTATTAACCACCAAAAAGTTGAATAGTTGTTCACACAGTCAATCCATTTAAATTCATTAGTATTGGATCATTATTAAGTATCCGTAAAATTCTATCTACTATTATGCTCTGTCTTTATAGTTAAAGAACAAAAATTATAACAAATTGTTTTTTATCAAGAGATACATACATACGTACATACATAAATACCAAATTGATGTGAAACAAATTCTTACAAAAGGAAGAAACAGGTATCGAAAATATTTTGATTGAAAACTGTAGTAAAAATGTTTAACTATTCGAAGCCAATGAATGGTTAAGAAGTTTGTCTCTAATTTTTTTTATGTAAAATACCGCCTTGACCGTCTTGTTTGTTTGAAATTTTATTGTACAGAAATTTTTTCTATTTATCTCAATTTGGTTTTAGATTTTTATTTTTTTGTAAAAATAATTTTAATAAGAAGAGTTCTATCACCTTTTTTATGATGATTTCTTGGTTTTTTTTTTGGAATTTTTTATGTTGTCCAGCCATTTTATCATTAATACTCCTAAACATTTTTGTTGTTGTTTTTGTTCTTCTTTTTCATTATTGATTTATTATATTTCATTTGTTTCTGTTTTATACAAATTTTCAAGTCTTATTAAAATAAAATGTTAAACTCATAAAATAAACGGGTGAGAGCAAAAAAAAAAAAAAAAAAATCGAATGTAGTAAATAAAATAACAACAACGAAAATATCAAGAACAGGTATCAACCACATCAGCATACAGCATAGTCAATGGGTCGGTCGGTGCGACTGAGGAACAGACAGACAAGTACAAATCCAAGCCGATAGATAGACAGCCATCCATCGCTACACGTTTCATCTCCCAGTCTTCTTCATCGATATTTATTTTTTTTATTTGTTGTATTTTTATTTTATTTTTAATATACAGTTCATTCAAATCCATTATTGATTAAAGGCAACCTTAAATAAGTATAAAAAATTGTCTTTATATAATAAAAGCGTTGTGTGGTTGGTTGCTGTCGTTTTTATTATATTTTCTATCGTTTTTTGTTTTTTTATTTTATTATTTATCTTCTGGCTGTACATGTATCTCAACATTTCATCAAGAAAGTGAGAAAATTGTGAATGGGTTCTGTTGATGCTATTAACACTCTATAGGTAAGTGAGAAATTGAATAATTTTTTTATTGGGTGTATAATTTAAAAATGCGGCACTCACCACAGATGGCGTTATAGATATTTTGCTAACTGTATGACAGATTATCTCAATTAAAAAAGGGTGCCTTCTTAAGCCCGATATATATTACGAAAGGGTTAATTGTCAAGCGAATTGTCATACTGCACCAGTGTTGCAAAACTGAAAGTTTGAAATGGTACTGAAATGGTACTGAAATTTAACTAAAATTGTACTTTTCCCACTAAATGGTACTTTTTGTTAGAAAAATGAAACAATCATTTATGAAAATTAAAGGAACAGAATATATTTAATTCGAATTCATTCATCTAATGCCCAATTTTCAGGATTGTATTTAAATCTATAGGTATATTAAGTTAATTTTCATAAAAACTTAAATCGTATTTAAATACAGATTGGGTTTTTGAGTTGTGTTTGAAAAGTCTTATTTAATTAAGATAAAAGTATGGTAGCACTACTAAATACAAAAAAAAATATAAACAAGTGTATTTATTTACAAGGTGGTCTGAAAAAAGAGATGACTGTTAATGCATTGCCTGCTGTTGTATTGTTGTCATATTGAGGCCACCTTGCTAAAATATTACAATGGAAACTTAAGTTGAAAGTAAGTGTACCACATCGGTGACTTAAGTTCAACTTAAGTTTTTAGTGAAGAAGAGAATTTTGTATATAAAACGATTTTAAAAATAAATGTGTTTTAATATCAATCCTGAAAATTGGGCAAAAGTATGTATTTAAGAGCAAATAGTACACATAAATAAATAATATTTTTGTTATACATACAGCCCCAGTTAGCTTACAGTAACAGTAATGTTACCGTACAGTAAAAAAGTAAGAAAAATATATTTGCTACAGATTTTGATGTTATGGTGAAGTTAAATCTTACTGGTGTAATCGTTCTAATTGCTTTACATACAATAAAATGAAGCAGCCGAGTTGCAACGTTACTGCTACTGTCAGCTACAGTTTTTCAGAAAATTATTTAAAATAGTTCATATTTTTATAGGTAAATTAATTAAAAATTTTAATTTTGTACACATAAATTTATTTGGTGGACTATTTATATTTTAACTTTTGCAAAGTTACATTATTCACACTTTTACTTTTTATGTTACATATTTAGAAATTAGTTCTAAAATAAAGTTTAAAACATTTATGTTTAAAAAGTAAAGCTTTTAACTCAGTGTTTTATGAAAAAACAAATTTACCTAAAGAGATCATAAGAAATGTTACAACTACAACAGTACAACAGAACAGAATAGTCGCTGTAGTACAACTTTATGAACATCGCTTCAAGCTGTCAAAAGTGAAAAATGATAGTTTCAAAGTAGTGTCAACAGAACTCGTAAATGTAGTAGTCTTTGCAGTTGAAGCTGAAGTTAAAATTCGAAATTTTGAATAATTTTGGATACGCCAGTTTTAGCTACTACTACAACAACTTTATTCTGTCCAGGCCATAATTTCTATCGAAATTGAAACATATAAACGATGTCTTCCTTTGCTTTTAGCATCATTTTGCATTTCAAATATGTATTAAGAACACTGCGGGGGTACTGCGGTATTTTTTATCTAAAAAAGTACTAAAGTACTGAATTTTTCAACACTGTACTGAACTAATTTTTTGAGATTTATGGCTCAGTTAGCCGGGAGTAACAGTAACAGTAACCTTGCCGTAAAAAGGTAAGACCAATCTATTTCTTACAGATTAAGACGCAACATCTTACTGCTAACTATAATCTACGAAGCAGGTTTGTAAGGGAGAATACTAAAAAATAAGTGTATCAAAACATTCAGTGTGTAAAGCCGATCGTTACATGCAACAATTTTTATATGCGCTGAATAATGCGCTTTGTGTATCAAAAATGTATTGCTTCAAAGTTGGAACTCGCCATATAAAATTCATGTCTTCCGTCAACGCAATGGTAAGCGAAACGTTTATGTTTTTCCCTTACAAACCTGCTTCGTTGGCAGCTTTATTTTTTATTGGGTTACGGGACATCGTTACACAACATGAAAAATAATTCTTTTTTTGGTTTTAAAATATGGTTAACATCGATTAGATGTGGTTTTAACAGAATGTCGTACGTGCCCTTATTGAAATCAAATTTGGTGATAAGTTAATTACGAAAAATAGATCATTCCAATGCCATGCGAATTAACACCTCTTGATTATTTCCTGTGGGGTTAAGTGAAGTCACTACACTGAAAAACAAATCCATCCATCCGCGCTTAAAACAAGCCGAGGCGGTGCCAATAGTACGTTAAGTAAGTAAATCAATAACAGAACGCTTGATTTAAGTACGGATTATTCAAGTGAGAAATACTTAACTTCAAAATTAAAACAAAAGGCTCTATCTAACATTTTGCAAACGTTACAGGAGATGCGAAAAACTATTTAAAATGCTTAATTGATAAATTGCCTTAAACTGTTTATAATTTATATTTCTTCTATATTCTTTTGTTGATTTGAAAATGTTGCACTTTATGCAAACTGTAAGTCAAGTCTTTTTCGTTTATCATATCTGTGGAATTTTGACAAAACATCTTAAGTCCAATTTTAAACGTTGAAAAAAATGCTGTTTATTTTTTACGAATTTTCCTTCAAAAACCAGTTTTGTTTACGATTTTTAAATGTTGTATTATAAACGAAATTTTTCTTTAATTTCCGTTTATTTAATTATTTGATAAAATTATTTTTTCGCCAAATTTTTTATATCTACTTAAGATGTTTTGCCAAAATACCACAGATATAATTTTTTGTAAATAGGACTTTTGGGTTTTTGTTAATAAAATCGCAAATTTTGGTTGACAGGTTTAATTTTTCTGGACATTTGTGTTGATGCAATTAATGAAAAAGTCGATTTTTAATTGTTGGTTAGTTAAGGTGGATTCACCCATGCGTTCCGAACAATATTTTTGACCGGAGAATAATTTTTTTACTCAGAGTGTTCTGCAGAACGATTCTCCCATTCTGGAAAATTTGTCCGTAAAAACAATGTTACCATATGGTTTACAATATGGCAGCACAACTAGCAAACTACTTATTTTGAATTGTTTCCTTAAAGTCTGTTAAAGAAAATTTAACAATTTATTTTATTTTTTATTATATCATTGTTTTACATTTAATTATTTAGACAAAAAACGATCACTTCCGCTTTTATGTACAACTTGAAAAAAGTGGCAACTCAGTTCATTTTGTTCTAAACAACAATAAAATTCAAACCAATTCAAGAAAAAACTTGCGCAACAAAATACTAGCTCTTTATCTCAAAAGTAAGACGTCTCAATATAAAAAAAATTGTCCGGACAAAAATATTGTTCGGAACGCATGGGTGAATCGAGCTTTATGGCCTGGTTGTCGATAACGAAAGAAGTCTTCGTTCGCTTAACTTACATGTAAAACAAAAACAGTATTTTA
The DNA here is from genome assembly GCA_949318255.1 of Pollenia labialis. NCBI lineage: Eukaryota > Metazoa > Arthropoda > Insecta > Diptera > Polleniidae > Pollenia > Pollenia labialis. The sequence continues at coordinate 152,334,794 of OX439140.1, read as the reverse complement.
AATGTTGTTTTTGTTTTAAATGTAATTCAAGCGAACGAAGTCTTCTTTCGTTATCGACGAACAGGCCATTAGTATGTTTAAGTTTTATGTAACGATATACAACCATGTTCCAAAACAGGCTTGCCAGTTTAGCACTTTTAGTGCTAAATTTAGCACATTTTTAAATTATTTAGCATTTTTAGTACTTTTTTTGATCCCAAAACTACTTCAAAACTCGCATAATCAATTCAAGTAAATTATAAGTTCTCAAGTATATCAAGAAAAATACGTACATATAGACATGCTACCTTTTTTGCAACTTTAGCGCATACTGTTTTCTTCCAACACATTTACTTTTATTCTTAGGAACAAATTAATTAAAATTGTTTATTGGGCTTAACAAACAAACAGTAAACTGAGAACTGGAATGAAAATAGAGCTGTTGTGTTCAATGATACGCATAAGAGATTAAACCCTCATTTAGGCAACATTTGTTGCAACACTTTAAACTTTTCGGATAATATGGCAAAAATCGGTTCATATGAAAAGTCAAAATAAGTTAGTAAATGAGAAAGATGAAAATGACATGATTGCAATTTAAAATAATTGGTACGACTTTATTTAAAATATGTTATTATTGTTACATTAAAATAAGTGTTTATAAACAAAATTAATATGTAACAAGTTAGAGTGCTATATTCGGCTGTGCCGAATCTTTAATACCCTCCACCGACTGTTCGAATATTTCGGGTGGGATATCTATGTGATGTCTTATTATTATTAATTTATCTTTATAAAAACAGACATCAGCATTGGTTGGTTTGAGGTTTAGATCTATATTAAATTATTTAGCAATTTAAACTAGCTTGATTAACAGTTTCAATTTCAATTTTGGTATGAAAGCATTATTTTTTTACGGTTTTTGGCGTACTAAACTGTTTTCCGGGAGTAGTGTTTATATGGGGCCTAGGGTAAATTATGGACGGATCTTGACGAAATTTTGCAGCGTGATTTCCAGTCGAATAAAACAAATTTTTACAAAATCTTATCTTATTCCGTGCCTTGTTCCACCATTTAAGTTATTTTTTGTAACAAAATTATCATTTTTTTTAGTTGGTGGTTCCACATTTTGATTCATGGCTCTGGTCCTACTGCACCGATTTTGCTAAATTTCAATCCCAAGCTGCTTAGGATAACTACAAGCAATTTGGCACCAAGTTTGTTAATTTCTTTTGAGTTGTTCGAAAGTGAGCGGATGAACGGACAGACGGACATGGCTCAATCGACTTAGAATCACTCAAAGACCCAGAATATATATACTTTATGGGGTCTGAGATGAATAATAAAAAAGTTTCACACGGAATGACAAACTTAATATACCCTCTTCACAACTAATTGTGGTGGAGGGTATACAAATTTCAAAGTAGATCTTTTATTATATTCAAAAAATCAATGTTACAAAATTAGCACTTTTGTTTTCAGCTGTAAAACAATAAAGCACTTTTTTGTCGATTTAGCACTTTTAATTTGAATTCTTCTGGCAAGCCTGTTCTGGAAATCGAAATCATATAAAATTGAAATTGATGGTGATTTGCAATTGATTTTTTCTAAAAATAAACGTGGCTTTTCCTGATTTCAAAAGTAGTTCTGGTACAGATATGTGGTGCTCAAAGTATGAGGTATATACAGGAAAGCTTTCAAAATTTGTTCGATTTCAATTTCTATCGAATTCGATTTCTAGAATATGGCTGATACGCTATTAAGTTGATGATGTATTGAAAAAGGAAGGACAAGATACATGCTTATTGTCCTGCTGAATTTTACATTAACAGCATAAAATAAAAAAAAATGTGGTACAAAAGACAGTATAATCAAAATTATAAAGTTCCTTACAGTAGAAAAAATCCCATAATTTAAAAAAAAAGAACAACGTTATTAAACGTTTTCTGTTAATTATTTAATATTTTTACAAAGTTCAAAACTTCATTCTAATATCAATCAAATGACCTGGCTAGTGTAGCGTATTAGTGAAGCGCACTGAATGAAATCGCCTTCAAACACCATGCACTTCCTTCATTTATTGTTAATTTTTCTTGCTTCTTATCGTCTCCATGAAATGCTGGCAACTTTAACACTCTGGGTACGAGTATGTGAAGCAGAATACTTTTTTTTCTTTTTTTTTTATTTTATCGATCGATTTCTTACTTTTTCCACAATGTTCTTTTGTTTAAATTCCTGTCATCATATTTTTTTTTTCTCTTAATACGAAGATTTCGTTTTGCCTTTTTATTTCATTTTATACGAATTTTGTTTTATATTAAATGAATATAAAAATGAAATAAACCTCTTTCTCTTCCTGTTATTTTGCATTTGAGTTACGAGTACTTTTTTTATTCTACAGAATTTTATATTCATTTATTTTTCTTTGTAGATACTGACTCAGTTTAATTCGTTGTTGTTGTTGTTATATTTCAAGGCATTGATCTGCATTTTGTACTTTAACTACTGGCGGACTGTCAAACAGACTAACTGACTCTCTGTCTGCATTGGAGTGTGAGAAAGTTTTATTTTTGTTTTTTGGTTTTAATTCGTTACAATAATTTTTTGTTTGATTTTATTTTTTTGATTCATTTGTTAAGAATTTTTGTAAACTGTTTTTTTTTTGTATCTGTTTAATTTTTATTTGATTGTATGCTTTATTGGCCGTTTTTGTTGTTGTGTTATGTGTCCCATAATTTTTGTCCTTCACTGTTCGTGCGATTGATTCAATTTGTTGTACATCATGGTGGCATTTTGTGTCTTTCTTTGGGTTTATTTGCTTATTTTTTTATAATAAATTTCTTAGAATATTTTATGATTTAATTTCTTTCTTATTAATTTCATTTAAAAATATTTATGGAAATTTTTCAAAGCTGAGATTTTATGCAAAGACACAACTTTTGTTAAAGCAGGGTTAAGGATTTTGAACAATATTCGAAAACTGTTCAATAATTACATCAAACTGTTACTACACTAAGGCCTTTAATACCGAGAAGTGATTTATTTTGAGATAATTTTTTTTATTACTTCGCTTTATTCAAAAAATTTAAATGACAGTCCATTTCGATCGAAGTAGCAATTTATTTTAAATGAAAATGTCGATCAATATCGAAACCCGTAACTTGGCTGGCCCCTGGACAAAACTGATCTTAAAATAAAATAGATCTTGGATAACATATTCGATTGTTAGCTCTTAAACTGGTTTTGGGCAGAAGTGTAATGATCAAAGGCGACATTCTTCAGATGGGGCGAGGGCAGATGAACAAGTTCATGATTTATTAAATGCGTTTTGGGTTAAAAATTCTCGTTAAAGCTCTCCCCCCAAACTATTTCTTCTTGGAAAATAAGAAATGGTCACTGATTTAAAGATTTTTTCCATAAAATTCTTAGGGTCGGTTTTTACTTTTCTACATAATCGTATGATTCATTTACACTTAAATCTGATAGAATTCCGTCCGACCTTAAAAAATTTCGCAAATTCTGTTGCCAATGCCACTCTATCGCACAAGAAAAGTGTAAGGTCATATGACTCAGCTACTTAACAAACATAATCTATCATTACAAATAAATGGTTATAAACATTTACAAGTCGGATTGACTTGTCAAAAAGATCTGTCAATGAATTGCATTTTTGGGTCTCCCTATCAGACTTTATGAGCACCATGACTTTTTTTGACAAATCGTACGACTAAATGGGATAGTTAATCGCTGGCTTTAGTGAGCAATCCAGAACAACAGAACACACAGCTCGTTATGTCAACCATTTCTAGCAAACCACTTACAAAACCAAAACATATTGGCGCGAAATGTCAAAGTGTCCATTGTTTTCAACTTGTTTGCTATCAATGGCTGTCAAACTCAAGCTAAATGACACAGCTGCCCGTTGGGAATAACAGATCTGCCCTTTCACATTCTTATTGATTCGGTCTTTTATTTTTAAACTTTGTCTCATCCATAGTGAAATACGCAGGTGGAATCGCTACGGCAACGAATACAACAGTACAACAAAAATAGAAATTAGGTCCCAGTTTAAGCCTAGTACTCTGTTCCAATTTGTGAAAAATGTTGAGCAACATTAATTATTTCACACGAAAATTTTGACATGTATCAATGTTACTTATCATGTGAGTTTGTACAATTTGACGATTTTATTCCAGCAAAGTATGCGACATTGTTTTGCGTAAACAAACCCCACATGTATTTAACTAAAAATATTTTTTTTTTAATAAAAAATTTAACAAAGAAAAAAGTAAATATGGATTAAAAACTGTTACCGGTTGTGTTATTTTCATTTTTTATTTCTTATTTAAAATCAGTTCATACTTTTTTGCTTTTGCTTAAAATTCCACGTGAAATAAATGCAGCTTACATTATTTCGCAGTTGTAAAAAAATGTTGCCAGAAACATTTCGGAACAAAATGAACAGAGTACAACTCTATCAACATTATTTCATGGATATTCCGCACAAGTTTTTTTCATATGCGTTTTGACAGCATTTCACGTGAAATGTTGAACAGAGTTCCAGGCTTTACGTCATAAAATATTTTAAGCATAAATCTAAAATGAAATAAATCCATTTTTAGCCAATTTTTATTAAATTATGGTCAATATCTTATTTATTTTAATTTAAAATTATGAAAAACTTTAATAAAATACACTAATTACAGCACAACATTTAAAAGTAAGCAAAACTTTGACAATGAATTGGACAAACAAGAAAAGAGAAAAAATCTGGCGTAATGCTGCCACCTGTATTATTTTACCATTGTCTCATCTATGTAACGGGTCCGCCATCTAACGTTTTTTTTCCAACTAGTGCTTGTTTCGTGAATGGTAACACTTAGCTCATGTCTGATTTGACAGATGATTTGTTTTATCCTTACGCTGAACGAATATGGTTGTGTTTACGCTTGAACAGCGCTGGGAAATATGCGTTTTCGCTTCGCTTAGTGGGCCTGCGATCGACTTACAGAAGATGCCGATTTTGCCAAAAAAATCATCTTTTCAGATGAAGCTCATTTTGATCTTGACGGGTATGTAAACAAGCAAAATTGTCGCATTTGGGGCACAGAAAACCCGCACGCATACATTGAAAAGCCGTTGCACCCAAAACGAGTCACTGTTTGGTGCGGATTTTGGTCCAGAGGCATAATTGGGCCATTTTTCTTCGAAAATGGACAAGGAGTGGCATTTACAGTCAATGGCGATCGTTATCGAGCCATGTTGAACGAATTTATGTTCACAAAAATTGAAGAGGAGGATATTGTCAACATTTGGTTTTAACAGAACAGCGCTACGTGCCACACAGCCGAAGCTACACTCGATGTTTTGCGCCCTGTTGTTGAAGATCGCATTATCAGCCGCAGATCTGATGTCGTTTGGCCACCTCGGAGCTGCGATTCGACACCGATGGACTATTATTTGTGGGGTGCCTTCAAGCCAGAGACAATTGACGGTTTAAAGGACAATATTGGTGAAATACAGCTGCACACAATCGATAATGTGCTTAAAAATTGGGCCGATCGTGTAGGCTCCTGCATGGCCAGCCGAGGCAGCCATTTGAATGAAATGATTTTCCATTATTAACCGGAAGGATTGTACTTTCAAATAAAAAAAGAAATTTGAGAAAATATTCAGAAGTTTGTTTTATAGCATTTTCAAAAAAAAAAGTTATTTGGCGGACCCTGTATATAATCGTATTCATTTTTCAATTTATTTTGCAAAGTGTAGTCTCTAAAAACTGTATCGTTTTCGTTTCGACTAATTGTACATTCTCCGTTTCCACATAAATTCCACAACAATCATAATAGTTTTATATAAATAATTAATTAACTTAACAAAAAACCAACCACAAATTATATCAGTTAAAATATTATTTAACATTTCTTTGTTTTCATATTTTTTATCAGCGAATTCTGAGTTTTGAAAATAGTATCACAACCAAAACAAGTGTCATTTGTTTTGTCTTTATCTTCAGTCTCTACAATCGTTTTTAACCACATAAAAATTACAAAAATTAAATTAATATACACCCCATAGATACAATATAAGGTTTCTAGTTGGTTAAATATTATTTCATTAATTTAAATAGTGAAACAATTCAAAGCAAAAAAAAAATGTACTAACTACTGCATACACTTGACTACATACTCCCAGAACTGATAAGAATGGTAGAACAGAAAAAGAGTGGAACATTTCGAAACAGCAACAGTAATCTTCAGCTAATTACCCCGCTAAAAATGGCAAAAAAACTAATTCATTAACGGAATTAAACAAATTTCTTTGACTTTGATGTTTGAAAAACCGTTAAATCATATGGTACATAGAAATTTGTACATGTATCGGCTAAATCTTGAAGATAGAGCAATAAAAAGAGTGGAATTTGCTGTCATTAATTAAATCTGTAGTAGTTCTGTTTGAGATCATACGACCCTACGAAATAAGTTTCAAATGCAATAAGTCGCAGAGCAACAACACCCAATGAAATAAATCCCAAAAATAAATGAAAAGAGTACCAAACTGGAAAAATAAATAAATAAAAAAAAATTTAAATTATTCCCAAATCAAAAATTAAACAAATCTCAACTTTGGGACACTAACTATTTCATGATGAAATAACTCCCAAAGAAATTAATGAAACAACTCCCAAACACAGCCTATCGAAAAGGAATGAACAAAATTAAAGAATTCCTTAGCAAAATAAATATTATATCCAAAAATAGTGAACAAAGGCCCGAAAAATAGTGAACAATTTTATTTTCAAATTTTTATTTAGGCCTGCTATGCAAAGTAGTTTTAGTTAGCGATGCTGGATTTTAGAATATTGGATTTTGAAATTCGGATTTTTCAAATTTGGGATTTTAAGTTTCGGCTAAATTACCCCAGCCCAAATAAGTATGTATATGTTTAAAACTATATTGTACCTGAGTATTTGCATATGAGGCAATTTAAGGGAATTGCAAGTAATTTAAAATGAAATAACTCCCCCAATAGATTTAATAACTCCCACAGCAAATGAAATAACACAAAAAATAAAATAACTCCCATGTCAAATTTTTTCCGGTATTATATCAGTAGTCCTCGTCCATATTTTAAAACATTTGCTGCGAAACATTTGAGTTTGTTAATGAAAGGGGAAAGACGAGTTGAAAAGTGTACTTTGCTTCGTGTACAAGCAGTTTTTGTAAGTTTGTTATTGAAAGAAAGAGAGAAGTCATACAGCTTAATTGCTGCAAAACAAAAGTTTTGTTTTATGGCCACGATTGCAGTTTCAAAAGAGAATTTCAGAAAGTTTCTGCAGCAAATGTTTCATAATTTGGCGAGGACTTATAAAATAACTTCCACGCAAAAAGTGAAATAATTAAAAAAAAAACGATTTTTTTTCTTGGGACCCATAGCACCTGCGGAGCTACATATATCCTACTAACTTAAGCGCACACTTACAGACACAGTTATGATTAACATGTTAACTTGGTCGCATTACTCGAAGGGTTTTTGTCAAAGAGTACAAGAGCAGTTAAATAAATAAACGCAGTTAAATTTTTAAGGCTAATACCCGAATTGGATTATTAGGTGTATGACAATTAAACGTGGACATTTGTTTGAAAAATTAAGAAAAAACGGGTATTTAAAAAAAATTAGTGTGAATGACATTAAAGCGTGTAGTAATTAGGCGGGTTATACTGTATTTGATTGCAAGAGTTCCAGGGGAAGTCTTTGTATACGAAATGAAAAATTATTTGAATTTAAGATTTTTTCTACACATTAACAAGGCGACCAACGAGGGATGCACATTCAGATTCACCAAAAGAGACTAGGGAGACCAACGAATCAATTTCAATAATAATTTCATGATATGAATTATGTGATGCCTTGAGTTAGAAAAGAGTCTAATGTTCATTTCTTTAATACACATGAAATTTGTCGCTTACAATAAAATTGTTCTTGCTATAAAATCATAACGGTACCTTATGCGACCATGACATTTTAGGAGATGATGCAAGTGTTGCCAATAAAGTCATTTATTAAAAATAACGAAAACTGAAATTTATGTCGATTACACTATTTTCGCGGTTAGGGCTCGATATGTGTGGCTTGGTTACAGCAAAATGTTTCTTTCAGTAAGAATATTTTACTAAATACGAACGAAATATTAGGTGCCAGCCGGGAAGGTATACTACATTGTTTTGCCGCCATTTTGGTAAACATTAGTGTTGACAGTTCATATTTGGCAGCCGTAAAGTAGACACGTGGCAAATTTATTTTGGAAAAATATTCGATAAACCAACGAGGTTTATAATCGATCGTTAAATTTTTTTATCAAAATCAATCATCGATTACTGTGACGATAAGAAAGTGGCGTGAAATTTTTTGGAGAAACAACGTGCAAACAAAACGCGGTTTTTGTGGTGTAGGGAATGATTTCGAAAAAAGAGGGTCTGTAGGTGATAGGCCCAAGCATCGTCCACAACGTACTGCAAGATCAGCTGAAAACATTACTGCAGCTCAAGAGAGTGTTCAAAACAATCCATCGACCTCAATTCGACGCCGTGCTCAGGAGCTTGGTCTTCAAAGAACAACTTTGCCTACAATTTTGCACAAGGATTTGCATTTGTTTCCATTTAAGTTTAAGTCGACACAAGAGCTTCTTCCACGAGACCATGACAACCCCGATTTTCTTGAAAAAATCATAATGAGTGACGAGGCAGAATGGATTGGTGAATTAACAGAATTGTCGGTTTTGGGCAATGGAAAACCCTTTAATTATTCATCAGTCACCTTTGCATCCATTGAAAGTGACAGTCAAGTGTGCACTTTGGTCAGGAGGGATCATTGGACCTAACTTCTTTGAAAATTAAGACGTATCGGTAACTGTGAATGGGGAGCGATATCGTGACATGAATGAAAACTTTTTAACGCCACACCCGCATGCTTTGGGCTTGATTAACATGTGGTGCCACATCGCATACAGCCAGGATTACAAAGGAATTACCAATGCACTGCCCTGTGTGGGAAGACTTCAGGAGGAATGTTATTCCACAAACGAACATTTTGCCTCTATTGCGTTGTTCGATATACCGGCCAATCGAACACAAAACGATGGGCTCTTGAGGAAAAACGTGTACTAAGAACACAAGTACGGATCTCGGGAACCAGATCAGAGCACATCCCATTGTAGTAACGATAAAACAGGCAAATATAACCCACATTGCGGCGGTTCTCCGGCGAACACCCTGTTAGTTAAGATCAAGAAATTATTAAGGATTATCTTGTTTTAAGAAACGAAATTAATAACTTTAGAAAATAAATTTCATTCCTTATAGTTACTTCAGTTAAGTCCCAATTCACATTATACGATTTTTGTCGTTGCGATTATTGTCGTTTCCTCTTTGAAGTCGGTCTGATGTTTACATTGTACGATTTTTGTCGCTTCGACTTTTTCTTTTGCAACCGAACTTCAATACATTTTTCGTCAAATGAGAGAACAATGAGAGAACGAATAAGCGAACACAATTAATCGAAGAGTACACTCGCTTGTGTACCCCTTTTAATTCCTCTCTCCCCACCCGGCCATAAGGTAAGAATCGAAACGACAAAAATCGTATAATGTGAATGGGCACTAAGTCTATAAAAAAAAATTAAAATCAGCCTGAGCGGCGTTAATATGTCTCAAAAAAAAAACAAATTTAGTCTAGTCAGGTTAAAAACAGTAGATTACTCATTCAAAAAGCCAAAAGAATTTGAGTTTCTGATTTTAAAGCTTTAATTTTAAGTTAATTTTTTAATGTAGGGTCTAAAATTCTCCATTTTATTTAATTCTTGCAAATTCCTAACTTGTACGTATCTTATGAATTATTTTTCCTTTTACAGTGTAACCTCGATAAGCGCAACCAATAGAAACTTAGGTTTTTACGTTAACTGAGGTTGTTGCGTTAATCGTGTCAAATATGTCCATGCGTATTTATTTTTATATAAAAAAAAACATTAAAATCATTAATTTTGATTATCAAAGTAATTTTTTGGAAATGTAAAATTTTAAATTTACAAGATATTGTGTGTCGTGCTTAATTCCTAATTTTAATTCTTGATAAAAACACTGTTGAAGCGATAAGCTATTTCTATGCTTATTTCTCCGGTTGCTTAGGCCAGATCGTTATTAAACTTCATCAAAAGATTTAAGAAAAACTAAAGATATTAATCAAATAAAACTGTTAAGCGAATAAGAATTATAGGCAACAGTTTTACTTGTAAAAATATCAATGTTTAAACAAAAACAACAACAATAATAAGCAATGGGCTTATCTTTTCTTACATTCCCCACTACAATTGGTTGGAGTTCTTCCAACATTAATTGTAGTTGTAAGTAGGTTAAAAAACAAACAAAATGAAAACCAAAACAATTTGCTTAATTGTTTTCACAAAATATAAAGCATGTTGCCAGTTTAGTTTTTTTAAGCCGTGCACTTGCCGGTTTATTATCAAAGTAATTTTTTTCGGAATACAAAATTTTAAATTTACAAGATTTTGTTTGTCGTGCTTGATTATAATAAAAAAAAACCAAAATCTAACAAAAATATTATAATTAAATAAAAAATGCACGTAAATTTTTATGTCAGTCTTAATCAAGTTTCATGTTTATGAGGAAGAAGTGTAAAATTATCGATCGGGTCTTTTACATGAAATATTTCTCGAAGCCTTTTCATGATCAAACGTTAAAGCTATCGATAGCATTCTGACATAATATTTTTTCAAGGTATAACAGGCATTTAATATAACATTTAACATCATGTAAAAATAAATCAAGACTCAAAATACCTGTTGTTTTTGTATTGTGGTGGTATGTATTTGTGGTAATACACATCGAAGCCACCTTGCCAAGAAAATATATCATGTGCACGTACTTTTGTAGTTTTGAATTCATGCATGAAAAAAAACTAAAGTAAACACAAACCAAAAGAGAAGAAAAGACAAAATTTTGTTTGTAAAGTTGAGTTAAGAGAGATTTTGATTTTTGGAATGCTGTGGCTGTTTCGATTATTGAGAAGTTTAACTTATCGAGGGTTGCGTTAACCGCGATTGCTAGAGAAGCTTATCCTTAGCCTTGGCATGGGTTTGTATTATGAATTTTGTCTGATTAAGTGTGAAGATTACACAAGTATTTCATTCAAAATTTAACTTTTTTATAGTCACATCCCAATAGTGCGTTTGTGCTGACGTGTGTAACACATATAAGTATTGGTTCCATATCCGCCATTCATCATACCGTCATGGCTGGCTGGTGTGCAAAGTACAGGGGGTTACCGCGTATTTCGTTTCGAAATAAATAATTTACGAGCCTAAACAACTCGTTCTTTGAATTACAATTTTCGTACTCTGTGTTTCGAGTGTACGGAAGTTTTTTGTATACTTTATCGACAAAAAAAAATCGCTTTTAAAACAGATGCTCTTTATTAGCAACAAAAACTTTTCATAAATTTTCTCATTTGTTTTTAATTAAACCTCTTCTATCTTTATTAACAAGTAAAAAAATCGTAATACACAGTTTGAACTTCAAAATTATCTCTTTCGAAACGAAATACGCGGTTATCCCCAAGGTCAAAATTTGCAAGATAATTTGATACAGGTACAAACATTTTAAATGTCATAAGGACGAAGAATATTCAAAATGGTGAGAACCATTGCATCGCTTTTAAAACAGATGCTCTTTATTAGCAACAAAAACTTTTCATAAATTTTCTTATTTGTTTTTAATTAAACCTCTTCTATCTTTATTAACAAGTAAAAAAATCGTAATACACAGTTTGAACTTCAAAATTATCTCTTTCGAAACGAAATACGCGGTTATCCCCAAGGTCAAAATTTGCAAGATAATTTGATACAGGTACAAACATTTTAAATGTCATAAGGACGAAGAATATTCAAAATGGTGAGAATTTTGTAATTGTCTTTGCGCCCATAAGCTATCGTATTATGTTGGTATTTAGATTAAATTTGGTCTAAGAATATATCATTGCAACATTAATACACGCAAAGAAAAACATGGTTGATGCAATCACAATCGCAAACTATCATTAATGTTTGTGGATATGATTGTGCCAAACACGTCGTAAGTAATCCAAATTATCCGATTAACTGATTCTCGCAGACGTAAATGACGTGAAGAGTTTGCTACTAAAAATGTATATAATTTAGTACCATCATTTTTGTTTGCTTAAATGTTTTTTCACGATAGGGGTGATTCTTTCATTGAGCAAACATTTATTGTCAAAACAAACAATGTTTATTTATAAAACATCGTGAAAAAAAATTTAAGCAAACAAAAATTATGGTACTAAATTATATACATTATAGTAGCAAACATTTCACATAATTTAATATGTTTAGCTAGACCAGAGTAACTTTTTAGATGTAAAACACCATATAATATTATAATAGTGAATTTAAAAAAGTTAAAGAGAAAAAATATTTTTTCAAGTTATATTAGGACTATAACAAAATTATTAGGGTAAGCATATTAGGCAAATATGAATATAAATGTTCGTAGTGACCATTTATTAATCATGATTTTTCTCTGCGTGTAGACTCAACAAATTTTTTTTTAAATCGGTGCAAATTTAACATTTAAATAAATTGTTCACCAATTAAAGCATTAATCAAAAATAAAACCAGTTTTAATAAACAAATTAATCAAGTGAATTAAACGTTTAATTGATACTATTAATTTGTTTACTGGGGCAAATTTAATTTTTAATTTAAACAAGTTTTTATTTCTTTTTGTATAGTACTGAAATCGCTTTAGAATAAGTAGATGCTGATGTTCAGATTCACAGAAAAAATACTGGCCAATTTTTTTTTTTTTTTAAATTAAACTATTAATCAAAAATAAAATCAGTTTTAATTAAAAATGAGTCAAGTGAATTAAACGTTTACTTATACTACATATCAACAACATTACTGCAGAAAATGTTTTAATATTAAAAAATATTTAATTGATCCCAATAAAAAATTTGGCTTAAATCTAGTTTACCGACGCAGCTCCAAATTAAAAAAGTGATAGAAAATTGAAAAATAAGAAGAAAAAATTAAATTAAAAAAATTGGCGCAAACGCCAACATTTTCTGCAGTAATGTTGTTGATACATATTTTCTATCAATTTTTTTTTATTTGGAGCTGCATCGGTAAACTAGATTTGTTCCAAAAATTGTATCATTTTGCGAAGCGCTAAAGGTACATTTAAAAAAAATAAGCCCACAATTATGCGCTACGCAATAAGACATACAGAGATGCAGTAAAGTAAGTGAAGGAACTCTTAACAAATTTTATAAAAGTCAAAATACAATTTCAAGCGCCACGGCATTCCCTTTTTACTAACTTGGTGGCCACACGAAGAAGTTTTGCCCTTCAATTTTATTAAATTTGCAATACACCCTCACTTTTTTACTAACACAACCACACTTTTTAAATTTTCAATTTTACCTTTCCATTTGCTTGGCAATTTGAAATTAAATTGCTTACAAATTGAGTGCAGCCTACGTCACAGCTTTCAATTTATGTAAATTCTTACAAGTAGTATATGTGACAGCGCATAGAGAAAGGGACCTAAGGGTAAAAAAATCAATGTTCACTTCTTTTTTTTAGATGTGGACAACATCTGAGCATCGAATGAGACGATTCCATGCCCCCAATGTGTTCCCTCCCAGAGATATGCGCATTTTATGAAGTGATGGTACACCAAATATACACGTACATATTTAAATCTTTAAAATTGCTCTCCTGAACAAAACCGGGTTTTACCCTTAGGCCCCTTTCCTTGATCGTGTGACCGCAGGGTAATACTAAAAAATAACTGTAAACAACCATTCAGTGTGTAAAGCCGATAGGTACGTTCACCAGTTTTTATATACGTTAAAAATGTATTGCTTCGATCATAGGCCAAGCCTTGTTGAGATTGGACACAAAAGGCAAATATGAATGACACTCTTAATCAGGACCTAGCTACAATCTCTGAGTGGGGTCAAGCGAATAGGGTCGATTTAATGCACGCAAGACCCAATGTTGTATGTTGACCCACAGACGGGCCGTGGGACCAACTATGTCATCTATATTAATGGGTGGCATTGATAATGAGGAATCGGATACTCTTGATGTTCTGGGCATGAGAATAAAGTGCGATGTCCGCTGGAATACACACGTTTTTAAAGTGTCGAAAGAAGCATTCAAGTGATTAGGTTTTTTAAAACGGTGCAAGACTTACTTCACTTCATCCGATCTCTTTATTTTCTATAGGAGGGCGGTGAAGCTCATCAATGACAGTAGGGTATCCAACTCTATTGACTCATTGGAGCATCGTCGGAATGTGGGTTGTGTGACACTTTTCTATCGATATTACCATGGGAGGTGTTCCACTGAGATAAGTGAACTTATTTCACCCGCCCGAGTATTTCTTCGTAATACTCGCTTATCCAGTGGATCACATCCGTTTGTAGTCGATTGTCCTGTGTTTCGCACAACGCATTATAGAGAAAATTCGTTTTTCAGTCGAACTATCCGTATGTGGAATAAACTTCTCGCAGAGGTCTTCCCCGGTACTTATAATTTATTAAGATTCAAGTTAAATGTGCACAAACACTATTCCCTCTTTCCTCCTTTCCAAACCTTATTTTCCTGATCAACACAATGCACTGCATATATAGGGGGCATCCCCTGAGTGTTGGTTTATCGCTAAAAAAAAAAAAAAAAGTGGGAACAACTCACCATATAAAATTCATGCCTACCGAAAGCGAGATGGTAGGCGAACTCTTACAATTCTCCCTTACAAACCTGCTTCGTTGTGTTTGATCTCATGTAGAAAGGATCTAATTCACATAATTGCAACTTTATAGGAGAACGTAAAGATGTATTAGAAACTGTATGCATCCTACACAGACAAAAATAAAAATTGTTTCTAATCACGAAATTCATAGAATCAGGCAAACAATTTGTCGATTTTGCACGTTTTACCAAAATGATTATATATATTAATAAAAATTTTAAAAATTGCAAATTGTAAATTTCTTTTCAACAAAAAAAGAAAAAAAAAATTAATTTAAAAAAATAATCAAAAAACTTTGCCATTTCAAACAATCCTTTAATTACTTTAAGAAAATAAAGCTCAGGTCTTGACAATTCCCAACAGCTATTTACAAGTTTTAATTATTTTATTTTAAGTAAAAAAATCAATTAAGATTTCTTGTCATTTAATTAATATTTTAATATTATTATTATTTTATTAAGAGCTTAATTAAGCTTAATAAAATAGAAATAATAATAAATTTTGCAAAGGTCGAATAAAATAATAATAAATTTAAAATTGATTTCAAGACAACTAAAATGTTAATTAAACCAAAATTATTTTTTTAATTTAATTTTTTTGCAACAAAAAAATATGTGATCCAACTATCACATTAATTAAATTGAAATATTTTTTAACAATTTTTTTTAATTGTTAAAAAACTTCTGAACATTTTTTATGTGTAATGTAAAATTGCTTGAAAACCCGTTATTTTTGATGCAATTGCATTAATTTGAATCACTAAAAAACTTAATGTAGAAAAACAAATCGAGTTAGGGTTTCTGCATAAGTGCAACGATATGTTTGTACTTTGAAAAATGAAATGTGTCAAACGTTTATCTTAAATCATCATCAGACTGAAGAAGGACCCTGCGGCCCAACCGACTGGTCCTGGCATTTGTAAAAATAAAACAAGTATAAAAAGAAATAACTCATTACCAGTGAAAGGAAATCAATCATTTAACTGGTTTATGAAGAACAAAAAGGATGAAAAAGAAGTGAATTATAATTGTAATTGTAATTACACCGGTGGTGTGACACATTTTTTGGGACTTCCTCAAATCTGGTTCCTGAATTTAATTCTTGGACTTGTTTTATTGAAATAATACTAAATTGTAGTAACTGACACTAAACACGTTTATTGAGAATAGAAGTGTGACTGGTCAAATCAATTGACCCCTTCCAATGACAACCCCATGTAAAAGTGATAAGTCTAAGTCATATAAAATTTTAGAACTAGAACCAGTCTCTACCACCGAAGACCTATCACGGGATTACTTTGGTGTCAGTTCGCTTCCCTCTAGGGGAGTTATAATGTTTGGGGAGTACCTTGGGGTACACAGAAAAAATGTGTGCAAAAAATTATTCAATTAAATAATTAATTGGTGTGCATTAATTATTCAATTAAATTTTTGTTGCAATTAATTTTTTTAATCAAAACCCATAAAATTAAAAGTTTGTGTATATGTGGTGTATTTTTTAGTTTATGCAATTAATTTTTTAATTGACTAAATTTATTTCCCATGACTCGAAAATACAAATCCGTTAATTGATATGATCAATTCCTTTGCAGGGGCAAAATTAGTTAAATATTTAATTGTCTGAACGAATTGTTTAATTAAAGTCGATTTTCTATTTTTTCTTTGTAGAGTCTAAAATTTCGACTCTAACTGCCAGGCCCACGATGTCGACACAAACATTTCTTTCGCATATTTGTATTGAAAACAATAATAAAAACTAAAATTTGTTTTTGTTTTCAATACAAATGTACGAAAGAAATTTTCTT
This sequence comes from Pollenia labialis, assembly GCA_949318255.1. NCBI lineage: Eukaryota > Metazoa > Arthropoda > Insecta > Diptera > Polleniidae > Pollenia > Pollenia labialis. The sequence goes on along the minus strand of OX439140.1, from coordinate 152,318,160 downwards.
GTCGACATCGTGGGCCTGGGCATAAATTTGGTGATTTAAAACTTTTTTGGAAAAATGCAATTAACTGCTTTTCCTTTTTTTAAACAAAAGTAAATGCAAAAAGTTTTAGAAAAATTAAAAATATTAATTTGTTAGACCATTTCTTATGACCCCTTGGATCTGCTGCTGTTGATAGCGGAAAAATTGCAGCTAATCACATTACAATCTGTCCGCTATCACTTATTTATTTCAAATACACACATAAATGTTTATTACAATTATTGATCTTAAATTAAAATTTGTTTTGACTATTGACAACAACAAATTTTCTACATCTGTAGAAATCCATGGAAATCTGTCCAAACATTTCTCTTTGAAAAATGTTTGATTTTTCGTTGTTAAATTTAACCTAATTATGTTCAATTTCAATCGTTTTTTTTTCTTCTTTCTAACTTTTATTTGCTCTTGTACAGTTTTCGTGTAATTACCAATCTCAGTTCAGGCTGCATATGAATGCAATACAACAATTGTTTGTTTGTTTGTTTTGTTGCAAGTTTTTAAACTGGCAAATAGCAAAAAACAAATAGAAAAAAAGGAAACTTTCACCAACATTTGTTGCAATGACATACTCTCCCAACTATAACTAAATAAATATAACTAAATGTATAACATAGAGGCTGAATTGGAAGACGGACTGGGCTAAAATCGCAACTACCAGAGCCAAGCAGCGAGCCAGCCATCCAACCAACCAACCAACCGGCCAACAATCAACCATTAAATAGATGAACAAGAGTACAAAAAAGCCTAAACATGAACATTATTGTGGATGGATTTGTATTTGGTCAATACAAAGAAAGAGTTTAAGCAGAGCATGCGCATAATTGGCAATAAATTATTGTTAATTGTTAAACGAAATTAAAAAAAACAACTATTTTTTTTTGTGTTTAAATCGCTCGAAACACCACAATCTTCTACTTAATAAGATATTTGGCCATAAAAATGTTTTGTTTAATTTTGTTTTGCATGTCGAACATTTTTAAGATTTTGCTCTACAAATCTGTTGCTCAAGACACAAGCAGAGAGAGTGTGCTGAGGTCAAAATAAAGTGGACCAAACAGAGAGTTTTTGCGTTAAGACAACTTAATTTGGTTGGCCTAATGATGTGATTTTTTTACAAAATGAAGCTACTAAACTGTAATTGAAACAATGTTTTATTTGGGTTTTATTTTTATACTTAAACAAAATTTAATTATTAATTATTTTCGAAATAATAAAGGATCGTGGGAATTTAGAGTAGGGCGAAATGAAAATATCTTAAACGTAAAGCTGGGATCGTATGTTAAGGGCAAGTCGAATTTGTATCGAATAATTTCAGCATTATAGAATTTTGTTGACAATAATCATATTTTTCTACACTGATAGAAAAGGCGTCATAACGCTGATGTATTTTGACATCAGTACTATGACAAATGTCTTCGTTTTTGACCCCATGACACTTTCATCATTGTGATGTCAACCTTAACATCACTTGGCCAAAGTGTCATCAGGGTCAAAATGGAAATATGTCATCAATTGGATGACACATTGACATCACAGAAATGAAGAACATGTCCTCAGTGCGATGACGCAGTTACATCGGTGAAAAGACACATTAGCATCAATTTAATGACAGTTTGTAATGGAGTCAAAGTCATCAGTCAAACTTAAGTCAAAGTGTGAGAATATTATTATTTACTTACCCGTTACAGATGTTCGTTTCACGTTTGTTTAGTTACGACCTTTGTTAACAGCAGAACTCTCAATAATAAGACACCAGCACCGTGCCCCATATGGTTTTCGTAATCATTCTACTTTGAAAATTTGATGTAGTTAACTAAATAATTTAAAAAAATAGAATATAGGAATTTTTGCTTCTTATAATACATTGTAATCATGAAAATAATGTTAATAATATACAAAATGTGGCATCGAATCGATGTCACTATAGTCATGTAATAGATGACACGTAAAAAATGACAAAATTGTGCGAAGAGTAACATTGATGTCACAATTCTGATCATCAATATGAAGATGCATTTTTCTATCAGTGTATGAATAGAATTGTTATACATTTTTCGAATCAATTTTGCACCGAAATATAAGAAACCCCAGTTTGCAAAATAAGGGAAAATAATATGGCAACTTAAATCCCATCTACAGTAAATGAAATTGGTATCAACTTTTGCACAATATCGTTATGAAGCGTGTTTTCACATTTGGCGAGAAGAGCAAAAATTAGTCCAAATATTGAATATTTTTCGACTCGAATTTTCGTCGAAGTTTGTCAAATATTGTATGAAAGTTTTCATTATTTTTTTCCCCCAAATATTGCATTAAAAGGATAAAGAATTGAAAATTTTATTATTTTCAAAAATACACTGAGTAGAAATCAATCCATCCGTACACGCAAAGAAAAAACATTGTTGTGGTAAACATATTCTAAGAGCAACATATTATGATAAGAATCATGATTGTAGTTACCATATTAAGATTATTATTGAATCATATTATTACTAAATATTCTCGTAATATTAGATCATAATATTTTTCCCATAATCATATTACACACTGCTACAAAAAAACACTTTTTGTCAGAACTTGAAAACCGACCTAGTGGGGGTTGTAGGCCTAGGTGAGGACATACAAAAACCGTTTTCAAAAATTTTGAAACACCCTCAAAATTTTGAGTTATTTTCAAAAAACTGTTTTAGGGTATGTTGTAGCACTTTAGTACCTTTAACTCACAAAGAATTAAGCTTTTATTAAATTTATTCATAAAAAATATATTCCAAAAAATTAGATGAGTTTTTCTCAAAATTTTCTAATTTTTTTTATTTTTTTCCCTAATTTTTCAAATTCAACAAGAGTTATTTTAATTTTTTTCTATGAAAACCTATCTTTATTTGCACTGTTTTTTAAAGATAATTTTATGTAGATAAAAACGAGATATCATTTGTTAAAATCGGCTTATATTTGCAAAAGTTACTGAAGTTTTAAATCTCGCACAAGATCGCAAAAATATGCATTTGTCACAAAATGTGTCTCAGCCGATTTTAGTAAATATTCCATATCACATTCCTCGTTTTCAGATTCATCATCACTTTGTTTATGTAAAGTTTCATTACATTTAATTGCACTTAATACTGGCTTAGTAACAGTTAACACATTAGCATACTTAATGCTATCACGATTTTTATATTAATAGCCAGTGATGTTTGTTTGGCTAAAATAACAGTCTTGTGGTTTATGGAATATCTGATGATGCCAAATCATTGGGAAAGATAATGGTAATCGCTGGCTTATAAACTTTTCGGACTTAGTTTTCTTAAGCATACTGGAACAGCTTGTACAAATACTTTCGGGTTCATGACATTTGCTAGAACTGTATGAGCAGTTAAAATCTGTATTGACGGCATTTACCAAGGCTTTATTTTTCTTCAGATCAAAGCGATGTTTTTTGTCAGCGAATAAACCGCAAACATAACAAAAATTATTACGCTTATCACACACTGCAGAAAAAGTTAAACACAATTTAAATTTTTTTAAAGGATTACAGCTTACTTATTTTAATAAAATTAAATATTAATATCACTTCACTTGTCACAAATTTTAAACCAGTTACACTTTTTTTTACTCTTATCTAAAAACAATATCCTTCACCAAATGGTAGTATTTTCACTTTGCCATTGTGTTGGTAATAAATTCGATTAGTTTATGTATTTATCCAAATATATATAACTAAAAATTGCATATGAAAACATTCTAAAAAAATAGGGCATAATAAACCCTATCCATCTGTATTATCTTCCCGTTCTTTTTTTTTAATAAAGACAGATTAACAATAACTTATTAATATGTGGTTTACAGAACACGAGCGCCTTACTCGTCCGTTCAACTTACATTTAAAACAAAAACAAAATTTTGAATTCGTGTTCTGTAAACCACACATAAGTTAATACCAAAAACGTAACTGTAAAGTTACAACAAACAAATTATTTAGTTGACAAATTTGCCTGTATAGTTAATTGTTTTTTTTATTCAGGGGGGGAGAAAATACTAAAAACAGGTGTTAATGAAATGTTGAATAACTTATACAATTTTTATCCGATTTGAAAAATTAAAAACATGTTTTGTTAAGAACTAAATTTTCTTCATACGTTAATATAAATTTTTATAAGCTTTTATATTAAAATAAGCAATGAAAAGCACCTAAAATAAAAAAAGTTTATAATTTTCGTTTGTTTTTGTAGATATTCTTAATAAAAACAATTGTTATAACTTACAAATGTATAAAAAAATGCACGTCATTTTAAAGCGTAATTAGTTTTCTTTCCAAACCAGTTAAACAAATTAAAATCGGACAAGAACTGACTGAGTTACAGGTCGATAAGTTGACGAACATGTTTTACCACTCACATATAAAATAAACGACACAACTGATACAAAATTATTTTACAAATGGCGCTAACATAATATTATTAGAGTAAAAATAGTTTGCCTGCATCTTAAACATAATATGGTAAATGTATAGAAAGTTATCAATATATGGCTATTAAATATAATGATATGCTTGTGAGTAATAAAATATGGTTTGAAAGTTATCATAATTTAGTTGATAGAAAAAAATTATTTTTCGGTCAACCATACTCCAATTTATAATTACGACCAACATTGATATGTTTACAGTAACTATAATATTGTTGGTATTAAATAAAAAATTAACAATGATTTGTGTACGATAACAAAATAACGCTACATTAAAAATAGTGTTGTTGCCGTAACCATGCTCAACCATATTTTGTCTCTGCGTGTGCTCAAATCAAACCGAAGCGGTATTAATAGTACGGTGAGAACAGATTTTCTTGAATTAATAACAGAAAGATTAATTCAAGTACCGATTTTCTATAGCGAAATACTTAACATAACCATATTCAATTCCGATTTCGTACTTGAAACAATCCGAAAATGAGATTGATTTAACTTAAACTAAGATTGAAACAATCTCAAAATGCGCTTGATTTAAGAATTGTAAAGTCCCAATAAAAAATTTTATCATTTTGCGAAGCACTAATGGTACATTTAAAGAAATAAGTGCAGAATTATGCGCTACGCATTAAAGTAAAGTAAGTGAAAGAATCTTAACAAGTTAAAAAAAAATTAAATTTCAAGTGCCACAGCATTCCCTTACTACGAAGCATGTTTGTAAGAGGGAGAATACTGAAAAATAACTGTAACAAAACATTCAGTAAGTAAAGCTGATATCTACACCCACCAGTTTTTAGATGCATTCAATAAAGAGCTTTTTGTGTCAAAAATGTATTGCTTCAAAGTTGGAACTCACCATATAAAATTCGTGTCTTCCGTAAGCAAGATTTTAAGCGAAACTCTTAAATTTTCCCCTTACAAACCTGCTTCGTTTGAAGCTCAATTTTTTATTGCGGTGGACTAAATCCCGAATTCATGCTTGAAATAAGCCAAAAGTGAAATTAGAAGGAGCATTTTATTATGATTGATTAACTTTAAAAACCTTATGCACATATTTTACTAAAACAAGTAAGAAAGTACAGTCGGTCAAGCCCGAGTTTATGGTACCCTACACCAGATTATTTTAAAACACATTTACGAGAGTGCACCCTATTCGGGACCCATGGAGTATCATGCTTATGTATCCATATATATAAGGATCTATCTATGTTTTGAAATGCATTAAAATCGGTTTTATAGTTTCTGAGAGGCAGAAATTGCCCCTATCTCCCCTTGTGGTCCTAGGATTCGGCCCATATTCAATAGGCTTGGTCCTTGTGGCAATAAGAACCTATAAGCCAAATTTGCGCACAAGGTTACATGGATAGCCAGCCAGCCTGCCAACCAGCCGGACGGACATCGTCAGATTGACACACAAATTGATTCTGAATCGATCGATATACACTCAGGTCTTTTTTAATGCGGTAGATGCGTTCCCAAAAAAACCGCATAAATGAAATCCGCATAAAAAAGACTCCATTTTCACACAAAACGGATGATTCGTTCCGAAAAGTTAAAAAACCGCATAACTTTAAATCTGGGAGTAAAAATTAGATCAAAACCGCATAAAAAAAGTCATTATATAAAAAAATTAACCAAAAACAATTCATTTATTTATTATAAAAAATACATAAGAAGAGAAAAACAACAATATAAACCAGTTTTATGAAAGTTAACAAATAGTTAAAGGCATACATTTAAATTAATACGTAAATTAGTAATGAATAAGAAACAAAAAAAAATATTTATAAAATTTAAATTAATAGTTAAAAGTAAAACATTACATGTTATCGGATTCACCACTTGGCAGCGTTCTAATCCGCTTTTTAGTTGGGGAAAAATCACTTTCATCGCTAGAGGACCCAATCAAATCCTCGTCGCTACATAAGACAACATACACATTAGCAGTTGGTAAAGTCGGAACATTCATGCAATCTTTATTTGGAAGGGTTTCGGCAGTTTTTTTTAAAATAATTCGTCATTAAATTTTGAAAACTACTATTCATAAGTGATTGCAACGTTAAAAATGTTAAATACGACAAAAAAAAAATGAATAAAAAAAAAAAATATATGTAAAAATAATCGAATTGAAAACCGCATAAATTCAAATCCGCATAAAAAAAGCGCATAAAAACAGACCTAAGTGTACTTTAAGGTATTTTTAAGATGTTACACACATCAGCACAAATGCATAATACTCTCTCCTTTATTGTGGTGTGGGTATAAATATAAACTAAATAAGAAGCATTAGTTCAATTAGTACTTTTTAAATATGAAAATAATATATATTTTCCTGCTTGTTCTGTTGTTTTTTTAGTTTGTTTCTAAACACAACAAGCAAATTGTGTTTTTCCAACCTGTGTGGTGTCGTTGTAATTTCTACAACAAACTTTGAAAAGCAATGAAATGCAGAGAGAGGAGACTAATAAGTTATATGAGATTTACACCCTCACTTTGTCATTTTACTCTCAGAGTGGCACTACCAACGAAAAGTTTAATCTCTTTTTTACTTTGTTTAAGAATCTTGTACATATTTTAAGAAATTGATTTTCAAAAGTTATCCCATTTAGGATTGTTGTGAGTACGTTTTAGTGTTTTTCGTAATAAAACTTTTGAGCACGACTCGTACTTAAAGTAAATATAAAAAACTCAATTTATCCCTAGTGTTGATAATCAAACCACTTGCTATATTTTTGGAAACTTTTTCTTTAACCGTTCTGTAAAGAGCTGATCGTACTGTGGGGTTGATTTTGAATATGTCGTGCTCAGGGTTGTTAGACATTTTTCCTCAAAAATCGTCAAAAGTTTTAACAAAATTCGTCAAAATCGTCACGAAAAATGAACAAAATCTTCAACAAAACGTCAAATATATAAATTTTACAAATTAAAGACAATTTATTGCATGGATTGGTTCGAAAATATAAATTTTTAGCAAGAAATTATATTTATGATGAAGAAAGTGATATGGTTAAGTTTTATTCTATTTATTTCAGCAAGTGAGCTGAATATATTTATCATTTGAAAAGAAAACATAAGAAAAAATATATTTGCATAAATGCATAACAAAATTTTTATTTCATTTATCCATATTCAGAAAAATATTAAATAATAAAAAAAATCTCATTTGCTTTTAACTCGAACTATTTTTAAATGAGTTACTTTTAGCGCTATCTCTATTGCAAAATGTTTTTATTGTTAAAGGTGCTAAAAACCAAGGATTCTGTCTATATCAAGAGTCTTTTTACCCGACTTGAAACGTTTTATTACGTCCAATATTAATTCCAAACTAAGAAATTTTCTTCTCATTGCACTTATTTTCTACAGAACTTCTTATTAAAAAGCAACTTCTTACTTCCTAACACGCAATTTTACTAAGAATAACTTACCTAACAGATTTAAATTGGATTTGCCTTTTTACACACAAATGGAAAAATTCTTCACATGTGATTATGACTTCATCGAAAAATGCATTCGTAAGTAGCGTCGCAAATCGAAATCATAAAAACGCAAAGCGGATTTAACCAATTTTTAAAAAGCGGACCAAATAGAACAGACGCAAATTAGGGCTCTAGTGTATATTTTTTGCAGTATCGATGGCATTTCTTTAATTGTAGAATTTGAATTACTAATGCTTCTAATGAAATCCACCTGGTTTGTGATGGGGGAGGAATTTTTTTGTTTAGTTTCAAAAAATTTTTGTATATCGAAAAATTGATTTTTAAGTTTTGGACTGTTTTCAATATAATTGTAAATATGTATTTCTTGTGTATTTTATCGATGCCAGAAAATCGTCATAACACTATTACTTTTAGTCAAAAAATCGTCAATCGTCATTTTAATGTATTTTCTAAAAAAAAATCGTCACATCTCCCAAACCTGCTTGGCAGATTAAAGTGTTATAAAATTGATGCCAGATTAAAGTATAAAGTAAATTTATTGACGGGATTAAATCGTCAAAACATAAGTAACTCTACATCAAAAATCGTCAATCGTCATTTTGGTAAATTCTTCATAAAAAATCGTCAAAATGACGTAAAATCGTCACATCTAACATCCCTGGTCGTGCTGCCATCTTCATGCCGGCATTCGGGAGAATGCATTGGTTTGTTGTTGTACTGAGTTTCGCGTAACGTTTTTAATGCTGCCTTCTACACATTAGTAGAGATGTTTGTATTGACCGGCTGGTGGGTTTTTATACTCTTCACTGAAAGTAAAATATTGATCCAAGACCCTAAAAAGTATATATGAGAAGATAAGTTAAAATCACTATGCCCGTGCGTCTGTTGAAATGGGTTTTCCGAAGTTCCTATATGTAATGAGGACTAGGTGGTTAATCGGTTAACAAATGGCTGAGATATCATCAAAAACAACGACTGTCTCCAATTTGGCAAGACCCAAAGTTTCCAAATTAAGTATAAGCACATTGGTTATCAATACACAATGTCCGAAAAAATGTGGGTGAAATAAGACAAAAAGACGTTCCACAAAATCTCTTTATTATTTATATCATTGCTATACCTTTTCCCTTTTGTATGTCTTTGGAATCCCAAAGCTCCGATCAGGAAGGTCTTTCTGACCAATTTTTTTAAAGCATATTCCCAAACATATTTTATTCATGGTGATAAATTTTACCTGATTCGAACAACTAATCAAAGTAAAAAGCTTTTTAACTTAACAGTTTAGTATCGTTTCGTACCACAATTTGCCTACGACAATCTAATAATTTCTAAACAGTTTTCCCTCCAACATTTATTTATTTGTTAACTTTTTTTACTTAAAAAATGATTTAAACTTTTTTTTTTTTTGCATTAAGAAAGAAAGAAGGAAGTTACTGCAAAACAAAGAAATATAAAAACTCTGAATATAAAAAATAGAAAAAAGTAAAAAAAGAAGAAAAAAAAAACAGATTTATAATACATAAAATTTAAAGCGTTGCTTTCAACACGATCTCAAATTGAGTACAGACCGGCAACACTAACCAACAATAACAAGAGCCAACATTGACGACTGTTTAAATCAGAGGTTTCCATTTCTTTGCACAATTGTGCAAACCACTACAAACACATATTTTTATGCTCTTCAATTCAGTCGTCGGTGTGACTTCGACAAGTGCACATGTTTAGCGGATGCCATATTATTTTGTTTCAGCTTACACTCAAAAATATTGTGCGGTCAAAAATGCTTTTGGTAACATCCAATGCCTTGCGTGCAATATTTAGAGTCTAAATTTTAAGACTTAAATGCAGAGTAATATAACATTTCTATTTAATTTAAACATAATTTAAATTGTTGAAAATATTTAACAGCAAAGCTAACGTAAATATTATTAAGTAACTTTTTTTAACAATAACATTTACTGCAACGTTTAAGCTAACGATATGTGTTTTGTTTGTGAAAAAAAATTCTTTGCTACCTGTACCTAAATGCAGAAATTATTAAGAAAAAAAATAGCCAAAAGAATTTGTTGGTATTTTGCTTGTAAAAATATTTTGGTTTCTGTACCAATTGCGTCGTTGGGTTTTTTCTTTCTTTGAAAACCCTTTTCTTAAGTAAGTAGAAATATTTAAAAAACAAGTAAAAAAGTCTTGTTTTGCTACAATTTATGTGTAAATAACCTGTACACATAAAAGCAAATGTGACAGTAGGTAAAATGTTTGGGTAAGAAGATGTGTTTTTCGCACTATTTTTATTGCTTACTTTTTTATGCTGCAATTATTTGACCGAGCCCAAAGAGTTAAGGCTCAGTAAGTCTTTACTTTCTGGTCTGTTACGAACCAGCTGATTTGTTTTTGTTATTAAAAAACCTGTGAAATTGATTAGTTGTTCTGTTCTGTTGCGGTTCAGTTTGATAAAATCAAGAACTTGTAAAGTAATTGTAAGTTACCGCAAAATAAATAATAAAAAATTCGTTAATTAAATTTTATTTCTTCAAATTTATGTGCATAAAAGTTATTGAAATAAAACAATGGATGGTGCAAAACTAATAAATTTGTCATAAATGGCTAATAAGTTGCTACAGAAAAAGTAACTTTTAAACTAATTCTGCCTTTAACCTTACTAATTTATGGTAACTATTTAACGTAACTTTGACCTGTTATAATGACTTTATACATTTTTGCAGGCATGTGTGCATTTGGTATTTTCTAAAAAGTTATGATATACCATTAGCTAGAATAAAAATGTATGCACAGATGTTTGAAGTATGAGCAACCCAACCCAATACCCTAACTGTTTACTAAAATAACTTTTTCACGTTATAATTCTCATATTGAATTGAAAAAATGGTTATTAGAAGAGGAAATTAATGAACCAAAATCAGTTCCCAAACTGAAAATGGAGATTTCAAGTTTAGTAATATTGGAAATTGTTAAGAAAGGAAGACCATTGTGGGATGGTGTTTTTATCAAGCAATTGCTGAAGAAAATTTGGGAAAGGCTTAATTATAATACTAAATTTATAGAGTAGTAAATTGCTTTTTTTTCAATTTGTTTAGACGGAAGCAATGACATAAATGATCTGTGTGAACTTGTAATTTGTATTCGATGCGTAGACAGCGAATACACTATTTTTGAGTCAATGTTTACTTTAGAATCATTTTATGGAAATGTAACTGGCACGTTGTTGTACGATGTTGTCAGAGAAAAGCTTCTTTCCATTGTAAACATAAACAAATTTGCTGGAGTCTGCACAGATGGAGCCAATGTAATGTTGGGCAAATATAATGGACTTATAGGCTAATTAAAAAAACACGAATTTGCAGTTCATAATTTTCACTGCATAATTCATCAGACCGCTCTTGCATCGAAATTCATAAATGATTACCCAGCTATGAAGACAGCAGAGGATATAATGAATAAAATTCGAGGCGGACATCAAGCGTAGTTTTAAAATCAGCGACATTGAATTGGTAAAGAATTGCTACAAATTTTTTATCAACACAAAAAATTTTTAATTTTGTACCTTTGTGTTATACTTATAAAATATATTACTAACATTTTATTTCGGCTGTAAATAAATGCATTTTCTCAATTTGCTTACTCTCTGGTACTCACTAATACACAAGCAAAACAATTTTGGAAATCCCTGGTTTAAATGTATCTTCAACCACACGGCTTAAATGAGAAAAAAAAATTTAACTAAAATACAACAATACAGTATTAAAAGCCATTGGCTTTTCTTTCCTACTCACTCACTCACATCTTTTTCTTTTTCAGATGTGTCCAAAACGAAGGCTTTTTTTAAATTTAACTTACAAGTCGCCAAGAAATGTCTGCGCATACAGATGCCAGATACTTTTACATACATTTCTTTATATTGGTTATTTTGACTTTAACCTAGAAAATATATTTAAAAAAAAAAAAACAAACATAACAATACGTGTAAGAAAAAAAGCAGAAAAAGAAAAAAATATACTCGTAGATAAAATTAAACATAAAAAATGATGGTTCTACTTTTATTTAAATATTGTTAGATATTTAGCCAACGGATTTTAAGTGTGGGGTTATCAAAAGCTCTAAAACTTTCGAGAGACTACTCAGTATTCGATTATTTGACTTTTGGTTTTGCTCGAATATGGCATTAAACGATTCTGGATTTTTCATATTGTTAGATTAATCGAGTAAGGGTGCTAAAGAGATCGAATAACTCGATAAATTCAAATAATTTTATTCAATAGAAAAAACAAACACGTGTATTTACCCAGTAAAAAATTATGCTTACTGGTAAGCAGTTTGGTAAGGGAGACCAGCACAATAGCCCCTGGTAAAACTGCTTACAAGAGGCATAATTTTTATAAGGTGAATTGCCACTTGGAAACACATTTTTCTTCTCTCTGCTAAAATTGTTTTTTTTTTGTATTTTAATTGACCGATTAAGTTAAAAAAATGTAATTTCTATGTTCGGTAATATTTCGGGAATGATCGTAAGCACATTTTAAAATTATTGCAATACAACTTGCTTCCATGTAAGTGAATAACAGAAGCACCTACAATTTTTTATTTATTTTTTATTATTTTCTATTATTTTATTTTTTATAAAACCTCTCACAACAAAAAGAAATCTTATAAATTACAGTGATAGTCAAGGCGAATTCATTTTTCAGGTGGCGTTGAAAGCACAGCTGTGCTACTTTATTTTCCTAATTAGAGAGAAGAATGCCAAAAGTTACTTGTGTTTTTGACATATCGGCCAACGAAACCAACAAAAAGAATACATTGTTGTGTTTTTGGTGTTGTTACTTGTTGTAGTATCGACACCACCGTTTACATGAATTCGCCTTGGTGATAGTAAATTACATTTCTCATACAGTTACACGTCAACGAATAATAAATGGATACTAGACAGCCAATAAAAATTGGCATATAATATTTATTAATAATGAATAATAAAAATTTACATTTTAAGAAATTGTAAAAGTTCCCTTTTAAAACGCAAAGTGTTGCTTTCAAGCTGGATATATGAAGGTGATTGGTTCCGAATAAATAACAAATTGCGGTTTAGACATACGACTTTTAATTTTTCGTAAAATACGTCTTTTCCCACGTATAATGCGTTTAGGTTGATTGCAGAGTTTGAAAAATTGAAAAAAATTTTAAGCTTGTGAGAAGTATCGTGTCACCCACAGTATTAAATGCTTAACTGTAATTTAACAACATAAGAAACGACAACATATTTGTATCAAATTTAGATCGAAGCTCTTCTATCACGTCAATGAACACTGTAATACAGCTTCGACCCTGCCTAAAGCCCGACTGCCTTTCCGATAATAAGCCGAACATTTTAATGTATAAATTGATAAGCTTTTCCAGTACTTTTGATAGCAAAGATAGTATTGCGCGATTGGTCCTAATCCCTATTTACACCGCTTTTGGGAATTGGAATTATTTTTGCTTCCTTCCTCCCCATAGCGGGAAAACCCGATTTTGTGAAAATTGTATAAAAAATATTTGTAAAAAAGGGAAGAAGTTTCAACATGATGGCTTTAACGAGTCTAGCATTGATTCCATCTGAGCCCACAGCCTTTGACTTAATATACAAACAATTTTGAAGTGGCTCTGATTGCTCAACAAATCTAAACAGTTTTATTATCAAAGTTATTTTCGGGAATACAAAATTTATTATTAATACGATTTCCAGAATGTACTAATACAGTTTTTCATGTTTGATAAATACACTGAAATTTATTGTTGAGGGAAAGCTAGCTTCTATACGCATTTCGCTGGTAGTTTAGGCCAGCTCATCAGAAAACCTTTTCCAAAGATTTTAGAAAAGCCAAAAATATTATATTAATAAAACCCTAAAGGGAATAAGAATTATAACAGTTCTTACTGGGCACTATATGCATATATTTATATTCATTTTTAGTTGGCCTATCCAAATGAATCTCATCAAATTGCCTGTTCGTGCATTTATTTTTTTAATCTTTGAGGTTAATTATAATAATTTATATCTCCAGCCCTGACCAGAACTACCAATAATTGCATTATTGGTTATTTATGTTCATGATGCTATACTAACATATTAAGTACATGCACACATAAAAATATATTTACTGGTATCCCTGTAGGAAGCCTGGGACCAAGTGCTTCCAAATTGCCACTTTTTTATATTGCTTTGGTGTCACTGTCAGCCAAGATCCTACATTTTTGTCTGCCTTTAAGAAAATAGAGAAATAGAGACATTTTTGCTTCTTCTTAACTTTGTATACCCACACTACAATAGTGGAGCGGGTATAATGCATTTGTGTGTAGCACTAAAAAATATAAATAGTCTATTAAACGATGTCCCTCTGTCCGGCTGGCCGCCTATCGATGTAGCCTTGTGAGCAAAGTACAGGTCGCAATATTTAAGGTAATTCGATTAAATTTTGTACATAGCCCAGTAAAAAAATGTGCTCCAAAAGGAGCAGGTTTTATGTATGAATTCATATCTCAAATCGCTTCAAACCTGCTGATGGGATGCCAGATTTTTGTATGAGGTGTTCCCGGTGTGGAGGACTTTTTTCTGCTGACAATAAGTTCTTATTTTAACATGCAAACAAAGCACTCCAAAAGTACTTTCTTAATGGCTAACTATATTAACATATACATTAATGTTTTGCTTTTACTTGTTTAAATGCATTTTTTTAATTATACCATAAAATATATTTATTTTTGCGCTTTAAAACCTTTTTTGTTATCAGCACTTGTTTATATTTTATTCTTTATCATTTACTGCTGTATAAGAGCTCTCTTTTTGAAGCACTCGATTACACAGTACAACACATGATTTCGGGACTCAATTCTGATAATTGCTTATGAAAATAGAGCCAAAAAGAAGAATTTCTGCATCATTATTTCCGTCATGGTTCCTCAATAAATAATTTAAAAATTAATTTGAAGTTAGTAAATGTGGTTTGGGGCATTTGTCACGTTTAAGGCTCTTTTGTTTGTCATAACTCGAGAACCACTAGTCCGAATAAGATCAAAAAAATTTAATTTTTAAATTAATTATTGAGGTATCATGACCAAGCTAACGATGCAGAAGTTCTTCTTTTTGGGTCTACTTTCATAAGCAATTATCAGAATTGTTGTGCTGGTACACTCACAAAATTATTACAGTAACGGACTGTAGTTTACTTAATAAGTATTCCGTTCAGTAAATTTTTAATAAAGAAACATTTAAAATTCCAAGCAATTTTATTTTTAACTGAATTTAAACTTTATTCAAAAAACTAAGTGCATAATAATACGGATTTTCAGTTGCAGTTAATATTGATTAAGTTAAATTCATCTTTATTTAAAATTTAATGAAAATGTTATTTAAAATAACGAAAATTCCCTTTAATTTTTACTGTCAAAAATTCAACCGCGAATTCCGTAAAAACAAATTAATATTCAGTTATTTTATGTAATTTTTTGTATGTTTTATTTATTCAAACTTTTTTTATATGTGACCTTCTCCGAGAAAAGCGACCTAGTGGGAGAATATAAAGTTTTGAAAAAAACTAATTTCATCTTATTCTCTCTTAAGTCCAAACCCGTTTTTCGACATACTACGTCCCTTTTCTCGCAGAAGGTCACATATATACAATAATATAATGAATTGCATCAGCGTCACTTGGACATTATTGAGTCGAGCTGGCAAAATATTTACAGTCTTTAATGTTTGTCAACGTAATTTCGTGGGAATACAAAATTTTTAATTTAAAAGATTTTGTTCAGCGTGCTTAATTCCATGCTTTATACCTAAAGGTGACTTTGTATTGGAGATTGATATAGTATTAGTTTCGCTTGCTTATCAAACCAATTTTTTAACTTGTAGTTAAATCAATCCAAGGTCACATACTATTTTACTTTTAAGATTTTGAATATGCAGATTCCATGACAGATTATTTTGAAAATAAACTCCAAGATATTTAATTGAATCGCTTTCAAAAATTTCTCTTCCACCAACAAAAATGCTAAAGTTTATATTGTTTATTAAATACAGACGAAATCTTAGTAGTCTTGTTTTTTCAGTATTTTACATAAATTTATTTAGTCTTATGAACTCTCCAATTAAAGCTGCATCTTTCTCCATGTAGGTATTCACAACTGCTTCATACTTGTAAGCAGGGCCAGGACTTTTATGCAGTTTCATAAAAGTACGTAAGGCACAATAACCACAAAAGTAAAAGTTAAAATAAAGTTAAACACCAATATATAAAGAAAGATAAAGACAAACATGTTAATTAAGTCACTTGTAAAGGCTCAACTATATATCAACAATATACGTAAGCTGGCTTGAGCAAATGTGCGAATACATGTTAATCAAACCATATTCAAGTTTTTGTTAAGTTTTTTGAAACTGTCATTTGCTCAAGCAAAGTGCGAAACTGATCGCAATAACATACGAATGAAATGTTTATTGATTTTATTTTTTAAAATGCCTTTAGAAGTATATTTGACCCTAAATTTTTTTCAAAATAAAAGTTTACTGCATTTTTTCATAACAAAATAAAACGGAAATGATAGGTGCATGATTAAATGCTGTTAGTTTCTATGTGGTTTAATAATGTTCATTATGCCGTTTTCGAGAACAATTTAAATTAAATATGCAAGCAGTTAAGAATTTAAAACAATAAATTTAAGTGCTTAATTTTTGTTTAATCTTTATCAAGCTTGCTAAGAATTTGTTATCTTAAGTTACCGTCAAAAAAATAAATCTTATGTATGGCAATATCAATTAACTTAAATTCACCATTGTTAAAACCTTTTACAACATCTTTAAATTGGCAAAAGTTTTCAGCATAATACATAATTGCATTCAACCACGTCCCCAATCTGCTTGTTATATGCTGTAGAGGAAGACATTAATCTGGATAATTCACTTTATATGCGGCAACACGCGAAGGTGCTCTTTTACCTCTTCTGCGGAAGGGTGCATGGCAAAATAAAGCAATACGTATTCCACGGATAATTACCTCGCCAAAAATGCCAGTATTTTTGGGTATGTTGGAGCCACATATCGTTCAGGTCCATATCCTCAATTTCAGGCCACAAGAAGTCCGTTGTCATCTCTCGATGGCGTACACCATTTGCGGTAACTGCTTGGCCGACCTCATTTTCAAAGAAGAAGAACGGCCAAACAGTCGCTCTTTGTGGATGTATCGGCTTTTCAACAATCTGGATTCTTATGAGTAGTGATGTTGATTTATCATTGTCTGTCTGTCTGTTGAAATGGGTTCTCCAAAGACCCCAGATATGATGGGAATTTGGTTCTTTTATATATTTTTTGATCACATTTGCTCCTTATAATTTTGCTTCTGAAATTCAGCCAAATTGGTCCATAAATGGCTGAGATAAGATCAAAAAACCCTGACTGCCTCTTATTTTAACCGAAATTCTCTTGTTATGATTTTTTCATGTATAACTGGAGTGTGTCAATAGCAAAAGTCTCCAAATAAGGTAAAAACATCTTGAATATCAATACACAACATTCGAAAAAATGTAGGCAGGATTGGAGATAGAGGGCGTTGCACTTTCCTTACAAAGACATTATAGATTTCTGTTTATCTGGAGATCGATATATGCCAAAGTTTCCAAATTAGGTTCCAATATCGTGGCTCTCAATACACAACATCCGACTTGATGGGACCGGATTGGGGAGATGGGCGTATCACATCATAGATCTATATGTAAAGAACGATATGTATATCACTTTCTAATGTTATTGCACCATGATGAAGTGTATATAAGATTCTTGTTTACTTCAAAAATAATATCCAACCGATTGCACAATTTCATTGCAACTCTTTAGCTTCAGATTTCGAACTATATTTTAAAAAGTTAATGATTACTGGGGATCTTTGATATTCAATCGAACTCACTTAATGTTGCGTCTGAGGTCTTTAAACCCAACATCCAGTATTTCCATATCCAAATCAATTTCGTATCCTTTTTCAGTTTTACTACTGTTGTCATTTTCATTATTACTTTCACTTTCATCAAAACTCTCGTCTTTCCTTACTTCATGAATATAGAAAGGAGAATGCACTAAGAAATTTATATTATTCAGGGGTGTTCTGGAAATCGAAAATGCAAGTATTTGAAACGTTTTCTTTAATAAAAGAAGTTTATGATAAATATTATCAGCCCGTTTATGAATAAAAATTTCCTGGAAGTTTTCTACCTCCTTCTATTTTTCCTATGTTAATTCAATTGTAAAAATTGGAAAAGGGATTTTTATTCATAATTGGACTGTATGCAAATATTTCTCTTTTAAACAGAATTTTTTAACAAACATTATAATTATTAAGTGAAAAGTGTGTTGAAAACAATTTCTAAAATCTGGCGTTTTGCGTTTTCCATTTCCAGAACACCCTGATTAATCGATTAATTGACATAAATTGTTTAAATTAAACGTTAATCAAAATTGTCTATTGTGATTGTTCGATCAAATAATAACAAAAAACCCTCGAATACTTAGGCTGGGCTTTTGAGATATCAGTTAAACTAGGATTAGTTAATATGAAAACTGATTGTGCCACCATTACCTTAGTATACAAAATTTTGGTGGAACAGCTTCGTGTTGTATAACATGTTGATCATTAATGAAATAATGAAAAAAAAATCACATTTCGCCGGAAAAATCCGAGTTTCAGACTACGTTAAGCTAAGTTTTAACCAAATCCACATCTCAAAAACCCGGCCTAATTGTGTAAAACGTCAGTAAAAAAAACTTTTTATTTAAAAGGGACTTTTTGTTAAAATATTTACTTTTTGTGTAAAAAAGGACTTTTAAGAAAAAAAGGACTTTTCTTAAAAAAGTTGTTTTTTGTTACAAATAGATATTGTGTAAAAAATTGGCTTAACATATTAATAACTACACAGAAAGGAAAAACACCGTAATAATATAAGTTTTTTTTCTTACTTTAGTACGAGTCGTAATCAAGAATTTAAGTACGGATAACCCTTAAAAGTACTTAAAACAATCTAAAATGGGACAACTTTCGAAAACTAATATGCGTGCATACGTGTGTGTTTGTAAAGGGCCAAATACACTTGTCAAATGCTTGTCCAGCAGGCGAACTCACTCGTGTACGTGTGCTGGACGTAAAATTAACCTTCATGTCTAAATTTTTTGATTTTCAATCCAGCATTGTCGGTGTGACACATACAAACATATTTTCACTAACACTACCACAATGCTTGATAATAATTTGGATCAAACAAACACGGAGGTTTGATTTCAAATTGAAAATGATTTGAAATCAAACGTTTTCTCAAACGACAAACGTTTGGTAATGATTTGAAAGTCATTTGAAAAACATAGCGTTCTCAACAAAAAGGGGAAATTATTTTCAAATTGAAAAATGCCTTTATTTTCAACTTGCTTTCAAACGTAATTCTCAACTGTTTTTCAAATGTGGATTATAATACAATGTGGAATATAAATAAAACTATTTAATTTTTTTAATTTAAATTTATTATTTATTTAAATAAAATTTGGGATATACATTCGGCACCATAGCTAAATATGAAATAGTGTTCTTTCCGTCCTCTAATTCTTGGAAAAGACAAAATACTTGGCTCCCTTTTATTTTGAGGATTGTGGCACCGCGATCGTTCAACAAACTTTTTTCACTTTCCCGTTTTATTATTTTTCTTTTTTTTCGTATTTTTAATCATTGTAATTTCTCACAAATAATATGTATTTTTCACAAGAAATAAACTGTTCACTTTATATTAAAATTTATTTTTAATAGTAAAACACATGCCACAAAGTAAAAAAATTTAACTTTAATCGCCATTTTTAATGCTTACATTTATTTTTCGCTTTAGTATTGCCATTTTAACATTTGACACCAAATTGATAAAACATTTGATATAAAATGTTTATTTTCAAATCATTATCAATTTGAATTTAAATGTTAATTCCAACAATTGAAAAACGTTTGAGAATTGCGTTTGATGTCAAATGATAAAGTCATTTCATATCAAAGGTTTGACTTCGTGTTTGTTGGGTTTGGGCCTTAAAAGTTTGTTGTGTAGAAACAACAACAATCAACAAGAAGACAAATATATACATTATTTTCATGTTTTAAAAGTAAAATAAGAAGCAATAATTCCCATTTTCTATTTGTGAAATTTATTAAGATAAAAACATAAAATTTTTAAAGTAGAATAACTACGCACACCATATTGGGCATGCTGCTAGTGTCTTATAACGGAGAATTCTTCTGTAAACAAAGGGAGGAGTACAACAAAAGTAAAATAAACATGTGTACCGAGTAAGTAAAATGATAATATCCCCTCTAGTCCTGTGGGGTAAGTGTTTATGTTAGAATCAATCTAATCTCATTTTCGGATTATTTCAAGTACGAATCGAGATTAAACCGTCTCTGAAATTCTTGAATTCTGGAATCAAGCACAGTTTGAAATGAATTCTATCTCACTTTTAATTGAGTCAATCCGGATTATTTTAAGTACGAATTCGGGTTTAAATAATCAATAAATAATTATTTTTTGCATAACCTGGCCTTGAGCTTGAATTATAAATAAGAAGAAATAAAATTATAAGGTCGAAGAAAATAGACAAAATAATTTTTGAATGAAAAGTATTATTGTTTAGAAATTTTTCAAAAAACTATAAAGTCTTTTTTTTCATAATGCTTGACATTTTCATCACACATGCATTCACACTATCAGTCTTTTACATTTAACTTGAGTATTTGGCATGTTTTAATTCAAAGAATAACAGTGTAAACTAGCCTTAACTAGCTTGAATCTTATGAATTCAAAGATTTTCTTATACTTTTGTAAAAGCTTCTGTTTTTCTTAATTTGTAAAACTTTATCTTTGGTAAAAGCTGCGCACTCTTACCCCCTAGAAACTTATTGTTTATAATTATTTTTTATTTGTTTTCAGCAAAAGCTGCACACAAATGGAGACTTTTTTATTTGGTTTGGTTTTAACTTAAGAACTTCTTGCCTCTCCTCGTCTTTGTCGGTTAAACTAAGAAGTTTCTAGTATAACATTTTCTAATAATATTTACCATACCATCCATATCTATTGATATGTCCATCCATCCATCCAACTATTCGTTCACTCATCCATTCCACGGAGCATTTAAAACTATTTATTTATTGTCTTTTATTCTTTGCAGCACTTTGTTGTGTACCTTCTTGCAACTGTTACTACTAATTCCGATTGAGCCACCATCCACTACTACTTGTCCCCTTTTTTCTTGCTGTCGTTTTTTTCTGCATCTTCTTTTTTTCTATTTTCGTCATGTTGACTTCATTGGCTCTAAATTACACTGTACTATTTCAAGTGAAGCCAACCCAACCA
Organism: Pollenia labialis; assembly: GCA_949318255.1. Classification (NCBI taxonomy): domain Eukaryota; kingdom Metazoa; phylum Arthropoda; class Insecta; order Diptera; family Polleniidae; genus Pollenia; species Pollenia labialis. Next base: position 152,296,807 of record OX439140.1, on the reverse strand, counting down.
CTGCATTGTAAATACTCATTGATTGTAAATCCATCTCATAAGGAAGTATTTTTCCTGAAAGAAAGAAAAACAAAACTTTTTATTTCACCAGTGTTTCTTCTTCTAGTCTGCTCACTTGGAACTTCGATCACTTAACTATATAATTATTGTTGTTGTTGTTGCTTTTGTTACTGCAGCAGTTTATTATTTTAACAGTTTTTCTACTTTTAAAACAAATTTTTTTTGTTTGTTGTTGCAAATGTTGGTACCAGCAACAACAACAATCAAATTGTCTTGAAGGAGAAAAAAAGCGAAGCAATTCTATTGTTGTAGTTGTGAGTGTATGCAACAACAAGTTACCGTTGGTAACCTCCATTGTGTGGATTAGTTTTTCTGTTGTGCGACTCCATCGTTTTCTTCATCTTCAATTTGTGGTACAATGTCGTCTGTCTGGTTACCTTTGCAAACGATGCACAGAGTGAAGTGTTTTTTGATGAAATACTGACAATGATTGTCAGCCGTTGAATGTTAGCAATCTCTGTGTGGCAAATTGATGTTGCATATGGATGCCAAAATGTTTCTTGTCTATCGAGAGCAAACAGAAGACAAAACTTCAATATTAAAAGAAAAATTAAAAAAGATTATGAAAATTTATGCAGTGATTTTTCAATGGTACATCTAAGAAATTCCATTTAAGTCAGTTAGTTTTGGTCAGTTTGGATTCAAATTGGTTTTCTTTGGAATGCCAGCCGTCCATCGATTAGTTGGTTTAAGGCCACAGGAAAAAGGTTGCCGACTTCGATTTTGCACATTTCACTTTCAATGTTACAGGTTGTGGTCAGAAGACTTTATAGATTTTGCAAGGAATTTCATAAATCATCTTTATTTAATGTAGAGTTTCTTATTTGGGTTTTGATTTTAAGTTAATTAGACAGATGTCAATCACAAAGCATTTAATTGGATAACTTTTTTCTATTTTAAAAAAAATCTTAAATCTTAACAGTTATTTCACCGCAATTTAAAGAAAATTTGAAATGTATATCGTTACCTTAAACGCAAAAGGCCTTATCTAATATTTTAAAAATTTTACAGGAGAGGAGCAAAAACTAATTAAAATAAATTTCAACAAATAGAAACTGGGAATTATTTCCTTCCGAAGGTTACTATTTTTCGAATTTATTCCAACGGAAAGCTAAGGTAAAATGTAACAAGAAAATACAATATAATAGTCTGATAGTGTATAAAGTCATTTCTGAAAAATTGAAGGAATATGATTATTACAAAAAAAAAGCTTTATAAAATATATAACTGAAATTTAGCTCACAGAATAAATTCGAAAAATAAAAAATGTTGAATATAAAATAAATTTCCTTAAAATATTTATATGTATGTAATTTATTTTTCTGTTTTTTTAAGCCTACAAGTTGTTTTGACAATTGACAATCTTGCATATTAAGAAGTGTGGTCTTTTGGCGTTTATCATTTTTTGTATCGGGTTTTCCAATAAGAACTTTTTTTTAAATTATGGAAGTACAAACAACAAGATAGTTTTGACATTTAGTTTTTTGACGTATTCGTGGCAGAATTTATTTTTAATAAATAATTTTAATAAAAAATCATAAAAAATGCAGGTAGACTATAATGGCGGTTTAGTAAAATTCTTACAATTGGCCCCTGCAGTGCCTAGGATGCTCCTAGATGGGTCAAATGTATGGCCAGCCCCATTTTATTTTTAATCTCAATCATTTATTTCTAACATACCTACCCGCTATCTCTATTCTTTAAGGGGGCTTCCATACAAAATGTTCAATGCAGACAAGAAATATATTGATAAAAAGTCTCATAAAGTCCTGCGCCTAAGATAAAATGTATGACCGACCTTAATAAGTTTTTTGTCCTTCACATTTTCTCTAGACATACTTGCCCCTTATCACCACTCCCAAACAAATATTGCGTTTTATGAAATTTTTAAATTAATTAAAATTTTTCGACTTTTGTGAATGAAATTAAAAGTTGGTAACAGATTTAAATCATTTATGGCTTCTTTTATTTGCAGCTTGGTTTTTTATGTGTCTGCAAAAAATTAGAATCCTTGCTGCATTTTTTATTAGAACTCATGTGCAAGTGAGTTGGAGTAGAGTCATTCACCGGATAAAGATGAAGAAAGTGCATTGGATCGTTTAACGGGTTATCAACTAACAGATTATTTTTAGTCACCATTAATAATATCATCAAATTGAATAGTGATATCCTCAAGAATTGAAATGAAGGGATTAACGTTCATCTTACTACTAGGTCTATAAGAGGTTGAGATTTCAAGAAATAAACATTCCGTTTCAAACATAAATCGCAACTCCACCACCTCTAGCTCTGGTTTCAATATCATCGACAAGAATTATTCTATCAGAACGGAATAGTCTAAAGCCATGTAAGCTAAACACTAAATCATGCACATCCAATTGGAACCATGTATTAGGAATGGGCAAAAATATCGATATATCAAAATATCGATATTTAAAAAAAATATAATCGATATATATCGCCGATATTTTAAATACCGATATATTGATATATCGATAGTCGTATATCGAATTCGATATTTTTTAAAGTCAGTCTTCATTAAGAACTCAAAATTTTAGCCGTTTTTCAAACAATATGTTTTTTAAGAATTGGAATCATCGCATGCACCATATGTTTTTTTAAACTAATATGAAGATCTAAAATGATTGGCATTTATAAGAAGCAGTGCCGGATACAAGGTTAACTGGAGAGCACATAAAACAGAGAGTGCTGCTGACGTCCATATCTGATGATTACTGTTTTGACTAAAACCAGTTGGTACTTTTGGGGTGCAATCCAAATTTTAAGGAAAGTTGGTACTTCCATGACTTATTTACTTCCATTGAAATTTTTCGTAATATATTTTTTTTTTTATTTCATATGGTTTTTTTGTATTCTTCCCTTTGTTTTTGTTATAATTGAATTTTTGTTATAATTAAATTTTTTTGTTTTTTTTTAATATTTTTTTAAAAAATAAAATGAAACAATAAAAAGTAACAATGTAATTACAAAATTATGTTTGTTCATAAATATGTTTGTACAAAGGTATACTGAATTTTTTAATTTGGTAATAGTTTCAGGAAAATACGTTCGATATATCGATATTTTTGAAATAATAAATATCGATACTCTAAAAAAAATATCGATTCGATATATATCGATATATTTTTTCAACTTGCCCATCCCTACAATATATCAGAAACACAAATGATATCAACCCCTGACGATATAAATAAAGGCCGAAATTCATCGATTTTGTTATTTAAACTTTGTACTTTTATGTTCAAAACATTAAGACCACTACGTTGTTTGGTTAGGACTCTAAGCATGTTGTATACACAGTCTATGAAATTGCGACAGCGTTTGATGTGTTGGCAATGCGTTAAAAAAATTAGGTCAATAAACAGGTTTGGTATACTCGGATTCCAGCGAAAAAAGGAGTTGTACATACAAAGTTGGGTTAAAAATAAATAGTCTAACGAAATCGTAAATAAAGTTTTAAGTATAAAGATAAGAGTATAAAATAACTCATTAAATAACTCCACGGCTTGCAGTATCAGCCAGTTCCTCAGAGTTAGGAAATATCGTGTAAAGCTGTTTAATGTCATCAATTTGCCTTTTTAATGTAGATAAAGCCACGCATGGTGAACGCACTATGAATTCGATTATTCTTTTTGAGTCGAACAGCAGCAGGGAATATTTGAAAATTAGTTTTCGTTTGCATTAATATAGAACTTTTTATCCGAGCTGATACCAATGTGACGCAGGCAAAAGTAAACTGCCTTATTAATTGCTTTGAAATTAGCCAATGCTTTTAATAAGAAGTTTTTATCGTAAGGCGACCACATTTTGACAATAATAACCGCATTCCTAGAAAATGTTTTTTTTTAAATTTTTAGGTTTTGCAGGCGGTATATGGCTTTTATCGCTGGGACTGTAGTATTAATAGTGTTACAAATGAAGCAAAAAATATTCATAAGATTTTCATTTCATTGCATTTGCATTTGACACGGTATTATTTTCATGCAGCGGTATGTATAATGAAAAGTTAGCCACAGTTTATACACTACGTACAACGAGCTGCCAACTAGAATACCGATTAAGCTTAGCAGCTTGTTAGCAAAATGTTCATGTATAATATACTTTTTCACTGGTGCAAATTTTTAATAAATCAACTCTGATATATAACGATGCCATATTGTATTAAAAAAAAAAACAATTTTTTTGGTGAAATCATCCCTGATTTTGACATTTCATACTGTTTTCATACAGCTGTTTTTTCCAAATTAGCAGATATTTGGCAACTCACTAGTCAGAGTTTAGCAGTTTGCTATCCACAGTCTGTAAGTGTATTATAATTCAACTCTGTGCTAACTTCTTGCCAATTTTTCATTATACATAACGCTGATCGTGTTTAATTTTTGTTTTTAGTGAAACAATTTCTTCCTGCATACCTCTTATTTCAATCGCAACTGTTTCCAAAAGGGATACTCTGCCAGTTACTGCCTGCAACTCGTAATTAATCAGGCTTAATCTCTTATCAAGATAATTTTAGAGTTCAACTTTATATTGACAGAGCTTTTCTTCTACAAATTTCTCAATACGCTCTGAGAGCTTATCAAAGCGTTTATCCATGACTGCTAAAAGCCGTACCTAAGCAAGAGCGGAAGGCGGAACGTTTTCTACCGCTAAACTTTTAAGCTGGTATGCCATAGTTAAACAAGAGCGTCAACGTTGTGCCACAAACAGTAGTGTTAACTTTCTTGTTTAATAAAACCCATACAATAGAAATAAAAAGAAGAGAAAACCCCGCTAGATTGACAAAAAATAGCTAAATTGTCATTATTTATTTTTAATAGCGGCCAACTTCACTATAAAACGCGCTGTCAAAATCGGATTTTCCAATTGTAAAGCGTTGACGCCGCGCTATTTAGGGATGCTTCATACAAATTGTATGGGCATGAGAATTTTTGACAGCTAGAAAACGCTTTCCGCTCTTTTTTATCCATGAGATATTATATTACGCACGCTTTGATAACATTCTCGTACACATTAAACATTATTATTTTCCGGAATAATAATTTTAAAATATGCTCTGTTACGTGAATTTACCATATAAATGATACTCGTGTAGACTTCTACAAATTGCTTATGTTTTTTTTTTTTTTTTTGATATGTAAAATATGGCTTTATGCTTTAATTGGCACTTTTTGCTTAAAAAGGGATTTTAAAGAATAAAATTTAGAAATAGAATATTTTTCTTCCCAACTATTTGAGTGTTAACAATTAATATTTATTTTTTTCTTTTTAACAAATTCCTTATAAATACAATAAAGCTGTCAGCTGGGATTATTAATTACGAACTCTAATTGATACAGTTTCTTGCTTTGCTTAATTTATTTGTTAATTTTGTATCAATTAATCATTTCATTATTTAACTTTTGAAATATTTGTAAATACTTGTTATTGAATAGCTTTTTCTTTCTTTTATCTTTGAAAATAATAATGTCCATATTTGCACGGTATATTGTGTTAAAGAGTTTATGTTCTTGCAAAAAAGTTTTGTAGCTTTTTGTAATAAATTTTTAAATTGTAGAGGCTTTTAAAAAAGTATATCGACAAAGGTGGCTACAAAGAACGCTATAATAAAAATAAATATGTATATAAATCTCCATGATGTTTTTATCTTCCTGTGTACCGCAGATGCAAAACACAAGATACCATACTGGTGTATTACATAATCTGTTTCAAGTTAAACTAGATTGGGATAATTTTTTGCACAACTGGCATTTCCAATAATATAACTTTTATCACCAGCGAAAAAAATGCTTTATCACCAAAAAATATCCCCCTGACAAACTGTCCTAAAATTGATTGATGGGGGGGATTGACTTATGTCAAAGTCAGATAATATTATTATTTACTAACCCGTTACACACAGGGCTGCCCCATTTGACGATTTTTTGTTCCGAAATTAGCAAAGTGCCACTAAATTTTCTGACACGATCGTTTTTTAATCTTGTAATCTTGGAACAGCCGTACCTTTACAAGAGCGGAAGGCGGAAAGTTTTCTCTCGCTTAGTTTTTTTGCCATACCTAAGCAAGAGCGTCAACGTTTTGATAGCTTTCTTGTTTGTTTAAACCTAAACAGTATAAATAAAAATAGAGAAAAACGCTAGATTGACCATAAAATAGCTAACTTGCCATTATTAATTAACAATAGCGGCAAACTTAACCATTAAACGAGCTGTGTAAAATCGGGGTTTCCAATTGGAAAGCGTCTATTCAAAAACTAGGAAACGCGTACCGCTTTTGTTTAGGTACGGCTGTAAAATGCAAGTCTTAAGAAAATCTTTAAATGATTATTTTCAGAGTACAAAACAACAATGTTACACCTTGTTTATCATTCGTCAAACCATCATCGAATGAACCGATTCCCACAACGATTGAAGAAGCGTTTTTCGCTGTGGAAGAATCCCAGGTGTGTTACAGTTTTTCCCGTGTAAAGGAATCTTCTCTTCAAAAAGCGGTCATCGACGATCAAAGACGGTCTTCATGAGACTCCCAGTATCTCTTACACGATTGAAAATGCTAGAAAGGAATTAGGTAATTATGTTTTTTTTTTTAAAAATCGAACAAAAATTATTAAAAAAAACTTTAAGTTGTCCGATTTTTCGAAACGTAAAAGACGATTTCTTATTTTCTCCAAGGAAATTTTCACACAAATTATCTGGCAGCCCTGGTTACACATTTAAGTTTCACTTTTGTTGTATTCCGCCTTTGGTTCACATAAGAACTCTTAATTATAAGACACAATTTTGAAAAATGTATGTTTAGCTAATCTTGTTTTCGCCTAATGGACAAAATTCGACCATAAGCTTTTATGCAAATATGAAGAAAACTTAGTTCATCCACATATTTTTCATATTTTATCTTCTACGTGAGTTAATTTAATTTTGTAAGTTCAATATAAAAAATATCGGAAAAAAGCAAAAAGTCTCCTTTATAGATTGTCATCCACTAAGGACATTGCAAGTTTAATTTTATGTTTCAACGTCTAATATTTACGAAAATGAATTAAAATATCAGATGTAGAGGGAAGATAGGGGGAAATTTCTTCCTCTTAGAAACTATCAAACAAAATCTATATGGACACAAAATGTATGCATTTTAAACAAAATAGGACCACGAGGGGAGATAGGGGCAATTTCTGCCTCTCAAACCGATTTCAATGAAATTTAAAACATAGATAGATCCATATCTATATGGACACATTAGCTATGCAGTTTTTCAAAGATAGGACCACAAGGGGAGGTAGGGGGCAATTTCTGCCTCTCACAAACTTTCAAACCGATGTTCATGAAGTTTATTAACATAAATTAATCCATATTTATATGGACACATAAGCTTGATGTGTTTTTAATTACTGTGGTGTAGGGTATCATATGGTCGGTATTGACCGACTGCACTTTCTTACTTGTTTTATTATTTGATAACTGAAAACAAACAAATTTTTTATTTATGTATTTTGCATTTATGTTAGTAGCAAATTTGAACGCTTATAACTCTGAAATTTTCATTTTAATTAAAATATATATTGTGCACTTCTGTGAGTAAAAATTTTCGAAGGGTATATTTATTGTTCAAATCGGTTGGCATACAGAGGAGGAAAGTGTTCGTTACCGTTTTGCCTTTGCCGATTTATGTATAGATAATTTTACCAAAAATAATATGGGAATTTTTGCTTCTTATTTTACTTTTTTAACATGAAAATAATGTTAAAAATACACAAAATGTTGCATCGAATGACGCATAAAATATGACAAAATTTTATGATGACGTTCGTCATTGGATTGATGTAATTTTTTGCCTAACTGATGCCATTTGTAATAACATTGATGCCAAAATTCTGATATTAGGGCATCATAAATATGAAGATGCATTTTTCTATGAATGTATTTGATAGAGTTGTCAATTATTCGACTTTAATCGTTGTTCAAATAATTCAAATAATTGTTTTTGTTCGTTCGATCATACGAATTAATTTAAAAAATTGTTCGACTAATCGATAAGAATAACGAATAAAAAATATTATTTTTACAAACAAATTCTGTATTTTGAATAGATACATCCGTCCATTCATCTACAACTATGGAAAATCTTACACTTTCTACTTTATTTTTTCTTAAATCCGCTTTGACTTCTTCGTTTTTAATGCGTAAAACTTTTTATCTTAACTCCATATCGTTGTATTTACAACTTAAACACATCGTAAAACCCTTAATTCTTAAATAATCCGATATTATTTTGGATTTTTGAAAATCCTTTGCAGACCTTCCATCTTCAAACTTCTGCATACAGTTTCTTCTATAGAATAACCGCTGTCTCTCTTTATGTATTTTTCCACTGGACCAAGTTCTGCAATTTTTGAAGTCTTTGGAAAACATAAAATACATTTTTGAAATACTATGAGTACTTCCCACGGTTTTTGCTTCCTAAACATTGAGATTAATTACAATCAGGGCTGTTAATGTTAATTGTGAGTTGCAACTTAACGGCAAGTTTTTTGTGCAAACTTCATTTGACATTTCTTTGTTTCAGTGTTTGACAATTTCAACTATGGAGATGTACACAATTGAGCAGCGTGTTAAGATTGTTGAAGTCTCTTACGAAAATGGGCCTTCAAATCAAAATGTATTTCGTGCACTTCGTGACACACACATTCACCTCGTTAACATTCTGAATTGCCGCATTTGGGCAAATGAGAATCACCCAGTGATTGTTGAAAAGCCGATGCTTCCACAAAAAGTGAGTGTTTACCGTGAATGGCATTCGCGAGATGATCGGAACGCGCCGATTCAACAATAAATATATTTTTTTTTGTGACTTTTATTTTTGTGGAGTATTTGACAATTTGTTAATCCAAATCTACTTCACTGATATATAAAGACATATAAATACATATATTTGAAAAAAACTGATGCAGCGAAGTGATACATTAACGAACATACCCGGCTAGAAATTGCGGATATGGTCATGGAAGATATGTGGTTCCAGTAGAATGGTGCCACTTGCCACACAGTCAATGAAACAATGGCACTTTTGCGCGAGAAATTCAATGGGCATGTTAAATAGCCAAGAACAATTATAGAGCTAAAGGATGAGTTAATTCTGCACATGCACGATATTAAACCTTATTTATTTATTATTCATCGAAAATATGACCATCGGAAAGAGCATTTGCCCGACATTTTGTTTCACACGTATTTGTCATACATCTTTATATAATAATAAAAAATATTGAAAAAATTCTTAGAAAAATTTAGTTTTGTTAACAATTAACATCGTGCCTTTATAAAATCACTAAAAACGTATAAGAATAAATTAAATTCTAAGCTTTTATTTAATTTATTTTTAAATAAAAAAATTGTTCGATTAATCGACATAAATTATTCGATTTATTCGTTATTCGAAAATCGCAATTTAAAAATTATTCGAACAAGAGTTTAGTTTTGTTTGATCGATTAATCGAATTATTCTCAATCGGTTGACAGCTCGAGTATTTGAGGAAAAATTTCAAGAACTGAGAATTTTGATTGCTGTATCTTTTTTGACCATCTCAATTTCTATCATCGGCTCTTTGAATGCCTCATGTAGGGTATTGGAAAAAATTAACTTTTAAAGAAGGTCACACAAGGTGGTCCACTTCAATGGTTATTGGTATTGTTTCTGTTGTTATTATTGTTTTTTTTTACTTGATTTTAATTCTCCCATTTTTTTTCTTTAATTTTTTGCATCCAAACACGAGTAAAAAATTGAAATGAATTTGTTTTAGTTGTACAATTTACAGTCAATTGTACCACATTTGAAACCTGACCCAACTGGAACACTTGGCAAAAACAATAGTGTTTAATCGTGTTTGTTGTTGTATTTACTAGTGTGTGTTTTTTTTTAATTTATTTATTTATATTATTTAAATTGTTTTTGTTGTAGCTGAGTATGAAACGTTGTTGTTTCTTATATTGATCGTAACAGCGCATCGTATAGTTTTAGTTTTGTTGTTGTTGTTGCCACCAGTATTATTTTTAGTTTCCAATAAATTTTTATTTTTGTTGTTTTATTTTTTTGCTAAACAATAAACAAACTTTACGTTTGTTCAGATTTAACCGAAGACGATATGAAATAAAAACTTAAGTAGTTGTTATTTTGTTATTACACAGGGTAACAGAACGTGGCTAAGATTTAAACTAGAATTATTAAAAAATTTGATTCCATAAACACGATTGCATTTTGATATTCTTCATAAATTTTAAAAAGTCTTTTTTTGCTTTAATTGATTCTCTGTGAAAAAACTGTATGTCAAAGGAACTTTTTGGACTAATAACTAACAATCTTAAAGGTAAATGTACACGACATTTTTTTACATCTGACTTGTCAAGTTTCCCATTGCAATATACATACATACATACATGCCGTGTGTTATCTTTATAAAAATATATTATAAACCTTCTGTAAAACAGCAATTCTGACGGCCATGCACCACTACATGTGGCTTGAAAAGTTGAGAAGTCAGATGTAAAAAACATGTCGTGTACATGTACCTTAAGTAGGGAAATTAATATATTTTTTTTTTATTTTATAATTAAGTTTGGTGTATAACTGGCCAATGATAATAAATATATTAAAACACTTATGTAGCCGGTACAAAATGGGTTAAGAAAAACAAAAAAACACAAAAAAAAATCCAAACATTAACACTCACTATGATTTTAATAATAAAATATTTTTTTTTTGGTTATTTTTTAAACTAAAAGATTTATATTTCAAAAGATTTTGTTATTCGTGCTAAATTCCCAGTTTTTATTATTGATAAAAACACTTGAAATTTATTGTTGATGGGATAAGCTATTCCTATGCGCATTTCACTGGTTGCTTAGGCCAGATCATCAGGAAACTTCATCCATAAAGATTTTAGAAAAACTAAAGATATTAAACCAAGTAAAAATGTTAAACGTATAAGACTTATAGCAACAGTTCTACTTGTAATAATATTAAAGCTTAAACAAAACAACATCAACAATAAACAGTGCGTTCATCTCGTCTTACATTCCCCTCTACAATTAGTTGAAATTCTCTCAACATTAATTGTAGTTGTAAGTAGGTTAAGAAAAACAAAATAAAAAACAACAACAGCTTACAAAAGATGTTGTCAATTAAGTGTTTTTTAGGCCGTGCACCCGCCTGTTTATTATCAAAAAGTAATTTCAATTTTTGGGAATACAAAATTTAAATTTCAAAAGATTTTGTTATTCGTGCTAAATTCCCAGTTTTTATTATTGATAAAAACACTTGAAATTTATTGTTGATGGGATAAGCTATTCCTATGCGCATTTCACTGGTTGCTTAGGCCAGATCATCAGGAAACTTCATCCATAAAGATTTTAGAAAAACTAAAGATATTAAACCAAGTAAAAATGTTAAACGTATAAGACTTATAGCAACAGTTCTACTTGTAATAATATCAAAGCTTAAACAAAACAACATCAACAATAAACAGTGCGTTCATCTCGTCTTACATTCCCCTCTACAATTAGTTGAAATTCTCTCAACATTAATTGTAGTAAGTAGGAGATGAACGCACTGTTTATTGTTGATGTTGTTTTGTTTAAGCTTTGATATTATTACAAGTAGAACTGTTGCTATAAGTCTTATACGTTTAACATTTTTACTTGGTTTAATATCTTTAGTTTTTCTAAAATCTTTATGGATGAAGTTTCCTGATGATCTGGCCTAAGCAACCAGTGAAATGCGCATAGGAATAGCTTATCCCATCAACAATAAATTTCAAGTGTTTTTATCAATAATAAAAACTGGGAATTTAGCACGAATAACAAAATCTTTTGAAATTTAAATTTTGTATTCCCAAAAATTGAAATTACTTTTTGATACTAAAAGATTTATTTTTTATAATTTTTCAATATTTTGGTGCAGATTGTTTTTTCTGAATTTTTTGTTTTATGATTAGAAAACATTTTTGGCATTGACGTGTATTATGGTGGGGCGTTTCGCAAACTCTGCACAGACATAAAATAAACAAGAAATAAAATAAATAAAAATCTGTGAACTCGTCAATGAGATTGAAAGGTGATTGTATTGTTGTACTTGCGAAAACTAAAGTGACTGGAACTGAATTGCTGACTGGCTGGTGGTGGTGGTAGTGGTGGTTCCAACAAGATGATTTGCTATAATTGTGGAGGTGTTTTGTTAGATGAAATAGTTTGACTTGATTTTGGTATGCCAAGCCATACAGCATGTTTCTGTTTTTAGTTGAAACTTACAACTCGCCACTTAATTTGGTTTATTGGTTGAAGACAACAAGATGGCAAAAAGAAGCTTAAAGTGCAGTTAGTTTTACACGGTTTTTTTAACTTTTATTTTTCGTTTTTGATTCAGTGTATTTTGCAAATTAATACTAGTTCTTCGAGGTCATCATTAGGTTTTTGCGATTTTTTTTCATAGTAGATATTTTACGGGCGAATGTATTATTTGTTTTAAATAGCAAAATATTTGGTAATAATATAAATTTATTATAAAAGATTTGTAAACAAATTGGGGTTATTTTAAAAAATTTTACTTAAATTAAATGACCTCAAAGTAATTTTTGGGAACACAAAATTTTTCAGTTAACAAGATTTTGTTTGTCGTGCTTAATTCCAAATTTTTATTCTTGATAAAAACACTGGGATAAGGTATTTATGTGAGGCGCATTTCACTGGTTGCTTAAGCCAGATAATCAGGAAACTTCATCCAAAGATTTTAGAAAAACTAAAGATATGAAACAAACAAAACTGTTAAGCGAATAAGAATTATAAGCAACAGTTTAACCAGTAACAATATCAAAGCTTAAACAAAAACAACAGCAATACACAGTAAGATTATCTTTTCTTACATTCCCCACTACAATTGGTTGGAATTCTTCCAACATTAGTTGTAGTTGTAAGTAGGTTTAGAAATAATAAAATAAAAACATAAACATCTTGCTTACTTTTTTTTTAGCCGTGCACTTGCCAGTTTATTATCAAAGCAATTTTTGCGAATACAACATTTTAAAATTAACGATAATTAAATGAAATGTACCAAAAATTTTGAAATCTTTGAAAAAAAACTTTTTTGAAAAATCATTTAAAATTTCGAAATTTATCTTTTAAAGATAACACAAACGTTGCGTAACGTATTTTGATTGTGTACAAATTCACGAACACAAAAAGAAGTTTGAGAGTTTGTGTTCAAAACAGAAAATAAACACTTAATATCGCTCCTTATTGCTCGGTTATGTAGATTTGTGGAACACACAAACGCCAATAGTGTTTGTGTAGAAAATCATTAAAAATATAACGTTTCCCTGATTGTCATCTTCGAGTACACAAAATAATACTGTTCTTATCCAACTCAACAAAAAGATGAGAACATTTAATTCCGTTCGGATTTTTTTTAAATCACAAACCTCCTTTTGTTCTGTTCAGATCATAAGTGTTCGCTTGTTTTTCTACAGTATCACTACAATTGGTCTGTTTTTTAACAAAGAACAGAACACTTTACAATGTTTGGCTCTATCTTGAAAATAGTTACGAACGGTATAAGGAGTTTTTTCGTCTACACAAACACTAAACAAATATATATCGTTCTTGGGTGTGTGGGCCGAACGCTAAATAATGTTCTGTTTATATTCGATCACTGGTTCAAAAAAAGAAGAAAAAAATACACTACGTTAGTTTACGGGTTTTTTTCGAACTCTGGTTTAAAGTTTCCAATTAAAATATTTATTCTTTTATTGAAATTTCGAGAAGAATATTGAACTCAACTTCATATTGCACTTGATCAGCAAGAAGTTAATAACTCGAAATTTAAAAATTTCCAGGAGAAGCAAAGCAATATTAAATTTTACATTAAAGGCATATGAAAAATAATTTTTAAGCCAACCGTTTCATTATCAAAAATAGCCCGATATTTTTACAGCGGCTAGATATAAATAAGAAAATAGAATAAATAGAAGAATAGAAATAAATTAGAACGTGTCGATTTTTTCCAAAAATTGAAAAAAAATTCAAGTTAATACCGTCTTGTTGCTCAAGTGCGTATTTTGTAATGCTTTTTGAATATTCCATTGTATGAAAAATTTCAAATTTAGTTGTACGAACAATTTTTCTAATATTTTTATGAATATAACGTCAAGTTTTTTGGCCAACCTAATTTGACATTTCTTTGCTCCAGTGTTTGACAATTTAAACCATGGAGAGCTACACAATTGTTGAAGCCTTTTGCAAAAATGGGCGTTCAAATCAAAATGTGAAACTACCCTAGAGGAAAAGGAACAAACACTAAACTTGTCACGTGACAGTTCTATAGTGATTGGGACCGGTTCGAGTTCTAACACTTTATATGAACGGGACTTATCACTTTAACTTGGTTATGTCCTACGAGGGGGTTAATTGGCAACTTTTTGACGCTTTGTAACAGGTCACAGAAACAACCTAAATGGACACATTCAATTTCAGTTTGAATAATGCCAAAGATACTGTCGCAAATAAACCATGTTATTAGGACGGATACCAGGTAGAATCAATCAGTCATTTCCCACACAAAATCCAGTTGCATGACAAGTTGTTTGTCAATTACCTTCTGGACTAACTACTTTTTAAACACATTTTTGCCAGTTAAGTTACATGTTCTGTTTTAACCCATCAGAATTCGTTCCTTTTTAGTTCAAATCTGTTTTCACTAGTCACGGGATAAGTGCCTCAAAACCAATTGGCACAAATTTCCCGCAGGGCCAGCGCGCCCAGTTCGCTATGGCTGGCGACTTTATCGGGCCGTACTTCTTCGAAAAGAAGGTCGGCCAAGCCGTCACCGTGAATGGTGTTCGCTATCCTCAAGATAATATTATAATAATTTGTAGCCAGACAATGAAACAATGGCTCTTATACGCGAGAAATTTAATGGTCGTGTTATCTTACGACGTGGCGATGTTGAGTGGCCGTTACGAACATGTGATTTGGCACCGTTGGAATTCTTTCTTTGGGAATATGTATAAGAATAAGTGTACGTCAATAAGCCAAGAACAAGAGCTAAAGAATAAGATTATTCGGCACATTAACGAAGTTGAACCTCAATTATGTCCCAGAGTCATTGAAACTATAGACCATCGGAGGATGACACCAAAGCCGTGGCGAGCGTTTGGCCGATATTTTGTTTCACACATAATTGTCATAGGAAAAATATTAAGATAATTCTCTGAAAACTTCTCTGTTTTATTAACAAATAACATCGTGCATTATGGTGGGACCACCCTTTACATACAGGCATGTTCTGAAAATCACTTTTTGTGAAAGTGCTTTAAAATCACAAGAAAGGTGTTCTGGACAAAAATCTTTTTTCATAATTATGGTTTTGAACTGGTCAGCTAAGTGGTCGCCAATTTAAAATTACTTGCTTATTTGCTTTCAATATTTAATCCCAAGTAAAAACTTTTGCGGTTTTCAATACACCCTTAAATAACAGTTGTGATATTAAAATTTAAAATTTTGTGATTTTCAGAACATGAATGATTGATTTTTAAATATGTTTATGAAAATATTATATTGCGCACTTTTTCATACCGATTTCGACCGATATAATCAATCGAATATCTATACAAATTCGATTGATTTTAAATACTGGCTCCGAATTACGACATTCGAAATCGATCGAAATTTGCATATAAAATGTATTGTAATTTCGATCGATATCGAATACCGTTAGTTCGCCCATGGAAAATGTTTAATTTTTTTTGTTTAATTTTCATAATGTATGACTAATTTTTGTCTTTTTTCCCTCAATCTTAAATAAATTATTAAAAAAAATTTAAATTTAAATCAATTCACTTCAACCTCAAGCAGCAACAAATTGTCTTAATTAAATTTTTGTCTGAAATTGTTTTCAACACAAAACAAAAATAGCAGCAACAGCAAAAACTCTCATATAAGCAGTACATTTTTTTTATATTTATTTAAATTTAAATTAAATTATGGGGTACTTTATTAAAAAAAACTCCAAACAAAAAAAAATCAAACAGAATAAAACCAAAACAAAACAAAAAAACCCAACCCACAAATCAAATAATCAATTTGACCACATTTATGCACAAAACACATAAAAAGGAGTGAAACTGAAAATTCGAACGATTTTACAACTCGAATAAATTTATGTAATTTCAAAATTTCACACACACATAAAAAATTAATATGGTCCCATATGTAACACAACAAATAAATAATATTGAATATGGAAAAATCAAATATAAAAATTTATAAACATTCCCATAAGCTGAGATTTGGTTTCATTATTATTATTGATTCCAATACAATCGACTGGGGCAAAAAAACTCAACACGTAGCATTTTTTTTTCAAATACGCACAAATTGTTCCTAAATTTTTGTGTTTTAAATACAGATACAAATTTTAAATTGTTTGCAAATGGCTAGAAACTGTAGCAAATCTGTATATTTGTTGGATTTTTGTTTTTAGGCACTTAAACGTTTTGTTAGGAAATTGTTTTAATGTGATTGTAGGTAGCAATTTGACAACATTTTTTTTATATTTGTTGTTGTAAAGCAGGTGCTTTAGACAGTTTTTAGTTAATTTGTGTTTAAACTAAAAAATATTTCAGCAAACGTACTTTTCGAACAAATGTTATTTTATTTTTTAGCTTACAGTTTTGTATTATAAACAATTTTACACTTTTCATTTTGGTATTAAACCGAAGTTTTTTTTAAAAGTTACTTTTTAAAATTTTTTTTTTTTTATAAAAACGTACTTTTTCAAACAAGGTACTTTTGATGGAATGGTACTTTTGAAAAAAGCTACTACTATTCAAAATTTAAAAGTACATACATACAAAAGTAAATTAAAAAGTACTTTTTACAAAAAAGTACCTTTTGCAAAAATAAACTTTTTCAAAAAGTTATATTTTTTATCAGGAGGCTAATTCGAAATTATTTTTTCAGTGTTGTAAAGCACCAACACTGAAAAAAAAAATATTTTAAATCGTTCATTATCGACGGAAGAAATTAGACGCGAAATTCAAATTGAAAAAGTTGTATTTGATGACAGCTGCCAGAATTAAGCCCCCCGCCTGTCATTGAAATTAATTCCGTTCCAAAGAAGAAGATATTTTGAAAAATAAAAAAAAAAAAACAGCCAATTCAATGCAATGACGAAAATGTTGGCTTTTTTAGCTCACAAATTTCATGGTATTTAATGTTTGAAAATAATTTCTGGTATATGGCCTCCCTGACTGCGCCGTATAAACGCCATTATGACGGTGAAATTTTTTACCACTTTTTCGAACATACCCAGTTTTAATTGTGGGCTGGTTCCTATATGATCAATCGCTGCTGGCGTATCATTATATACCAGAGATTAACGTGCCGCCGCAAAGATAGTCTAAAGGTGTAAAATCACACGAACGAGTTGGCCAATTCACAGGTCCATTTCTTGAGATAATACAAGCGCCACACGTTTGGCTCAACAAAGTGATAGTTTCAAGTGCTGTGCGACATGTTGCGCCATCTTGTTGAAACCATTTCTCCTGCACAGAGAAAACAGATTCGTGATCACAACCAAATTTGTCGCCAATCAAATTTCGTCGGTTGCATGTTCTATCATACAATTCGGTTACAATTACCGAAAATTTCCTTGTTTAGCATAATATTTTTGAAAGCAACATTTGAATTTTAGTACACTTTCAGTTATAACCACAGATATTGTGTGTTGTTAGAATGATTATTAGAAAATAAAAGTATGCCTACACCCGAATTTATGATAGATGCAACTGAATTAACACATAGTTGGTGTTCATAAAAAAATATTTGATTGACTTAATCAATATATTTTTTTAACCAGATGCATAAACCATTTTCCCGATTTATTAGATAGAAAATCAAAATAATTTCAATAACCTCCATTTTTTGATAGTATATTTTGGTGAGTTTGGCGAGTTTAGAATACGCCTCCGACTGTTTGGTATTAAATTAAAGAGAACGTGAACTTATCTCCTTTAATCTATTACCAAACAGTCGCAGGCTTTAAAATTCGCCAGCCACGATAAGGTTGATTATTTAATTTTATAAAACATATACACACATAGATTATTTACCCGACCAACACAGACAATGTTGAGAATATCTTGGGCATCCAATAAGACCAAGGGGACAGTGTTGAGGAAAGCAGTGCGCTCAATTCATAAGTGGCGAACACGATGAGCTTGAAATACAGCGCCTCTTAGAAATCCAAACAAAGCACTTATTCTTGCTACGTGGCCTATCCTCGCAAAAACTCCTAGTGACCCCGGACGTCTTTTGTCCGACATGCTTGGACTTTGTTAAATTTTGTTTTTGGGATGGCAGAATCTTTATTTCTACAATTCTTGGTTGGAAGTGAACTAGTCTATCAGAAAAACTCTGTCAAAGTTAACATTTACTCATAATAGCATCCTCTGTGGCAGGGCTATGGAGTCGGAGTTGAAGAGTCGGAGTTGATGTTTTTGTGCCGGAGTCGGAGTTGTAGTACCCACAAAAACTCGCGACTCCGACTCCAAAGTTTTTCGTCATAAAAAATTAAAAAAAAATTTCCAAAATTAAAATTATCTTCTTAAAACACATTTAAAATTTAAATAAATGGTTTATGAATACTGCTCTTATGTCTGTTTCCAAATGACAGGCGATGGACTGAGTGCTTTTCATATACAGGGGTGTGCTGGAAATCGCAACCGTAAAACGCAAGAATTTTATAAGTAGTTTTTAAATAAGATTTTTGTAATAAAAGAATTTTATGACAAATATTTAACAAATATTTTCCTATTAAACAGGATTTTAAACCAAAAATTATAAGAATTAGGTTTAAAGTTTATTAAAAACAACTTCCAAATCCTTGCGTTTGCGATTTCCAGCACACCCCTGATAAATTTTGCTACATAATCAATCGCCTGTCATTTGGAAACAGCACAATAATGTTTGCGTATGGTAATTGCTTCTCAAAAACTCTAATTTTTAGAAGGCCGTACGGTAATGAAAAAATAAAAGCTAACAGCACTGAGTTTCATATACATTTAGCATTAAGTTTATAGTAGGAGTCGGAGTAGGAGTCGGAGTCGCACTTAAAAAATTTCAGCATTTGGAGTAGGAGTCGGAGTTAGTACTTTTTTCGGACGACTCCACAGCCCTGCTCTGTGGTAAAATTACCGGTAGAGGAGGAGACTACTAAGATGACTCCCCCTTGACTGAATCTACAGCCACCGAGTCCAAAATGGATTTGAAGGTGGAATATAGGTTTTGACGGGACTAGTGATCCATTTGAGTCTATAGAGCGTGCCGAAGAGTTAGTCCACATGTACGGTGTTGAGCGGACCAAATTGTTTTATCCTTTTGACAGAAAATTCAGTAATTGTATTTTCATTTGTACACGAATTTAAACCATACTAAAAGTCAATAATTAGCTGCAATAAATTAATAAGCAATATTATTATAAAATTTATTGACAAAAGCAAATTATTGATTGTAATTATTTAGGTAATTTGTTGATAGTTTATTTATATAAAATACCTGAGAATTCATTTGTTTTTACGGAACATGGGGTTGAATTTTTGACAGTTAAAATTAAATGAACTTTTCGTTACTTTAAATTAAATTTTCATTTAATTTTACATAAAGAAGAACTTTTCGTTTAAAATAAATGAAAAATAAGTAGACCGGTTTTTAATTGAGTTGTAATTTATTTTATATTACAATTTCAGTTAATTTTACGTACAGAAGAATATTGGGAGTGTATTAGTTTTTTCCATTGCATGACGCTGGCTTAAAATACACGGTTAAAAGCACGGCTTTTGTATTTGTTGAAAAAACTGACTTACTAAATAATAAAAATATAATATTAATTTATTTAAAGTTTCTTAATTTAAATTTCAGAATTCTGAATAACATTTTTTTAACCCTTATTTCCTTATTTTATTTTCCGTACAAAATGTTATTTATTTATAGCTTGAAATCGAGTAGCCCTTTGGCGAACAAAAAAGGGGTTTTGTAAAAATTAGCCTTCTAGCGAGCTTAGCTGCCTTCCTAATATTATTCGTTCTCTGTGAATCAAAATTCGAAAAATACCAAGAATTGTTTTTCAATATTTAAATTTTTTTTTATATTTAACTTCTTTGAGGGTGAAATAACATAATCTTTATTAAAAAGTATGTTAGAAGGTGCATTTTTTTAAAAGTTAGGTTTAAGAATCATTTGGAAACATTTTTGTTTCGACCGTTAGAGGGTTAAAACAATAATGTTTTTTCTAATTTGTTTTGCTAATTGTCCCCAAAAAGATGTTGGCTCACAAATTCCCATCATTTCTATTTTTCTATCATTACATAAACTCTTTTTACGATTTTTTTAATTTAACTCAAAAAGCTAATTAATTAAAAAAAAAAATAAAAATATTGTGCCAACAAAAATTTGTCACAATTTTAATATTATTTTGGTTCGTTCCATAAATTACTCATACGCCTCGTAATACCCACTAATTTTTTGAATATTTTTAATCCGTTCTAACATGTGTCTAATTAAAGAATTAACTATTTGAACAAATTTTCCTTTTATCTTTATTTCAACCAAAAGTTGACCATGTACCCTCGTAAACATCTACGATTTCAAGACAATTGTTGTTGTTGTATCTCCTTAACATTATTAAAATGACACAAGTCTATTTATTCCATCACAGACATTAAATACTTGAAGCAGGTAGTTTTAAAATTGTTGTTACAACGGGTAAAGTAAATAAATATTTGGTGCTACAAAACAATAAAAACAAAAACCACAGCAACAATAACAACGGCAACAAGCAACACCAATATGAACAACAAACCATCAATAATCGAATTGCAACTCAAGGAGTGAAATGAAAACAAGCTGAAAATTCAAAAAATAAAAAATATCTACAAGAAAACCAATAACAAATAAATGTAACAAAATCAAGTCACAAATTATTGCAAAATTGAGTCACGATTTGTAAAATGAAAAGGAATTTGTAGAGTACGAAAACAAAATTGCATCAAAATACTTAACTACTCCGGCTAAGAGACAAAGTCAAACTAGAAACAGGGAGTTTATTTCAGATCTTTTTTTCTTTTAGTACTTGACAAACTGCCAAATAAAATGACAGACGGGTGGGGCGGTACAGGCAGACTTGCTGGGAAGCTGCCAGTTACCAACAGTATATATACACACACACACACACACATAAACAAACACATAAAGGCCAAGTAATAATTTTCTAGTAGATCCAATGTGTTTTGTACCACATTGCAGACTCGAATCTGTTACGAGTTATATCAAGTGTTTACTGCTAAATATTTTGTTAGGTTTTTTTTATTCAAAAATTGTTTTCAACAATTTTTTTTAGGGGTTTGTCAGTGTTGTATGGGATTTTGTATCTTTACTTAAGCTTAATCTACAAAGTGACGAAAACTTCAGTAAATAAGGAAAGACATAAGCAAAATGATTTTAAAATCGATAAGAGTCGATTCCAAAAATCAGTAAAGGTTTTATTCCTTAAAAATCTAAACCTTTAATTTTTCAAATGGTCTAAAGGCCGTTTTCTCATTACACGATTATCTTCTTTCCCAACGAAAAACTGCACATAAAAGAAATTTGATTTTCTCAATGTTTCATTTGCTTATATTCTGTCGCATAGCTAACCAGGGGCCTGATTCTGGCAGTCGTGATCGAGTACTTTCTCGATTCGGAAGCAATTTATTATCTAATTATTTCAGTCAATACTGAACGAATCGGAATTATATTTTCAGTGTTATAAAGCATTTATTTGAGTTTCACTATACTAAAAAAATAATTCCGATTCGTTAAGTATCGACTGAAATAAAATTGCTTTCGAATAGAGAAAGTACTCGATCACGACTGCCAGAATCAGGACCCAGCACTCATCTGCCGATTATTTATTTGCCGTACAGATAAATTCAATCAGCTGACTATCAACTTTTACATGTATTTTAAGAGGTGTTGCCAACTTAAAACAATGTTTTTGTCGGTTTATTGAGAAACCCAAAATTATTAACAGACAGATTATCGGTCTAATAAATTTATGTTAACATTAAGCAACAGTAAGTTTGTCGGTACATTGAGAAAATTGCCATAAATGATTATAAAAATTAAATCTTTGTATTTGCGATTAAAAATTTGCTTTCAGCGCTTCAGGTGACGTTTTTGATTCAAATCTTAATAAAACTTCTTCATATCAATAACTTTAATTAAAACCCTGTTTAAGTACGTAATATGGTTACTATCACCATAACCAAAATATTTTTGTCCTCCAGAAGACAACCACAATCAAATTAAGGTTGTCCTAGAGTTATTAATAACACTTTCATGTTTACCAAAAATTATTACAGCAGGTAATGGATATAAGAAAATAAAAATACCACGAAAATATTCTTATAAGGATTTTGATTTCTTTTATGCAATTATTTTTAATAAGAAATTTATTTTTTATAAACTTTTTCACTTATAAAAGAAATTTATCTTTATATATAAAATCGGTTGTTCCGGGCATGTGTTACTAGAGCCGCTGGGCCGGTTGAATCCAACGTGGTCTGAAACCAATACCCATGTTCTGTAACTTAAGTGAGAACTTCTCGCATCGAAAAGATGTGAAACAAAATATTCCATCGTTTCTCAAAAAGTGAAAAAAACTGTGTCTGTAACTCATGTCGAAAACTATCAAAAGAGATTACGCCGTTACATTATAAATGTCAAAACATTGCACTCGAAGCCAATGTGACATTTCTTTGACGCCGACCAAAATTCACTAAAATTAAAACGACGGCGGCGAAAATACAACCGTCGGTTTTATCATGAAATGTAAAGTGCGACTTTTATGTTTATTAAAATGTTAAAAGCAAAATAATTAAATAATAAAAAATTGTGCCAAGAACAAAATATTATTAATATGTTTCATTGTATTTTTTATAATTACATAATTGTTTTTAAGTGTAAAAATTTTTCTCTCCCCATTTTTATTCGTGAGCTTATTTGACAGTTCAAAGCGAGAACTTTTCTCACACAGACATAATTTTTCTGTAAATTTGCGAGTAATTTCCTTACGTACTCGCCAAAATAAGTTACAGACACAGTTTAGTGAGAAAAACAGCTGTTTGTTTCAATATATGGCATCTTTGTTTCATTTCACACATTTCAATCGAGAAGTTTCTCGACGCGTGAATTTTTTCAATTTATTTACTAAAACGATAAAAAAAATATAAAAAATTGTTAAAATAAAATATATAAAAATTATTCATGTAACGTACTGATTTTAAGAAAATAAACACACACACAAGCAAAAACCCACGCAAAAAAAATTGCGGTAAACAAAAAATCATTCTTTCATTTGGGGGATTCACAAGGTGGTCATAAAGTTGTAAAGTCATATGTCTTAAAATAATTACAAGAAATATATGTGACTGCTGTTGGCTACCGCTTATAATTTAGATTTCTACTGAACACAGCATTAAAATTTTTATTTTGTTTGAAACACAACAATATTTTTTTTAAACAGTTGTAATATATTATTTAGGACATTAGGACGATATGACTTGATAGTACACCTTGTGAATACACCACATGTATCTGGTGTTTTTATTCCGAATTATAAGTGGTAGTTAGCAAACCATAACGATTTATAAGAGGTAAAGAACATTTTATTTGAAAAAAAAAATACGAATTAAAGAGGGGACCAAAATGTATGGAAATTTCAGAATTAACGAGATTTTTTCAAGGGTCCGACAGTTTATTAAGAATTATTGGGAACTACGATTTATCGATGTACGAATTATCAGGATTTGACTGTTATAAAAAATCTGTTCAATATTTTCAGAGTTATAAGCGTTCAAATTTGATACTTACACATAAGCAAACGACATAAGTAAAAACTTTGTTTTTTTCAATTATCAAATAATAAAAAATAATAGGGTGGTCAAATATTCGACATTTTCAAGAAACCGGTTTTCAAATGTTTCGACTATAAACATCTTATAAATAAATAAATAAAAAAATAAACGTGGAACATAACATATGAGCCGGATATTGGTCCGTCGCCAAATCGATCCACTATATTTTCTTCATATTAAAAAAAAATAATGGCCGAATCTCGACCATTAGGCAAACACTTGCTTAGCTTAAATTTGATTACGTTTGACTGGTACGCTAAGGAAACTTTATCTGGCAGAATAATGATTTACAACGCGACACAACCCAAAAACCAGATAATTAATACAGCAAAAAATTATATATCAAGAGTATTTAATATAAGCGTCCCAATAATAATAGCAATAATTTACACAAAAAGATGAACAATACAAAATCATCAACCACAAGCAACCCTGAAAAAGACAAACATTGTTACAGTGTAAAATACATACCTGTCTTGACGGAAAATAGACACATAATGACAAAAATAAAATCAGAACAAATAAACTTTGCATGCAAACCGAACA
The DNA here is from genome assembly GCA_949318255.1 of Pollenia labialis. Taxonomy (NCBI): domain Eukaryota; kingdom Metazoa; phylum Arthropoda; class Insecta; order Diptera; family Polleniidae; genus Pollenia; species Pollenia labialis. The sequence continues at coordinate 152,272,188 of OX439140.1, read as the reverse complement.
CAACTTTAAATGCAATATTTTCAAGAGTTTAGGCGCCAATAGAAAACTACAACAAAGTTATGTTGCTTAAGAAGTAAAGTGCAACGGAAGGGACGATCAGAATTGATCTATATAGGAACAATAAAACATCAAAATTACATTTAAAGAGGAGAGAAACAAGTGCATTATCACAACCAGGGTTACCGTTGGACATTTTCGAAAATGGTGGGGATTTTCCAGAAAAAGGGGTAAAAAAATAGTATTTTATAATAAAAAAAGGGTCAAGTTTTATATAAGCAGTATTTCCTGTTTTAATAAAAATAATAAAACCAAATATTTTATAAAAATCAAAAAATATTTATTCAATGCCCTTCATCATTATAGCGAACATTTGAACGCTTTTTTATAATCCGACATTTTGTTTTTTTAGCCGGTTAAGCGATATCAAATACATTTAGGGTTTGTTTCCAATTTTGCAATCGTTCGCGAATTTTTTACATGTTCGCAATTAAAGCGATTTTTTCCAGTAAGTTTTCTGATTCTTTATAACTTTTACGACTCTTTATAAATATTAGACTTTGCTATCATACAGCTGTTACCAAATTTTTAGTATTTTTTTTACTAATTTCGCAATTTTTACTTAAACCGAAGTCACCAATTTTACAGGGCATTCCCAACACTGTCGCTTTAAAAGGGGTCAAACATTTAATGCCTTTAGGGGGAATATTTTAGAAAAAAACATGCTACAATTTTAGAGAACAAACCAGTTTTAAGAAACAAACACCAAATTGATTTTTTTTTAATAAAATGTGAAATTTTTTTTTTTTTTTTTGAAAAAATAACAAATATGTGTATGCGTTATGTTTGCTATTAGGGAAGTTGTTCTTCTTTAATTTGTACTTTACTATCGACAATCGAATTTAGAAGTCGTAAAATATCTTTAAACACAAACTTTTTACGATTATGAAGTACTTTTTAGGAATGTGCGTTCCATATTTTGTTATTAAATCTTCACTTGAAGTCCATTCATTCGAATAAATTAAGAGAAGAAATTCTTTCTTTTTTGTAAGTTTCTGGTTTGAGCCTGTTCCAAAGTTTATTTTTAAGCAATGCTTATTTCGAAAACACTTGTTTAGCACATTTGTTCAGCAGTGTTTACAAAAAACAAAATGTGAGTGATATTTCCAAAAAGGGTGAAAAAGTGGCATAAAATAGTTAAAAATTATACAGAAGGGTAATTTAAAAAAGTTTCATAAAGGGTATCAAGTCCGGCGAAAAGGGGTCAAATTGATTCTTTAGAACCACAACGGTAACGCTGATCACAACACATGATTTCAAAACTTGTATTTATTGCTGATGTAATAAGCTATTCCTATGCGCATTTCACTGGTTGCGTACGCTAGATCGTCAGGAAACTTAATCTTAAGATTTTAGAAAAACTAAAGATATTAAACAAATAAAACTGTAAAGTGAATAAGAATTATTAACAACAGTTTAACCTGTAACAATATCAAAGCTTAAACAAAAACACCAACAATAAACAGCGAGTTTATTTTTTTTTTACACCTCCCTACTACAATTGGCTGGAATTCTTCCAACACTAATTGTAGTTGGAAGTAAAGTTTAGCTTTTTAAGCCGTGTTATCGACAGTTTATTATCAAAGTAATTTTTGGAATACAAAATTTTTAATTAACAAGAATTTGCTTTACTGTATTTTGTTAAATGTTTTTGTGCAATTTAATTTTATTAAATGTTAAATAATATATTACTTTAGTAAGTTGTGTTTGCTTGTTGTGGAGATATTTTGTATTAATGTTGTCCTTTTATTATTTTTATTTAAATAGACGACCCTTGAAAAAGTCACCAAAAAAGTGACGAAACTTCGGGTGAAATGTAATAAATTTTAATTTTTATTTTCATCAACATCATTGGGTCTTATTAGCTTATAAAGAAAAATAAACTGAAAATTAATAATTAATTGGCCAAAGAAATAAATACGAATAATTCATTCAAATTTAAGAATAATTTTTTGAAATGAATGAAACAAAATAAATTTTAATATTTTTTTTTTTTTGTGATAAATTTCAATTAAAATTTTTTCAATTTTACAAAGTTAATAATATTTACGAACATTTTTAACATTAAAGTTTAATCGATTTAAAATTTATTTTATATTTAAATTCAAACTTTGTGTTTATTCTGCTTTCAATTCCATACGTTTTAATTTAATTATTTGTTGGTTAAAATAATAATAAAATATTTTTTAAAGAGAATTAATTTCAATAATTTTTAATCATTTGTAATAAATAGTTTTTAGTAAATTTTATTACTTATTATCCAGTAAAAACTTCGACTGCAAAATGATGTGTTGAGTAATCAGAAAAGCATAAAAGCACTACTTACAATTCTACTGAAAGAACCAATGAATTTTACAAGGGATGTCCCACAATGAACGCATTAAAAAGTATTTTATTATTTTTTTTTCCTTAAATACATCCAGAAAAAGTAGTTACAGAAGTTGTTATAAAAGAAAGCTACTCAATAATGAGTGAAGAAAGCTATTCATTTTGAAAAAGTAGGCGAAATTTTTACTGGGTATTGTCGATATTTGCAACATTTAATAAATAAATAAACTTTTGGTAACTGTGCGTATACTTTATTAAATAAATCATGACTTGAGGATATTTATAGGATTGGATACAATTATCAGCGAATGATTTGGAATTAAATTCTCTTTAAGCCATCTTAACAATAGTTTTTTATATTTTAAGCAGCTTCAAAAATTTAAAAGATTTTGTTAGTCGTGCTTAATTCCCAATTTTGATTCACGATAAAAACACTGAAATTTATTGTTGAAGGGATGAGCTATTCCTATGCGCATTTCACTGGTTGTGTAGGCCAGATCGTCAGGAAACTTCATCCAAAGATTTTAGAAAAACTAAAGATATTAAACAAACAAAACTGTTAAGCGAATAAGAATTATAAGCAACAGCTTTACTTGTAACAATATCAAAGCTTAAACAAAAACAACAACAACTTTTAATAACTGCAAATCATGCGAATTTTAAAGTTGTGTCTTTAAATTCTTTTTGATATTTTAATAGAATTTTTTATAAAACTAAAATTTCCTTAAAGTTGAAAAAATTAAAACTTTTTAAAGACAAATTTTGATTGAATTGAAAAAAATGTGTAATAAAATATTAATAAAAGTAATAAACAGGGAAACCAGAAATATGCTCAAAAAACACGTTTTACTCGCATTATGTAAATATGCAGTAAAAACTTGAAAATATGCCCTGAAAATTGTTAAAAATATGCCCAAAAAAAATTAAAAAATTGCTAAGTTGAAAACAAAATAATCAACAATTTAATAATAGTTCCATTCTACAAAAACAATCCTAAAATTGTAGTCGGTAAAGCCCATTCGACACAGTATTAACAGACGCATTTCCGGGATTTAATCCTATTTGGAAACGATGGGCAGTCATTGGCTCACAAAAACAAAGTTATGTTAAGAGGTTAAAGTTAATATAAGAGTTATTTGTGCCGAATGTTATCTAGATATTTCCATCCATAAAAGATTTGTTTGTCTTAAAGGGATTTTGGGGACGGTTGCTAAATTTAAAAGGAAGTTAAAGCTTTTTATAGATGGAAGCTTTGGGCAAATGTGAACTGATTCGAAAAAAATTTAATTTGCAGTAAAATAATTTTTGGGGCGAATTTAATCTAAATACCGAATATGAGGAATATGTAAAATTGTAGACCGATTCTCACCATTTACATAGAATTCGTCCTAAGTACAATTAAAATGTATTTAACAAATATCATCAAGTTATCTACAAGATTGCAACTTGTAATTTTCGCATAAAATTAACATGGTCAGGCAAACAGTCAGACGAACGGATGGTTATCGTTAGATCACTTTAAAAAGAGACTCTTAATCGATCGGTATACAAAAAGATCGGTCCAGATTTCTATGGCGAAATTAAGGCTCTTGTAGGCATCTAAAAAAATTGTACTTGTATGAAAATATGCCTCAAAAAATCTAAATATGCACTAAAAACTTGAAAAATGCTGCAAAAAGGCTCTTTTAACTAAATTATGCAAAAAAATTCTACAAACGATAAAATATGCACTAACAAATCGATGATAAAATTCATAAAAAGCTCTAAAACGTATAAATATATTGTTTCTGCCTTCATTGGTCGCACAAGGAATAACATGCAATTGCATATTTATGGCTTTCCTGTTAATAAAAATATTGCAAAAATGATTTCTCGACTTTTATATGTCCTTTCCAAAATTCAACTTGCCATCTGTAGGGTATTTCTTCAAAAATAAATTCACACAAATCAATTGGAAAAAAATAGAGTAGCTAAACCAAAAAAAAAAACGAAACACAATAAAATGAACAATACAATAAATGCTATGAACTGACATAACCTAGACGAAATAGCTGTCAAACATGCTTCAAAATTTGTGGTGGTACTCAATCTATTTGTATGCATACAAACTCATGTCTGGGCATGCCAGTGCATAAGTCGATTTGTACTTATGTAAAATCAAACACTGCAAAAATCTGTGAACGGATTTTATTCTTTCTTATTTTGTTTTGATTTTTTTCTGTTATTGTTTTCAGTTGTATGGCAAAAGTGTCACATAAAATAAACAAAACATATTTTTAAAAATACACGTGGAGACAGAAATTGTTAATGTGATTACACGTTAAGAAAAATTAAGGGTGATTTCAAAAGATGTTGTAAAATATGTATAGAAGGGAAATCTGTTAATTCTTTTTTTTTTTTTTTTTTTTGTAGAATTTTAGATCAACTAATTTTTAGTTTAATTTTTAACTTTGCTCCCCATTATGAACTAGAGAAAAATTAAGTAAATATATCTGTACCCAAAATTTTCCATATCAGCAGAACGAAAGCAGTTGGAATTAACAAAATACCAACATGCAAAAGTGGTAACCAAATTGCAAAGTCCAGCTCGCATACGAAGAAGTCAATGCACAACTCAGACCTACCCATAGGTAGCGATTTTTTGTTGCCTCTAATTTTTTCATACAACAATACATAAAATTAAGCAAAAATCTATTGTAACTGACATTAATTAATTTGATTTTTTTTCCTTTTTAACAAAATCTTTGCTGGGTTATGGATTTTGTTAACTTTTCATTTTCAATTTTTGCTTGTTTTTTGTCTTATACATTTTTTTTAATCTTTGCGAATGAATAATTTTTTGGGCCTAAAAAACTTAAAGCGCAAATTTGCTGTGGTGATCTAAATTGTTTTGTAAAAATTTTCATTATTTTTTGTTACTGCTTTTGCAGATTTTCGGTTGGTTCCGTGTTTGTTTTTAGGTCTAAAACTACTGCTTGATGGTTTTTGTTAAGTTTCTTTCCAAAAATACAAGCGAACCAAACTACAACATATCGGTAGAAGTAAAGAGAAAAAAAGTGAATGGGTTTTCGGTATTCGAATTCAATGTGATTGAGACACCAGCCGACGACGATGACGGTGACGATGACGGTGACGACGACAACAACAGATCACAATAATAACGGCATAAGTAGCAACTGCATGCAGCTTAAACCAGTGTTTTTTTAAGTATTTCAGCAAAGTACGAGTGTTTTGGTTGCTAAAAACTGTTAAATAGTTTTTTGGTAGTACAATTGCACTACACATATTAACGGTGCCTTTAAGTCGCTTTTTTTCTTCTAAATAAACTCTAATAAAAACAATAATTTCAACAATAACAACAACAACAAAAATAACAACTGCAATGACACACATACGGCGATAGTGAAACGTTTGTCGACAGCTTTGAATGCGGTAAATTCCCACGATTATTTCTTAAAAAATTTTTTTTCTAAATTTTTTAAAAGTTAACAAAAAAAAACCACTAAAAACCACTTTAATTTTGTAATTTATATAGGAAATAAACTGAAATCTGAAAATATGATTACAAACCAAATGAAATCAGTGTCTTTGCATCTTGAAATGCGTAAGAAAAAGTTTGGCCGGGGCTTTTTTAGTGGCACTTGCTTAGGAATACGGATAGGATTTATAAGATAATTTTTATTTTTTCAATAGTTTTATATAATAAAGTCTTTTGTTTTTAAAGTACTTTCACTTGATGATCCTTTTCGTTTGATTAAAACTAGATCAGCAATAATGGGTGCACTTTTGCACAAAGTTTTCAATTAATGCCAAAAAATATTTAAAATTTTTACACAAACTGTCACATTTTTAGCCAAATGGGCATTTTTTACACAGAAATCAATTTCGATCGAACATGATTTCGTTTTATGTGCAGCACTTTCGATCGGAATTTACATATTTCTGTGACAGGCCTGTATGTCTGACTTTTACACAAAAAATCACTTTTTACAAAAAAAAATATAGTTTTTTCCAAAACAAAAGCCACTTGTTACATTGAAAGACGTGGCGTGGTGGTGGCGGTGGTAGTCATTTATGTATGGTCACGTTATATGGAATCTGCATTGAAGATTCTAAGCTCCAGCAGCATCTGGATGTCAATCCACAGAAAACTAAGTTAGTACTCTTTACCAGGAAGTACAAGGTTGGTAACTTTAGGCTTCGTAGGATAAATGGCACGGAGCTGATGATCTCGAACAGTGCCAAATATTCGGATGTAATTCTCGATAGTAAACTATCATGGTAACTCAACGTTCGTTGGAGTGTAGATAGGGCCATTGTGGCCATATACACGTGCAAGAGATCTGTAGGCAGAATGGATCTTTGAGGCGGTGGTAAACGGGTTCTCTTCTATGGGATCATATTGTGGTGGCCTGTCATATCTGGGGGGTTGTACTGCTGGATGCTTGAGAAAGTATATAGGTTGGATGCGCTATTGATCACGGGATCACTTCGGTCGACACCGACGAAGGTGCTGTTTACTATGTTGAACTGGCTGCCAGTTGACATCATATTCGAACAGCAGGCACGAACTTCCGCTTTTAGACTGAGCTCAGTGGGCCTATGGTCTACGCGGAACTACGGTCATGCCAGGGTCACGTTGCACGCATCATATGACCTGGCGGGGTTGGACTATTGCACTCCGGAACCCTTTTTCGGTGCTTTGTTCACAGTTCATGATCGTTATGTCGATGAGCTGTTCAATAACACGCGATCTCTGGAACCGGCCCTAAGGATCTCTACCGATTGCTCCAAGTTGGGGAGCAGAGTAGATGGAGGTTTCTTCATCGAGGAATTGGGCATTATGGCCTCTTTTATGCTGCCAGATGACAGTAGTGTGCTGCAGGTGGAAATCTCTGCCATAAGCGCCCGCAAACTGGCTGAGGTACTATCGTATATCGAGAGATATATGTATATTTACGGACAGCAAGGCTGCCACTGCATCTCTGGCTGGTATCTTTAACCACATCTATGTTAACAGCGGAATGCCGTATGTCTCTAAATGAGAACGCGGAATATTCCAGGGTAACGCTGACATGGGGACCAGGGCACAGTGGATGCCTGGGTAACCAAACTGCGGACAGTCTGGCTGTCTCGGTGGCCCGCTGCAAGACTCTCTTCAGACGAGAAACTTCACTTCATTTTTTCTGCCATTGCCTTAGGCTTAGGCATTTTGGGAGACCAGAATTGCCATGTGTGGACGATATGTTCAGTGTGGGACTAAAATCCTTCTCTCTGTTTTGCAAGGTGTCGGGGTGGTTCGAGGCTGCAGTGAACTCTGGGGAATCGTCTGGTGAAAACTAGCTAACTCTTGTCACTGGCTAGGGGTATCACAAAGGGACCACTAAAAGGACCCAAGTGAGCCGTCATCGTGATGGCTGCCCATTGAACCTAAGCTTACCTACACTAAAAGTAAATTTTTACTCGAAAACTCAGTTTTTACCCAAAAAAAAGTCACTTTACACTCAAAAAAGAATTGTCATTTATACGGGGTACACACCTAGAAACAATAGTTATTGTTTAGTGTTTGTGTAGTGGTTCAGAACCCTTAACATAACTATTTCAGCGAAAGTAACAAAAATTACATAGTGTCCTGTTTTCGTTATAATACAGCACAATTGTAGTCTATCTGTAGACATACATTATATTTTAATGTTCTGTAGTGTTTTTTCTACATTGACGAAGACGCTTGTCGATGGTATTGTTGTTGCTGCTTGGTTGTGGTTTCTTACAGAACGTAATGAAAAGTTCTCTTTCTTTCAGAAAGTCGGAATTAATTGGTGAAAGGGGAAGATGACAGACTATTATTATCCCTTCTCACCAATAAACGAGAACATTTTATTCACGACAGGGATGAATATAAAAATTTGAGATGTATCGCTTATAAAAATATCATGTTTTCTGTGCTGTCTTATAAGCAAACATATAAACAGACTTAAAATCAGTGTTCGAAAATAAACCGAACATTATTTAGCGTACGGTTCACACCCAGAAACGATGTCAATTTTTTAGTGTTTAATACCGTTCAAATCAATTTTCAACTTAAGTCAAAAGCATTATGTAGTGCTCTGTTTTTCGTTCAAGTACAATTGCAGTGGTTCTGTACACATACATTTTTTTTAATGTTCGGTAGTATTTTTGTTCACATTGACGAATGAATGATCAAATAAAACATTTAAAGGTGCTATCAGACGGTATGTATTTTACATATGTACTGTCAAATTTTCCATCTGTAAAAGTTGTACACATCGTGTGATACATATGAAACTTTGCATGTGTAAAATACATGTGGAAATACATATGTAATTTCTTCGATTAGAACACGCTCTATTTTCCTGTGGCAAACATAAACAAAACAGATGGTTTTTGTTTTTGTTTCTTTTTTTTTATTTTTATTTCAGATATTACTGTAATAATGCTGGACGCTACAATTATTTTATTAGCAGTTATTACATCCATTTTACTTTTAAAAACTTTATAATTTCAGCAGCTTTATAATTAAAACAATTAATACACTTTAAAAAGTCAGCTTTTGTTTACATTTATAGGTTATGTCATACGGAAAAACATAAGCAGGTGTGATAGCAAAAATTATGAATCGTGTGTAAAATGGGAATTTTGACATACATACGCAATTACATATGGGTAAGAAAAGTGACAGTACATATGTAAAATACATACCGTCTGATAGCACCTTAAGCAACGCTTCTCACAAGTATTGTTGTTTTTGCTAAGCGATTTGCTCGTCCACAGCACAAATAGTCTATGCGAATAGCATGTGTGTGTATTGTGTACATGTTTTGTTTTTTAAAATTTTTGTGGACTCTTTGATTTTTTTATTGGTTAAAAACACTTACAAACATATCGAGCCCTAACCGCGAAAATAACGTAAGCGCCAAAAATCAAATTTTACAGGGGAGAGTTATTTTATTTTATTTCATATAAAATATATTTGTGACCATGACATTTTAGGAGATGATGCAAGTGTTGCGGTTAGGGCTCGATATGTATTTTTTTTTTGTAAAAAATTGTTGTTGTCTTTACCAGCCAAAAGGGGGCTGAGTACAACTGCAACGAACAAACATTAATGCGCTGAGCCGACCACAATTCTACCGTACAAGAGCACTAAAGAACAGTATAAAATGTACATTTTCGAACACTACAGAAAGTCTCTTTTAACTCATAAAAGTCACTTTTATATCAAACATGTTCCTTATTACTCATAAAAGTAAGTTATTACTCAAAAAGTTACTTTTAAATTACAAAATTCAGCTTTTCATAGAAAATTACTTTAACACATAAAGTCTCTTTTACACAACAAGTTCTCTTTATAGGTACAGCAACTCAAATTTGTATCTTGTCTTTTCAAACGTTTAATCATAGAAACAAAATTGTGTTAATCACAAAACCGTAATTAAATAATTTTACTTTTTAATTCCGAAATTCCAACTTTAACTACTACACAACCTTTAAGCACCCATTCAATCCAATAGCATTAATAATGATTCAATATTTATTTAACAAGCAAAACACCAAACATCTCTCTCTCTCTCTCTCACACACACTTTTTGTTTTTTTTATAAAATTGGCCATCTTTCGACAACATATAAACCAATAAACAGAAAAACACACAGCAGGAACTACTCGAACATACGGACATGAACACTCAAATCAATAATTGGTAAAAGTATAATAAATTTAAATGTATCTTAAGCAAAATAGCAGCAACAACAATAAATGAATAAAATCAAAAAGAAGAAAAAAACACAAAAACTACTTAAAGTCATAAATAGTACCAAGTGAACAAAAAAAAAAAAACGAAAAAACTGAAAAAAGCAAAACATCATACCCAGCCAGGCTTTTATTATTGTTTTGACCATAGAGATGCTTAACGGTAAATATTGGCGTAATAACTTACAACAAATTAAAAAATTGTTCGAACATACATACATACATACATATGAACGAGTGTTGTATCTGTGTATGTATGCATGTGTACGTCTAATTGTTTGTTGTACTGTATTTATAGTTTTGTATCAGTTTCTTTAGCTTTTCAATAAACTGTGTTTTAGGCTTTCGGCGAACAACAACAATAACTCTAATAAAAACAAATAGGTATGCAGTTACAAACGAAATATACAAAAACAAAAATCAGGTTTTATAAAAAAAAATTTGTGTTATTGTTTGTGTTCCTTTAGATTGTTTTCTGTCTCTAAAGTTTCAGTTTCTTTGTACCTATAGAAGTGCAAATTACACCGCGCCTAACTGGAGTTGAGATGAAATTAAATCTGAATATAGAAATCTGGTTTCTTATTCACGGACTGAAAGCTTACTTTACATGTTACTTACAATTTAATTTAATTTTATAAAACGCTTAATATATGTATGTATATTTAAAAAAAAAGACTTATAAAGTTACTCCAATTTTTTCTGTACTTTTGTACTTTTTTTATTTAAACTAACTGCCCGGCGAACTTCGTACCATTTAACGATCAATTCATGCCATGCTACTTTAATCTAAGCTTTAAATAGGATTTTAAATAAAACTTATTTTAAATCTTTTATGCCTCGTTCACTCATCCAAGTAAGTCTCCTTTTTTATGCCGAAGCTATTTACAGTCAATTTGGAAACTTTGGAAGCAAGCGTTCTCCAAATTTACAGAAATAACTTCTTCTCTAAATTTGATGATAAATGTCAATGATACTAGTTCTTATTTGACTTTTAGCTCTTTTTTTAATGCAGTACAAGCAAGAATATGATTCTGTAAAAATTTCAAATCGATACACGATAATAAAGTAAAGTAGACTGAGCGCTTATTTTCTGAATTAAATTTGTTTTTTTTTTTGGAAAAAATTAAAATTTCTTTTTTTTTAATTTTTTTTTTTAATATTTGAAAATATTTTATGCCGAAAAATTTTGGAGTCGTAAGTTTTTGTGGGTACATCGGCCCCGACTTCGACTACGGTACAAAAAGCTTAACTTCGATTCTCAACTCCGACAACACAGCCCTAATAAATACCCAAGCTTTTTGCACAAAATTGAGGCGACTTTTCTCTTACCGTTTTTCAGATAAACAATATTTATTTTTTCTTTATATGGGAGGTGTCACGCCCACTTATGCAATCGCACCCTCCTTTTTAGAGATGTTGTGTTTTGATATCTAAGCTATTTGTGCCAAATATGGACAAATAAATTTATATTATATATATTTTTGTGCCGCGCCTAATTCTTTAGTTCCACTCATTTTTTGTCAGATGTTGCGCATTAATAACGAATAGAACGAATTATAACGAAATATGGACAATTTTACTCTTGCCGTTCTCAAGATATAAGTAAATATGTTTTGTGCAACGCCCACTTCCTTATTTCTATATTTAAATAGTTATTCTGCTATTCGGGCCGAAGACGAATCCAACAAGTCAGACTTTCTTTTACTTTTTTGGAAGTTGTTTGATTTTTTTTGCAAAGTCTTGTAAATTTTCAAAATTTTTTTAAATTTGGGGCGATGACAAACTCAACAAATTATAGAGCCATTTTTGAGTTATAAATGGTGCAGCACACCCGACTTTGTTTTATGTAAATAAAGATTATTATAATATTTCAACGATTTGCAGTGTTTACAAATAAAAATAAATCTACACACAGAAAAAAATATTAGTAGTTTTTTATCAATTAAAAAAATTGTTCAAAAATTATTAAAATTTAATATATGTGATAATTGAATCTGTTATATTCTTTTTTTAAAAGAAAATTAAAAATATAATTTTGATTTAATTAACATTTTTTGAAATAAATTTTTAAATAAAATGTTAATTAAATAACAAAAAAAAAATTCGTTTAAAATACAGTAATTTAAACTTGTGGAATTGTTGTTGGAAATTGTCAAAATCAATCAACTCATTTTTTGAAACGGCAAAGTTTTTTGATCATTCTATTAATTAAAATTAAAAATACATTTATTGAAACAAAATTATTCAAAATTTTTTCAATTTTTAAATATCAATATAACCATTTCGGTAATAGGTGCAAAATCATCAAATGGGTTGCTTGATTCTATGAATTTGTAATAAAATTGGTGATTGGAGACAATTTTTAATATTTTCTGTCTATATATATCGGCAAAGGCAAAACAGTTAAGAATACTTTCCTCATCAGTATGCCAACCGATTTGAACAAAATATACACCATTTGAAAGATATTTACTTACAGAAGTGCACAATATATATTTTATTAAAATCAATTCGATGTTTTTGGAGAAATAAGCGTTCAAATTAGCTACTTAATTTGTTTTTTCAATTATCAAATAATAAAAAAAGGTTGCTCGATTATTCGACATTTTTTAGAAGCCGGGTTTCGAATATCTCGACTGTACAAATACGGGAAATAAAATTTCTTTATTTAACATGTGATAATTTTTAAATTTTCTATAATATTTAACTTAGAAACAGAATATTATAAGTGCAGGGTCCTGAGTGAATGAAAACCTATAAGATAAAAAATGTTGGTACTTTTTGTTTTTCATCTGGTACTTTTTTAACTTTTGTTAACATTCGACCTATAAAGATAAAATTATACATTAAATTGGTTAAAAAAAAACATAAGGGGAGCTTTTTGGTACTTTTTCGTTTAACATCTGGTACTTCCATAAATTTTCGTTAATATTAGACATTGAAAAATAAAATTAAACTTGCAATGGCCTGAGTGGATGAAAATCTACAAAGGAGATTTTTTTATACTCTTTTGTTTTTCAATTAATATTTTCTGATATATTTTATATTGAACATACAAAATTTAATTATTTAACGTGGAAGATAAAATGTGAACCGGAGGTTGGTCCCTCGCCAAATCGAACCACTAATATGGAAAAAATAAATGCTCAAAACATGTTAATTCATATATACTTCGATGTACTATGTTTGCATCTTATGCTAACAAAAATGTATGGTTGAAATTCGACCATTAGACGAACACTAGTAAAATTAAAAATTACACGTTGGAAAAAATATGGTTGGAGGTAACCATACTATGATTGGTTTGTAACAATGTTTATGTTTGCAGGTTACCATATTATGTATGACCATAGTATGTTTAAAATCAATGCATTAAACCATAATATGTTTACCGTGATAATAATATGGTTAAGGTAACCATAATATGTTTAAGTGTATGGTTGTAGTTTTATTTTATTTAAACGTTATATTGTTAAAATCAACCATATTTGAAGTTTCAAGGGAGGTAAACAGTTTATTGTTAAATAGAAACAAAATATTATCAATCGTGAAAAAAGTTTTTTTAAAAACAACAAGAGTGTTTGTTGCCATTGCAGGGACCATAATATATATCTTTAACCATTCTTCAACCATGTTTTTTCTCTACGTGTAATAAACTTTATTTCATTTAAAAAAATTTTCGGATTCATTTTTCGTAAGTATCAAATTGACTTTTGTTCTAATTTAAAAATGTTTAATAAATACAGTATGATCGATTGGAGGAGCTACAAAAATAATTATAAGCCAATCTTTTACCGATCGTTTGAGATTCTCTTTCTGACTATATCGTAAAAAATAAAACACCCTTAGAAACTAAAACACCAAATTATTACTTATAGATTTTAGTTTGCCGATAGATTCAGAGTCATTTTTTAAAAAGGTTTCTTTCGCCCAGTTCCCAGGTTAACCGATTAATAACTACCCGATTTACTGACTGGTTAATTTAAAATTGGCTATTTTCGATTAGCATTTAACCCTCCGTCTTACACATGTTTTTATTTTCACATTCGTAACGCATGAGTCTAGCCAGACCCAACAAACTTTTGAATATATAAAACAAATTTTTTTTAACTAACTGTTATATTATACACATTTATAATTTAAATTCATATTTTCAAATTTTATTTAAATTATAAATGTTTATAATATAACATTTAGTTAAAAAAAATTGGTTTTATTTATTCAAAAGATTGTTGGGTCTGGCTAGACTCATGCGTTACGAATGTGAAATTAAAAAACATGTGTAATAGGGAGGGTTAAATTGTAGAGCTAGATGGAGCTAATAGTTTGTGTGCTTAATAAAAATAAATAAATAATAGATAATTTAACAAAAAAATAATAAAAAACAGCAAGAAAGAAAGTTAAAAATACGTCATCTTCTATACAAAATATATATGGTCTGGCCAGACCACATGTGTTACGAATGTGATGTGTGCAGTAAAATATTGGAATAAGTTTCCTTATATATCCTTTAAAGGTTATATTTTTCAGCTTTTCATAGTAAACTAAATTTTAGCAGGGTACCTAAAATTTCAAGTCCCTACCTGTGTCTTAAATATACTAAAATAACATTTAAAATCGAAAAAGGTCTGGCCTGACTCATTGGTAAGACGAAGGGTTAAACCGGTTAATTTCAGTCGATTAATCGATTAACCGATGTTACAAAATGTTAAAAATAAGTAGTAATTAAACATAGTTTTTTATGTTTTTAACTATTGGTTTCGGCTAATACACAAAAGGTATGTGTTTAGAAAATATTTGTTCATGCAATATTTCCTTATAGCAATTAATTCTTAAAATACAGTACAAAATCAGTAACTAAGGAATTCGGAAATAAATTGTTTGCAGAATGTTCTGTGCCGAGCTTTGCCAGGACGAGTCAAATGATGACCTAACAACAGCAGAAACTCTCGCTAGGAACACAAACAATATTTTAACAGAATTTTCCGAAACAATTTTAAAAAATTTAAACTGGACTGTAATGGCAAAATGGAAGATTTTATATGTTTAGAGAAATACTGAAAAAAGACCGAGAAATAAGATATTCTGCAAAATGGGTTGCAAAAGCCCGATTAAATGAATACCACAATGACAACTGTTATGCTTTACTGTTCTTAGTGTTGTGAGGGTAAAATAATTTAAAGCTTTTTTTTTCAAAATCTTTCAACAAAGTCACATTTAATTACATATAGCTACTCCTTGTATTTGAAAATTACACCGTTTACTTACTCAACATTTTTTGTACAAACATAATCGAAACTGACATTCAAATTAAGAATGTGTGTCTTTTTCATTTCCTTGTTAATTTGTGAGAGTATTTTTTTGCACCCGTAAATCATCTGATTTTTCTTCTGCATGATCACACACTTCAATTCGTCGGCTCCACTTCTTCTCAGTATTTGTTTGTGACAGCGACACTACACTATAGAGTTTAAAAATTGTCCACTGATTTGAATGTGTGTTAAAATGGAATTGTACAGGCCTCTTCTGTTTAAAAGGGTTATTAGTGATTGAAAATAATCTTCATTGTCCTTATTTACATATATGTATAGAACGATATCGCGATACAATTTCTAATGAGTTTCGAATGATCGAGCTTGGTTGATTGTTTCATGATTTTTACAAAAAATCGAATAAATTTAAGTTGAACTCAATGTATGACGTATATAAAACGTAATATTTTTATGAAACTTTTTTTTTGTTTTGAAAATTTGTTCGATTTAAATTTCACTCGATTTGCAAAATATGGCTGATTATTTGCGATTTTATTTATTGTTTTTTTGTTCCTATTCAAATAATTGAAGGTGTACTTTCTGTTGATTTGTTGCAGAAGCAAAAAAAAAACATTTGGCAATTGGAAAGTACCTGATTTTTTTCTTTTTGCAATACAAATTAATATCTTTTTACATAAAGTTCATATACGAAGGTACTCACAAACATCATGAAATAATTAAATAATGTGAAAAAATAGATGAGCAAAAATTTTACAACGAATTTAATTGAATTAAAACAAATTTAATAAATTTTTAGTCTTAAAAGATTGATTAAAAACTTAAAAAGAAAGTTTTTTGGAAAAGTAAATATTTAATTTTTAATCGTTAAAAATCGACCTAATGACGTCGGTCCATACTACTGGTGGGCGGGCTAGCATGTATCTATGCTCATGTTCGGTATCTCCCGCGTCGAGAAACTTTTCGATTGAAACGTGAGAAATGAAACAGAAATGCCGTTAATTGAAACAAACAACTGTTTTTCTCACTTAACTGCGTCTGTAATATTTTTCGGTGAGTAACAGCTGTCAGGTAAGGAAAATGCTAACCAATTTGCAGAAAAACTGTTTTTTTGTGAGAAAGTTTCCGCTTTGAACTGTCAAACAAACTCACAAATAAAACTGGGGTGAGAAAAAATTTTTAACATTTTTGACAAACATACGAATGTTTTCAAAGCCATTTTGTAAACTCCAAAAAAAAAACCATAGATCTATTTAAAAATCTCATATGTAGTATATCAAGATAATATTTTCCCAAATGACAAATTATAGCTTTGGTTTCTAAGTTCCGAGGTTGCCTATGGCTACTTAACTGAGCATAAGTTGACAAATAAACCTGTCAATTGGCCTCTAAAGTCGTGCGATTTGAAACGTCTCGATTACTTCGTGTGGGCTACGCGAAGTCACTGGTTCATGAAGCCCTGGAAGCCAACATTGTTAATGTAGTTCGTAACATGTGGATCAAAATTGGTGTCCATAATGCGCTTTATAAAGACCCACACGCTTGAGGTCATTTCAAATCTTAATTTTACGTGTTAATCTTTCGATTAAAATTTCTTTTTTAAAAAAATAATTTTTTTTTTGTGTTTTAGCAAATGGGTTGTTCACGGAATGCGGATTATCAGGTTAAATGTTTATTTAGTCATGTTAAGAGAAACAAAATATATATAAAAAAATGTTAAATAAATGTGTTTTGTTGTTTTTAATATAACCACCCAAATTAAATGTTCTATCGGGCTTAAAAACACGCTTTACAATTGGGGCATTCACAAGGTTGGCATAAATTTGTAAAGTCATTCGTCTTAAAATAATTACAAGAAAGGATGAGTTCGAAAACGTCATATTACTTTGCAGCAAAAGTCAAAAAGGTATCATCAAGTTTAACGATGCGATGTTTCCTAATTATGTACGCATCGAATACTTTTCCGGTGCACTTTGGGGCAAATAAAATTGCAAAACTCGACACGGTTCTATTGTATCATGCAGTTAAAAAAGAGAGTTGCTTTGCAACCGACGTTTGTGGGAAACCGCTTATAATTTAGATTTCTACTTTACTTTTATGACGAATCAGTGAACACAGCATTAAAATTAATTTTTTGTTTTTAAACCCAACAACATTTTTTCTAAACAATTGTAAAATATTATTTAGGACGTTATGACTTGATAACGCACCTTGTGAATCCACCACATATTATGCCTCATTTTTTCTTTCCACAGTGCATGGATTCCTTCTACTGCCATTTACTAAGATTTAACGAAAAACCAATATTTTTATGTACCGAACCAAGTCATTTAATATAATACATATACATATACATATTTTAAAACTTGTGCGAAATTATTTGTACAATTTAACAATAATTAGTATTGTGGTTATTTTTGTTGAACTGTTTATGTTTTTTCATCCAAATTTTGATATTTTAATCAGGCTAAAGTTCATTTAATTTAATTTTCAATTAATTATTTTTATGAAGAAAAGAATTTTCCACCGTGAAATTAATTTTAATTTATTGGTGATTTTTCATCCTTTACTGCCGCGGAAATCGAACCCAGGCTTTCACGGACAGGTTACCCTGACATGTTTCAATTGTAACCACTCAATCTCTTCAGAGGGTTTTGCCGTTTACCACTCGCAGCCATTGACGACTGCTGGCAGTCAATAGTCAAACATCAATCTTTAAACCAAATTGTATTTAACCTTTGGTAGATCGAAATTTTCTTTATTAATGATTATCTATTTTAATTGATTTACATGTTCTTCCTTACTTCTGTTTTTTTTTTTTGTACTTTTTTCTTATCCAGTTCTGCACTGGACTAAATCAAAAAGTCTTTCGTTCCTAAGGTTACTTTAATAAACTCAAGTCAATGACTTTTCACTTACTCAAACTCAGAATATTTTCGAATTTTCTTTTTGACTTGATTCGCTTCAGCTCTGAGCCTTCTAGAACTCGATATCGATGAATTGTTACTAAAAAGCGACACTATTTTGATATTTTTATATAAAATCTAAATTGAAATATTTTCTATGCTTTTTGATTCTAATGTGCTGTTTTCACAACACAAGTAATTGAACGAGTAGTAAAATTTGTATGAAAAACACTCAAAAAACTGAGTTATTTTCATATAAATTTTACTACACGTCCAATCACTTGTGTTGTGAAAACAGCACATAAGTAATAAAAAAAAAAAAATACAAAATATTTGTTCCTTTTGGCTTTTTAAGGACTAAAACATAATCTTCTTAATAGTTTTTTCGAAAGAAAAACTTAATTAATCATTTATTAAGCAGAGAACAAAAGTTCTGGTAAAATGTCCTTTTACTATATAAATAACTTTCACACAATTCCTTCTTCCTTAATTTCATCAAAAAAAATAAAACTAATTATTGTCGATAAAATATTTTAGTAAAACTTACGTTTTTGGTCGAAAAGTTTTCCAAGCAACTTTTTCAAAGAAAAAAAATTATTTTAAGTCTTTCATAGAAAAAAGTTTTTGGTTTTCTTAAATATTTTTCGATTTCTTGTACTTTCTTCTTTGGCGAAGTAACTTAAAATTTTGTTTCCTTCATTCCTTTCTGTAGAAATGATCCCAACGGATTTCTGTTGTTGTTGTTGACTTTAAGCCAATGTTTTTTTTTATTACCGTTGATACTCTCCTTCCAACGAACCAACCACATGTTTTTTAAGGCAGACATCAAACCATGTTGCAAGCCTCAACCCATGTTGAAATGCATCTAGAGGAATGTTTTTAGATTTATATTTTAATTTTTTTTGTTTTCGTATTTGTCTACTACTCTTTGCATTTATGCCAAATAGAAATTTCGTAAATTTTTTTTTCTTCTTCTGTTAGAAACACCATTTTCAAACGAAAAACAAAAAATTAAAATACGACTTTTATTAAAACAAAAATATCTATAAAATGATCTACAAAGTACTTTTTTTCTTAAAGCAGAGAGTTGCTTTACTATAATATTCTATAATAGACGTATTTAGACCGTATTTATGTGCTCATGGAGAAGCTTTCGTTAGTTTAGCTGTTTCCCCCTTCAGTTAGCAGGAATTTCTTAAATTTTTGGGGACAGTAAAGTTTGTTACAACTGTAATTAATTTAAAGCGGCGTACACACTATCGAACTTGAGTAACAGTCGAAATTTTCATCAGTTTGACCGTTGACTGTTGGTTAAGCGTAAATTGGAGCCAAACTGTCATTAATAAAAGTGTGAAATGATCACATTTAGTAAATTAAACGTTTAATTGATATTATTAATTTGTTTACTGGTGTAAATTAATATTGTCAATTAAACGTTTAATACACTTGATTAAACGTTTAATTTACTTGATTAAATTTTTAATTAAAACTGATTTTATTTTTGATTAATGCTTTTACTGGTGCAATATTTTTTTCTGCGAACAAAACAAGCAAATCGTTGTTTACCTTCTTTTGTAGTATTGTTGTTGTTTCTTCAACACTGTTTTACAAACACACGCGTATGCACGCATTTAGGTTTTTGAAATTTATCCTATTTTAAATTATTTTAAGTACTTTTGTACTTACATTTTTAAGTACTTGTTATTTGTAGTAAAAGTAAGTAGAAAAGCTTAAATTTAGTACGGTTTTTTTTCTTTCTGTGTACATAAGTCTCTAAAGGACACTAAAAAGTCTGTAATAAATTATATGACAAAAAAAAAAAATCAAAAAACCGATTGCAAAAAAAAAAACTTAAAAATCATGCACTTAAAAGATCATAAAAAGATTGACAATAGAAAAACAAATTTAAATAAATTTAAAGCAAAGTAAATTCTACTTCGATTTAACGGAATATTTTATGAGCTGAACACCAAATTTAATGCACACCTTTGGACACAGTTGCTTATTATGAACAAAAATTAAATGAATGGCTTTCACGTCAAATATAGTCCGTTAACCCGAAGTAGAGTTAACTTAGTCTATAGTCCCCCCGGGGGGTGTAGTTACCACATTAAGGATGCTTAACCCCTGATGTCACATCCTACGGGGAAAACAGGTGCAGCTAATATCTGGAATTCGGCAGTAATTTAAAGTTGAAAGTTTTCTCGAAATAGGATTTCTTAATTTTGTGGCTGACTAGCGATCTTATCTGATACAACGGCAGTCAGTACCCCTGGTACTTTGGTCTCAAACAGACAAACATGGGTTGAAGACTCCAGGAGTAAGATCTTTTGTAAAAATGTGTATTTTTGCTTGAGATAAACTCTGTGGCACTTTATGTGAAAGTAAAAATGGGTGAAGATGTAGTAGTTAGTGAAAAAATAGTTAATGGCGTTTTCTTTTCAAAAAAAAATAAAATGTTGCATAAGTGTTACATGTGACTTGGCAACATTTTAAACGCTCCGCTAATTTTTAAGAAGTGTTTCATATTTTACGTTTACAAAAGAACACAAATTTCGGCATAAAACAATAAAGTACAATTAGCGCAAGGCAAATTCAATTACAGGTGCTGGCAAGACTACAATAATTCAAAGCCAACAGAAACAACATATGTTTTTTGTATTGCATTGTTGGTGTTTACGGCTCGAAACTTGCCACCACCTTGTACTGAATTCACCTTGATCTAGTGCTACACTCATGCCCCTTTAATTAAAATGAGTGTTGAACATGTAGCATTTTTTCAATTTTAAAGGGAACATCATCAGAAAAGAACGCTTCACACTTTTAATATAACCCATGTTTTTCAGAAAAGAACATAAAAAAAAGGGTGCTCCTGAAATACATGAGAGCTTTTAATTGTGATAGTTTAAATTGGGAGGACGGATCAACTCTAGCTTATGTTGCGATTCAAAAGATGCTGTTGGTTTTTTCTAAAGCAGCAAAGGTTATACAGCTCCAGCTTCTAATCAAAGAGCGATAACATACTTTTGCGGATTAAACAGTAAATTTGCTACTAGTATTTGCTGGTTGCTCTAACACTCTGAGGAGTCGATAAATGCATCATTTGTCACACAAGTGGATAAGATCCACCATGAAGCAGGCCGTAAGTGAGGAATACACGTGAATATATATCACACTTGTCTCCCAATAAAAAATTTTGTCATTTTGCAAAGCACTAATGGTACATTGAAAAAAGTAAGCGCACAATTATGCGCTACGCAATAAGACATACAAAAATGCAGTAAAGTAAGTGAAAGAACTCTCAACAACTTTTATACAAAAAAAATAACATTTCAATGGGTACGGCATTCCCTTAACACGAAGCAGGTTTGTAAGGGAGAGTACTAAAAAATAACTGTATCAAAACATTCTGTCGATCGTTACATACAACAATTTTAATATGCGCTGAATAATGCGCTTTATGTGTCAAAAATGTATTGCTTCAAAGTGGGAACTCGCCATATAAAATGTATGTCTTCCGTCAGCGCAATGGTAAGCGAAACGTTTATGTTTCTCCCTTACAAACCTGCTTCGTTGCTCCATTTTTATTGGGCTGTAGCTTGTTTTAATTTTGTTTTTAGATATTTTAACAAACTTGATTGAGTTCTAATGACACTATAGATTACTTTATTTAATACAATTTTTTTCAAATCGAGGTTTTTAAATGAATTTACCGTAAGGTCTTTTTTACCAGCCAAAATATGTTCACACAAATCAGCATGCAATGTTTTAAGTCAGCACAATATTTTCAAAAAATAAACTTAAACTATTCTTGAAACGAATTTTCTATAAAAATTTGTTCGATAAGCCTTTTATAAATCAAAACTTTATGCAATTTATTGTTTCATTTTCATTTTTTAACTTCTTTTTTCTAATTTATGGAATCTTTTTAACCCTGGAAAACATGCTTGATTAATATTAATATCCGTAAAATTTTGGAAAAATTTAATGGAAATTTAGTTGAAAAAATTCTTTATCTTCTTGAAAGATCTTCCTTTTGAACGAGGATTTCCTTAAGTGTTTGTTCTATTTAATTATCAATATCCTATTCAATTAGGTTTCTATTATGAACTAAATTCGTTTTTCGACAGCAGTCGAATAAGCTGATCGAACGAATTTTCATTTGATA
The DNA here is from genome assembly GCA_949318255.1 of Pollenia labialis. Taxonomy (NCBI): domain Eukaryota; kingdom Metazoa; phylum Arthropoda; class Insecta; order Diptera; family Polleniidae; genus Pollenia; species Pollenia labialis. Next base: position 152,249,689 of record OX439140.1, on the reverse strand, counting down.
TTATGGCACGCATTCGATAAAAATTCACTATTGTGATATTGTTAATTCACAGTTATAAATTTTCGATCAGCTGTCACTTAAAATAAAATTTTTTTTATTAATACGATTTCCGTATGACGTGCTAAATTCCCAGTTTTTCATATTTGATAAATACACTGAAATTTATTGTTGAGGGAAATCTAGCTTATATGCGCATTTTACTGGTTGCTTAGGCCAGCTGATCAGGAAACCTTTCCAAAGATTTTAGAAAAGCCAAAAAAGCGAATAAGAATTATAAACACTCAAAGTCTTACTTGTAACAATATCAACACTTAAACAGAACACCAACAATAAACAGTGAGTTTAACTTTTCTTACATTCCCCTACAATTGGCTGGGTTCATTCCGACTCGAATTGTAGTTGTAAGTGGGTAAAAAGAAAAAAAACAAAATTTAAAAACACGGCAGAATTATGGTTGTTTTCAAATAATTTAGCTTCAGTTGGATTTCATCCACTTTTTAACATTCTAAACTTTGCTGCAAACCATTTGGTCAATGGAATATGAGCGTTTACGACGGTGGGCTCGCATAAAATGAACAAAACTGATAAAGAATATGGCATTTAGCATACGAACACAAAAAAATTTACAAATAGTTAAATTTTCAACAAGATTTTTACATTTATTTGCACCGTCGAAAGCAAATTTGTTTTCGTTGAAAAATTCGATGCAAAACGAAATTTTCGACAGTGCTGCCAACTCATAATACCAAATTAACATTCGATAGCCGATGTTCAATAGCCCTCGAAAATCGTTTATCGAATGTAATTTTTGGAAATGGTGTAAATATATTCTAAGATATTTTTTTCTAAGGTTTTTGGCAAATTGTTGGAGTTTTATTTTTCTCAAACACTTTTCTTTTATTTTATTTTTTTCTCCAAACGAAACTTTTATAGTCATCATCAGCGTCAGCCAGAACAGCATCACACTGGCAAATGTTTTTAAGGTTTTCTTTCTGGATGGGTTTCTTGATAATGTTTTTGTTGCTGCTCATATAGTTTAAGAGTTTATTTGTTGAATTTATTTGAAAGTTTGTGGGTTCGACTCAAGTCGCAGTGCAGAAGTTGGAAAAGCGTGGGAATAAAAAGAATCAAATGCTTTTTGAATTAGATGCTGTTGCTTAAGAATCACTGATTCTCTGGGTACTTTTTATCATTACAAGGGATGCCACGCCTATTTATCCAATACCACTTACTAATTGACGAGTTTTGTCTTTTGAAAAACCAGCTATGTTTAGTATTGTTCTATTGATAACAAATAAATTGATTTTGTGCCACGCCCACTTCTCCAATCTCGCCTACTTTTTGCCAGATGTCATGCCTTGACTTCGAAGCAATTTGAACGATTTTGAAAACTTTTGCTGTTACTTTTCTCCAGATATAAAGAAATATATTTTCTATTTGTGTGAGGGTAGCACTTCCATTCCCAAAATGATTGTACCTGTTTTGGAAACTCTGGTTCTTGCTGAAGCGAGTTTTGGATTTTGTATGTGTAGTTAAATTGCACTTAGCGCATACTAGGCGGTATTTTATTTATCCGATTCTACACTAAATTCATTTGATTTGATTGAGGCCTAATAATTTTTAGTTCTGGTGTTCTTTTTGAAAAGTATTTTAGGCGAAAAACAAATATGTTCTGCCCAAACCAAGAGGGCAATCCTAGGGTTATTATTATATATGTTTTTTTTTTGGATTTGTCAGCAATTCATTCACATACCTTACTGCATCTGTGTTTGTCTTGCTACGTAGCATATAAATGCGCGCTTACTTTTAAAATGTACCTTTATTGTTTCGCAAGATAAGAATTTTTTTTATTCGGATAGTCAAGCAAATTTTTTGCTTCTATACGTTCACACACTTACGTAAATTGATCGTCAACACTTCTCTTCAGTATTTGTTTGTGACAGGGACACTACAGCATACTGTTTGAAAAATTTTCAACAATTTGGACGTGTATCCCGTTGGAATTGTGCAGGCATCTAGTTCTTTATCACAAAGGGACCAATAAAGGACCCAAGTGATAGCTGTCCATGAAACCTAGTTCTTATTGGCGAATGAATCGATCAATGCTAAACTAAGTTCACTTCCTAATAAAAGCAAATGCTTTCTGTTCTTAATTTTGTTGTGAAAACGAAAAATTGATTCCGTTTTAACTCTAAAAATTTTATTTTCTGAAATAAGTTAATCTTAAGGGTAGTTAATACTCATTCATTACAATTAAACATGTCTTAATTTTTTTTATTTATTTATTTGGTACACAGTGCAACAAGAACTAGTCGATTATTCTCTACAATATGAAGAAACTTTTGAAGCGAAATTATTTAGTAAAATTTTTTAAAGATTTTAATCTCTCTAATCCCTGCTTTTAGCTGCTGCTCTATTTATTAGTCTACAAGTTTTCGTTTTCCTTTTCTTCTTTCATTATTTTCTTCTTTTAATTCGTTTTGTCTCAATTTTTTGTTTTGTGTAAGAATATTTGTTTTTTTAACTTCTACTTTGGCAACCAAGGCGAATTCATGTAAACGGCGATGGCGATACTACACCAAGTAACAACACCAAAAACACAACATTGAATTTTATTTGTTGCTTTCGTTGGTCGATATGTCAAAAACACAAGTAACTTTTGACATTCCCGTCTCTAATTTTGAGAAAAAGTAGCACAGCTGTGCTTTTAACGCCACCTGAAAAATGAATTCGCCTCGTTGGCAACCTTATTTTCTTTAAATGTCGTTGCTGTTGTGGGGCTTTTTTCTCTTTGGATCTTGTGATTTAAAGTATTTAGATTTTGTATGCCCTACATGAATATATTAAATTAACTTATCAGTATACTGAATCTAGATCTTAAGCAAATAAATTCATTTGCAAAATTGTTTTTAATTACCCAACAAATGGCTTATGTTTGAATTCTGCTGGCAAAAACTATTTTAGAAGAAGTATCCTTTAAACAGAGCACCATTTTGTTTTGGATTCTACCCATTTTGTTAGTTCCCAACAAACACGAAGTCAATCCTTTGATATGAAATGACTTTATCATGTGACATCAAGCGCAATTCTCAAACGTTTTTCAATTATTTGATTTTAACATTTAAACTCAAATTGATAATGATTTGAAAATAAACATTTGACATCAATTCTTTTCTCAATTTAATGTCAAATTGGTATGAAATGTTAAATTTAAATCAAAACTTAACTTGGCAATACTAAAGAGAAAAATAAATGTAAACATTAAAAATGGCGACTAAAGTTTAATTTTTACTTCGTGGTTAAATGTGTTTTATCAGTCATTTATTTCTCGTGAAAAATAAGTATTATTTGTAATTAATAACAATCATTTAGAATACGAATTAAAAAAAAAATAAAACGGAAAACTGAGAAATTATAAGTTTGTGTTATGAACGCGGTGCTACAATCCTCATAATAAAAGGTAGTCTTATTTCGTCTTTGCAAGAATTAGACGGAAACAAGGCGAATTAACTACGGCATCTGATTTTGACAGTTGGAGCTTATTTGTTTTGATTTGTTAGTGTTTTGCTAAGAATGGTTGACATTTCGAGCCGTAAACACTAACAATGCAATGCAAAAAACACTATGTTGTTTCTGTTGCTGTTGGATTGTTGTAGTTCCGACACCACCTGTAGTTAAATTCGCCTTGGACGGAAAGAACACTATTTCATCTTTTGGACATGTTGCCGAATGTTTATCTCACAATTTATTTCAAAAAATAATGATTAAGACCAATTGTGATTTTTAGTTGAATTGTTAATTTTAATTTTGGTATTTTTAGTTAGGCTTGAGTTCCTCAAAATTAATTTTCATTAAAAACCTTTTACTGAAGGAAGTAATTGTACAACTTGGAATTTTTATTAAAATTTATTGATAATTTTCTGGGCTGAGCTGGGGCCTGAATTTACGTGTTTTAAAAATTACCACATTCTTCCATCAGAAGGGTCCGTTCTTTCTCACACTAAATTTCTTTTATTTTTAATAACCCCTTTGTCAAACTTCCAATCCTCAAGCAACTCTTTTGCAGATGACCGCAATCTTTGCCAGTCTTTTTTTTTTTTGATTATAGAACAAGTGTATCCAATGTTGGTGCTAAGAGCATTGGCCGAGATCTTGCCATTATTCCGGGATGGCGTTGTGCAAATAGGGTCGATTTTAAGACCCGGCTGACCCAATATTCTCAATATTGCATGCTGACGCATAAGCGCGTGATGGATCAAGATGCCTTATCTCTTTATATGGGTGGTATAATTATTGAGGAATCAGAATCTCTTGATGTTCTGGTTTCAAAGTGCAATGGGCCATACAAAAACATATATTGAAGGTGTCGAAAGAAGCCTCGGTTTTTGAAAATGGTGTAATAGATAATTTACTCAACTCTTATGTGTGGGCCTGTGCTTCAAAGCCTGTTTTGCAGCTTCTCGGCCTTGTGCAGGAGAGGGTGAAGGTTATCATTGGTGACATTAGGGTATTCAGTTCAAGTGGCTTCCTTGAGAACCGCCGCAAGTGGGTTGTATTTGCCTGTTTTATCGTTACTACAATGGGATGTGTTTTGATCTGCTTCCCGAGACCCGTACTTTTGTTCTTAATACACGTTTTTCCTTGAGAGCCCATCCTTTTGTGTTCGATTGGCCGGTGTATCGAACAACGCAATAGAGGCAAAATATTCGTATGTGGAATAACCTTCCTGCTGAAGGCTTCCCTCTTATCTTCAACACGAATAAGTTCAAGTCAAATGTACACAAGCCCTAATCCCTCTATCCTCCTTATCATAACCTAACATAACAGGGAAGTACATTGGTATGGGTCATCCCCTGAGTGCGGATACTTACAAAAAAAAAAAAAACTTTTAAATAAATCAAAACAGGATAAATTTTGTTTGTTAAGTTACGTTAATTGAGGTTTTGTTTTTTGAAAAGTCACCAATGTAGGTAGGGTTTTGCGATAATCAAAGGTTGCGTTAACCACGGTAACACTGTTTGTGTTAGTAAAAGTTGGAAAACTTGTTCAAGTATATCACGTTGATCCATATGAAGTCAGTCCAAATCAAAAGCAATACTGTGCAGACCTGATAAGTGCGTTTTTACCATTTTGTTTGTAATCGCGAATAAAACTGCAAAAATATACATAAACGGCCTGATTTTGAGCTGATTGTATTGGACGTAGCCGCTTGTTGGAAGTCGTGGGCAGATTTGTCTATAACAAACTAAATAAAACAGTTATATACACATCTTTATATGCAAAAAGTCTGTACAGAGCTAGTTGAACCTCATAGGGTTAAAGAGTACTAATCACTAGATTGCTTCAGCGATTTAAAGTAATGCAGAGTTTTTTATATTTTATTGCACTCCATAGAAAATTAAATGTCTTCATTGATAAAGTGATTGTTATTCGTTTTAATTGACATTTTTTTCTATTTCAAGTTTTTGTTCCATTTTTTTCAGTATTTTCTGTTTTTATATCTTTTCTTATTCATTTCTTTATTTTTTTACAGACTTTAATTAAATCTTTTTATTTGGAAGCAAAGAAAATGGTAAGTAGAAACTTTTTTGTTTACAAACATATAAAAGTAGAGTTTTGCTTTAAAAGAACTTTTGTTACCAATAGTTTTTTAAATGCTTTTTAAACAATTTTAAATTTAAAACTACTACACTCATTTCATATATTTGAGATTTCTTATTAAATTACGGATCTAATATATGTTTAGCAAGTTTTTGATTATGTAGACATCTATTTTTCATAGCTAAAAATTTAATAAACCATTTTTGGACAACTGAAGGTCGAATTCAACCCGGCTATATTTCCAAGTTGAGACACAAACTTTTGCAGTATAAACAACCTATTTCGCCTTTAGCTTTTCTGGTTCCCAACTCAGCTTTGTACATATTTTAAGACTCGTTTAAAATAAATTTTTAGCTTTACTTCTCATGCGTTATTTTAGTTTCAAAATAGAACATGTTGTAATAAATGTTTTAACTTTTATCATTTTATTGGTTTTTCTTAGCCATATTTGGTTTTATAAAATATAACAAAAAACATTGAGGTTTGCTTAGTACAGTGAAGTCAAAAAATAGACTCATTTTAAAGTAATAAGTTACCCGATTCATGGATTTAATATCAATTTAAGCAATTTCTTAATAACAGACCTGGGCGATTGGCACTACCATTAAATTGATTGTAAAATACTTTAGTGTAAAATTATGGCACTACCACTTTCCTTTGCCTTATTTTTTACACTACATCATGAATATGCATTATTAAGCATTACTACTAGAGTAGTGTATCAATGTATCTATGAGTAATGCACTATTATTGCATTAGCATTAAGACATATTGTGAATAACAATCTTAAATAAAGCTTGAACATTTTTTGATCATATTACACATTAAGTTCGTAACGTAGTGACAACACGATTCATTATTTACGTACGTTTCTTCATTCTTCGTCAATATCTTTTGCTTGTCTTCATTTTTTGAATTGTAAAAAAACTGATTAGTGGAGTCGGACTTCGCTTCATTGAAATGTCTTATTTGTCTGAAGGCTTAAAATTGGGGCGAGGCGAAGTTCGCCGGGTCCGTTAGTTTAATATAAAAAAATAAAAAATATAATTGTTGCGTTCTGTTTTAATTTTTTTTTTTAGAATGTACCATTTTGATTAAAAAATAACGCAGTGAAAACAATAGTGCTTTAAAAGTATTAAAGTTAGAGGTAATGCAATAAGCTTCCGTTTTCGATTTCGTTTAATGTAAAGCAATTGTCAATGCATTACCATATTTAATGCATTAGTACCAGGCTTGTTAAATAATTACTTCCGCTATGAAAATGACTTGTCAACTAAAGAGCGTTCAATTAATTGGCATCATCCGTCAATGAAAATCATGACTGGGAGATGAAACGAAGCTTTTTGTGTCCTAAAATTGATGATTTAGACGTAGAGATTATTTAGTTTTAACAGGATGGTGCAAGCTACCACAGTGCAAGAGAAACAATGGATCTCTTAATAGAAAATCGCAATAATTTCTCGTAGAGGAGGAGTGAATTGGCCACCAAGATTGTATAATTTGATTCCTTTAGGACCGTTTTCACTTTAACTGGCCTTATTAAACGTGTTCCATTATAAAAACTTTACTTAAACCTAAAGTGAGTGTTAAAGTAATTAAGGTTAATCATAGCTGAAACGTTAAAGTATAGTTGTAATAATGGAACACTTTTTATACGGCCGATATAATCCTACCTTTAACAATCGGTAAGTTGTGAAAAGGGCTTTGGGCTATTTTTTGTTTTTTGAAATCTAACGTTTACAGCAATAATATAACAGCAGTTCAAGAACTTAAACACAACTTTACCGAGCGGATATCAACCATTAACAACAGTTGATTGAAAAACGTGATTAATAATGTCGATAAACGTTTAGCAGCCTGCCGAGCCAGTAGGGATGTCACTTGACTGACATAATTTTTCATTTTTAACCGGAACCTATTTGTAATAAACTGAAATAAAAATAGTTTTACTATCTCAAAAAACTCGGTTTTTTATGGTAAAATTATCCCAATTAAAAATGGAGCTTCCAACGAAGCAGGTTTGTAAGGGAGAACCATGAACGTTTCGCTTTCCATTGCGCTGACGGAAAACTTGAATTTTGTATGGCGAGTTCCCACTTTGAAGCAATACATTTTTGATACACAAAGCGCATTATTCAGCGCATATAAAAATTGTTGTATGTAACGAACGGCCTAACACACTGAATGTTTTGATACAGTTATTTTGTGTATTCTTACAAACCTGCTTCGTAGTAAGGGAATGCCGTAGCACTTGAAATTTTATTTTTTTTACAAAAGTTTTTGAGAGTTCTTTCACTAAATTAACTGTATTTCTGTATGTCTTATTGCGTAGCGCATAATTGTGCGCTTATTTTTTTAAATGTACCATTAGTTCTTCGCAAAATGATAAAATTTTTTATTGGGATACCTCAATTTTTGGACGCTCTTTTCTTTTGTAGTTCAATTGTGATGCACCAGAACTTACCTAAAAGTTCTATATCAGTTCTGGTTGAGTTCTAGGTCAATTCTAGCTCAGTTCTATTTCACTTTTGGTTAAGTTCTAGTTCAGTTCAGGTTGAGTTCTAGTTATAGTTCAGTTCTAGTTCAGTTCTAGTTCAGCTAAAGTTCAGTTCTAGTTAAGTTCTAGTTCAGCTTAAGTTCAGTTCTAGTTAAGTTATAGTTCAGTTCTAATTCAGTTCTAGTTCAGTTCTAGTTCATTTCTAGTTCAGTTCTAGTTCAGTTCTAGTTCAGTTCTAGTTCAGTTCTAGTTCAGTTCTAGTTAAGTTCTAGTTCAGTTCTAGTTCAGTTCTAGTTCATTTCTAGTTCAGTTCTAGTTCAGTTCTAGTTCAGTTCTAGTTCATTTCTAGTTCAGTTCTAGTTCAGTTCTAGTTCAGTTCTAGTTCATTTCTAGTTCAGTTCTAGTTAAGTTCTAGTTCAGTTCTAGTTCAGTTCTAGTTCAGTTCTAGTTCAGTTCTAGTTCAGTTCTAGTTCAGTTCTAGTTCAGTTCTAGTTCAGTTCTAGTTCAGTTCTAGTTCAGTTCTAGTTCAGTTCTAGTTCAGTTCTAGTTCAAAAAAAAAAAGTTCTCTTTTCATATTTTTGGATTGGTTTTTTAACCATTTTTTTGCTTTCATCGCCCACTATCCGTAATTACACAATTGCATATACAAATTGATTGAATTTGTAAACTTTAGTAAAATGTTAACTCTAAATAATTCTAATATGTATTAATAAAATTTTATTATTAATTTGTATCTGAACATAAATATTATAATGTTTTTTTTCTCAAGATTTTATTTATGTGTTAAGGTCAGTTGAATAATTTGTTGTTATTAGTTTTTGTAAAAAAATAAAAAGAATAAACAAATTTAACCTTTTCCAAACAAATCATTTAACCGAAACATACAAAATTAAATCAATTTAACTGTCAAGCTCTTGAGTTAAAAATGACTGACTGATAAATTTTTAAGCAAATAGTATTTAGTTCGTTCTTAAGTTGGCTTAAAAAAGACAAAATTTATTTGAACAAAATGTTTATTAAATAATTATATTTTTAATATTTATTTATTTATTTACTTGAACGTGGCGGCGACACGTGTAATTTAAAGTGGCAGAAAATTAAATCAAAGTCATTATCGTCATCACCACTGTGCAGCATTTCGGTTTTAAGGGTTTTTTTTAAGAACAATTCTCAAGAGATTTTAGATGGGGTTGTTTAGCGGTGTTCTTTAAGTGATTTTTTTTTATTCAGTAAATTAAAATTATTATTTTGTTAAAAAGTTGCTGCTTATGAAATATTAGTTTTGTTTGATGAGTTATTTTGGATTATTTTTATTTATTTTTATTTAAGATTAATAGCCCTTGTTGACTTTAATTTCAGTTAAAGTAAATTGGCCTTAAGAGGATTCTAGTGTATTTTTATATTAAACAACTTTGGAAATATAATTTTTAGAATTTCTTGTTAAGCTTTTCTAAAAGAAATTGTGAACATTTTTGTGAAGTTTTATTTCTATGTAGATTAGCAGTTTTTCCCTTTTACACAGTAAAAAAGTTTCTTAAAAGTAGAACTTAAAATTAAGATTAAATTAAGCATAAAATTAGCAATCATTTTAAGCAATAATAAAGAAAATTTCTCTTTAGCGGTATTCAGTGCTTGGCGACTTCTAGGTTGCTATTGTTCTTTATTTTGATTTACAGTGCGCGGCATGTTAAACAGCTTTGACCGCTTTCAGACTCGGCAAGTTAGTTACGCAAGTTACTTGCCGAGTACAACAAAGTCTGTACACATTTTTTCATTTACCCCGACCATACCGGCGACGTCAAAAAACCAAGAGTTGCGCAAGAGACTTGTTTTTGGGAGGAAATTGAGTCTCATGGGGATTTTGATCTCTCCAAGAACACCAATGCTGCTTGTTTTCATACCCGTTAAGCCAGAAATCAGCCTTATCGCTAAAGATAATTTGACGATACAAAGCTAATTCAATTCTAGTTATCTCTCAGCTTATTCGCCGAGCACACGAAGCAACTAATGGGTCCGATGTGGGCGAATACTATTAAAAAAAATGTGATCATGAATCAATTCATAGTATTGCGCATTAGCTGATCTGATAGAGGATTATGAGTACCGTAAACTTGAGACAGTGGTCTGTAAGTTTGGCGAACTTAGGAAATAATTTTCACGATCTTGTTCTCGTGTAAGTCTTCGCATGGTGACTTGTTAATGTAGACTAAAAGAAAAAGTCAAATACACGACAACTTATTCCTATCGGAAGTTCAATATGTCTTACAAAACCCCCTTTATAAGAAACAAATTACGCTAACTTCACGATAACTTCTCATCAATACTCATCATACTTAAATCTCATTGGCAACATTCCACAAAATTGGGGACCTTCACGTAAATATTTTGTAAACTAAATATAAAAAGTGCGAACTGGATATTTAAGATCCTGATTTTCTTTACTTTAGACCACCGAACATTCAAACATTCTTTGAGGCATATTATCCCAATAAGACCGAAAGGGTTAACAGAGCTGAAAACGATTTTATTAAACTCTAAAACAAAAGAAAAATATTTGTTTCTCTTCACAAATAAAAAAAAAAATTACAAATAAAATGAATGAACCTTTTGGAATTAAGAAGCAACAAAAAAAATTTCGACGAGACATAATGCTGCCAAATTGAGTTGCCAACAACCAGGCGGACTACAATAACAAAATCACACAAAAATCTTATAGTCAGTTAATATTTTTTCTTTTTCACCATTTTTTATTTTTTTTTTTTTTTTGACTACAATATTTAAAAAAAATATTAACAGACTTGACAGCAGCAACGACAACAAATATCACCCACACTTTCCGTTTATTTTTTTTTTAACGATTTTTGCTGTTCAGGTTTCATTGTCTTGATGTTAAAACAAATTCAAATATAGAATCGTTGATGTCTGTACGTACGTACGTCTTTTGTACGTTCATACTACGTAATACAAATAACGAAAGCAGCAACAAAAACAACAACAGCCACGATGCTATTATGTATATTTAAAACGTAGTTATTTTAATAAAAATATGTACGTACATTTGAACAAACGCAGTATTCAAGATTGTTACTCTGTCAACAAAATGTCGTAAAGTAGACATTATTTATTTGTTGCTGTTATTGTTGTTTAATATGAAAAAAAAACAGTTTATGAGATGTTTGTATATTAAAAAAAAGTATGATTATATATTTGTCTATATGATTAACTTTTTTTTTTTTTATTTTATATACGAAATTTTAGCTTCTAATTCGCCACAAAACGATATTTGTATGTTTTGTCGCAAATTTTGGACTGTCAAACAGAAATGCCGCCAACAAATAATTTTTTTTTTTAATTTTAAAATAAAAATTGTATAAGAAGTATAATAAATTAAAAAAAAAATTAATCTGGTTATTAAAGATACACATGTGAAATATTTGTCAATTGAAAACAATTGTAGTGTTTTCAATTAGCGAGAACAAAAAATTGCAAAATATACTACAGTTTTCATCGCTTGTATGCACACTGGTTAGTTATAAGCATTTAAAAGCTGCAGAAGACGTGCAAAAATTGAAGCACAAGCAAACCATAAATAAATCCAAAATAAATGGAAATTTCGATCGATATCGAATGCCGTAATTTGCCCCCATTATTTTTTGCAGGCGGTTTTACAGAGAAAATTTGTTTTAAAAACCTTTTATAAATCAAAAAAATGTCCGTCTGTTGAAAACACGCTCAATTTCGAAAAACTCAAAATAAATTAGCAAACTTGATGTCCAGTTGTTTGTAGCAATCCTAAGCAGAATCAAAATGTGGAACCACCACCTTGAAAAATTGATAATTTGGTTACAAGAACAGACATAAATGGTGGAAGAATGCACGGAATGACATACAATTTTGCAAAAATTCATTTTAATCGACTGGAAATCACGCTGTAAAATTTTGTGAAGATCCGTCCATAATTTACCATAGGCCCATATAAACCCTCCTAACGGAAAACAATTTAGTACGCCCAAAACCATAACAAAAAATGCTATTAGAATAAAATTAAATACTTCACAGTTTTATAATACTAGAAATCGCACTTATAAATTTCCTGATTATCGGTCCATAATTTACTAAAACCTTCTCTGGTAAATCAATTAAATACGCCTAAAACCAAAATTTCACCGCTGGTATGATTTGCTCATAACTTACCATGGCTCCAATATAAATTCCCCTCCTGAAAATCATTTAAGTTCGGCTTAAACTATTACGAATCATGATATTTTACTCAAGCTAGTTAAATATCACTCCTGAAATATTGGAGCTGTTCGGTTTATTAATGTAACACAGTCCTACACGAAAAAAATAACCATACACGGACAAAAAATAGCCATTAAATCGTTCGGAATTTTGATAATTTGGATAAAATTATTATTTGAATTATTTGAGTAATTCGAATAATTTTAAACCCTAATTCAAATAATCGGACCATTTTAAAATTCAAAAATCGATTTATTCCTTACTCGAAACTAAAACCAAAAGTCGAATAATTGGACACTCAACTACCTACACATTCATGCGCGATTAAAAAAGCATGACTTTCATAATACACAGAAAAAATTCTCGCCATTTTTTTTTTGCAATTTAGCCATTTACTTAAAATTAATTCAGGTTTAATTAAAAATGTAATGAAGTGAATTAAATCTTTACTCATATGCAGAAAATGTTGTTAATATCAAGTAATATTTAATTGATTCTATTAATTGCTTCCATTACTACTGAATATTTAATTAATTTTTAATTACTACTAAAACTTTTTTAACTGAAATCGATTTTTATTTTTTTCAAAATTTTGTTCTAAGCTGTAAAATTTGATGTAGCTTACGATGTTAATACGAAAAAAAGTCACTAAAAACATTGAAATATAAAAAGTCCATTTGATCAAATTCACGAACTAATTGGAAAATAGGTTTAATCTTTTTAATCAATAGGAATTACACATTAACTCAGTAGTCAACTTGGGTGGTTTATGTTGTTATTATATTAAGACCTTTAATTCAGGGTTATAACAGGTTTTTAAAATTAAAAATTCATACAAATTTTTCTTTTTTCCATTCCTGACTTTATTTTGTAAATGTGAATATTAAATTTGCCTTTTACTTACATACATTCATAAAGTAGGTTAGTTTTTAAGTTAAAAAAATATTTAATAAAATATCACCAATTTGTAATTAAATATTTAAAACAAATCAATAAAAACAATAATAAAAAACAGCTACGAAAACAAATTCATATGAATACAAATGTTAATAAAGAAGAACAAAACTATTCTTTATTAAACTATTTAGTTATTTATAACACTTTGGTGATGGTAGCTCTGGTAAATCCTTGTTTTATTGTTAAAAAAAACTTAGGTTTTTCAATATTTTTTTCTATATTGATAAAAAAAATTAGATTTCCTCTAGCTGTTTATGTATATAAAATGTAAAGAAAAAAGAGAAAAAATAATATAACTAAATATATTTTGTTTGGCAAAACAAAAACAAAAAAAAAGAAGTTCATCTCTATTTGCAAATGTTGTATTTTATTTATTTGTTTAACTACTTTGGGTTGTATGTTCACAAGTGCGAGTGCAATAAAACTTTCTATATGACCTAAATTGTTATTATATATAAATATTTTATAAATAAAAAAAAAATTCTGTTTTTCTGGTTCAAATACATAAATGAATTTCCAATATGTTTACATATATAAACTTTTCTAAATGGATTCATAAATACCCTGCAGGAAACCTGGGAGCAAGTGGCACCAAGTCGCCACTTTTGCCAATAGTTTTGGTGACACTGTCAACTAGAAGTCTGCAGAATTCCCTTTGAACTAACATTCAAATCATTGAACAATTTTCAAACTCTCTACTGCAGTGTCGCTGTCAAAAGCAAATACTGCAGAGAAGTGTAGACGGCGAATTTACGTAAGTGTTAAAGCGTGAAGAAGCAAAAAAACAAAATACTTGAAATTATAAAATGAATGAAAAATACATGCAGTTAAAAGAGTGGTAACAAAAATACATACATTCTTTATTTTTGCGACATGAGTTTGGGATATGTACATATCGCACACTAAATCATAAACAGGTACAACTCAAAGTTTAAAAATACTTAGGAGGGACAGAAAACTGGCTTCAAAATCATGGTTGCAATTTTTTAATCCAATTGAGTTCCACAAATGTTAAAGAAGACGGTGACTCAAACGAACTACTCGTGTTCGCTAAAAATTTGATAAGGGAATTGGCTTATAAAATAAAAGATTTTGATAAATTTTGAGTTGGGCTTGTTTACGATTTAGTGTGCGATATATACAAAATATTTTGTATGTTTCTCTATTTTCTGATTATATGGCAGCAACAATTCTCTGTTTTGACATGCCATACAAAATACAATAAATTCTTTGTATGCGTGCGCTACATACAACAGACAAGTAAACAGCACAAATTCTCGCCGACTGATCGATATAATTTTCAAATACTGGAAGGTTTTGAAAGAAACAAGTACTGTATGGAGTGTATTTTTGTTTATTTTATTCTACCCTTTCAACAATATTTTAATCGTACGACGAGCAGGGTTTCATGGAATTTGTCATTTGTGCTGGGAAACTGTCGATATTACTATCAATAGGCTTAAAATATCGATATGAAAAATATTAATATCGATAATATTATTTAAAATACAGCTATTAAAACATGTAACTGCAGCTTAAATCACAGTTTTTCGCCGAAAATGTAATGTATACAAAAAAGAAAAATTACGGGTGGTACTGTTTACTTCTTTGTACTGGTACCGGCCCTTTTGTCAAAATTTGTATATATTTACATAGGAACTGAAATGTCAAATGGTTTTGTAATGTTGTAAAAAAATGCAATTGCAATTGCAACCATTAGGCAATACAATGAACGACCATTAGAGGAAAAGTCCTCTAGACTGATTACACCTTTTGCGCGGAGAACAGTGATGCCAGGAGAAATTTATGAAAAATCCCAACGTGTCTACATAAAAATTTATTGTTTTTATCAACAGGCAAATAAATTCTTATTTCGTTAACATTTTGTAAAGTTTATATTTAAAAAATTCTTAATATTTATAATGCAAGAATTGATTTACAACAAGAAAAAACCAATATAAAATTTACATGCTAAACACTAGGGTGGGTCGAAAAAAAAAGTTGTGCCAGTCACCCCCTCGGATGAAAGATAAGTCAATGAATACAGCACTTTTGGTTTTTTATATGTAGCGCTTCCAGTTAAAGTCCGAACTTATGATATCGCATATCGTTGTTCATGGCTTGATAGTGGCTTCATTTTTACCCTTGGTGACTTTTCAAAGCGACCTCAAATTCTGGTCGGCGCTACATATAACCAAAAGTGCTGTATTTAGGGGCGTAGAAAAAAGAATGTTTTCCTGTTTTAGAAACTTCAGGTTCATATCTTTCCTTCAAGGGGGTGACTGGCACAACTTTTTTATTTATGTATGTAGTTCGACCCGGTCTACTATACACTCATACAAAAATTTAATTTAAAAAATAACACTGTGACAAATTATAATTTTTAATTTCGGATTGAAACGCCACTATATGTATATCCTTTAATTTATAGACAAATCTAAGTCAATCTGCGTGCTTGCTTTTTTATTTCCGCACCTTTTATCCTTTTTTATGGACGTACAATTTTTCAAGAATACTTATTTTCAATATTTTTTTTTAATATACATAATTATTTAAAATTTTAAGCAAACTCGGTGCCAAATAGAAGGGAAGAATCTGTAGAATTTTAAAAAAATATTTACTTCTGTTCCTCTGAACAAAAATATTAAAAAATGTCCTTTGTAAAAAAAAAAGATTTTATTATTCGTGCTTAATTTCCCAATGTTTATTTTTGATAAAAACACTGAAATTTATTGTTGATGGGATAAGCTATTCCTATGCGCATTTCCCGTTTAACAGTTTTATTTGGTTTAATATCTTTAGTTTGGCCTAAGCAACCAGTGAAATGCGCATAGGAATAGCTTATCCCATCAACAATAAATTGCAGTGTTTTTATCAAATAATAAAAATTGGGAATTAAGCACGAATAACAAAATCGTTTAAATAATACGAATATTTACATTTGTTTACACAAATATTGAAAATGAGACAATATTTTGATAAGTCCCGTCTTTTTCCCCCTACGCATGAAATTTTCCGAAAAAATCCCTTCAAAAAGGAAAAATGGGGAATCAAAACATATTTAGAACATAGTGCCTTCTACCAGGGCTCCCAGGTACTTGTTTTCGTTCTCCCCAAATTTAAAAATAAAATTCCCCAAATATCCCCCGATAAAAGAAAGAATCCCCAATTAAGCCCCTGTAAAAAAATACATAATTTTTAACGGATAATTTAAATATTTATTTGAGTTTTACTTGTACCATGTTCTACAAGAGATCATTTTCATCGAAAGGAAATATGTAGTTGCTTTTTAACGGCCTAATTTATAAAAAATAAAATAGGTTAATAAAGAGTTTAATAATCGGATTTTCATACAAAATCTGTTTCATAAACCCTTTATTAACATGTTTTATTTTTTATAAATAAGGCAGTAAATATATAACTGACTTTCCTATAATGAATTTGCATGGGACCACAAAATCACTTAATTTTTAAGAAAGTTTATTGTACAAAATTTATTTTATTTCCACTTTTATTAAAATATAATGAGGCTGTACTAGTTTGGATGACATTCCCACGTGCTGTAGTTATCCCTTTGAGAATTGCTTTATTTGTTTCTCTACAAATACAGGTTTGAAGGCTCTTGCGGTTAGTGGTTAATTGCTTGCATTTTAAGAATTAAGGTTGCTTTAGTCGACCGTAAATGTTATGCAATGCAATGTAACGTACTGTATTTTCTGTAATGCGTAATTATAATTTGACAATTTTTAGTCTTTTGAATAAAAAATATTTATTTTTTAAAAATATAATGGTATGTTTATTTCGAATTATTTATAATCTGGACTAAAAAATTTTACGACATTTAAAAAATGTTCCAAACACTTAAATAAGTGATAGTTTTGCCTTGTAAACACTATTTGACATTTCAAACGACTTTTCTTTACCCAATCGTCACCAAACTTCATATTAAATGTTTTTATATACAAAGGGACCAATGAGCCCATTCATTGGCTTTAGAGTTTAATTTTTTTGAACACCTCTTATACAAATGAAGTTGTCCAGAAAAATGCAAATTTTGGACTTTTTGTACATAATCGAATTATTGACAGATTAACTTCAAACTTATCAGATATTTTTTTTTTAA
This sequence comes from Pollenia labialis, assembly GCA_949318255.1. Taxonomy (NCBI): domain Eukaryota; kingdom Metazoa; phylum Arthropoda; class Insecta; order Diptera; family Polleniidae; genus Pollenia; species Pollenia labialis. The sequence goes on along the minus strand of OX439140.1, from coordinate 152,232,269 downwards.
TAAAAACGAAACTTTTTTTTGCCCGGTGATCATTGATATCAAGTGATGTTGCAAAAATAGCCACTTTAATGTGAATGTGACACAAACTATGTGTACATTAAACTTAGTTGTCTTTTATAGAAATATTAAGCTCATATTTTTTATTTCCCAAAAAAATCCTAAGTTTTTAATATCCCCAATGCAAACCTCAAACCCCAAATAAAATTTTCTGTCCCTTTTAGCAACAAGAAAACCCCTAATTTGGGGTCAAAACCCCTAAACTGGCAGCCCTGCCTGCTACTTTGGTTCTTTCAGAAAGGTGCTTTTCAGCTACCGATGAATTATTAAATAACAGGAGAAACAGTGTAAACAAAAATAGGTGGACATGCTTGTACTTTTAGTAAAAAAAAAATCAATTTTGTCCTACTCAAGTACTAACATTCAGTTGATAGTAATGTGGATGGTATCGATAGTGAAATCTGAACTATCGACAAATATCGATTGTACCCCAGCACTAGTAGTACGCAAACCTTTGATACACAGGCCTTTACTATCAGCGATGAATTTACACTTTTGTCGGTATTTAAGAAAAAAATTTTTTTTTGCCTGTTTGAATTATTTTCTTTTAATAATTGTGGCGTATTTTTATAAATAAAACATCTACGTATTCTGATTTCATTAATTGCCTTATCGAGTTAAGTTATTAATGCAAAAATCTAGTACAAAATTTCAAAAATGTACAGTAGAACTATCAAATGGTATTCTCTTTTGCCCATTTTTCCAAAGTGTGGCCAACAAGAACTACCTAGCAGAGCTGTAAAAGTTTGCAATCGATTTAATTGCACATTAAATCTCATAAATGATTTCTAATTTGTTAATTGCTTTTAAAATCGGAAAAATTATTCTTTGATTTTAATTTGAAATCATAAAATCAATACGATAAGAACGATTGATTAAATTTTTTGAAACCACTTACTTGTTCTCCTAATTTTTAATTGACAGCAATGTCTGTTTTTGGTTACAAAGTTTTGTAAAATTAGATTCCAAGTGTATATTATTTCGTTGGACTTTCACTTAAGTTTTAATATTAATTCAATTAATGATTTCAATAAAATTCAATGATTAAAAAAAAAGAGTTTTAAAATCTGGGGGGTACCACGTATTTCGATTTGAACATTCGATTCGAAAAATTTATACAATTTGTACTTCGCCACCGTTGTTGAAAATTTTTCAATTTTGTTAAATTTTGGCCGCCGTCAACGATATGTGTGAATGGCATTCTGCAATTTCACATCGGCTTCGAGGGGAATATTATGGCATTTATATCGTAACGACGTAACCTCTTTTGATAGTTTACGACATGAGTTACAAACACACTTTTTCTCCCTTTTCGAGAAAAGATGGAATATTTTGTTTCACGTCTTTTCGATGCGAGAAGTTCTCACCAAAATTACAGAACATTGTTACGGGGGTATATTTGGTCAGTAGTACGGGCAATTCAGTACATTTTCACTATTGTCATTTCCTACAGGGTACATATGTATATGTGTATGGATATGTTTGTATGTATGTAAAAATGTATATTTTGTTTGTATGTAATCAATAGGGAAATAAATAAATCGAATTTATAGTAGTCAAATGATCAATTAGGCACGTTGCTGATTTCTGGGGCATTTTAAGTTCTCAAAAAAAAATTTAATAAACATTTCATAAATTTATTGAAATTTTGTTTTGACAAACTGTTTTATTTTTATGGAAGTTACTGTTCTGTTTTGACAAATTCAGTAGCCATTAGGATCCCTAACGTATATTCTATTGTTCTACGGTCATTTTGTTATCAATTATTTTATTTGCATCATTTAAATGATGATACTTATTTACGTATTTAGCAAAAAAGCTGTAACTTGAACCAGCTTATTGTGAAATACATAATTGGGGGATTCACAAGGTGTGCTATCCATTCATATCTTCATAATGTCCTAAATAATATTTTACAATTGTTTAAAATAAATGTTGTTGTATTTTAAACAAAATAAAAATGTTAATGCTGTGTTTATTGATTCGTCATAACTGTACAGTAGAAATCTTTATTACAAGCGGTCCTATATATTTCTTGCAATTATTTTAGGACATATGACCTTACAACTTTATGACTACCTTGTGAATCCCCCAAATATGTTTTAGAGAAATTCATTATAAACACATTGTACACTTAAAGAAAAAAATTGGCAAGTTTGTACTATTTTTATAAAAAATTTTCAATAACTTTAATCATCACTTTAAATGAAATGTCCTTATTTTTTGTTCTATAAATTGTAAAATTTTGCTGTCAATTTTTTTCAGTGTATGTTATTTTGTGTTTAGTTTTGTTAATACATAAATAAATACTTAATTTAAATAACTGCATTTTTATACATTTTCAAACAAAATTTGATTGCATTGATTTTATGTGTAAATTTCCAGCAGCCATTTAAATACATTTTTTGCAAAAGTCTTTAAAATTTATAAAAAAAAATAACACATTAATATTCAAAATAAAAAACAATTTCTACTAAATGACACAACATTTTCATACCAGTGGCTTTTAATGTGAAAAATATAAAGTTTTTGCTTAATGGAATTGTTCAACGCAAATGAAAAGGATTTCGAAAATTCTGAATTTGTAAATTCTTTTTTTAAAGGTCAAAGCACAATTCTTTGAAGTTTGGCAAAAAGGTCTTAAGTCAAATCCAGTACTTTTTCGTGATGTTAAACTGAATATTATTGTTTGGCTTATTTAATTAACTTTTTTTTAATAAAAAGCAAGTGATAACGATTTGAAGCAGTTGTGCTAGATTTAAGTCTTTGTCGCCAACCGAAAGAGGAAACAAAAATTGAGTTACACCCAATCGAAAACTTAAAATGTATATTTTGACTTAATTCCGTTTTTCCAAACTTCAATAAATTAATGTTATTTTTTTTGTTGTTTAAATCAATTAATATCTCCGTTTTGACATGTTCGGTTATTCAAAATTTACAATACAATGACACTGTACAACAAATATGAACTTTTTTATGTGGTCTGAAATTTTATTGAAAATTTTTTACTAATTTGAGGTCGCTGATTTAAAATCTACCGTGAACCGTTTTCAAGTTATTCCAATATATGTAGTGAGAGTGCCCTAATTTTGGACATAACGGTACATCTCGAAAAGTAGAGCTGAAGAGAAGAGGTTTTAAATCAGCGACTTCAAATTACTAAAAATTTGCAATCAAATTGCAGACCGCAAAATGACTGTGCAGTGTGCAGATGGAAAAAAATTTCACATGGTTCTCAGGATTCCGGTAAACACATCATCTTGGAATCCTGGCCAGGTGTGATTCTCGACTTTATGACGGATTGTAAAATTTGTATTTTGGATTTTTCAAAATATGTCCAAGGTAGACTGTTTTTCGTATATTTTTGTGTAGTCGTTATGAGCTCTCTATATCGATGCATTCTTCTCAGCACCTCGTTATTTGATACGAAATTGGTCCATGGTATTTTTAAAATACGTCGATAAGACCACGTTTCGAAGAATTCTAGGTTCATGGCAAAATATTACTGGTATCAGTTTTTATCTTATAAGGATTTTTCAAATGAAGAATGCTTTTTATAATGACATACCATCAAATCATTATTGGATATGCTAAAACATCGTAATAGAGAAAATTGCAACGAAGGTTTACGTGTCCTCTGAAAATATAGTCTTCTGAAAATATATTGTCACCACTGCTTCTAGCGTATGTTTATATGAATTTTATCGAAAATGAAAACAACTGTTTTGTGCCGCATATGACAGTTTACTAAATTTATTTTTCAAAAATAGCTTTTTTGTGCTGCAGACGTGTACTTAGTGTTGTGTATTGATTTTATTTTGCTTTTACTACTTTTTTTCTTACGGCAATGAAGCGAAGCAAGACTAAAAATTATTTTTTGTTGCCATTTTATTTTGCTTTCGCTTCAACTACTTGTTTTTCTTACGGCAGTGAAGCAAAGTAAGACGGAAATTTATTTTGTTTGCTTTTAAATGAGAAATTCGCTAAAGAGTGGTGTGTAGAGCAAAACAATTCTTAATTAATTGAACATAATTGATATGGAGCAAAAGTAATGCTAAAATCCGAAACCATAAGCAATTTCGTGAAACAGATTTTAGATTCAGAAAAAACTAAATTTTTTTTAAATGGTGGTAGGTGAAACCAATAATGATCTGACGATACATATATTGAAAAAGACACGATGCTTTTGACACATTTTGTACAAAGCGGGATTTTCTTACATGAGATTTTTTATAATCGTTATCAACTGAATTATTTGATTTCAGCATTTTTTTAATATGACATCAAAAAGTCTTTCCTTTTAAACTGACAGTTTTAAGCCAATTTTCGGTGTCTGTGATAAAAATTGACCAATAACTTGAAAAATCGCGCATCATTTGTGGGAACAGTATTTAAAAGAAGCAATGTCTGGAGAATGCAAACAGTTGAATTTTTGAAAATTTTTTTTTTAGAATTAAAGAAATCGTTCTATAACTCTGGAATAACATGAAACCCTTTCGCTTAAATGTGTTTAACATTTAAAGCTTAACAATTTAGAGAGCGCAATCCCTATAGTCGTTTGGTTTCCATCTTGATTTATTGTGGTTTCTGTAATCTTTTAGGTTTAAGATGTGTCTGGCAACACCGCATGGACGGCTAAATACTGTTGAGTTTCAGTGACTTGTTTCCAAAGACGCATCGATGTTATTAAGTACTCTGGATTCCCAGTACTATAAGCCTTCTCACCTTAGCTGCCATCAGACGGATTACTGATTGACATTTCTAGGGAACACTTGGTCTAAGACCGAAAGTTGTGAGATGCTTGGGAATTTCGGACAGAGGAATCGCTTTTTGCTACCCCCAATTTAGGGTATTCAAACGATTTCCAGTTGTTCGATTAAACGAATAATTTTGGGCGATTTACTGTTCGAATAATTTTAAATTGCTTATTTTCGATTTACGAATAATTCGAATAATTTTTGTCGATAAATCGAAAATTTGTTTTTTCACAGTATTAGTTTTATTCTTTCATGTAAAAAACAAGCCGGTACATATTAAATACCCTTTTATTGTGTCTTAACTCAAGAAAATTTCCTTCAAGTAACAATCTAGTAAAATATGGTACAAAGACTGAAACCAAAGGGTTACGGGCCAAATACACTTGTCAAATGCTTGTCCAGCCGGCGAATTCAACGTGTACGTGTGCTGGACGTTATATTCGCCGTCATATCTAAATTTTTTGATTTTCCATCAAGCGTTGTCGGTGTCACACATACAAACACATTTTCACTAATACTACCACAATGCTTGATGAGTATTTTGATCAATGTGTTTGGGCCTTTAGGGAATAATTTGTTTTTAAGATTGTTTAGTACAGACTTTCACCACAATGATTCAGATAAAGAAAATGTTTTTTTTTGAGACGAATGAAAACATCCTTCTATCAGACCTTAAAAAGACTATTAAAATTATTAAAGTTGTTAAAAATCAAAAACAGATTTAAGTGGTATAATGGAAGACTACCAATAAGCAATAAGAAATATTGTTTTGTTATTCTGCTGACGTTATTGCCAAATTGCTGAGATATTTTTCTTTGGTGAAGACCTGGGGTGAATTTTAACCTCTTAACATAACTTTGCCCATCATCAAAATTCATAGAATTGTTTTTATTAAAAGGAACTGTTATTAAATTGTTGAATATTTTGTTTTCAAATTAGCAATTATTGAATTTTTTTTGGGCATACTCTTAACAATTTTCCGGGTATATTTTCAAGTTTTTACTGCATAATTAAAACGCATTTTAGAGCATATTCCTGGTTTCATTGATGATGACCCTCCCATCTGAACTTCTCTTTCTAAATTTTTTTAAGTTTTGTTTAAAAAGTTCCATCGTTACAAAACATTTGGTTTCTAAATATCACATATGGAAAGATATTAAGTTAAGTTTATGGAAATACACATCTTTGACCTTAAGTGTTTTACACACACACACACATATAAATATTTTATACGAAAGCCTGAAATAACGGCCTTAAAATAAAAACTCAAAAAAAAATTTTAAAAATATTAAAAAATTTTGCTTATAAATTTAAATGTTAACATTGTAATATTTTTTATTTTTTCGAATTTATTCTATGAGCTAAATTTCCGTTATGTATTTTATAAAGTTTTTTTGTAATAGTCGGAATAGGACTATAGCAATGAAGTATATTGTATGTACAGACAAATTTAAATACATTCAATTTATAAAGTATCACTATCCAGAGTGACACAAAGAATGCTGACGAAGGCCGTAGCGGGCCAGAAAATGCATTACGTTCTGCTGGTGTATAATAATTGTAAATTTTTCTGTACATACAATAAACTTCATTGCTATCCAAAGGATAGCTAAGGTAAAATGTAACAAGAATATACAATATTTTAGTCTGGTAGTTTATAATGCCATTCCTAAAAATTAAAGGAATAGGACTATTACAAAAAAGCTTTATAAAATACATAACGAAATTTAGCTCATAGAATAAATTCGAAAAAATAAAAAATGTTGAATGTAATAAAGTAACCTATGAAAGGAAATAATTCCCAGTTTCTATTTCTTAACATTTGAACACATTTATAAATTTTAACAAAACATTTAAATACATTTCTTTACTTTATTTTTTTTTTAAATCCGCCATTTTAATCCCTGGTGTATATTTATTTCAATACATTACAAAATGACGTTAAAAGATTTCACTTAAAGTGACGCATAAATAACAACAACCATCAGAAATGTTTTCATAATCTTGATTATTAATCAATAAATATGTGAAAAAGGACTTTTTAAACTCTATGTTAAATATGTGTGTGTGTGTATGTGGCTGAGTGTAAGAGTGTGTGTGTTTGTACCCTGCAAAAATATAGGACTAGTCCAAGCACGCGTGTAAAATGTAGCCCACAAGGGACTAGGACTAGTCCAAAAGTAACCCAAACGTATGGAAAAAACATGGTCTATTTAACATTACGATTTCCTAGGGCAGGACCTTTTTACAAAGGAGTAGTCTTAAAACTATTCCATTGTATACACAAGAGGATTAGTTTTAACTTCGTCAAAAAACGAAAACATGTCGTTAACAACGAAGACATATCGTCTCACTACAAACTATTTTTAACAATGACATGGTCCATGCTTGCATAACATCGGACCAGTCCATGGAGCAGTCCATTTATTCAAAATGAATCAGGTGGTCCAATAATATTTGCAGGGTACCTTGCGTGGTTGGGCTAGTGCTATTATTTGCAGGGTATTAACGCGGGTGGTTAATGCGTTCGTTTGTTGGTTGGGTAAAAGTGAAAATATGTCAGTGTGACCATAAAAAACACTTACATATACGACAATTTTACATTAAAAAATTATACACAAACAACGTCATACTTTATCATGCATTAAAAAATATTTATGTTTTACTCTCATAAAATTTATGTAGAAAAAAAATAAATAACAACATGCAGAGAGTTTCGAAAAAAAAAATGATAAATAAAACCACTTAAACATATGTGGTGTTTATATTGAACATAAATTGAAAAGGATAATAAAATGTTTTAATAACCAATACATTTATACATTCATTTACACACTTTCAACAGCCCCTCAGGAAAAGAAGGGGGACTCCATTGATTTCACTTCATATAAAAAATGTGTATATATAAATGTGCATTTTTTTTATAAATTATGTAAAGGACTCTATTCCATTTTTTTAATTTGCTTTACACGTGAACACTTAAATGGAATTTAATGGGAAATTGTAAAATTGTTTATTTCATATTTTAATGGTGGAGAAAATGTGTATGTGATTTTTGTTTTGGATTTTTGATTTAAAAGTTTTAGGAAAAACCAATATGAAAGAATTTATATCGACGATTTTTGGGTAAGACAAGCGAAGCCTCTTAAGAGATACATATTCGGGCACTATTCCATACATTCTATTCGTTGGACAGCATTAGTGGTATAAATACATACAATCACTATATTTAAGCCATTCAATATATTTTCGTTATGACTGCTTCTGTTAGGAGGTTGAGAAGAAAATTTCTAATACCTCATGCTTTTCTGGGGTTTAAATCTACCAAAACTTCAATAATTTTCAGCTGTCCAGATTTCTCCACCGGTTGTTTGTGGGGATAATCGTAAGGATAGTTCAGCTTTGATTATACTTCATTAAGGGAAATCAGCTGCATTCAATGCCAGAAATTCGGCAAAAATCCAAAATTTACAGATCTCAAGAGATTTTCACGATCGGGGCTGACCAGAGATCTTATCTGGTATCAAGGAAGATAGTAGTACACTTATGAAAAGTGTTTTCGTTTCTGACCCCATGACCCTTTTCGCAATTGTGATGTCACTTGGCCAATTTTGGTATCAAGAAGTGCTGTGAAACTATCGATAGATATTTTAAGGCTATCGATAATATCGATAGGAAAACTATCAATATCGATATTATTATTATTTAAAATACAATAAAAGACATGTAACAACAGCTATACACACACAGATCTTTGCCCCAAGATTTTACTTGAAATAATTAATTTGCGCTGAATTACAGCAATGAATACAAACAACAGGAATGGATTGCTTAGCAGTAATTTTCTTACTGCAACTTAAAGGCCTTTGTGTCGAAATTTGTATATGGTTACATAGGGACTGAAGTGCCAAATATTTTTGTAACGTTTAAAAAAAATGTAAATGCAATTGCGTGCATATGACAAAAAAATAAACGACCATAAGCGGATAAGTCCTCTAGATTCATTACCTTTTCGGTTGAGAATCAAAACTAATTTAGAAAATGATCTTAAGTTGCAAATTAAATAACATATAGTCCCACGTTGGTTCCATCAGAAAGGTGCTAATCAGCAGCATAATTTTTCAAAAACTGTCATCTAAAAAAACTTTGCGTACATAAATACGTCTCATACGTTCAATAAAGTGATAAAAACAACGAACTGTAGCTTGATAAAAAAAAAACTATTTCAAGGCGAATTCAACTACAGGTGGTGTCGGAACTACAACAATCCATCAAACAACATAGGGTTTTTTGCATTGCATTGTTAGTGTCATTAGAGCGAAATGTTAACCATTATTAACAAAATACTAACAAATCAAAACAAATAAGCTCAATCTGTCATAATCAGATGCTGTTTCGGCACCACCTGTCGGTAATTCGCCTTATACTAGTTGAGGTTTTCCTGCACAAGTACAAACATTCACTCGATAGTAATATCGATAGTATCGAAAGTAAAATCTGAACTAGTAGAAAATATCGATAGTATCCCAGCACTAGTATCAGGTGAAATAATGTCATCAATGGGATGACACATCGGCATCACAGAAGAGACGAATCGGAGTCAGTTTAATAAAAAATATCATAAGTGCGATTACGTAGCTACATCGGAGACAAAGTGTCATTAAATTGAGTCACTGGCTTTGACTTAAGTCAAAGTGAGCGATTATTATTATTATTCCTTCCTGCGATGTTATTAAGTTATGACATTTTTTATTAAACTGACTTCGAGTCGTCATTTTTGTGATGCCGATGTGTCATCCCATTTCTGACATAATTTCAATATTAGACCCTGATGATAATTTGACGAAGTGATGTTAAGGCTGGCATCGAAATGATGAAAAGTGTGATGTGGTCAAAATCAAAGACACTTGTCATAGTAATTATGTCAAAATGCATCAACGTTATGGCGCCATTTTTTATCAGTTTATAGATGAAAATATCTAAAAAAACATATTTCGCACGAAGACATGAACCTTAACCTCATAACATTATTTTATTCTGGCGGGTCCATGATTGTTCAGGGTCTCAAATGGGGTCAGCTCACGAAAATTTCTTTTTAAATACTGTGGTGGAGGGTGAGAAAGCTGTCTTACAAAAGACTTCAGAGTAAATTCTTTAACCGTCGCTCTAATTGTTGACTAACAAGCAAATCAAAAGATAAGCCCTAGATCATATGAACAGATTTAGGGAAAAGTTTAAAGTTGATTTTATTAAAGGTTAATTATCTCCAGTGTCTTTCTGCATATAAACAGTTGAGAACATAATTAAGCCCAGAAGATGTTTCCTAGCTCAAATCACAATTTTGACACATTTTTTTAATGAACAAGATTTCTTCAATCTGCAAATTATTTCAACCGTTAATTTTATTATGCAAATTTTTCAACTTTTCCATTATGTTACAATATTTAAAAAAATAAAAACTGTTTTCCCCTTTTCGTATTTTTGCCAACGATTTAATTATAAGAGAAAGAAAAAGAAACAAATATTTTTTTGTAAAAACAATTTTCAAGTATAATACGTATTATCCCCTTTTTATTAAAAAACAAAACTTAAAAACAGCAAAAAAACAAAAAAGGACGAAGAAATATTTAATATTTCCGCACGTGCAATGCAATATTTGTTATACAAACCCAACAATTCTGGGAAGTAGCAAATTCTATAAAAAAAGGAATTAAAAAAAAACTCATGCCAAAACGTATTACTCACACCAACACCTCCTCCACAAAAGCCATAACACCACCATTAGCTGGAAATGAACCAATATATTTTTGGGAGCACAAGCAAAAAAAAAAAAAAAGGAAAGAAGCAAATAAAAAATAGTACAGAAGTGAAGTTAAATTGCAACCATGGTTATTGAATGAATTGCATTTCATCCGGTTCAGGGTTTTTTTTTTTTTTTTTTTTTTTTGAGTGCTGTCATTTTTACCCTGCATTGATTTGAATCTCAACGAAATCAACCCCCAACCAAAAACCGATGAATAGTACAGAAATTGCAAAGTTCTTAGCATTTCGACAAGGGGAATTATAGAAATTAATCTACGATTGTAATAAAAATAAATAAAAAGGACTTTTATTAAAAACGAACTTGTTGATTTTTTTTATCTTTTTTTTTTGTCAAGAATCAAAAAATATGGAAGATTTTTATGAATCAATGGTGAATTTCGAAAAATATAATTTCATTCACAGATTTTTTTTCCATTAGATTTTGCATTAGAAAAGCTCCCTTCTTCAACCATGTAAACGTATGGAAAAAGTTAATTTAACCGTTTTATTTGTAAAATACTTTTATTTTAGGATTTCATCATCATTCTTTATGTTTCATATTCAAACAACCCTTTTCAACTTGCTGTTGTGCTGCCGTATTTATTGTGCTTAAAGACCCTAAAGGTCTCTTGACTTCAGGGTAAAATTCTTTACCTTTCTTTATTTACACATGTACATTTTTAACATGCCAACCAAACAACCACTGTTTAGCATGTAAAATCGCGGGAAACAACTGGGATCCCAGTAAAATAAGCATGACAATTTAAGGGAAAATCGTTTGTAGTATAGATTTTCAACATCAGCACAGCGCTAACAAAAACTCACACAGACACCCAGCCATACGTTTTTCCGCCAACTAATACGAAGGCAAAGTGAAAAATGTTGGGAAATATGTTGTATAGAAAATAAAATGGATGAAGAGTTTTGCTTTAAAATATACAGACATAAGGAGCACAAACTCCTGCACACTTCTACAATAAAACTTAGTAAAGGACAAAAAGTTTTTGTGTGTTTTTTTTTTTGACGTATGAAAAGAAATACTTAAAGGAGTTAAATCATTTTGAAAATAGATATTGTGTTGTAGAGTTTCCAAGGAAGTAAAGTAAAAAAATTATATTTCATCCAGTATTCAGTTGTATGAAACTTATGATATCGCACACTGCCACATAAACAGTCACAACTCCAGGTTTCTCAAAATCGTAACTTAATCATAAGTCAGTACCCATGTTCATCAACTTCTCGCATCGAAAAGATGTGCGACAAAATATTCCATCGTTTCTCGAAAGTGAGAAAAAGTGTGGCTGTAATTCATTTCGAAAACTATCAAAAGGTATTACGCCGTTACGTTATAAATGTCATAATATTCGATTAAGAGCTGTTGGGAAATTGCAGACGCTGGGAGCGCCATTCACATATATCGTTGGCGGCGACCAAAATATACTAAAATTGAAACATTTTCAGCGACGGCAGCAAAAATACAACCGTCGCGACACGTCGGCTATACCAAATAATTTAAAGTGTGACTTAAAAGTGTTCTGCTTATAAAATAGTGTTAAAAATATTTTAGATTTTTTTAAAGTGATAAAAGTACATAAAATATTTAAACAATGAAAAATCTTTTAAGCACAAAATATAATTATTATTATTCTTTGCAGTTTTGCATTTTTAATATGTCTTTTTGTGTTAAAATTTTTTCTTGCCCCGTTTCTAGTCGTGAGTTTATTTGACAGTTCAAAGCATGAAATTTTACAGACACACTTTGTTTGCTGGCAAAAAATGTTATAAGTGAGAAAAATAGTTAATTATTTCAATTTATGGTATTTTGGTTTCATTTCCCACCTATCAATCACGGGAGTAAAATAACATTGGCACTGTTCACAAATCAAATCTATAACGACCACGGAAATTTCGTTTGCGTAACTGTCTTCTTTCGAATTTGAGGAACTGAGGTTTGATTAAAAAATTGCAATCATGATTTGAAAATCATTTTTTTTTTTTGCCTTAGCTGAATATTTTGGAATTTTGGGTTGCGACTGTCTATGATTTAGAGTGCGATATCTTTTGAATCCATGTAAAAATGCAAAACTCTTACCTTGTCATCCGTTACGTTGCTATAAAAAAATCGGCAAAAACAAGTAGTGGCAAACACGAATGGAATTTATTTAAAAAAATTGCTTTAAATTAGTACTTTCCTTTTTCATTATTTGAATCATTTTATACAGATTCTATTTGCCTATAACTCAAATATCGTGTCTTCACACAAAAATCGCAACAAAAAAAAGTTTGGAAACCCCATTTTAACGGACAGACGGATATCATTTAATCAACTTCGCTACTCGTAAGGACCGAAAATACTTTATAGAGTCTTAGATCATTATTCTACAACTTTTCCAATTGTAATTCAGAAAGCGTCAGCTATAATTCGGAAAGTTTCAATTGTAATTGCGATTAGTCAGTTGTAAAACAGAAAGTGTAAAATGATTTATGAAGCATTTTCGATGTGCAAAATCACCGTTCATTGTCCAGCTATTGTGTTATTTTTCGTTATTTTAAAAGAACTGACATTCATTAAGAAGCCAGAACCATAAAATGGTTGATTCCGAACATAATTTGTTTAACACTTATGGTAACATGGTTGTTTTTCAACCAAAGCATGTTGCTCTTAGAAAGGAAGAAAATAATTTTGTTAATTTAAAAACAAATTTTTGTCACATTTAACCGTAACATGTTTAGAGGCAACCAAAATGTGATTGTGACTTCCTGATGAAGGACTTATTTAACAATAATATGGTTGTCGGTGACGATAATTTGGGTAAATTAAACATAATATTGTTACACGAAATAAGATTTATCTAAGAATTATTTTTAGTTTTAGTTATAAGTTATCTTGTATATTATAAATTATGTCGTATTAGTTCAAATTGTTATTTGCTTCACTGTTATGTAGACTTTAGATTTAATTGTAGAATTTCGATTTCGAACAGAATGTTCTGGAATCGATCAGACGGTTCTTGAATCTACTACGCTACAACTACTTACGTTTGTGAACTAAAAATACAGGCTGACCCGTAAAGTTTAGTTGAGTCTGTTTTAAGACAATAAATGGTTCAGTTCACTCAATTCAATATTGTGAACATTTTTATTAATTTAAATAAAGTTTGTTAAGTTGAATAAGTGTGTTTATTTCTTTTGATTCGCAGTTAAAAGACCTCAACGTTTAAAGCGGGAATAGACCGAAACGCGTTTATTTAAGGAAAAACGATACAATATGTTTACAATTAAAATTTTTTTTTTATTTGCGTATAGAGTTCAAAGAACAGCCAACAAAAATTAAGTTTGCTATTCAAAAATGTTCGTTTGAATAAACATTTTTACGTTAAAGAAGGGCAGCTAACACTCTTTCATGTTGTGGTCACCTTTATGAATTCGTCTTGAGTGAAAGTCGGAAAGAACCCGCCCAATTGTAGGGGAATGTAAGAAAAGATAAACTCACTGATTATTGTTGGTGTTTTGTTTTGGCTTTGATATTGCTACAAGCAAGACTTTGAGTGTTTATAATTCTTATTCGCTTTAGGGTTTTATTTGTATAATATTTTTGGCCTTTCTAAAATCTTTGGAAAAGGTTTCCTGATGAGCTGGCCTAAGCAACCAGTGAAATGCGCATAGAAGCTAGATTTCCCTCAACAATAAATTTCAGTGTATTTATCAAATATGAAAAACTGGGAATTTAGCACGTCATACGAAAATCGGAAAATAACTTTAATTCTATTAAAAAGTCTGTCAATAAAAAATAATCAAATACGGTATGTACACAGTAAATTTTCTTTAAAAAAATTTATGCATTCTTTATTAATTTTTAAAACATATTTTGAAGTTTTTTAAGCTTGTTTTATGCACATAGTTTCCAAATATAAATGCATTAAATCCACACCCTTCTGATGACATTCAGAAATAAACATTTTCGATGAACAAAAAAAAAAAATTTTAAACCAAAGCATTCAATATTTTCAAACAGAATCCAATTTTACAAAATCAAATCATCCCTTTACAGCCATCTTTTACATTGTAATATTTAGCCATAAGTAGACCTAAACTCATACCGTTGGAATTTCACAAGGGAATGTAAACCACCCACTCAAAGAGTAATTGACATCCTTTTTTTATTCATTTGTTTTATTTATTACATCCAGGATTCTTCTCTTGCTTTATTTCTGCAACTCTTTTTTATTATTGTCGTTTTTTGTTTATTTATTTTTTTTTTTTTTTTTGTATTCTGCTTTTAGCTTTCTTTTTGGTAAATTATTCTGTATACACCTACATTTAGTCGTGTTTAACTCCTGAGTATAAATTTTTTTTCTCTCTGACTTTTTCTGTAGCTGTTGTACTTTTATTCTTCTTGTGTCCTGTTTAAATTTCTGAATAAGTAGAATATTTGTGGTGGCACAATCGTTTTGGTATTGTTAAAATATGTACTATGCATGAAGTTAGTGGTAGTTGAATTGGACGATTAAAATACGAGTGCAAGTGGAAATGAAAATAAACAGAAACGACTACAACAAAATGAGTTCACATGAAAATCATGTTGGTGATACATGTACGAGTACATTTTTTTTAAATCATAAAAAGGCACAACCCTGTTTCACACTCAATACCAGTTTTTTACATACATACATACATACATAAATAGATTTATGTCTGTCTGACTGTCGTCGATTTGTTTGTTGAATGAGTGGTTGGATGGTTGGTTTGTTAGATGGCAAAATGTTGGGTATGGAAGTATTTTTACATTTAATGTTCAACATATTTGTTAAATACATTGATGTAATAGAATGATAGAAAGGGAGAAAAGGGGGGATATGAATATGAAAAGAATCACAAATGATTTTATGTTAATGTAGGAGCAGAGTTGCCAGGGTTATTTTATTTATATATATGAGCTGTACTCCAGATGTTAGCTTTTTTTTAGCATATCTAACACTGTACGGGTAGGATTTTGATACCCTCCACCACTGGTGTTGGCTATATAAAGTTTGTCATTCCGTGTGAAACTTGTTTAATATTCATCTAAAACCCCATAACGTTTATATATTGTTATTCCTTGATTAATTCTAAGTGGATTTAGCCGTGGATCCGTCCGTCTGTCCGTTCATTCTTTTGTTTAATTCAGTGCTCATTCTGCGGGTAGGATAATTATTAATCAAAATAATTAGACCGAATGTATTGAAGTCTAAGGGGAAAATACTTTCTGGAAAGGCGCTTAGGAACTGAAAACGCAACATAACGATGTAGGAACTGTGAGATAATTTCACCGGTTAACAAATTCAGCGCAAATCGCCTCCGATTTTTTAGGGCTGGAAGACTTATAAGTTTTATACGGTTCTCATACGGAGGTAAGTTTATATTCGGATTGCAATGCAGTGTGCAATGGCAGAATAACAGAAATTTCTTCTGCTCGGACCCCAGTTTTTTAGAATGTACATCAATTGACCGAGGCGTATTGCAGAATAGGTCTCACACGTGAAATATATAATTGCCTTTTGACATAGGGATCAAACTCCTTTCCACAAAGTTTGATAAAACTTAGGACACCTTTGACACCCAGATTAAGGAAAGTCTTCACTCTTTCAAGTAGATTCTTATTTAGTCTATAGCCATAGAGTACTGGACTTATTCTGAAGAATAACATATGTTTACAATTTCTCGAGTTTAGATCCATTAAATTTATATTACACCATAAGTTCAAACTATCTCGATCATCTCAGAGAAAGGAAGACAAAGTTGAGCTTTTGTAGCTAAAGAAAAGTTTTACATCATCTGCATACAATAATATTTTCGAGTATTTAATACACGACGATAAGTCATTAATGAATAAAAGCAATAATATTGGACCCAAGTGAATTTCTAGAGGGACTCCGGATGGAACAGGGAGGGGGAGGTGCTTTAAAACCATGTGAGATAAAGCCATGATGAGTTTACTGCTTAATTGAATGGGAGATAAAGCCATAATGACCTTATTGCCATATTTTTTTTTCGCAAATAAGAGATAAAGCCATATTTTTGCGAAGCTAGATTTCAATACTTTAGTGTTTAGTGTTCCCGGGAAAAGACATTCTTTTATTCTTGTGGCGAAGCCACCTGCCGCGTCCTACTGGAGGAGAAAATCTATAAGCACAAAATTTGCTTTATTAAAAATCCTGCTTGGAAATAAAGCAAAATCGATTTTTTTGTCTTATTTCTCATTTAAAAGTAAAATAAAGCAAATTTTGCCGTTTATTCACTTTATCAAATTCCAGAATAGTATGATGATGTCACTTAAATTGAAAATTTCAACAAATTAGCAGAAATCGAACGTCCTTTTGTAAATCCATGTTGGAATGTTGATAGCAAGGACTATAATTCATGTGATATAACATTACTCACGATTTTTTTTAAGAGCTTGGGAATAACACTCAATTTGGCAATACTTCTATAGCTAAAATATGGGATCTACATCCATATATATCCTATATAGAGCCTATTAGATTTAGCACACGCTGAGTTGAGATTTAAAGAGAATATGCACGCTGTAGCAGTTTTGAGAGACTCTGTCCATAGGCTAACTATAACTAAACGATAAAGAGACAAATTTGTTGTCGGATCTCGGTTTCTGCTCAACACTTCCCAGAAAAAAAATTCGTATCTAACAAGCCAGCTACAAATTTCGCCAAATTATCAAAACCGTTATCGTTTCTCCTCATTAACTTTTATATTACTTATATTCATTCAAGACCTAAGTCTAAGGGGCACTCGGAGTACCCCCATATCGTAGCAACCAAAAAATGGCTTATAAGGAGCTAAGCCATCAGCAAGGCAACGTAAAAGTATTGGCTTCAACCGAGATAATCACGAGCTGAGTAACATCTCGATTTGAAAGATAATTTATTTTGTTTTAGAAGAATAGAAGTTCGATGTCTTGAGAACAGGTATTATAAAATCCTAATTATATCTGGCATCACTATCTATCCGTTTAAAAGGGCTGAAGTACCTAAATAATTCCTTTAATCTGGCAACCGAATTTGTGGGTCAAAAGCTTAATTCGACGACAATACTAAAGAACTAACAATCATGCCATGATACTTCGCTGTCTAAATAAATGTTTAAGTGAGGATGTGTATGTGTGTTGAAATGATTCTATATTGTTAGTAAAATTATATTGGTGTTCATTTTACATCTATAAAAAATAAAACAAACCAAATAATATAAACCAACATTTTCATAATAAAGTTCATAGAACAAACACACACATACTGTTAAACTCGTACACACACAAATACATACACAAAGTAAAATATAACAAAAATTGGGAGTTCAGAAATTTAATAGTTATTTAAGAAAAAAGTTTTAACATTCCCAGTGAACATTGTTTGTCAACTTTTGTCCTCGAAGTCCACTTAGGGAAATCCAGTGACCCATTTCATATCATAAGTGGTGTAAAACAAGGGTGCCTCCTGCCCCAAATGTTTTTTATCAAACTTTTGATGAAAACCTATCCAAATCTGCCGGTGTATCCAGAGGTATGCAATGGAAAGTTAAAATACCAAACCACCAAAAATTATATGCAAAACCAAAAAAGTTAGCTCGCCTTAAGAGATTCCGCCACCGGCCTGCGATTGTTTCTCCAAAACAAAGCCAAACCAAAGTGTAGGAACGTAACAGGCAACACTATAAGAGTTTTAAAGCTTAACAAACTGTTAATCGAAAACTTTAAAACTTTTTCATATCTCGGAAGTGTTACAGCTTCCAACGGTGGCGCTATATTTGACGTAGAGACATTTTAAGAAATATGTGAAAATCCCACGCCAAATATATGAAAACTAAGATCAACATCTACAACGACTGTATTAAATATATTCTTCTATATGGATACGAAACTTAGCTCGTACACAAAGACGTCGAATGCATATTGCAATGTTTTACCAACAGATGCCTACTCAACATTTGAAAAATTTTGTTATGTAGTTATTATCCAACAACAACTTGACAAAAACCTAGAAAACCGAACAACAAAATATGCCATGAAAAACTGGAATGGATTACAGAACGCGCAGAAAATATAAAACAACCTCTAGAAATATTTTTTTAAAGAAACCGGAAATGATATCAAAGATCTGAAACGAATTGCAGTAGACCAAAACAAATACACTGATAGAAAAGGCGTCATAACGCTGATGTATTTTGACATCAGTACTATGACAAGTGTCTTCGTTTTTGACCCAATGGCACTTTTTATCATTGTGATGTCAACCTTAACATCACTTGGTCAAAGTGTCTTCAGGGTCAAAATGAAAATCTTTCATCAATGGGATGACACATTGGCCTCACAGAACTGACGAACATGTCCTCAGTGCGATGACGCAGTAACATCGGAGAAAGGACACATTAGCATCAATTTAATGACAGTTTGTAATTAAGTCAAAGTCATCGGAATTGACTTAAGTCAAAGTGCGAGAATATTGTTATTTACTTACCCTTTACAGATGCTCGTTTCACGTTTGTTGAATTACGACCTTTGTTTACAGCAGAACTCTCAATAATAAGACACCAGCACCCCGCGAAGCTGTACGATTGTCTGCAGGAAAGAAACCAGAGTCTCTGGCGGGAATCGAACCCGCAACCCCGGGGCTGATGGACTAGCTCGCTACTAGCTAGCCTACCGGGGCACTCACCTTTAACCCCATCTACTCTATTGCAGATGACAGCACCCCTTACCAATCTTATTTACTTGAAAATATACCAAGCGTATCGGATGTTGCTGCTATGACGAAAAACCTGAATGATACTCTTGAGATAATCTCGGAATAGGTTCGTGCAAATAGGGTTGAACCGCGCGATGAATCAAGGTGCCTTATTTAAAATTATGGGTGGTTTAACTATTGAGGAATCAGATTGTGTTAATGCTCCGGGCATGAAAATACAATGTGATGTCCAATGGACCAAACATAATTTTAAGGGCTGAAGTTGAATGTGAAACACATCTAAGCGTCAAGTTTTTTTCTGCATTTCATTTGACATTTCTCAATTACAGACTAATTCAATTTGAACCACTGAAAGATACACAA
This sequence comes from Pollenia labialis, assembly GCA_949318255.1. NCBI lineage: Eukaryota > Metazoa > Arthropoda > Insecta > Diptera > Polleniidae > Pollenia > Pollenia labialis. The sequence goes on along the minus strand of OX439140.1, from coordinate 152,212,555 downwards.
TTTTCCAACGCACTAAAGTTATTCAGGCTTATTATGAATGCAAAATGGATATCGTGCACTTCGTGATTTTTTCGGTCAATTTAATCGCCCAAATGTGCGTACAATCGGAAAAATCGTACAGAAATTCAGGCAAACCGGGATTCTAGGAGATGCACTAGGCTCGTACTGCAAAATATATTGGTGCTTTTCGTGATAGTGTGGCTGAAGAGCCGTCCACCTCAACTCGTCGTCGTGTCCAACAATTGCACCTGTCACGCTCGTCGTTTATGAACATTATGCATAAAGACTTGTATTTACACGCTTACAAGGTGAAATTGACTCAAGAACTAAAGCCTCTTGACCATTCAAAACATCATCAATGGTCAAAATGGTTGCAAGAATTGGCAACCGTGGAGGATCAATTTTCGAAGAAAATCATCTTCAGTGATGGGGCACATTTTTACCTTAGTGGATTCGTCATTAAGCAGAATTGCCGCATTTGGGCGAACGATAATCCAAGAGTGATTGTCGAAAAACCAATCCACCCACAAAGAGTGACTGTTTGGTGCGGTTTATGGGCTGGCGGCATCATCGGGCCGTATTTTTTCCAAAATGAGGCCGGTCAGGCAGTGACTGGGAATGGTGTTCGCTATCATGAGATGATAGCGAACTTTAAATGGTCCGAATTGGAAGATATCGGTGTGGTTTCAATAGGACGGTGCCATTTGCCACACAGCTAACGAAACTATGGCTCTTTTGCGCGACAAATTCAATGGACGTTTTATCTCATTTGGTGGCGATGTCAATTAGCAGCCAAGATCATGTGATTTGACACCGTTGGACTTCTTTTTTTGGGGTTATTGTTAAAAAAAATGTGTACGTCGATAAGCCAGCAACAAATAAAGAGCTAAAGGATGAGATAATTCGGCACATTAACGACATAGAACCTCAATTATGCCTCAGCGTCATCGAAAATTTGGACCATCGGATGGAGGTGTGCCGAGGACCTCGCGGCGGCCATTTGCCCGATATTTTGTTACATACATAATTAAACCATACCAATATTATCAAAATAAAAATAAATGACAATAATTTCCTAAATCATTTGTGTTTTATTCAAAAACAACAATTCAACCACCCTTTTTATTCAATGTGTAGAAAGACGCATTCTAGTGCCTCGGTTTTTTAAAACGTTGGATGAGAAACATCACTCCATTTGATCCCCTTACAAATTAAACCACCTACATTCGATCGAGAAAGGAGTACAATTCTCATGTGTGGGCCAGTGCTTCAGAGAATTTTTTTTGACCTTTTCGACCGCATGCAGGAGAAAGATTCTCCTGAGCACCATTGCAACGTGGGTCATATTTCCCTGTTTTATAGATACTGCAATGGAATGTGTTCTAATGAAATTAAGGGTCTGGTTCCCGAAAGTCCTACGTTTATTCTTAAAAGGCGTTTTTTTTCTCAAGAGCCAACGATGGTTTTGTGATCGTTTGGACGGTGCATCGTACAAAGCATTGCAGGGAAAATTATTTTTTGACCACACTGTTCTTTTGAGGAATGACCTTTCTGCAGCAGTCTTCCCTCTCACTCTTAACATGGGAATTTTTACATTATGTTTGACTAACAGATAAAGTTTTAAGGCCTTTGCCATAAAAAATATCGTATAAAAACTTGTTTCACAAACTTTTTAAAAACTTTTTTGGACTTACCAAACTTTATATCTAAAAGAAATCGTAGAAAAATAGAATTCATAAAATGATAATTTATATTTCGTCTAGCAAACTTTGTTGAAAATCAATCAAATGTTTGATAAAAAAAAAAGGTGGTTACGTGTAGGGTGTCACATATTTGTTAAGTGTGACCTTTAGGCTTTACGCCCAGTCTTGACGAGCCGTGGCAATATAATTTATTCATGCTTACATGTGGCTACAACGTTCAATAAATCACTTTCAAGTTGTTCACACAAACAGCGTGTCCAGACATATTTCAATTGATAGCTGTAGCACACACTGCATAAATACAAAATGACTATCAATTTTATTTTAAAAATGCTCCGGCGAAGAAACAACTCAAAATAGTAGCTTCAGTCAAAGTATTTTGTAAAAAGCGCATGTACTTTTAAAGAAATATATTTTTTAAGAGGACTACAAAAATTAATTTGTGATCATCTGTTAAAATTCAACGTAGAATTGCCAAACAAATGGTAACGTGAAATTGAAAGCAATCTAGTGGTCAATTTATTATGTGTGAGGACGTTAGTAAAAACAAGTGTGAGTGTTGAAATTGAAAGGAATTCGAAGGAAACACGTAATGCTTGTTGTTTAAACATTGCAAGGAATCGCGAAGACGATGTGTTATCTTACATAAGACGTGCATATCACTAAAAATTGTTCACTGGGATTTGTGTGTCTATATGTATGGGAAAGAATATCAATGTTATTTTGTATGTTTATAAGTTTAGCTGTGAGTGTTTGGAAAAATTTAGCTTTTTAGCAGCAACAGCATTTGCTTTTGTAGTAGAGAGTAGTAAAACAAAAACAAACTACAACAACAGAAAAAATTATGTCAACGAGTAACTTTTTGCGTCTCTACAATAGTTGTTGTTTCGATATATTTTTTTGTGCTTCTGTTTAAGTATTGGTTTTTATTTGTGTGTGTGTGCTTAAATTTCTACAAGTCCTTTTTCCATGTTGTTTGTAATAATTTTTTCCTTTTATTTTTTTCCTTTAGTAAATGTTTGCTTCCATCGTTGTTTGCTGGTTGTCGTCGTAGTCACCGTTGCTGCTGATTTTGTTGTTGTTCTTATTCTATCGTCTAGGGTAAATAAGAATACTTGGTATAGCCAATCTTAAGCGCCACAGAAGAGAATTTTAAAACAAAAATTATGAAATACAGCTCAAGTTATAATTCATATTATTTTGCTTTTTATATTTCATATTAATTTAGGCAACGAGAGCCAAACAAATTGAGCAAATTATTATATAACAGCCGTAGCTAAACAAAAGCGGAAAGCGCTTTCTAGCTGTCAAAAATTCTCATGCCCATACCATTTGTATGAAGCATCCCTAAATAGCGCGGCGTTAACACTTTGCGATTGGAAAATCCAATTTTGACAGCGTGTTTTAAAGTGAAGTTGGACGCTTTTGTCAATAAATAATGACAATTTAGATATTTTTGGTCAATCTAGCGGTTTAATCTTCATTTTTTATTTCTATTTTGTGGGTTTTATCAAACAAGAAAGTTAACACTACTGATTTTGACGCTCTTGTTAAGGTATGGGATATCAGCGTTAAAGTTAAGCGGAATAAAACGTTCCGCCTTTCGCTATTGTTTAGGTACGGCTTTAACTTTAAAATTTTACTGAACGAGCTCCGGTGGTCTTATTGGAAGTGAGTTAGTCTATCAGTGTAACAGTTGTTGTTTTATAAATATTTTTAAATTCAACAGAAAAACTACAATTTGCTCAAAATCACAAGGCCAATGCTTATTCAAGGTGGTTTCGAAACGCCATCAGATTTTGACAGTTCGGAACAATTTGATTTGAATTATTAGTGTTTTGAGAATGCAAAAAATCCAATGTTGTTTTTGAATTGATGTAGTATCGACACCACCTGTTGTTAAATTCGCCTTGCACATGGCCATTTATTCTTGTGTTCTGGATGTGTCTGTTGGTACCAATTTCCTAGCTCTAGGCTGTAATCTACTGCAAATAAACGTTTTAAAATCGTTGCTTGAGTGAATCCCAATACATTTACATTAACAGCCGGAGCAGGGGGCTAATTCTGGCTGTCGGTATGGAATAATTTTTCAATTCGAAAGCAATTTTGTTTCTAATACTTTCAGTCCATACTGACCAAATTAAAACTATTTTTTTTTGTGTTGCGAAAACTCTAATAAATGCTTAACAACACTGAAAAATTTGTTTTTTTTTTTAAATTGTTTTTGCTGATGAGGGCGGCCTTTGCATTCCGTGTTAAATCACCACTTCTGACCAACGCAAGCAACCTTTCATACGCGTTAATCGATGAAAATGAAATTAAGTGATCGCCTGATCTTTCTAACTTTTCAGGATTAAGCGATCATTTGATTAATTTTCACCGATTTAAATGTGTGTGATGTGGTCCTAGCAATTCGGGTTACCCCAATGAATCGCAAATAAAAACGTCTGTCCACTAATTAAATGATTGTCATGCTATTGTAATCGAAATAATTATCAGTTTAATTATATTTTTTATTAAATAGAGTCAGATATCTTATATTTGCCTTATTTTATTCGCCCTCTTTTAATAAAAAAAAAAGAAATTGAAAATGTTGTCTTGCTCTGAATTTCACTGTTGTTGTTGTTGGTTAATTACATTTTGAAAATTGCTGTCAAGTAGTTAAGCTTAAAAATACGTTAGAGTTTTATAGCACACACACACATACACAAACACGCAGATACACATCCATGCAAATACATTAATGCTCTCTAACATTTAAAGCGTTAACAGAAGTAGAATATTCAGTTTTATAACAACAACAAAAACAAAAACTGGGGGACAAGCATAATTAAATTTTTTCTGGGTTTGTTTTTAATATTTAATGGATTCTCATTTTATTTATGAAAATATTGTTCTTTTTTCTTCTTCTCTTGTTGTATTTTGTTTTTGTTAATTTAAAAAATATGGTTGGTTGTTGTATGATTATATTTCTCTTCTTGTTGTTATTGCAGAATTAAAGCCTGCTCTGATGATGTGCTGCTGCGGTGTGTAGCATAAGTGTTTTATGATTTCGTTGCCTGTAAATGTTGAAATTTCTATATGTCTGTCTGTCTATCGGTGGGGGGGGGGGATTATTTTCATCATCACGTTGAATGAAGAATATTATCTGGGGATGCTAAAAACCCACAAAAAATACAAATTTTTATATAAATGATAACTTTTGTTAAGGGTAATATAAATGTTCTCTTTTTTTTTGGAAGAAAATATGATTATGTATTTTGTATCAAATTTGAATTTCTTCATAAATTTTTAAATATATAAACTTATTAATACACACACATAAATATACATATATTTTCTTTTTTAAATAAGGGAGAAAGTCTTTAGTCAAGTGGTTTGTTCATTCATTACAATTATAAATAAATGTTTATTTTAGACAAAAGGTTTTGTTTATCATAAAATATTTTTTCCTAAAAAAAAGCCTCTTTGTACGTAAGAAGGCCGTTTAAAATTAGTATTAACGACAGAAGGGTTAATAAACATTTTTGTTATTTTTCTATGAATTTTTTAATCATTTCTTTTCTTAATTTTTATGGTAAATTTTAATGAGAGGCCCATTTTTCTTCAATAAATTATGGTGGGGTCATTGAAAAATGTTTTAAGTACAATACTTTCTAAGAAAGTATATTAAAAGAACAAATTAAATTTAATTTAGGGTTATTTGAAATAAAAATCTTTTAAAACTTTACTTCAACTAAGTTTTTTTTTATTCTTGATTTATTAAAAAAAAAAAAACAAGTTAAAATGCAATATTGGACTGTGCCGAATCTTTTATACCCTCCACCAACAAATAGACTATTTGTGGATTGGGCTCTATATGGAATCGATAAATTATAAGCCATTCTTTAAGAAAACGGAAGTCAGTATTAAAATTGGCCGCAGCTTATAGTCTTAACTGCAACCGTCCGCCAAACACATACATTCACATTTCTTGTTTCTCTTGGTTGTTTATTTTTGAACATAATTGTTTTTGTATGTTCAGTGTTATGTAGTATGTAGGAACTAGGACTAGCCCAAAAGTAACCCAATCGTATGGAAAAACATGGTCTATTTAATATTACGATGTCCTAGGGCAGGACCATATAGCCCAGCATTGGATTACAAAGGAGTGGTTTAAAACTACTCCATTATATACTCAAGAGGATTAGTTTTAACTTCGTTTAAAAACGAAAACATGTCGTTAAAAAACGAAGACATTTCGTTTCACTGCAAACACTTTTTAACAATGACATGGTCCATGCTTGCATTACTTCGGACTAGTTCATGGAGTAGTCTTTTTAATCAAATTGGATCAGGTGGTCTACACTTTACACGCGTGCTTGGGCTAGTCCTGTTATTTGCAGGGAAGTAAAATGACAAATGGAAAAACAGTGTTACCGTGGATGAGTTTTGTATCAATTAACAAGTACTTAGTAAAATAAAAGTTATGTTTATAGCTGATTTCTGTGTATTTACAAAACATTAAAAAGAACACAGCTTTACAACAACGCATTTGAATTGCATTTTTAAACATTCATTTCTGGCATTTAGAAAAACAAATCGCTACCATATATGTTATGGTGTTTTCTTTTCTACAAAAAATGTGCCTTTTAAAAAAAAAAAATGCGATTTGGTGTCTGTTTCTTAAAAATTTTGCTCCCGAAAAGCATGAGTTTTTTAGAATTACACCAGCCACCCTTTTCGGGAGCAAAATTTTTAAGAAAAAGACACCAAATTGAATTTTTTTTAAAAAAAAGGCACATTTTTTTGTAGAAAAGAAAACACCATTAGTTTTTGTTATGAAATTATTAATTTATTTTAGGCGCTTGTTCCACATTTGCTTTAATAACTCTTATGCTAATGCACTGATTTTGATGGGTTTCAATCCCAAGCTGCTTAGGATAACCAGCAACAGATTTACACCTAAATTGTTCTTTTCGGATGGACAGACGGACATGCCGACAAGTCGACTGAATAACTACAAGGTGATCTAAAATAGGAATTTAATAATTATAATTTAAGATTAACAAGGTATTTCAAATAAGGATTTTACTAAAACAGTACACATAGAAAAACAATATATGTATATATAATGCAAATTTTAATTAAATGCTATTATTTGAATAATAAACCCAATTCAAATTTGTTAACAACTTTTTTCACAAAGACGAAACATTTTAATTAAATCTAAGCATTTCTTAAAACCCTAAGAAGTGGTGACAAGTATATCCCGAGAAAATGTTAAGCACAAAAAACTAATTAATATCGGTCAAACTTGATATCCCCCTACGAGCAACTCCTTGGTAGTTATCGGGCTTTATCTTCAATATATTTCTAGTCTGTATTGAACATTTTGTATGGGAGCCCCCTTAAGGAATTGTGATAACGGGTAGATGTGTTAGAAATTAATGATGGAGATGAAAAATAAAAATAAATAATAATACCTTTAATCCAGCAAGGACCAGCAATAACAATAGTGTTCTTTTTATGGCATCTTAGATGAATATTAAAAAAGTTTCTCACGAAGTGACAAACTAAGTATCGATTACTAACCACTAGTGATGGAGGATATAGGTTAGGTTCGGTTAGGTTGAAAGGCTTGAGCGAAGTTAACTTCGTACCCTCACCCAGAGACCAATATGGTCCATTAAATTAGTGATAGAATTCTAATAAGAAGAGAATTGTAGAAATAAAGAGCAAAAGCACAAGAATAGAGAAAGTTGTGCAAAACAAGCGAGAGAAACCCAACTAAACAGAAAACTGCCCTAAGTGTACCCAGTCCCCAGTCTCCTTCGCCGCTGCCTGGTCATTACTATTACAAGTCCCTAATCATATAACTGAACTAAAACTAAACTAGAAATACGGATTATCCAATTTGTGGTAATTTTCAATTATCACGCCCCAAACTTGCAGTAACTATTTCGCCTTTAAGGAGCCTTAAGAAATATGTTTTTAAATTACATCACATTTTACTTAAATGTAAATACCACTTCATCAGAAAGTGCTACTTTTAAATAACAATAAAAAAATTTATACATAAAATGATTTTTTTTATACAAAAATGTAGACTTTATATACATAAAATAAAAAATACGAAAAAAAAATTCAGAAAAAAGTTATACAACTCAGAAACGTAAAATGGAAAAAAATGTTTACATAAATTTGCACAGGGAGAAAAAATGTTGGTTTTTAAAGGCGATTTCCAGAAAGTTCTAACAATAAATTAATGTAAATAATAAGTAATATTTTTAGAATCCTTTCATTTATTTTTTTTTTTGATTGATTAAACTTAATTTCCGTTTTCTATTTTTATTACAATAAATTTTTCTTTAAGTGGTTCATTTTTTTTTATAAATTTTTTTGCTTAGAATTTATATTATAAAATGCTACCTTTCTTTTAATAAAAAGAAAATGTAAAATAAATATAAAAATAAAAAAAAAAGATTTTACTGTGTTAGAGTATTTAAAATATGCCTTTTTCTTTTCTACTTGTGCTGCTGTTGCTGCTGCTGTATCTCTACGCCTCCAACAATTTTCAATGCAGCAACAATTTTTTCCTTTTATTTTTTGCTACAAAGTTTTCCTTTTTTACGGTTTTTTTGCATAAAATTTATTTTCTACTTATAAAATAACATTATTTTTTTGTTGGAAATTTTTTTCCATTTTATTTTTCGCTGCCAACAAGAATTTTATTTTTTTTTTTTTGATTATGAGCATGTATTTAAATGTGTGTTTAAAATAGGAGCATAATCCGGTGTACTTACACTCGAAAAATTTAGTTGGAAATAAACCTTTTAAAGATTTTAATTATTTAAGTAAAAAACTTTGCAAATAAATAGAATGAAACGCTGCAAGCTCTTTCTCGTGGTGACTAAAAGAACTCCGGCCTTTAGAAAGGCTTTCGTACAATTTTAATCTATATATGTATATAAAAATGAAAAATGTTTGTATGTTTGTTTGTTTGTTTTTTGTTTGCATGTTTGTTTGTTTGTTTGTTTGTGTGTTTGTTTGTTGGCTTATAGACTCCTAAACTACTTAACCGATTTTCTTGAAATTTTTACAGCAACATCAAGTGAGCCCTTAAAATAAAATAATCTACTTTTTTTCGCTAGGGGCAGGGAAATTGGTACCCCCATAGGATGCCAATATTAAATATCGTATATCTTAAGAGCCGCTGCACGCATTTTGTAAAAAATTTGGAAGTATGATCTCCTGATCCCCAAAATTGAAATAAAATAGCATCGGGGTAAGTGGTGCCCACCATAGGACGCCAATGTTTAATATCGCATATCTTAAGAACTGTTATAGTGAGAATGTTCAAGCTTTGTAGAAGTCAATCTTATGGTATACTACACTTTTGAAAATAAAAATAAAGCGGGTATGCGCAGGGGGGGAAACACCTCCCATAGGATGCATATATTAAATATCTCTCAACTGAAAAACACTTAAAGGGAGTGTCTCCAAACGTGGTTAAAGCAATGTAGCGAAGCGAACCGGGTTAAGCCAGTTTATTATAAAACTTAAAAATTAAACTTTCTTTTTGTCATACACACAGGGTGAAATAAACAAATAGGAGTAACTTGCCGAGTGTGGAAGGGGTCTAAGTAAATGAGAAATTGAAAATAACCAAATTTCATTATTCTGCGGTTTTTTGTTGGGACAAAAAGATATTCGCGTAATGAAAGAAATGTTAATTTCAAAATTGAACAAAACTGAAAAAACGCGATTTTTTATATTGTAGCTCGATATATCGCCATCGCAATTAAGGAAACCCTTGCAATTTTATTTTAAATTAATTTTCAATATTTCTCTTTAATAATACAAATAAAAAAGATTAAACGTTGTTTTACTTTAAATTTTTCGGTCTGGGTATCACTCAACTTTTTTTTTTGTAATATATACCGACATTCTCAAGGTATTCTTCTCTCTATTCCAGATCCTTCAGCAGGTGTAGAAAGAATATTTTATATTCAAACTTTGATTTAAAATAAAATTAGAAATAGATTAAAGTTACAAAACTTTCTAAAGTTCTAGTTGGAATGTAAAAAAAATTTCGCTGCAAATTATAAGCAAAATTTTTAAAAAATAATGAATAAACAAAGTGTATAAAACAGAACAAGTCGTGTCCATAATTACATGCACCTCTTATTTACAACTTTTGGCAGTAATAAAATCAGACTTGAATCATTTTTCTACTCAGAAAAAATTCTCGCCCATTTTTTCAATAAAACTATTATTCAAAAATAAAGTCAGAGTAAATTAAAAATTCAATTAAGTAAATTAAACATTAACTTAAATCAACAAAATGCTTGCAGAAAGTGTTTTAATTTAAAAATATATTTAATTGTTACTATTAATTTGTTTACTCGTGTAAATTAAATTTATTTTTTAATTAACATCACAAATTTTGTAATTAAACCCCATGTTAATTTTTGTTGGAATCGGTTCATATTTGACAATGGTTGCCACATTAATACCTCTCCCGAAAACACCTTGTAATGCCATAACCTCCTTATACATTTTGGTATGTGTTGAATTTGGACGACGATAACTTTTATAATAGCTTATATGTCATGGCAGAATATTGTGCTGAAAAAGCATTGAGCTCAGGTACAATATAAACTTTTTCCATTAAATCCCATTGAGACGAAAAAATCTGATATTTTTGTAATACAAATTAGTATTGTGGTAATTTTGTTGAACTATTTATGGTTTTTAATCCAAATTTTAATTATTTTTAATCAGGCTCAAGTTCATCAAATTTAATTTTTATCAAATTCTTTTTATGAAGAAAGGAATTTCCACAACATGATAATCACCCATTCTCGGCCGACTTTTTTGTAATACTTTTTTTTTATAAAATTAAACATGAATGTGATATCAGGTGTAATTTCAATTAAATAAGGTTATTTGGTTTCATCTCAAGTGTAGTTTTGAATTTTCCTGGTTGTGTTACTGACTTTGCCGGGGCCAGGCGAAATGCCGGGTATCGCGCACGCTGTGGCATATGGTTTTTTGCTTTTTTTTTGAGTTTGCTAAGAGCCGGCTAATAAGAAAATTACTGTAAACATTTCTCGAAAATCAGTTCAGTAGTTGAAGAGTCTATCCCTGAAAATAATAGGACTATTCCAAACACGCATGTAAAATGTAGCCCACAAGGAACAAGGACTTGTCCTAAGGTAACCCAAACGTATGGAAAAACATGGTCTATTTAATATTACAATGTCCTAGGGCAGGACCATATAATCCAGCTTTGGATTACAAAGGAGTAGTCTTAAAACTACTCCATTGTATACACAAGAGGATTTGTTTTAACTTCGTTTAAAAATTAAAACATGTCGTTAAAACACGAAGAAATTTCGTCTCACTACAAACACTTTTTAACAATGGCATGGTCCATGCTTGCATTACATCGGACCTGTCTATGGAGTAGTCCATTAGATCAGGTGGACCAATATTATTTGCAGGAATTCTGTACATACGTTTTGTTCGAAAGTATTTGAAGTCAGCCACTACTGAGGTTTCGATACGAAAAAGAATTTCTAGCAATTTTAATGTAGAAAGTTTCTGAAAGTTCTCTAAAAGTTTTTAGCCTTAATTTTGTAATATTTTCTAGTTAAACGAAAAACTTGAACACATGAGCCCAAAGGCCTGCCAAAAGCCAATTAGTTGTCTTCAATGTTATTTCTTTAGGAAGTGTAGGGAAGTACGGACATATTTATTTATTACTGTTTCCTCTTGAGTGTAGCTTAATAAGTGTATTTATACTCGTACTTAAGTTTGTATGTTGCATAATATATGTGCACGAATAAGAGCAGCTTTGTTCCCTGACAGCACAACCACTCCATATGCCACTAACTTTTGCAGAACTCTGACTGTGAGATTATTTTCTCCTCTCCTTTTTGTAATAAAATTGTGATAAAAACTCAAACAACATTTGCAAATAAAACAGTATGTGTGTGTGTTTGTGTGTCTGTATGTGTGATAAAAAAAATGATTTTTTTAGCACATCTACACATACATAGATACATATCACAACAGCATCATCATAAAATTTATACTTCTCCTAAATTAATATGTGTTTGTGTGGGCATAAGCACAGTAGTACGAGTATGATTTTTAACTAGAGAAAAGTAGTAGTGGAAAATAACTTTGCTCTAACAATTATTTTTTACTTTCTTTTCTGTATTGTAAGGAGGCAGACAGATATATGTACATACAAACATACTCCTAATACCTCGATGTTGAACTGTATTTGAGGACTTTTGTACAAACATATACACAGTTAAGCATACATTTACGGAACCAACTATCATTTCTGCTACACACACACACACACACACACACACACCTACAAGTGTTTAAGTATTTTATCACATATTTTCTTTCTGGTGCGATTTTTTGTTTTCTTATGCTGGCAATTCAATGTGCGCCAAGAAATATTTTTTTTGTTCTTTGTATACGAATGTTAACGTGTTTATGTAAGTGTATTAAGAAGACGTATCATAACGAAAATACTTGGTTTGAATTCCCTATTAGAAGTTTCTAAGGCTGGACTAAAAGTTTGTTTGAAAGCAATTCTTTTGAACTTTAGCCCTAACTTTTTGGAAAGAAACTTACTTGTATAAACGAAGCTCTATCGGTATTTTAAAAAGGCAAAGCAATAGTCAACAATTGGTAGCACATACTTTTACAATTTCAAACGTCCTCTCTTTTAGCATTGGCTTGCATTGAAAAAAATTAAGGACCTTTTAATAAATGAAATATAAACTTTTTCTTTTACTCTCTATTATTTTCTACATGTGTTTTTTTGTATGTGTTTGCATGCAATCTTTTCGCATTAAAATTCTACAAAACCTACAACAGAAACAGCAACATCATCAACAATATAGCAACAATAAGAATAATGCTTAAATTTAAGTTGGCAACTCCCTTTAGTATTCAGTTATTTGCTATACAAGGAAAATTGCTTCAAACCTGACCCCCTCTCTCTTTTTCGGAAATATTGTTACATACATCTCCCTCTGCCTTGGAAAATGTTTTCATCTTTTCTTTTTATTCGTAATTTTCAGATTTTTTCTTAATTTTTTCGTAAACTTTTTTTTTGTCAATTTGATTTTAACATGTTAAAGTTTACGACACAGTGTTTTAGCAGGCTATAAAATGTGCAAGAATTGTATATTTTGCTAGTTAAGTATTTAAAAAATGTCCTTGTATGTTTTACTGTATTTTAATGATTTATTTTCAGGATTTTGTCTCTTACTTTTTTGTAATTTTATGTTATTTTCTTTTTGTTTTGCAAAAAAAAGTAAACAAAAAAATTTTATGTCTTCTCTTTTCCATGTATCTTTGTTAATACTGGTGTACTCAACATAAATCGTTTATTACATTTTTGTACAAAAGTCGATTTTTTAATGATTTAATAAAAAAAAAATAACACTCCAAGTGTATGACAACAGCTAAATATGGATGTGGCAGCAGCTAAAAGGTCAAACTTACAAAATAAAAAGCAGAGTACACAGAAAAAAATGGATTTCAATTAAAAAATGTGTTATATTCATTAAAAAATTAATTGAACATTAAAAAATTAAGTAAACAAATTCATAGTATCAATTAAACGTTTAATTCACTTAATTAAACGCTTAATTCACTTGATTAAACGTTTAATTCACTTGCTTATATCTGATTTTACTTTTGATTATTGCCTTTATTGAAAAAAAATAGCGAGAATTTTGTCTGTGTAAATAAGTGATGTTTGAAAAATTGTTTTCCAAAATTTTCGATGCTACAAAAATAAAGTTGTCTAATTTTGTTCTGTATATTTTCCAATTACATATCTGGCTGGAAGCTTCTGTCAAAAATTTTAATTCATTTCATGTTGTAGAATTTCTTCGTTTTTAAAAAAATAATTTAATAAAAAATTTAAAATAAAAAGACCAACTGTTCAATAAAATCACAATTATTATAAAAAACAAAACTTTTTATTTAAGTATCTTTCACAACCAGTACATTTTTACAAAAATTTTGCCATTCTTAACAAATAATTTTTTTTACAAAATTGGCTGTTAACCTTTTAACAATTTAAATTTTTTTAAAAAAGTACTTTATAACAATATAAAAAGTACCTTTTTAGAATTTTATTTTTTTTACGAAAACTACCTTCTAGCAAAAAATTAAATTTTTTGCATGTTAAAAATTTTTTTACAAAAAGTACTTTTTAAATTTTTGTTAAAAAATTAAATTTTTACAAAACAGTAACTTTTTACAAAAGTTCACAAAAAAATACCTCTTTTCAAAAGTACCTCTACAAAAACGCTCCTTTACATGAAAGTATCTCTTTACAAAAAGTACTTCCTTACACAAAAGTATCTTTTTACATATAAGAAACTGTTTGCGAAAAAAAGTATTGACCTGTTTTCAAAAAAATTACCTTTTTTTACAAAATTTCTACAACAAAAATTCGTTTAACAAGGAATACATTTTTTAAAAAAATTCTTTTTACAAAAAAGTATTTGAGTATCCTTTTAAATTATTTTTTTAAATGCCCTTTTTTCACTTAAAAGTCATGGAAGGTTAAAGATCAGATCCTAATAAACTATGAGTAAGTTTCTATTGAATGTTGTGATAACGTATTTATGTTAAAATAAATTAAAATCTTGTTTAGCAAAAAAAAAAAAAATTTTTTTAATTATGTTTAAGATGTTTATAAATTTCTTACAAATTTTGGTTTTTTTATATTAAATATTTTCTTTTTGTCTTTGCCGCTTTATAACAAGATTCTTTTAATCATCAACAAAACAAACAATTATATCAATAGACAATTATTTTTGTAAATGGCCCATTTTCTACCCAATATCAATACCTTGGCTAATTACCTTTCGCAAGAAATCGACTACAACAAAAACCAAAAAAAAAAAAAAAAAAAAAATCAAATAAAAATATCTTTAGAAAGTAAATATAAATAAAGCCAAACAAGCAGCAACCATTATGGTTAATATTAATAATAATAATAAAAACAACAACAAAAAAACTTGTGTTTTAATAAAAGCCGCTTAATGATAACACCAATACAAACTTATTTTACCCAAATACATAAACAAACACACAAACAAATATTGTAAACAAACTTACTAATATCCTTTGTAGGTTTTGCAGTTTGGGACAGAAAGAAGAGAAGAAGAAGAAGTATGACTGCCATTTACAATGATACATCACAGACATTCCCAATGGTCGGAAAGAAGACAAAAATTGGTTTAAGTTTTATGCTTTTGTTGGGTTTGAGTTGTTGTATAAGTATGTTGGTAAAACTTCTTGGCTGTTATTTAATGGACTTGCCACTCTCATACTCTCCTTTAACAAACATACTCATACACACACAATCGGCTTTCATTAAATTTAAGTAAATGTTAAATATGTTTCACAATGTTGAAACAAAATATAGAAAAAGATTTTTCTACAAAAAAAAAATAAAAAATAAACAAAGCCCCGATAAAGAAATACATTCTTACATACTTGCAAAAAAAAGGAAGATGATGCAGGGTGGTGGTAAATAGGAGTTTAAAAAGGAGTTAGTTATATCACTAGCAGTTACTAAGCTACTTTGAGACTGGTTAAAAAGAAAGAATTGCAAAAAAATTAGCCTAAATATAGAGAAAAAGAAGTAGGAATTCGGCTTTCGACCGTGCCGAATCTTTAGTTCCCTTCACCTTGGTTTGATAAGAACAGAGAGTTATGGGAAACTCTAACAAAAAAGCGGGTTTAATGCTTGTATGTTTATATATTTAAACTTAGAATCAATAGATTGCATATGTAATGCAGCACCTTATACCACCCAGCAAATAACGCTCATTGCCAAATTAGAAGTACATATTAAATTAAAATGAATGCGGGTTTTCGTTCAATACATATTTCTTTATTTAAGCGGCAAATCCTGTATGTGTTTTTTTATGTTGAAAAATAAAAATAAAAAAATTCAACACATTAAAATAGTTTAAAAGACAAAAAGAGATTTAATGGGAAAAAATTAGAGGCAGTCGTGGGTTTTTGCTCATATCTCTGCCATTTGTTGACCGATATGACGCAATTTCAAAAGCCAATTATTCCGGAAAAACAGTGTTGAAAAATTCAGTACTTAAGTACTTTTTCTTATTAAAAATACCGCAGTACTCCCGCGTTAATTTTAGTACTTTTTTATCCTGGGCGCTTTCTAACTTTTAACTGTGATGTGATCATTTCGATAGCAGACTTTGGTAATCATGTGTTTGTTCCAAATTTTATGTTGTTGTGTATAGAAAATAATTAGCGACGTTAATATTGAAATGCAAAGCGAGGACGCCAGGATTTATATTTTGCTATCCAGAATGGGATATTTGTTCTTACAAGTTGCAAAAAAGTTTATAAAAAGGGATGCATTTGATAAAATGTTACTAGAAAATTAATATTAAAATAAAAACCATTTACCTTAAAATAAAATGTTTTGTGGAACTCGATTTGACATATTTATAGGAACATGCAAGTTAAAAATGGAAACTGATTATAAATTGAAAGAAACTGCAAGGTCATTTTATTAGAGATTTTGCGACTCATTCAGAACTAAATTTTGTTTTAAAAATAAAACCTTAAAAATAATAAGCAGCTTCACCCCAGTAAATATTATTTCCGCTAAAACTAAAAGTACAATACCATTGTTATTAACCTGTAGTTACCGACCGGCACTCCTCAAAAGTATGGAATAAACCTATTTGAAAGGTTCCTCTTATTTTCATAAATGGTGGATTTTTTTTTGACCAAAAAGTACCATTTGGTGGGAAAAGTACTCTTTAAGTTGAAGTTCAGTACCATTTAAAAATTTTAATATTGCAACACTGATTTAAAACAACCTTGTCTTGATCATATCTGGGGTAATCGGAAAACCAATTTCAATGGACAGCCAGACTAACATCGCTAACCCATAAGAAAATTACAACCGGAATAACACAATTTTATACAGTACCGAGCAAAAGAGAGCAGATGTTTAAAAGTGTAACTGTCACTAACGTGCAGAAACTTCGAAGGGTAGAGAATTGTTTGCCTGATTCTTCGGGAGTTACAAAACACAGCTCTTTGACACCAAAGCGAGCTTTATAGCAAAGCACTACATAGAACCGTATATAAAGCGGCTGTGAAAAAGGAAAACCCGGCTTTTTTCGACAAAAAATCAAGGCACGTCGAAAATTGCCGTAAAAATATAGAAATTGGCACATTAAGGACTGGAAACGAGTGATTTGGTTATGCGGGGCAAAATTATTATTAAGAATCATTACTAAGAATTTCACAGTTGCATCCCTTGATACTGAGTAGGTTTGCCAGAATCTAATCACAAAGTAGATTTCATTCTGTAATAAAAATCTTGTCAAAACCAACCTGATTTGGCTCGAAATCTCGTGTGTACAAGATTTCGTTAATGTTCTATAAAACAAATTGAAAATTATCGAAATGTGAAAACTCAGTAAAAAAAGGTAAAATTAAAAAAATCCTTAAAGAAAACTGTTTAAATCCTAAATGGCCCACGCTTCTGCTTTTGTACATGACAAAAAAAAAATTATTCTTAAATAAAAGTTATAAATAAATATATTTTACCACCGTCTTACTTTATTTTCTACATGTTCAAACAAAAAAGAAATAAACCAAACTCACTGGCAACGTCGAAATAAAACAAGCTCACAAATTTACAAACATGCATGTAGTAGAAGAAAAAAGAAAAAAAAGTTCATAAAATCCATAAAACTTCTTCATTACACTTAAAGGGAACAAAACAAAAACACAAGCATAAGAACAAAAACAAAACAACAATGAAAAACAGTCTACATTAAAACAAACCCTTCGTTTAAACACTTTCACCAACCAACCACCCACTAGCGCCATCCTTTTGTCAGATTTCTACAGTTTTATTGTTATTTTTTTTTTTTTTTTTTCATTTTTGCTGTTGCTCCCTCATAATCGAAAGAACTTTTGCTACCAATTCTTTTGTTTAAGCTACAGATATAAAGAGATACACACACACACAAGCACAGTGAAAGCTTAAGAACACGACAAGAAAAACGAAGAAAAAAAAATAAATGAAACTTTTCCATAACGGGTATATGCCATATCCTTTTATTTGTATTTCTATATGTTTTTATTGTAGTCCTCATTATTATTGTTCTTGTTGATGTTGTTAATGTTGTTGTTTGTGTTATCCTTGTTGCTGCTGCAGTCAATGTTGGGTGTCTTTGGACGGCAATATAAGAACATATTTTACCCAGGAACCCCTCCTCAGCTCTTCCAGTACTAATTTTTTCCACCAAACTTTAACTCCCTTTGAAATAAATGACTAAATAAAAGATTGAATGAATGAATGAAGGAAAGAAAGAAGAAGAATGTTGAATAAAATAAGAAGAAAAAAAACTGCTGAAAAAAGTTTTTCTCATTCCATGGAGGCCGCGTAAATGTGTCTTTTTACAATATTGTTCGCCTGAAAGAAACATTTTCCACGTTGACAGCATACAAAGTATCCTTAAACCGTAACAATAAAATGAAGCAACACACTTACACAAACTCTATACAAGCACAGAGTTTTATAACAAAATAAGCAAGAAAAAAAAAAGAAAACAAATTGAAGGCGAAGAAAAAGTAGCAGCAGCTTCTCAAAATAAAATAAAGAAAAGAAAAAAGCGCAAAATATATTTTCACTGCTACCAAAATAATACAAAAGACTTTAGCGAACAGATTCAACAAAAAAAAAAAAAAAAACATCAACGACTTGTAAAAATATAAAAATCACATGCCAAACTTTCAGGCAGGCATACAAGTCGGTTTGTATGTATTTGTATCTTAAAGAAAAATCATTTTAATACCAACAAATAGACTACTTTTATTCAGTTTAGCAGTGTTGATACTATTCGACCTTGAAAAGTACAATCGTTGACCATTGACAAATATAGAATTTATTCTTAGAACTACACGGTGACATCTGGGAATGGGAAATTGTCATAAGTCGCATTAAATCTATTAATTTAATTAAACTTCTTCAACCCTGAAGGGTAACTCTTCATTTTTGTACATTAAGTTTACTCTTCGTCGAATCGACGAACTGTTTTAAAAAAAATTCTAGCGGAACCATTTAAAAAAAATTTAACAAAAATAAACTAAAATAAAAGTTCTTCATCTATTTAAAAATTTGATACAAATTTTAGCATTTTTTGGAGTTTTCAAATTAATTATATTTTTAAAGCTTACGTCATCAGCTAACGTTGTTGAAAAAAAGAATGTTATTTGAATACACATAAAAAAGTAATGTGATAAAATGTAAATGAGCTTCCTCGATTCGACGAACAGTAACCATCAAGGGTTAAAGCAAAATATTTCTTGTGACCATTGTGAGCAACAGACTTACAAAAACTTTAAAAAAGGAGCTGAAGAAAACTGAAATTGACGCCTGGAACTACACTTTTACAGTTTTTTTTAATTCTCTTGCAGGGCATTATTATTCTAGGCCAAATAACTCTGAAGAAATAACAAGAGGTAAAAAGAGCACGTTAACAAAGATCAGAGTTCGATAATATACACTATATTCTGTACTTTATGTTCTGTACAATAGAAATGTTTAAAACACAAACGCTAAGAGCTTAATAGTTCCTCTCACCTATAAAGTCAGACTTTCTGAAAGAAAACTTTCATAGCGTAAAACCAGACCAAAGATGAGAACATTTCATTGCGTTCGGTTTTTCCTAAAGAAAACACAACCACGCAACAACAACAATATTAGCGAAAAGCGTTGCTAAATTTGTTTTGCTCATTCTTTAATCAATGTGAAAAAGACACTACAGAACATTTAAATATAATGTTTGTCAAAAGTGCCAGAACAATTGTACTGTTTTATAATGAAAAATAGAACAAAACAAATGTTAGTTACTTTCGTGAAAATAGTTATGAACGGTATTAAGGGTTGGGTACGATACACAAACTGTAAAATAAAAAAGATATCATTTCTGTCAGAGATTTAAGCTGTTTGGGCCGTCATTGACATACATTTGTCTCAGAGATAGTGAGGCGTTTGCCAATCAAAAACACGTCCAGCATAGAATATCATTCTTTATTCAAATATTTAACAACAGTTTGTGCTAGCGATGGTACGAATATCTGTATCGCCGACTATTCGCCTATTTTATTTATTGTTATCGTCGTAAAATATTAAATTTTAAATAGCGAGTGGTGCTAAATTTTAAATAAAATATTCGTATTCTGCGAATATCGGCGCAGATATTCTTAATCGTATTCGCTTATAGTAAAAATTGATAATCGTTACATCACTCTCTAGTTTATACTCCATACTCCATTATTATCACAAAATAGTTACACAAAAATAGGTTTTGGTACAATCTAAAGCAAAAAAGTACAATTTCATCCCTGCTTTCTTCTACTGTTAAATTGTTTTTCATTCAATTTTATTTTTTTGCTTTCGTTACCATGAGATGATAAAATCTAAAAAAATCTATGTAAGAAAAAATTGGGCAAAGGACTACCAACAAAAAAAAAAAAAAAATTCTTTGCTCATACACAGCATCACCAAAATTATATTAGAAGACGAAGAAAGAAAAAAGAAACAGTGGCAAAAGTTGAAGGATAAATTAAGATTAAAGTACATGTCAATATTTGAACGATACAGAACGAATTTAAGGAACCTTCTGGGCATTATTTTTTGGCAAATTTTTAAAGCCAATTACTGTTTGCTTAATGAACTACCCTAAGAACTTTGATTTCTTTAAGCGGACCCGGTGTGGTGGTGATCAAATAATTCATTAAGCATTGCGTATTTGTTTGTTGTGTAAAAATAAACTGGTTAATCAACAGTAATTAAAAGTTATTGTTATTATCAGCGATAACATGTTAAGAGGCAACAATAGTATGGTTGTGGCTTCTTTATGGCGAACTAATTTAACCATAACATGGTTGCCGGTGACAATAATATGGTTAAATTAACCATAATATGTTTAAAAAAAATTTGTTAACCATGCAACCGTTACATAAATCGATTCAAGATATTGAGATTCAGCAGATTCAGTTCGGTTTATTGAAATTCATCATTCTGAAATTCGGAATTTTTCTTTCAACATTTTGGGGTAAATAGTCCAAATAAATTTAAGATGACTTTTCATAAGGTAGAACTACCCCAAATTTAGGGGCATGACTCATTTTAAATATGGTCACCTCCAACAAAACTATTTTTAAAGAAAATTTTAAACATATTATGTTTAATTTAACCATATTATTGTCACCGACAACCATATTATGATTAAATTAGGCCTTCATGAAGAAGCCACAATAAAATATAAAGATTTCTTCTGAACACGTTATGGTTAATTATAACTTAACTATGTTTAACATTTATAATAGCATTGTTGGTTTTCAATCAATGCATGTTGCTCTTAGAAAAGAGGAAAATACTTTTGTTAATTTAAAAACAAATTATTTTAATATTTAACAATAACATGTTTTGAGGCAACCATATTATGGTTGTCCGTGACAATAATAAGCTTAAATTAAACACAATTTGTTAAAATATGGTTTAAAAATAGTTTAGCAGAGGTGAACATATTTAGGGGGTAATTTTGTTGTTCACTTCACCTTGCGTTGAGAAAATGTTCATATACAATTTTTTGAATTTTTGAAAATTAAAATTAAACATGTTTATCTCTGCGTTTGGGGTAACATTTCATAAAGAGAAATAAAACCTAAATTTTTATTTTCTCTATGGGGCCATACTTCCTAGGGCTACAGTTCAAAGAGGCCATAATGGATTTAGTTCACGTCTTTAATGGAAAAACAAAGTCATATTGCCTTATTTTTCAATGGGATATGAAGTAAGGCCATATGGCCTTATAACACTGCACCATCGAAAAATGCTTTTTTGCAGGGATTTAAAAAATATTTCTGCAAAAAAAATAAAAGTTAAAAAAAGAAACCACAAATTTAAAAAAATGCATTCGCGTTTTAAATTTCACTTAGGTTAGGTTAGGTTCAGAAGGGTTATGTGCCCAAGGGCACACTTCCACTCGGAGACCAGTACGGTCCATTGTGAATCCCTTCAACATGAAGAAAAATAGATAAAGAAGATAGAAAAAGAGAAAGGTTAAGAAAAGAAGTATGAGGTGGATAGAGTATAGAATATAGGAAAGTTACTTAAGACAAAAACTTAATTTCAATTTCACCAAATTCAAATTCAAATCATTCATTACTTTAACTTCCAGTTAACAGTATTTTTTTACAGTTATTTAACCTTCAAAAGATCTTCAAATTTGCTGACGTTAACGGTCTTCGGGTGAAATTTTGCCCAAATAGACAATTTTATATACAAACTCACTTTTTTCAATTAAGTATGTTTTAAAAGTTGATATTTTATTTCTAGATTTATTTAGTATATTAAAGCTGTATTTATTGTTCACATTTATTGGGAATACAAAAGTACATTTAACATTAAGTGGTTGTATCTGTTTTGTGAAATAATTGGCAACAACTCTAGCAATTTTGTCCCAATTAGTACGATGTAAAACATTTCAAACCAACTGTCCACTCAAGAACTACGTGCCTACATTTGTATATTTCAGGCAAACTTCCTACCACTAAATCAAAAATCTCTTCAAAATCTAAAAGTGATGTATTAAAAAATATCAGTTTTCAATTAATTGTAAAAAATTTTAAAAATGCCCCAAAAGTGCAAATTATAAATCTTGAGTAACAATTTTAATGAAATAGACTGATAAACATTTCCTTGATAATTCGACATTTTAACTGCCTCGAAATGTTCCTCTAAACGAAAATTTTTTTCCAATGTTTCAGCAAACCAAACTCATCTTTTCGACTCTATAGCAAATAGAAATAAAATAAAAATCACAAACACAAGCGCGCATTTTTATATAATGAAGAAAACGTATCTCAGAAAAAAAGCAGAAAAAAACAGAGAAGAAAATTCTAATGTCGTTCTTAGCAAACCGACAGGATATACTACGTGTATAACAATGTAAGTGTGTATCTATAAGAAAATGTATGTGCTAGAGTTGTTGTGAGAGTATGGTGGTATAATAAATCTTGAAACGTATTGTGAATAAATATAAAATTGTAAACGTATACACACAGCATGCAAGAACACAGCCATACACACACACAAACTCAGACATACCTCTACATGAATTTTTACCAAGGATTCTTCTCGCTACCTCCATATTTAGTTATATTTTAATACAAACTTACTTTGCAAGAATTAATGTGTGTGTGTGTGTGTGTTTTTTTTATTATGTTTTCTTTCCATTTTATACAAATGACATTCTCTAATACTTGATTTCTGTTTTGAGATTCTATTTTATATTTTATTTTTTTAATAACCTTCTTTTAAACTGATTTAAAAAAGTTATGCTCTGTGTTTGTTTGTTTGTTCGTATGTATGAGGTTTACATTTGAATTTCTTAAAAAAAAAACGGAGTACAAAGATGAGTGGCGATTTTATGTGCAGGTTTATCAGTTTTCTTGTGCCTGTATATTTCATATTTTTCTTCTTAAACAATTTTTTATGTGTAAAATTTTTTTTGAATATTTTTTTTTTGTTTACATGCATATCTCTCTCTTGCTTTTTCTTACTTGTAAAACAAAGCTGATTTAATGATTTAAATCAGTTTTAATTAGCAAAAATTGTGTTTTTTGGAGAAAACGCAATCCTTATGAGACTCTATTACATCCCGAAAATAACTATAGATTGACAGCTGAGAATGTCAAACTGTGTATCATGCGTATAGATGAAATCATAATTCGGCTAAGACTAGAACAACGCCTCGATATTGTGGAATTTTATCTAAAAAAACTTGTTCGCAAAGTTTTGTAGAAATATAAGGCCATAAGCACCGCCACCCAGAGGATCTTTTGTGCAGAAGTTCATTGAGAGTGCGTACCGAAGAAAATATTGCTGCTGTAGCGCGAAGTATTGATTAAATTTTGTATTGAAACTGGTTTTATTTTTGCTAAATGCTTGAATTTAACAAAAAAAAAAAAAGCTAGGATTTTTTTCTTTGCTTGAAATCGGCCGAAGAATTGTGTTAAGTGATGAAGCTCATTTTTGGTAAAATGGATACGTCAATAAGCAAAATTGCCGTATTTGCAGTGAAGAAAATCCTTAAGCCTTTAACGAATCAGCACTACATCCATTAAAAATGGCTTAGCGGTATCGTCGGTCCTTATTTCTTTCGAAACGCGCAAGGAGCTTCCGTTACGGTGAATGACGAGCGCTGTGAAACTGACTTTTTGTTTCCAAAAATAAATCAGCTAAACTGCAACGATATCTGGTTTCAACAAGATGGCGCAACTTGCCTTAGAGCCTGCTTAACATTCGGCTTATTGCAAAAAAAATTGGTGAAAACTTTCTTATCCAGAAGTGGGCCTGTTCACTGTCCCTCTCGTTCGGGAGTCTTAGATGTCAATTTGATGTACCTGATAAGCCATTAAATCGGCATCAAGCACCCTTGTACCGCCTCAGAGCGGCGGCTCCTGAAAACGACTGGATATATCCAGTTGGCTTAGGAACAGGGTTGCACAGGTATGTGAACATTTTGAATTTTTGAGTAAATCAACCTCACCGTATAGTGGTTATTGACCAAGATTTAAAAAGTGACGATGGGGTCTAAACCTCATGCGTAGGCAAGCATAGATAATATGTTTTAAATTACCACACTACTTTTCTAAGGAAGTTTAGTAAAAATACTTGGAGAGTTGCACACCTCTTGTATAGTGATGATTTGACAGAATAAATATCCCAATTTGCTTACCCGTCTAGTATCTTGAATAAGATGGGGAGTCGGTTGGGCACCACAATCAGGTTGCGGTCATCCCTGGGATCCGAAGGGTGACTATTGGATTAGCGTGGTCTTGGTTTATCCTTGACTAGAGGTGTACTGGCACCCCAAGTGAGTCTCATTTGACCATAACTACGCGTGTGGTGCTTGATAGCGTCACTTAAACTATCGGAAGCTAGAGTTCGTTTGGTCTGGATATACCAGATTCGCTCGAAGTCTGACCTAAGGACTTGAACTGTAGGCGTTACGGGCGTCAGCTGCCTCCGGCGCAAGCCTGCCTGGCGGGTGGTTGAGGTGTCTGGGACATCAAAGTCTGATTTTTCACCTTCGGTGAGAGTTTGGGCTATAAGGGGATTCCTGGGAGCTGTTTCTATTCGACAGATGCTGCTAGAATTCAGGTAAAAGCAGCGGAGGTTAGATAGCTCCAGTCCTCAAACAAGGGACGAGTGTGTAAGCGTCGACGGGTTTATACACTCAAAGTTGTTACCTGTGCGTTCAAATGAATTGTCACACACACAGGGGCATTTGGTAAGTGATAAATGTAAACTCATCAAGTAGATTTGGTTTTGGCTACTGTAAGATCTAAGGACGGTACTCGCGTTATTCAATTTCAAATCTTTCCCTCTCGTTCCTGCAGTTTATTGCCTCAGGATTACATTTTATGGACAAACCAGCCACTCTTGAAGCATTGGAAGCCAATATTTAAGCCATTAATGATGCCATATGGCCAGATATATTGGAAAAATTAGTCTAAAATTGGACAGATCGAATGGAGCATGTAACTCGTAGCCGTGGTGAACAAATTACAGAAATTATATTTTAAAAATAAATGCCATAAAATTACACAGTACGCCACATGATTTCGGGACTCAATTCTGATAATTGCTTATGAAAGTAGACCCAAAAAGAAGAACTTCTGCATCATTAGTTTGGTCAAGGTACCTCAATAAATAATTGTTTGAAGTTAGTAAGTATCGTATAGGCGAATTTGTCACGTTTTAGGCTCTTTTGTTTGTCATAACCCGAGAACCACTAGTCCGAATAAGCTGAAAAAAATTTAAAAAAATTAAGAATAACAAATCCTTTAATCTGCTCGTACAACGTTTCGCTACGTAAGCAACAATTTCGCAGTTATTAATAAATGTATGAAGAAAAAAATATTTTTTGCCCAAACAATTTAAATTTTTTATTTTTAATTCATGAAAAAATCCAAAACGGTAAAAAAAAGTGTCAAGCCCTATTACTTTCGTAATAGGACGTAAAGTTGCATAAACTATGAACAAAATGACACATAAATCATGAAAATCGATTAATTAATTAATTAAAGGAATGAATTTCAAAAATATGCTCCAGATTTTTGGGTCTACTTTCATAAGCAATTATCAGAATTGAGTCCCACCCGAATCAATCACCTGAAAAATATTGTACTTCGTTTTCTACCAGATTATAATAAAAAAAAACAGCTAAGGCACAAGCTCTATGTTTACATTTGTCCTTCAAGTTGTGCTTAAAATGGTCAACAAGAAAAAAGAAAGACAAAAACATGAAAAATATAAAAATGTACTTTGGACTTCAAGAAAAATTCTTGACAAACAGTACGAAAAAACAGAAGTTTGGAAGAACATGTAAATCAATTAAAATAGATAATCATTCACATTAGATTTCGATCCAGCAAATTAAAAAAAAGATTGATGTTTGACTATTGATTGACTACTTGCCGTCGTCAATGGCGGTGTGTTTTAAACAACAAACCCCTCTGAAGAGTTTGGGTGGTTACAATCGAAACGTGGCATGGAAACCTGTCCGTAAAATCCTGGCGGGGTCTAAAATGCAAATTGATCAATAAATTTTAATTCATTTTCACCCCAATTATGAGTTTTCTCCCTTCTTCCATTTTTCCTATGTTAATACAATTGTAAAAATGGGAAAAGGTAAAAATCGTCCGGTGAATTTTTATTCATAATTGGGCTGTTTATGTTGTAAAATTCCTTTCTTCATAAAAAAAATTTAATGAAAATAAAATTCGATGAACTTTTTAAATCAAAATAAAAATATTAAAATTTGGATTAAAAACAAAAATCAGTCCAATTGAATAACCACAATACTAATTATTTATAAAAAAATTCCCTATGCAATCTATTAATTATAAACAATAGTAAAGTATATTTATTTCAATAACATCATATGTATACGTTAATTTAAGTATGTATAACGCCAAATTTATTGCCTCTACTTTCATACCACCGTATAAAAATTTTACACAAAACGATATTAATAATAAGTAATACAGTGGTACTACCATAAATATCTGATTACAACGGTCACAAGTCATATTATTTTATTAAGTGTACTTGTGGTATGATTTTACATTTGCCTGTGTGTGCACAAAAGACAACTAAAAACTAATTAATTAACCTTTCTCCCTTCTCCCTCTACATTGAGGTCTAATAAATTTGTTCGAAAAATTACTATAAGCATGTAATTCTTATTGCTGACATTATTATTATGATTATTCATAAAGGAGTTTGATTAAGTAGTTACAAAATAATGGTGGAAAGTTTATTTTTTACTTTTTTTCTTTGAGCAAGCAAATTTGGAACAAATTAATAAGACCTTAGAATAATGTAGA
Organism: Pollenia labialis; assembly: GCA_949318255.1. NCBI lineage: Eukaryota > Metazoa > Arthropoda > Insecta > Diptera > Polleniidae > Pollenia > Pollenia labialis. Next base: position 152,185,346 of record OX439140.1, on the reverse strand, counting down.
GAAGTAAATAAAATGTTATAATAGTTAAATAATAAAAAATGTTGTTGGTTTAAAAGAGTGGTGGGTGGCTGACTTTCATGATAAATGGGCTTTCGACTGTTGTTTTGTTGACTTTGCGGCATTTTATTTTTTTTTTTAATTAATTCAATCGAATGTTAAGTGAAGTTCTAGTCTCTATCCCCTCACACACACACAAACACACATCGTAAATTTGTGAAAATTGATGTTGCCCACCACTGTTTCATATTGATAATTTAGTGTTATAATATTGTGTAGGGTGTTCAGTCGATTAATTCTTGTTCGATGGAATTTCCATGAAAAGTTTCAGAAAATCTTATGAAATATTGACTCTTTTAAAATCTAAGTGCCCGAAAGTGAAGCAACATTTTGGAGCTACATTGACAAGTTTTATTTAAAAAAGAATCTTTATTTACTCAAGCACTAATTTTTTCTAAAATTATCGAAAACAAATCTCGTAATTTATAATATTTCTGGATTTAGAATTATTCGATTATTCTATTAACTTTAAAATTTTATTCTTTTAATCGAATATGTTAAAAATGCCAAATACCGATTAATCGTTTAATCGAACTAAAATAAAAGCCGATTAATTGAACACCCTAATATTGTGTGACACGTACATACACACAAACATACATATTTTTGTGGAAAATTGTGTGCATATTTAAAAAGCAAGCGTGTTGTACATAAAAGTTTCAGTCCCCAAGAGTCTTTTAAATAATAAAAGTAAACATATTTAATAACAAATGACATAAAACCCCATCAAAAAGTTTTATGTGTGGTTAGGACTTATGCCAGTGCTGCCAACTCTGTATGAATAAAAAGTAGGTAAATTTTGAGCAAACAATTTTGCATTTACAAAAACGTATTAATTTTTTTTTTTTTTTGTAAATCAATTTAAGGCCTCGTTACTCATACGTAAATGATGCGGAAAGGTAAACCTTGTGGTCGAGTTCAATCGGTAGAAGTTACTTAAAATACGTAAACCTTTAATGTGTTGAATTCAATTTAAAATAAGACAAAATATTTGTCAACATTTTTGAAGATGATTACAAAAAAAAAAGACCTAATAAATTTCAGCTTTTCTTATTTGTGCGCTATGCTTAAAAATAAAAGATGGAATTTTCGCTGTATCAATAAACATCAACAACAAGCTGATACAAACGAAGAAAAATTTTGCTCTGGAAGTCGAAATGACGTGAAATTGAAATCGATGGAGATTTTATTGAATTTTTTTTTAAATGAACATAGCTTTCCCTGATTTTAAAAGTAGTTCTGAGAAGTCCTCAAAGTATGAGGTATATAAAAGGAAATTTTTTTTTTAAACTTTAAACACAGAATAGATTTTAAAATTTGTTTGATTTTAATTGCACCCAAATTCGATTTACAGGACATGGCTCTTTTTTAGGATCATACACAACGCAACGTCACGTATACATTAGAAAACCTATTTACATCTAAACTTGATAAGGAAATGGTTACAGCTGATCCGTATACGTTTAGTACCGCACGTAAGAGTACCGCACCTTTTTAATTAAGGGACGACTTTATCTATGTTTTATTTATATTTATTATATTTATCTTAACATCAGTAAAATTTTTAAAAAACCAAACGTTGCCAATATCCTCCTCTTCAATTTTTGTGAACAAAAATTCGTTCAACATGGCCCGATAACGATTGCCATTCATTAGACTGTAACGGCCACTCCTTGCTCATTTTCGAAGAAAAATGGCCCAATTATGCCTCTGGACCAAAATCCGCACCAAACAGTGACTCGATTTGGGTGCAACGGCTTTTCAATGTATGCGTGCGGGTTTTCTGTGCCCCAAATGCGACAATTTTGCTTGTTTACATACCCGCCAAGATCAAAATTAGTTCATCTGAAAAGATAAAAAATTCAAGCGTAAGCACAACCATATTCGTTTAGCGAAAGAACAAAACCAATTATCTGTCAAATCAGACATGAGCTAAGTGTTACCATTCACGAAATAAGCACTAGTTGAAAAAAAACGTTAGATGGCGGACCCGTTAGTTTTGTTGGATGTGACCATATTTAAAGATGTTTTTTTGTGCGTTCATTGTTTGCTTTGACCTGACGAGCTATTTCCAGAGCATTTTCCATAAATATTCTTCTTCTCGAAAATTCGCCTCAACCTGTTGGATAAGCCTCTTGGCTTATGGGCATACAAATTAGCTTTTTGGTAACAAGGAGCAAATAATCTGGAGCCGTTAAATCGGACAAACGCGCAGGCCAGTTAGAATAAAAAAAACGCGATACTATTTGATCGCCAAAAAATTTCGTGCATGAGAGCCATAGTTAGACGATCTGTGGCTCCACCTTGCTGGAAACCCATTTCTAGCTCGGGCCTTGAACATTTTCGAATCATTGCCCGTTATTCTCATTTACCGTAACTTGTTCATCGTTATTTAAAACATATGGAAACAATTGTGCATCTTTGGGATAATAAAAGTGTACAAGTTAAACTCTCTTTTTGGCTTAAAACGGTTTAAAGCAGCAAATTAAACGCTTTATTATCCTGTTTTTAAATACTTAATAAGGGTATTCTGGTCACAAGTTGCATCCTTGCAAAAAAGGAAAGTGCAAACTCATAACAACAACAACAAAGGAAATTATTTACGCACAACTTATTGTCTGTGTGGTTGTTGTTATATTTTTGCACTCTTGCTTTTCGCAAGGGTGCAACTTGGAACGTGAATACCCTTAATATATCTTAACAATTTGTTTCATTAATAAAGCCTTTAATAAAGGACTTGTATATAAAATCTTGTAATATAAGTAGTCTGTGAGGATTCATATCCATATATTTAATCATATACAATACAAACCATCTGATACATTTGACAACATTTGTCGTAGAGCTGCCACATTTGTATTTTTTATCTACATATACAATATATGGTGCACTGATTTGCAGCTATTAAGTTTAAGCTTCATATAAATTTAATTTTAGTTTAACTAAACCAGCGTTTAAACATTCACTGATTTATTAGCCATTAGTGCGTACAGTTTAGTTCAACAAATATTCTTGGATTTTGGATTTGGACGTTGAGGTATTAATGGGCATCATCGCTCATTATTCGATATATCTTTTATGTCTTCCAAATAAAAATTAAACAAGTTTTGTTATTTTTCTGTGCTGAGCCACACCATCATAAATTTCCCAAAACTTTCAAAGTTAATTCTAAAAAAAACAATCAATTTATTCGCTTATTAACTGTTCGTCGAATCGATGAAGCTCATTTCATCTTTATCATACAACTGTTTTATGTATATTCAAATTACGCTCTTTTTTCAACAACGTTAGCTGATGGCGAAAGATTTAAAAAAAATAATTAATTTAAAAACACAAAAAAGTGCTAAAATTCTTATTAAATTTTGGGATAGAAGAAAAACTTTTAGTTTTTATGTGTTATTTTAGTAGTTTAAATAAAATGCTTAACTTAAATTTTTTTTTTTTTTGATTTTTTACGTCAAAAAATTTTTTTTAAGTTCGTCTAATCGACGAAGAGAAACCTAACTGTACTAAAATGAAGAGGAACCTATCAGGGTTAGATCTTTCCGTTACATATGCGCCACCCTTTATATAAATCTCGAACAATTCTACTTTATACAATAATCACAATAATATTTACAATAGTTTTTGGTCTAAATATTTTTATTTTTAAAGAAATTAAAAAATGTATTTAATAAAATTTAAAAATGGCTGAATTAACTTTGTATGGCTAAACAAAATAAAAGACAGACATCCAGCCGCTTATTTGGCAACACTGACTTATATTTATGGAAAAAAGTTATTGGTTTTGTTTTCCTTATCAAATTTGATTTAACATAAAGAGTTAATTTTTGTTAAATATTTCCCAATAGAAAATAAATTGAGATTTTCTTAAATATTCCAGGTTTCCCAGTTCAAAAAAAAAACAATTTACATACAGGGTGGCACAGAATGAGCTTTATGGTTTGGATTCTTTAAAACTTTTTTTGTTATTATTTTTTCTTTGCTTTTTTTTGGATTTTGTAAAGAAGAATTAGGGAATTAATTATAAATAACAGTACAATCGAACAAGAATAATAATAACATTCGAAATTTTGCGAAAAGTTTTGAAAACTATCAGTGTTTGAAAATAAACCGAAAATTACATAGCATACGGTACACACACAGAGAAGCTATATCTATTTGTTTAGTGGCTGTGTATAAATCCATAACCCTTGATACCGTTCATAACTATTTCCACGAAAAAACAAACATTATGTAGTGTTCTGTTTTTAGTTATAAGACAGTACAATTGTAGTGGTTCTCCATATATATACATTAAATTGTAATGTTCTGTAGTGTTTTTTGTTACATTGATGATGAAATAAGCAAATAAAAAAATTTTAGCAACCGGCCAAAAGGGCTCTGAGCACAACTGAAAAAAGGGTTTTTACGAAAAAAAAGAGCGCAAAGTGTTTGTGTTTTTCATATTTCTACAGTAAAAAACACTAAATAGCAGTATATAATATTTATTTTCGAACTCTGAAAAATATGTTGAAAGGAGCACGCATTTGCGAAGCGGAAAATGGACATCAGTTACAGGATATCATTTTTCAAACTCAGTTGAGAAAAGCTCTCCAATAATGTACTGTATTTAAAAAAAAGTAATAATAATCGCATAAATAAAAATGTTTTAAGCGATATAAATCATGTAGATCATTTTGCGCCACCCTGTACTTTTCGCTTATAGTCCACTACTTTAGTTGCACAACTTTTGTGGACTATAAGCGAATTTGGACTGTAACCGATTTTTTTTAAAAGCCATTTTATGGATAATAAGTGAAACCTAGTAGATATAATCCACATTTTGGACTATATAAAAACTATTTCCCTCAATAAAACCACTATTTTTAAACAAAAGAAATGTTTATTTAAAACATAACCAAATATTGATTTAATTTAAATAAATAGTTAAAACAAAAAACTTTTTATTCATTAATTCAAATGCTTTAAAAGCGTACAATAAAAACAAAAATGTAAATAATATCAATGCTGCATAAGCCTTTAGTTTTATTTAAATTCTTTGGATGACTAAATCAAACACAACCTAAATATCAATTTCATGGGTTCTTTACATGGGGTCTTCACCTTACAATTTTTTGTTATACCAAACGTCAAATTCTACATAAAAAAACTCTAATATTTTTGTTAACGTTTTTTTTAATCAGCTTGACGTTTATTATGACAAAAAATGGTCAGATGAAGACACCATGTTATGAATTGCGAAATTTGGCATTTATAATAATTGCCAGAAAGGTAAATAGAAACGCGTTGCCAGTTAATTAAAAAAATATAAAACACAAAGTGGACTAAAGCGAACATTTTTGAATAAAAATTATTAAATGCAAAGAAATTGTGGTTTTTAAACGAAAATGGACTACAAACGAAATGGACCTTAGAACAAATAATTAGTATGAAATTCGAAAAAATCTGCATGTGAATATGACAGTTTTGGCTTGAATCCGTTGTTGGCGTTTAAGCGTAATGGACTATTAGCGAAAAGTACTGTAATATAATTTGTAAAGTGTCTTAGGTGTCATCTAATTGTCCCGGATTTGGGTCATTCGTATAATTCCATACAACTAAAATATTTGTCTCTTTGCGAATATTTAAAATAAATTAATTCCGGCTTGTTATACTGAATAATATTAATTTCAGTCTGATATTCAGATCAAGACTGTCATTAAATAAGTTAAAAATTGCAGCATTTGCTATGAAGTCTTTATTCTGTCAACTGATTCTATGAATCATGCACTGGATCTGCCCAACCACATTGGACGTCTTATTCTCTTGTACAGTATGTTTGCTTTAGAGAAATGCCACACACTCTGGATATCTTACAATATCTGTGAAGATCTATGATCAATGTAAAGAATTTTGGATTACTACAAATTCTGAGTGAATTGTGTACGAATAATGAAGAAGCAAAGTATCAAATACTAAAAATTTAAGGTTGTCATCATTCTTTCGATACTGTCAAACATCAAAAAATGTTAAGAATTTTTATTTTTATAGGCATATATTGATACAAAACCTTAGGCCCATTTTCACAACTTATCGATAGCTAAAGGTAGGATTTTATCTGCCGTATAAAAAGTGATCCATTATTACAACTTTACTTTAACCTACCACGTAAGGTGAACCTTAATTTACTTTATCGCTCACTTTGGGTTAAAGTAAAGTTTTAATAATGGAACACTTTTTATAATGCCGGTTAAAGTCTCATTTAAGCTATCGGTAAATTCTGAAAACGGGCAATAGTCTTATAGTTCAAGCGCTAACATACTACATTACAGGATGACCTGGCTAATGCGGCTTAATCTGAATAATAGTTGTACTAAATATATCTGAACACTACCAAGATAACACAATAGGCTTTAAAGTAAAAAATATCAAGACAAACTTTGGGCGATAAAAGTCCCTCTATTATTTTCATTTGGTGAAAAACAATATCTCAAAGGAAATATTTTGTAAATATTCATTAATAATTTTACTAACTACTTGTCTTAAGTCTTATTACCCAAATTTTTCCTTGAGTGTCATGAAATTTATAAGAGTACAAAATTATTTTTTTTTTCAATTTTTATTACACGACAATAACACAAACACCACCCAATATTTGTGTTTAAATTTTTCCTCTTTTTTTTTTGTGTTGTTTTCAAATAAACAAACTTATTCCCATTAAAATAAAACTGTAAATCTAAAACCAATATAAATGCCCCCAAGTCTGTAACAATATCATACTAACTTACCCACAACAACAACAACATTCGAAATAGCAACAACAATAACCATTAAATGTTATGCACAAACACAAACACAGAGTAACAGTCAGCCGCAGCAAAAAATAGGAAATGTTAAACGGAAAATTTTATTACAAACTGTAGACTAGAAAATAGATCTATGTGTGTGTGTGTGTGTATTTATGCCGAAATACCAAACGTACTATGAGTAATGAAGTGTTTCTGTGTAAAGATGTGCTAGAGTGTGGGTAAGTGGGTGTGAGAGTATGTATATGTGTATTAGAAAATTCATGCTGCTTAATGAAATAATTGTCTATAACAATCTATTTTCCTAACCTTCAAAACAAAAACTAATCAAGTCCAGCTAAGCAAACAACTATGATGGTACACTCTTACTCTCTTTCTATCTCTCTCTCTATCTATACTAATATAGGGTGTTTTTTTTTACCTGCATTAGAACTTAAAATGATAGTACAAGACAATTAAGAGGCGTTGTTCTTGCGTTCAAAGATTCATGATGACTTGGCAGACCTTACTGAACAGAAATGTCAACACAGTTTGTCGGTTCAACACATTTAATGGTCGTTGGTTTCAGTTGTGATCAGCGCTTTTTTGGCTGGTAAAGACACTACAGAACATTAAAATATAATGTATGTCTACTGAACCATTGCAATTGCACTGTTTTATAACGAAAAACAAAATATTTTACAATGTTTGTTACTTTCGGGAAAATATTTAAGTCTATACTTGGGAAATCTAAAGTGTAATCAAAATTAGCTCCTTTTCTTTATTTATTTTGACTTTAACTTTACAGCTCATTTATATTTTTGTAAATCTTTAGCAACTTGATACATCCACAGCTGTATGTTTTAGATTTTTTACTTCTCGGTAATCCTTAGAGTAATCGGTGTAGTTTTTCATTAATTTTTACACTTTTTAATTTATAAAAAAAAATTATACAATCTACCTTTTGCAGATTTTTCCACCACTAATGGCTAATTAAACAGTGAATGTTTAAACGCTGGTTTAAATGAACTAAACTTAAATTTATATGTAGTTAAAACTCCGTCTGTTCGTTAAAAAAAACGCTCACTTTCAAAAGCCTCTAAAGGAAAAACAAAATTGGAGTAAAACTCAGTTTAGATCTTCTAAGCAGTTTTGATTCAAATCCAACAGAATCTGTTCAGTAGGCAAAGAGTTACGGACCCAAATATGGAACAACCTTCCTAAAAAATTTGAATTTTTGTCACAAAAACTAGTAGAATGCACCGATCCTCATTTCATTTTGAAAAAATTCATTTTGTATGACTGAAAAATATTCTGCTAAATTTTGTAAAGATCGGTTATCAATTAATATATCATATGCCCCAATATAAAGCTCACTTTCGGAAACACTTCAGTACGCTTAAAACCGCAACGAATCATGCTATAGCAGTTAGATTTGGTTTGTCCAAGTTTTATAAGATAAGAAAGCACTGCGCCAAATTTGGTAAAGATTACTTGTCATTGGCCTCTTAAAGAGCCCAGTCTGGGAAATCATTTTAATACAACTAAAACTGTAGCAAATATAAATATTGCGGTAAAAGTTGGTCCAATTTAGCATTTTACGGTTAAAAATTACACCTTGTAATGTTGTGATAATCAGTCCATAATTTATCATAAAAGGGTTTTCTGAAAATCCCTTCTAAAAAGCAATTTAAGAAGCATTAAATTCTAAAAAAAACTGTTTTACTTTATTGGTCTTGAGGTGTTTTTAAAACTAGAAATCACTCCACTGAATTTTGTGATGAACGGTCTATAGTTTACGGTAGCTCCAACATGAAATCCCCTAAATAATCCCTTTAACCCTAGAAAGAGAATCTGCGTAAATTTTGCGCATGTACTATCGAAATATTTAAATTTTTGAGCAATTCAGACATTTCACATAAAAACAAATTTTAAATTTCGGCATTTTTATTCAATATCTTTTTATAATTATTATCCACATTAGTTCATACAAAAATATGGAGGGTTATATAATGCGTCAGTACGCATTATCAAATTTAATGTACCCCGCGAGATATTTGGGCCAATTGTTTTTAAAGTGCTCTTTTTGCGTGAGCAGTGAACAGAATTCTGTAATAAAAAGGAACGAATTTTGATAAGTGAAAATATGGCATATCACTTAAGGCTTGTTTACACTATCGCACAAGTCTTACGTATTCGATAATACTTTGTGAGATGGATATCTAATGAGTTTTGTTGCGACTGTCAAAAAATATAATTTAACATAACAGTTTGTGTAGACACCATCACACAAAGTTTAAACACTCATACAAGAAATAAAATGTAACCCTGAACCAATGAAAAGTATTATTGTTTAGAAATTTTTCAAAAAACGATGAAGTCGTATGGGAAGTCAAACTTATTTTTCATAATACTTGTCATTTTCCTCACACATGCACTCACACTCTCAGACTTTTACATATTCCCTGCAAATATTATTGGACCACCTGATCCAATTTAATGAAATGGACTACTCCATGGACTGGTCCGATGTAATGCAAGCATTTTTGTAGTGAGACGACATGTCTTCGTTTTTTACCGACATGTTTTCGTTTTTAAACGAAGTTAAAACTAATCCTCTTGTGTACACAATGGAGTAGTTTTAAAACTACTCCTACTACTTCTGCCCTAGGACATCGTAATATTAAATAGACCATGTTTTTTCCATACGTTTGGGTTACTTTTGGACTAATCCTAGTCCCTTGTGGGCTACTCTTTTCACGCGTGTTTGGATGGTCCCATTATTTGCAGGGTTACTTGTATTTTTGACATGTATTAATACAAAGAATAATAGTGTAAACTAGTCTTTAACTGTGGTGATAATGTGTCTAAATTTAAGTTATTCCCGAGGAAAGGTAATTGGCACAAAACTTGGCTTGTGATTGAATTTTGTGCGGGTATTTTCTGATTTTATTTTGTTTTATTACTTTGTATCAGGGACCGTTACTGTTATGACTTCTTTCAAAAAAGCCAAAAAAAAACTATTATATTTTTTCAGTAAAAAATTAAAGTTAAAATGTAACTTATATTTTTTCAGTCAAATTTTTCATAATGTTAGTTAGCACCACTGGATTAAACGTACCCGAAATAGGATAAATCGCCGGGTGCCCGGCTTGTCTGTTTTTCAAAAGATTAAGCTCCCCTGGATCATATTCTAAGCACTTACGTGGAACCTTTTATAGACTATGTCCGTTAAGAGGTTCTATTCTTCATTTTGTTGAAACATATTTGAAAATCGGACCAGCGATTCCGGAAACATACAAACTTTTCTGCTTTATGCGATGTTCACATATGGCTTCTTAAACGCGTTTAAGCAGCTCGAACTTGATTAAGCTCTAAACACTTCAAAATCGAAATGATTACCCATACATTGAAGTGATTTGTTAATCACTTCTCATTGACATACTTACAACAAAATCACTTCATTAATCACATAGAATCCACTGAACATACCTCAAATGTAGAATCGGCTAACATGCACATGTACAACCGACCACGATTTCTACTTAATGTTTTAATTTTTTCTTTAAAAATGTATATATTTTCACAATTTCATCATAAATATGTTTAAAATAATCTTCTGATAACTTTATAAAAGTATTTTTATCCATTTTTAATACTTTAGAGAAATATAAATTTGTTTGTTGTGTATTTTTTCTTAATCATCTGTCATCTTAATCATCTCAAATGTAATGTTTTTTTTTCCATTTCTTTATTTGCGATCTATTTTACAATAATAAGCAAATTTGAATAAAATATAAATATTAACATAATTTATTGATTCCCATCGGAAACTAAAAATGTAATGTGAACGGCTTTGATTAGCTAAATCAACATTTTTCTTAAACGCGTTTAAAAAACCAAGTGTGAACTTAGCATTATAATATTAAGTATAGATACATTTTTCGTAACTTAAAAAATTAATGCAACACATATTTAAGCTTTTAACTTCGTTTTATTATTATATTTGACCAAAGGATATCGGACAAAATTTTACTTTTATTTTTTGCTGAAATCTTTTACTGAAACTTTTAGTTTTGACTAAAAAAATGTCAGTAAAATTCTAACTCTTATGTTTGGCTCAAAAATAGCAGTTAAAAAATACCCGTTATTTTTTTACTTTTTTGAAAAAAGTCAAAAATAAAAGTATTTTAAGGTTATTATTCCTTGGCGAATAACCATCACAACGTATAGACGAATTCTTTCTGTCTGAATTTTTGGACTGAAATTTTGATAATAAGGCTGAGTTCCAAAACATCATAATACTTTGCAGTCGAAGTCAAAAATGTACCATCAAGTTTAACGATGCACAGTTTGGTCATTGTGAACGCATCGGTAACTGTTTTGATGCACTTTGGGACAGATAACATTCTAAAATTTTGCACGGTTTCATTGTAGAATGGGTTTAAAAAAGCGAGTTGCTTTGCAACTGATGTTTTGGAACTCACCCTAACTGTTATTTTCGATCCCTGCTTTGTATGATGTGGATGTATCATATTAACATGGCTCACTCGGAACAATATCTGCGATAGGCATTATTTTAAGATTATTTTATTTTAAATGTAAAGTATTCATTTAGGGTATTTCAGTGACCGGTTGCAAGGTGTCAAAGTAGTGCCAATTAACCCCTTCCTGGGACATCTCCATGTCAAAGTGACAAGTCCGCTTCATATAAAGTATTAGAACCGAAACCGAACTCTACCACTTTAGAACTGCCACGTTACAAGTTTGGTGTTAGTTCTCCTTCCCCCAGGGGAATATATGTTATAACAAGTGTATGCCTAATGGTCGAAATCCGGCCATAAATTTTTTTAATACTAAGAAAATATAGTGGATCGATTTGGGCACGGACCAACCTCTGGTTCATTTGTTATGTTTCACGTGAGCGATTGACAAGAAAAGAAAGATATCGTTCATAACTGGTTTGCCTGTGCCGATTTATAAAGTCGAAATATTCGAAACCCAGTTTCTTGAAAATTTCGAATTATCGACCACCCAATTTTTTTTATTGTTGGAAAAAAACTAAATTTTTATTTATGTGTTTTGCATATTTGAAAATCGGACCAAGTTGTGTATCAAATTTGAACGCTTATAACTCTAAAAATATTGAACAGATTTTAATAAAATATATAAATTGTGCACTTCTGCGGTAAATACCTCTCAAATGGTGTATTTTTTATTCTAGTCACTGGGCAAACGAAGGAGAAAAGTGTTCTTAACTGTTTTGCCTTAGCCGATTTATGTATAGATTAGGCTACAAATCATATTAATTTGAGGTCAGGTTTTGTAAAGGTTGACATTTATTTTACAGATGCCATATAAAGTTCACACTTGATTTATAATACTCGATGGAGGGTATTAAAGATTCGGCACAGCCGAATTTATTGCTCATACTTGTTACAATATTGCCGCTGGTACTCCGCTGGTACTCCGCTGTATGTACAGTTGCTTCGTATCTATTTCTGCCTCATTCTTTCTCTTTTGCTTTAAATCTGTACAATGTGCTTTGATATGCTGAACCATTTACATGACAGTCACGGCATTAATTTTAAATATAGGCACTCATATTTTTATGCAACATTTACAGCACTTGAAATGCAAGGAGTATGTGTTTTTGTGTTAAGCTCTGTCGCAGGTAGCATTTCGTCTAAGTACACTAATATGTTTAGATGGGATTTAAAGGAGTAAATTCATTTAAAGGGGAAAAAAGGAAAAAAATCATCTCATAAAACTTGAATAGAAATGCATATTCCATAGAAAAGCTAAGAAAGGATATTAAGCCTTTACCGCAAAAATGCTTAAGCGACATTATTTCAATTTTTCTTTTTTTTAATAAATTTCTTTATTGACAACAGTTGCATCACATCCTCAAATATCATCGTCACATAAGGAACCGTCACGACTTTAAAGCCAAAACATTTTCATCTTAAGCGACAACCTTCATACAAAATTTTTAAGAAATTAAATAAAAACCCCTCTCCTGTAAAATTTTTTTTTCGTCGCTTAAGCTTTTTTGCGGTAACGATTCATTCATTTTATAACATAGAAAGCCAAAAAAATCATAAAAAAATCAGTTCACATCGTTGGATTCGTCACACTCTCGGAGGTCGTCGAAGCCAAAACGTTGACTGGTACCCACATGGAAGAATGCGGATAGTTGGCAGGCCGTCGCATATCTGTCGTCGCCGTTCACTTAACATCGAAAAGTTAGTAGAACTGATTAAAACTGGTGAGTGCCTTTATATACGTGACTACCAAAAGACTTTTGAGACTATTCTTGATTAATATACATATTTTGTTAGCCGTCGCTTGTGACCTACAATGTGGAAAAGAATTTACACGCTTGAAATAAATGTTCGTTCCTATAACTACCTGAAATTTTAAAAGGGAATTTCTTTTATCATTCTTTAACTTATTAATCCGAGAATTAATTCAATATTACATATTATTAAGAATCTACATCCACTACAAAGAATGTTTTCTGCGTAAACAAGAAGTCAGTGACTATTCCTTATAAACTTCAACTTTAGGCATTTAGTTGACTCCTTTAAACTTTGCAACCCTACAATCCATTTAGCCAAGTCAAATATCAGCCTCTACAAATACACATACATACATAGTGGTTCTCTCTTGAGCTAAGTTTACAGACAGAACGTAAACCAAGTTAAAAGAAAAAAAGTCAACAAACAGAAGTATAACAAGTATAACAAATCAACCAACTCACAATCCCATCCGATTCTCACAGCCCTGGCTACTGACGACTATGCGACTGATATCACGATACCACAGCGACTACGACGTAGAAAAAGAAATGTTTGTAGCAACAAACCTGATAATGATAATATGTTGTTGACTTAAATACGAACGACATTGTGTACACAACATGCGGCAAACGTCAAATGTAAACGTCATACACGAACATAATACGCTGCTTTGCTAACAGGCTCTCAGATTTCAACAGCAAGTTGATATTCTCATTCGCTTTATGATATTTTGTTTGTTGTTGCTGGTGATGTTGTTGGCACTCACTAACTTTTTTTGAAATTTTTTTTCTGCTCTTTTCTGTATTTTCCCCCACATTTTAGTTGATTTTATTGTTGGTGGTGTTGTGTGCCTGTATTCAGACTGGGTAGCAGCAGCAGTAGGAAAAGTAGCTGCACAGTTTTGGCATGTTTGGTGTACTACGACGGAGTAGTAGATAAACTTAAACCCCAAGTACAGATACAGATTGTATGTAAACCAGGTAGGGGCCGTTAAAGAATTTATGTACTCTTGCAGATTGTTATTTAGGTTGTTTTCTGTTTTTTTTTTGTTATTTTTCGTTTTTTGAAAGTGTATGTTCTTTTTTCGTTTTAGTACTTTTTGCTTCGTTGAGAGATGTTCTTGTATGAAGCTCATAATTTTGTTGGTAACATTTTGTGTCTTAAATGTACCTTGTGATTAAAATTATGGTGTTGCAATTGAAATCAAGAATTTTTAAAGTTATTGAATTAAAATGGTTTGTACAATTTATTCTTAATCCAAAATAGTTTTTTGGAAAACCCGTCTGTCCCATTGTAAAGTCCAAAATGTTGATACTACTGGGTCTAAAGACCCTTAAGATTCTCTAGGATAAAGGCAGGTCATACAAAACTTCTTAAAAGTCTTAAGAGAATTTAAATAGTAGAAAGGGAGATAATGTTGCCATCATTATAAATTTTTATAGAAAAGGTTAAAGGAGATGCGCTGTAGCGGAGCTTAGCACATTATTTTGAAATATTGCGGAAACTAAAAAGGACACAGTTCCATATAGGACTTGATCAACAAGAGGGTATTAACTCAAAATTTTTACAATTTCACTTTTTGCAAGAAATCAAGTTTATGGAAACGGATGAGAAATCGAGATCGTTTAAAAATTAAGTGAAGAAAATGTGGTTTTGTGAAACTTATGCAGACTCTAAAGAAAATGTAGACACAGAAATCCATATGGTAATCCATCTTCTATGGCATGCGAGAATACATCCACAGTAAATTAAAACGTCTGGAAAAAAGATTATGATGCAGTTTTGCGAAGTTATTTAGGTACGCCCAAAACATCCTAGACCCTCAAGACAATATGGTATCCTAGATAGACAGTAGTAGAAAAAATTTACATGTTTTGGTGGACTTAACAAATGATTGGCAAACCACGCGATTTTTTTTGCATCAGCATAATCGATCAAATGGGCATGTAGGAATGCTGATGATGCGTCCACAAAGAGTGACTGTTTCGTGCGGTATATGGGCAGTCTGCTTTATCGGGCCGGCCAAGCAGTTACCGTTAATGTTGTTCACTATCGCGAGATGATAACGGAGTTCTTGTTGCCAAAAGATGAAGTTATCGACACGGACAATATGTGGTTTTAACTGGATAATGCCACTTGATACACAATCAACGAAACAATAGCTCTTTTGCGCGAGAAATTCAACGACCTGTTATCTTATGTGGTGGCGATGATAATTAGCGGCAACGATCGTGTGATTTGAAATTGTTGTAGTTCTTTCTACGAGGGTATTAAAAGAAAACGTGTACGTCAATTAGCCAAGAACAATTCAAGAGCTAAAGGATGAGATAATTCAGTACATTAGCGACATTGAACCTCAATTATGTCTTAGAGTATTTGAAAATATAGACCATCGGATTGAGCTATTCTATCGAAGCCGTGGCGAGTATTTGACCAATATTTTGTTAAACATATAATTATCATTAAAACTTCTATCATAATATAAAAAAAATTAAGATTATTCTCTGAAAATGTTCATTTTATTTACAATTAAGATCGTGCGCTTTGGTTGGGCAAGCCTTTAGTTCGGCAAAATTAAACACTCGCTCTTGTTGACTATGAACAGCGCACATAGAGAGCTCCTCCAGCAGACAAGAGTTAAAACCTCAAGATTAACAAAAAATAGCTAAATTGCCATAATTTATTACCAATAGCAGCAATAGTGAAGCATTAAACGCGTTGAAAAAATCAGATTTTCTACTTGTAAAGCGTTAAGGGCGCGCTATTTAGGGATGCTTAAAACAAATTGTATGGGCATGTGATTTTTTGACAGTTGCAAAACACTTTCTGATGTTTTTTAGGTACAGCTGTAAGTCGCTGAAACAATTTGTTAGCGAAATATTGAGCCCCTTTGCGGTTGTATAGTAAGTGGCATAAGGTAAATTTAACGATAAAGGCAGGATTTTTCTTAATTTTTCTTAAGTGCAACACTTTCTTTTAACTCATGTTATGCATTTATTTATTTTTTAAAAGAATAATGGCGCTTGCATTACTTTTAAAGAGCATGCTGAGATTCAAATAATCTTAAAGCCTGTCGCTTACGATTATTTCATAATGTCGCTTACTATTGAATCGCAAATATTATATCTTGAATTATTCCAATGACTGCACTGATAGAAAATGAGTCATAACGCTGATGTATTTCGACAAGTGTCTCCGTTTTTATCTCCATGACACTTTTCATCATGGTGATGTCAACCTTAACATCACTTGGCCAAAGTGTCATCAGGGTCAAAATGAAATTGTGTCATCAATCGGATGACATTTCATCATCACAGAAATGACGAACATGTCCTCAGTGCGATGACGCAGTAACATCGGAGAAAGGCCACATTAGCATCAATTTAATGACAGTTTGTAATTGAGTCAAAGTCATCAGTCAGACTTAAGTCAAAGTGTGAGAATATTATTATTTACTTACCCGTTGCAGATGCTCGTTTCACGTTTGTTGAATTACGACCTTTGTTTATTGCAGAACTCTCAATAATAAGACACCAGCACCATGCCCCATATAGTTTTCGTAATATTCTACTTTGAAAATTTGATGTGTTTAACTAAATAATTTAAAAAAGTAGAATATAGGAATTTTTGCTTCTTATAATACATTGTTTTCATGAAAATAACGTTAATAATATACAAAATGTGGCATCGAATTGTTGTCACCATAGTCATAAAATAGATGACACGAAAAAAATGACAAAATTGTGCGAAGACGGTAGTCATTGGATTGGTGGTACTTTTCGCATCATTGATGCCATTTGTAGTAAAATTGATGTCACAATTCTGATGTTAGGGCATCATCAATATGAAGATGAATTTATCTATCAGTGGGTATTAGATACTTTTCTTTAATATTATATACCTATTAGACCAATTTACAACTGTCTACAAAACCTTTTTAAATCCATAATTTCACTACTACGTTCCAACTCCTGTGTACCAACAGATAAATATTAATAATCGTACACACAGAAAAAATTTAGTTAAAAACGTAGAAAACAAGGTTGATTTAAAATTTTTCGGTGGTGATTCTGCTTCATACGTTTTCCATGTTAATTCAACCTGATTTTACAATTACTTGCGAACAACATTTTTTTCTTTTAAAATAACTATAATTCATGTTAATTTAACATTGCAGAAAAGTTAGAGCAAAATTTCATTTATATTGAAATAACAATCCGAATCACGTTGAATGAAAGTTTTTTCAAGTTGAAACAACGTGAATTTCATGTAGAATCTAATTGGTTTGAGTGTGTTATAACAGTGTGAAGAAGCTTCAGACTACATATGCATTTATTTATGAATAGTTCAATGCACTTACCCCTGTAACACATGCTTCACTTATTTTGTATTCTCCTTTGTCAACAGAAGCATCAGCAGAATCGCCCGATATGGTTTTCGTCATCATTCTACTTTGAAAACTTGCTGTGCTATTTAACTAAATAATTTTAATTTAAAGAATACGGGAATTGTCTTCTTTTTATAACATATTTTAAAAATGAATATAAAAAAATTAACATACTTAACTATGTATGCATGTTAATTTAACAAGATAAACTTTTGATTTAAATATTAAACAGGTTTTTATGGATTCAATATTGAATCCATATTTATTTATATTTTAATATTTTTTTTTTATTTTTTTTAACAGTTAATAATATTAAATAAACGTGATTTAAAATTATTTTAATATTTTTCATTTAAAATTAATATGAAATAATGATACATTTAAATAAAGGGCATAATTTTGCAGAAATTTACTATGATTCTCAATCAACATTTTTCCATGTTAATTTTACATTAGTATTTTTTTCTGTGTTTAGTAGTAGTTTCGCTGTAACACATTTCGATGCCATTCTTGTTTAGTTAAAATTTTACAAAAAAATGTCTATCAGTGTTTGCATTTTATTTTTTTTTTAACTACATTTTCCCACAACAGTAACGGAAAGGACCTGTGAGATTTGTTCTGCGAAAAAACAACAAAACCTGCAGCAGTCGCAAGAAACAGCAGCCAGCAACCATGGCACACAATTTGTAGACCTGGTCACAAATATTTTTAACAGATTTCGCTGTTCTTCTTAAACCTCCCCCTCCTACTTCTTCATCATTTTAATTCTTTGTTTATTACGTTTCAGCATGATTTTCCACTAAGTAAAATTTCAACTTTTGCTTGCGTCTGAGTTTCTGTGATTTGGAAAACAAATTTACAGGCTGGTCATTAAGAATTTGTCCATTTGATTTTTTGAGTTGTATGTTAATCAAAATTGGTCCCTAGTGAAGGTATTTTGTGTTATAATTTGCGTTCACACTGTCTTAAAGTTGGTGTGTTTGTTCGGGTTGGTATGGATATTGTTTTTTTTAAATGGAAGAAAGGGGGGGGGGGGCTGTGTGAAAGTGCTTGTTTAACATTGGAAATATTTAGGTAAAATTAGGACATTTTTGGTTGGAAACGATAATAAAAATTGGGTGAATTTATAATGGAAAAGTTAATCATTCAAATAAAAACAATTTTTTTTTCTTTTTTTTTGTTGAAGAAATTTAAATAAGGATATTTTTTTAAGAGCATTTTATTTCGCTTTTGATATTAAGTAGACAAATTTTTAAGAATTTAGCAATATCTGATTAAAAATAAGATTTTAATCAATTAATAAAATTATTCGAAAAAATTAAATAATAAAACCCACACAACGAAATTATTACTTGAATAAAGTTAAGCTATTTTCACACCTAATAAATATTTGAAGTCCTATACATAACCACTAGTTTTATTAAAAAATTATTTGCTTTTGAAAAACATTATTTAACAGTTTCTAAATTTGATTATTAAATGACATCGAAAACAACAGAAAACAGAAGAACCTGGAATGAAATAAAATTACTTGCAAATGATCGAATATCTAGAAGAAATTTTGCAGAGGCTCTATGCTCCACAGGGAGCTTAGTGGACTGAAGAAGAAGAAAACTACATTATAAAATTATCGTCTTGAAAATAAAGTTTAGTAAATCAATAGAAATTTATTAAAATAAAGTAAATGTTTCATCAGTTCACTGGCAATATTTTTTTTTGGAAATTTTTCGTCAAATATTTGTTAGGTCTGAACATACCTTAAAACTATGGTTTTAGTAAAAAAAATAGTTGACAAATTAAAAATACAGTCCAATCCCGATAATTCGTACCCCATCAATCGTTATTACCGATAATTCGTAATAAATTATCGCTCCATTGAAAAAATCTCGTTAATTCGTAAAATTTCAGTACATTTTGGTCCCCTTGCAAATTCGTAATTTTTTTTTTCAAATACATAATATCTTCTTTACCTCTTATAAATCGTAATTGTTTGCTAACTACCACCAATTATAAAAAAAAAATTTCAATTGTTTTTTTATCGTTTTAGGGAATAAATTGTTTTATTTTAACCCCGTTAAATCGAAACCCCTATAATTCGAAGAAATGGCTGGTCCCTTGCGAATACGAATTATCGGGAGTCCACTGTAATTAAAACATCATCCCGAAAACCTTGACATATGCTGATGAAAAACAACGAAAATAATATTTGCACCACGATAATAAGAACAGAAAGTTCAAAAGAAATTATTTTAAGCCATTAAGATTAATCCTTAGTGCTGGTTCAGACTAGTGCTGGGATATTATTGATATTTTCTACTATCGATATTTATCGATAGTTAAAATTTCACTATCGATTTATCGCTATTACTATCGACTGAATATTTGTAACTTAGTAGGAAAACTTTAACTAATTTTTCATCAGGCTATTTGTAGTTCGTTGTTTTTAGCACTTTATTGAAAGTATATAATCTTTTATTTTTTATGTATGTATGAGACTTGTATGTATGTACGCACTTTATTTTAGATGACTTTATTTTAGATGACAAGGGCGCATGAAACGACATGTTTTCGTTTTTAAACGAAGTTAAAACTAATACTCTTGTGTACACAATGGAGTAGTTTTAAAACTAAAACTAAAACTAAGCTGTATTATATGGTCCTGCCCTAGGACATCGTAATGTTAAATAGACCATGTTTTTTCCATACGTTTGGGTTACTTTTGGACTAGTCCTAGTCCTTTGTGGGCTACACTTTACACGCGTGTTTGGACTAGTCCTATTATTTGCAGGGTTTATTAGGATTCATATTACGAATTTATTTATTTTTAAAATTATAATAGCGCATCCGATTGTTTTCAAGAGCATGCTGAGATTCAATTGATCATAGTACTTGTCGTTTACGATAGTTTTAATAGTGTTGCTTACGATATAATCGAAAACAGGGCTCGACATGTTTTCATAGCTGTATTATAAATACCCTAGAGGAAAGGGAACTAACACTAAACTTGTCACTTGACAGCTCAATAGTGATAGGGACCGGTTCGAGTTCCAACACTTTATTTGAAGGGGACTTGTCACTTTAACATGGCCATGTCCTACGAGGGGGTTAATTGGCACCTTTTTGACGCTTTGTAACAGGTCACAGCAACAACCTAAATGGACACATTCAATTTCAGTTTGAATAATGGCTGTCGCAGATATTGTCCCAAATAAACCATTTTATTAGGACGGATACCCTTCATTTAAATTAATCGAAACAGGTAAAATCCATCAGTCATTACCCACACAAAATCCAGTTACATGACAAATTGTTTGTGAATTACCTTCTGGACTAACTACTCTTTAAACATATTTTCACCAGTTTAGTATCATGTTCTGTTTTAACCTATCACAATTTGTTCCTTTTTATTTTAACCTGTTTTCACTTGTCACGGGATAAGTGCCTCAAAACCAATTGACACAAATTTCCCGCAGGGTAATACTATCGATATTGATATTTTTCATATCGATATGTTCGATATTTTAAGACTATCTATAGTATCGGGGTGGTCTATAATTGTGGGTGTGGCAAGCTGCGTTTAACAAATATTTTAGGTTGTTTAAGGAAAAAATTTATTTTTGCAAATTTGATCAGAACTGAATTATGATAAGTCGCAAACTGTTATAAAAAATGTATTGAAATTATTTTTGTTATGTTAATGGGATAGTAGTCCTTTAGAAATGGTTCGTGACATCTCTTTATCATTTGTACCTGATGTGTTATAAAAACTTTCCCCTGAATCTATATTTTAGTTAAATCCGAAATCCAGAGGAATAGAATTTGTTAGTGTCAAAAGATGTGAAAGAGTTTTTGACACCCTTAAAAACCTGAAAGTGTCCTCTTTAACCCCATATATACTTTTGCAACTGTCTGTTGAACACTTTTTGCATTTTAATAAAATAACTCGCCACATTTTTTTTTTGCTCTTTTTATTAACTGATGCAATTTTTGAAACTGTCAAAGCCGGGCAGCTTATAAGTTGATTTGAAGGAACACGGGTCCATAGAGGGTCGTGAGAGTAAGTTGTGGTTCTCCTAAATTGGTAGCCTCGGATATTAAAGTTTTTAAAAATTCGCCAAGAATATAAGTATTTATGGATTGCAAAAAAATTAGACTTGAGCTGACCTACAAAAAATATGCTTAAATGTTATGTTTTTTCTTTTGCTTTTCTTTTTGGGCTGATTATTGTTAACGATTTTTCTAGTTTTTCAATCGGGTGGTTTATGCTTTATGTTTAATATCAACCTGTCATCAATAGTGGGCTAAGCATTTGTTATATTGGTAGAAAATCAGACTTTAAGCAATGGTATGTTGTATTGATAAATGCTTATGCCTTTTTCTATAATTATAGTCAAGGATGATAAATGAGAAAACCAATATCGTACCAACGAACTTTAGTACTAAATCATGTTGAAATTTTTTTTTTATAAAAGAAAAAGTCTTTTGTTTCGATTAGACTTGAAACCGCTGGCATATATTTCTATTTCTTTTCTATTTCGTTTATTTGTTTTTAATTTTTTTTTGGTAAGAAAACATTTTCTTTCTACATTCGCCGAAGGGTCTGGAATGGAAAATGTTCCTTTGGTTAATCAACTACGCTCTGGAATCCTTAACTGATCTGATGCATTTTTCATTCTGATCACTTTGGACCAAAAAATAGAAATTATTTCGTTTTTTAAGTTTTGTTAAGCATCTGTATCCGACAAAGTTCGAAACTTGTTATTAATAGGATCATAATTTGCATTTGCATTTTCATTTGAAAATAATTTTTGACAAATGCTAGTTTTTACTGAGACCACATTTTCTGGAGTAAATTTTGCTAGCGAATTTAAAATTTTGTCGTCGAATTAAACTTTATTTCTTACAGCTTTGCGAGATGTTAAAGTAATAAACTTTCAATTTATTTTTGGATTAAATACCTACGATATATAAATATCGTAAAGTAGCAGATGATTTTCTTTTAATCTTAGCTTTAATAATTCCATTTGTTCTAAAAACTCCTTTTTGCGTCCCATTTGAAGAAACAAAAATTTTAATGGTTCTAAAAATATGTGCATACGAGCATCTTGGGATGGCATATGCATATTTATTGTGTTAACAATTTGCAATATGTACTGCAAAAAGAGGAAATATATTTTATAAGCTGGAGTAGAACGCTGGATGGAATAAAATTTAATTAAGCGCTCCTTCAAATTCATTTAGAGTAAAATAATAATGGAGTGGCTACCTACCACTGTTCCTAAATTCTGTTGATGACTTCTTGATTTGACAAACATCTTGTGGACGGTTAGATTCAAATATTATGAGTTTCCGTTAAAAATAATTTTGAATTGAGAGAAAGACGTCTCTTCTTTTAGAACTATTGCACAAGTAGTTTGCTACGCGCAGAGAAATAACATGTTTAAATATGGTCACCTCCAATAAAACTATTTTTAAAGAAAATTTTTAACATATTATGGTTAATATAACCATATTATTGTTACCTACAACCATATTATGGTTGAATTAGTCCTCCACCAAGAAACCACAACCATATTATGGTTGCCTCTAAACTAGGAATGGGCAAAAAATATCGATATATCAAAATATCGATATTTAAAAAAAATATAATCGATATATATCGCCGATATTTTAAATACCGATATATCGATGTA
Source organism: Pollenia labialis (assembly GCA_949318255.1). Classification (NCBI taxonomy): domain Eukaryota; kingdom Metazoa; phylum Arthropoda; class Insecta; order Diptera; family Polleniidae; genus Pollenia; species Pollenia labialis. The sequence continues at coordinate 152,162,140 of OX439140.1, read as the reverse complement.
TCGATATTGAAATACGACTATCGAATTCGATATTTTTTAAAGTCAGTCTTCATTAGGAACTCAAAATTTTAGTCGTTTTTCAAAAAATATGTTTTTTAAGAATTTGAATCATTGCATGCATCATATGTTTTTTAAACTTATATGAAGATAATCTGAAAATTGGCATTTATAAGAAGCAGTGCCGGATACAAGAAGCAAATTGACTGGAGAGCACATAAAACAGAGAGTGCTCCTGATGTACATATCTAATGATTACTGGTTTGACTAAAACCAGTTGGTACTTTTGGGGTGCAATTCAAATTTTAAGGAAAGTTGGTACTTCCATGACTTCCATTGAAATTTTTCGTAATTTATTTTTTTTTTATTTCATATGGTTTATTTGTATTCGTCTCTTTTGTTTTTGTTATAATTGAATTTTTGTTTTAATTAATTTTTTTTGTTTTTTATTAATTTTTTTTAAATAAAATGAAACAATAAAAAGTAACAATGTAATTACACGCAGGGAAAAAATATGGTTGGGCATGGTTACGGCAACCACACTGTGTTTATTGTAACAATATATTGTTGTTGTACACAAATAATTGTTATTTTTATTAAATATCAGCAATATTATAGTTACTGTAAACATATTAATGTTTATCGCAATTATAAATTTGAGTATTGTTGACCGAAAAATAATTATTTTTCTAACAACTAAATTATGATAACTTTCAAAACATATTATATTACTCACAGCCATAACATGATATTTAAAAGCCATAACATGATAACTTTATATACATTTATCATAATAAGTTTAAGATGCAATCAAAATATCGTTACTCTAATAATATTTTGGTATCGCCATTTGTAAAATAATTTTGTATCAGTTGTGTCGTGTTTTACATAAACATATCGAATTATTTGTTAGTGAGTGGCTAAATAATAAAAAAATAACCATTAAAATAAACAAGAAATTATAAAAAATAAAGAAAAATATTAAAAAAGAAATAACAAAATAACCATTAAAATAAACAAGAAATTAAAAAAAAATAAAAAAAACATTAAAAAAGGGTTGTAGTGTCACAAAATAAAATATCTTTGGTTAAAAAATTTTAATAATCTTAAAGTGGTGGAAAAATTTGTGAAATATTGGTGCAAAATATTAACCATTACTGGTAAGTTTTGTGTTATTTTAAGAAAAAAATAATGAAAACTCCATTAAATAATTTATAAATAATTGCGTCCTACGACTAAAAGATTACAGTAACTATATAATGTTTTTTATTTTATCATAAGTATTTTTTTCCAATAAAAATATTATGTTTACAGTTGTATCATATTATGATGTTAAAAATTTATGTATAACAGTTCATATCACTTTGCATCATAATATGATTACTTCTAAACTTATTATGATTGCCAAGACAATAATATGATTACTTCTAAACTTATTATGATTGTCATGACAATAATATGATTACTTCTAAACTTATTATGATTACCATGACAATAATATGATTACTTCTAAACTAATTATGATTGCCATGACAATAATATGATTACTTCTAAACTTATTATGATTGCCATAACAGTAATATGATTACTTCTTAACTTATTATGGTTACCATGACAACAATATGATTACTTCTTAACTTATTATGATTACCATGACAGTAATATTATACTTTCTTAACGTTTTATGATTAACAGGATAACAATATGATTAAGGGAAAAATATTATGATGTAATATTACGAACATATTTGGTCATAATATGATTTAATAACAATCGTAATATCTTATCATAATATGTTGCTCTTAGAATATGTTTACCACAACCATGTTTTTTCTTTGCGTGTACATACATATAATTTGTTTGTTCATAAATATGTTTGTGCAAAGGTATACTGAATTTTTTAATTTGGTAATAGTTTCAGCAAAATACGTTCGATATATCGATATTTTTGAAATAATAAATATCGATACTTAAAAAAAATATCGATTCGATATATATCGATATATTTTTTCAACTTGCCCATCCCTACTCTAAACATTTAACATGCTATGGTTAAATATGACAATAATTTGCTTTAAAATTAATAAGAGTATTTTCCTCTTTTCCAATAGCAACGTGCTAGGGTTGAAAACCAACCATGCTATTATAAGTGTTGAACATGTTTTTGTTTTTTTTACCATAACATGTTCGAAGGCAACCATAATATGGTTGCCCATTCTTGATGGATTACTAATTCAACCATATTATGGTTGTAGGTAACAATAATATGGGTCTATTAATAATAATATGTTTAGTTATGTTGGAGGTGACCATATTTTATCATTTATTTCTCTGGGTGTTTATCTTTAAAAAACTTGGCAAAAAATTTTTTTTAGTAAAAAATTCTAGATATTCAACACACCGAGTTTAATAATAATTTTAGAACAGCAATGTTTTCTTATATGTCCATGATTTTCCGAAAAATTCTGATCAATATCAATTGGTAAATAGTGGCAGTTTTGACGTTTATGTAAAAAAAAAATAATTTTTTAAAAGCGTTTTTCCGGGATTGGGAATTTTGGGTATTTATTAATCCAAAATGGGGATGATTTTTGTCCACTGTTTAAAGATCTCTTCGGTCTACATAACTTCAAAATTTAATTTCTGATTTATTGAGTGTCAAACATTAAAATTATTATTTGTATAGTGTTAACTTAGAAAGGGCTTTCAATATGAGTAAAACATAATAATTTTAAGTTTTGACATTCTTTTAATCTGACATGAATAAAGATATCATAATGATGTTTGGTAGTTATGTATGATCTTAAAACAGCACAATTAAAAAACATCCCCCTTTTTAAATAAAAAAATCAATAACTGCTAAGCCGAATAACATTAAAACTGTAGGAAAGTTCAAGAAGCCTTCTCTCCACCAAAAAAAAAAAGAATTGCCAGATGAAAAACGATTTTCTTGATTTTTATTTGGAATGTAACCGATATATCGGCTATAATTAAGGTTTGCCAACATAACGGTATCGACGATATTTTACTGTCAAGACGACGATCAATGTTCGAAAATAAACCGAACATTATTTAGCGTACGGTAGTTACATCCAGAAACGATATATATGCTTTGGCGTTTGTATGTTGTCATAATCCCTAATACCATAACAAACATTATGTTGCAGTCCTTCTGTAGACATACACACAATATATTTTATTGTTCTGTAGTGTTTTTTTTACATTGATGGACGAATGTGCAATTTTACCAACGCTTCTTATTATTATTGTTGTTGTTTAAAGGCAATTTGCCTGACCACAGCACGAATAGCCTGTGTGTGTACGTTTTGTGTTTAAAAACGTTTTCGCTTGCGGTTTTTTTTCTATAAAAACACATATACATATAAAGTTTTCGTAAATTTTTTTATTATCTTCACCAGCTAAAAGGGCGCTGAGTACAACTGAAACGAACGATCATTAATATGCTGAAGAGAACGCAACGAAGTTTGCGGTTTTTACGAAAAACCAAACGCAATGAAATGTTCCTAACTTTATGTTGAGTTGGATTGTTACAGTATTTTTATTGTGTACATACACAAAAATACAAAAAAGAGAAACGTGTTTTTAATTATTATATACATATTATACTGTTCTTAAGTGTTCGGTACGGTAGAAATATGAAAAACACAAACGCTAACACTATTAATAAGTATTTGCAATTTACAAACATTAATATGGAACCTGGACTATTATTTTATTTATGTTCATGTTATAGCAAAGAAGATGAAGAAATAATACGGAGGCAGCTGAGGAATCGCAGCATTCCATTGTAACTGTCGAACACAGCGTAAGAATTGCACAGTGCATTTTGCAAATTTTTGTTATCTCTGCAAAGCGGTTCCGTTGGCTATCTCGAGTCTGTGGCTAGACTTTTTATTTATGCAAAATACCATTTTTGGACCCTCGGGATTACGGGAGATTCAAAGATCAAAGTTAATTTTCAGGGTCGGTCTAATGTGGATAATCATGATTAATTTTTTTAAAGTCTAAACTTTTTTGATTTCTGTTTACATGAATCTTAAATTTGTTGCACTTCCATTGAAAAATTCTATATGACCTTTTTTTGTTTTCTGTATATTTTTGTTTAAAATTTTCAACTTTAATTTTTAACCTTCTTAATAATCATTTCCTACCATTTTTATTGCAGAAATCTTAATTACATCATGACATCTGCTATTCCATCTCAAGAAAGCAAAAGGTACGTTAACACATTTCACTTTAATAATATGACGGCAAAACTCTCAACCAATTCCAAAAAAGTAATTATTATTATTATCATCAAGACACATGACAGGGTAAATCATAAACACCACAAACACACGCATACCAACTAACGTTCATTTAAAAACAGACACTCATACTAATTAAAATCACAACGTGCTAATATTGTATTTAATAAAACATACAACTTCCTCTGAAATCTATTTCAAACGACAATTTCATTAAATTGTTTTTTTTTGTTGTGTATTCGTGGTTCAACTGTTCGAACTGCGGGGGTGTGAAATCAACAGAGACAAATTTACATTAACGTTTTGTTGTTTATGTTGTAAAAATAATAAAAAAAAAACTTTTTACTATTTTATGTAAAAGTAACTTAATTAAATGTTGCACTCGCACCACAATAATTTTAAAACAAGATACACACGCACAGCTCCACATACACAGGAACAGAGCAAAACATGCCTTTTTGTAATTAAGCGCTACTTCTAACGTGGGTGTCATACAGTTATACAAATCGTTTGTTGCAGATTTTGGAACAAGACTAATATTTGGAATGAATCACATATCAAATTTGAAGGTAAAAAGGGCAAAACTACAAAGTATTCTTATGCAGATAATGTGTTTGTACGCGACACATGCAAATTCGGGCCGAGTTCAAACCCTGGTCCCAAACCCTGGTCCAGCCAAGAAAAGCTATTAATAAATTTAAATTCATTTCATATTGTGAGATTCCTTCATTTAAAAAATTACCCTTTGTAAAAAGTACGTTTTGAAAAACAAGTACTTTTTGTGAAAAAAAACTTTTTAAAGAAAAATAAATTTTGTAAAAAGTACTTCTTTGGAAAACAAGTGCTGTGTTAAAATAAAAGGAACATTTTGGTTAAAGAAAAGCGGGTTTCTTCAAAAAATCTACCAATTCAAATTAATTTAGTGTAGCGCAAAAAAATTCCCAATTTCTCTTTCCTTTAAATCTCTGCATCATTATTGATATACGTATATAAACGACTACGTTTAAGATTTTACTTTGTTACAACTTGTGTTACACATCTTTTATAAAAATAACCTTTTATGTTTTGCGATGTTTATAGGAAAAAGGTTTTCCTTAATCTTTTGTTAACTTAGACACATGTGTGAATGTATGTATATAGCCAGACACGAACGCACATCCATAAGCAGACAATATACTCATACTTATTTAGACACATATTGTCAACGTAAAGCTATTAAATAAAGTTGGCAACACTTAATGTCTTCTTAGAAAATACAAAAAAAAAACAACAGCAACCTAAAACAATAAAACAAAGAAGGAAAACAAATACAAGGCAACACCTACACAACAACATAAAAGCTTAAGAACTTAAACAACAACAATGACGATTTTAAAAACATACACGCACAGATACATCTTAAACATAATACAACAACTACAACTGCACAACAAACGATTTGCTAATAACGAAGCCAAAAAGCACAAAAGTATAGAACAACAGAGTAACAATAGAAAAGTAACAACAACAACAACATCTTTTACAGATCCAACTTTTATAAGGACTTTTTTCTACAAATCTATACAGACAAACAAACAAACTTACTTAATAAATACAAACAGCAACAACACACAAACACACTTATACAAATACACCTACATACACATTTCTACATAAATGTATCCTTTATTTGTTTTGTAAAATACGTACATACAAATTTCAACATATTGATATCACTCATACGTACACACTGCATGGTATTACACTGTTAGTAAAAAATTTATACCAACATGTTGAGACACACATTCGTACATTCGTACATTCTAAAAAGTCGAACATACCCACATACATATTTCAACACATATGGATTCTTTAATAAACATATTTACATACGAACATAAGCATACAAACATACTTATATGTTAAGGACATTTATAGTCAGGTTTACCAAAAAAAATCAATCCCAAAATTCGTATGTTAGCGATTGCATGCTTCTTTTAATATGTTTAAAACATTTTTACGTTGTTAAACATTTTTTTTTTGGTTTAACCTGATTCGAGCGAGTTTTGAGTTTTTCGATATCCTTGGGATTTGATTTTTGAGCAATTATTTGAAATAATTGCAATATGTATATTGAAATAAATTGCAATTACTTTAATTGCAATCCAAATTAAATCAGAATCAAAATCTTCGTTCTCTTCAAAATTAAACTCTTTATTCTAGAAATAGTGTTCGAAAACAAACACCAAATTTCGCTCCTTAGTGTTCGGTTCGGTTGATTTGTGGAAAACACCAACGCTAATACTGTTTGTGTAGTAAATTGTTAAAAAAAATAACGTTTGCCTGTTTGTCATCTTTGGGCAGAAAAATAATACTGTTCCTATCGAACTTAAAGAGAGAAAAAATGAGAACATTTAATTCCGTACGGTTCGTTTTAGTAGTGCTTAACGCCTTGGCTGGTCAAAAAAATAACCAAAAATTTTTTACAAAAATTAAATTCGTATCGACACTTAAAACGCAAAAGGCTCTATCTAACATTTTGAAAATTGTACAGGAGAAATAAAAACTATCTAAAATGATAAATTAATAAATCGCTGTAAACTGTTTATAAATAATTTTTCTTCTATTTTTCTTGTAAAACCTACCAGTTATTTTGACAACTCCAACTTAACCATATAATTACGTTTACCATATAATCTTTTGTAGATAGGGCCTTTGGTTTTTGCTAATTAACTTGCAAATTTTGGTCGAAAGATTCTGTGGACATTTGTGTTGATGGAATATCTCAGAATCAATGCAAAAATTGATTTTTAATTTTTGGTTAGTTACGGCCTTTTGCGTTTCAGGTGACGATATACGAAATAAACAACAAAGCAACAAACAAATTTTACAAAATACACACACAATCTATTCGTGCTGTGGTCGTTGCTAAAATTTTTTGTTTGTTCATTTCTTCACTATCGTAAAAAATGTTAAATTTTTGAACATTAAAATACAAGCGAAAATTCTGATGCATAGAAAATATTCCTGGAAAATATTGAAGGAATAAGACTATTAAAGTAAAAAAGCTTTTAAAATGTTAGTTTGACTCTTTCGGCCCTTTCTTGAAAATAGTTACAAACGGTAATAAGGGTTGTGTTCGTATACACAAACACTAAAAATAAAAACAGCAGAACGCTAAATAATGTTCTGTTTATTTTCGAACACTGTCTAGAAATAAAGCTGATTCGGATTATTTTGAATTGACTCAAAAGAAAAATTAATCCATACGTACACAAATCAATCCGAATCGGTTTTAATAGAACGGCGAGTACGGATTTTCTTGAATCAAGTACAGAAAGTTTGATTCAAGTACGAATTTTTAATCGAAAAATACTTAAATAATCCGAAACTGAGCTTGATTTAAAAAAAAACTAAGATTGAATCAACCTCAAAATGCGCTTGATTCAAGTAAAATAAAGTTAACTTTGTCCCGAATTCGTGTTAAAAAAAAACGAAAAACGAAATTATTACGATTGATTTACTTACCCTTTTTTACTTTAGAACTCTTATCAGGGATGATAAATGAGAAAACCAATATCGTACTAATGAACTTTTAAAATCGTACTTTTTCGACCTCAATAGTACTAAATAATTTTTTTATAAAAGAAAAAGACTTTTGTTTGTTTCATTTAGACTTGAAACAGTTGGCACACATAGTCTATTTCGTTTCAATGTTTGTATAATATTTTGGCACCGAAAATTTTCTTTCCACATTCGTCGAAGGAAATATTCCTTTGGAAACATTAATCTAATCCTTTTTCATTGTGGTCCTTTTAACCCAAAAAACAGAAATATTTTCGTTTTTTTAGTTTCGTTAAGCATCTATATCCGACAGCGCTCGAAACTCGTTATTATTAGTATCATAATTTGCACTTTTATTTAGAAATAGTTTTATTCAAAGCTGTACTATACTGGTTTTAACTGAAATCACATTTTCTGGAGTAAATTTTGGTAGCCAGTTTAAAATTTCGTCGTCGAAGTTAACTTTATTTCTTAAAGCCCCGCAAAATGTTATATAGTATTGTACATTCAATGTTATTTCTGAATACAAAAATAACTACGATATATAAATATCGTTAAGTGACAGATGATTTTCTTAAAACTCCTTTTTCAAAAAATTGCGGCCCATTTGACAAAACAAAAATTTTAATCGTTCTAACAATATGTGTTTACGAGCATCTTGGGATGGCATATCTAAATTTATTGTGCTAACAATTTTTAATATGTACTGCAGTAAGAGGAAAGACATTCCAAAAGCCGGAGTACAAAGTCCGTATATAATAAAATTTAATTAAAAGCTTGAAAAATCTCCTTCAAAATCATTCAAAGTAAAATAAAAATAACGTGACAACCATCTTGTTACTATTCGTTGGATAGTAAATTCAAGTTGCCATTTCATATCAAGCAACAATAGGTTTGAAAAATTTGGAAATAGTTCCAAATGAGTCACGGGGGTACCAGCATACTTTTAAGCTTGAATTGTTAAAAATAAAAGACCAACTGTACCAACTTTATCAACCGTGGTACACAGTTAACCAAACATATAAACTACATGAGAAGCAAGAGTTCAAATTTACTAGCCAGACCTTTTTCAATATGTATAGGAAATCAAAACATGCGTAAGCCGGAGGGTTAAGCCCAACGAAAAGTTTAAAATTTTTTATTTTTACTTGATTTAAGAATTGTTTACTTTTTTCAAGAATTTCCGGGATTAATATTCGAAAGTAATCCCATTTAGGATTGTTTTGAGTACGTTATAGTGTTATTCGTTATAGTGTAGTTCTAAAGTAAAAAAAATTTTTCAGTACAACTCGTACTTAAAGTAATCAAAAAAAAACTTGATTTTTCCGAGTGTTTCTGTGAATAATTTGACTGCAATCGACTTGATTTCAATTCAATACATTGCATTCAATGATTTCTAAAAAAAAATGCATTCAAAATGATTGAAATCACAAAATATTTTAATTTTGACAAGAACTCATTTCGAAATAAAGCAATGAACTCAGTTTGGTTGAATCCATATTTATTTGAAGGCCAATTAACTGCCGCATTTCACCCTTTGCTTATAGAAAAATTCTCAATTATAAGACACGCATTTATTTTACTCTGAAAATTTAATGTATTTAACTTAATAATTTTTGCAAAGAGATAATGGGAATTATACCTTCTTATACGTATGCACGCACATTGGGTTTCGAAAATCATTCCATTTTGGATTGTTTTAAGAACTTTTATGTGTTATTCGCGCTAAAATTTTTGAGTACAACTCGAAAAAAGTAAGAAGAAAAATCTTAAGTTTAGAACGAGTTTTTTCTTCCTGTGTGCTGAATAAGAAAAAGGAAAATACATTTTTGTATCTCTTTATTCTATTAGTTCAAGAAAAATTGCTGTGTGTAACAAGACATTTTTATTTTATTACTTAAACGTAAGAAAAGGCATCTTTAAGCCAACGGGAGAATTTTTAAAAAAGGACCTCTAATCAAATGGTGGTCGAATAAAATAATTGTTTCTGTCCCTTTTCGGAAGAACAACTTTGCATTGAAGTTTTGGTTTTTGTTTGCCCTGAATTTTATTTCGTAATACTTTTATGTACTACGAACGACCTTATTTTGTTTCTTTTGTTATTCTTTGGCGTTGTCATACCCATTCCACTGCTTAGAACTTATGTGCACCCTATATTTTCCAAAGGGCAATGAAAGTGGTGGTTGTTATGTTTTAAAGAAATTTTTATTAAATTTATTAAGTCAAAAAAATCAAGAAGGGTCCTCTTGAAATCGCTTAAATTTGCTTTTTGTGCAAATGCGCAAACTTGTTTCGTGAAGCCCCTTCAAACAACTTCTGTCAATACAAAAATATGAAAAATAAACATAAATTGTAATACATTTAAAATTAACTAAATAATTATATCTTCCGCATTTAAAAAATGTCTTCCTTACAAGAATTAGTCGATAATATTAGTCCTCTTTCGTATGTAGAAACAGTTAGTGCAGAAACTTTCTTCAGTTTTCTTTTGAAACTGCATTCGTGCCCATACAATAAAATTTTTGTTGTGCAGCATGAATGCATTTTGTATGCCTTCAATAACAGACTCACAAAAACCTTCATCCTCAACATCAAACCCAAATGTTTTGCTGCAAATGTTTTATAATATGGACGGGGCATTTCCACTCGTCTTTGGAACAAAATTCCAGATAATATGCAGCTAATAGGCAACGCAAACTTGTTTAAAAAGGAGCTATTAAATCACTTTTGTTAAACTTAAATATGCTAATTAAAATTGTTTTGTTTTAAATTTGAATATGTTAACTAATTAATTTTTTCTGTGGGCTTTTTTTTTTTGTAATTGTATATTATACTACTAAGCTTTAATTTTAATTCACTAAATAATAATGCTTTTTTAGTTAGATAATTTTTAATCATACCTATTTTAGTTTGTTATACTCACTAGCACTATCATTTATAAGATTTATCTTGTTGTGCTAGATCATCAATAAATAAATAAATAAATAGAAATAAATAGAAACACCAGTGTTCGAATATTAACACTAAATATCGCTCTTTAGTGTTTGGTTTGGTAGATTTGCGGAAAACACAAACTAAAATTTTTTGTTTGTCCTTTTCTTTATCAATGTAAAAAAATAAACACCATAGAACATACAAATATAATGATCGTCGACAGTATCACTGTAATTGTTTTGTTCGGCTCTTTCTTGAAAATAGTTACGAATGTATTAAGGGTTGTGTTCGTATACATAAACACTTAAAAAAAATAGATATCGTTCCTGGGTGTGCCAGCCGAACGCTTAATAATGTACTGTTTATTTTCGAACACTGATTTAAACCAATATTTATGCCTTTAAAGCAATTCTTTAGTTTATAAACTAAAGCGTTAGCTTCACAAATGTTGTGCACAGTTTTATTTCTATTTGTAGAGTATCTAACATTCGTATAATTCCTCTAGCTGTTCAAAGTGCTTTAATCATACCATCATTTTAAAAAATAATAAAAGTATTTCTAGTCTCGTCTTATGCTTGTGTGCTCCATTAGGTTTTTAGATTTTGTTTTCTATTTTTTCGAATACTTTTTTTTGTTAAAGAAAATAATAATAAAAAAAAAACAAATAGACCCAACAACAGCAACAAAATTTCAAAAAAAAGAAAGGAAAACAGTTTACGAGTAAGTCGTCCTGTTTATATAAATTCATATGTATATAAACCTCTAGTTATACAATAAAATGAACACTCATATACTTTCATGCATACATACATATCGTCCCCGTAATGCAAACGGACGTAACTTAATTTGTATTTATTTTTTTTTTTGCAGGAGGAGCAAAAAACTTTACAATATCAACAACAACAACAAGGTGTTCTTGGCGATTGAATTTCTTGAATAAAGTTGCCATTTTTGATCGCAGGGATCTAAAAATTTGAGTGAACATGTAGAAGTTTAATTAAAAAGACAAAAATCAATTAAAAACTCAATTTCGAATTTTTTGTGTGGTGACATCCGTTTGCATTTAAGGTGGCGATAGGACAAAATAAGTAGAAAAATTCACAAACATTTGCTACAATATTTTGTAAGTTTTTAACTTAAGCAAATACGAATTTATACATACATATACATATAAATATGTGTGTCTGTATGTGTATGAATGCGATAAAGTTTTCTATAAACTTTCAAATATACAAACACACATACATACATACTTAAACATCCTTTGGCGCTTTTTTCTTTAATACCAAATACACCAAAACGACACACTTACCTTAACAAAAACATACAAATTTATAAAGTCTATTCGTATGTTGAAGCTTCACAACACTCATACTAACGATAATTTCTACTCCCAACGCCCCAATAAAATCATAGATTTTCTTGCATGCCGTATGAGAATGTGAGAATACGAGTATAAAACCATTTCCATGACTTTGACGCCTTGCAACTCGACTCGTAACGTAGTCCTAGTAGTTTATCGTACTCATGGATTGCCTTGCATTGTGCTGCTGTTGTGTCGTGTCATGTCTGTGTAAATGAAGTATTTATTTATTTTGCAAAACTGTATGAGAACTTTGGCAATATAGACGTGGTAGAAAAAGGGACCGTTATGGAACGAGAGATCTTTGAAAACCAAAGAAATATTGAATGTAATCCTTTAGAGGGCATCTTTCGTTTGGTTTTGCATTATTTGAGGTAGAAGATCAGGTTTTATGTGAAATCTGATCGTGGACTAGCGGTTGTGCAAAATTCTTTACGGAACACATTGTTGTGCCAAGTCTGTATAACCCTTTTCACCCGGACGGAGCATATGTGTACCACTGTAAGTTTAAACATCCCTAACAGCTTTAAATTTAATTTTGCTTAGTTGCGAAATGAACCTTGTGGTCCTAAAAGTCTCCTGAAAACCTTATTATATGTTTCGTTAGGTTGTTTTGTTTTTTGTAAGTTCGACACTACCAAAGTGAAGTCCATAGCATGGTTTTTGCATTATAATATGCGCGAAAGTAAATTTTACCGGACGGTTGGTACATATTTGTACCATATAACATTCCGAATAGTACAACACACAGAAAAAAAATACTAATGTAAAATTAACATGGAAAAATGTTGATTGTGAATCATGTTAAATTTCTGCAAAAGTATGTCCTTTATTTAAATATATCATTATTTCATATTAATTTTAAATGAAAAATATTAAAATAATCTTTAATCACGCTTATTAAATATTATTCACTGATAAAAAAAATGAAAAAAAATATTAAAATATAAATAAATATGGATTCAATATTGAATCCATAAAAACCGGCTTTATATTTAAATCAAAAGTTTATCTTGTTAAATTAACATGCATACATAGTTAAGTATGTTAATTTTTTTATTTTCATTCATAAAATATGTTATAAAAAGAAGACAATTCCCGTATTCTTTTAATTAAAATTATTTAGTTAAATAGTACATCAAGTTTTCAAAGTAGAATGATGACGAAAACCATATCGGGCCATTCTGCTGATTGATCTGTTAACAAAGGAGACTACAAAATAAGTGAAACATGTGTTACAGGGGTAAGTGTTTTGAATTATTCTTAAATAAATATGTTGCCTCTGAAGCTTCTTCACACCAATTAGTTTCTACATGAAATTCACGTTGTTTCAACATGAAATAACTTTCATTCAACGTGATTCGAATTGTTATTTCAATATAAATGACATTTTGCTCTAACTTTACTGCAATGTGAAATTAACACGAATCATAGTTATTTTAAAAGAAAAAAATGTTGTTCGCAAGCAATTATAAAATCAGGTTGAATTAACATGAAACACGTATGAAGCAAAATCACCACCGAAAAATTTTAAATCAACCTTGTTTTCGACGTTTTTAACTTGATTTTTTTCTGTGTGTTAGTTTTAGACACGTTGAAGGCAAATTTTAATCATGACAATATTAACGCAACTTTATCATTTCAAGTCTCCAATAAAAGATAAAAAATATTTTATTGTTATGGCAAAAATATTTACCTTATTGGTTAAATCGAATTATCGGCTGTTAAATGTAATCGATTTCTCACTTTTACTTTTAACGATGTTTACTTTGCTAAATATCCTCACTATTTCAGCATTAAGGTAGGGTTACACGATTGCCGCAATGCACCAATTATTGGTCTACTTTATGCGCCAATCGTGTAAAGTAACAATTTATTGCTTCATACGGCAACCTTCGACAATATTTTTCTTATTTGCCCCAATCAAATGCAATCCTGATACGGCAACCGTGTAACCACTCGATAGACAATAATGCGGCAATAAAATTCTTTAATTGTGCCAATATTTATTGTTTTCATGATCGGCAATCAAAGTTTGCAATACGCGCCAATATTTATTTTTTCTTTAGTCGTGGAAAAGTATATTTGTAAGTAAAATTAATTAAAACTGTTGTAAATATATTAATTATTATATTCTTGTAATGTAATTATGGAGTTTAATGACTGTATTATAGAAATAAATGATCCACTGGACCCGGAATTTGTTTACTCCCCCGACCAGCAATCACAAACTCCTTTGCCCAAAAGGAAAAAAAGCCAAGTGTAAGTTCGCCTTGGGCCTACAGTACAATAAATGCTTTGATAATGGCTGTAGAAGAGCACCCATGTGTTTGGGAATACTCTTGCTCAGACTACAAAGACCGATACAAGCGAGAGCAGGCATGGCGCGAAATCGAAACCAAATGTCCGGGACATACGGTGGAGGATTGCAAGGCTAAATGGGCAAATGTAAAAACTGCTTTTCAAAATGTTTCAATTTTCTTTTTCTTTTGAGAAGATATCATTTTCACTCACTTAAATAAATTTTTTACAGATTTATGTATTTATTGTATTACCACAGAATATAAAATAAAATTTATGTTAGCAAAACAAAAAATGTAATTAAACAGCTGTTTCTCAGTGTTGCCGCATATTGTAACAATCATGTAACTGGAAGTCGGCAATTTTTGCCCCTTAATCGTTGTGCGCCAATTTACGGCAACCAAATTTATGAAATTTGAGGCAATCATGTAACTGCAGAAAATTTGATTGGGACAATCGTTTTATTGTCCTCCAAATTAGCACAATAAAAATCGTTACAAATTGGTGCATTGCGGCAATCGTGTAACCCTACCTTTAGACCATGGAAACGATAGCAGCTGTATAGAAAATTCTGAAATTTCTACAAGTTTTTTGTTGCCGCCTCCATATTAAAATTGTTCCGACCAGAAAGAAATAGTGTTGCTTCTGTTGATCCATTTTTAAAATTGAGTATAGGAATACTGTTCCTTTATTTTGATAGATTATTCATCATTATTGTTTATAGCGATTTTCAACATTTATAAAAGTTGTGATTAAAATTAAATGCGTTTTTAATGTGAAAAATTTGTATATTGCTTTTAGCAATTTTAAAAATTTTTATAAAAAAATAAATATTTTTATTTTAATAGAAAAACGGCAACAAAATTTTTATGACTCAAACAAGTTGAAAAATGGCTAAATCTAGACATTAAATTATTAAATTGGCAACTTTGATTGCCTTTAACTTCGTAATCATAAACCAATTGTATACATTTGCACTACCAGTATTCAACTAAGTTTACTTTAGGTGAAAGTTTAAAAAAAATTTAAAGATATTAAGGAGATTTCAAATAGTAAAGCTTTATGTGTTGTTTTCGTAACACAAGTGATTCAACGTGTAGAAATATTTATATGAAAAGCACTCAGTTTTTTGCGTGTTTTGCATATAAATTTTACTACTCGTCCAATTACTTGTGTTGTGAAAGCAGAACATTAATGGCAAAAATTAGAAATTTAGAGGAAAAAGATAGAGGCAGTCCTGGTTATTTGGTCAAATCACGGCCATTTGTAAATCGACCTGGCTACATTTCAATAGAAAACTATTCCAAACCATATGTGATACAAATATATAGCAACCTTGTCGCTATTAAGTCTTGGTTTTCGAAAAAGCCATTTCAACAGACGGACATCGTTTTATATGTTTCAACCTGTTTCTAGATATTCTGCATACCTTTTTTGTTTTAAATACAAAAAAAAAAACAAATTTACCATTTGGCTGATTTTCAATTAAATTATTAAAGCAAAAGATTTTATTTAAATTTTGTCAATTATTAGTATTGTGGTTATTTGTGTTGAACTGTTTATGGTTTTTAATCTAAATTTTGATATCTTTAATTAGGCTAAAGTTTATTAAATTTAATTTTCATTCAATTATTTTTATAAAGAAAGGAATTTTACAACATCAAATTAATTAAAATTTATTGATCATTTTTATTTGGCGATTTTAGGTTAATTTATATAACTGTTAAATTTTATCAATAAAAGTTAATAAGCAATAATATTTTTTCAAAATTTACAATTTTTTTACACAATTCCATCTGAATATTTTTGCATTCTTTATCGATATCGCTTGAATTTGTTAATATAAGTTCGCAAATAAAGTATTTTCAAGTTTACATTATAACGGATGGTTGTATGTGAACCGCACCTAAACGTCAAGTTTTTTTCTTCATTTCATTTGACATTTCTCAATTTCAGACTATCTCAATTTGAACCATGGAAAAATACACAATCGAGCAACGCGTTAAAGTTATTCAGGCTTATTTTGAAAATGGGCGTTCAAATCAAAATGCATATGGTGCACTTCGTGATTTTGTCGGTCAATTGAATCGTCCAAATGTGCGTACAATCGGAAAAATCGTTCAAAAATTTTAACAAACCGGGTCTGTAGGAGATGTTAAAATATAAATTTGGACTTTTTTGTGCTGTCCGGCGTTTGATTGCAAATTCTTACTAAATTGATTTCAAATCTAATCTCCACTTTTCTCTATCAGCTCTAGTTTTCGAGATATACCGTTATATCTAAAATTAAATTACTTTCACTTCATATATTGGAATAACTTGAAAACCGTTGACCAGATTCAGTAAAAAAAATATCAGAAACTCGGCAACAATATTATCTTTAGGCCGTACTTAGATGGCTTTTAAATATGCCCTTTAGTTTTAGAGATCTCGTTGAGTTTTTGAAGAAAAAATAGAACAATTTTGAAAAAAAAACTAGTTTTTGTTCTTTAAATTAAAAATAAAATGATAATAAATGAATGGTGTTCGCTATCGTGAGATGATAGCGAACTTTTTATGGCCCAAATTGGAAGATATGGATGTGGACGAAATGTGGTTTCAACAGGATGGTGCCACTTGCCATACAGCTAACGAAACAACGGCACTGTTGCGCGACCAATTCAATGGCCGTGTTATCTCACCACCAAGATCATGTGATTTGACACCGTTGGACTATTTGAAAGAAAAGGAGAAGCGGCATAGAACCAGAATTATGCCTCAGCGTCATCGAAAATTTGGACCATTGGATGAAGGTGTGTCGCCGAGGTCTTGGCATCCATATGGCCGATATTTTGTTCCATACATAAATAATTTATTTTGATTCAGTCGTCTCTATTCAGAAATATTTTCGTGAAATCGTGAAATTCAATTATTTTCCAAATGATCGGAGCTATTTCCGACTTCAATAGTCGTTCTATTACCCAACTTATAAATGTTGAAATGATTAACATAAGCACCTGCCATATGGCTTAAACTTATGGCGGATGCAAGCCACTAGGTTACAAATAATTAACTCCTAGTAGAAATTTTGAGCGTATAATCCGACAAAATTATTCGGTCGCCTATTGTTAAGGAGCTGCAGCTATCTAACCTCCACTGCTTAAGGAAAAGCCAGCAGCATCGGTTCGAATAGCAAAAGCTAGGAATGAGTTGTCCTCGCAACATTTGGAAGGTACTAAATATAGTGAAAGGTTAAGTTTTCGCATGGAAAATCATACAAAAAGTTGTTTGAATCCTTTGGGATACCAGGTAATGGCCACACTGTTTGCTAGGATTTTCAGACTATTAACCGTTGTTCCATAAATCGATTAATTTTGGGCGATTTACTGTTCGAATAATTTAAAATTGCTTATTTTCTATTATTATTTTATTTCTTTAATGTAAAAAAGAAAGCCGGTACGTTTTACAAGCCCTTTTATTGTTTCTTATCTCAGGAACACTTCCTTCGGGTAAAAATATAGTAAAAATGTTTACAACAGACTGTTACCACAATGATTTAAATGGAGAAGATGACTTTTTTTGAGAAGAATGAAAACAACATTTTGTCAGAACTTATCAAGACTATAAAATTTATTAAAATTGTTAAAAAATAAAAAAAAAGCTTTAAGTGGTATAATGGAAGACTGTCAATTTAAAAAAAAAATTAAGAAAAAGAATAGAGAAATTGGATATGCTTTATAACGCTTTACTTTCAATATGTCCAGCGTCAACGAACGCTGAATCAAGTTTCATCAAAACAAAAGCAAGAAATCGTTTGAAACATAAATATTTAAACTGTATACTCTTTTTGAAAGATTATTTTAGCAGATTATCTTATATTTTGATGTTCTTTTTGATTTAAAAAGTTTTCCTCTTTTAGTGCATGAACCCTGCAAATAATATTGGACTACCTGATCGATTTTCATCAAATCGACTACTCCCTGAGTGAGACGACATGTCTTCGTTTTTTTATAACATGGTTAGGTTTTTTAAAGAGTTCAAAACTAATCCTCTTAAATTAAATAAATGTTTTTACATTTTAATAAAATTTCTTTTTAACAAAATTGTTGGTCTTACTTTAAAACTTCCAAGCTAAACAAAACTAAAATTATTCGATTAACCGAAAAATATTAATTTGATCGATATATATTCGACTGGATTTTTACCATTAATTTAAAACATTGATTAATTGAATACCCTACTGTTTTCCCCAATAGATGTTACATTAAAAGGTAGGAATCCTATTGATGCTTTATTATCTTCCTGGGGGGAACTCAATCTTCAATTAAAGCAATATTTGTAAGAATTTTTAAATCAGAAAAATTTTGAAATTTATTTGATTGATTTCAGTGCGAACATGACAGCAAAGCCGCCCTTGCCTTACAAAAACAAATAGTAACTTTATCCAGCGGAAGCTTCTACTCATCGCTGATATTCCGTATTGAATTAAATTTAAACTTTTACCCAAAAAAAAATAAAAATAAATAAAAAACCAAGAAAGAAAAAACTTTTAACCCACAAAATACAAAAAAAAAAAAAAACAATTTGAACATAATACCCAAATGCATTTGTGTGTGAGTGTTTTTAAAAAAATAAAAAAAAAAGTTTTCCACTCCTATTGTTATCCTACATACCCGCAGGACTAACCTAAAGTTTTTTATGCTGTTTTTATTTCTTCCAACATTTGTTTGGTATTTTTGTTACGTTTTGTATGTAAGTATGTATTTGTTACTAGTGTTGGTGTAGTTGCGTTTTTACGGTTTTAATAAAAGAATCTGCCAACGTAAGCTACTAAAAACATTTATATCTAACAGTTAGTCAAAATTCCCAACCGAAAAAATAAACAACAAAAATGTTCACCAAAATATTCTCTTACACACATACATACATACAGACACTGATAAACTCACACCAACAAATGGAAATATTTCGAAACTGTTACACGAACAATAACAAATCCTTACAAATACAACGAAGTAGATATTCTCACCCTGCAAGCATTTTCGAGCCCGCAAGTTCGGAAAAAATGCGCCGTTCTATTAAAATTATCGCCAAAGTAACAATCAAACTTTTATGAATCCAATCTTCTGGCGGGAAGGCTGGTTCAGCGTAAAAGCGTGTTCGGAAATAAATAAGAAGTATGCCGGAGAAGGGACCAAAATTATTAGATTAGAGTGTCTTCAAAATTATGTATTTTCTCCCAAATATTTTTAAAGCCATCCCAGCAAACACAGAAATACTCCATATGTATTGCCAAACGTAATGACAGGATGAAAAATATTATTGCGGCAATAATCGATTTCGTATTGCGGAAGATACTTCCTTCGGAAAGAAACGTGTCTCGATAGCAATACTCCTAAGCAATACGAAAGCGATTCTTTTAGATGATAAACTAGCAATATTGCCAGATAAACACTAATGAGAAAATATAAAGATATCGCCAAAATATCATTGGGATGATAAAAAGAAGAGTTTGCATTTAAAAAAATATTCATTTATTTTAAAATAAGTACAGCTTTTTATTTAAAATTAAATTTTTAATAACATACATAAATTTAAATTATACTTACAAAAAATATATTTTATAATTAAATTATGTAAACTGAAATAATTTTGTAGCTTCCACCATATGTTTCACCCATCTCCTTTAAAATTGCATCCATTATGCGTGTTGCGTAATATCTTGATTAAGTTAAAAAGGAAAGAAAAAGATTATATATATATTTACCTTTTGCAGAATATTTTCGATTTAATAAATTTTATTTTTTCATTTATGACGTACAAAATAAAAAATGACTTTGATTATTTTCATTTAGATGACAATTTGGGGATATTGCTAAACTATTGCCTTAGGGGATATCTTCCATTTGTTTGCAGGGATTGATTAGTTTATTATATTTTCTATGACATTCGAAGTATTTACTAGCCGTATAGCGTCAAACAATGAAGCAGTAACTCTGCTAATGAATCTTGTAGCATTTTCAGAAAAATTAATTTTTTTCCTCACATTTTAATAAGAATAAGAAGTCAAATTTTAAAACGTAAAAATGCATACAATATTTAACAATTACAGAACATTTCACTACTATGGTGCAATGCAAAACGGCTAAAGGCCTCGTTACTCTTACGTATACGTTAAAGATCAGCTATTGCGTTTTCCTTGCCAAGCTTATGTATAAATAGGTACTCTTACGTAAATCGATGAACCTGATAAAAAAAAATTGTTTTTCGTTTTTACGTATCAGCTGCTAAAACAATTTTTGTTTGTTTATGTTTATTGATAAAACAAATATTCCATCGATGCACACGTCGTCTTTTTTTACAAAGCGCACAAATAACAAAAGCTTTAATAAGTATATAAATTACTCAAATATTTTAAAATTTTGGTTATCTTTTAAACATGTTTTAACACGTTTACTCTTTTTTAGTAACTACAAAACATTTAAAGTCGACCGCATCGTATGAGTAACGAGGTCGTAAGAATTAAAACAAACCATTTCATTATTCTGGTTTGATTTTATAATCTGCTTCTTAGGGCTAAAAAATCAGAGCGAGTTAAACTCTCTGTTTGGTTTAAAATGTGTTTAAACCAACAAATCTATAAATCACCAAAGAGATAAACCATTTTTAAACGCATAAAATTGGGCGTTTAAACTACCAATGCAGACCATATGAATTTGCTAAGATTTATCGTAGTGCTGCCACATGTTATTTTTTTAACAACATATAATACATGGGACACTGATTTATAGTTGTTGAGTTTAAACTACATATAAATTCAAGTTTAGTTCAACTAAACCAACGTTTAAACCATCAGTGATTTTTTAGCCCTTAATGTGTTATTTCTCTTAGTTTCTATGCAGAAAATAAGCATTGAAAATTAAATTGTTTGGTAAAAAAAACTCTAAAAAAAACTAGAGAAGCAAAATATTGGCGATGCCGATAAATCCGCAAACCTTAAGTATCACCCAAACATTGGAATCGGTTACATCCCTAGTTTAATCATACAAATCGACAGCGAATGTCAATAAATTCAAGACGAATATCAACGAGCCCTTCTCAGTTATTATGGTTTTTTCCGAACCGCGCCAGTTCTTAAATAAATAAGTAAAAGAAAATATCATATTTCGTTATTTAAAAACAGTTTTTTTTAGCAGTAATTAGTTTTTAAAACCGGGAACTCCCCATATAAAAATTATGCGTCCAATTAGGTAGCCGTTTTATAAAATTTGCAATACCCCAAAAAAACTTTGCTTATATTTTACCAACAACCAAATCTATGGCAGCTGCCTAAACTCATTATCTTTCATAGCCAATCGCTTGTCGCAGCATTTACACTACGGAAACTTAAAATGAACTTTCTCCTGAATCACACAGAATTTTGTTACTTAGAACAAAAAGAAAAAGTAAAACACCTCAACTGGGTCAAATATTCTTGCAAATAACTATTTAGATTTTTTTTAAATAATATGCTAACTGCTTATTAAGTCAAACGGACGCGGAACAGTGACTTAGATTCAAAACTAGGAACATGAGACGGTGCCCAGTCGGATATTAAAAGAAAGGGAAATATTCTGGATTTTCTAAACGGCTAGAACGATTGGAATAAAATTTGAGGTGGCAATTAAAGAGTTGTTATCGAGTTTATGTTTGGGGTCTTAGAAAAACGAACTGGTAAATTTAGCTTTAATTTATATGAAAAGCTTTCATACCAGAATTTATCAAAAGCTTGAGGAACATCGATGAACAGTAAAGAGCAACACTTTCTTTCTTTAAAGGCTTTTCTAGAATATAGTTACGAATGGTAAAAAAGGTTGTGTTCGTCTACACAAACACTAAAAAAATAGATATCGTTCCTAAATAATGTTCTGTTTATTTTCAAACATTGTTAAGAATACATATTTTTTCATTTAAAATCGGAGCTAATTTTGACACTCAAAGTTTCCTAAATAAAGAGTGCATAACTTTTAGTTATCATCGGTCAATGGCAATCGCGGCAGGGAGATGAACCGAAGAATTTTGTGGCGGAAAATTATTTAGACGTAGAAAATATTTGGTTTCAATAGGATGGTTCCACTTGTCGGGCAGCAAGAGAAACAATGGATCTTTTTTAAGAAAAGTTGGAAAATTGCATTATTTCTCGTGAAGGAGGAGTGAATTGGCCATCACGGGCATGCGATTTGACACCTTTAGAAAATTTTATTTGGGATTTTTTGAAATCGAAAGTGCACAGCAATTATCCCACAACAGTTCAGGAGCTTAAAAACAGCATTATCCAGCAGATATGAATAATTGACAACAGTTCATTGAAAGCGCGATTGAGAATTTTTGTAAAAGATTGGGAGCCTGCCGAGCCAGTAGGGGTCACTAGCCCGACATATTTTTTAATTTTTAACAGGAACCTATTTTTATTAAACTGGAATAAAAATATTTATGGTATCTCAAAAAAAAAACTTTTTATGTATTAAAATTAAAAAAAGGACCTCAATTTTGGTATAAAATAAGCTACTAGGCCTGTATGACTTATTTCTTATTGAACTTTTCCTGGTTTTGGAATCATGGTAACTAAGGAAAACTTCCATTCTTGAGGGTAGTATTCAAGGCGTAAAAAGCATTTAAAATAAAAAGCATAATTTTCTTTAAAATAAAAGACATAATTTTCTTTGTTATGCGAGGCAGCTGCAAAAATACTCTGTTACTGATCTTATCAATACCAGGTGCCTTCTTGGTGTCTGTGTGGGTTGATCTTTAACCAATGGAATCTGCCGCCTTATTATGCAAGACTGGCCCTCATCAAGCTGTCAACTCTAATGAGCCGTAAAACTGTACTGAACATCACGTTTATTTTTAATATAATTGTTGGCGACGTATGCTCTGGATGCTTAATCAACAAGTTAACATTTAATGTTCCTCTATGCCCATCACATATTTGGTTATTCTTCTTGACGTCCAAAGTACATTTTTTTGTTTTTTTTTTTAAGAAGAATTCTTGACATAAGTACGGAAAAAACAGAAGTTAGGAAAAACATGAAAAATCAATTAAAATGGATAATTATTAAAAAAAAAACAAATTTCGATCTACCAAAGGTTAAAATACAATTTGGTTTAAGGATTGATGTTTGACTATTGACGTCAGCAGTCGTCGACGGCTGCGAGTGTAAGACGGCAAATCCATCTGAGGAGATCGAGTGGTTGCGATCGAAACATGTCGTGGTAACCAGCCGCATGGGTTCAAATCTCAGGTCAGTCAAGAATGAATGATTATCAATAACAATTTTAATTAATTTTCATGTTGTAAAATTCCTTTCTTCATAAAAATAATTTAATGAAAATTAAATTTGATGAACTTAAGCCTGATTAAAATATTATAAATACCCTGCGGGAAATTGGTGTCAATTGGTCCAACAGACTGGTCCTGGGATTTGTGAAAATAGAACAAGTACAAAAAGAAAAGACTCATGACCAGTGAAAGAAGAAGAAGAAAGGTAGAAAAATTAATGAATTACAGTACAGTTTTAACTGGTGCTGTAACACATGTTTTGATAATTTCTAAAATTTGGATCTTAAATTTAATTCTAGGACTTGTTTTATTGAAATAATACTACATTGTATTGAAATATTACTACATTTTAGTAACTGGCACTTAGCACGTTCATTGAGAATAGACCTGTGACTGGTCAAATGGTGTCAATTGACCCCCTCCAATGACAACCCCATGTAAAAGTGATAGGTCTTATTCATATAAAGTGTTAGAACTAGAACCGGTCTCTACCACCAAAGACCTATCACGGGACTACTTTAGTGTCAGTTCGCTTCCCTCTAGGGTATATTCAAAAATTTTAAACGGCTTTAATTTTAACTTTTTTTTTTAATATGCAAGGTTTTCTTGTAATCCTCCAGAAGTGTAGATGAAGTGACGCTCGTCACTTGTCTTTCAAAAACCTTCTATTTGCTTTCAGGACACTTGCATTTGTATGTAAAATAATGTGTGTGGAACTGTTTCTACCCTGCAAATAATATTGGTTTACCTGATCCATTTGGATCAAATTGACTACTCTCTGGACTGGTCCAATGTAATGCAAGCATTTACCATGGCATTATTAAAAAACGAGTTTGTAGTGAAACGACATGTGTTTGTTTTTTAACGACATGTTTTTTGTTTTTAAGCGATTTCAAAGCTAATCCCCTGGAGTGTACCATTTAAGTAAATTTAAGACTACTTCTCTGTAATGCAAAGCTGGGTTATATGGTCCTGCCCTAGGACCATGTTTTTTCCATACATTGTGGCTACCATTTAACTAGTCCTAGTCCCATATGGCTACATTTTGCATGCGTGTATTCGCATTATGTCCAGGGTATGTTTGCATTCAATACTAACAACCATTTATTTCACTAAAGTGTTTCTGTGTGTGTGTTACCATCGTTTTCCCTTTTTCTCTCTGTTGGCTTGTATTTAGTGACTGACTGAAGGATTGATGGTTGGTTGTTGGCTGGTTGTGTAGTCTTTGGGTGGATGGTATTTTGGTATAATTTGAAACTGTTACATCTTCACTGAGGACTGTTTAGTAGTTGTTGTGGCTTAACAAACGTTTCATTGCTTCAGTTTTCATACTTGATGGAAATGTAGAACTATAAAAGGTATTATAAGTTTAATTTGGAATTAGTAACAGCTTATCGTACATAGACAAAAAAATAAAAATTGATTTTAAATGAAAAATTTGTGATATTTACAAAACCAACCTTTTGCGGAAAATTTTTAGTGAAATTATTTTTTGTTGAAATTTACATTTTAATTAAGATTCTTTTAACAGAAAATCTTTCATTTTAATTTGTACCGAAATTTCATTACAGAGCATTTTTTATTTAATATAATTTTTACTGAAAACGCTTAAATTAGAGCAACGTATTAGTTAATTATTTTTTCCTTAGAAACCCATTCCACAAAAAGTTTTAAAGTAAAAATCAAGAAAATGTTTGCCCTTAATATGTATGTTTACTACAAAACCTGTTGACAGAAATATTTTCTATTAAAAAAAGTTTTTCGTCGACATTTTTTTTTTGAAATTTTAGTACACGCACTCCTTGCTAAGAATGGGTTTTTAAGTAACTTCCTTTGAAAGGCAGCAACAGAAGTTGTGTTTGTGATTTGAGCTGTCGTCCTATCTTACATTTTTGGGGCTACTAGTTCCCATACCATGGATCTTGGTATTCTACTTGATCCTAAAGTTAGACTTCTGCAAGCATATTTCAATGACGATAAATAAAGCTTGCGGTGTGCTTGCTTATATTAAACGACGGTCTAAAGAGTTTACAGTTGCCAATGTTACGAAACAACTATACACATCCCTAGTAAGATCAATTTTGGAGTATGTGTCTATTGTCTGGGATCCTGAAATTAATATGCACATAGACCGAGTAGAATCTGTTCAAAAGCAGTTTCTCTTATTCTTCCTGAGGAGCTCATTTGGTCGTTATGCTGGGAATCTTCCATCGTATACTGCGAGGTTATCATTAATTAAACTACCTACCTTAAAAAGCCGAAAGACTATGCTAAATGTGGCATGTATAATTAATTTGATTAATGGCAATGTCCTCTCCGACTTCCTTCTTCGTAACATAAATTGTAATATTCCACGACGTTTTACCCGACACCTAATTCCTCTGCACCTTCCTGTTGTTCAAACAAATTATGCTGATGCTGATCCTTGGAGGAGAATATGCAAAAATTTTAATGAATTGTTAAGCTTAATCGATTTTTCCATTAATGTAAATGTAATTAAACGCAATATTATTCCTGTTTTAAAAACTTAATATGTCTTAACAAAATTTTATCGTTAATAATGCCTTAACATAAAATCTTGTAATATATATTAGTCTGTAAGGATTATAACTATCTACAGATGTAATCAAATAAATAATCAAAAAAATAAATAATCAAATGGTACAACATAGGACTCTATGTATGCCGAAATCTTTAAAAGATCTGGCAACTTCGAGGACCAAGCAAACGGTTCAATTGGATTTAAAACTCAAAACTGCTCTAAAAATGATTGTGTCTTTCATACGTATTAAAGCATTTGGCTTTCCAATTGCCCATAAGTTTGATGCTGAGAAAAAAACTCTGAGTCTGAGTTCATACGGCTCATGTTTTAATGACATGATTGCTACTTTATAGGCAAGAGTGACGAGGGGAAAGAAACGAGTACACAGATCCATGTGAGTACACTTTGCTTTTTCATTCGTTGTTTAATTTGGTTTTTGTTTTCAATATCAAAAAAGCACACATGCATACGCACGACTGTACAAAATAAAAAACATGTCGTCAACATGACATGAATCCTTTGAACGCCAATTCATGTTCAAAGAAGAAAAAGGAAGAATCATGTCAATAAAACATGAGCCGTATAAACGCAGATTGATGAATGGCTAATTGATAAACGTAAATATTCTGCGCTAATAATAAAACACATTTGTGGAAACTCACACAAACATGTCGTTGGTGAAATTGCCCATACACGGCAAACTCTGCAATAGTTAATTAATAAAGGGTGGGCCAACCAAAACGATGTTAATTGTAAATAAACAAAAAGTTTTCGCAGAATTATCTTAAATTTTTCTATTATTATAGAAGGTTCTATGACAATTATGTATGGAATAAAATATCGGCCGAATACTTGCTACGGCTTTGGTGGCATACCTCCATCCGATGGCTCATGTTTTCATTGACTCTGAGACATAATCAAGGTATAATGTTTAATGTTAATGTGCCGAATTTTCTCATCCTTTAGTTCTTAGCTTATTGACGAAACCTTTTTCTTTTAAATAACCCCCCAAAAAAAAAGTCCAACGGTGTCAAATCACATGATCGTGGTGGCCAATTAACATCGCCACGACGTGAGATAACTCGGCCATTTAATTTCCCGCGCAAAAGATACATTTTTTTTGTTAGCTGTGTGGCATGTGACACCATCCTGTTGAAAGCACATATCGTCCAGGTCCATATCCTCAATTGCTGGCCACAAGAGCTCCGTTATCATCTCTCGATAGCGAACACCATTCGCAGTTACTGCTTGGCCGACCTCATTTCGAGCCGTACGGCTCGATGACGCCGCCAACCCATAAACCGCACTAAACATTCACTCTTTGAGAATGCATTGACTTTTAAGCACTTACCCGTGGATTCTCATTTGCCCAAATGCATCAATTCTGCTTGTTAACGTACTTCTCGATGGTTGAATTTATCAAACACTGAAACAAAGAAATGACAAATTAAGTTGGAAAAAATATTGTTGTCAAGGTGTAACTCACAATTAACATCGTGCATTATGGTTGAACCAACCCTTATTTCTTACTACGGCGAACGACAATCCAGTCAGTATCAGGTGACCAAGTTTTTTTTTTCCTTTTATAATTTATTTTATTTTATAGCATTTAAAATAAATATTATACAAAACTGTCAACCAAGGCGAATTCATACAAGGTGGTCTTATTTTGAAAACGTTTACAACACTGTAAAGTATTTTACCGTTGTGTCAAAATTAATACAACACTGTAGTAAACAATTTAAACAAATATTTCATTTTCTTTTTAATTTTAAATTGTTTGTTTGAAAATGTAATAAATTAAAAAAAAATTTAATTTCATAATTTTAAGCGAAAATTATAAAATTTAGTAAATATTCTCCAGAACCATATGAACGGTATTTGATTTTGACACAAGGTTCGTAATCGTAGTAATATAAGGTCACCTGGTGAAAATTCGCCTTGCTGTCAACTATAAAACTTATTAAAATTTTTCATTGATTACTTAAAATTGTAAAAAATTAGAATTGTGATTTTTTTTTTTAATGATATTTTTAATTTTTATTCAAAATATGATCAAAATGACATTTAAAATAATGTGATAATTGATTTAATTAAATATAGCTCTGGGCCCTGTTTCTCAAAACTATAACTATAAAATTGTTGCTTTTTTAATGTACTTCACTTGTAGATTTGTAACTTGTAGTTTTGAGAAACAAGGCCCAGGTCTTGACAATTCCCAACAACAATTCTACAAGTTTAAATTATTTTATTTTAACCGAAGAAATCCATTGAGATTTTTCGCTATTTAATTAATAATTTAATAAAAAATTTATATCAAAACAACTAAATTGTTAATTAAGGCCCTAATTATATAAAACGCAACGCAACGCCAAAGAATTACATTGAAAGCAATAACAAAGTCATAAATATTTTGTAATTCTTTTGTTGCTTTCTGCAGAAATTCATGTACCGTTAAAAAATGTTCAACATAATTTCGAATGAAATGAGGTTTATTTAATTGTAATTGGGGCACAACATTTGATTTTATTCACAATTAACTGAGAACATAAAAAAAAACGTTCATAACACCCACATATGTAAAATGTTATTTTTGTATGAAAATCGATGTTCAGTTTTCTCATTAAATTGTGAATAAAATCAAAAGTTATGCAACGATTACAATGAAACAACCCTCATTTCATTCGAAATTATGTTGAACATTTTTTAACGGTACATGAATTTCTGCAGAAAGCAACAAAAGAATTACAAAATATTTATGACTTTGTTATTGCTTTCAATGTAATTCTTTGGCGTTGCGTTGCGTTTTATATAGTTTTTCTTCAAAAACGCAAAGAGGTCTCTGAAACTATAGGGCATTTTTTAAAACAACTTAAGCACGGCTTAAAGATGATATTGTGTCCGAGCTTTGGATTTTTTTTAACTGAATATGGACAATAGTTTTCAAGTTAATCCAATATATGAAGTGAAAGTGCCTTAATTTTAGACATAACGGTATATCTCGAAAACTAGAGCTGATAGAGAAAAGTGGAGAGTAGATTTGAGATCAGCGACCTCAAATCATTAAGAATTTGCAATCAAATTCCCGACCGCAAACCTACTGTTCCGCAGTGTAATTAATTAAATTGAAATATTTTTAAAACAATTTTTTTAATTGAAAAAAACTACTGAAAATGTTTTCTCTTTATTAAATTTTTAAGAATTCAATTCAAAAACTTGTAATATCTTATTTAAGATTTGTAAATAAAAATATCAAATCAATTATTTCTTGTTTAATATGCTTATAGCATTTTCCTCTCTTTGAAACACCATATAACAATTCTCTTAATTATATCAGTTTTTCTGTTTTGTCGTTATTGTATTTCAAACGAGGAATTCGCGCGGCATATGTTTACCAACAAATTCTTTTCCTTTCAGACGTATTGGAAAACTTAGAAATTTCTAACACTAACGATATCGCCGCATAAGATTCGTCTTATTGTGAGCAAAATTCTTGTACTTAGCAAATACTTCTTTAGCTAATTAATATTTCGCCATAGCCCTATCAAAATCACAAGCTTAAGGTTTCTGTTTTTCCTTTTGATATTCATCTCATCGCCACTTTTTTGTGCTAAAAGTCCCCAGTGTTTTTAGTATTATTTTCCAAATAAAACTTTTTTTTGGTATGTCTGCCTGTCTGTCCGTCGGTACAAAATAAATATAGGTATAATTATTAGTTTGTGTGTGTGGAAAAGTATCAGGCAGGTGGCACGTGTTAGGAGGGATCTTCTTTTTCCAGAGTACAATATCAGGTGATTGCTATTAAAGCCAGTGCATGTTTGAGTATGAATGTGTAAGCATTTCGTTTTCCTCTGATTTCGTTTTTTCTTTATCATTTTTCTGCCAAAGTATTTAAAGGGAAAAGTTCAGGATATTCTACCAGTTGTACTCGTATGTTGTATTTTAGTTTATGTGATTTTTTCAGCTCCTCTCCAGTTATTTGTTTATGTGTGAGTGTATTTGTGTGTGTGCTTTTAAGTATGTTACATTCACAGGCATTATTCCAGAATCTGTCTGTGAATATTTATGTTTATTGCTCTTTTTCGTTTTTAGTAAAACTATGCTGTGGAAAAGTAAATTTTTCTGAAAAAGTTTTTTTTGTCGGAAAACTTTTTTTTGGCTTAGACGTGTGTGTATTTTTCTACTGTGCTAAAGTTTGTTATTAGAACTTTTAGTTTGCCAGTACCGTTTTTATTGAATATTATTAAGAGAAAAAGTTTTCAGTGCAACGTTTGTCATATTGTACTGAAGTATAATCGTATCGTACAATAACAAAATGAAATTGAATTTTAAGACAGTGGCGCTGAAAGAAAAGCCTGAGTCATTTTACGAAAACGTAGCTTTTTGCCAAAAGCGCGTAACAAAATTAAACAAATTTTCATTTTAAAGAAAATATTTGTTGGAAATACGCTCACTACCAGCTAGCCTACCGTGGCACTTAATACCTTAAATAAAGGATTCTCTATATGTTATCTTAGCGGACAATAAAAATCCTGTAATAAAATAACTCGATTCAACGAAATAATGTGACATGATGTTTGTTACTTCCGTCAAAATAGGTATTAAAAATTGTGTGCTAATACGCAAACGCTAAAAAAATAGATATCGTTTATGTATGTGCGTACCGTACCGCAAAAATCGTCCTGAAATTTGTAACATCTTCTAAGAACAGTCCTTCGGTAGAGACATCATTATGAATCTCTATACGTTGAAACGAATATGAATCCTAAAAAGACAAAAAAAAATCATATTAAAAGCGTTTGTGTGTGCATAATAATGTAGCTGTGACTATGTGAGCTTGCTAACTTGTGAGTGTGCATGGAATTTTGTTTTATTGTTGATCTCCCAAATGTTCCATTGTTTTAGCTTAAATATACTATTCAACAATAAAAACAAAGTCTCATAGTCATAGTTGTTTATTCTGAATCCATTATATTTGTCTAACATACAAAACTTCGACACATACACATTAAAACTTTCACATATTTTAAACCATATTGAATCTATACATATTTACATACATTTTGAAAATGTAGGGATACCCATCGGTAAATATTTAATGGACTGCAAGTGCCGGGACTTTTTAAAAATATCTAGCTCCTTTCGTTTCGGATGATATCCAGCCTTCAGATATATGCCTTCTAGAGTTCAAAATTTCTATAAAAAGCACCTTCCAAAATATTCCATACACATTCGCTACTCCCTCCTTAAGGGAGGGACGAAGTTTTTCAGTTTAAATTTTGTTCTTAGTGAGATTCGTCGCGAAGGAAAAGAAGTTTTTCTTTTTTGGTCTCGGTACTCTTACTTAAACGTATACGTTGCGGATTACCTGTTCCGTTCTTCTTGGCAAGTTTATATAAAATAGGTACACTAACGAATGCACCAGATAGAATTGAAAATTTTCCCTTCTTCCATTTTATCAGCCGTTAAATAATTTTGTGTTTGTTCAAGTTTATTGATAAAACGAACATTATATCGACATACACGTCGTTTTTTGTATTTTAATACAAAACACACAACTAACAGAAGCTAAATTTAAATCTTCATATTCCACTTTTAAGGTAATTTATTTGAAAGTCTTTTAGAATGCCTGTAAAAATAAGCGAGTGTGGACGGGCTTGCTCCCAATGACAACTTGTTTAAAGGATAAATTAGTATGGAATGCGGCGAAGAGTTCTTGTGTCTGCTAACTAAGGACCTATATAAGGCATTTTTACTTATGTATTCATTGTACCGCTGGGTAACTTTATTGTGTTTTGTTGACAACAACTTTAGAATTCTGCGTAAATATTGTACTTAGAAAATTTGGTGCTTAAGACACACTTTTGCTTCCAGCTCTACTATAAAAACTAACAATAGAAAGTGTAAACGGTAACTCAATGAAGATAAAACAGTTTCCACAAGATATATTTAAATCTGCAAATGTTCACTTTTTACCATAAAGTCCTCTTCCGTGTAAAAAGTGGAGTTTTGTGTAAAATATGTAATTTTTCTGTGAAAATGACAATTTGGTGTAAAATTGGCATTTTTGTAAAAATGACATTGTTGTGTAAAAAATAGCATTTTTGATTAAAATTAGCATTTTAGTTTGAAATTAAATTTTTGTGTAAAAAATAGAATTTTTGTGTAAAAAATAGAATTTTTGTGTAAAAAATAGAATTTTTGTGTACAAAACAGAATTTTAGTGTAAAAAATAAAATTTTCGTATAAATATAGATTCTTTGTGTAAAAAATTGCATACTTGTGTAAAATAGAAATTGTGTGTAAAATTGGCATTTGTGTAAGAATTATGAAAAATAAAAATTATTTGTGAGTAATTACAATGGTTAAAAATAATAAAACGGGAAAGTGAAGAAATTATAAGTTTGTTGTATGATCACGGTGCTACAATTCTAAAAAAAAGAGTGCCAATTATCTCGTCTTTGCAAGAATTAAAGGACGGAAAGAACATTATTTCATATTTTAACTATGGTGCCGAATGTTTATCTCACAGTTTATTTAAATAAATAATGAATTTAAATTAAAAATATTAAAATATTTTTATTTATGTTCCACTTTTTATTATAATCCACATTCGTAAAACATTTGAAAATTACGTTTGAATGCAAGTTGAAAATAAAGGCATTTTTCAATTTTAAAATAATTTCCCATTTTTGTTGAGAATGCGATGATTTTCAAATGATTTTTGAAATCATTATCAAAAGTTTGTCGTTTGAGAAAACGTTTGACATCAAATCATTTTCAATTTGAAATCCAACCTCCGTACTTGTTGGCTATAAGCACACACAAATACTTCTAACATTGAAAAGTTGGTAGCACACAAGTTAGTGTATGTGCGAGTATGAGTGCGAATGTATTTACGCTACAACAACACTAACAAACAAAACAAAACAAACAAATAAAAGACTATCAAGGCAATCATCAGACGGTAATGTTGGCCAACAAAAGTTCTATATTTAACACACACATATTCTCATACATTCTACAGTACATATAACAAATATTTATAGTAAATTCATACAGAAAATAATATTTGTAACTGTGTATGTATGTATGAGTGTATATGTTTATACAGTTTTGTGCAAATAACAAAGTTTTACATTAGTAAATGTTCGTATAGTGTTTATATACAGAAAGTAGATGTGTATAAAGACAGATTAACCAACACATAAATGTTGTACTTGTAGAATGGTTCGCAAGCACACACACACATACCTAAATATGTATATTTATAGATGTATAAGTTTTATTAAATGTTTGCATGTATGAATATTAGAATTTGTGCGTTTGTGCAAGTAAATGTTTAACTTAATTTTGTGCTCAGATGACCCAAAACAGTTTGACAATACTAAAGTAGATACAAAAGCAAACACTTTACTTGTTAAATAAAAAGACACTGGGAGAAATTTGGTCAAAAATCGTTAAAAGTTAAAATTTCCTAAAACTATTGATTTGTACCAAAAACAGCTTAAATTTTGTAAAGAAGAATTCTACTTTTTAATGTTATTCATTGTTAAAATGTATTTTTGTTAAAAGCGAATTTTATGTAAACAGTAAATTTTATGTAAAAAGGTATTTTATTGTAACAAGGTACTTTTTTGTATAGAGGTACTTTTTTGAAAAAGGCACTTTTTTGTTAAAAGGTACTTTTTTGTTAAAAGGTACTTTTTTGTAAAAAGGTACTTATTTGTAAAAAGGTACTTTTTTGTAAAAAAGGTACTTTTTGGTAATAAGTTTTTTTTTTGTAAGAAGGCACTGCCTTTTTAAAAAGGTAATTTTTTGTATAAAAGGAACTTTTTTGTAAAAAAGGTACCT
The DNA here is from genome assembly GCA_949318255.1 of Pollenia labialis. Lineage (NCBI taxonomy): Eukaryota > Metazoa > Arthropoda > Insecta > Diptera > Polleniidae > Pollenia > Pollenia labialis. The sequence continues at coordinate 152,128,040 of OX439140.1, read as the reverse complement.
TTTTTGTAAAAATTTATTTTTTTGTTTTAATGTACACACTTTTTTATTAAAAGGTACTTTTTCGTTCTAGGGTACTTTTTTTGTAAACGTACTTTTTGTTAAAAGGTACTGTTTTTGAAAAATATTTATTTTAAAAAAAGGTGTCGTTATTAAAATGCTTTAACGTAACAATATGTATTTCGCACCCGTTCAACAATACTGTATTAACTCAAAATTTAAAAATATTCAGTAGAAGCAAAACAATTTTCATTTTAACATTACAGGCATATGAAAAAGAATTTTTAAAGCAGCCGTTTCATTACAAAAAAGTGGACAAAATTGCACAATATTTTTACAGTGGGTAGATATGAATATTACGTATCCATTTTTTCCAAAAAGTGAAAAAATAAAAATTTTGAGTTAATACAGTATTGTTGAACGAGTGCGATTTGTTTTAAAAGTTCTTTTGTAAAAATTTCCTGTTTCTAAATAGGTAATCTTTCCAAATCGGTTAATTCCGTAAAATTAAATTCCAAGAAATTAAGAAAATTTATTAAATCTTTCGCCCCTGTGTATTTTATTCACTTACACATTCATTCTAATAAATATCGGGAGTATTATGGAAATACACTCCAACACTCGCTGTGATTTGAACTGTTTGGCTTTACAAGGGCGTAATGCCAACAAGGATGCCTTTTTAACAAAACTCAATCTATATAAGTGTCTGTATGCGTGCAAGGACTTGAAAATGTGTATGTATGAATGACTCGTATAACATTTATTTTGTACACTGGGTGGCCGATAAAATTACTAAGTTAAGCATTAATGTGTGTGTGTGTATATGGTAGTTTCCACTGACGTGTTGATGATGAGGATGACTACGACGACTAAAGCGACTAAAACGTCTAAGGAAAGTACTGTTGGAAGTGTATGTAGATGTACTCGTAGTTGATGATGATAGCGTTTTCTATGGATTTGGGTGTATTGAATGAATATGCAGTGACAAGGGAAGAACGGCTTACACATAATAAAACTAACATTTCATAGTAGAAAATCCAAAAAGCAAACAACAAGTACGAGTTGTAGTATGAATGTGAATAAGACGAAATGTGAATTTCTAGTAAGTTTGTAAGGAAGTTCGGTCGTTTGTTTGGTTTAACATACATACAAACATTAAACTTCTACCGTATTACATTTAGCGCGTAGCACAGAACTGAGTATGAAAATAAATGTTCATGCCATTTTGCCAACACGATATGAAAGTAGGAAAATTTTATAAAAAAAAACAGAAAAAAGTACACAGACCTAAATACTCCGCAACATATTTCACTACCTAAATTCAAAATACGTTACTGTGAAGAGTAAAATAGGTAACGCCAAATATGTAAGAGCTGTTTAAATTTATTTTGAAAGAAAAATCAATCAAAAGTTATAACAAAACCGGTGTAAAATCCTTAACGTAATATTTAATTAAAAATTTGCAAAAATATCTTAAATCAGAAAAAAGTTTATTTAAACGAAAAATCGATAAAATTAAAAAAGGAAATAGAAATATGTAGGCAATTATATAGCCTAAGTCTTAAAAATATTTATTTAAATCGTAAAAAAATAATATTACAAAAGTCCTTAGTTTTAAACAATTAATCGGAAAAATTACTCAATATTCATTAAAAGAAAAACAATTCTTTTTAAATCAGTTATTAAAATTCGATCAAATTAATCGCGAATTTTTTAATCACATTTGTTGAAAATTTTCAAAATAAACAAGTATGAATGCAGTACTAGACTGTGCCCAATCTTAATACACAGAAAAAATAAAACTCGCTTTCAATTAAAACTTAATAAAATATGCACCAGTTAACAAATTAAAACTACCAAGAAACGAGTTAATTGAGAAAAATTTAAGATACAAAAATCAGAAGAACTTTGTCTTAAACAAAAAATCGCTTTAAAACACAGAAATATTCTATTTTAAAATGTGATCAATAACGGGAAAAAATGTCTAAGTTCAAAGCTTTGACTTCTACATTATCTATTGGAATACTTTATGACCTAAAGGTTTTCCACTTTTTTACTACGCACACTGCAAAAAACAATAATAACAAACAGGACTTTTTACTCATTTACATTTTCATACAGACACTCACTCACACGCACATCCAAACATTTAGACTTATTCGTCACAGGCATTCATTTCTAAAGCATTCAATTGAACATGGTAGTAAAATCAGCAGCAGCAACAGCAGGCAGTGCAAACAAAAGCAACAGCAAAAACAACAACAACATCGGCAGCAATAGTTGTAACCAAACCTCTAGTTAAAGTCGTTTTTCATCAACTACAATACAGGACAATGAATATGGAAAAAAAATATAAAAAAAAACACAAAATGAAATAAAAATGCCATGAAGGACGAATATTTTTGATGGCAGCTGCTTTACACTTTCCATTCCCTTATTTTAGTCACTCAATCACCCGACCACCCACTCTCTGGCTCACTTACCGTCATATATACCCACTCTAACGCTTTCAGTAGTCCGTAGGTTAATAAAACGAGGGGGAAGGATAAAAATGTGTACGAGGGTTTGTGTTTTTCTCGTTACAAATTTCTTTTTTATTTTGATTTTCTTATGGTTCTCATACTCACACACAGAAACACACACACAAAAATGAATGAGTGGGCGAGTGGGTGGTTGGATAGTTGATGTCGTTGTTGTTTTGTAAGGATAATTTTTGACATGGATGTCTATGTTGATGGTGAATCAAAAGTGTACAAGTGGTAGTATTAGTGGTGGTGTTTTCTCGTAATTTTTTGTTATGCTTTTTTTTTTTTTTTTGCTTTCTTGTATACAACTCATAAAATTTTTGTTGTCTTTCTTAGTATTTATTGTTATATGTATATATATATTTGTTGTTGTTGTTGCTTAGTATGCCAAGAACAACATGAAAAATACACTTACTCAAACACGCACACACAATCATGGTTATGGTGTGCTATTCGGTATTTTAACGATTTCACGAAACGTATTGTCAACGTAATTTTTTGTTGCCGTTTTATTTTTCAGGTTTTTTTTTTTTGCTTTTTTGTAATATCCATTGCCTTGCTAAAGTTGTTGCTACATACAACACCAACATCATATATTGTTATAAAAAAGCACCAACATTTACAGCGCTTTTTTATGTAGATAAATGGAAACAATGGATTTTTATTTTTAAGCAAGACAAAAACTGAAACGAAAAACTTGGCAAAATATACAAAATGAAGCAACAATATTTGTACTTACAATTACATACATATACCTACACACACGTACAGTAATCCTTGAATATACATACATTCATACCTAGATACTAAATGGGCGCACATACACTGACAAATTAAGCAAACACCCTTATTAAGGAAGATGAACAAAGCCTTCTTTTTGTTAGAAACGGTTTTTTTTTTGGGAACACGATTTGTTTCTTTTATTACTTTAACGGTTTATCATAGAGCAGGTGTAATTGGTTGAATGATTGGTTTGTAACAGCTCAATCTTTTTAAGTTTTTAATACTTATTGATTGAAAAAAAAACTACAACACAGAGAAAATACTGTCAACACTTTTAATACCGCAACAGATCTCAGTGTAAGCCAGTGCTAGTTTACTCTTCGACGTACTACTCAACTGGGAATCTTAAGAATATCAATGCTGCGCCTGGTAAAGGTTGTTCTGGGGATAGGTTAGGTGGCCGGTCATAAAGATCACGCATAGGCAGTGCTGGTCCCTAGCGTCATCTCACTATACGGTTAGTTCGATGTGATGATACCCAGAGTACTTCACACCCTCTTGGAGAATGTAAGGAGTCTCAAAACTCCATTTCCAGAGATTGCCACACAGTTTTTCTTTTAAATATCCCCAAAGAAATAAGTCCAAAAGTGTCAAATGACATGATCGTGGCGGCCAATTAACATCGTCACGACGTGAGATAACGCGGCCATTGAATTTCTCGCGCAAAATAGCCATTGTTTCGTTGGCTGTGTGGCCGTGACACCATCCAGTTTCCAACACATATCTTTCAGAACCATATCCTTAATTAACAGCTACAAGAAGTCCGTAATCATCTCGCGATAGCGCCCACCATTTATGGAAACTGCTTGGCTGTCCTCATTTTCGAAGAAATACGGCTGACGCCTCTAGCCAATAAGCCGCACCAAGCAATCACTCTTGGCAAAAGCATCAGCTTTTCAATATTCAGTCATGCATTCTCATTTGCCCAAGTGCGACAATTCTGCTTGTTAACGAATCAACTCAGGTGAAAGTGTGCCTCACGAAATGCATTTTGATTTTAAGGCCCATTTTCGCAAAAGGCTTCTACAATCTTAATGCGCTGCTCAATTATGCACCTCTCCATGGTTGAATTAGTCAGACACTAAAACAAAGAAATGTCAAATTAAGATCTGGGGCCTGATTTTGGCAGTCGTGATCGAGTAATTTCTCGATTCCTAAGCAATTTATTATCTAATTATTTCGGTCAATACTGAATGAATCGGAATTATTTTTTCAGTGTTGAAAAGCATTAATTTGAGTTTCACAATACTGAGAAAATAATTTCGATTCGTTAAGTATAGACTGAAATAAAATTGCTTTCGAATCGAGAAAGTACTTGATCACGACTGCCAGAATTAGGCCCCTGTTTTCACTACTTAACGATAGCCAAAGGTAGAATTTTATCGGCCGTTTAAAAAGGATTCCACTCACTTTAGGTTATAGTAAAATTTTAATAACGGAAAACTTTTTATACGGCCGTTAAATTCATATCTTCAGCTATCGTTATGTTGTGAAAACGGGCCTAAGTTGAGCAAAAAACTTGACGTTAAGGTGTGACTCACAATTAACATCAAGCCTTACGGTTAAGCCACGCTTCACAAAAAAAAATAATAAAAAATTTTATATATTAAAAAGCTGGTTTAAAAAACAGCTGATTCTTTTTACTTTGCCTGTTGTTGTTGTGGTATTGTTGACATTGAGGCTACCTTGCTAAAGGCCAGTCAGTATACACAGTAATACAATGTATAACGACTTTGTAGAATCAAAATAAAATGAAATTCTCTCCATGTTTAAAAGAAAAAAATAAAAGTCCGTTGTAAGTATATTTCAAGTTTACACGGATGGTATAAGTAAAATTAAAAATAATAACAAAAAAGCAGATGGTTACAGTTTTCCAATTTTTACAAAAACAACATGAACATTTCTTGAGTTGTTTTTGTAATTGTATAAAAATGCTACCACCTTCAATATACTCCGTTAAAATACACCCCTGGCGTGATGAAAATACATAATGCTATGTTCATACGACGATATAAACCACTGGTTTCGCTCGCTTAAACTAGATTACCAAGCATGCTGTTCATACGATTTGTTCTTGTTTCATTTTGGTATTTTTTTGTGCTGTACACTAATTTCTTTTTAAAATAGATAAAACAAGTAAATAAAACTTAAAAATATATTATTTAATACTTTTATTAATGTTATTATTATTACTTTATTTTATTAAACATCAATTTTTATTTTGTTTTTTTCTTTGTTTTGTTTTTTTTTTGAGAGCTAGTTCAGATAAACTACCGATAACTGTTATCAAAATTGGAGATGATAGTACATTTTTCCTGCTTCGCAGCCTGTTTCAAAGTGGAACGACCTGTTTTGCTCTAATAACTTTGTATGGGGAAACAAGTCGTTTCAATAATGTTTGGGGCGCGAAACACGAATATTGCTGCCCGTGTGAACATGGTAAAAGTTTCTAAAATGGTTAAGATAAAAAACATTTACCGGCGGCTTGTCAGATTTTACATGACAAGATTTAAAAGCAGAATTTTATTTTTAAAACGATTACAAAAAGGGGGAAAAATGGTATAATTAAATACCTTTATTTAATTAAAACTGGATAAAAAAAATTTTGAAACAAATTTGGAAAAAATTCCTAAAATTAAACATTGCCTTAATATAAATAAAAAACAATACAGGGTGGCCCTAATTTCTCCCCCAGGATTGGGCAAAGTGCATTGATGTGTTTGACATACAAAATATTTTTAAGTCGTGTATTTGATATACAAAATACATTTAAGTTTTTAAAAGAAAATAAAAAAAAGTCATAACTCTAATAAACATTTATGTAATCATCAGGTAAGTAAAAGCACCTTCGCCAAACTAGTATTTACTTTCATTACCACTAAATTTTTTAACACAAAAGGTGTTCTTTAGCAATATAAGTTCAACGAAGGGTTTAGCTCTCAAACGAACTGTCATACCGCGTTTTTGACATTTATGATCCGCATACTTTGTCTAGTCATCATGAATATATTCAAACTAAAACAACGCCACAAAAAACACTATTTTATTCTGAAAATCGGTCATACATTCGTAATTTTTAAGGCTCACGTCTTATGTTTCGCTCCAATCCACACACATCTAAAGACCATAATTCATGCATGAAAATGTACCATTTGGTGCGGCTTAAGCCCTGGTGCAGTCATCGGAGCTTATTTCTTAAAAAGTAAAGAAAATTGGATATTAATTTCTTCTATCCCGTTTTTTTCTACCCCGCTCGCTTCCAAACGAAAAAAGGCAAGAGCAACAAACCATCGTAAAAATTGTGTGAAAATGTTAAACGAATAGCAAACAGCAAAAATAGCTGAAAAGCGCTAACACTTTTATAGAGCGTTTAAACATATAATTCCAAAAGTTAAACCATTTATTTTAAGGAATTTCTCCTTTAAGTCCCCAAATCGTCAAATGTGTAAGATCCATATCAAAATTTAATGGGTAAAACATTTTTAAATTACATACACATGTAATATTGTATGTAGTATTTTTCATATTCGACTTTGTCTTACACATTTTCCTTCAAATCATATTCTTTTATTTCAATCTTTTGAAATGTACACCATCAAACTCAACCTCAAACGTAGACAAAAAAAAAATATTTTTTCTTAACGTCCATTCAGTGGGCCAAGAATATTAAATCAATGAAATCATCTGATAAGTAAGTAGTGCGGAGGAAACTGAGTAAAAGATAGAAAAAAGCACATGTTTGGCTCAGTGAAAATAAAGAGGCACCGAATGGCGATAAAAAATCCCAAAGAAAAAAATTAAAACGCTACTAAGAAAATGTGGTGGGTTGTACGCCTCAAGCCAATAAACATGACCAAAAAATTTCTGTATATTTCAATATGATGGCTGTTAAATTCATCTTTTTCTTACTCTAAGAGTCAGTGATTGCTTCTAAAAATCGTCCATTCTTAACGATGTTAGAACGTGTAAATGTCAGTTGCTGGATAGTTGTATAACGTCTAGCTAATGTAAAAATGTATGGCTTTATTTTTGTGGGTGTATATTTGTAGCATATTGATGTAGAATTTTGTATTCACTGCGAGTGTGTGTTTGTGTGTGTGTGAATCTGTGTCTGTTTGTTTTTATGCGAAGAAAATTTGCAGCTCTTGATTATGTAGTCATGTCAGTATAATAGTCAACTTACATGCCAACGGCCATAACAACTGAGAAATATCAGAAAATAACCTTCGTTCGTCCAACCATGCGTCCATCGGTAGGTCTGTTCATTTAAATGACTTCCGCTTTGCCTGTCTGCCTAGCTGACTAAACGACTGTGTGTCTGTCTAGCTGACTGCCGGCTAGTGTAACGTTGACGTAAAGTTGTCGACTTTTGTTTTTCGACAAACGAAAAGCTAAACATGATGATTTTTATCTTTATCAACATCATCATCAGCATCACCATCATCACAATGATGCCACATTCTCTCAGCAGCATGTACTCACTCATTCAGTCACTTGTTCGTTCGAACAACTTAAATATCAAGAACCAACAAACTCCATTTTTCTGGTAACACAAATACACTACTCACATTATCATAGATTATACATACAGATGCATTAGCAGCAGACATGCAAAGTGTAACAATAAATGAGATGGGTACTTTTGTTGCTGTATTAATGTTGAATCTTGTCGTTGAAAGATATTTAAGTTGTTTCTTTTTTTTTTGTTTGATTTTAGTTTTGTTCTATTCGTTTCGGTCTCTTCATGATACTCTTCATACAAATTAGCAGTCATTTGTGTGTAGGGATTTAAACTTTTTAAAGACCCATTCACAGACACACAAAAGTTATATATTTTTACATGTTTGTATGTTTATGGATACGAGTATATAGTATGTATATCTAAATAAAATCATACTTGAGGATTTTAAAAAGTGTTGTGAAACACGTTTAGAAACGATATAGTATTTTCAGGAAAAAAACTGATTAATCATTGACTTGTGTGTATGGTTCAATGGGCGAACGACACGAGGACGGCTCACTTGGGTACGTTTAGCGGTTCCTTTGTGATACCCTAAGCAAGTGACCAGAGTCAGCCAGTGTTCACCTGATTATTTCACAGACATAACCGCAGCCTCGAAATATTTCGATTTCCTAAAGAAAAGAAAGATCAAGCTTAGTCCCGCATACAAAATAACAAGTATATAAGCATGGCAATTCTGGTCTCGCCAAATGCATCATCCAAATTTTGTCAAAGAAAGTTATAATCATACTAACTTTTACAGTTGTCCTTAGATCCGTCCTCTTTCCATTGGTGCCTTTGAACCAGTTAACCTAAATAGCCGATGTCACTCTACACAGAAAGAAAAACACACTGGATAAAATAAGTTTTTGATACTTGCTTAATAATACTAAAACATTCTTAAAACAATCCTTAATGGGAGCACTTTCGAAAATCAATCCCGAAATTTCTTAAGATAAGTAAAAAATTCTTAAGCCAAGTAAAAATAAAATTGAACTATTCTCATTTAAATTTTCAAAGTTTGTTGCAGACACAGTCAGTGCTGGGCAAAATACATACATGGTTTGCGGTATTTTAAATACAAAATACTTGCTGATCATGGATTTGATATACAAAATACTTTTAGGTTATGTATTTAAAATACAAAATACAAACACATCTGTATGTATTTAAAATAAAAAATACTTCCACTTTTTGTACGCATTTCAAATACAAAATACTTGCTGGACATGTATTTAAAATACAAATAAGTATTTTGTATTTCAAATACAAGTATTTCAAATACTGCCCAGCCCTGGGCACACTACAACAACACCACACAAGTAGTTAAAAAACGATTTGCTTGCTGTGTGTAGATACAGCAAAAACAAAAGAACAAGACAAAAACACATTATTTTCATGTTTAAAAAGTAAAATTGAGAACTCCTGCTTCTCATTTAGTTTATATTTTCAGATAGGTACATAACGTTTTAAAAGTAAAGACCACATCGAGAATGATGCTGGTGTTTTATAATTGAAATTCTGTAAGGTGTAAATTTCTCCTTCTAATTTCATTTCTTCTTTATTTCAAGTACGAATTCGCGATTAAATCAGCTTTATAATACTTGAATCAAGCGTATTTTCAGATTGGTTCTTTCTTAGTTTTACTTAAATCAATTGAATTTTCGGACTATTTCAAGTACGAATTCGGGATTGAATACAGATGAGTTAAGCATTTGGCGATAGAAAACCCGTACATTAATCAATATTTCTGTACATTAATACCGCTTCGGGATGATTGGAGTACGAATAGATTGATTTTTCTTTCGAGTGTAATAAAGTACCTCGCGTTTTCCCCGCATCATATCCCGGCCACATAGTCATTGCCATTGAGCAGGTAGTCTCACCCGTCCGTCTGTTCTGACCCCAACTGTACGACTTAAGTTTGATAAGACTTCTAATCGGAGCCCTCGAAATGCCGATCGTAAATTGGAAAAACGTTGGAATTAAATAAAAACTCAAACCGGTGCTTGCACTTACTGAAGGTTACTGACACAAGTAGCGCGTCAGTTAGGTATTGAGATGCAAGTTCGAACCCAATTAAAACCATTGGTGCCTTCCAGTTTATATTCACCTCTTTAAAAATGTATCAGATTCCGAAGAATACCAGCGCTTTATTGTGCTATGGCTAACTAAATACCCAGAGCAGAATACACTTATTTACCCCATATGATGTAAAAATAAGAGAAAGGAATCATACAGCTGATTTAACTACTAAGAGGCGCAACACATCCCCCAGGCGGCTTGGGTGTTAATCCCGAGAAACCTTACGCTTGTCTGCAGGAACCAGAGGCTCTGGCGGGAATCGAACCGGCAACCCCGGCGCTCACTACCAGCTAGCCTACCGGGACACTCAATTCACGTGAGTAACTACAGTTAGATCCTGTCTTACGGCGACTCTTAACCACTTGGTGAGTTATATTGCTCTTACCAAATGCCCTTGTGTGAGTAAGAACTCATTTCCTTACACAGGCCACAACTTTGAGAGTATAGACCCGCCGAAGCCTATACCTTCGCCCCTTGCTTAAGAACTGTAGCTATTTTACCTCCACTACTTTTTCTTTGAATTCAAGCAGCATCTGTTGAACAGCAACAGCGCACAGGAGCATACTTCACAGCCCGAACTCTCTCCGAAGGTGAAAAAGCAGACTTTGACGTGACGCTTCTACTCGGGATTTTGGGCTTAAAAAAAAGCCACTACGTGCTCTCCCACATGCTTTGAGGAGCGACTTCTCAAAGACGATCATCCTGGAAAACAGGATACCTTTCTCAAAAGAAGCATACTATACAGAGACATACCGTAGTCAGGCCGGCTTATACCGGGGCACCCCGACTCCCGTGGAATGGCACATAAAGTTTTTAGTTCATAAGTTGAGACCTCGAGCTAGTCCGGTTCAAACCAGTCAAACTCTGTCTTTCGATAGTCTTTCGGCGCTATCAAGTAGCTTGCATTATTGGCTTCACCATAGATTTTCAATATCCAAAGAAAGAATATCAACACAGACAGAGAAGTGCTATCATGCTCACTTTAGGAGTCCTTTGTTTGCATGGTAAATGAAGCGCTTGTTGTAAGCAGAAAATAGTCCTCCAAACCGGGAACACTCCATACAAAAAACAGGCATCCAATCAGCAAGTTTGAAGCGATTTGAGGTATGAATTCATACATAAAACCTGCTCCTTTTGGAGCACATTTTTTACTGGGTAACTACTTTAATTGAAAAGATATTTAGCATAAATCATCTAAAAGAACTGATTGAAATCAGTTTGTGGTGGCCTTTTGTTTATTATACGAACTAAAGGACATAATATAATATATTTCTGTGGTCATATGAAAGAGTAGATAAGTCGATTTAATACAAAATTGAGCTATCACAAGTAGAAAAGTAAATATTTGGTCTGCTTTCTTGCAATACATTGTAGTGGTCTTAAGTTTAGCACTACTAATTCTCAGTAAATAAATTAAGAATATAACAACGAATTTTACGAAAAAATCAATAAATTTTTTCTTCAGTGTACAGTAAACTATTCTGTGTGTTGGCAAATGAAATACTATGCAAACTTAACCACACATACTTAATACATACTTAAATAAATACAAATTTGTATGTATGCATGTATGTATAAACGTTTGTACTTTTTAACTCTCTTTTTTTTTCGTTTTTTTTTTTTTTTATTAAAAGTTTTGTGTGTAGTAAATAATTTCTTTATTTTAAAAAGATATATTTGTAAAACTTTCAAAACTTTTTCCGTATTTTTGTTGCTGTTGTTTGCTTTCCACTGTTAGTTGGCTTCGAAGTGTGTACTACGAGTACACACTTACAAACACATGCATACATATACACAAATAAAAGCATAGTCGTACAGTAGTATTATTTTATTACTAGAAGTAGCACTAGTGGTATTAACAATACTCTGAACACCCATAATGTGTACATACATACGAAGTGCTAAGAGTCTGTTTATTCATGTATAAGGAGAGTGTGTGTTGTTAGTTAGTTAGTTGGAAGAAGGAGAAGCAAGCAAAAGGATAAACTATTTGTAAATATATATTTTACTGTTGCTCTCAGGTGGGTAACCTGATAAACTTTATATGTTCTAAACTAACAAACATACATCCTAACAAAAGTGTATTCGTGTGTGCAAATGTGTTTGTTTTAAAGAGTTTCTAAATGCATGTACCTTTTTGTTGGTTTGCTTCATTACGAATTTGCGATTATATCCAGTTTATTTTTTTCTTTTTTCGGGTAGTTTTCATAAAAGTACGTTTGTAAGTGCTAAATGATTATATATTTATATAATTTGAGTAATTTTGGTTAAATTATATGATTTAAATAAATGTGAAAATTGTAGAGTTTCAAAAGAGTGCCTGTATATTAAACACTAGGGGAAAGGACCATTTTTTTTTTTTTTTGAAGGGAAACAAGTGTTTTCGACAGTCATGTAGTTGAGTAACCCAAAGGCTTTTAGAGTCTATAATGATTGAGTACAAAAGAAATTAATAAGCTATTTGTTGAAAAAAAATGGTTTATATATTGAAAAATCTTAGTTTTAAGTTAATACATTCTTAATTTTTTAAGAAAGTTAACAATATTATAGGCAAAAGAATATTTGTCCCTTAGATAAGTTGATAACTAAAACCAGGAAATTATCTTTTCGGTTATATTATTAACACTAACATCTTTAGGAAGTTCAACCAAAAAAACAACAAAAGATTTGAAGAACCAAAAAACTCGCATTAGTTAATCAATCAATATGTAGTTTATTTAATATTACAGTCATTTTTTAATAAATAAACATTTAAATTTCCAATCAAATTTGTTTTTAACTGATTCTAAAATTTATTTAAAAAACTAAGTGCATAATAATACTGTTTTTCAGTTGCAGTTAATATTGTCCGTTGATTAAGTTAAATTCTTCTTTATGTAAAATTAAATGAAAATCTAATATAAAATAAGGAAAATTTCATTTAATTTTTACTGTAAAAAATAACCGCAAATTCCGTAAAAACAAATTAATATTCAGTTATTTCATATAATTTAACTATCTTTAATAACTTTTTAGTTATCTATAAAAACGATTTGCTTGTTTTGTGTTACAAATTCCCATTTTCTATTTTTTAAAGCAAAATAATTGCGAAGTCATATTGTTCATGCTGCTGGTGTCTTATAATTGAGAGTTCTTCTGTAAGCAACGGGGTCAGTACAACAAAAGTTAAACAAACGTGTGTGTAACGGGGTAAGTAAATCCATAAAAATCTTCTCTCTCTCATTAGAAAAACAAGCGGACAGGTGTCTGTCTGTTGTTTTTTTTAGAAATTCGGCTCTTGTGGAGTAAAAAAAAATTACTGAAGTTAATAAAATAACTACTGAATCTCTTTTGATAGTTAATTTATATAAAATAACTGAAAATTCATTTGTTTTTGCGGAACATGGGGTTGAGTTTTTGACGGTAAAACTTAAATGAACTTTTCTTTAAAAATAAATGAAAATTTAGTAGATCGGTTTTAACTGAATTTTCATTTATTTTATATTACAATTTCCGTAAATTTTACGTACAGAATATTGTGAGTATACTTTAACTCCATGTCATTTCATTTCTACTCTATCTACTAGCTAAACCTACTTTACTTTAATCTAATACTACTTGAACTTTAAACTAACTCTGCTATAATTCTACCACCAATTCTGTACTCGTTCTCGAGATTTTTGGAATACCTAAAACAATTGCAGAAAAACACTATTTTTGAGAAAATTAAATGAATGCCATATTTGTGATCAGCAGCCCCGATTTATCTTAGTGTTATCTACAGAGTCCCTTAACACTGTTGCCTCAATCTAAGTTAACCCTGCATCAGTAAGTTCTTGCATTGTTGGAGTGCCCCATGATGTTTACAGATGTCTCCAGCGGCGAAAGGCTTGGGGGTTATATTGCAATGCCGCATTTGCCATCCCATTGTTGCATTTCAGGGTTTGTCCAATCTATTCAAACTTTCTACTGAGATTACCGGACCCCCGAGGGATGTGCTATCCTTTGAAGTTAAATAGTTAAAGCATCTTGAGGAGTCAGACCTCATGGTGTTACATTCACTGGGAAAATTGGCTTGGCTAATTTAATAATGAAGCGCATATACTGCAATACTTTAAGTATCTAATAGATTTTAAAATAAACCCGGGTTGGCCAAGCATCCAAATTATATAACTCCTTATGGTCCAATGGATTATAGCGGTTACGAGATTGTACCTCAGTACCAAGCTATGGGCCCACAGGGGTGAGGTCTCCGTTAGTATGCATCTTATTAGAAATGTTTCCTGACTTCCAAGATGATTGTGTTTGCGGAAGCCGTGCTTTTCTGACAACAGGTTGTTTTTTACGTAAGTAGTTCATCGTCCGATTGGGGAGTACCTTTTTCAAGGAATGAACTCACAAAATGGTTGAACGAAGATCAGATTTTTTGACGGAGATAGGTTGACGTTCACATTGAAGGCTGATTCTTCACCCTTGTTGGAAAGTTTGGCCTGTGGATGTTTTGCTTTGCAACTGCGGGGATTATGAAGAATAGCAGTGGGGGTTAGATAGCCCCGGCTTCTAAACAAGAGTTGGGTGTATAATAATTGGTGGATTATACAATCGAATCGCTTAATGCAAGTATCCATAACTCACACAGGAGAGTTTGGTAAGTTCCTAAATTTAATACACCATATGGTTGAGGTCAGCCATGATGTTAAGTTGGACTTCTTTCTTGGGGGTTATTTGCAAGAAAAGGTATACGTCGATAGGCGAGCAACAATTCAAGAGCTAAAGAATGAGATAATTCAGCACATTAACGGCATAACACCTCAATTATGCCTCAGCGTAATGGACAATTTGGACGATCGGATGGAGATGTGCCGCCGAGGTCGCGGCGGCCATCTGGCCTATATTTTGTTCCATACAGATTAAAAAATTCGGCACAGCCGAATATATCCCTCTAATCTCCTTTAACTGAAGTTCGACTCTTGCTTTAGTCTTACTTAAATTTGATCTTAATCTTCATTAATTTTTCTCTTATTTCAAATCTACTCTAACTCCACTCTAACTTTTCTCTAACTATATACCTGCTCTACTCATATTCTAATGCCACTATACTCTAACACTACCCGGGTTTTATTAACTCAATTTCCACTCTTCGTATTTGACTATAGTAAAAATCGACTTAAACTTTACACTAACTCTACTCCCTTTCTAATTCAACTTTTATTTGAGAATAAATATTATAATGACAACTTGAGAAAAATATTTTATTAAGCCTAAATGTGAACTTTGATAGCAGCGCGATTTAAAAGCTTATTTTATAGTTTTAAAAAACTTGCGTGTTTTTCTAGAGTAGACAACTGTTGCTAAATCGAATTTGTGAATGTTTTAATTAAAGCAGTCTTAAAGCTTTAAAAAGAGTTGTTATGCTTATGTGTTAAAGTTTATTAAAAGCTTTAAAAGAAACTTCAACTTCAAATGTGTTCAAGTTTCTTACAAGCTTAAGGAGAAATTTAAACTTGTATATGTAGGGCTCCGAGCTGAACCGAAACAAGCCATAACTATAACATAATACATATGTATATGTATTTCAAAACTGGTGCGAAAATATCCGCAACGCTTAACTCTATCAATTTCTGTGAAGTACTAAATCAGAGAGTGATTCGTTTCTAAGCCCAAGTCAATGGCTCCAGATATTCATGGCAGTTCACTTACAAAAAATCAAAATACTTTCGAATTTTCTTTTTTGACTTGGTTCGCTCCAGCTCTGAGCCCTCCATATGTGTTAAGTTTTCGCATTATATAAAAATCTTTATTTGCAGGTGCATTATCCATTTTCTTCATTAGCGAACGCAATAGTTATGTGGGGCTTCTTCAATATTTTCGTTAACCTTTAATTCCGGATAAAGTATGCTGACGACGGAGATTTTATGTTTTTTTTTTTGCTCCCATTTATACGGTATTTTCTTTTCTGCTTAAAACAAGTACAAATATTGTTTCCTTGGCTGTCTCAAGTTAAAGTCAAGTTATTTTCTCACTTTACCGAATTCTATTTGTACCCAGAGATGTACTTAAAGGAATATTAAGATTATTTCTTGGGTTTTTTTAAGTTTTATTTCATTTTTACGTTTTGTTTTATGTTTAATGCTGCTGATTTTTGTGTATTGTGTTAGTGGTTGTGTGTGTTTCTAACCACCCTGCAAATAATATCCATGGACTGGTCCGATGTTATGCAAGCATGGACCAGGTTATTGTTAAAAAGTGTTTGTAGTGAGACGAAATGTCTTCGTGTTCTAACGACGTGTTTTCATTTTTAAACAAAGTTAAAACTAATCCTCTTGTGTATACAATGGACTAGTTTAATACTGCTCCTTTGTAACCCAAAGCTGGGTTATATGGTCCTGTCCTAGGACATCGCAATGTTAAATAGACCATTTTTTCCATACGTTTGGGTTACTTTTGGACTAGTCCTAGTCCCTTGTGGGCTACAATTTACACGCGTGTTTGGAATAGTCCTATTATTTGCAGGGCAACGATTGTAGGTGACTGTATACATATGTGAATGTGTATCTTGTGAGTGGGTAAATTCTTTGGCATTTATATATTTTTTTTTACAACCACTTTTCGCAACACTACAAGAGAAATTTAAGATTTTTACAGCTCCTTTTTGTTGGCAGGGGTTACAGGGTTTTTGGGAAAGATAAGAAAATCATTGTGGTTTTTTTTAAGAAACCACTGTTGCTTTGGTTTGTATTAGTATGCCAATATGTTTGAACTTGTGTGGGTGTTTTTTTTATTCACTTTAAAATATATTTTCTTGAATAAGAACCGAAGCAAAGGAATAATGAGATGCTATAAATAATTTTTTCTTGTCAGCATTTTTATGACATTTTTGTCTTGAATTTCGATTAAGACTTCGCATGAATTTTGCTTTAGCTTTGCTTATTAAAAGACTTAAATTATAAGTAAATTAAGGTTTAAAATAAATTACGTTAAATTTCTTTTATTAATTACAGAACAAAAACCTATAATAAGTACTGAGAAACATTTCTAATTTTGCAAAAACATCTTTTAGTAAAAGTTTTTAGGCGAACCCCGAAAAATTTCCTTTTTACATAAAAGTATCTTTTTTTCATAAAAAGTAACTTTTACATAAAAAGTGAGTTTTAACATTAAAGGCTACTTTAAACATAACAAATAGCTTTTTACATTAAAAGTACTTTTAAACATAACAAATAGCTTTTTACATAAAAGGTACCTTTTTATATACAAAGTTTGATTTTATATAAGTACATTTTTACACAAAAAGTACCGTATTTACATAAAAAGTAACGTTTGCATAAAACATATATATATAAACATAAAAACTATCTTTTTTCAAATAATTACTTTTTACATGAAAACTATCTGTAAACATTAAACGTACCTTTTTACTCAAAAAGTACATTTTTACATATAGAGTTCTGTTGTGCATATAAATTGCCCTTTAACATAAAAAGTATCTTTTATTATAAAAAGTACCTTTTTTTATAAAAAGTATCTTTTTTTTATAAAAAGTATCTTTTTTTATAAAAAGTACTTTTTACATAAATAGTAAATATTTACATAAATGGTATATTTCTACATAAAAAGTACGTTTTTATATATAAAGAACTATTTACATAAATAATACTTTTTGCGTAAATGGTACATTTTAACATAAATGGTATATTTCTACATAAAAATTTCGTTTTTTTTACACAAACAGTACCGTTTTACATAAAAAGTGCGCTTTTACATAAAATGTTAAATTTTACATAAAAAGTACAGTTTTTACATAAAAAGTAGCGTTTTTACATTAGAAGTACCATTTTTACATACGAAGTTCAGTTTTTATATATAAAGTACCTTTTTCATAAAATGAACCGTTTTCATATAAAAATCCTTATAACGTAAATGGTTACTTTTTACAAAAAAAAAGTATCATTTAATAGAAAAAGGACCCAACGTAATGTGTAAAAAATCACCCAACGTAAATGAAAAATGGCCCAATAAATAAAAGTGGAAGTCATAATTAAAAATGGTGAAGCAAGGCAAAAAAAAAAATAATGAAAATCACACAATTTTTATTTAATAATTCTTGAAAGATATATAAATTTTTGGGTTGGGGTCACATGCCAGAAACTCAAATTCCCAAATTCAAAATTCAGCATTCGAAAAACCTAAATAAAGCTTCTCTGCATAGCCGGCCTTAAGCCAGATTTTTTATATTTTTGGGTAACCGCAAACACCGTTAAAAAAATATCATTTAACATAAACTTAAGGTTTTGATGAAAAGTTTTATTTCGAAAAGTGTTTGAAATTGTAAAAAAAAAAGTTCGAACATTTTAAGAGATTAATATTTAAACTTTAAATTTTAAAACCCAATTAATAACACATTTAATTTGCAACTAACTTTTTCATTCATCTCAACTTTAGCCTGCTGTTAATAGAAAGCAAGAAAGGTTTTAATACTTCCTTAAACTCATGTGTATATACATTTTTTTACAAACATCTGCAAATACCATCCTTAAAACACACTCATACAAAACACATAAAGACATACAAAATAATACAAAACCAATTTCCATTAAAACAAACTTTCTAAATGTAATTTTCGCTTCATTTCTTTATCTGTGTCTATGTGTTGTATATGGGAATGCGTGTGTGAGATATTTTTTGTTTTCCTTTTTATTTGTTTTATTTTGTAGCTTTTATTGTTTCAGTGGCAACCACATGCTCACACAATCACGCACATTAATATTTGCACACACACACAAACACACACACACACGCACTTGCTTACTACAATATAAAACTCCTCGTATATCCTGACACAAATTCTCTGGTGTGTTAAGTGATAGTAAACACCACAACACATGAGCAACGTATGCCAGGAGATTACAGTCAAAGAAAAATATTTGTTGAAATTGAAAAATTAAGAGAATTTCGATGAAATTCAACAAATTATCAGATTAAGACTATTATTTGGAAATGATTAGTTTTTTTAATCTTAAACGTTTTTTTATTATTTTTATTAGTATTATTGGGATGGATTGCCTGCGGGCTATTTTTGATTTTTTTTTTAAATATTTTTAAATTTACGGCAATTTCAAATATTTTTACCTTAAAATATATTTATTAATATTTCCAGAACTGTAGAATTTCCTTTAAAAGCTACATACAAATATATGTACATACATACATACATACGTATTCCAACGTTCAATAGAAAATGATTGTGGCCGTCAACTCCTACCAAATATTCAGTAAATCATATTGCCACGCGTAGGGATATAAAATGTTGTATGACTGACGGTATATCTTTTTTACTTTATGATGACAATAATACCTCCCCGGCAAAAGTATGGGTAAGCAAAAAAAAAATAAAATAAAAAGAACACAGCGTGAAAAAAACTAACGTGCCCGTATTAATACAAACCACAAAACTTTATGGGAATTTTATTGATAAATATGAACATGAA
Organism: Pollenia labialis; assembly: GCA_949318255.1. Lineage (NCBI taxonomy): Eukaryota > Metazoa > Arthropoda > Insecta > Diptera > Polleniidae > Pollenia > Pollenia labialis. The sequence continues at coordinate 152,108,682 of OX439140.1, read as the reverse complement.
TGTTCTACACACATTCACAATATAAATTCGCATACATTTACACATATAATTTAGCAATCATTTAATATACAATGTATAAGTGAAAAAGTGTTAGCTGAAGCACACAATGGGCAAACTTTAAAAAAAAGAGAAAATTATTTAAAAGTCTTAAAGCCGATTTAGGAATAAAGGAATGGGTACCCGTTAACCAATTTTCTCTTAATAGATTCTAAATCAAAAATAATGAGATGTATTAAAGAATGTTTCCTTGTGATTCGCAGATTACGAAAAACTGTTTGATACAGTGCAACACGACAAACTAATGGACATCCTTCTGTCAATCGGTATAAAGGACAAGGAAATCCCATCAAGAGGCATCTGGCAAGCTTACATACTGTCCGCACTATTTCTTAAGGCCGTTTTACACTATCACACAATTATTAAGTATTTTGAACAAAATTCTTCCCTGATCTAATTGCTGTTTGAACATTTTCAAAAAACAATAACAACTTATCATGACAGGGTTGTATTTTCCTCAAAATACGTAAGACTTGTGTGATAGTGTAAAGTACCCTTTAATATTATTCCGAGGGTATCGCTTAAGAAGCCGTAAACAACATATCTAGAGGAACTTTTATAAATAAGCGTGCTTACAACAGTCAGGCAGCCAGATAGACGGTCATGGCTAAATCGATTTAGAATTTCTCAAGGACCCAGACTACTTCATGGGTACTGAGATTGATTGGAAAACTTTTATACGGAATGACAAACTTGGTATGTCTAAAGGAAGCACGTGCAAATTCCTTTCAAGTTTATTTATTAAAGAAAAACTAAAAGTAAAATTAAGTGTACAAAATTGAAATCTTCGATCCCTGACTTTTTTTTTTTTTTCTTTTTTAATATACAATTCTGATGCAATGAAAAATCGTAAAGGCCCAACTACAATTCGCACAAGCTTGCTTAAGCAACTTTGTGAATACATATAAAGCATTTGTATCACGCCACATTGAACTTATGGAAACTTTTTTTTAAATTTATGAAAATTTCATTTGCTTAAGCAAAGTGCGAAACTAATCGGATATTCCGTACGGAATCACCTGTTTTTTATTTTATTCTAATACCCTCCACCGAAGGTAAAAGGGTGTCCAAAATTAATGTATCATTTTAATTTTAATAAAAAAATAGAGTTTTTTTTAAATATTAGAGTGACCTTCCCAACCGGCTCGGCAGGCTTCTTATATTTTAGCAAAATTCTCAATAACTTTTTTAAATAAAGTAGGTAGGTAGAAAGGATGGTGTGAAGTCTCGTTCACACCTTCACCCATAGACCAATACGGTCCATTGTGACGCCTTATTTAGAAATAGATGTGTTAAGATGGAAAGTAGGTGAAATAAAGAGCGAAAGAGAAAGATAGATTTAAAAGATAGACAGAAAAATAGAGTTTCGGACCAAACCCGAGAGAAATCCTACTCAGCCCAACGTACGGCCAGCACCCAGCCTCCTCTCGCGCAGCTAGTCCATCCCCATTACGAATCCTATCAGATCCAGGAATCTACTGCCCAGCAACCTCAGCCTGCTGCCCTGTAGCCTCGGACAGTTAGCACCGAATGTGCTCAACTATCTCCAACTCCTCCTGGTCCTCACACAACCCGCACATATTCGACAAGTCGGATTCCATCCGCACCGCCATCCTGCCTATCATACAGTGACCCGTGATAATTCCTATCATGGTCCTAACGTAAACCCTACTCCTGCCCAGCAGCGACTCCGAATCAGACTTCCTAAGAACCAGGCACAGTGTCCGTAATACGCGCCCGGAATCCATTCCCTGATCCTTCCAAAATAGAACCCTCCATACAGTTAGGATCCTCCATCTCTAAACTCATCAGCCACCCCATTGCCGCCTATGTCGCAGTGACCTGGCACCCAGCACAACACATATTTCCCTAAAACTCCCTCCAGAGCCCTCCTACAATCATCAACGAGCTTGGAGTTCACATAACAGCTACTTACGGTCATAAGAGCCGCCTGGCTGTCCACATATATAGTGAACTCCTATTTCTGCAATAGCTATTAGGTATATTCATATTCTGGATCTCTATGAGAAGAAAAGTTCAAATCAAGATATCTGTCTGTCGATGTGTCCGTTGAAATGGATTTTCCGAAGATAGCAAATTGCTTGCTATTGAAATTTAACCAAAATTTGAGCAAAAAACCACGACTGCCTTTACTTTAACCCAGAAATCCCTTGCTGTTGTTCCAAATAAGGTACAAGCATCTTGGCTATGAATACACAATAATTGACAAAATATGGATGGGATAGGAGAAGTAGGCGTGGCACTTTCTATATTATGAATTTATGGATATCTGGAGAATCGCTAGAGGCAAAGTTTCCAAATTGTGTACAAATATCTTGGTTATCAGTACACAACATTCGACAAAATGTGGACGGGACTGGAAAGTTGGGGTGGCACAAAATAGACTAAAGAACGGTAAAAGAAAAATTTTCCAAATTTGATACAAATCGCTAAGTTATCAGTACGAAATCTCTCTAAACAAATGGGCGAGATTAGAGAAGTGACCTTGCCTCTTGCGTGCAAAATTAGGAACAAGTATCTTGGTTATCAATGTTTCTGTTATTATTACACCATGGTGAATGGTAGATACGATTCGTTATAGCCGAATATAGCGCTCTTACTTGTTTTAAATGCATTTGAGAGGATTTTCGTTGATTTTTGACTGTAGCTTAAGATAGCTAATGCATATTATACTTGGGCCTTTATTGATTTAAAAATTGGATGGGATGTCAAGTTGTTTATCGTATTATATCGCGCTTGTTCAATAGTAGTCTAAATATTACCTTAAAGCTAATATAAGAGCCATGGCTAAGAAAAATATCTACATATATTTGCATTGTCGTCATGGGCTAATTTGATTTTGCCAGTCCACCAGCACTGGTCACTTGATCTACAAGTGCGGTGGTATCGACAAGCGTACCATTCAAAAGTTCAAAAAGGAAGCCCTAGATATGGGTAAGGGTTTCTGCAAGTAGGCCTGGGTATTGGATAAATTGAAGGCCAAGCGTTAATGTGGTATCACCATCGATATTGCTCTGTGGAAGTTCGAAATTGCCAAATACTATGTCACCATCATTGATGCTCCCGGTCACAAAGATTTCATCAAGAACATGATCATTGACACCTTGCAAGCTGATTGTGCTATATTGATTGTTGCTGCATGTATTGGTGAATTCAAAACCGATATCTCTTAAAACGGTCAAACCCCTGAACACTCCTTGCTGGCCTTAAAATTTTGAGTTCACACAGTATTGTTGAACAAGTTCGATATGTGACTTGTGTAACACATTGCATTCATACTATCATAGTTATTCATATAGCTAGAGCTTAAAACATGTCTCAATACAAATGAAACATTAACAGTTAAAATAACGGACCAAAATAGTGATTACCTAGAGGAATTTGCCATTCATATGGCATACCAACAGACACTAAAGATTTCATGGACTGAACGAGTTTCAAATGATGAAATACTGAGGGAATGAATACTAAACGACAGTTAATAAGAATTACTAGAACAAGAAAAGTTGAATATTTGGGACGCATTAGAAGAAATAACACGCATAGTATTATACCCCAACTTATTATTAAAATCAATATCGAAGGAATCCGAGGAATCAGAGCCTCTGGTATCCTGCAGACAAACGTAGAGCTCTGCGGGAAAATGTTTGAAAAAAAACCATAAAATTTGTCGCGCAAAATAGCCATTGTTTCGTTAGCTGTAGGGCAAGTGGAACCGTCCTATTGAAACCACTATCGTTCACATCCACATCTTCCAATTCGGGCCAGAAAACGTTCGTTTTCATCTTCGATAGCGAACACCATTCACAGTAACCCAGCCCATAAACCGCACCAAACAGTCACTTTTTGTGGGTGCATTGGTTTTTCGAAAATCATTCTAGAATTACCATACGCCTAAATGCGGCAATTCTGCTTATTGACGAATCTACTTAGGTGAAAATGTGCCTCATTACTGAATCACGAAGTGCACGATATGCATTTTGATTTGAACGCCCATTTTAATAATAAGTCTCATTAACTTTAACGCGTTGCTCGATTGCGTATTTTTCCATTATTCAAATTGAGTAAGTCTGAAATTGAGAAATGTCAAATACATTCACAATCAACATCGGCCCTTAAAACCATCACAACATCACTTTTTGAAAGAACATTTCTCATTTCGAACGGAAAATTTTTACAAAACTAAATTTTACAAAAGAAATGTTGTAGTCGCTTACTTCATATTTGCTTCCTACTAGAACAGAAGTAACGACGTTTGGTGCATAACATTGTTAAAAGTCAAGTCCCAGATTCTTATCTTTTTTTTTAATCGCCCAATGTCCCACTGTGGAGCGTATATAATTGTATGTAAATTGTAAATTGTAAATTTCTCATACAACGATACAAAGTAATAAATACAATCACATAAAGTTTACGATGTAAGTGAATACAAAGCTGGAATTTTCTACATTTACGTGGAACTATGTATGGCTGTGTGTATACATATGTATATGAGAGAGTGTAAATGACTCGAGGTTTAAATGTATACGGGCAGTATGTGTGTTTGTGTGTGCGTATCTGTGCACTCGGGTATTAAGTGAGGATGTGAATGATGTACTCATATGCTGCATAAAATAACTTGTATCATACAAAAACGTAACAGAAAAAAGATAATTTATATGTACACTAACAACACACTCACACTCACACACATTATATTTTCACACAGTACATTCATATGTGCGTATGTATATCAACCTAAGTTTGTAGGTACGTACACCATTTTTATCTTGATACGTGTATAAATTGTTGTGAAATATGTTTTATTCGCAGTCCTCTGTACAATTTATTTACAACAAGAGCTTTATATGAACCCAATTGGGAATTTGACTTTTTTCGTAATTATTATTTTTTGTAACACTGTGATTTCTCTTTTAGTATTACAACTTTGTAGCGACCATATTTTTTTTCTTTTCAGTAAAATTTCTAAAAATCTCATGATATAAAACATACACCCCTATCGTGAATAATTTTTCCCTCGTAATTTTTCCCCTTTTCACATATCTGCGATCATGAAAAACTCTCACAAAAAAATGTCATTCAAAAGAGAATAATAACGTGAAAAAATGTTCACGTGAAAAAATTCCCCTTATCGTGAAAAGTTTTTTCCCTCGTAATTTATTCACATTTCCCTTAGATTTTCTCACTTTATTTTTGCTAGGGAACAGAACATGTATGTAAGTAGTTTCTCCTATAAATCGAATATTAAGGTTTATTTCCGTTAATAAGGCACCAAGCGATATATTGGTCAACAAAATGCAAAACAAGAGGTTGATTGCCGGCGGATTTGTAAAGCTTTCGAAAGACGTGGTATTTTACTACATAAAATTTAAAAAATGCAAAAAACTAATCCTAATCTTTCTTCTTTTTTGTTACATTCACTGGAACTGATAGTGTGAAAAAGTTTTCACATGAGATTCATGATTGCTTTTCTCCCTTCGAGGGGAATGAAAATTTCATGGGAACAAAAATTCCACTTGTTATTCACGATAGGGGTGATAATTTAAGTAACATTACTGAGTATACTTATTATAATTTAAGAATATTACTTATACGCAAGAAAAGGACCACAAATTAGTAAAACAATATTGTTTGTTAAATAAAATCAAAAAATATCTCCCGTGTCGCAGATAAAAATTCCTTCGTAATTTGTTCTCTTTTCCCTTAAGAATGTATGGGAAACCCCATATTTTGAGCGAAAAAGAACTGTTTACTTTTTATTCATGATAGGGCGGCCTAATTTTGATTAATAAAGTTTATTATTTTTTTTCAGAAATTGTACTTCACCAAATACGCACAGAAAAAATTATTGCTTAAATATTTTCAAATAAACGCTTGTTGGAACATTTTTATATGTTTTTTTTAACGTTTCAATAAATATTTTTGTTTGATTTGTATTTTGGCAACAAAAATGTTAACAACTTTATAAAAATATTCTATGCGCAATATTGTTTCAAGTTTGAATAACTTTTGTATGAAATATTTAACGCACTTTAACGTGTTCGTATTTTCGTAAATTGTTTTTTTCATTAGCAACACTGCTTTATGTGATGATTATGAACAGCAAACAAAAAACACATACAGTCTACAATAGAGTACAACAATAAGAAAGATGATAAAATATCCTCAAAAAGTTGGTTGTATAACAGCAACACTATAAAACTTGGTAAAAAACGATTTATTACTTATTTTTTTAAAGCTACACAGAAAAAATCGCCGCCAATTTTTATATTCAATTAAACCATGAATCAAAAATGAAATCAGGTTTAATTAAAAATTTAATCAAGTGAATTAAACGTTTACTTATGTCAACAAAATTACTGCAGAAAATGTTGTAAATAACACAAAATATTTACCATTAATTTGCTTACAGATGGGTGTTTCCAAAGTAACGGTCGTTACCGATTTTCGGAGATTTTTTTATATAAAATCCCAACCCACCCAAATCTGCCACGAGGACTGCTACATTTTGGACTAACGAAAGTTCAAGCAACGGCAGCAACCGATAGAATTCATAAAAAATGTAATTTCAATACTTTTTTGACCATTAAAAAAGGAACGGTCGTTAATTTATAAATGTGCTGTTTTCAAATGTCGGAAGCAAACATCATCGATTGTAAAATTTTTCGCCGGATATGTCAATATCTGATTAAATTCCTTAAAATGTTTTGTTTAGGGAATAGATTTATTTTACAGTTTTATTTGTTTTTCTAAAATCTTTATCGATGAAGTTTCCTGATAATCTGGCCTAAGCAACCAGTGAAATGCGCATAGGAATAGCTTATCCCATCAACAATAAATTTCAGTGTTTTTATCAAATAAAAAAAAATGGGAATTAAGCACGAATACCAAAATCATTTAAATTAAATTTTGTATTCCCACGAAAATTTTTAAATTCAAATAATTTTAAAATTTGTTTTCTATGCAGATTCGCCCACTGTTTCCGAATAATTTTTTTGTCTGGAAATTTTTTTTATATTTAGATTGAAATCTCTCTTCTTGAGAGAGAGAAATAAATTTGTTTGAAACATTTTAAGCTTGAATTGTTTTAAATTTAATTTTTGTGGCAAAATTGAGCTGTGCTGCCACATCATATTTTATGTATAATCAAATCATAAAGTAAATAAAGTTTTTTTTATATATTGTTTTGGCATAATTTTCATTAAGAACAAATTGAAATTGAAAAATATCATAAATGGAGTTAAAAGAATCAATTGCACTTAAGCTTACGGCTTCTTTAAACATGCACATCATATTGCAGCATTGTTTTTCCAGAAAAAATTTTTCGAATTGGGTGAATCGTGTTGGGAGAAATTCCCAGTAACACAAATTTTTCTCCGGACAAAAAATTGTTCAGGAACAATGAGTGAATGATTAAAACCTAAACCATGATTAAAGCCAAGAAACATTATTCACAAGAACAAACAAAAATTCCCGATTAATATTTTTTTAAAATTTTAACAAACAAAATCTGGGAATTTATTTCTCATGGTGAGTAACATTTATTATATAAATTTTCATATTATTCGATTGTGTATTATACAATTTTTAATAGCTTTTATACTTTAATTCTTCAATATTGTCTGGGAATAATATGAAAATGTATTTATAATTTTAAGTTAAATACATACAAATTTTCAAAGTATGACGAAAAACACATCGGTCTATTCTGCTGGTGTCTGCTAATTAACTTTTAAAATCTATATTTGTACTTTAAAAATTCTAGAAATGTAAATAATAACACTTGCAATACTTTTCTACTGGGTCTTTTTTCTACGTTAATTTGTACACCCATACACGTACTAAAATGCATACATATTTGTTTAAAGTATGTATGTGTATAAGTATTTGCTTAAAAACTTTGACACAATGTATGAATGAATGCAAATTTCAACATTTTTATATCTCTGTTGTGTTTCCATTCGCATGTATTCACGTGTGCATGTGTGTGTGATGTTTTGAATCAACCTTAAATTCGTAAATTTGTACATCATCAACTTCATAGTATTATCAACCTACAACGTATAATATTTTTTTGTAGCTTCCAGTAGCATCTGATCCACATTTTGGTATAGTCAAAGCGTTTGTAACCATATCGGACTTATCCTTTACAAAATATCAAAATGTATATGAAAGTTCGGGTATGTGATGAAAAATCGATTTTCATAACAAAACCATTTCAAATCGATAATGTCGTTTTCAGTATCTTTAAAAATTGATCTCAAAACCAGTTTTATTTTTATGTTTTATCTATTATTTTAAATTTAAACTGTATTTTGAATAAAAATTCAAGAATACTGTTAAGAATTGATTTTAAAATCGGCCGAAATTCATCACAATTGCCAAAAGCAATCGATTTGAAATCGATCGATTACCTGGGGCAAATTACGACATTTGATATCTACCGAAATTTCTCATTTAATTGTATTGTAATTTCGATCGATATCGAATGTCGTAATTTGGCCCCTTTGTTTTTTGGCTGATTTATTTGTACCCAAATTGTTAAACATCAATTCTTAGTGTATTTTTTTTTTTTTTTTGAGGTCTTGGAGTCGGATTTCTGGAGTAGCACTTGCGGTGTTTTTACCAGAGTCGTTGTTGGACTAAAAATGTCAGCTGTTGAAGTTCGAGTTAAAACTATTTTTGACCATTCCACCTCCCTGGATATTTTAATTAAAATTGCTTAAAATGTTCCAGTAATAGGATCTACAATGCCGTTATTAAATTTTGGATTTAAAATATTAGACAAATTGCCTTGTATTAACAGAGATATTATTCAGTGCATGGTGTAAAATTTCATATAGCACATCCAATTTTCGTCGTCACCGCTTGTAGCCCTTTTTGGTCGTTGCCTTTTTTTATTCGCTTTTTTGGAACACACACATATGACATGGTTTTCGTTGCTTATTTGGTCTATTTTATGGCCATAAACCGTTGCAATAAGCAAAATGCAACCAAAACGATGAAGATATGTGGATATTATGTACTCAAAATATTGTACAGGGATAAATTACAAACACATTTACACAAATGCCGTCATATACAAAATTGTATGTACAACGACACATACACGTACATTTAAGCGGGATAGTTGTGTACGAATTTGGAAAGAGTCATCATAGACACGTGTATGGACTACTGCTGTTTTACGTCTGATCAGCCATTTATTCAGTTTTTTTTTATTCTTCTTGGAGTTGGAACTTTATGACCGAACAAACTTTACGTATGAATGTATATGTACAAATCTATGTAGTTTGGGTACATGTATGCACCATTTAGGCAAACACATCATTCACGTTTGTACTCCACTTCAGTATAAACCAATTCAAAACAAATATACTTCTTCACATTTCCGCATAAGGACTGCGATTAGTTGAACGGGGGCATAATTGGAAAAAAATTGTAAAAAATTATTTTATTTTCAAAATAATTTTCATGGGAATATAAAATTTTCCTTAAATGATTTTGTTATTCGTGCTTAATTCCCAATTTTTTTTTCTTGATTAAAACACTGTAATTTATTGTTGATGGGATAAGCTATTCCCATACGCATTAAATTTCAGTGTTTTTATCAAGAATAAAACATAACAAAATCATTTAAATTATTTTATTTGTTTTTTTTTCTAGCATCATTTGAATATCTTTCATTTAACGATATATTACACTGTGTGTAATTTTTTAAGTCATGGAAAAATAACCATACACGGATAAAAATAACCATAAAGGACCAAAAAAATAGACCCATGTCTCCCAGTTTTGCCCAAAGTCATAGACTTTTTTATGGACCCTTAAATATTTGGTTCCTGGGTGTCATTTTTGCAAAAAAGTGAACATTTTCTCAGGGTAATTATTTGCAAACCACTCGAAATTTTGATTTACACTGTGAGACAAAGTTGTAGCTCTTGTCATAAAGAACAAAAGTTGTGAATATATAAAATCTAAAAAATTCATCCAGATCAAAATCGCAAAAAACTTTAAAAAAATCGATTTTTGTTTACCTGTTTTCCCCTTTGTAGGACCATACGCAGCAAACCGTTCAAAATTCAAGGAAACAATCAGAAACAAAAATGTACCTGAGGTCTCAGTAAACAACTTTTTAGAACATTTGTACTTCCTAGAAATGATTCCTAACACCGTTTAGAAGCTATATCAAAGCTGCAACAGTAATCACAGAATCCAGTCCCCAAACGCTGTGCATGCCTACCTTAAGGCAATCCCTCGTTACACCAGATACTTGTCATCCATGCGGTGCACAGTGGCTGAAAATCGTTTTTCATCGACCACAAATCGGTAACTTTTAAACCGATAGAGATAATTTTGCAATTTTTTGATAAAGGGAAAACTTCTTGAACTTTCCCACAGTTTTAATTTTATTAAAATCAGTTTAGCAGTTATTGAGAAATTTAAGGTCAAAGTTGAACTTTTGATGTTTTTAAGCATTTAGTATGAAAATGCTTTTGATTGATATTGAGAATTATGGTACTTTTTTATTCAGTCATTTTAATCTACATAACTATCAAACTTCATTATGATATCTTTATTCATGTCTGATTAAAAGAATGTTAAAACTTAAAATTACTATTCTTTTACTCATATTGAAAGCCCTTCATTTCTTTACACGATAGAAAAAATAATTTTAATGTTTGACATTCCATGAATCAGACATAGATAGAAATATCATCTTAAAACATCTGTAAAACGCTTTTAAAAAAACGATTATTATTTTACCAAAATGGCAATACTGACTCTATTCACCACTCGATTATGATCAGAATTTTCCAGAAAATCGTAGACATATTAGAAAACATTACTGTTCTAATTTTACACAATTATTATTTATAAATAACAAAAAATTGGCCTTTGGCCGATGAATTTCGATTTTCAGCCACAGTGCGGCGCCACAAATTAAGTTAATTTTATAGTTTTCACAATACAACAATTCTGAAAACTGTCATATAAATGTGGCTTTCTAAGGATTTGTGTTGGTTTCTTTTTCCAATTGTTGGCTCTAAGCCAGTGTTCAAAAATAAACAGTACATTATTTCGCTTTCGAACAGTAAATAGTGTTCTGTTCTTCGTTAAAAAACAGAACAGTTGTAGAGATACAGTAGACAAACATTATATTTTAATGGTCTATAATGTTTCTTTTTTTACATTTATAAAGAAATGAACAAACAAAAAATTTTAGCAGCTTGTGTGTGTGTGTTGTGTGTATATGTTTTGTTTGTGTAAAATTATTTAGCTGGTTTTTTGTTTTTTTACGTATGTGTATATTGTTTTTGTTAAAAAAATTTTGGTTTTTCTTACCAGCCAAAAGGGACGAACATTAATGAGCCGCACCGAACACATAGAAGTTTGTGGATTTAAAAAAAAACCCCGAACGGAATTTAATGTTCTCATTCTTTTGTTGAGTATTATTTTTGTGTTCGAAAGATGACTAACAAAGAAATGTTATTTTTTATGATTTTCTACACAAACACTTTATGCGTTTGTGGTTTTCACAAATCTACCGAACCGAACACTAAGGAGCGATATTTAGTGATTATTTTCGAGCACTGCTCTAAACTCTAGTGTAACTGATACTATTCCTTACCCATATGAGAATGTTATTGCTGGGTATTATGACTTTCATCGGTTTTTTTCGTATCCGGTGAACGTTTGCAATGTATCTGCAATTTCTGTGTTTCTGTTCAATTTTATGAATGTTCAGATGTTACATATATGTGTGATATTAAGTATATATCTTACATATATGTATGTAAATGTACATATGTGTAAGTGTTTGTTTCGGTTTAGCATTAAAATACCCTGCAGTTCTCTTTAAAAGAGATACAATCGGTTTCAAGATATCATTTACATTGTTTATTTTGACATTTAAAAAATCTTTTGTGGTCCAAATTTTTATAAAATTTTTATGTAAGTTTTCTGTTTTGCAAACGTTGATTTTTTTAATTTAAAAAACAAATGCTTAAATAGTTTGATAAGACTCTTATGGCCAATTTTCAGGATTGATATTAAAACACATTTATTTTTAAAATCGTTTTAAATACAAAATTCTCTTCTTCACTAAAAACTGAAGTGAAACTTAAGTCACCGATGTGGTACACTTAATTTCAACTTAAGTTTCCATTGTAATATTTTAGCAAGGTCGCCTCAATATCACAACAATACAACAACAACAGGCAAAGCATTAACAGTCAGCTGTTTTCTCAGACCACCTTGTAGATAATTACACTTTTTTTTTTTTGCATTTAGTAGTGCTACCATACTTTTATCTTAATTAAATAAGACTTTTCAAATAAAACTCAAAAAACTAATCTGTTTTAAATACGATTTAAGTTTGTTATGAAAATTAACTTAATATAGATTTAAATACTATCCTGAAAATTGGGCATTAATGATCCCCAAAACGACAGGGTTTTATTTGCCATAGTTTGTATGCTTGTTGTCTGTCTAGTAGTTTATCTGAGTATGTACAATAACTGAGTAGGGAAATATAAACATTCAAATTCTTCATACGTGTATTTACGTATCTGTTTAATTTATATGTATGTATGTGTTAGAGGGTATGTGTGTATATTTGTTGATTGTATCCTTAACTCGTTTTGGTTCCGTTTTCTATTCCTTTATTCGTTTATATTTTTTTTTCCTTTTTCATCTCCCTCTCTCTATCTCTGTAATAGTTTTGTGCTTTAACTTGTGGCAATATCTAAAATGGCTTAAATGTCATTTGTATGCATTGAATGTTTCTAGTGTAGGTATGGTTATTTATAGGTGTATCGGTGTGTTTGCATTCGATCCTTTTTAGAACTGTAACTGTATGTTTGTGCATATGTTTTTGTATGTCCTCTTGTGTGTGTAATACAACGTGTGTATCTGAGTTATGATTAGTTTTATTTTTGTACATTTATGGTTACGCGTTTGTGTGAGTTATTTGGATACGTGCTGGTGTTTGTACGTCTAGATATTTTGAAGTTATTTGCTTGTATGTTTGCAGGCAGGTTGTGTAGGTTTGTGTTCTAGTTATTTCAGATGTGTGTTTTTTATATAAATAATTCTAGTCAACAAACGCATACTTTTTGTAACAGGTTATTATTACATTCTAGTGCTGATTTGTGCAAATACTAGACAGTTTCAAATATACTTACAGAGTTTTGGTTGGAAGAAACTTAAAATTTAATTTATTTTAACTGCTATTAAATAAATTTTGTTCATAGAGAGTTTAGATGAGAGGGCCACTTTGTTTAAAATTATTGGAAATCAAAAAAATTTTAATCTTTTTATGAACAAAACTCCCAAACGAGGATGTCGCAGTATATTTTTAAAGCCAGCAAAGTGCAATGTATACCAGACTCTTGAATAAATTTTTAGAAAAACATATTACACTTGATCATTAAGAGGGGAATAACTCAAAATTTGCAATGTACTTTTGTTCATTGTCCCCAAAAAATTAAAAAAAAATCGCCAAATTAATAAACAAAACCCTTAAAAAGTTAATATTGTTTCTTTTGTTTTTTTCTGACTAAATTTAAAATTTCTTTTTAAAAAATTGTAAGAATGTACAAATATTACTAAGAAATCCCCAAATAAAAATTTTTATTTAAAAACTATTTAATTTTGTTTCGGCATGTTTTTTAAATCAGTTTAATGCGATTCCAGTGTAGAATTAAAAGCAGACCAATATGCTGATTTTGAAGACGAAGAATTTGGACCTTGTCATCCTTAAAATCAAACTTCAACGATATCTCTGAAATTATTATTACATACAGGCTAGCATCCTAGTGCTGCTACCTTGTGTAAATGTATTTTGGCCAGTTTCTGCTAGTTGAGTCAATGAATACACCTTATATGAAAAACCTTTTTACATTTTTTTTATCTTATTTCATTTATTTCTTTTTAGAAAAAAAGGAAAATCTATGCTATTTTACTACAAATACAAATGGCACTTGCCCACAAAACGGGTATAATAGATTAGCTTTAATGCTGTAAGGATATGGGTGACTATAAACACACACACACACACACATACACTTGATTATTTATTTCCATAAAAAGTAAAACATACAAACAAAAACCCATCACCCTTTTCCATCTCCTCTCTTTTTTTCTTCAATAAGTTTTTGTTGCTTAATCTACAAACAAATTGAATAAAAGGATGAAAAAATAAACAGCTATAAAAAAATAGAAAATAAGCAAGAAAGTTATGGCCAAAGAAGGGGTAAATTATTGTTATTATTAAAGTGTATATTATGAAAGAGTATGTGTTAGATTCTCACATACACGGCTACCCGTTTTAAAACGTCAGAGTCGATTTGTTTGTATAACCCATGTGGTAGTTGGTAAAGTGACCGTCCTTTTTTTTACACATACACACATTCATAAATTATTTTGCACATTTTCTTTTTATCTAAGTATATTCTTAAAAAATTTTATCTCATATACATACATATACATAAGTATGTATGTATGTACCTTTCATATCACCCACATTAAAATATGTTCCTTGCCCTCTTACCTCTTTTGTTTTATTCCATTTTGATCTTTCCATTTTCCCAAGAGTTTTAAGTTCACTTAATACATTGTTATTTTAACATTTATTTCTATTTTGGGATATTTGCCACAATTCCTTGCAACAAATACATAAACTTTGTATGTTTGTTGTAACAGGGCTTTTAGTTACAAAATGAATAAAATTGCTTGTTTGAAATGAATTTTAACTAAAGTTATTGGTTAAGTATGGAAGGAAAGAAGATAAAATGGAAAATAAACAAAGGGAACAGTGAAATCAAATGAGGCAAAATGTGAGGAAAATTACGAGTTAAATTTTATTCAAATTTATATAAATAAATGAGTAGGAAAGTATAGTCAGTCAAGCCCGACCATTTGATAGGGAACACTTTACAAAAAGTGTAGTTTTTAGAGAAAAATTTTCTGGAGTGTACACACAGAAAAAAATTATAAATTTTAAATTAACATGGTGCAATGTTGATTAAAAATTATAGTAAATGGACTTTATTTAAAATTATCATTGTTTCATATTAATTTAATATGAAAAATGTTTAAATAACATTGTTCAATTTTGAATCCAAAAAATCCTGTTATAATTGTTTGTTTAGAAACAATAACAACACTATAAAAAGAAAAACATGAATTTTTTTTATTTTCATGTTTTTAATTATTTTTAAAAAGATAAAAATTCCCGTTTTCTTTTTGTTAAAATTATTTAATTAAATGGTACATCAAATTTCCAATGTAGAATGATAACGAAAACCATATCGGGCCATTCTGCACTTATTTTATTATCTCCTTTGTTTACAGCTCAATCAGCAGAATGGCCCGATATGGTTTTAGTCATCATTCTACTTTGAAAACTTGATGTACTATTTAACTAAATAATTTTAATTAAAAGAATACGGGAATTGTCTTCTTTTTATAACATATTTTAAGAATGAAAATAAAAAATTTAATATACTTAACTATGTATGCATGTTAATTTAACAAGATAAACTTTTGATTTAAATATAAAACAGGTTTTTTAATGGATTCATTATTGAATCCTTATATATTTATATTTTATTTTTTTTTTAACAGTGAATAATTTTGAACAAGCGTGACTTAAGATTATTTTAATAGTTTTCATTTAAAATTAATATGAAATAATGATAAATTTAAATAACGGGCATACTTTTGCAGAAATTTACTATGATTTAAATCAACCTTTTTCCATGTTAATTTTGCATTGGTATTTTTTTCTGTGTGTACGCCACCAAGCATTTTAAAATGTTTCTCAAGGAATGTGGCCCAAAATGACAAAAGGAGCTGGAATTTCTTACAGCTTTTGTAATTATTATTGTTTCTTTGTTTTTTTTCAGTATTTTGTGAAGAAAACTTAAGGAATTAATTAACCTACAATGGAACAAAAATAATTAACCTCGAAATTTTGAGAAAAATTTTGGAAAATATGGTAACAAGATCACGTATGTGCGAGGCCAGAAAATGGCCACTGTATTTTTACTGTATTTAAAAAAAAAATTAATAATTATGTCTGAAATAAAAATTTATAATGAACTCAAAACCCTACGGCCATTTTAGACTACCCTGTATATTACTTACTCATTTGTATTTTGGCATAAAGCTCAACTTTAACATATAGAAAAAGAGTGGAAGTTTCTAATCCAAATGAGATTTTTTCGTTTAAAAGCAATTTTAGTGAAGGGTTTTATGTTGTCAATTCTGGACTTACTACTTTTTTCGGGAATGGTATTTGTATGGGAGCTATTGTCAAATATGGACCGATTAAAATACTCTTGTGGAGATGATTAAGGTTTTAATAAGAATGAAAGCCTGAATACCAACATACTAAAATAGTTTTTTGGCACAAAATTTGCTTGGGGTCTAGTGAAATTGTAGACAGATTCTGACTATTTTTTTTGGGTCACGTGCTTATGACGTAGGTACTGAGTAACATTTAATTATTTTCAAAATTCCGATCTGTATTTTGCACACAAGAACGGAAAACCAACCAGCCGCACGGACTAACATCTTTAAATCGACTCACAAAGTGATTCTGAGTCGATCGATACTCTAAAATGTGGGTCTTTCAAATATTTTTATGTGTTAGAAAGTGATTCTGAGTCGATCGGTGTACTAAAAGGTGGGTCCAATAATTTTAAGGGTAAGTTGAACACATCAGTAGTGCGATTCACTAACTTTTATAACGATAATCGAATCGTTAAAATAGATATAACGAAAATTTATCGAATATGCTATTCAGTAAAATGTTTAACGATATTCGCTGTCGTTAAAAGTCAGCTCTTACTTTTAGCAATTTTTTTCGATATTTTACTGATAATAATTTAGATTGTGTTTATTTAATCGATAAAATGTATTTTATGTTCAAAATAAATTACATATATACAATGATATATTCATATGTATATGTATGAACAAAAACAAAATCCTAAATTTAAAATTTACAAAACAAGCAAATTAGGAACAAAAACCAAATTCTAAATGTAAAATTCACAAAAAAATATATAAAACCACAAATTAACCCTTCGTCTTACTCATGAGTCTGGCCAGACCTTTTTCAATGTATTTTGAATGAAAAAACATGTGTAACACGGGGGTTAAGAACAATTTCACTTGTTTTTATTTTATTCTCTTTTGTGCTTTTCGTTTTTTTTAACATTTTATAGACAGAGATGTTACAAAAAACAGCTGTTAACAATCGTTAAAAATTAGTTACTGAATCACACTATCGTTACTGCAAGCGAATATTTATGTCGACAAATATAACGATTGTCGGATCGTTAAAAGTTAGTGAATCGCACCACAGCACAAACGCTTAATACCCTCTCTACTATTGTGATGTGGGTATTAAGAGCACACATACCTAATTTTTCTTTAAAAGTTACTTCTTGCACAGAAAAAGTTCAAATTTTTCTCTAATCAACAATTTTATACCAAATTTATAGAATCAAGCAACCTATTTGTGGATTTTACACCTATTACAAAAATAATTATATTTGTCATATTCACAAAACCCCTTGTATCGTTGTATCGATTGTATATTGTATTAGAACACATATGTAGCTTAATATTGTTTTTTACACAACATACAATCGATACAACGATACAAGGGGTTTTGTGAATACGGCAATTGATTACTAAAAATTAAATAAAATGAATATTTTTTTCAACAAATGCTATTTTTAATTTTAATTAAAAAAATGTTTAAAAGACTTTGCCGTTTCAAACAATGTGTTAATTGATTGACTTTGACAATTTCCAACAACAATTTCACAAGTTTAAATTATTTTATTTTATACGAAAAAATTTTTTTTTATTTGATTATTATTTTAATTCAAAATTTATTTAAAAACAACTAAAATGTTAATTAAATCAAAATTATATCTCTTATTTTCGTCCAACAAACAAAAATAGATTTAATCATTAAATTAATTAAGTTTAAATACTTTTAACATAATTTTTTTAATTAATAAAAAAACTACTAATAATTACTATAATTTACTATTTTCTTTTTAATTAGTTTTATTGCAAAACAAGCTCTTTTTTTAATATAAGGCAAATAAAAAAGGGCTTTTTGTAAAAAGGTACTTTTTTATAAAAAGGTTTCCTTTGTCAAAAGATTTTTATTTATAAAAAGGTACTTTTTTATAAATAGGTACTTTTTTGTAAAAATGTACTTTTTTGTAAAAATCAGTTCATGTTGTACTTTTTGAAAAATTTGCTTGCATACATTAACTTTTTTACAAAAAAGGACTACTCTCTGAAAAGATAGTTTTTGTAAAAACAGTACTTTAAGAGAAAATTGTTTTTTTTTAATTTAATAAATATTAATTAATACCTGAGTTATGTGTGTACTTTTCAGAGTTTTTAAGAAAAGCAGGTTTGTAAAAGAGTACGTCTTTGTATATTAGAATATTTTTTTTAAATGTTGCTTTTTGAATATAAGTTTTAACGCAGATATGCCCATTGCTTTAGCATGATCATTTTAAAAGTTTTTTTTTTATATTGGAAGCAAATGAACAAAAAAAAACAGTACAATTATAGGTTTTTTAAGATTTATTGAAAAAAGTGGTTTTTTAAGCCGTTATATATAAAGGACATTGGGCACATGACCCATTGGGTGTGATGCGACACAAAACATTTAACATGATATCCTAAATCACATTTTCGGCATAAAGTTAAGGTTTTTGATGGCAGGCTCCACATCACGTTTGCTATTCCTGTGAAATAACCCAATGGTCCAAACGTTCATAACGCAAATCATTATTTAGTCACCCAGGTCCTTTTAAGTGTCACTGATATTTGTAGAAGCACCTTGGTATGGCTCGAACTTGTTTGTATAGCCTTGTGGAGTCGTACCTACCCATTGTTTGTAGCCATAACAAACTGGTTTACCATCAATATACTGCTTGCAAACATGTCTACCTGTGTATGGAACCATGGCTTCACTGGTTTACCATGAACATGAACATCAACATCAGCATTTTCCATAAATCTTTTATTCAAATGCGCGAAGAATGGCCTGACTTTGACGAGCTAGCAATGAATATATGACAAAATAAACTCAAATTTATTTCTCGCTATCGCTTGGGGAAGCAGTTTATTGTTTAAGTCTTTCGAGCGTTCCCATAACATTTTTCTTCTAGGCAGAGCTCTGCATAGGAACGAATCCACTAATCAAAATCACTACAAGGAAGTGTTTCGCGCAAGTCTCTATTCTTTAGTGATGTGTACTATTTTTATCCATCCGTAATTTCTTCTACTAGGTCATCATCAAAAAAAATAGACAAAAAGTAAAGAAGGATTACGCGTATCTATGTCGAAGCCCTCCTCATGTTTTTCAACAATAGCATCATAGGTGAACAAGTCTTTCTTCACATAGTGATATTCTTTTTTTTCTTAAATTTTTTCGCGTTTTTAGACGAGTTGTCTCTAATCTCTGTGTCCTTATCACTATCAAAAATGATTTTGTTTATAATTTCCACCTTATTTTGCATTAGCGTAGCCGGTAAATAAGTTATTTCGTCGTATGCTCCATCGCCAGAATCTTTGTCTGTTATGTCCCCACATGCATTATTGGGTGTAAATATTGTTTTGTTATCCACATCTAAGTCTACCAAAGCCAAAGTCTTAAAAATAGTGGGATCACACAATCTCTCGCGAGGTAATGATGAGTACTGAGAATGTGAGCAAAAACAACGGTACTTTGATAATCGTGACGTATCATGTTTTGGTGTACTTTATATAGGTCATAAGACATATTTGGACATATAAATTTCTTTTTTCACTTTCTCTAATTAAAAAGCTAACACAATATTTTTGTAAAGGATGGCGCAAAAGTGGCGGTTTGGTCGCCAAAAAATATGCATAGTTGGACGAACTGTGCACAGAAAAAATTCTGGCCAACTTTATTTTTCAAGCAAACGATTAATCAAAATTTAAATCAGTTTTTTTTTATAAATTTAATCAAGTGAATTAAAAGTTTACTTATATTAACAACATAACTGTAGAAAATTAAATATATAATTGACACTATTAATTTACTGTTGCATGTTTAATAAATTTTTTAATTAGCATCACAAATTTTTTTTAATCTTGTTGGAACCACAATTGTGAATTGTTCTTTAAATCGGGCATTAAAAAGTTTTTAATCATTGCCCGGTATTGTTACTAATATGGTATTGTTATTCACATTAACAGCAACATGTTTGACGTTTTCGAAAAACTGTGATCGTTTTCATGTTATTCCCAATATGCTGTTCATCTAAGTACGTGTCTTTGATGTTCAACAATTTTTAGATTTAGGGTGCCTCATATTTTTATTAAGGTGATATGGTATTTTTATTTAATTGACTGAATGCTGAAATTTGATATGAAATTGAACAACTTTGGTTATTTGTTCGGGGTCTAATTCATCATTAGTTTTCCAAAGTTTTAAAAGTTAATTCTGATAAATAGAAAATTTGGCACAAAAACGTATAATTTTTAAAAAAAGTATTTGTGTGTGAAGTTCATTTTTAAAGGAGTTTCTTACAAAAGTAACGTTTTGGCACTTTTTCCAAGAAGGTACTCTATTGAAATTGTGTTTTCGAACAAAAATATGAAGAATGTACGGTTTTTTTTATAAAACTTTCTATAATATCTTAACGTTAGGATTTAAAATCCATTTTTAGTTTTTTTAATGCAAATAAGAGACTTAAAATATTTATTTTTTTCCATACTTTTTTTCGCAAATATTCAAAAAGCCATGCAGGACTGGACAATTCCTAAACAGCATTTCATAAAAAACATTAACTCTTTCCCCCTTCCCTCACAATATAATTATATATTTCCTAAATAAGGTAAAAAAAAATAAAGAAAATCTTTGGGTGACATAAGAATGAACAACCCTAAAATCAGAAAAACCCACAACAGGACACGAGGGAAATTAATAAAAAAATAAGGCAATGTTTCCCCAAAAAAAAAAAAAATATTCAACACAAAAACCAAATAAAAAATCTATATCTGTAGGAAGAACTAACTTATTTTATGAATTAAATATAAAATTTTTATTCTGCACTAGTATTCGTCCGAGTTATCTTTTCTTATTCTCCTCTGCTTAAATGTATGCCTTTTGTGAAGTGAGGTATCCTTTTTTGTACTGGGAATCTTTTTTTTCATCTTTCTGGTTCCAACATTCAGTTCTCGTTTTTGCCATTAAATGAATAAATGAGCATATAAAACAATTCGTTTTTTGTTACTTTTCTTGAAGTCTTGTGCAAAAGGACCTTTTAATTTTTTTTTTTTTTTTTCCCAATTTTTTTTTTGATGGTAAGATTTTTTTCTACTTTTTCTTGCTTTTTTTAACTGTTCTTTTTTTTCCTCTGAGTTGACTTAAACATACAATACATGTTGGTCATTTTTATTTATATACCCATAAACTTGTACCACTCCTTCTCTGCTTAAAGTTTCAGTAATTTTTTTTTTGTTAATTCTCTTTTGTATTTGTTAAATATAAAACCAGAATTTTTTTGCTCTTACCTTGTGGCTCTGTTAGCAGGGTTTAAAAGGATTTATTAATAACACATGCCGGCAAGTCTCCGAGGAGTTTTTTTCATCGCTGCAGAATTTCCATCATGACTGTCTTCTTATAAGATTCCTGTTCACTGAGGACTTGTTATTGTTCCAAACAACGTTACGGTTAGCCTCACTAAAGAGTTTCCTGCTTTCCTTGCGTTTTTCAGCAATTTCCGCATTCCATTATTATCCTTGTCCTTCCTGTTATTTTTCAAACAGTACTTGTTTGTTGCCTCAGTTAAGACACTCGTTAGTTAATCTACTGTGGGTTCAAGCGTGGACCCACTACCTCTAGGATCTAGACACACTGCCAGTTTGTCACTGAGTACACTATCATAAACAGACCAGTTGGTATTTTTTTTTGTTCGTATAGGATTTACCTAAATCAACTCTAAAAGAGAAATTGAAATCAATATACATGTGACCAGCAAAGAAACAGTCCTTGGACACATCTGAGAGCCTATCGGAAATAAGCGCAACAGCAAAAACCTCCCTTTTGTTAGTCAAAATAATGTGGGTTCATTACCCCTATTTGCTACTGTCACTTTATTTTCTGCTATAAAATTGAAAAGAACCACGTAGATTGACCCGAGCTAACCCAGAAGGTGTGATGTGCGTTGTGCATCAAGATATCCACAAATTGTTACATAAAGGCGATGTTGATGGGGGACTAATTTAACCACAATATGGTTGACAGTGATTAAACATAATATGTTTAAAATTTTCTTTAGAAATAGTTTTGTTGCAGATGACGATATTTAAACATGTTTTTTCTCTGGTTGCGTGAGAAAAGAGTGAATAATTAGCAGCTTTTATTAACCATTAGAGGCCCTCGGTTATGTAATTGAAGAAAATATATAAATAATAGCATGTTCTCTTCCCCTCTCACCAAAAAACTCAGACTTTCTGAATGAAAACTTCCATAGTGTGAACCCAGACTAACTACGTAATTTATAATCACCAGGGCTGTGCAATGGTTTGCGTTTGGCCCTTAAAAAATTTTTTAAAAATGTTAACGAATGGTAAATTTTCGAAAATATTTTGCTGACACGAATTCCAATGATTCTAGCAGACGTGCCAGTTGAATTTAAACGCAAGGTCAAGCGGTGTCTGTTTGTGGCTTAGATTTGGGCACACCATGTTTTTCACACGGACATTTATACGTGGCATGCACTTGCGTGGGCAAACCAACGAGCTTATTTGTGTTGCCTAAAGACGAACTAAAAAATATCGTACACTTGATAGGTTTTTTTAAGGAAAATTGATTTTATTTTTTTTAATTACCCTATTTTAGGATAAAAAAATAAATGTTTATTACTTTTTTTAGATTTCGTTTAACTTTTCAGACACCAAACAATGCATATCGTTAAAACGTAAAAGACCCTAACAAACCAAAAATTAAAAATAAACTGTTTTCATTGATTCTGATGTATTGCATCAACACAAATATTCATAGAAAATTTTGGTATAAATCGAACCAAATTAGCGATTTTATTATTTTTATTATTTAATTTATTAAAGTTTGTAATATGCACCATTGTCAAATGTTTAAACAGAAAAATAAATTATAAACAGTTTAAGGCAATTTATCAATTTATATAGTTTTTTACATCTTCTGTAAAATTTTTAAAATGTTGATAAAATAAATAGTGGTGCATTTTGTTTTTGTTCTTAGTTTTACCGCTAATTAGGTAATGGTCTTCAGCGGACATTCCTCATGCTGTCTTAGATCCAATCCCTCAAAATACATTTGCAGTAAAAATAAAAATTCATTTCAATTAAAAAATTTGTGATATTAATTAAACATTTAATTAAATTTCCAACGGTAAACAAATTTATGGTATCAATTAAACGTTAAATTAAAATTGTACTTGAGTAAAAATGTCCTTTTTTGTAAAAAGGTACCTACTTTTATGTTAAAATGTACTTTTTGTAAAAAGGGACCATTTTTTAAAGGTAATTTTTTGTTATCAAATTAATTTTCGTGGGAATACAAAATTTAATTTAAATGATTTTGTTATTCGTGCTTAATTCCCAATTTTTATTTTTGATAAAAACACTGAAATTTATTGTTGATGGAATAAGCTATTCCTACGCGCATTTTACTGGTTGCTTAGGCCAGATCATCAGGAAACTTCATCCATAAAGATTTTAGAAAAACCAAAGATATTAAACCAAATAAAACTGTTAAGCGTATAAGAATTACATACATCAACAGTTCTATTTGTAACAATATCAAAGTTTAAACAAAATCATCAACAATAAACAGTGAATTCATCTCTGCTTACTTACTTGGAAAAAGGTACTTTTTTGCAAAAAATGTACTTTTTTTAAAAATTGTACTATTTTGTAAAAAGGTACTTGATTGTTAAAAGGTACTTTTTTGTAAAAATATACTTTGTTGTAAAGAGTTATTTTTTTAAAAATGTCAAAAGTTTGCTAAAAGTCGTACATACTTTTGTAATAAGTTATGTTTTAATAAAAAGGGATAGTTTTTAAGAAAAATAAATTTTTGTCAAAACTGATTTTTTAAAGGAAAATTTTTAATACATTTCAAAAAATTTTCTTTTTTAATAAAGTCCTTGAAAACGTTGCTCCTTGTAAAAGTACTTTTTACTTCTAAATTTACTTCTGCCATTTTTGTAAGTTTTTTAAGAACAAATTTTTATTTTATTCCTTTAAATGTCATCTAATTTTATTCTATACTTGTATTGTACAATGTATGTGTATGTGTGTGTAACTCTGTACAATACAATAATATTATGTGCTACAAGTTCTTTTTTTCTTTTAAATTTTTTTATAATTTTTTCGGTTAAAGTATCCTTTTTTGTATTGTTATGTGTTATATATATTTATAGTGTGTCTGTACGTATAGCTGTTATATGAATGTGTGTGTGTGTGCGTTTGTAAAGGATTTATGTTTGCTGCCTGTTGTTGTCCATTGTGTTAAATTTTAAACTTTTTGAGAGTAGAACGAACACTATGGGTATGTGTGTTAGTTTGTTTATGTTGCATGTTCTGTGTCTTCATGTACATGTTTCCGTTATATTTTTATATCTGAATTAACGGTATACAAGTGTATATACATATATTTTTATTGATGCATGTGTGAGTGAATTTTAGTGTTTTATTTTTTATTCATTTTATCCTGTTTTGTTGGTTGGTATTTATTTATATTGTTTTTTTTATACTTTTTTTCGTTGTTTTTAATACATCTCTCTTTTTTATTATTAACATTTTTACACATACATACCACTGTGTATATAGATTTATATAATTTTTTCTCTCTTGTTTCAGTTGATGTTGTAGTTTTTCATTTACTTTTGGGAATTACTATCATTATTTTATTTTTCCACAGATTTTTCTTAACTAAAGTAGAATTATTTATTATTATTTTTTTTTATCTCTTTGAAAATATAATTTTTAACAGTATTTTTTTATGTACATATTAAGTATTTCTTTAAGTTTAAAGAAACTATAATTGTTTATTGCACCCCCAATAATTTTGCAGAAGTACTCGTTTATAAATATTCTTTCTAGTTAATTATTTTTTTAAAGAATAGTTCTCGTATTTCTTTATGAAAATGTATTAATAGTACGTATTATCCTTTTTTCAGATTTTGTTTAACAATTTTGTAACATTCTTATACTCAGTAAAAACTTCGCCTATAAAAGAATGTGTTAAGCAATCAGAAAAAAGCTAAAAGACCACTTCAATTCTACTGAAAGGACCAATAAATTTTACAAGGGATGTCGCAAAATGAACGCATTTAAAATTATGTCATTATTTTTTACCTGCATACATCTGAAAAAAGGTAGTCAAAGAAGAAGTTATAAAGGAAAATTTTAAAAAAGTAAGCAAAGTTTTTATTGGTTATAAAGGCTGTTCCAAAGATAATCCACGATGTTAATTGGGAGTCACATCTTATGCTATGTTCGCACGGCGTCTTGAATTACGTTGTTCGTTTCTTGAATTGCGAATACGAATTACGCTATTCACACGGCATCTTCTTAATTCAAAAACTCTTCTTCTTACATTTTTGAAAATTTTTAAATCGAATAATAATCAAAATCTAATCTGTTAATCGAATAATTTTAATTTTGTCTAGTTTAAAAGTTTAAAAATAAGACCAAAAATTTAATTTTTCACAAAAAAATATTAATAAAAGAGTAACAACAATTTAACAAAAGAAATTTAATGTTATAAAAGAGAACATTTTTAAATTAAAAATCGCATTAAATTTAAATTAAATTAAATTTAAAAAATTAATTAATTCATCGGAATCATTGTGGTCTGTACTAAACATTCCCAAACTCTTTGGTTTCAGTCTATAATATATTTAAAAACTTGTTACACGAAGGAAATGTTCCTGAGTTAGGAAACAATAAAAGGGTATTTAAAACAGTGTTTAAAAATAAACAGAACACAATTATGCGTTCTGATCACACACCCAGCAACGATATCGCTTTTTTTGTGTTTGTGTATACGATCACAACCCTTAATACCATTCGTTACTATTTTTAAAAAAGAGCCAAACATTATATAGTGTTCTGTTCTTCGTTAAATAACAGACAGAACCATTTTAGTAATACTGTAAACAAACATAATATTTTAATGTTCTATAATGTTTCTTTTTTTACATTGATAAAGATATGCACAAAAAAATGGTAGCAACGAGCGCAGCACGAACAGGTTGTGAGTATATGTTTTGTTTGTGTAAAATTACTTTGCTGGCTTTTTGTTTTTTTTCCGTATGCGTATTTTGTTTGTGTAAAAATGTTTGGTTTTTTTAATTAGCCTAAAGGAAGCGTAGGGCAACAGAAGCGAACGAACATTAATGAGCTAAACCGAACACAATGAAGTTTATGGTTTTTAAAAAAGCGTAGGGCAACAGAAGCGAACGAACATTAATGAGCTAAACCGAACACAATGAAGTTTATGGTTTTTAAAAAATACTAAAGGGAATTATATGTTCTCATCTTTTTGTTAAGTTGGATATGAACAATGATTTAAAACAGAAAAACTATTAGCGTTTGTGTTTTCCCCAAATCTGCCGAACCGAACAGTAAGGAGCGATATTTAGAGTTTATTTTCGAACACTGATTCTAAGGCCCTAATTTTGTAAAATACAACGCAACGACAAAGAATTACATTGAAAGCAAAAACAAATTCATAATTATTTTGTAATTTTGTTGTTGCCTCTAACAGAATTTCACATTGGTTTCTAAGATTGCATACACCTCATTGCTTGTGGCGTTGAAAATTTTAAAACGGTAAATAAATTTCTGTACAAAGCAACAACAAAATAACAAAATATTTATGAATTTGTTTTTGCTTTCAATATAATACTTTGGCGTGCGTTGTTTTTTTTTCAAAATTAGGGCCTAAATGTACCGGCTTGTTTTTTTTACAAAAATTAAAAAAACTAATACTGTGAAAAAACTAATTTTCGATTAATCGACATAAATTGTTCAAATTGGTCGTTAATCGAAAATAAGCAATTATAAATTATTCGAATAACGGTAAATAGTTTGAGTAGGTACCCAGGAAAAACTTTTTGATTTTTAGCAAAAGGTGGCAGTTATTTGATACGTTACATGGTAAGTAGTAGTCATTACAATTGTCATTTTTCTGAAAACTTCAATAAGTATTTACATACTAGTAATGACCTCAGCATCTACTTATTACTTTTATTATTTTCACTACTGAATATTTCCTTACTAATAATCACTACTTATTAGTTGTGTTGTTTTCAGTACTAAATATTTACTTACTGGTAACGTACTGAATAACTACTTATTCGGTATAACTAGATACTTTTTGACTTCTAGTAAGTGTATTGTTAGTACTGAATTCTGTGGACACCTCGAACAAAAATAAGTAGACATTCGGCCGAAAAAATGTAGTGTTTACTTTTCTCCAACATTATTTGCTAACTTACCAGGTAAGTAAACTTTATGCTGGGTACTTGCTTAGTTAACTTCTAGTTAAGTTTGAAATGAGTGTTTAATCAAAAATTTGTATAAATTGGAAGAACTCGCTATAGCGTTTTCTGTTCTTTTGGTACTAAATTGGTACGTTTGTAATTTTTTAATTTTTCCTTTCCCTTTTGGTTACGATAAACTTATTTTTGTTTCGGGTGTAGAATGTAAAAATTGTTTTATGGTTAATTTATTTAATATTGAATTTTATTATTTTAAGCACTTTAGCAAATGTAAATAGATGTATTAATTTATTAAAAATATGTTTTTAAACATATATGTAAGCTAGGCGGGCTCCAAAAAAATGTTTTACTAGTGGTGTTCAGTGCTTGGTGCAAAATACCTTGCAAAAGAGCAAATGCGAAATATCATAATTTGAAAAACACACAGTTTTCATTGGATTTCATAAAGAAGCAATAGTATCAAAAATAACGGACTTTCCAGCAATTGCACAAGCAATTTTACATTATGTTACGTTTCTAACTTCTCATGTTAAGATCAAATTATGTGAGTTGGGCTTTTCTTTATAAGACCAACGATTTGCTCATTTGCCAGGCTATTTACACCAAACACCGGACTCCTCTAATGTATTAAAATTTTAATTCATATCTCCGAGCAAACTTTAATAGAAAACTTTGAACCAAATCTATTAAGGAGCCATCCCAATAAATATGTATGTATATTTGTTTGTGTGCTATAAACTTCTACAAATTGAACGTGTCCTTTTAATATTGTTTTTATAAAATTGTTTCCCCCCTATTTACTCTAATAAAACTTTTGTTTGCTGTTGGGCTGTATTAAGTCAAACATACACCAGAAGTAAAAATAAAAATTCTTTTTATAACATCAAGTTTTATTGTCATACACACAGTTTTCTTTCGAAACTAGTAAAAGAAAAGAACTACAACAAGAAAAAGAACAATAACAATGAAAAGAGGGAGTTTTTTTTAAGTATGTTTGACTTAATTTATATTTTGAAGGCTAAGTTGGAATTTGTACAAATATCGTACAGTTTTAGTTTTATGCTTTCTTTATATACAGCCCCCCCCCCCCCTCTCCACTTCCCCTACAACAACACAAACACACTTACATAAACATATTCAAACACATTTAACAAACGGAAGTGACAATGGATGGCGTCGTTGGCACATTTGGTGCCACTTTTTTTATTATTTTTTTGCTCCACAACTTGTTCTCCGTATGGATGCCACACCATTAAGTTCTAGTTTTCTTGTTTTTATACATTTTTCTTTTAGTCATACGTTGGTGAAAATGCTTTTCTTTTCCTCTTCTGATTGTTAGACTTACAAATTTCTTAATGGAAAATTTTCTATACTAAAACAGGACACACATACATATATTTGCTATTTTTACACACATACTTACCACTGGTACCGACACACACACACACACACACACACATTGAAACCTAAACAAAGTTAACTTTTTGTATGTTAAAAAAGATATAAACAGTGGAAAAAAGGACATTTAAATGCTTTGACTTTTTGTTGTAGTTGCTGTGTTGTTTTTTTCGTTGTTTAAATTTTAGCATGTTGTTGTTTTTGTTTATATTACTTAAGCATGTTTATTTTTGTTGGTATTTTGTGGAAATTGAACAAATGAGGTCGTTTTTATACAATAGAAAATGCGTTAAAAAAAGAGAGAGAGGCACTAAATATACCAAATATGGGAGAACGACCGCACTAACACTTGGATTGGAGGTGAGCAATATTTTTCATTAATCTGTACTTTAAGGTGGGTGTGTAATTGAAACAGTTTCGTTATTTTATTTTTTTCCTTTTTTTTATTACAAAAATATTAATTTATTAAAGTGTAAAACAAAAAGCAAAATCATTTTGGTCAACACGTCCGAAGAAAAGTATTTATCGCAGAATAGATTTCTGGGTTAAATTCGTGGCATTTATTACAGTGTCTTTTAAAAGTTTGTGAGTTCAGTGGGCTTATTCTGGCAGTTGTGATCGAATAATTTTTCAATTCGAATGCAATTTTACTTCGAATTCCTTAAGTCGGCACCAAACAAAACGAAATTATTTTTTTAGTCTTGTGAAAACTCAAATAAATGCTTTACAACACTGAAAAAGTAATTTAGATTCGTTCAGTATCGACTCAAAGAATTCGAAATAAAATTACTTTCGTGGCGAAAAATTTTTTCATCGCGACTGCCAGAATTAGCCTCCAGTCTTTTTAAATATAAATAAGATTTTGGAAATGTTTATTGTTTAACAGTTGTTGTTGAGTACGGTTTTTTGTTAAACTTTTTCCTTAATTCTGTGACATAAATTGGATTCTTTTTTGTAAATTTTTTAAGAACTCAATCGTTTTAGTACTTTTAAGTAAATTCTCAAAACTTGTAATATATTATTTAAGATTTGTAAATAAATAAAAAATAAAAAAAAAAAATTTTTTGTTGAAGTTTTATTACTTTAGAGTTTTTTTATAAAAAATAAAAATTTAGCAAAAAACCAAATTCATGACTTTTTTTAAAAAATTAATTAATTAATAATGTTTTTTCTACTAACCCTCGCACAATAAATACTTTAACTTTTTTCATTAGTATAATTTTTACAAATTTGCATCATTATTTATACCCGACACAGTGTTGCCAATTAAGCCATTTAGTAGCAACATCTCTTTATCTCTTTTAGACATGATAAAATCAATTTAGCAATTTTTATTTTATTAAGCCAAATTTTTTTTTTAAAAAGCTTAAACAAAAAAATTTTATTAATGCATAAGATGTGTTGTTACGTTGAACTTTTGTAAATTAGTTATCGCAAATGACTTTTTGCATAAAAACAAAAATTGTATCGGTAATTTGAGTTTTTTTTATTTAAAAATGTTTCTTGCGTTTTTGTTTTCATTGTTACTAAAATTGTATTAATTCAAGCAAAATAACAAAGTGCAATAAAAATAAATTTTGTAAGATTTTTTGTATTAAAACTAATGCGATTTTTGTAATAAAATCTTTATAAGCCATATTTTAATAAAAATTATGGTGACAGAGAGTTGGCAGCACTGACTCACTACAGACGGGGAGGGTAATTTGGTAATTCTAATTGTCATAAGACGAAGCCTATTGAAAATTACCCTCTACCCAGAGAAAAAATATGTTTAAATATTGTCACCTCCAACAATACAATGTTTAAAGAAAATTTTAACCGTATTATGTTTAATTTAACCATATTACTGTCAACGACAACCATATTATGGTAAAAATAGTCCTCCATCAAGAAGCAAAAATAAAATTTTACAGGAGAAGGTTTTTTAAAATAATTTTGCTTCAAGTCTAGGGTTTCGTTTGAAATTGATTTTGCTCTTATTTCTAAACGATACTTCCCAGAGATATGAGATTTTGAGAGATGATACCAATGATCAAAAACTATCGATTTTTATCAAAAAACAAAAATCTAAAATGTTGTTGGTTACATAATCTTTGCTATTAGGGCTCGATTATATTGTTTTAAAAATATTTATTCGTAAACTTATGAGTTTGAGAGATGATACCAATGATCAAAAACTATCGATTTTTATCAAAAAACAAAAATCTAAAATGTTGTTGGTTACATAATCTTTGCTATTAGGGCTCGAGTATATTGTTTTAAAAATATTTATTCGTAAACTTATGAGTTTCTCTTGTCAGTGAGCCTACTCAAAGATGCATGTACACGACATGTTTTTTACATCTGACTTGTCAAATTTTCCACTGCAAAATACATACATGTCGTCTGTTGCCTTTATTCTATTTTCTTCTTCATCTGACATCAGCTGTGTCAGAAATCAATGCCGGGAAAAACCCGGCAGCGGCGGTACACAGAAAAAATAGAAAATCGACTCCAATTAAACAATTCGTTCAGACAATTTAATCTTTAACTAATTTTGCCCCTGCAAAGGAATTGATCATATCAATTAACGGATTTGTATTTTCGAGTCATGGGGCACAAATTTAATCAATTAAAAAATGAATTGTATAAACAAAAAATACACCACATATACACAAACATTTAATTTTATTGGTTTTGATTAAAAAAATTAATTGCAGCAAACAAAAAATTAATTTAATTATTCAATTGTACACCAATTAATTATTTAATTGAAAATTTTTTTGCAAAAATTTTTTCTGTGTAAACTATTGATGAACTCATTAGCCGGATTAAGTTGATATTTTACAATACCGATAAATGCATGTCAGAGGGTTCGAAACACATATTTTTTTTTTTGAATTTTTTTGGCAAGTAAAAATGCTTTGTTTTATGTAAAATTAACTATTTATTAGTAAAAAATTATGAAATAAATTTCACAAATGTGGTCCATTATTGAGATAAATTATTCTTTTTAATATTTTTTAGGACACCAGCATGAAACTGTGCAAAACAAGCCTTTGGGTGCAACTTTAATTTGCATTTTGTACAACCAAACTCAGCATTGCTGCATATTGACCACTACGGCCACGTTTAATAATTTGGCTTATCATATGGTCAAAGTGATCCTCATGATGGGAGATCCTTCAGCTTTTCTTAGCATGCACTGTAATTTCCAGACATACACCATACCAGCATCCAAAGCATTAGCAAGAAAGCCTCGGCTCATTCCCTTCTATGAGAAGGGACAAGAGAAGGAGTAGCATTTTTTGGTTTGGTATTTTGCACAAGCACAAACAAAAGAATACTTTTTTTGATCCCGTTACAATTTTTACGTAACTTTGAAAGAAGCGAGAGCAATCACAACGTGTGTAAAAAAGATACGTTCAAAAGATGTGGCCTGACCACAAAGTCACCTGCCATGTTTTCAGCATCCTGCAGGAGGATTCCATTTAGCTTCTAAAGCCTGAGTGGTACAGGTATTCTTGGCTTCCGTTATCTATGCGCAGATCAGGCGATAAACCTTATTGAGTATCACTCTAGCTTTGACCTGTTCGGTCTTAGTCAACGACGCTAGGGCGGCATTGTTCAAGATTGGTTTAATTACCGTAACAAAAGGCCAGTAGATCATTCTAGGCTACAGCTCTTATGTCATACGTCACTAATTTTTTGACATTTATGCTCAAGTTATAGACCACTTCATGATGTTGGTGGCACATGGCTTCATTTTCGGCTTGACGGGTTTGATCATAAACAAAATTGCTGCATTTGGAGTAGACCAATCCACAAAAGACCCTACCGACTCCTAATGGATTATATCCAGAAAAATTTGGTGCGGTTTACACGCCAGACATATCTGCGA
This sequence comes from Pollenia labialis, assembly GCA_949318255.1. Lineage (NCBI taxonomy): Eukaryota > Metazoa > Arthropoda > Insecta > Diptera > Polleniidae > Pollenia > Pollenia labialis. The sequence continues at coordinate 152,075,754 of OX439140.1, read as the reverse complement.
TTAAAAATGAAGAAAGTTTGACGTCCTGAATGCGTATCGTCAAGAACAGCCGATATGCCCAATCATTTTCAAAAGCTAATGCCGTGTATAACTTTTTCAAACCAAAAATTTTTTTATTATACATATTTTAATTTTTTATAATATTTTTACTATTTCAAGTTCTATCAGGCTTATAAAACACCCTTCAGATGTACATATGTAAAACAACCCATCCTTGTACATCCAAATGAAGCAGTACAAAGTCCTTCTAGAAAGCATGCGTACTTCTTGCTTTTCCCGCTGGGACAGATTCTACGTGCATAGTGAAATATGCTCACAACACTCATATCATGCATGGCTATAGATGCGTTTTTTAATTTTTTTGTTTTCAAAAAATCTTGTGTTTTAGATCTCTTTAATAGCGAAGTGGGTAGACAAATACCCATAGTCTAGGGGCCAAGGTTTGACAGGTAAAAAAAAAAGATAAACGCATTGTCAATATAAATGCCCATAATATCAAATATGTGAAATTTCATCAAAATCGGGTCTTACTGGGTTAAATATTTGGGAGATTTCATGTCAAGTGGCCTAATTTTTAAATCGATGTCTTCCGATTTGGATGCAATTTGCACCATTGTCGTATTGGATAGTAGTTAAGACACAAAATTTCAACAAGATCGGTCAAAAAGTTTCTGAGATACTGGGGGTCAAAGTTTGACATTTTAGCCATACAGGTGTTCTTTCTCATCCATGTAACTTATTACCTTTTGGTGTAAGCAAAGTTTGTCCCAAGTAGCTTCGATAGCTACTTGATCAATCTTTTGAAAACTAATTTTTTTTGTTTTTTTTTTAAATTTTTCCAAATTTTGATTTAATACCCTCTTTATGATCAAGTGTGACAAGTTTAATACTAAAATTTTTTCTTTAAATATAAAATAATTTTGTTCAATATTTTAGAAAAAACTTTTTTATAATTGTTTTATAACTTGCGGCCTTTTTCTCCATTGTTTACTGGTATAATAAATTTTAGGAATTTATTTAAGTCCCAGGCACAGAATTTTTATTAACTTTTTTCATGTTTAAATTAAATACAAAATTTTGTTAAAATATCTGTCAACATATGGAGTCACCATTCTAGACTTTGGCTTCTTTGTCCGGTACCAGTACACTAGAACTCCATAAATATTTCCCAGAAAACAGATGTTGTCCAGATCTTATTACAAATGAGTCTGAACTACAAATTCACAATATAGTTTACAAAAATAACAAAAAAAACTGTAATCTACGTTAAAATAAAAAAAATTTCAATATAAAAAAAAATAGCCAACATTTGTTAAATCACCAACAACAGTGGGATGAGCAAACTAAATTGCAAATAGAAAAATGTAAGAAAAGATAAACTCACTGTTTATTGTTTGTTACAAGTAAGACGTTGAGTGTTTATAATTCTTATTCGCTTCAGGGTTTTATTTGTATAATATTTTTGGCTTTTCTTAAATCTTTGGAAAAGGTTTCCTGATGAGCTGGCCTAAGCAACCAGTGAAATGCGCATAGAAGCTAGCTTTCCCTCAACAATAAATTTCAGTGTATTTATCAAATATGAAAAACTGGGAATTTAGCATGTCATACGGAAATCGTATTAATAATAAATTTTGTATTCCCGAAAATAACTTTGGAAAAATGAAATAGTTTCATTAATAAAACAAATGTGTTATTTCTAAATGATCCTTCGCTTTCTGGAAATTGTAAGAAAAGTTATGGAATAAAGTTTCTATGAAAACCGCACACTTTTGGCAGTGATGGGCAATAAACACATTTATGTCCAATATTTAGGATCGTATTTTAATCTATATTTTGTAAATTTTCACATAAACTTAAATCGTATTAAATTACAGATTGGTATGTTCAGTGTTATTAAAAAATCTTATTTAATTAAGATAAAAGTAAAAATGTGTAATTTTTTACAAGGAGGTCTCAAAAAACAGCTGACTGTTATTGCCAGGGCTGTGAAGTCGTCAAGAAAAAGCGATAATTCCGACTCCGAACCCATCCGAAGATATTTTTTAAGTACGACAAGTACGACTCCGACCTCAACTCCGACTCCTACTCTAAGCTTGATGTTAAATGTATATGAGACTTAAACTTCTTTTAATGCAGTATCTTTTAAATGGTTAAATATAGCAAACAAATGATTCTTTAAATATTTCAAATCGATATTTTAATTATAATACGTGCCGCATTAAGCTTTAATATAGTTATTTACATATGAGTAGGTGAAAGTCAACTCGTTCGTTACACTTTTTTCGAATTTTGAAAATAACAATGAAAAATAACTCAACAATTGAAGAATTAAAAACAATTGAAATACAGGAAAATTATGAATTTAATTTTGGAACGAACGCGTTTTGCTACAAATTTTCGAAAGAAACGAGTTTCGCTACAATCCATATGGGATCGAACTAGTTTTGCTACACGCTATAGCCAACCAGGAAAATTAATCATTAAACTCAAGTATATTTTGAAAGTTATATTAATTTTAACAAATTGAAACTGGGAATTATTTCCTTCTGAAGGTTACTTTATATTATATTCAACATTTTTTATTTTTCGTAACAAGAAAATACAATATAATAGTCTGATAGTGTATAAAGTCATTTCTGAAAAATTGAAGGAATATGACTATTACAAAAAAGCTTTATAAAATACATAACTGAAATTTAGCTCATAGAATAAATTCGAAAAATAAAAAATGTTGAATGTTATATTAATTTATTAAATTTATGAAAACAGCACTAAAAAATGTAACAATAGAAAAACTACACCAATTCACATCTTTTTCAAAATACGTTCCATAGTTTTAATATTTTTAAACTGCAACCATTATTGCGTATGTCTGCTTTTATGAACTGATCGCTGTCTTGTTGAAAAATCATCCCTTCTTTGGAGTTACTCTCCAAAAATGGAACTAATTTCTGCTCTAAGATATCAACATATTCTTTAGAATTCATCCGGCAACTGGGAAAGGTCAAATAAAGCATCCCGTCACTGCAAAATGCTCCCCATACCATTAAACAACCGCCACCGAAATTTCTTTGGTTCCTTTCGTAAATCCCTCCAATAAGAACTGAGAACATCTGGACCATCAAGGTTAAATTTTTTCTCATCGGAAAAAATCACCTAAATACGAAGAAAAAGTATAATTATAATTATTATGATATTTAAAGTTTAGAAACTCAACTTTTTCCAATATGTTTGCAAGTTATTCTTTGCAAAATCCAGACGAGCAAGTTTGTGACGAAGAAGTAGCTGTGGCATTTTTATCAATTGTTGTCTGGTTATAATTTTCTACTGTTTTAGAACTCTACCTATTGTTGATTTGGACACTTTCAAGCCGCACTGTTGAGCAATCTGCGATAGACTTTTCATAGAATTGCTACACAGAAAGAAAAACACTCGGGATAAATCAAGTTTTTTGGGATTACTTTAAGTACGAGTCGTACTCAAAAATTCAAGTACGAATAACACTTAAACGTACTCAAAACAATCCTAAATGGGATTACTTTTGAAAATTAATTTCTTTTCAAATTTTTTTTTTTTAAATTTGAACTCATGCTACTCATTTAGTTTATATTTTTGGTTAAATATGTACATACGATTTCTAAAATAAAAACCATATCGGGCATGATGTTGGTGTTTTATCATTCTGTAATGTGTAATACGGGTAAGTAATTCAGTCATTATCATTTTTTCTTTGTAATTTCTTTTTTTTTTTTGTTTTTTTCAATCATGAATTCGGGATAAAATCAACTTTATATTACTTGAATCAAGCTCATTTTGAGATTGATTCAATCTTAGTTTTACTTAAATCAATCTCATTTTCGGATTATTTGAGGTACGAGTTCGGATTAAAACAATTTTATAATTTTTGAATGAAGTGCATTTTAAGATTGATTCAATCTTAGTTTTACTTAAATCAATCTCATTTTCGGATTATTTCAAGTACGAAAACGGGATTGAATATGGAAAATTTAAGTATTTTGGGATTAAAAATCCGTACTTGAATCAATCTTTCTGTACTTGATTCAAGAAAATCCGTACTCACCGTAGTATTAATACCGCTCCGGATTGATTTGAGTACGGATGGATTGATTTTTTTTTTTGAGTGTAGCAGCGTTAATACCTCTTCGTCGGTCCCTGTCTGATAACTTTTTTTTGGACCCCTTGTTTTATTTTTCCCATATTCACTTTGTTTCCTTGAAAAATTTCTTGAAACTTTATCTGAGCGATTATTTGTTCTACCAATTTCCCGGTAGCTTAAACCGTTTTCTACAAAAGCTAAAATTTTGCCTTTTTCAATTTCAAAAATTGAAAACCAAATAAATTTATCTAAACTTCATTAAAATTATATCAAACAGTTAGGAATTTGGATAATTTAAATGGAATTTGTTGCTATGCGTTTATAGTTTTGTAACACTAAGAGAAAATATAAAGATGATAGTTCTCGTAATATGAAGAGCAGGTCTCCCAAATTGTTAAAACAAAAAATACCGGTTCCTTTTTATATACTACAGTCAGTCTCATAATAATAATAATATACTTGAGTTTCAATAAAGAGAAAAATTGTAATGCGTCTATAGTTATGACATGCAGTGTATCCCAATTTTCCGATTGGCTCTTTAATCTCATTAATACTTTGATCAGGGCTTTCAGATATGGCGATTTCTCGCCAAACATGGCGATTTCGATACGTGTTTGGCGGCGTCATTTTTCATTTATTTTTGTTCTTTTCGTATTAAATTTATTGATTCTGAAAACAAATTCATTTGCAGAAGTCAATACGAAAAAATAAATTACTTTTATTCTGGTATTTTTTTGTATGAAATTCGAGGATACCCTAAACATGGGTATTAAGTATTAAAAGCTTACGAACTTTTTCCATAATAAAATGAGCCAATTTATTATCACAAACAAAATTCATTATTGTTAAAGATATTTTAAAGGTTGGTATGACTCTGGCGATTATTGATTTTTTTCCAGTTTTTGGCGATTTCTGACTCAAATGTTATACTAGCTTTTTTTGTGTAAAAAAATTTTAAATTTTTTATATAAAAAAAAATTAACCAAAACTGAACAAAATAAATTTTGGCGATTATTAACATGCGGTTTGGCAATGAACCTAAAAAAAACTGGCAACACTGACTGGGAGGGAAGCATGATATTCTCAACGCGAATTAACTAAAGGCATTTGATTTTGACAGTTCGAGTTTATTTGTTTTGATTTGTTGGTGTTTTGCTAAGAATGATTGACATTTCGAGCTATAATCACTAACAAAGCAATGCAAAAAACCCTATGTTGTTTTTGGATTGTTGTAGTTCCGACACCACCTGTAATTGAATTTGCCTTGGATATTCTTAAGTTATTCTCTGCAGAACTGCTGTTGTTTCTTTCGTTGTCTTCAGTAGCTTCATTTACGATGTCGTTCAAAATGTCGTCGAAATACTCTCTTCCAGGGTTTAAAAAACTGCAGTCGAAACCAAAAACTGTCGAACAAAAAACCAAAATTTGTGTACAATTTTTCGATTTATAAGTTGGTTTGACTGCGATTGTTTCCATTTAATACATCAGAAGTTAAAGACACATTTTTTTTTTTTTTTGCAATAAAGAAGTGTAAGAAATTGCAGTTTTTCTACTTTGACTGCAGTTTTTTAAACGCTGTTCCCTTCATCTTCGAGTCTGTGCATCATTGTTTGTAAGTATAGCGCCACAGCGATCAAAGATTGCTTGACGCCTGTTACAGCTTCGATTAGTGAAACAGACAATCTATCGGTTGGCAAAGTTTTCTCATGTTCCTAATGAATTTTTTGGAGGAGAAATGAAGCCTCTTCATTTTTAATTCTCGAAAAACCATGATGAAACATTATTTTTCTTCGCCGGGATTCAAAGCTGGAATGCTCGTGTTTTTAGTCCAGCAGTGTAACCACTACACTATATCACTTAGACGTATCTTCTATGTGGCTTAAAGGCTTTATGACATCTACGGTTGCATTTGTAACGCTCAAGACAATCTATTTGCCAGCGAAAAAACTTGAAACCTTCACTTTTGTGAAGGCATTTGCATTGCTCTCTAAAAGCATAATCATTTCTAATTTCTTTCTGCCCTCTTGAAGAGGAGTTTTCAATGATCCTTCCTTTTATTTCCGAAAGATTTTTAAGCAAACTTTAAAAAAAATTTGCAAGTTTAAGACCACTGTTAAGCCTAACACATTTTTTTTTCTTTGTAGTCTTTTCAAAAATTTTCCTAAACACTTGTTGTTGTGCGTTTAACATGCACTTGCGGATTTTTATTTTTTATAATAGAAATAAACGTAAAAATATCTTAAACACCTACAAACTTGTATTATATTCCAGCTTTAATCGATCATTAATTTTTAGACTAATTGTCACAATCTGCTAAGCTGCTTTCAGTTCTGATTTGAAAATGAAACGGACTCCATAGCCTTCCAATTTTTTTTTTTCGTTGATTGAATTGAGTTTTTAAACGAACTCAAGCACGCCAGTGAAACAATGAAACTCAAGAAAAGTGTTTGAAACAGTGAAATTCCTACGAAAAAAATTCAATAAACTTCTATAAACGTTTATAATAATGATTGCAATTTTTTAAAATTTAAAAAAAAAATTAAAGAACTTTCATAAAACATATTCTAAAAAACATTTATAAAGTAAATTTTAAATGCAAAAATTCAGGTTAATCGTAAAAATGAAAAAATTCAAGTTCAAAATTCCAAAATCTCCAGATGAGGTTAAATATGGTTCCAAAATACGCTGTAAGAAAATTGCTAAATGCTTACAACAACTTGAAGAGACATTAAGGTAAGCGAAAATATATTTCAATTAAAATTTGTGCTGATTAATTAGTTTAATTAAATAAAGAAATTACATGAACATATCATGAATCGAGTGCTTAGAAAACTGGGCCCTTTTATAGCTTACTTAATTAAATATATTTCAATTGATTCTATATGCGATTACGGCGGAATGAATATATTACCAAATTTATTACAACAAAAAAGCTATTAAATTCATATATATGATACCATATATATGTCGTTTAAGATATACTCGTAAGATGTCCATAATAGTTTGGAAACTATTGTTCGTTCTTTACATACATTATTTATAATATTATCTAACATTGCGCCTTTTATTAATTTCAAGCTTAACCCGGTGCGCTTCGCTACCCATAGTAAAACAAAAAAGGTAAAAGTTTTAAAAAAATGAAGTTTCATTTTAATATTAATAAAAAAAACAGTATTTTTCAGATTTTAAAAATATTTTTACTAATAGTGACCGCCCTACTGGCTCACCAGGCTCCCAATTTTTTACCAAAACTCTCAATCACGTTTTTCAATAAACTGTTGTCAATGGCTTATGTCTGCTCGATAATGTTATTGTTAAGCTCTTGAATTGTTGTGGGATTATTGCTGTACACTTTCGATTACAAAAAACCCCTACAAAAAAATCTAAACTCTACAAGAAATAATGCGATTTTCGAACTTTTCTAAAAAAAAGATCGCTTGTTTCCCTTACATATTCTCAACGTCTAATCATAAATGTACCGCCACAAAAAGCTGATAATCTCCCTGTAGCGATTGCCATTGGCCGATGATACCTCAAATTTGGGCACGCTTTATTGTATTGATAACAAAGCAGCTTTAACCAAATTGAAATAATTTAACTTCTATGTATATCCTTCTTCAGATGTTTATACATTAAAATTGTATTTATCTTGATGGTTTCATATCGCCAAATGGAATGTCACAGTGCCAACCACGTTTGGGGAGAAATCGCCATATTTGACAGCCGTGATTGTGCTCAGTTTTTAAAAGATGTTGTGTATTAACATCCAAGCAATTTCTTCAAAATTTGTTAAGTGTTTGTGTAAACGAACACAACTCTAAATACCGTTCGTTACTATTTTCTAGAAACAGCCGAACATTACATAGTGTTCTGTTCGTCGTTCAAAAACAGGACAATTGTAGTAGTACTGAAGACTAACATTATATTTTAATGTTCTATAGTGTTTCTTTTTTTTCATTGATAATGAAATTAACAAACAACAAATTTTAGCAATGACCGCAGCATGAACAGCTTGTACAATACACACTGTGTATATGTTTTGTTTGCGTAAAATTATTTTGCTGGCTCTTTGTTTTTTCGTATGTGTATTTTGTTTTTGTAAAAAATTTTTGGTTTTTTTACCAGTCAAAAAGCCACTACGCACAACTGAAACGAACGAGCATTAATGAGCTGAACAGAACACAATGAAGTTTGTGGTTCTTGAAAAAAACCGAACAGAACTAAACGCTATCATCTTTTTGTTGAGTTGGATAAGAACAGTCTTATTTTTGTGTTCGAAAGATGACAAGCAGGGAAACGTTATTTTTTTAATGATTTTCTGCACAAATCTACTGAACTGAACACTAAGGAGCGATAGTTAGTGTTTATTTTCGAACACTGACCTTAACTGTTTCCATTTTCTAGATATGTATATAGAAATCTAAAGGGTGTCTCTTTAATAATGCACTTTTAGTTGTGATTTTTTTATAAATTGTTAACAAGACATTTTCCGATTAAATATGAAATAAAATATCCATCAAATGACCTCCCACGCCTCTGATGGCAGGCCATTACTCTTTTCAGAAAATTTTCCATAACTTATTTACCGAGCTGTGGCTGTATCTCGGATTTGAGCTCACGAATTGTTTCTTGTTTATTCACATAAGTCCGAGATTTCCCAGAACCCCAAAGAAAAAAATCGCACGGCGTAAAATCGCCTGATCTTGGTGGCCAATTGATATCAGAATTTCTTGACATAATTTCCTCTTGAAACCGTTATCGCAATGAATCGATTATTGCATGCACGGTGTCGCAGGTGCTGCCGTCTTGCTCGAACAACATGTCATTGAGGTCCATGCCGTCCAATTGGGGCGAATTCAGGTATCATGTTCCTGTTACGAATTCCGTTGACAGAACGATGACAAATTGATGTTTTAGGGTTTTCGGCGACTCTATCGTTTATAGTAGCAATGTTTTCCAGAGACCTACCAGAGCCTTACTGTTCATTAGTGACCCATTTTTTCATATTATTTGACCACTCTTCGAGTGGTTAATATACTAGATGCACTTTCTCGATACACAATTCTTCGGAGTTTAAAAGCGGTCTCAGTATATCGTTCCAAATTTCCAAATTACTTTTCATTCGTAAAGTTCTGAATTTTTAATAATCGAAATAAGCTTATGCAACAGCTGCCTTATTTCAGAGCTGCCGCTTGCACAAATAAAAATATACATAATTTAAAAGTGCCCTCTTACGTAGACACCCCTTATATTGTCTTTGTATTGGAGGTCCCAAATCAGTCTACTTTTTTACAGATATTTTGTTTTGATAACCAAACCGATTTATTACAATTTTTATTGCCTTTGCATGGGAAGTGCCACGCCTACGTTATCAATTGAGCCCAGTTTCTGGTATATGTTTTGCATTGATAACTTAGTTTTTTTCAAATTTGAAAACTTTTATTGTAACTGCTCTCCAGTTATAAAGTAATTTATAATCATAATCAGGAAATTACTGCGAAAATGTATGGGAAATCGGTTCAGTAGTTTGGAAGTCTTTCAAACACAAAAAACACACAAACCAACGATTTTCCCTTTTTATATATATGGAGATTACAGAAATTTCCAAAGTCTTAAGTTTATATCATTGAAATCCTTTTAACATAATTCTCATAAATCCATTAATTATTATAAGCATTGCTGTAAAGATATGTAAAATATTTTTAGACATTCATATAAACATAATATTAATAAATGCATACATGGGAAAAAATAGTTTCATATGGATGAATGCAGGTACCCAGCGGGAAAACTCAGAAAACCTTCTTACTTCAGGCCTTTTTAAAGGCATTGTTTAAAATGTTTTGGATTCAATTACTATTCCACATTACTGCTAAAGAATGCCTCATAGAAGGCCTTGGCTCTTTGGTATAAAAGATAAGATACACCTTCCACACTCGCTTCTATGAGAAGGAAGTAGAGAAGAAGTACAATTTTTTTAAATTGTGTTTTTGCACAAGAAAAATAATTATTTTTTTTATCCCTTTACCATTCTTATGTACGTGCTTAAGAAGCGAGAGCGGAAGGCCTTCTCCGTAATGACAACGTGTGTAAAAATTATATGAGTATGGAATCGAGCGAGCAGGCCTTGTGTATCCAAAAGCAGGAGTACAGAGGCCTTCAAGAAGGCATTCGTACTCCTTCTTTTTCTCGCTGGGTAAGCTAATATACGTGTGAGCAGGTGTGTATATGTGTGTAATTAATTTATTGCTTCTCTTTATGTAAATGCAATAAACAAACAAAGTTTTATATATTATTCTGTGTATGTATCTGTTTTATATGGTATGAACGATATTAATAATTTAAGTTTGAAACATAGAGTGTAACAATATACGGCAAAATTAAACATAACATGTATTTCATTTATTTACATAGAAATATTTAAACTAAAGTTGTCAAATATTCGACATGTACAAAAAAAAATCATAATTTTAAAAATCCAGATTTCGGTTTTTTCTATTACAATCCGGTTCGAATAACCGGGTTTAAGACTTTTTCAATTAATTTAGGAAATGTGGTAAAAAATATTATGTTTTATTAAAAAAAAGATTTACATTTTAGTCTTTTAAAAATTGATTTGGTTCATTTAATGACTTAAATTAGTTACATATGGGCATTTCCATTGGGACGTGACGTGGCAATTGTACAACAAAATGTAAAAAATTTAAATGAAGTCAATTTGCAAATAGATTTTTATATATTTACAAAGTTACAACAATCGACCGGAAGGAAGGATATTAAGATTTAAACCAAAACAAGCGCTGGCTTTCAACTTGCATTACAAAATTGCATAACTATGCGAATTGGGAAAGACTTTTTTCATAAAAGCTTTGGACTATATTTAGATTTATGTTTTTAGTTATCAAATTAAAACAGCTTTACGGTTTTTTTAAACCAGATTTCGGGTTTTTCTTTCAAAATCCGGTTCACATAACCGTTCATTAAATAACTAAAATTTATATATAACAGTTATTTTACAGACAAATTGTACAGAACTAGCTGTTAGGCCTGTTAATGCCAGGCAGGAAGAGAAACTACTTGAAGGTAGCTTAATCGGTCTTTACGGGGCTTCAAGTTTAGCTGAAATATTAAATAACAGAATTTTGCCACACCGCTTTTCCTTTCAATTCTCCGCCCGTAGTCCAAAAATCTTAGATCCGAGTACTTCAGGCTCTGCTCCATTGTTTGGACTTTTCAACATTCCTTGTAGGGTTTTTTCCCGAGATTTCCCGTCCCGGGAATTCCCGGGAATTTCAATTATTTTATTTCCCGTTTTTCCGGGATTTTTGTTGCGGAATCCCGGGAAATAAAAGTTCCTCATAGTTTCAGAAAAAAGCTATTTATACTTTGAAATTTAGTTTTCTATTCTCTAAAAATTAGCATCTAGTGATGGGTTGCCGATTAGCGGTTAGCCATCGATTTTCGCAACTTATAGGCGACTTCATGATTTAAATCACGGAATTTATTTTTCCACAAATAAAGGCGATGTGTTGATTTACAGAAAATAAACTGTCAATTATACTTGAAAGCCGTGCGATGTGACACCTCTTGATGGTTTTCCGTAGGGCTGTGAAGTCCGTGGCTTGTGCTGATAAACCAGCATCAATTGACTTCTTGTAAGTCAACATTGTTAGTTTTATTTGTGACATGGTGCCTTTTTGTTTGAAATAAGTTTCAATTGGTAATGCCGTGTATTAATCTGCGATTAAAATTAATTTTTTTGTGTTGTCTACCATTTTAGGTTTAATGGTCTTGAAAAATACGCTTAATACCTTATTTAGTAAACAAAATGCCTGAAGGACCTTAAATATTCTTCAAACTAAAGCATTTGAAAGTTGCCAGATAAAAATAAAACAACATAACTTCCCCCAGGCTTGTTTTTAGTTTGAATTACTTTTTTAAATAAACTTCAGGTTCTAAATCACTATGATAGCCACTTTTATCCAATTCTAAGGGTCCATCTTGCGACATTCATTACTAACCTTTTGAAAATATATATTTAATGACTTTTCTTTAACAGACACCGAGACTTTGGTTCAGAAGACTGTGGATTTTTATCAACAATATTTAAAAATAAATAAATGTCATCACTGATAACGAATCTTTTTATTTGGGTATCTGAAGTGATAATTTCAATTTACATCAGAATTACACCTAAGAGAAATTACCCACCAAATACCAAATTCGGGTTATTACCCACAAAGTGGCAACACTGGTACTACATTTGAAAAAAAGGCACACATAGCTGGCGTAGACGTAAAAGCGTATATACGTCGACGCCGGTTACGACCATATTGCCACAAAAAACAATACAAAAAATTATATACATACATAATATTAAATTTTTTGTGTTTTCAAAATAAATAAATTCAGAATTTTTTTAAATTATAAGTAAAAGGAAACAAAATACGTTTGCGACGTAATTGTGGGTAAGTGAAGGGCGTTTCTAAAAACTTACGGCGTTACTTCCTACGTTCATATGACGTACGACTCAATTGTGTTCCTACCATAAATCAAGTTTTGCTATTTCAAACAATTTTTTTAACTGTTCCAATTAATTTGCCTTAATTGAAATTTAAAATTACAATGCTTGTGTATATATTTGCAAATGTGAAAACATTCACACAAGCTTCAAAATATTTTAAAGGTTCAAACAATTTTATTAATTGTTTAAAATAACTGATTTGTGTTTTATATAGCCACTTTTGCTGGTGGTCACATTTCAATTAAACCTATTGATTCATACTGAACAGCAAAAAGCTCAAGCTTACAAATACGTTAATTGATATGATCAATTTGTTTGCAGGCTGAAAATCAGTACGGAATTTTATTAATAGCACAAATTTTCTAACTAAGTAATATGTTAATTAAAGTTGGTTTTGTGTTTTCTCTGTGTATGCGCTTATCAACTTTCAGCTTTATAGGCTTTAAAAGCTCTTTATAAGAAGATGTAATTTAAATGAATTATATTATATTATATACTTGCATATGCCCGCTACTTCGTTAGACATATTTTTATGCCTGAGTTTATTTTTCTAATTTTAAAATTTTTTATATTCCAGCATTTTGGGTACTATATTTTTCCCCCATTAAAGTATCAACAATTTCAGTATTGTAGTGGCAGCCCAGAATTTAGTACGAACATGTCAATGAATAGAGGAGAACGTTTTGTAAAAAAAGTACCAAAAATACTTACGATTTTTACCCCTTATATACGTACTTTTTTGATAAGTACGTATACTTTAACCGATAATAAAAATTTTAAGATCACTTTAAAATTTATGTGTTTTATTTAACATTATAAATCAAGCCTCACGATGAAGCACTCTTTATTAGACCATTTTATTTGGAACGTAAAACTTTTAAATGCCGTTAAGTCAAATTCATAACTCGCCCGAATTCGCTCTGAAAAATAATGAAATAAGCAATATTTGTCAAAAATCCCAAGGCAATTTAAAATTTTTGGCAAACTTACAAGGCGAATTAGAAGAAAATACACGGAGAAAAAATAGTCAGCTGATCTTTCGGGTTCACATGTAGTTAATTCGCCTTAATTACCATGTAAAACTACTGATAAATTTAGCTAACGGCGAATTAACTGCGTCGAATTGAATTTGCCATTGCCACACATCATTCAATGCGCCCTAAACCAACCATAGCGTATCAAAAAAGGTGATATGCTTTTGTTCACGATTCTATTAGATCTTGCCTAACTTGCTATATGTTTCTGCCCAATGGTAAGTAAAATTACCACAAGGATAGTTGATGTTATTTCAAACTTTTAAAAGAAGTAAATTAAATTGAATTATATACATAATAAAAGTAGCCGAAATGAAGTTTTGGAAACAGTTAGTACAAAACAAATTTTATTTTTTACATAATTTTTGTATTTGATTCAAAATATGGTCTTTTTTGGAACTTAGCGAAAATCCTTCCTAAACGCGAAAGGATAACGAAAAATAAATATCCTTCATATTGTTTTATTCAAAGACATTAAGTTAAAGTGAAAACCAAACGAAAGTTAGATATTTTTTATACGATAGGATTTATAATTGACTAAAGAGCTGGAAAGTAAAATTACCGGCTGGGCAATAATGGGTTAAATCAAAAAATGATTTTTGGAAGCGCATTTGAGGATGATGCAAGTACATCCGATAGATCTGTAAGAAAATCAAGTAAATTAACAAACTTTTTGGCAACAAAATTTAGAATTAAAAGTGAGAATGCTCCTGGTTCTTTCTAACAAATTTACATTCTTGCACCAATGTGGAAAAATGTTAAGCCAAGTCAACCTAAATTAAACGAAATTTTATTATTCATTCCAAAAATTATTGAAAATTTTAAACTATTTTCATGCTGATATTAAAATTAAGGATTTAATAAAAATGCCAAGCTCATATGAATCTAAAATAACAAAATGTACAAAACTTTAAAATAATTAACCCTAAAGTACAGAATAAACTTATACATTTTTGTTTCTAATTACTTACAATTTATTTGTAAAACGTTTATTTTTTGTTGAATTTTATGCTATTTGCATAAGGTAATGCAAAATTGTTCTGTTTTGATATTTTTTTCCATAAAAAAAGTGTTTTACTGTATTTAAAATAGGTATTTTTGGTTTGCCGATTTCTTTAAATTAAACTGCCGATAATGCCGTTTTTTTTTTAAATATGCCGATTTCTTACCAAAACAACCTGGCACCCCTGCTCACATAACTTATTAAGGGCAACTTAAACCACACAAATGGCTTGGCAAATATATCAAAATTTTACGTTTGTACAAACATTTTGTGTTGTTAATTGGGGTGTTTGCTGTTTGTACAAACATTTGAAGCAATGTTTGTAGAAATATTAAAAATTTTTAATAATTGGCAGACATATTGGATATTTGTCAAACTTTTTGCAGTGTATAGTGTTTAATGTAAACATTTCAGTGAAAATTTTGCACAGCAATGGACGAGGAAAAAATATTTTTAAATGAATTTATTGGCCTCTATAAAAGTCTATGATTGTGTTGTTTGTTGGCAAACAGCAGCAAAAATAAAGCGCAAGTTTGCCAAGCCATTTGTGTGGTTTATAATGCCCTTTAGTCTCATCTCTCAGCAACAGCGTTGCCACGACCAAAAAAAAATTTTTAACCAAAATGAAAAAATACAGTAACCAAAAGCGAACAAAAGTAACCAAAATTTTGTTATATCAAAAGTACTATATTCGCACTTCAATTTAAAAATATGTTTTTAAGAAGAAATTATGTTTGTTTGTATCTTGTAGGTTTATAAACCGCAGGACCGATTTTTATAAAGTTTGGCAGTATAGTACCGATGGTCTGGAAATTTGTAGTGGAAGTGGCATCTTCTATACAAAGTTTACACTTATTTTCGTCAATTTTAAAAACTTTATGAGGAATAGCTTTCAACCTTTTTATATCCAGAGCTCTTACAAGTAAAACTTATGTATTATGGTATCGAAGTGCAAAATTGAGCTAAATTATGTGGTAGATCTTTATATGTAATGCTTTCTGCCCGGTGGAATAAAATCATATTAAGCGGGATGGGATCGGAAGGGTCTTTGTCCTTATCGTTTACTAGAAAAATGTTTCAGTGAGGCCCATGAAGCATTAAGAGTAGCAGATAATGGCCATATACACTTCAATGTCTGCTAAAGTTTGAGCTTCTTAACAAAATAATTTTTAAGTAGATGAAAAAAAGTATTTGTGTTAGATGCACAAATACCACACACAATTTTTAAGGGTCGAAAAAACAAAGTGGGTAGTTCTTTTCCCAAAACAAAAAATTGATTATTTTTGTAACCAAAATGAAAAAATATCCACAAGTACACATTGAGAAAAAAAAACCAATTTTGGTTAAAAGTAACCAAAACGGGAAGGCTGCCCAGCATTGTATTTATGTGAGCATACGCTTGGGCATGTCAAAGTTTGCTGCATACATTACAACAACACCACACAAGTAGAAAAAAATGATTTGCTTGTTTTGTGTTGAAACAACAGAAAAACAAACAAATTACTTTCATGTTTAAAAAGTAAAATGAACAGAAAAACTTCCTTTTTAGTCCAATTTCACCAACTTCAGTTATAACTAACTATAACTTTACTGACAGTTGTAACTGATAGGTAAAATTGGCTTTTAAAGAGAAATCTTCAACTATTTTGATGATTTCTTTTTGAAAATTAATCTAATTTTCATTGTTTAAACCTGTATCTATTTTAATACAATGCAGATGCCTATTAATATTGTTTTGTTTGTATTTTTATTTCAACTGCTTTAAAACAAAGTTTTAACAAACACAGTTCGGAGAAAATCAAATACAAATAAAGATGAACTTGTTCATGTTGTAGCAGGATGGGTTATGTGAGCATCTTAATGTTTTGTTTAATTTTGAAAAAATTTTATATCATTTTATTATGCATAAGCATATGGGCGATTTCATGTCAAGTGGCCCATTTTAGCAATCGATGTCTTCTCATTTGGATGAAATTTGCACCAAGGTCAGTCCTATTGGATAGAAGTAGACATTAGTTTAGACACAAATTTTAAGCAAGAGCGGTAAAAAAGTTTCTGAGGTAGAGGGGGTCAAAATTTAACATTTTGGCCAAACAGGGGTTTTTTTGTCATCCATTCAACTTATTACCTATTGGTGTTAGCAAAATTTTTCCCAATTAGTTTAGATAGCTATTTGATCAATCTTTGGAAAAAAAATATTTGTTTTTATTATTATTTTTTTTTTTAATTTAATACTTTTTTTTAAGCAAGAATTTTTTTTTTTGCTCTAAATAAAGCTTATGAGTTTTCCTTTTGCAAAAAAAAAATAAAAATTTTAATTAATTTTCATGTCGTGAAATTACTTTCTTCAGAAAAATAATTTAATGAAAATTAAATTTGATGAACTTAAAACCTGATTAAAAATATTGAAAATTTGGATAAAAAAAATAATTTCTAACTTTAGACGAGGGTTTTTCACTATTTTGAATTTTTTCCTATTTGAATTTAAATGTTTTTCAAACCTTAAAAATAAAACTTATGCTGCGAACTTTGACAAATTAACCTTTTGACAGTATGTAACATACCCAACCAGCATTTTACACCCTGTATAACCCACAATATGTTATGTTAATCCCACGAATTAAATCCCTTTTTTCTATAGAAACTATAGAAAAATTATTTGTTTTTATTTATTTGTAATAATAATTAAATTAATATATAAAAATAATAATAAAAGGATAAATACTTTAACAGAATTTAATCTTAATCACATTAGATCATTTTATATCTTGTTGCAAATTTCATCCAAATTGGAAGACATCAATTTCAAAATTGGGTCACTTGACATGAAATCGCCCATATGTGTATATGTATTTGAACACACACAAGTATATTTAACAGTAGATTATTGCAATTATTTGCATACTTAAATATAAAATTATTATGATGTTGTGCAACAGATGACTGGGTGTGTGAGGGTGTATGCTTAAGTATTTGTTTACTTACTCATTAAACATACAATCGAACATACATATTTACTTTTTAAATCTGTGTGTATGGTTATGTGAACTGAAAGTATGTATGTATGAAGTATTACAAAACCTTTTATAAGCATTATTATACATTATCAATGAATGAGTTTAATATGTATAATACATACACATGTGTTGTATTGTTGGTATATACATACATACATATTTGCATGTAAGTGCATTTATTTATACATGTTCATTTATACATGTATTTGTATAAATATGTTTGTGTTCATATGTGTATTTGTTTATTCTACAAACAATTATTTATATATGCAAATAACTTAATACACCGAGAGATACAAAAAAAACCTGCCCAACAAACACGAAGACAAACTTTTGGTATAAAACGAATTTATCATTTGATATCAATCATATTTCTCAAACCTTTTTAAAAGGTTTGATTTTGACATTGGAATTCAAATTGATGGCTGTTTTATATCAAGTTTGAGTCTCAAGCTTAAAACATACTTGGCAACACTAAATCTTAAAATTGAATTAAATTAAATTAAAATTAATAAAATAAATATGGCGATTAAAGTCATATCCCACCGTTGGATAACTACGTTATTCAAAGGGTTTAAATTCAAATCATTATCAATTTGAAATCAAACTTTCGTGATTGTTGGCTAAAGGGCCAAATAAACCAAACACATACCGTTAAAGAAACATGCACTGAAACGAAAAATCAATCCATCCGTACACAAATCAGTCCGAACGGTGAGTACGGATTTTGTTCAATCAAGTACAGAGAAATTGATTCAATTACGGATTTTCAAACGCGACATACTTAACTTATCCATATTCAATCCCGAATTCGTACTTGAAATAATCCGAAAATTAGATTGATTTAAGTAAAACTAAGATTGAACTAATTTCAATTATAAAACACCAGCATCGTTCACGATATAGTTTTTACTTCAAGAACTTTATGTTTATATATATTTGAAACTATAAACTAAATGAGAACTCTTGCTTTTCAATTTTACTTTTTAAGCATGAAAATTATGTGTTTTCATATTGTCCTGTTGCTTTTGTTGTTTCTACACATAACAAGTAAATCGTTTTTTAACTACTTGTGTGGTGTTGTTGTAGGGCCTGCAACAAACTTTGAGAAGTTAAATGAGATTAAAACTCTCACTTTGTAATTTAACTCTCAGAGTGGCACTACCAACGGAAAGTTTAATAGTTTTTTTAATTGGCTTTAGAATTTTGTACTTAATTTAAGAAATTTCGGGATTGATTTTCGACAGAAATCCCATTTAGGATTGTTTCGTGCTTGAAGGATTCGCATTTAAAGTGAGTATACGAATCTTTATTAAGCCCGAGTGTTTTTCTTTCTGTGTAGGAAGTATATAAAGATGCAGTGTATAATTTTTAGTATTCATAAAAACATCTTGTTTTTGTTATCAAACTGCTTGTGTAGTCTATGTGGACCTTAATTAAATATAAAATTTTAAAATATTAAGTGGGTTTTTATATAAAACAAATATAGTACTTTATTAAACCCGCAAAACCTTAGAGAAAAGGCTATTTTACGTATGTGCTGATGTATGTAACTGTCCGCCCGTTCGATTCGGGTTGCTATCTGGCTGGTTGTCAGTACATGTAAGCATGTGCTCTAAAAAAAAGATTGATATTTTAAAGATAAGTAGAATCTCACAAATTCGAACCGTCCAGAAATTAGAATCGGCCATTTTCATGTATTGGACGCTCTGAATGAGAACTTGAGGTTCTAATTTCTGGAAGTGTTTTTATTTCCCTATACTATGAAATTTTTTTTATGATTTTGAACTTAATAGGCAAACACCAAATTAAACGCTCTAAAATTAGAACACGGGGTTCTAATTTCTGGAATTTTTTTTTTTATGTATTTTCACTACAAATTATTTTGTTCGCTCATTAAAGTAAAAATAAAACAGGGAATCACCGAGTGGTGGTGTGTATAATTCGGTCATATGCGTTTGAAATTTTATATTCTTGTAATTTCGATCAGTTGATAACTGAAGGTCAAAGTGAAGCGTTCATACGTGTGAAAGATAAAAAAATATATTCATAATATGTTGAATTAATTAAATGTTTTTAAATAAAAACTGTTTTGAGTTAAAGTAAATCTTGCACAACTATTCATATCTATCACTATTTCATTATATTTTCATCTTTTTCTGTAAAAAAAAAATGTCCAGAAATTCGAACTGCCCGGTGCACAAAGTGGCTCTAATTTGTGAGATTCTACTGTAATTTTATGATATTTTGGAAAAACGTTTAAATGGTCATTAGGATGAAGCCCATCGAAAACGGTGAGAATCAGTATGTAATTCACAAAAAATTTACACCCTCGAAAATTTGTGATGTAGAATATCAATTTGTCGGATTTGACCAACTATTATTTCTCAGTTAATTTAAAAATAAAAATTTAAAAGGAAAACAACATCATGTATTTTCTTTTAATAATTAGCTTTAAAAACAAAATCTTTTTAATTGTTAAAAATATGAGAAAAGCTTTAAAAATTTTCTTTAATTATTTAATAACTTTTGTTATTTTTTTCTGTGTACATTTCATTGTACTGCTTGTTTTAGTTTAGTATCAATGTGTATTTGTGTATGTACTTAATTACCTCAAATCTGTAAAGTAGTTTTATTTTTATTTTATTTACATAATTAATTTATTAATTTTTGACAGGTTTTATAGAATAATTTTTTTTTTATAGCATACCAAACACACCATAAAGTCGTAAATACAATTTATGCATCAATTGCCTTTTAATAGTTCTAAATAAAATTAATCATACGCCCCACAAGACAAACGAATTAAATGGAAAAGTTTGTTTTAAATAGGAAAAAATAAATATGTATACATTTTATTACTTTTAAATTTTTATTGAAAAAAAAACAAAATTTAATCAAAACTATCTTAGATTTGTATTACTTCTGTAAACGAAGGATATTATGCCAAATTATGTCGAGCAAACTACACAAACTTTTCAGTAAGACTTTTCAGGTGCTCTTCACTTCTTTTCCACAACAATTTAATATGCAAATTACTATATTGTATGAAAACTTCATCAAATCAGTGTGGAAAGTAAGTTAGTTTATTGTAAAATCGCATCAATATCATGGTTGTTTGACTTGTAGTGTAAAGGGCGACGAGAATGATTTGAAAAATTGTAGACTTCTCAGCTCGATTTTTAATCGAAATATAAATCAGTTGTTCACGGAAGGCTGACTATCAGTTTATACGGTTATTTAGTTATATGAACAGCAACAGAAACAATTTATTTAATTTTTTTTATATATTTTGTTGCTGTTAATAAAACTTTATGACCTAATAACCTGATTATCCGCCCTCCGTAAACAGCCCAAATAAAATAACTGCCAAGATATTGAAAAATTTTATTCTTATTGGCTTTTAAAAACAAACTGCTGAAAACCCTCAAATTTCTATAGAATCGGAAACGGCTTAAAGAAAAATCAATACTGTCATTATAGAAAACATTATAGTGCTGTGTGTTAAACTGATTTCAAAATCTAATGAAAAATAGTCACACCAAAAATGCTGTACAGTAGGGCGAAGTGTTTAAGAAAAGAAGGTTATATACCAACTAGCAAAAGTTTTGTACAATCCAACTAACTGGTTAGAGTGCTATATTCGGCTGTGCCGCATCTTCTATACCTTCCACCGACAGTTCGAGTTTTTCAGTAGTGATATCGATATGATATCTATTAATTATTAATTTGCCTTTATAAAAACATACATCTGCATTAAAGTTGGTTGCGTTTTAGACCTATATTAAATTACTGACCGACAATCAGAAAGTTTTACGCCTTTTTTAACAATTGTAACAAGCTTGAGTAAAATATCATGATTTTCAGGAGTGGTTTTTATATTAGAGCCATGGTAAGTTATAAACCAATCATCTAGAAATACTGCAGAGTGATTTCTGGTATTTACAAACATATGGCGTTTTCTTTTCTGAGTAAAATTTTGCATTTATTCTGCCTTTTACATTTTTTTATGTTTTTTTCTGAAATACATGTGTTATTTTGAAAGTGTAAAGCGTTCTTTTCTGATGATATTCCCTTTAAAATTAAAAAAAAGCTACATGTTCAACACTTATTTTAATTAAAGGGTTATGAGTGCAGCACTAGATCAAGGCGAATTCAATTCAAGGTGGTGGCAAGTTTCGAGCCGTAAACACTAACAATGCAATACAAAAAACATCTGTTGGCTGTGGATTGTTGTAGTCTTGCCACCATCTGTAATTGAATTTACCTTGGGCTAATTGTATTTTATTGTATAATGCTGAAATTTGTGTTCTTTTGTAAACGTAAAATATGAAACTCTTCTTAAAAATTAGGGGAGCATTTAAAAATGTTGCCCAGTCACATGTAACACATGGACCGATCATCACGAAACTTAAAAGTGTGATTTCTAGTCCTATAAAACTGTGAAGTATTCAATTTTATTCTGATACCATTATTTATTACGGGTTTAGGCGTACTAAACTGCTTGCCGGAAGTAGGATTTATATGGGGACTAGGGTAAATTATGGACTAATCTTCACGAAATTTCACAGTGTCCTTTCTAGTCCTATGAAACTGTGATGTACCAAATTATATTATGATTGCATTATTAAATATGGTTTTAATCAACCAAATAGGGTTTATATGGGGCCTAGGGTAAATTATGGACCAACCTTCATGAAATTTAACAGTGTCATTTGTAGTTATGGACAGACGTACAAGGCTAAATCGACTTAGAATCACTGAAGGAGCCAGAATATATATATATTTTATGGGTCTAAGATGAATAAAAAAAAAGTTTCAATCGGAATGACAAACTAAGTATACCCTCATCACAACTAATTGTCCAAAATTCCCTGGATTTTTTTATTAAGAATATGGAAATAAAAATAGGTACGTGTTTAAGATTTGGAATATTATAAAGAATTTACTGTCGTCTTTAGACAAGTTTTCCATAGTTAACTTTTTGCTTTAGGAAAAAAAGGCATGGCTTTGAATTTTGTTGGCTTCGTATCGTAACGGTACCTTATGTGACCATGACTTTTGAAAATTTTGAAAGGACTGAAAATTAAATTAGATTTTATTTTAGCTAAAACGGCCCAAAGTTCTATTTGTAAAATATTTAAATTACATCCACTAAATTCTACATATTGTTAATATTTAGTTTAATTGAATAAAAATAAGATTTGAAGTACAATAGATTCCAGAAAAATTTTAGGTACAATAAGTCAGCACTGGCATAAAAACTAAAGACAAATTTTTTCGGGAAAACAATTTTTGTTTTCGGTTGAATCCGCTTGGGGCTTTTTCGTTTGACTGGTAAAAGTATTTTTCCCATAACGTTAGAGTCACCAGCAAGCAAACAAACTTCGTACTTCATTATTTAAATTTTTTTCATGATTTTAAAAGGTTTTTTTTGACGTTTTGTTAGTCGGCTTTGCCGATAAACTTATTAATGTTAATTATTTATGCCTCTAGAAAAAATAAATGTTGTTTTTGTTGCAGAAGCTTAACAAGAAACTTCTTTGTCTTTTATGTAGAAGTAATCTGCCTCTTTTTTGTCTCCTCTTGATTTTTGTGCCACCTAATTAAATCTCCATACCAGAATTTCTAACGAAATGAAAACAATGTCCGAAAAAGTTTGTAAAAAATGCTTTTCAAACAAAAAAAAAACATAAATATCTGTAAAATATTGATTTTTCTATAATTAAACAATGAATGTACTGTTGAAAGTGATTATGAGAATGCTATAAAATTTTTAAAATAAATTACTCCCAACAAAACTAAAAGTATTTTAAATTTTATAAGATTTATCTAGAATTTTAAATGTTCTTTATTTAAAACAAAAAAAAAATTTTTTAATAAAATCTAGGAAGCAACATCGAAAACACTTGAAACAATTTTCCATGAATTTGTTTAAAAAACAAACAACTACAAATAATTACATATTTTCCCAAAACTCATGGACCGCATTAAAAAATTGTTTCTGTTATATTCTTTCTTTTCTTTCGGCTTTGAGTATTTAAAAACAAAGTAGAAATTCGTAGAACCAAAAATTAATTTAAGTAAAATTAATAAAATACTTTATTTTGCGAATAAACAAGTCAAATATACTAAAAATTTATTTGGATGAAAAACAAAAATCAATAAAAATACAATAAATATTTGGATGCACACATTCGAATGTACAAACAGTCGGACAAATATATGGTCAGAGGACGTAATTGTATAATTTAAATACATATTTATTTAGAACACATACTCACAAATTGTTATAAAAAATAACAACAAAGTATAAATATATTTTGGTTTTTTTTAAATTTAACAGCATTTTGTAAAAAATAATACTAGATTTATTATTTAAATTGATTATTATGCAAAAATATGGGGGCTTCCATGGAAAAATATAAGTTTTTAACTGCAAAATTAAAAATATTTTGAATCTATTTAATAGCAAGAGATTGTCATATATTTTACTCATAATCACTTTCTGAATCGACCTCCAATAAAGTGGGACAAAAAAATAAGTTACAAATCATGAAAAAACTCAACCACATATTTCCAATTTGTTTGTTTTTTAAATCTTTTTGAGTAGAACTTAGCGTTGAATACAAAACCTTTTTATAATAATTAGCTTCTACATTTTGTTTTACATTCTTATACTAGGGCAAACACAGTGATCGAAATCCGAGCACAATTATTTATGCAAATAGGAAGAAACCATTAGTAAACATGCATCTATGAATTTACATGTTTCGAGCATTTGTTTTTTTTTTTTTTTGGTCTAAGTGGAGGGATCATCCTTATATGTTTATATGTTATCTTGCACTCAAGTCCATGAATGTTTAATTAAATTTTTTTAATTCAATAATATTTAAAAAAAAATGAAAAAGTACGAAGAAGCCTCCTCTTATAGTTTCACACTCACACTGGACTTTTGATTCTTGGTTCGGTATTAATAAAAATTTAAAAACTACCAGTTAAAGAATGAAAAAGATCCCTCTTACAGATTCTTATTTACTCAAAACCTTGCATGTTTAATTTTATGTTTTTAGGTCGAATAATAACGAAAATTCAAAAAGTACCAAATGGAAAAAGTTACAAAAAAGTTCCCTCTTATAGATTCTCATCCGCTCAGGGCACTGTCTGTTAAATTTAATGTTTCTGGGTCCAATTTTAACGAAAACTCAAAAGGTACACAGAAAAAAAAATTTCATGAAAATTTTAAGCAACAAAAGTTTGTTAAAAATAAAATTTAAAATCAAAGTAAAGACAGTATTCTTACAACTCTTGTCCATTTTTTAATAGCTTTGATAGTGTGTGAGTGCTCGTAATTCTCATTCGCTTTACAGTTTTATTTGTATAATATCTTTAGTTTTTCCAAAGTCTTTGGAAAAAGGTTGATCTGGAAAACTAGCGTATCCCCTCACAGTAAATTTTAAGCAAAACTTTTAAGTGTATTTCAAAGAATTAAAATTGAGGATTTACCACATCAAAATTAATAAATTAAAAAAAAACGTTACTACGTAACTTTTGTATATTGAAATAAACCATTAAAGAAAAAAGTATGTGAGAATTGTTTGCTTTTATTTTTCTTTCTCGTTGTATGTTTTTAAATCTTTTACTCACATTTGGATAAAATCACCATTTCCTTACCGTAATGAATTTTCGATTTTCATTGATATTATGAAACTTTAAAGTTTTCAATTTTTTCCACAAATTTGTATGTCTATTGACAAGAATTTATTGAAAAAAAGTTTTCACAACAGTTATTGGATGAGAATATTATCTGGTTACAAGTATTAACTACAAAAGAGACAACTTAATTTAGTTTTCATTGATTTAGTGATATTTTGCATTGAAAATATGAAGTTACAAAAGTTCCGTTTTGTTAATTTTAAAATGTTTTAATTAATGGTTCATTTTGATTCAATACCCTATGGAAATAATATTTCTTTTTAAAGAGATATTAATTTGCCATTAATTTAATAAAAAAAATTTAAGAAATAACGAATGTCAATTTCGTCGTGTTAATGAAATTGCTTCATTAAATTTTTAAAATTTCATAAATTCATTAGATTTATGAATTATAATTCTTTAAGTATAGTGGAAAAAGAGGTTGCCCTAAAAATATCTTTCGAAGATTCACATGACAGAAAGTTGAAGAGAGATGTCAGTCAGCTAAGGCCGTACGTTTAGCAACATCGGTGATCTCAAGATCCTAGCAAGGAATAGACAAAAATAGAGACAACCTATAGATAGTCTATGCCCAGCAAAGAGACAGCTTGTGTTCAACTAGGCGCCGAGTAAGGCTTTAAAAAAAATATCTACATCTAAATTTTATTCTTTTTCAAAAATCATATAGAGCAGCCCAATGTTAACAAAATTGTTTACTATTTGCTACTTTATAATTTTCTTACAACGAAAACAATTTGCCACAAAATTAAAATGAATAATACAAAACATATTTAAATTATTATCGACAAATTATCCGAGAGAAAAAAAAAGAATTACAGTGTATGTATGTTTCATGCCAAAGGCCAGCCAGCAGCAGCACTTGTAAAATAACAACTACAAAAATTTAAACCATGACCGTCCTGGCTCTTTCTGTCCCTTCAAGCAAAAAAACAACAGAAAAAACAATTTTACAATAAACTTGTTGTGTTGTATAGCTGTCTGTCTGTCGGTTATACATCAATGATTATGAAATAAAATTTTCCATAAATTAACAGTATTTATAAATAATAAAATAAAAAAAAATACGATTTACAAAAATAACAAACAAAATAATATTTTAAAGAACAAACTTTCATTTGAATTCATATGTTCTATTCTTTCTATATACATACATACAAACACACATGCGTATTTATATATTTGAATGATCTGTGGATGAGGTTGAGGTTATAATTGATAGTGACTCTCTCAGTGCTTACTTTTCTTTAGCTCAGTACATTTATTCGTTTATCCATTCAGTAGAAAATCTATAAAAACACAAATTCAGATTCAAATACCGTGTACAAAAAATATATTTTAATGTATATACATATCGTCACATTAAATGAAAACGGACGTAACTACATTTTTATTTTTTTTTAGAGGAGAAGCAAAACATTTGATAAATTTGGATTAAGAAGCAAAAAACTTTACAAAATCAACCAACCACAACAACGTGTTTTTTGCGTTTCAATTTTTTTAATTAAGTCGCCATTTTTGACGAACAAGAATCAATGAATAACTCAATTTCGAATGTTTGTGTTGTTACGTCCGTTTGCATTTTTGGGGACGATATATATACAAATAAATAGGGTGATGATTGAATTGATATACTTCATGAAATATAGTAATTTTTCAATTAAAAAAATATTTTTGTATTATTTTGTTTTTATGGTTTGGCTTTTTGAATATTTGAAAATTTTAAACAACAATAATACTTTTTTTTTTAATTAAATAACAATTTCGAAAGAAGAATAGACACAAATAAAATGTTAACAAATTGTTTTTTTTTCACAATGAAAATGTGTGATAGATACACACTTGTATGAAAATGATTATGATCAGGGAAAGTTTTTTGAAATTTTTTTTTTTTTTGTTTTTCGGAAAATATACGTTTTTGGATGTTTTTGAAAAATTTTAGACAAATGCATGGTGGAATAAATGCAAGGTATAGTCATTAGAAATTTTGTTCTCAATTTCAAAACCCATATAACGTCAAACTAAAGAAAATATAGACCCTAATTTTGTAAAACACAACGCACGCCAAAGTATTATATTGAAAGCAAAAACAAATTCTTAAATATTTTGTAATTTTGTTGTTGCTTTGTACAGAAATTTATTTACCGTTTTAAAATTTTCAACGCCACAAGCAATGAGGCGTATGAAATCTTAAAAACCAATGTTAATTTCTGTCAGAGCCAACAACAGAATTACAAAATATTTATGAATTTGTTTTTGCTTTCAATGTAATTATTTGTCGTTGCGTTGTGTTTTACAAAATTAGGGCCATAGAAAAAATTAAAACAAGCGTCATGGATTATTTGGGAATTACCTTCCACAAGGACTCTCGGAGATATCGCGGGTGCAACTCAGCAACATGCTGAAATATCTCAACGCAATGGGCTGGCTCTAGCCACCTCGGTATTGCACCTGGGTCAACTCTAATTGGGGGTTCTGAATCTTGACGAGTTGTGTGGTGTCAAAACGGAGTCACTGTGGACTCTATATGCAGCACACCTAGATCTGTGCATGCTACCACGTTAACCAACCAGGAAGTCTGTCTGTGCGAAGTTTGCAGGCTCGATTCCTGTAAGAGACTGTAATATGTTTTACTACAACGAGCTGGAGGTCTACGTTACTATTGTTTGTGGTAAATAAAGTTAGAAGTAATAATAATTTGTAATTGGATTTTTACTTTTAATTAAAAAAAAAATAAAGACAAATTGGGAGTTTTGAAGAAAATCGAAATAAAGCTGCCAACATTTTACATTAAGCGAATATTTTTCTAATATTCGCCCTTATTATGGGAGTCGTTTTTGTGAACGAAGTTGTTGTCTTTCGAAATACTTGTCGATATAATTTAAAATTTGCGAAAATGACAATGTAAAACTCCTAAAGGCAATTCACGAAGTGTTCTATTGTGTCATATTGGTTGTATTTGCTATAATTAAATACATGCGTAATTAAAAAAATAATAAAATTATAGCAAATACAACCAATATGACGCTATAGAACACTTTGTGGATTTCCCAATAAAAAATTTTGCTTCATTTGTGTCGTTTACGACAATCATAATACCAATTTTTAAAAACGCCTGGTATTCGACTCATAATAATGCCGATTTTATTTTAATTATAAATCTTCAAAGCAATAATTTTCTATATTTTTTAATGATTAGCAAGACTTGCATTACCTTACGGGTTCCTCTGGACTTGGAAGGAACTGGAGTGCCTCTTCTCTCCTTCAAACTATAATTTTGGTGATCGCCTTAATATATTGCAAATAGCAGATGACCGGGAACACTGGATGCAGTTTTGCCAGGCAATTGTGCCCTTGCAAGGAAAACGGGCGTGTTTTGTATCAAATACCGATTACTAAAAGGGACGCACATTTGGTATCTGTTATCTCGGGACGATGTCTTAAAGGTATGCTTTCACAGCGTCTGGAAGCTGAACACCATGATTACTGCCGCAGGTGTGATGACGAAAATGAGGAGGACGATGTAGAACACCTTTTTTGTCACTGTCCTTTCTGCACGGGCGAGAAGGTGACTTTCAAAATTGGGATATGCCTCCTTCGGCTGATTGTATGATAACTTCGCAAGAAGTTCGATTTGGTTATAAGGTGGGAGTTATGTTGAGTAGAAGATTCATGTTAACAAAATGGATCACTAGGTCTTGGTGTGGCAGATGAACAGTGGCTGTCATCTCTAAAAAAAGCTAATGGAAAATTTACTTAAAAATAGTTGATTTTTACAATGCTTTTGGTATGCGAGTTTATGCTCTTTTTTGCAAATTGTTGGGCATATTTCTTAGTTTTCTAAGCTTAATTTCTAGAACAAAATAAAGTTTGTTTACATAAAAACTTTCCCTGATTATGATGAGTCCATGTGTAAAAATGTTTATTCGTATCTTAACTAAAACAAACAGATTGAGTGTTCAATATAAGTAATTTTTAATTTCAATTTCGATTTCAATAACAATTAAAAAAAAAACTTTATATATCTAACAATAACTGCGCATTTGTGGGATAATTTGCTTTGGGCTGATGTGTATGCGTTGGGATATTGATCATTTTGATGTCGATGATGGTCATGATGATGATGAAATTTGTTTGTTTTCATTTGAAAAGTATACAAAAATTGTTTTATGAAGAAAAAAAAAGTAAAAACGTATGAACGAAAACAATTTATAAAATCATTTATATGATATAATTGTCTTTGAACAAAAATTAGATTCATATAACAACAAAAGCAACAGATTAAATAGAAGACCTGCCCAAGGCGAATATTTACTTGCATACACACTTTAAAATACACCCAGCAAACAAAAGTTCAAACCTTTATAAAAGTAACGTTAAACGTTAGAAAATGTAGTTGACTTTTTTCTAAAACCTTTACAAAAATTTAAGAATCATTCTTCATTTTGTAAACAGGAAAAATTCAAAATTGATTTTAATTCCTAAAATCGTAATATCAAGTTAAGAAGTTCTAGTTTTTTAACTATGACCAAAATGATTTTATTGATTACAAAAATTTTTAAATTTTTTAATTACTTATATTTCCAATTTTGATAAAAAAAAAAAGTATGATCAGACATGTGCGATTTCAAACAATGTGTTAATTGATTCAATTCAAAAAAAATCTAAGACCTAAATAGAGTACAAATGTATATTCTGGGTCTTTATCACCGTCTGTGCCAGAGTTGCAAAATTAAAATTATTAAATTGTACCAAACTTCAAGACTTAAAGAGTACTTTTCTCACCAAATGGTACTTTTTGTTAAAAAAAGATCCACTATTTATGAAAATAAAGGGAACAAAAAATATTTTATTGAGAAAGAAACAGTTGAACTTTTGTATATGCATTTCTCAATAAATAGATCAATCAATAGAATGATGATCCGTTACCTAGTTTTCGAGATATTGTATTTTAAAGCGGAACAAATTATCTAGAAATTGTCTGTTTCTTAACACTGGAAATCAGTCAACTTTGAATATATGTATATATCTGAGAGAAGCACATTTGAACTTGTTGGACATTTTCCTTTAAAATAGGTTTTTCAATATTTTTGAGGAGCGCCTGAAAATTTTGATATTTCCCTAGAGGGAAGCGAACAGACACCAAAGTAGTCCTGTGGTAGCTCTTTGGTGGTAGAGACCGGTTCTAATTCTAACACTTTATATGAATAAGACCAATCACTTTTACATGGTGTTGCCATTGGAGGGTGTCATTTTACACCATTTGGCCAGTCACAGATCTATTCTCAATGAACGTGCTTCGTGTCAGTTACTAAAATGTAGTATTATTTCAAAACAATGTAGTATTATTTCAATAAAACAAGTCTTAGAATTAAATTCGACAACCAAATATTAGAAAGAATATTATAAACCAGTTAATGGATTGGTTCTTCTTTCACTGGTCACGAGTCCTTTCTTTTTGTACTTGTTCTATTTTCACAAAACCCAGGACCAGTCTCTTGGCCCAATTGACACAAATTTCCCGCAGGGTTGCAGCTGTGCGTCGGCAATTATGTACCGAAAAATTGGGTCGGTAACTAAAGGTTAATAACAATGGTATTGTACTATTAGCTGCCTATTATTTTTAAGGTTTTATTTTTTTAAACAAAATTTAGTTCTGAATGATTCGCAAAAAATCTAATAAAATGACTTTGTAGTTTCTTTCAATTTATAAACAAATGCCATGTTTAATTTGCATGTTGAATGTACACTAACATTTTATCAAATGCATCCCATTTTATCAATTTTCTTGCAACTTGTAAGAACAAATATCCTATTCTGGATAGCAAAATATACAGCCTGGCGTCCTCGCTTTACATTTCAATATTAACTTTGTTAATTATTTGTTATACACAACAACAAAAATTTTGGAACAGACACACGATTACCAAAGTCTACTATCGAAATGATCACATAACAGGTAAAAGCTAAAAAGCGCCAAGGATAAAAAAGTACTAAAAACAACGCGGAGGTATTGCGGTATTTTTAATAAGAAAAAGTACAAAAGTACTATATTTTTCAACGCTGGCCTGTGCATTAGTTTTTTGAAATAGGTTTTCCGAAAACTCCAGATATCATGGGGACCTGATTTTTATATATTTGTGACGCATATGCTCAGTTTAATTTTGCTATTAAAATTCAGCCAGTTTGGTCGGTAAATGAGTTATGGTATTTTCTTTTCTACAAAAAATGTTATATTTTAATTAAAAAAATGCAATTTGGCAATTTTCGCCATGCTCTCTAAAAGGGCAGCGTGTTTTATTCTAAAAAAAAATTCACCCTTAAATATCATAAGGCGTTGCACTTTACGTACCGTATAAATCGAGAGTGTTGATAAAACCCTGTAAAAAGATGGCTTCTGTTTACCAAACGAAGTTGGAAAAAAATCGCTTCTAATCAGGACAGTAAAAATTTTAAGTTTTAATAGTTATTTTTTCTTTTATTTTATAGTAAAAAAAAATTATTTTAGAAAAAAAAAAACGTCAAATCAAGAAATCGTAAAAACTTGGTGTTAATAAATCGGCAATCTGGCAAAGGTATTTTCTTGTTTAGTCTTGGATCACACTATGAAAGTTTTCTTTCAGAAAGTCTGAGTATATTGGTGAGAGGGGAAGAGAACATGCTTTTCTTTTCTCCTCTCTCACCCATAAACTCAGACTTTCTGAAATAAAACTTTCATAGTTTGAACCCAGACTCTTATATTTTATGTAAAACAAACTTAAGAAATTGAAATTTCGTCATTCATTTTGTTCATTTATTTATTTATTTGACAAATTTTGAAGGACAGACTTTTTGATTTACATATGTACATATTTTTTTATATATTGAAAAAAAAACTTTTAGTCAGCTGTCAAAAACAGTGTTAAAAACAAATAAAATATTGCAGTATTACATGTTCGGCAAGGCATTTTATACATGCACCTTTTAAAATGTGGTATTTTAGATATACCAAGATTGCCTCTAATTTGCGTCATTAAATCCCGTGATGTTTTTTATTTTATTGTGTAGACTTTTTGTATATTTTTTAAACATCGCAAATACATACCCAATATGAAAATAAAGCTTCCAACTAAGCAGGTTTGTAAAGAAGAATCTTAAAAGTACCGCTTATTATCTCGCTTACGGAAGTATTAAATTTTTGACACAGAAAGCGCTTCATTCAGCGCATAAAAATTATTGAATGTAACGATCAGCTCTAAACTCTAATTTTTTTGTTATAACAGTTATTATTTAATATGCTCCCTAACAAATCTGCTTGGTATTAAGGAGATGTCGTGTCTCCTCAAATGTTATTTTTTTTAAATTTTTTAAGAATTCGTTCACTTAATTTACTGCATCTCCGTATGTCTGATTGGCAAAACGATTTTTTATTTAACTAATGCCATGTTTCCACGACGATTTGAATCACCTGCTTCGCTCTCTGAATCATGTTAATGAATCACGGTGTTTATACGACTTATCTACTTGCTTCGTTTTGACAGTTGGCTTTAATAAACAAATCAGCGTTGTCAACTTAGCATTTTCAAAACGCACCAAAATGGTGAAAAAACGCAGCAATTTTAGAATTTTTTTTATTTAAAATATTTATTGAATTATTTTGCATAATATTTTTATATGAAAAATACAGTAGAATCGCAAATTGTAGTTCAAGAAGAATTGTGCGCTTTAAACCAGCCGGTGAAAATTAAATCTAAGTTAATTTATTTAAAATAAGCAATTTCAATAAATTAGGTGTGTTATTTTGGAAAAATCTTTGATTATTTGTGCATTTTTTACAATTAAATCCCGCTTAGAAAATTTAATAGTTCGACAACTCTTGGAATATTTCGGTTTTTTTCGCGATTCTACTGTATAACAATAAAACAGTCTTTACAGTTCAGAGTTTTTAGAAAGAATAAATAAAACTTAAAAAACATAAAAAAATTACACAAATTAGTTTGTATTCATACAAGGCAAATTCAACAAGGCAAACTCTTTAGAGCAACTGCTCGTCAGCTGTTACATCCCATTTGTCAAAAATGTTCTTTTTTAATTGTGTTGTTTTAATTACATACATTAAATTGTCGAAGTTAAAATTTTTTTAGAAAAAACTTTTTTGTTGTGAAACTTTTATTAAAATTGATTACAAAGTATGTATGTATACTTACTTGTTTTTCAATAGCTTATATATTAGTTATTCCCTTTAAATTGTTCCAACATTTTCAAAATCTTGAGAAACACAAATTAAAATATGAAAACAATCAATAAAATTTATTTCATTTATTATTTACGTTTTCATCACACTTTTTGTAAACAACAATTTTGACAAATTGGATTTGTTAAACTAACAAAATTCCTGTTATTTTTGTTAGAGTTGTAATTGTTGAACCGACGAGTTTACCTTGTTGAATTCGACATAAAATATATACATTTTTTTTAAAGAGATCAACTGTAAAGATCTAGTAGGGATTCAAAATTAACAATAGTTCAGTATTTATCGTTTTATTAAAAAATTTATTTTTTTTAGAAGTTTTATATTTTCATATTTAAAATTATAACAATTAAACAGCCTTTTACATTATACATAGTTAAACAAGAAAAACACAAAACTTTATAAAAAAATAAACAACTTTGTATATAAAAACAAATTTCAGTGTATTTATCAAATATGAAAAACTGGGAATTTAGCACGTCATACGGAAATCGTATAAATAATAAATTTTGTATTCCCGAAAATAACTTTGATAATAATATTTATGTTTGCATTCATTTGTACAAGATGATACATTTTCGAAAATTAATTAATAAATCTTGTTTAAAACTTTTTAAAAAGAGATCAAAAATTTATAAAAATTATTCCAAACTAATTAAGTTAATATTTTCATCATTATTGTAATCGTAGAACAAATTTAAAAAAGCACCGAAACTGGTGCGAAACGAACCGAGTTGACAACTCTGAAACAATCGATTTTTACAGCTAGATCAGATAAACTTGCGATAAAAATTGGAGAAGAGAGACATTTTTCGTGCTTCGCAAGTAGATTCATATTGAATCTACTTGCTTCGCTCTCAAAATTTTGTATGGCGAAGCAGTTGCTTCGTTCATGATTGGAAAGTGAAGCATGAATAGAGAGCGAAGCACGTACCGTGGAAACATGGCATAACGTTTATGTATTGAATACTGGTCGTAAGGATTATTATATTATTTTATTAAGCTTTGAAGTTGTGTTTACTGGGTTATATAAATATCAGATTTCTAGTTCGAAACGCAAATAGAGTTTTTTTAGCAATAACTTGGTTCAACACACCATGATGAATAAGAATAGTTTAAAAATCTGCATAATCGGTTTAGAAGCAAAAAAAAACTTTTAAAAAATTATGTTTTTTTTGTTTTTTGATATTTAAGTTCTGTCTACTTTATGTGGTAACCCTATCTGGTCGAAATTTCACAGAAAATATTTAGTACTTCAACTATTTTGTTTAAATGCATGACCCCTTAAAGTTTTTTAGGATTTTCTTAGTTTGCCTGATTCATGTACTTTTATTCTTTGGTATAATATTCTGTAAGAAATCGGTGCAAGCGTAATGTTTTAAAATCAACAATAATTAAAAGATTCAAGTTAAAATTTTAATTTGACCAGTTAATTTTTTTAACAAATATTAAAACTTGTGGTCGTTTTTTAAAAATCATTTCTTAAACAGCCATTTAAATTATACGGACGTAGAAAAGTGAGTAATAAGTACAGACGTTGTTTGTACACTGACATAAAAATGTATCTTAATATTGCGGATGCTATAACATCAGAATTGTGACATCAATGTTATGACAAATGACATCAATAATGCAAAAAGTAACATTAATCCAATAACGAATATCATCATAAAATTTTGTCATATTTAACACATCATCTATACAGTGACATCCATTCGATGTCAAATTTTGTTCATTATTTTCGTGTTTTAAATGTAAAATCAAAAATTCCCATATTCTATTTTTTAAATTTTTCAGTTAAATACAGCAAATTTATAAAGTAGAATGATTATGAAAACCATATCGGGCATGCTGCTTGTGTTTTTGAGAGTTATTCTGTAAACAAAGGGCGGAATATAACAGAAGTGAAACAAACATGTGTGACGGATAAGTAAATAATATAATTTACTCACTTTGAACTAAGTGAATCCCAATGACAAGCTGTCATTAAATAAGTGCAAATCATAGTATAATAAGTACCAGGTATGTCCATTAGGGGGAGTTTTCATTATTTACCAATGTAATGTCAAATAAATTTATTTGATTTTTGGCGCTTGTTTTAATTTTTTCCCATATTTGCTTTTGTTTGACGTTGTATGGGTTTTGAAATTGAGTTAAAAATTTCTAATGACTATACCTTGTACTTAATATACCATGGTGCAAATGAGTCCTTTCCTCGGTGTAACTGTCATCGCACTCATGACATGTTTTATTAAACTGATCGCGATTAGACTTTTGGCCGTACTGACAGTTTGGCTAAGTTATGTTGAGGTTGACGTCACAATGGTTGCCACAAGTATCATGAGGTCAAAAACGAAGCCACTTTTCATAGTACTGATGTCAAAATACATCATCGTTAAGACGTCTTTTTATCAGTGTAGAAGGTGCCTTGGTTTCGATTGTCAGCCATTTATTTGTAAACCCTTCACCACTAGTTTGTCATTGCATGTGAAACTTTTTTAACTGTACCTATATATGCAAAGGGTGTCCAAACTTGAGGTATCTTCGGTCAATGGAAATCGCTACAGGAATACGATCCGAAGAATTTTATGTCGGAAAAAGCTTTTTATGATGGTGCTTCTTACCACACAGCAAGAAAAACAATGGATTTTTTGATATAAAAGTTCGAAAGTCGCATTATTTTTTGTAAAGGAGGAGGATTTGACACATTTAGACTTTTTTTGTGGGGCTTTTTTAAATCGAAAGTGTACAGCAATAATCCCACAACAGTTTAAGAGCTTAAAATAAACATTATCGAGCGGACATCAACCATTGATAAAAGTTTATTGAAAACTTGATCGAGAATTTTGGCAGCCTGGCGAGCCAGTAGGTTCGGTCACTTGACAAACATAATTTCTAATTTTTTACCGGAACCTATTTGTAACAAACTGAAATTAAAACATTTTTTATATATCTCAAAAAAAAATCTTTTTTATTAAAATTAAAATTATAACTTAATTTTGGACACCCTTTATATATTGGGTTCTTGAGTAATTTTAAGTAAACTAAGCAATGTCCCTCTGTCTGCCCGTTTGTCCGTCTGTTGAAAACACGCTCACTTTCGAAAGACTGAAAAGAAAAGAATAATATTGGTGTCAAATGTTTTCTAACTAAATCCAATAAGCAGTTTGGGATTGAAATCTAGCAAAATTGGTTCAGTAGAATAATAGTTATAGATCCAAATGCACGGGATCCTGGGATTTGTTTTGGGAAATCACGTATGAAAGCCATTACTGGTAAGGAAAGTTTTCGTTTACATTTATGGCAGCAATAGTTGCTTCAGTTCCATATTACTATAAAAAAAGGAAAGGAAATTTTAACAAAATTATACAAAAATTACCAATGTTGCCAATCTTGTTTAATGATCTTATATCTAAAATTTTATTGTAAAAATTATTTTTGTTTAATATTGATTTTACATTTTTTATAATAAAATCTTGTTAAGTATTTTTTTATTCGAAATTAACAATTTTTCCTATAAAGGAAGCCATTTTCAGTTATGAAGTGGTGGCAACACTGATTGGTTCTATAACGAGATGAAAGTCAAAAATTTGAAGATTATAAAAGGTTAATTCACACATTTGCTTCGCACTAAATTTGTGTCCGAACAAAGTTTTTTTTTCTTCTAAAAGTGTTTTACATTCAGTCATTTCAAAAAATATGCCCGGAATATGAAAGCTGAAATCTATTTCACAAGGTGATACTGCAGCACTGATCATATTTTGCTACAGTTTCTTAATGTCAAACAACATACTTTGAATTTTTTCCTAAACTTTGTATGTTGCCGAATTCAATCCAACTTTGTATATGGACATTTCCTTAGAATGGTCAACCAGGATGAAAAAAAAAAATGTTGAGAATCATCGTCTTTTATTGTTTATTATTATAAAAAAAAATTATATGTTTTTATAATAGAATGGTTTTATAGCATATCTCGGCTATTTTACTTGAGAAAATTGGGCTGGAAACTGGAAAATGTTTTATTTTCTTTTCAAGATACTTCTAATGACATGTTATGTAATTATTTTACATGCAAAAAATATGTTATGTTTGCACTCTTTCATCATAATCAGGGGTGTGCTGGAAATCGAAAACGTAAAACGCAAGAATTTGGAAGTTGTTTTTAATACACTTTTAATCTAATTTTTATAATTTCAGTTATAAAATTCTGTTTGTTTAAGAACGACTTTTTAAATTCTTGAATTTACGTTTTCTATATAAAGTTTACAAAAAATGTAGCAATTTATTATTACAAACTAAATTCATTGTTGTTTAAGATATTTTAAGGAATTTTATGATTTTGACGATTTTTTAATTCTTTTTCTCAGTTCTTGGCGATTTTTGACTTTAAATTTTTACTTGAATTTTTTTGTGCAAAGAAAATTAAATTTTTTTTAAATAAATAAAAAATAAACAACAACTGAACAAAATTGACTTTTGGCGATTTTTGACATCCGACAACACTGGTTACGTTTAATCAAATTTTGTTTGCATCTAACCTTAAAATTTAAATTTGATTTGCAACAGGAATAAAACTACAACAACTCAAAATTGGCCATAAAATGGTTTATTTATAAAATAATAATTTAAATAATTTTATAAGAAATTTGGACCATATAATGCTAAATGAGGCCCTATGCTCCCTATAAGATCCAGGGAATTATATAATATATTTATATGTATGTGACCTTCTCCAAGAAAAGGGACGTAGTGTGTCAAAAAACGGGTTTGGACTTAAGAGTGGATTCTGGAATAAGATGAAATGGGTTTTATTCAAAACTTCAAACACTAGGTCCCTTTTCTCGGAGATGGTCACATATACATATGCATATAATTGCTAATGATTACTTTTGATCAAATCACGATACATTTTAACCATATTGTAGTTAAACACATTTAACCACAATATGGGTACCTGCAACATTAGCCATGTTTCAGTTTGCTGCTCTTACAATACAGTTAATTTTTTTCTGCGTGTACTAAAAACAAAAAATTGTATTATCACAACACAATCCAATTACGTAACAATAAGTATATTTAATACATTTTTTATGACAAACCCCCTATTCAAATAGGGCGTAGTATAAAAAAAAACTGTACTCGTTTACACATTTTATTAAGCCCGTTTATTATAATTGCTTTAAAGTCGGCTGTTGTTTTTTAAATGTTTTTTCTCAAAACAATTCAGTAGAAAAGAAATAACAAAAAAAAAATATTTCTACTGAATATGGTAAAAAGTTTTGCATAAGTTTTAAAAGATAAAGAGCAATACACACACACACACACCCACATTTTCTATTAAACAACAAATACTTAAAATCATCATCATGATTATAATCATTAACGAACTATTTCATTATCGCCATCAAATAATACAACAAATAAGAAGTGTCGCCATTGTTTTGAAACAATTTTTTTTTTGTTTGTTCTCTTTTGTCACATTTTGCCAGCCATCCATCCATCCAGCCATTGAATTAAGACAGTCAGTCATTTAAGTATTTTTTACAGTCAGTCATTCTGTCCGTTTGACTTTCTGGCAACAAAACAACTCGTCATCCAGATAAACCGAACAAAATCAACCATTAAACCAATCATCCATTCCATATTACGAACATTTACTTATACCCTTCATACGACCAAAAACCCTCCCTTTCAACGGCATTTCCCTTTTATTTCATAAAAAATTTTCAATATTTTGTCTGTATTTGCGTTTTTTTTTATAAGTTTTTCTGTCTGTCGGTCATTTTTTGCTGCCTCTATTTCGATTTTGTCATTTCTAAGTGCGGGTGTGAGATTTAACTTACTTTGTGTCACTTTGACGCATCTACTATTAACGATGAAATATACTTACTTACATTTTTTTTATGCGTTTGTTGGTTTGTTTAAAAGGCAGGCAAGGGTGTATACAATTTTATAACCTGAAATAATAGATTATGAATTTGAAAGTTTTTATTATTTTAATTGCCCTAGAAGGCCAATTGGTAGTCAGCTAGAATTCCAGTGTGAAAGTTGTGGGTTCGATTCACGCCATAGAGTTTGGTTTTTTTGAGTTAAAATTAGGATAATTTCTACGTTACTTTTGCTCGTAAATAAATGTTAGAATAAAACTTGTTATTGTATTTGTATATGATTTATAAAAAAAAAACATAAAATTGTAATCATGTAATTAAAAACCTCTTACATTTTAAAGGTCTGCTGAAATTAGTGCTACCCAAATATCCATCCCTGAATTGTATGTTCATTGTAGTTTCTTCATTATTGTATGTGATTCTTTTTCAATTTATTTATTTTGGTTTTATTTGTTTTTTTTGTTTTAATAGTTTGGTAAATATATTAAACTGTATTATAGACTCGTAACATTCGATTGTTTTTGGGGTAATAAAAATTATCTGTGTCAAGTGTGCGTAAAATGTAATTAAAATATACTTTATGTTTCTGGTGTTCCGCTATTCTCCAGCTGGGCAGCAAACGGCCTCAATTATTTAGTTCCAACGGACTCAATTGGGGCTGTTAATATGGCCTCGTTCCATGTTAACCCTGCAGCAGTAAGCTCTTGAATTGTTGCAGTGCGCCATGGTGTTATTGTTTGTGTGCGTGACGGTGAGAGCCTTGGAGGTTATATTGCAATGCCGCCTTTGCTATCTCGCACGTCTTAGTCATCGGTTAGAGAAAACCTGTAGGCATCTACGTTGCTTCAGCATAAGCTCGAGATTTCACCCACGTACGCGCGGAAAAAATATGTTTCAATATGGTCACCTCCAACAAAATTAATTTTAAAGAAAATGTTAATCATATTATGTCTAATTTAACCATATTATTGCCACGTTGCGTTTCGGTTGCTACTCAAGTAGCAAAATATTTTCAAATCTTCTATGGTGTTGTTGTTGAGAATAAGACTAGTAGTGATGCCAGTATTTTTTATCATTAGTTCTTAGATTTGTTTTGAAGAAGTTGATATTAAGAGCATTTAAGGATAGCGCTAGTATTTCATACTGCATATGTTGAAATCTAAGTAATAAAAGCCATATATCGTCAGCGTGGTCCAAGGGATTAATTCTGACAGCTGTGATCGAATACTTTTTCGATTCGATCACGACAGCCAGAATTAGCCCCAACATCATTAAGTTTCTGGAAGGGAGTCCAAGTCATCCAAGACAAAAAAAAAAAAAGAGGAGCGGCTATTGGACACACCCCTGGAGTACTCAAGCACCAATGGGAAATTTTTCTGACATTTCTCCAATATATAGTAGTGACTTTGTTTTCGGCCTTTTCTGTACAGAAGT
This sequence comes from Pollenia labialis, assembly GCA_949318255.1. Lineage (NCBI taxonomy): Eukaryota > Metazoa > Arthropoda > Insecta > Diptera > Polleniidae > Pollenia > Pollenia labialis. Next base: position 152,034,794 of record OX439140.1, on the reverse strand, counting down.
TTGATTATGTATACTATTATTTTTTCTAGGATTTTTTTCTACTGTAAAGCTCTCCTTATGCTGTTTCTTCCTATTGAGTCGACAGGTCTCTTAAAGTCCCCAAAAAGTAGGTATGTGTGTGGGAGAGTTGTGCTTATTTGCTTGCTCAGTTATAATTCGCAGTGTTATAACACATGATCTACGCATGGTATCCCTTCAAGGAATCCAGCCGATTCTTTCCTCATGCTATCAACTGATTGATCGGCTGATTTTTATTTTTATTTTTTAGGTTTTCAGTAGGTGTATTCTTTGGTATACTTGTAATAAGACCTTCGATCGAGAGCTGTGGGATGTTTTTGTTCAACCATGCGTTGCAGATTGCGGTGGTTAGGATATTTGCAATCCACGTGGGGTTCGGTTTTCAAAATCATGGTGTAATGTGTAATGCAATGGCCGATTTTCTGCCTTTTAACTAATTTTGTTATTGCGACTTTGATTGGAATTTAGCGCAGCGGCCTAGTTGTCATTGTTCTCACTGCTGCTGCTGCATGATTGTTTTGCGAAAGTAAAAAACAGGAGGATTTTTTGAAAACAATTTTTAAGATCACATTATAAAAAAAATCAAAGATCCAAATATATAAAACATTACATCTTTTATTTTCTATTTATAAATAAAATTTTTTGACTTCATTAGTTTTTGGTCAACTGTTTCAGTCACATGGCCGGGGTACACAGTTTTTAAAGCTTCATCCAAAAGAAAAATATATACAGGCAATTCCATATGTGACTGACTCTACATTTGACACAATTTGCGTTTTGTTTTGATGAGTAATAATTTTTTAGTATCAATTTAAACATGGCTATGTAACAGTTTCAACAAAAAAAATGGCAGCCAACGATATTTTGAAATATCATTTATTTAAAGCCGTTATACACTATCTCACAAAGTCTTTAGTAATTTACGAAAATGCAACCCTGCCATGATAAGTTGTTATTGTTTTTTGCAAATGTTCAAAGAATAATAAGATCAGAAAAGCATTTTTGAAAACTACTCAAGACTTTATGGGATAGTTGTAACGGCCTTTAGTTAAATGAAAACGTGACTGACACTACATGCAAAAGGAAGTCGTTTTCGAGAGTGTTTTTAAACTTCAATAATCTTAATAAGCTTTTATGATGTATTGCCTCTTTAAATCCAATGAAATAAAAAACTTTATTGTATTTTACATTGGATTTAAAGGGGCAATACAACATAAAAGCTTAATAATATAATTTGATCCAGCAATACAAAATATTAATCCATAATTATTCAATAATCTTCTTAATAACTATAATTTGTGTTTTTATCGAAAGTTCAATAATCAAATTATTATAAAATGCTGAAATAAAAGCGGTAAGTTTTTAAAAATATATTTATTAGTAAAATAAATTGGGACTGACACTACAGCCCAAAACGTGACCGACACTACACTCACTTTGTGAAGTAGAAATGTCAGTATTTTTACATTTAACGTTAGAATTGAAATCACAGCGCATAAAATAGGAACTCTAAAATTATTTGAAAGATACAAAATTTTAATTTTTGAAATCGTTAAAATGCTATTTTTGAAACACTAAAAATAAGTTAGAAACCAAAATTGAAACTAAAAAAATTAAAAATAAGAAATATAAATGTTTCAAAAACTTACAAAATTTATTTTTTTTAATTCTAATTTTTTTAAAAAAACTATAAAATTTTTTAAAAAAATATCAAAAATTTGTTGCCACTATAAAAACTTAAAAGTAACATAATGTTGCCACCATTCTTAAATATTTCTACTACCATAATCAGATATTATTTTTTTCCATTTATGGCAGACTTTTGCGTGGAATTGCCCTACATGTACATTTTTTTCGTCACTTAAATACTAACGAAAGAAAAGTCGGCCAGATTTTGTAATTCTTTTAATAGTAGGTACTTTTTAGTTTGTATTTTTTTCGAAAACCTCTAGAAAATAGACGTGTATAAAAATTTAGCTTAATAAACGTTTGTTAAATTGAATTATAGTATATGAAAGGCTGGTTGGATAACGTGGTAGCACGCAGAGAACTAGGCATGCTGCCAGTTGAGCCGGCAGTGACTCCGTTTTAACACCACACAACTCGTCAAGAGTTGGAACCCGCGATCAAACTTAATCCAGGAGCAATACTGAGGTGTCTAAAGCACAGTTTATGAATACGGGGGTAATTTTTTAAATTGGTAGATTTTCTAATTAAAAGCTTGCATTCATAACATTTTATAATTATTACTATTAATATTTTTTAAATTACAAATTGTCATATTATTCGAATGTGTATTCTTAGTCAGATTCTATGTATTTTTTAAATTAGTTTGGAAAATTATAAATTTTATTATTTTAATTAAAATTTATTTTTTGAATAAATAGAATTTGGGAATTATTTATTTTTCATTAATTATTTTATTATAACATTAAACATTTTTTCAATTTATTAAGCATTCTTGCAATGGTCCTATTCTCTCAATATTTCAAATACTTTTTGCTTAAGCGAATCTTTGCTTAACATTGAAGTTTCAGATATGTCTATATACTTCGGCATGATTCTATACGCTAATAAAATATCTTGTATATTCCTGTTACATGTTTCACTTTAGCTATCCTTTGGTTAGCAATGAAGTAATTTGTATGTACACACAATTTAGAAATAAAGTGAATGGTTCGAAAAATTGTTTAAACAATTTAGTTTTTGAACAAAATTTGTAGGGACTTGTGTAGGGAAACAATTTTATTGGCGTGAAGGGTAAAAAGATTTGTTTTATTGACTTCGTAGCTATTTTGTCAACACTGCCTCTGAAAAACACATATAAAGAAACTGCAGTTTCCTTTGTTCGTTTGAGTCAAATTCACTTTTGTGCAGCCGTTTTCTAATAAAGTTGCCAATTAAAAATTAATATTACATTCATATATTAAATTTGGAACTACTTCCAAATAAGACGCAGAAAAAATGCTCGCCAATTTATTTTTTCAATAAAAAAAAATCAGTTTTAATTAAAAATGCAAACAAGTGAATTAAACGTTACTTATATCAATAGCATTGCTGCTGAAACTATTTAAAGTATCTATTAAATATTTGTTTACTGGTGAAAATTTAATTAAAATTTTAATTTATATTACAAATTTTTTAATTGAAATCAATTTTTATTTTTAAACATTTTAAACGTTTTTATTTGCTAAATATGGATAAAAATACAAAAAAAAGAGCGCAAAAGCTAGAGTAGGTAGTAAGCTGGATACTAATTTGAGGGTTAAAGGTTCGATTCTTGTCTGAGTTTATAAACAACGTTTAAGTAATTGATTTGAGTTTTGACCATCTTTTTTAAGAATTTTTCTAATAGATATTATAGTGTTTTTAAAATTCGTTGCAATTGCATTTTCTTTGTCCTCGAATGTTTATATTGTTTTAATTTTTCGTTGTGTGTTATTATTGTTTTTATGTAATTATATTTTAACTTACAGTCTCATTGCAAATTGTTTTCATACAGAACTTTAAAAGAATTTTATTAAATATTTAAGAGTTACAATTACAAATTATATTCTAACATAAGAAAACAAGAAATATTCACTTAGACCTTCAGCCAGATGTAGTAAAACAGAGAAGAGTATCTGACGGAAATCGAACCCCGAACCTTCGAAATACCAACTTGCCTACCACGGCACTTTAACAGTATAGTTATAGCAATTTAAGCCATACAATACTTTAAAATTTTTTTAATATATGGGTAATTCCATGTCAAATCAACCAAGAGTGGGACACGAACTCTTTCGATTTTTAGGAAATAAATTTGGTGAGAAGGTTCCTTTTATCCTATTAGAAACATATATGAACAAAAAAGAATTTTTAAATTAGTTTTTTTCAAAAGTTATTTCATATTCAAAATGTCATAATTTCGCCGAATTAGCCAAATGTGTTGAGTTTATTTCTTCAATATCTGGAAAACTACTTTACATACGAAGATGATTTTAATGTCATTTTAAAGAGAATACTTGGGGCTACAAACCATATTTTTTGGGAAAATGTAATATCTGCAAAATATTAAATTTTAAAAACGGACTAAGTCAAACCCCTATTTTTTAGTTGGCTGATTTTTTTATACCTCAAACTGTTCTTTAAAAATCCTAAAACTTTGAAGGCTGTGTTTTTTTTTCTTTTTTAAGATATGATTTTTTTTTTCTTTCGCCACGTTTAAAAAATAATCTTAAAACAGAATTTTAATATTGTAATATTGAGCAATAGGTACACTTTGCCAGTTTAAAAAAACAGACAATCAAGGTACTAAGCGTTTTAACCTTTTAATGTGGGAAGCTGTCCAATATATATTCGCGTAACTCAACACATTTGGCTAATTCGGCGAAATTATGACATTTTGAATATGACATAACTCTTGAAAAAAAAAATAAAAAAAATTTTTTGTTCATATATATTCCTAATAGGATAAAAGGAGCCTTCTCACCAAATTTCATTAAAATCGAAAGGGGTCGTGTCCCACTCTTGGTCGATTTGACATGGAATAACCCATATACCAGGTTTTCAAAAAAAAGTAACTAAATACAGGGTCCAGTACAAACATTTAAAATATAATTTCTATACGATTAAACTAATTTGTTAAGAAAGAAATAAGGCTTTAACCATTTTAAATAATGGATATCAACTCTGTAGTGTTAGAAGTAGGTTTGGAAATGAAAATTCCGATTATTTGTACCAATTACTTAAGATTTTAGTTATTATTTGTAGTTGTATTGTTCTAGTTACTTTTAATAATTTAATACCTTAATTAGAATTTTTGTCATTTTGTTGACCTGTTTATGGTTTTTAATCCAAATTTTGATATTTTAATCAGGCTAAAGTTAATCAAATTTATTGATAATTTTTCATTCTTCACTGCCGCGCGAATCGAAACCAGGCAATTGTAACCACTCAATATATTTAGAGGATTTTTGCCGTTTAACACCCACTGCAATTAATGACTGCTGGCAGTCATTAGTCAAACATCAATATTTATACCAAATTGTATTTAACCTTTGGTATATCGAAATTTGCTTTGAATGATTATCTAATTTTATTGATTTACATGTTCTTTCTAACTTCTGTTTTTCGTACTTTTTGCCAACAATTCTTCTTGAAGACCAAAGTATTTTTTTCTGTTTTTAAATTTTTGTCTTTCTTTTTCTCGTTGACCATTCTGATCACAACTTGAAGGACAAATGTAAATTCGGAACTGCCAGCAGTTGTCAATGGCTGGGAGTGTTAAACGGAAAAAACCTTCTGAAGAGATTGAGTGGTTACAATTGAAAAATTTAAAGGTAACCTGTCCGTAAAAGCCTGGGTTCGATTCCCGCTGAAGACAAGAATGAAAAATTGTCAATAAATTTGAATTAATTTCATGTTGTAAAATTCCTTTCTTCATAAAAATAATTTAATGAAAATTTAATTTGATTAGCTTTAACCTGATTAAAATATCAAAAATTTGGATAATTTAATACCTTTAAAGTCCCTTCTTGAAACTTTCAAATATGTATAAATGTTTCGTTGATTATTCACTTACCGACGACTCAACCGACTACTCAATCTGTAGTTTATAAAATTTCATATTGTAAATATGTTTAAAAATACACACACACATCCAGATATTTAGCAATAATTTACATTTTAATGCTCACATACATTCTCACAAGTATTAACACATCTGTGTATATAAAAGTTAACACATAAATAGTTTATTTATGTATTTATTTACATGGCTTTACAATTGTATGTTTGTGTGCGTGCATTTTCATTTGATTGTTTATATTTCGTTTAATACGACATTCGAAGTATTTGCGTATTGGGATCAGGGACTCATCAATTAGTAAAAATTTTATTTTATAAAGAATAATTTTTTTTAATATATTTTTTTGCCTTTTTCTGATTACAAACATATTAAAAAAAACTCTTTCTTACTCACACACTCAAGTGAATGAGCAAGCAGAAAAAAGTACTTGTACAATTGTTTTATTTTTTATATGTCAATATGTAGTTTTTATGTATTAAAAGATAAAGATTGATTCTTACACTTGGAATTTTCATTTAATGGTGTAATAAATTTTAATATTTCATATGAAAACAATGAGACGTCATAGTTTTTTTTTCTCCTGATTTGTTGTTCAGTTTTAATTATTTGTTTTTAAAAAACAAATATTGAATAACAAAAGAATTATTTAATTTAAACCAAGAAAAATATCATCGGCTTAGGCTCGTTTTCACAACTTCCCGATAGATAAAAGTAGACTTTAATTGGCCTTATAAAAAGTGTTCCATTAATGAAACTTTACTTTAACCTAAAGTGAGCGATAAGGTTAATTAAGGTTCATCCTACCCGGTTGGTTAAAGTAAATTTGTAATAATGAAATACTTTTTATACGGCCGATAAAATCCTTCCTTTAGCTATCGATAGTTGTGAAAACGGGCCTTAATATGCAAACCTGCTCAATTCACTTAAATTGAGATTTTGATTCAGTGTGGTAGAGAAAGATGCGCCTCGTAGACCAGCATGAAGTTTTTCCTCAATTTGGGTCTTGAAGCATGTTAAGCCAACTACATACATATATTGTTGGTATTGCTCTCAAGCTGTAAATATGAAATATAAAAACATTTTTTGTCTCTCCTGTAAAATTTACTGAAAGCATATTAAGCCGACGATATGTTTTAAATTTTTGGGAAGGGGCCTTATTTCGTCTGTAATATGGAAAATTTGGAGAATTTTAGGAAGATTCGCCAAGTTTGAAAATAATTAAAAAATTTTCCAACTAAATTATTTGAATTGTTCACCTTTTTTAGAATTTTAAAAATATATTTTATCAAATGGTGTATTTTTTAATTCGATAGAACTAACGAAACGGTTGGCTGTCAAACGAACCTCCATACTGCGGTGATTTTTTTGATTATTATGATCAGTATACTCTAACAACTTATCATGAATAGATTCACGCTAGAACAACGCTTCTCAAATATCTATAATTTATTTTCTAAATTTACTTTGAAAATCATTGATCGATTCGCGCTGCTTATGGTTGACTTCGTAATCTCTATGATGCACATAAGCGCGTTCACCGATGATGCTAATTTAAGGCTTAATAGGCTTGCTGACAAACAAAATTGCCGCATATAAAGAGAAAGAGAGAGTGAGTTCCATAGACTCCACATCATCCAAAAAAATACACCGGTTAATGCAGCTTACACCTACAAAAAAAAATTAAAATTTGTGTTTAATTAAAAAAAATTGAGATATTAATCAAAAAATTAATAAAATATGAACCAGTAAGCAAATTAATAGTATCAATTAAATATTTATTTGATATTAACAACATTTTCTGCAGTAATGGAGCAGATGTGGTTTCAACTGAATTGCGCCAACTGCAACCATCGACTGATTTTAATCAAATTTTAGCGAAACGGCCAAGTTTTTTGATCATTATTTAAATTAAAATTAAAAATTTTATTTATTGAAAAAAATATTCACCATTTTTAATTTTTACAATTTTTGGTCTCTATATTGAGCACTAACCACAAAAATAAAGTAAGCGCAAAAATCCAATTTTTCAGGAGAGTGATTTTATTATTTTATTTGAAATAAACTTTGTATGCAATTTGTCGCTTACGATAATTGTAACGGTACTTTATGTGACCATGACATTTTAGAAGATGATGCAAGTGCTGCCAATAAAGTAATTCATTAAAAAAAACGAAAATTTAAAATTATGTCGCTTACGTTATTTTCGCGGTTACGCCTGGATATAAGCATTTTGGTAGGTGCAAAATCAACAATTTGTTTGGTTTAAGCTGATACCCTGGCATCAATTTTATGCATTTGGGACCCACATTGTTATTGTTAGTCGCGACTTACGGCCAGCATTGCTAGGAAAAGTGGCCCAAAATTAAACACTTATGAAAAAACCAATGTTCAAGAATAAACAGAACATTATTTAGCGTTTGGCTCACACACCCAGGAACGATATCTACAAGTAGAAAAAAATATGTTTAAATATGGTCACCTCCAACAAAACTTTTTTTAAAGTAAATTTTAAACATATTACCATGGTTGTCGGTTGTCATGGTTAAAATAGTAATCCATCAAGAAGTTACAACCATATTATGGTTGCCTATAAAAATGTTATGGTAAAATATGACAATAATATTTTTTTTAAATTGACAATAGTATTTTCCATTTTTATAAGAGCAACATGCTATTGTAAGTGTTAAACATATTTTAGTTATTATTAACCATATTTGTTTGGAGGCAACCATAATATGGTTCTGGCTTCTTGATGGAGGACTAATGTAAGCACAATTTGGTTGTCGGTGACAATAATATGGTTAAATTAAGCGAAATATGTTTAAATTTTCCTTTAACAATAGTTTTGTTGGAGGTGGCCATATTTAAAAATGTTTTTTCTCTAGTGTTTGTGTTGATGAACACAACCCTTAATATCGTTCGTAACTATTTTCAAGAAAGAGCCGAACATACTGTAGACAAACATTATATTTGAATGTTTCTTTTTTACATTGATAAAGAACCCTGCAAATAATAGGACCAGCCCAAACACGCGTGTAAAGAGTAGTCCACAAGGGACTAGGACTAGTCCAAAAGTAACCCAAACGTATGGAAAAAACATGGTCTATTTAACATTACGATGTCCTAGGGCAGGACCATATAACCCATCTTTGGACTACAACGGAGTAGTTTTCAAACTACTCCATTTTATACACAAGAGGGTTAGTTTTAACTTCGTTTAAAAACGAAAACATGTCGTTAAAAATCGAAGACATGTCGTCTCACTACAAACACTTTTTAACAATGACATGGTCCATGCTTGCATTGCATCGGACTAGTCCATGGAGTAGTCCATTTTATCAAAATGGATCAGGTGGTCCAATATTATTTGTAGGGAAGTGAGCAAACAAAAAATTTTAAGCAACGACTGCAGCACGAACAACTTGTGTGTGTATTGTGTATATGTTTTGTTTATTATTTTTCAAGCTTTTTGTTTTTCTTCGTTGTGTAATTTGTTTTTGTTAAAAAATGTGTGGTTTTTTACCAGCCAAAGGGAGCTACGCACAACAAAAACGAAGGAACATTAATGAGCTCAACCGAAAACAATGAAGTTTGTGGTTTGAAAAAAACCCCGAACGGAATTAAATGTTCTCATCGTTTTGTTGAGCTGGATAAGAATAGTATTATTTTTGTTGTCGAAAAATGACAAGCACTATTAGCGTTTGCGTTTTCCACAAATCTAAAGAACCGAACACTAAGGAGCGATATTTAGTGTTTATAATTGAACACTGAAAAAAAACATTATACCAACACCACAATAGTGGAGAGAGTTTTATCCGTTTATGATGTGTGTAACACTAAAAAATATTTGTCCAGAACCACCTTTTAGGTTACCGGTACTCTCAGAATAACTTTTCTGAGGCGGTCAAACAATGTCCCTCCGTCTGGCCACTGTTATCTGTCAATTAAACATTGTGCGCAAACTTGTTTCAGTGTTTGACAAATTCAACCATGGAGAGGTACACGAATTCAATGCTTGGCTGAACAGACAGAAGTGAATGGTGACTTAACAACGAAAAACATCTTCAGCAACAATGAACACTTTCTCAGTGGATTTGTTAGCAAGCAGAATTACCGTCTTTGGGCAAATGAGAATGCACGAGTAAGTGTGAGAAGCCAATGCACTCACAAAGAGTGACTATTTGATGCGGCTTATAGGCTTGCGTCTTCATCGGGCCGTACTTCTTCGAAAATGAGTTTGGCCTACCAGTTACCGTGAATGCTGGTCGCTGTCACGAGATGATAACGGACATTTTGTGGCCAAAAATTTAAAATATTGCCCTGGACGATTGTTCCAACAGGATGGTGTAACTTGCCACACAGCTTAGGCTTCCAGAAGGCCTGGACTATCCAGTTTTTTTTCTTGTCTTGTCCAGTTACCAGCTCAAATACAATTTATCCAGTTAAAAAATTTCTTTAAATTCAAATATGTAATAATTTTTTTTATTAAGTACATACTAAATATTTATAAATAAAGTACAAAATCTATACAGATAAATTGATTTAGTTTGTTTTTTTCCATGCCAATAGCAAGACTTTTTGTTAAAGTACTTTAAATATTTTAAATAATCAATAATCACAATAAAGGAAAATAAATGTCCTTCCGAAATTTTGATAAGACTAAATTTTGGTGAAAATTTCAAAGAGTCAGTCTTGTAAGCGTATAAAAAATAAAATCATATCCAAATATGCTTCAAAAAGATGAAATATGCGCAATCAACTTAAAAAACGCTGCATAAATGCTTTTTAACCACATTATGCAAAAGGTAAAATATGCTCTAACAATAATTAAATGGAAATCGAAAACGTAAACGTAAACGTAAAATGCAACAATTTTGAAATTGTCCAGTTACTTTTCAAAATTCAGGTGAATTTTTTGAACTTTTTTTGAAGCACAATTTTTTATTGGGTAGCATCTAATGCTATCGGCCATTAAGAATTTTAAATTTGGCACGGGATTTTAAATTTAATTTACCCACAAAAAAAGTTGCAGTGCTTAATTCGGCGGTGTTAAATATTTAATACTCTCCACCGGCTGTTAGAATATTTCAGTAGTGGGCTTTTTTTTTTTTTAGCGATAAACCAACACTCAGGGGATGCCCCTATATATGCAGTGCATTGTGTTGATCAGGAAAATAAGGTTTGGGAAGGAGGAAAGAGGGAATAGTGCTTTATTAGGGCTTTATTTATTAAAATATTCGCTTTAATTTTACGCGTACTAAACTGTTTTCCGAGAGTAGGCTTTACATGGGGCCTGTGGTAAATTATTGACCGATCCTCGCGAAATTTGATAGTGTAATATTTAGTCAAATAAAACTGTAAATGGCCAAAATTTATTACAAAAGCATAATTCGTAACGGTTTTACGCGTACTAAAGTGCTTTCCGCGAGTTTGCTTTGTATGGGGCTGATGGTAAATAATGGACCGTTGTCCACGAAACTTTGTGGTGTAATTTATAGTCATGTTGAACGAATTTGTACAAAATGTTTTATCAATATGCTACTATTTATGTTAGCTTTTGTAACACAAATGTTTAATTTTTGAGGGTAGTGTTAGCTCCACATTTGAATTCATAACTTTTATCCAACTGAATCCATTTTTCTGGATTTCAATCCCATTTTGCTTAGGAGAACTAGAAATAATTTGACACCAATATTGTTCTTCGAAAGTGTGAGTTTTTCGAAAGTGATCGTTTTTCCAAAAGGCAGACAAACAGACGGCTATGGCTTAATCGACTTGAAAATACTCAAGGATCCTGAATATACATGGAGATTAAAAAAGTTTCTCACGAATTGACAAACTTAGTATACCCTCTTTACAACTAATTGTGGAGGGTATAAAAAAACAGCAAACTTGCCAACCGATATTAAAGGCCGTAGAATACTTTGTACTTTATACGTCGCTTTTTTTAAACTGACAACTAAGTTAATACATGTTTTCTTATGAGCTTTGTCCCATAGTGTACGTTTCCATTAACGCAAAATAATAAATTTGGACAACTTTTAACGTATTGTTTGTGTTTATTGTTATCAAAAGTTAAATACAAAATAATATCTAAATACTTTTATAAAATTGTAACGTTACTGACTAATTCATCATCCCACAATTTGGACCAGAGATTGGTTACTCCCCAAATTGGAAATTCGAATGTTTAGGGTGTAAAACATTATAAAAACTGGAAAATTCGGTAACTTTATATCTCCAAAACTAAAAGTGATACAAAAAAAATGTAATACTTTTTGTTAATCTTTAGAAAGAAAAATAAGCGGACAGGTGTGTGGTACTTTTTTTAAATTCGGCCATATTAGGGAGTAAATGGGCAAAACCTGAATTTTGGTACTTTTTGACACCCCATCCAAGAAACATAGAAACAAAGTTAAAACCACATTCAAACTTATCAAAAAAATAAGAATACAGATTTGGTACTTTTTTAAATTCCAACATTTAAGGGGTAAAAATCTTAACTATTTTTTGTACTTTTTTTGCAAAACATTTTTCTCCATTCCGTGGCATAAAAAAACTTGATTTATCCTGAGTGTATTTCTTTCTGTGCACATTTGGTTTTTTGTCTTGAAAACGTGTGCGATCGTTAGTCAAAAACCGCTCACGAGTACAGCTCTAGTTAAACAATTTTTTTTATAAGAGTGGTACTTTTCACCTTTATAAAAAGAACAAGTACGTTTTTCCTTCATATAATAATTTATCATTTTTTTCTTAATTTTTGTGATTCTTATGGCCAATTTCACCAGTTTACGTTTAAAATTCGTTTTTCATGTTAAATAAAAAAAAAAATATATATGAAAACAAAATATTTAAATATAAATTTATATTAATACAGAATTGGTGTAAGTGGCCATTAGAATCAAAAATGATTTTTAAGCCTTTCTACAATTTTCAGCTTCAAAAAGTATAGATAGAACTATTCCAATTGCCTTAAGCAAAAAAGTCACTAACAAAATCTCTTTTCAACAACTAACTTTTATAATATCTTAAATAACTATTTTATTAGAAACTTAAAACAATGTGTGCGTCTAATAAGCTAATAGGAAAATAATTTAAAAATAAACAATCAATAACACCCTTCAATTCTGCTAAATCCTCCTTGCAAAACCTCAACTCACACCTCTCGACTTTGCTTTTTATAATAAAACTCTGAGCACAACCTAAAAATAAATATTTAAAAATATTTACGTATAGTTTTATACAAACTCGTAAAATTATGAACTTGAAAGTGCCATAAACCATCAGTCAGTCGACAATTTATTTAATAGAAACCTTTGGAAATTAAATGTTTTTAATGTGTAATAAATATTTTTTTTTCTCTCTCTCTGTGCTGAAGAAAAATTTATTCTTTGTGTAGGAAAAAAAAATAAAAAAAAAAAAATATAAAAAAAAATATTTAGATACTTAAATTAACTCGCAGCGTGTAGATACTTGTAATTGTGCAATGTGCCATACATTTCATACGTTTTACATTGAAGTTTTTTCTCGATTTTTTTTTTCTTTTTTTTTGTTAATGGTAAGTCGAACTTACAGGTTGCTTGTTCTTTGCAGTTACAAAAACAACAACTGTAAATTGCAAAAAATAAATTATTTAAACTACAAGTTAAAAATGAAAAAAGATGACGGACATACATAAATAAGTATGACAGTAATATGACTTTAATACTTTTATTTATAAGTTGTAGGGTTCGCAATTTAGGTGGAATACTCATGAATTTTGAGGGGGGGGGGGGGCACTTATTATGTAATAGCTGCGTAGAAAAAATATGCATGTATAACTGTGAGATCTTAGAAAAAAAAACATAATCAAAACTGTTTCTCCAATCCCTTTTATTTAAAAAAATTTAGCACTTTTCTAATGTTCTAATGTACATGCCTTTTTTAGTCCAACCTTAAATCCATTTCACACTTGTCAACATTTAACATCTACCATTAATTTGCAAAGATGTTGAAATTTTTCCATTTAAAATACATAGAAATAATAACTAAATTTGACAACATCTTTACAAAATGTTTAGCGGCCCATACACTAGCCATATTATTGTATATGATATTCATCATATTATTTCCATTTTGTCCTATAGTATGCAATAAGTCGCAAAATAGTTTCATTCATTCAATTAAAAGGTGAACATAACCTATAGGAATAACATAAACAGCATTGTACAATGTTGCCAGCACATTTCACTATCTTTTCATTGTGCAATAAAAATCAAAAGTCTTGTGATTGTAGCCAATATATTATGCCACCTTCTAATATCACATACATATTGGTGATATAACTGTATACTACGTTACATTTAAAACAGGCAAAATATGCACTTAAATTATGCAAAAAAAATATGCACCCGAATTCTAAACAATGTTCTGTTTATTTTCGAACACTGATTATAACACAATGTTGACGCTCAACTTTAAGTATATTAAATTTTAAGGGCCGATGTTGATTTTGAATAAAACACAAATTATTTAGGAAATTATTGTAATTTCTTTTAATTATGAATGATTATATCCAATTGGCCGCCGCGACCTCGGCGGCACATCTCCATCCGATGGTTCAAATTTTCGATTACGCTGAGGCCGTTAATGTGCCGAATTATCTCTTTCTTTAGCTCTTGAATTGTTGCTGGCTTATTGACCTACATATTTTAAATAACCCCAAAGAAAGAAGTCCAACGGTGTCAAATCACATGATCTTGGCGGCCAATTGGCATCCCCATCATGTGAGATTACACGGCAATTGAATTTGTCGCGCAAAAGAGCCATTGTTTCGTAAGCTGTGTGGCAAGTGACACCGTCCTGTTGAAACATCATATCGTCCACATCCATATCTTCCAATTCGGGCCATAAAAAGTTCGTTATCATCTCACGATAGCGAACGCCATTCACAGTAACTGCCTTATCGTCTTCATTTTGGGAAATATATATCCCGATGATGCCGCCAGCCCGTCACTCCTTGTGGGTGCATTGGTTTTTCGACAAACACTCCTGGATTATTCTTCGACCAAATGCGGCAATTCTGCATATTGACGAATCCACTGAGGTGAAAATGTGCCTCATCACTGAAGATGATTTTCTTCGAAAATTGATCGCCTATTTTCATAATAAGCCTGAATAACTTTAACGCGTTGCTCCATTGTGTATCTTTCCATGGTTCAAATTGAGTAAGTCTGAAATTAGTAAATGTCAAATTAAATGCACAAAAAAACTTGACGTTTAGGTGTGGCTTACATTCAACATCGGCCCTCTATAAAGCTAGGCGCTAGAAAACGTTACGCTTGACGCCCAGATTTATGTTGGTATGTAAGTTAATTTTTTTTTAATTGGATTAATCCCTTAATTCAAAACAAAATTGAAACGCAAAATATTTTAAAAAAATTCCTTAAAAATTATCCAAAAAAAAATGCAAAATAAAAAGAATATTTATTTAAAAATCCTCCAAAAGTATTTCAAATATAAAAAATGATTTAGCCAGAATTAGGCCCCTGGAAAAATTTTTTTATTTCACAAAACCGTTAGAAATAATAGTTAAAATCAAACCAATTTTTTTTTTGTAAACCCAATGGAACTGGAAATTGTAAAAAATTACGCAAAAAAATAAAACATTTGAAAATGAATTGGAGAGGTTACGATCTCCATTTAACGTAAGACAAGTTAATTTTTGAATAAATAACGTACGGTGCATTTTTCTAGATGTAATGGAGACTGTAGGGTCTCTGGAACTCCAAATGCGGTAATTTTGTTTTGTCCACAAAACCCATTAAAGTCAAAAGTGATATGGATGATTATGTGATACATAAAATTCAATTAGGTGTTTATAAGTTGTGTGAATCGATGATTGATTTTCAAAGTTAGTTCGGAAAATTTGTAAGCGTTGCTCAAGCGTGAATTTATCATAATGATATGCCAGAGTATAGTGATCATAAATGTCAAAAGGTGAGTCATACTAACTCATTTGTAAGTTCTATTCGGGCTTTTAAAACAAGCCTTTCTTTCATTGAAGCATGGCAAGATAGGGGGCAGTATTTACAGTTCCTTTAGACGACACAGCCAGGGAAAAATTATAATTTTTCAATAGGATCGACTTTAACAAAACTATAAAAATTTTAGTCATATTTTGGTTAATTTAACCATATTATTGTCATCGGCACCCATATTATGGTTAAATAAGTCATCCATCAAAAATCAACAACCATGTTATGGTTGCCTCTGAACTTGTTATGATTAATAATAACAAAATTAATGCTTAACACTTACAATAGCATTGTTGTTTTTCAATCAAAGCATGTTGCTCTTGAAAAGAGGAAAATATTATTGGTAGTTTAAAACCAAACAATTATAAGTGGTAAACAAAGTATTGTATTACTTTTCCCTGTCATGTTACGAGGCAACCATAATGTGGTTGTGACTTCTTGATAGAGGACTTATTTAAACAGATTTTATGTAGATTTAAAAAAATCTATTAAAACTTTCCCGGCTGTTTTAAATTTTAAAGGCGATCTTTAAGTACGAATATTAAGTCAGGGTTCACAATATGAAAGTTTTCTTTCAAAAAGTCCAATGGCCATTTTCTCAATGTATCGACAAACTGTCTGTTATTTAATGTTTAAATACATTTATTAGACCTATAAACTGTCTGTTAACGATTTTTGGTTTCTCAATATATCGACAAAAAAACATTGTTTTCAGTTGGCAGCACCTCTCAAAATACATGTAAAAATTGGGAGTCAGCTGATTGAATTTATCTGTATGCCAAATTAAAGGAAAATAAATAATTGGCAGATGAGTGCTGTGGCCGTATTCTGTGATTCGCTAAGGCTAAATCTCTATCGCTAAAAATCTAAAAAGTTGATTGAGCGATTTTTGGCTACGAATGCAATACTGTAACGTGCATTGCTAAATTTGGCATTGCCATAAAAATTTAATTCGCCGCAATTTTATCTTTAAATTTCATCGCTAAAATTTTTTCAATTTTGTATTCTCTAAGGCATTTTAGCGATCGTGATTTAGGCCCTAATTTTGTAAAACACAACGCACGCCAAAGTATTATATTGAAAGCAAAAACAAATTCATAAATATTTTGAAATTTTGTAGTTGCTTTGTACAGAAATTTATTTACCGTTTTAAAATTTTCAACGCCACAAGCAATGAGGCGTATGAAATATTTAAAACCGATGTGAATTTCTGTTAGAGGCAACAACAAAATTACAAAATATTTATGAATTTGTTTTTGCTTTCAATGTAATTCTTTGTCGTTGCGTTGTGGTTTACAAAATTACGGCCTTAGCTTTAGCTAAGCGAATTACAGCATACGGCTGTTGGTTAGCTTTGCGACAGAATAGAAGCAAATGAGACATTGAGAAAAATAAATTTCTTTAATGCGCAGTTTTTCGTTGGGGAAAAAGGTAATCGTGTAATGAGAAAACGGCGAGAAAAATAACATGCTATCCTTCCCTCTCACCAATAAACTCAGACTTTCTGAAAGAATACTTTTATAGTGTGCACCCATACTAGACAGATAGTTTTTGTTTAACTATTATAAATATCCTGGAAAATTTATAATCGAGTTGGAAACACTTGGTTGAAAGTCAGTGGGTGACATCAGCTAAAGTACGAACCAACGTTCAAACTTTTCTATGGTTGTATGTATTTATTTACGTGTGCAAAAAATAACGTACGTATGACAAGTTGCATATACATAAGTATGTACAGTGTACATATGCTTAACTTTGAGTAAATTATTAAAATATATGCATGTCTACACACAAACATGTGCATACAAACGAATATGTAGTTCCATATAAGCACGAGTATGAATACACACTCATATATAACTGCAATGTGGTACAACTATATTGTGTTATCAACGGTAAGTAGAATAAATATGAACATTTATGTATGTAAAAAACATGTATGTATATAAAACATATATATGTATTTAAAAGTAGTGGATAAATACACATACATCTGCATACATATAGGAACTGTACTCCCTTTTGAATTTCCAGCAAAAAAGTGCAAAAATAAATATTTTTATTTTAAATACGAATATCGTTCTTCTATTGTACATACATATTTGCCTTCGTTCTCGTTGATTTCATTGTCATACTTACTTTTTTTTCATACTTTTTGTACTTTTTTTCTGTGTTCATAGTTTATACACACAATGCATCCCATCGTTTATACATATTTACATACAACACTATAAATACATACATACATATGTACATATGTAAATTTGAATACCTTTATAGACATACTTATGTACATTCATATGTAAAATGTTGAATATAACTTAAATGTAGTACATTTCATACATACTATTTATTCATACATGTACACATGTATGTACATTATGTATATACATATGTATAATGTATAAATATACATATGTACGTATGTATAAGAATATATTTGACTTTACCTACCGATTACATTCGTTTGGTGAATAATTAAAAATGCAACGGTGGTGTGCACTTGCATTCGGTTTTGTACACTCATGCACCCATACCTATCTCCGTATGTAAACAGTGCTTTAATGTACATACTCATATAAAGGGTTGTTCAATAGGTTCTTAACAAATATTTAAAACTTTTTAAACTTTTATGTACGTAAATTTTATTATTAACCGATGTTTTAATGTTATCATATCAAAACAGTGATGGGATTTTTGGCACAATTGGCGCTTTCGCTAAAACCTTGAAGATTCACATAAATTCTTTGGTTGTTAGGCCCTTTCGCATTTGAGGTGACAAAAAAAAAAGTTTGGTTACACTGTGCTAGTTGAAAAAACGAACTAGCCGGTCACCAGAGTTTTAAACCCAATTGGGGAACGCTGAGTCCAACTACTTTTGATTTAATTCAAAAAGACGAAAAATTTCAATTAAATTTAAGAATTTCATATTTTTTTTAAATATTTTTTTTTTAATTCCCTAAGCTTAGCCTCGCGAAGCTCTGCGCTTGTCTGCAGAAAAGAAGCCAGAGTCTCTGGCAAGAATCGAACCCGCAACCCCGGCTCTGATAAACAAGCTCACTACCAGCTTGCATACCGGGCACATATAACGCAATATTTGTATGGCAGCCCCCTTAGAAGTGAAGTTAGAGGACAAGTATGTCTCGAAAAAATGTTAATGACTTAAAACTAATATATATTAGATCCCCCTACGGGCGACCCCTGGGCAGTTATGCGACTTTTTGTTTAATATACATATTTCTAGTCTGTTTTGAAAATTTTGTATGGGAGCCCCCTTAAAGTATGAAGATAGCCTGTAGAAATAAATTAGTGGGTTGAAAATTAAAGTGGGGTCAGTCATACATTTCACCCATCTAGGGGCATCCTAGTCGCTGCAGAGACCAATTTGAAGAATTTCATTAAACCGCCATATTTGTATGGGAGCACCCTTGAGGGGTGGAGATATATGGCAAGTACACAGAAAAAATAGAAAATCGACTTCAATTAAACAATTCGTTCAGACAATAAAATATTTAACTAATTTTGCCCCTGCAAAGGAATTGATCATATCAATTAACGGATTTGTATTTTCGAGTCATGGGACACAAATTTAGTCAATTAAAAAATTAATTGTATAAACAAAAAATACACCACATATACACAAACATTTAATTTTATGGGTTTTGATTAAAAAAATTAATTGCAGCAAACAAAAAATGAATTGAATAATTAATGTACACCAATTAATTATTTAATTGAATAGTTTTTTGCAAAAAAATTTTCTGTGTATGTTTTCAGAAAATGTTAGAAAAGAAAAACTAATATAGGTTGGTAATACATTTTATCCCCCTAGGGACGACTCCTTGGCAGTTATCGTCCTTTTTCTTCAATATATTTCTAGTCTGTATGAAACATTTTGTGTGGGAGCCTCCTTAAGGAATGCAGATAGCGGGTAGGTATGTTAGAAATAAATGATGGAGATGAAAAATAAAGTGGGGTTGGTCATATATTCGACCCGTCTAACTAGATTACAAATTGTTTTTATCGTTAACTAGGAAACCTCCTTTTTTAAGACGCATGCGTCGCATGCAACGCGTGGTATTAACCTTCGGCTTTACTAGCCATACAACATTAAGAGATGTTTTTAATTACTGTCGAAATACTGAATATATTTCAGCTTAAAAAAATTACTTAGCCTAACAACTATTCTATCCCGAAATCGCTGCAAAGATCTGGCTTTACAGCCTATCAAGATTAAATAAACCCAAAAACTGAGGAAAAATACTGTAGTTCAAAATTAATTATCTTCGCTGTTTTGTTCCTACAGAAATACCCTTTTTTCAACACATATTTTTATTCCTACATACTTCCATATGCATAAACAAATACGTGTGTATATAGAAGTGATGAATAAAGTACTCAACTGACTTAATATACTATACATTTAACTATTGAAAATACTATTTTAAATACTCCAATTAATTTGAAAATGGTAGAACAATGACTTTTCATGTACATATCTATGTAAATGTTGGCCATGACTTTTCAGTAATCTAATCTACCTTTTAAACGTGTTTAACATCTTGATAGAAGCAGATGTTTTATCTCTTTTCAAGTAAAGCTCGTGAGGTTAATTGTTAAACAAACTTCCTTGACGTGCACTGTAAATTTTTAACTTCCCTAAGGGAGTACTATGGATCTTCCATAAGGTGTTGTATTCTCGGGGTTGATGGTGTAGCCAATAGCTTGAACTTCAAATGGTCAGATTTCATAAGATCGGTGCTGACCAGTCAGTCTCTGAAGTTAAGGATTGGACCACGTAAGGCTCCTTCCATTTGAGAGCTATGCCTCTATTAAGGATCTTAATTTAACTCTTGTTCTTTTGAAATTTTGTATATGTGTTTACAACCTTGTATTAGTGCAATAAGCAAAAACATCAAACATTTTCAACTCATCACAAGCAACCGAGTGGAGTTTTAAGCCGTAATAGGGGCATTAGTTGTGGATTTTCGAGCGTAGCCCAAAGTAAAGTTAAGCCTGAGGTCGGATTTTTATGTATGCTGGCGTAATATAATAAATAAGCTGCTTTGCAGTTGATGTTTGATCGCTACAACTCCCAAGTATTAGTCCAGGCAAATGTGTAACAAAACAACCACCTGTGTTGCCTCCCACAGCGGGAGTACCGGCAAAGAAACCACATTAACTCACAATGGGTTGTAGCATGCGTCTTGAAAGTCATTTTGATGCTGCACTATAGGGATTAAGGGTTCTGATTATACTTGAACCTAAAGCTTGAAAATAGCATGGACGAACATTGAAGGACTTAAATCAAAACTGGTAGCAAGGAAGCCGGAAGACTCCAGTGTTAAATGCAGGCCCTGAGTTTCTTGGGATGAATGTATCGATTTGGGTTATTAACATACTAGTCTAGTGATGGTTCTGCCACGTTTTCTAGCAAACTTTACAGGCCCTGGACTTATTCCCAATATTTTTGATTTTTGTCCGTTACTTATAGTTGAGTTCGACTTGCTGTCTGATCTCTCTGCATGTTATCGCTTTTAAATATATAGGTAAAGGTAAAAGTGCTGCAATTAAATTTCAGTGGATCCTGTTCCCTAGCGAGGACAGGCTTCATATAGCCAAATAATAAAACCCCTTTTCTGAATATAATGGTGATAAAATTCTGGATATTCGCGGATAAATATTGCTAAATATTTCGAAAATTTGTAAATTTTCAGGTATGTTTTCTAACAATAAATGACACAAAACTGAATACAATTTTCCTTCGTTGTTAGAAAAAAATCATCGGATTTAATGAAATTACTAAGAAAATTTTGCTTAAAAAATTTTGGAAAATTATCAAAGTAATTTTTGGGAATACAAAATTTTTAATTAACAAGATTTAGTTTGTCGTGCTTAATTCGCAATTTTTATTCTTGATAAAAACACTGAAATTTATTGTTAATGGGATAAGATATTCCTCTGCGCTTAGGTGCTTAGGCCACGTCAGCAGGAAACTTTATTCAAAGATTTTTTAGAAAAACGAAAGATATTTTATACAAAAAAAAACTGTTAAGCGAATAAGAATTATAAGCACCAGTTTTACTTGTAACAATATCAAAGCTTCAACAAAAACAACAACAAAAAGCAGTGAGTTTATCTTTTCTTACATTCCAAGTTTTGGAAAACTTGAAAAAAAATGTGTGTCAAAACTTTATAAACATAAGTTCCCAAAGACCTTTCAACAATAGCAGTTAGAACTTATCTGACTCTGACACACTTAGACCCAATGATCCTCTGCGATACCATGGAGTTTTGCTAAACAGAACCCTCACCGCAAAACCAAAATTTATAATGCACTCAGGTAAAACGCCAGAGATGTCAAACATTCCGTCAAAGGTAGAGGATACCATTTCGGCCAGTCGCCTTCTCGTCAGTTTAGGAAAGTGGCAGAGGAGATTTTCTAACTCTTTCTTCTCATCTTAGTCATCGCAGCTACAGTCTGGCCACCAGATTCTGTACATGCCAGTGTCCCGTTATAACAGATACCAAAAGTGATACGTCCCTTTTAGTCCTCGGTATTAGAGACAATAACGCCTGTCATCCCTGCGAGTCCACAATCGTCTAACAATCCAGCATCTAGTGTTCGCGGCCCATGTGAACTTAGGAATATCGATAAAAGTTATAAGCTTGAATAAAATGTGCTTTATATTTAGCCAAATTTTAAATTTTTTAAACCTTTAGTCGACAATGCTAATATTTTTTGGACAAAAGGAAAACAAAATCAACAACTTATAGAAATGTTTTTCCTTTTTAACTACATTTTATTGCACAAAACGACCAAGACAACTGGTTTACAACTAAAATCGCGTTCAAATTTAAATATGTGGGACATAAAGATTTTAAAATTTGAATCCGGTTTCATTTTTTTTTTTTTCAATCGGGCTTTGATTTTTTTTATGGGCTGGGCTAATATTTCGGCTGAAAAAAGGACGGATTTGAATTTAGAGCGTTAAAATCTTTATACTCCACACTTTTTTTTAAAGTTTTTTATTTTTTGGAGACCAGTGTAACGTCAATAATACCGTTAATCTGATACATTTATTTTTTTTTTCATATGCAATTAAATATTTAACCTTTTCTCGGGAACGGAAAAAGCCTCAGAAATTAGAAACCCTATTACAAATAAACGATTTTACATTATTATATAATGTAAATTACTATTGTATGTCATACTCATGAATTTAGAAGTGTAACAGTACCGAACTATAGTATTTTCAATTCATGTATAATTTCATACAGTCAAGAGCAAAAGTTATCACACAAGTAATTAAAATCTTAAGTTTCGCTTGTGAGTTTTAATGGTTTAAAAGCAATCTCACATACTTTTGTGTAAAAGCAAAATTTGTTAAATCCCCAAAATACCGAAGATTTTCGTGCGCAACTGTTTGTATCCAATTCTGTTTAAACATCAATAAATATACTCGTGCCGTCTTATATATGTGTAGTGAACGAACCCATATTCATACAAATGAATAATACCCTGTAGGAAATGTCACTAGTGAATCTGTACTGATTTACTATTGACACAGTCACCAGTACAAGTGACTTATTATACCCCAGTCAATGTTATTTACTATAGACATTTAACATGTGCGTGTCATTGGAAATCTACTACTGACGTTGGCACTACTGACAAGGTACTGACTAGGTAGTTCCTTTGGGAACATATGAAGACATTGGAACCAGGGAATCACTAGTACATTTAAGTAAATGTAGTCTACACTTTTGGTACGAATACGAAATCATAACAATATTTTTTATTATATATTCAACTTTTATAGGAATTGTACTTCTCAGTTGTTATTAATAAACATTTTTGCGTTTCAAAGCCAAATATAGTGGCAAATGTAGTGAAGTGTAGACACTATGCAGACAATGTCACCAAAATAGTCGACAAAACTGGTGACTTGGAGACACTTGCACCCAGGTTTCCTTCAGGGTACTTACATGACTATAATACATACATACATATGTATGTGTGTATAATTGTATGTGTGCCTACAGTAGTTTATTAATAATAATTATAACAAAACTTATATTTATCCCCTACATATTCATACCTTATACTCATTTACTTACATTCGTTCATTTACATTCATAACAACGATAAACGATTGATTTAAAATCGTTATTTTAATTATTGTTGGTGTAATTTTTTCATCACCCATACATTACACTTGCATACGTTCATTATTTATTTGTAATGTTCCATTATAAGACAGAGCGTCACACAACGTCAACGTTTTGGTGTTAAAACTACAGCAGTAAGCGACACCACCACTCGAATCATCATCATCATCACTTTTACTAAATATGTACACGTAAAGAAAACACCATTTTCGATATGGTCACCTCGAAAAAATAAATTTTAACGCTAAATATTAAAACATATCATGGTTACTTTAACTATATTTATGTTAACGTTAACCATATTATCAGTGTTCGAAAATAAACACTAAATATCGCTGTTTAGTGTTCGGTTCGGTAGATTTGTGGAAAACACAAACGCTAATAGTGTTTGTGTAGAAAATCATTAATAAAAAAAAAACGTTTCCCTGCTTGTCATCTTTCGAACACAAAAAAAATACTGTTCTTATCAAACTCAAAAAAAAATTAGGGCATTTAGACCCCTATCACGGGTCACAACTCAACTCAGCTGAGCTGTAATTTCCTAATTTTTGTGTTATAATTTACAACTTTGTGAACCGTAACAGGGGCATTTATTAATTACGTTCGATTTTTTTAAATCCACAAACTTAATTGTGTTCGGTTCAGCTCATTAGTTTTCGTTCGTTTCTGTTGTGCCAAACATTATTAATAATAATAAAATACGCATACGAAAAAAAAACAAAAGCCTGCAAAATAATTTTACACAAACAAAACATATATGTACACAATATACAAACACAAGCTGTTCGTGCTGTGGTCGTTGCTAAAAATATTTTTTTGTTCATTTCTTTATCAATGCAAAAAAATAAACATTTTAGAACATTAAAATATTTGACCTTCTCCGAGAAAAGGGACGTAGTGTGGCAAAAAACGGGTTTGGACTTAAGAGTGGATTCTGGTACCTAAAAGCGTGAAGAATAACTTTAAATGCGTTTTTCTCGAAAATTCTTTTTCTCACACTATGTTGCTTTTTTCGGAGAAGGTCACATATAATGTTTGTCGACAGTATCACTACAATTGTTATGTTTTTTTAATGAAGAACAGAACGCTATATATGTTATGTTTGGCACTTTCTTGAAAATAGTTACGAACGGTATAAAGGGTTGTGTTCGTCTACATAAACACTAAACAAAATAGATAGCATTCGTGGATGTGTAAGCCGAACGCTAAATAATGTTTTGTTTATTTTCGAACACTGCATATCATAGTTAAATCGGGCCTCTATCAAGTAACCACAGCCATACACAGTGGCTGCCACCGGACATGATGTGGCTAAAATG
Organism: Pollenia labialis; assembly: GCA_949318255.1. Classification (NCBI taxonomy): domain Eukaryota; kingdom Metazoa; phylum Arthropoda; class Insecta; order Diptera; family Polleniidae; genus Pollenia; species Pollenia labialis. The sequence goes on along the minus strand of OX439140.1, from coordinate 152,009,700 downwards.
TAATAACAGATATTTTTTAACCATAACAATGTTGCTCCTGTAGAAAAGGAAAATGTTATTGTTAAACAAATAATGTTTACCATTAAACATAACATGCCCGGAGACAACCATAACATGGCTGTGGCATCTTAAAGAATGATCAATTGAACATTAATATGGTTCCCTGGTGACAATAATATGATTAGCATGTTTTAAACATGTACGTATAAAATATTTTTATTGGAGGTGACCGTATAAAAAAATGTATTTTCTCTGCGTGTAGTTACTTGAAACGAGTCAGGCAGGCAGGAACAATCTAAATAAAATGCATTGAGAAGTGTACAACGTTACCACCTGTATTCTATCGCCACAGTCGCTGTTACTGTCGTCGTTGCTATTGTCGCTTAATAATTTCCATAAAATTTATTTCTTTTTTCCGTAGCCGTGCCAGGGGTTTCAAGTAGTTTTCAATATTTCTGTCTGGTGGTCTAAATTATGAACATACGTGAGTTTTATTATTATTACGAGTATGACTATTGTTTTTGTTTTTTTTTTCATTTTTTATTTTATTTCATTTGTTTGTTATTTTATTTGCAAAACAAATAAATTTATTAAATTTAACAAGTCATAACGTTTTTATCTCTGCCTTTGTAATGTGCGATTACTCTAAATACTTTTGTATTTTTGTTATAAATATTTATAATTTTATTATCGTTTTTTTTTTTTTTGTATTGTAGTTTAAGATACATAAATTTTTTTAATGTCATGTTTACACTAAAAAATATTTAATTTTAATACAAATTTTAAAAGCCGTTGCAACTTTTTGAATAAATTTTCACTTCATGTGGTGTAGAAAGTTTATGAATGAAAAATCTTTCTATTTTAAGTGTACAATAAAATTCGCGCAACAGAAGATACAACGACTTATAAATTTCCACTTGTCAAAATTAGTGTGAAATAGTTTGTATCATTTTAGCATGTTTGTATTTTTCATGTGTGATTTTTGCGTTTTTAGTGTTATAAAGCTAATCCTAGGAGAAGGGAAACTAGCCAGCGTTTAAAAAACTGCAGTCAAAGTGGAAAAACTGCCATTTATCCACTTCTTCATTTGTCATTGGCCCAAAATAAACGGATGCTTTTACTTTTGATTCATTAAATGTAAACAGTCGCTGTCAAACCAACTCAAAAATAGTTGTACACAGATTTTCGTTTTTTGTTTGACAGTTTTTGATTACGACTGCAAGTTTTTAAACCCTGAAAACAACGTTGGTAGCTTTTTTTGAGCTCCATCGCCAAGCCGCATTTCAGAAATCGCCAAAAAGCGCCAAACGTAAATTTTGTTTAGTTTTCGTAACATTTTCTTTTTTTCTTTTAAAAAAAATTAATTTTGCATACAAAAAAAAGCTAGTATAATATTTCAGTCAAAAATCGTCAAAAACTGAAAAAAATACAAAAAAGTCGCCGAAAGTAAATTTTGTTTAGTTTCTGTTATTTTTTCTTTTAAATAACATAAAATGGAGATTAAATATTCAGTTAAAAAACTAAAATAAACAAGTCTATAAGATCGTACACTTCAGCCTCATCGGTTTCATTATAATTAAATAGTGACTGGATATAAAATTCACTTATAATGACAACAAAACAAAAATCATGTGAAAAAAGTTTCCAGATTTTTTTAAAATTAGTAATAATAACAAAAAATTACAAACTGCTAAAAAGAATCGCTGAAATAATATAAATAGTTAAAATAGCCAAATAAATCGCCAGTTATATCAAAAATCACCAAAAACGTCGTCAGTCGCCAATCCCACCGCCAAACACGTTTCAAAATCTCCACGTTTGGCGATAAATCACCATATCTGACAGCCCTGCCTGAAACTGACACCAAACGTAACATGGGTTAAGTGGTGGGGACCGGCTTTTACACTTTATATGAAGGGAACTAGTAACTTTAACATGGCGATCTCCTAGGAGGGGGTTTATCAGAACCTTTTTGGCACTTTGTAGCAGTTCACTGAATTAACCTAAGCGAACACTTTCAATTTCAGTTTAAATAATGCCTATCTCTGATACTGTCCCGAATGAACAGTATCAGTACTTTATAGTGTAATGTTTTTTCTCACATTGATAAAGGAACGATCAAACCAAAAATTTTAACAACACTTATCATTATTGTTGTTGATTAACATTTTGCACTACCACATCAGGAATAGCCTGTGTGTGTATTGGGTACATTGAAGCGTGCCACTTTTCAAACAAAAAAAAAGAAATAGTGCGCCGTACACCCCCTTATTTTCGCAAGGTGGTTGCGAAAAAAATAATTTTTCTTTTTATCTTTGGCATTTATAGTCGGATCTTAATGTATGATACATAAAAGTTTTGGTCTTGAGATGATTGGTTGGCCATAGTTTTATAAAACTAGAAAAGAAATTATCAAATTCCGTGAGGATCGCTCCATTATTTATCATAATTCTTAAATAAACACACTCTCGGAAAACACTTCAGTACGCCTAAAACCGTAACGAATAATGCTTTATTAATAAAAAAATATAAAATGTAACATTGGTCTTCTGGAGACAAACACTTTGATGTATCATACTTTAACGTGGAACTATAAATGCCAAAGATATAACGAAAAATTAAAAAAGGCGACCCTACGTTCGCAAAAATTTTTTTTAGCTGCCTTGAAAAACACTTTATATAAGGAGGTGTACGGAGATTTTTATTTTGGAGATACTGTTATTAAACAAAAATTTTTTTGTTGGCGTTACCAGAAAAAAGTGCGCTGAGCACAACTGAAACGAACGAACATTAACGTGCCGAACACAACGAAGTTTGTGATGTTTTAAGAAAAACAGAACGCAATAAAATGTTCTCAGCTTTATGTTAGTAATGTTTTACTGTGTGCAAAGATCAAAAACAGAGAAACTTTTTTTTAAGGTAATTACTACACAAAACTCTGATTATAGGGAGAGGCTTATATATGTATATGAATATTATGCCCCGGTAGGCTAGCTGGTAGTGAGCTAGTCTATCAGCGCCGGAGTTGTGGGTTTGATTCCTGCCAGAGTCTCTGATTTCGTTCCTGCAGACAAGCGTAGAAAAAAATATAACTTTTAATTCCTCTTCACAAGCAAACTTACAAATTACACAAGGGAACAAAATTGAATTTTTTGTGCTGGTTGAAAGCTTAATGCAATTTTTTAATAATTTGATGTGGCTGATTGAAAATATAATCTCTGTTTTTCTCCATCAGCCTGCAGTTTTAAGTTACACGTACTTATCGTATTTTTGACATTTTTCCAAAAACTAAAGAATCATAACTTTTCTGTTCACTAAGCGATTGTCAAAATGTTTCTTTTGTTTTAATGTAATTGTAAGCTTTGAATATAAATCAAGTTTTTGAAAATGACAAAAAAAAATAGCTTAGGAATGGTTGTTTAGGTTAAAAAAAAAACTATATTCAAATTTTGTGTTTTAAAAAATCATGAAAAATAATTATTCGAATTCTACTTTGGAATTTTTAGTTTCGGGCATATAAACTCCACCCAAAATTTTAAATATAACTTTTTTAGTGTTCTTTTTTGGGTTTAAAATTCATAATAAATTTTGAGGCGATTTTTCATAATGAAGAATTGCTCCAAATTTATTTCATTTATTTTTGGAGTTATTTTTAATTTTTTTGGGGTAATTTTTCATTAAAAAAATGGGGTCATATTGCATTATGAAAAATAGCCCCAAATTTGGGGTCGATTTCCATTTTTTTTTTTTTTGTTGGGCCATATTTCGCAGCGCCTCTATTCACACCTGTCAAAAATAAAGATCTGTCAAAAGAAATATAATGCATAATTTTGAAAAAGAAATTTAAACTTGAAATATCAGTTACAGGATATTTTATGTTCAAGATATGTAATCAATAATTTATGAATTTAATAAAAATATTATATTACCGGATCGGATTAATTGCTCATTAATTAAAAACACACGACTTTTTTCTAGAAAAAACACAAAAGTTCGGAATAAAATTTGTAGTCTGTGTCAACACTATCTAAAGGACGTCTACATAAATATAATAATACTAATTACATACTATTATTTTTATTATTTTTAGTGCTAGTATTTATTGTTGTTGTTAATAACACAGTTGTTTTTTTTTAATTAATGTTGTTGTTGTTGTTTTTTGTTGCCGTCTATTGAACACCTTTAAACTGTTTTTGTTGTTGTTGGTTGTCATGTCACACTAATTTTATTTGTAAAAACATACATAACTTAATTAACTAAATTACTCGTTTAGTATTTATTTAATTGAAATTGAAGCTTATTTTTGTACACAATTAAATAATTAATTTTTTTTACATTCTTGTTGCTTTCTAATTATTTTGATATTTTATCAAAAAATTTCAAAAGAAATTAGGATTTGAGAACCTCAGAGCTCCAAGTGCAAAAACTTAACAAAAAAATAGAGTTGGATGCAGTAATCCACATTTATTACAAATATCTATCACTTAACTAAGATTCAGATTTGCACAAAAACCTCAAACTGACCGTTCAAATACAACATAACAAGTTAAAAATTATAGTTGGCCAAGACCGAACATATGCTTCCCTACACCACAGTATTTGTAAAAAAAAAATGTAAACAGTGTACCCTTTTTTGGGGTCCACTGACATGATGATGTTAAATTTATAAAATTCCTGCGGGAAATTTTTGTTAATTAATCTTAAAAATATTATAATAAAAAGGAACGAATTGTGATGGGTGAAAAAGGACATATCACTTAACTGGTATTAATGAGTAAAATCAATCGAATTTGTTCGTCTACTGGCTGATTCATTCTGGTTATATTTTACTTTATATGAGAGGGATCTATCATATTGACATGGTTCACTCATACGACAGTCATTTTATTAACCGAAATTTAATGTGTCCATCAAGGTTATTTCAGTGATCTGTTTGTTACAAACTGTCAAAAAGGTGCCAATTAACCCTATTAGAACTAGAACCGATCCCTAGCACTTTAGAACTGGCCGGTTGGGATATTCATAACCACACCATCATAGAGAAGAGGGAATTATACTCAGAATTACTTTTTGGATCGATCTAACGATATCCGTTTATCCGTCTGGCTGGCCATGTAGACCTTTTTCGCAACATACAGGTCGAAGTTTTGTAGATAATTTAGTGAAAGTTGGCATATTCGCCTAAATTGTCATAAGCCTATTGGAAATAGTGAGAAATTTTCTATAGCTCCCCATACAAGCTTATTTTCGGACTAAAGTCTTGGTTATCATAAACCATCTTATTATATCGCTATTTAGATTAAATTTTCTCAAAAAAAACTAATTGCAACCTAAATCATATTATCAAAATTTATTGAAGTCGCGCCATATTTGACAAAAAGGCGTAAAAGACGAAAAATTCTCATAACGATGTAGAAATTTAGGCAATATTTGGCACAGAAAACTCTTATATGAATCTTAACCTTGGTTAACGTGGTAGCACGCATAAGTCCAGGCGTGCAGCAAGTAGAGCCGACAGTGGCTCCGTTTTGACAAGAATCTTAACCTAATAAGATAATTTTGTTTTAGCAGGCCCATTATCACCCATGGATTTCAAATAGGGTTTGCACTACAAAATTGGTTTGTAAATACTGTGGTCTAGGGTATCCTTTCGTCGGGCTTGACCGAATATGATTTTCTTCTTATTCTTTCTACCGAATATTATACAAACCCTAATCCAAAAAGAAGTTTGCATGTAGGGCTTTGTGAAATTCTGGATCGATTCTCACCATTTGCAAAAGGCTTCGTATTATGTTATTATCAGTATCATTAAATCTGTGGCGTTTTGCAAAAAAATCTTAAGTCTAGATAAGTTTTAAAAAAAAACACCGGTGAAAAAATCATTTTCATCATATAATAAAATAAACCAAAATTAAAATAAAATTTCGTTTATTATAAATTGTCAGCTAAAATGCAAAAAGGCGTAACTAACAAAAAATTCAAAATCGAGTTTTTAATTGATTAATATGAATATCATAAAACTACATGTCTTGACAAAATTGTACACTTTTGCGATCAAAAAGGACGCTTTTATTAACAAAAAACATAGAGACGTAAGTACAAGTGCGATTACTTGATGAATTCAAAACGACGTAATTGTACATTTATTTTCTAACAAAATATAATGAAACCGTTTTCTTTAAATATTGTTTGAAGAATTCCATTTAAAACGTTTTTTGCTTCTCCTGTAAAATTATATTTCTGTTAGTTACGCCTTTTTGCATTTTAGCTAACGAAATACAACATTTTAAAAACAAAAATGATTTTTGAATGAAAATTGGTATGATTAACAACATTTTTTTAAACTTTGTAAATTTGTCTTAAGGTGTCTTGTGAAAATGCCACTGAAACTATATTCTACCATGCGAATTCTACTTTGCAGACAAACTACAAGCCAGCCAGACGGACGGAAGCTGTTAGATCGACTTAGAAAGTAGTTCTGAGTTCACCAAAAACTTGATATATGTAGAACTAATAAATATTTATCACAAACATCAGCTTATACGTCAAATGCCAGGGTATTCATTCATTACCACCCGATCAACTGATTAGTTAATTTCAAATTGGCTTTTTTCGATTAACGATTTAACCGGTTAATTTCAGTCGATTAACCGATGTAATAAAAATTTTAATTTGTTGTAGTGTTATAACATATTTTTTTGTGATTTTAATTATTTGTTTCGTCTCATAAACAAAAGGTATGTGTTTAGAAAACATTTTTCATACAAACAAAGAAGGTGTTCAGTGATCTTCACTTTAACCCATTTTCCGCCGACCGGTTATTAAAATTACAAGCACTCTTACTCTTTTTTTTCAATGTTTTTTTTATCTTCATCATCGATCAACAGGAAAATTTTTCATAAAATTCCTTTATTACAGAACTCTTATAAAAAACGGCATTTTAAATTCTTGCCTTTTTCGATTTCCAGAACATCCCTGTATAACATTTTCGCCATGGTTATATTTATTTTCTCTAATATTTGCACAATGCGACTAAACTGTTAAACAAAATTTTGGCGACAATTTAAACAATAGTTTATTAAAAAACTAAGAGAATTTAAGAAAAATTTAATTAAAAACATTCGTGTTGACTTTTGTAATGTAAAGTTATGTAATGTAATGTAATGTAATGTAATGTAATGTAATGTAATGTAATGTAATGTAATGTAATGTAATGTAATGTAATGTAATGTAATGTAATGTAATGTAATGTAATGTAATGTAATGTAATGTAATGTAATGTAATGTATTGTAATGTAATGTAATGTAATGTAATGTAATGTAATGTAATGTAATGTAATGTAATGTAATGTAATGTAATGTAATATAATGTAATGTATTGTAATGTAATGTAATGTATTTTCACAATATGAGCGAAGCATAACAGATAGATTGCCGACAGACTTCTTCTCGTTAAAAACTATTTTTGTTATTGTCTGACATATTGACATGTAGCTAATAATTGCAAATACCTTCACACTTGATTGTTTATTTTTTTGTTTTAAACGTTTTAAGTAATGCGGAAATGTCGTTTTGTTCAAAAGAAAAAATTAAAAAAAAAAACTAAAAATTAAAATAATAAAGAATAAACATAATAAACGGAAAATTAAAATTAAACTGAAACTGAATAATTTGATACGTTTTTGTATTAAACGAATACTTCATCCACTCATACGCCGTTGAACGGCTCGCTGGTAATATTTTGTTCAATGATCTGTTGTTTACAATAAAGCAGCACCGTTTTTTATTTGTTTTTGTTGTTATTGCTTTTATTGTCAACGATTTTCGTTGTGTAAAAATTAAAAAAAAACCAACTGGAAATGGTTGATGATGATGTGTCAATTAATTGTCAACACTTAATAAAAATGTTTGTTTTGAATTAAAATTACTACAATAATTACTACACTGCCAAAACAAAAGAAATGACATGTTTGTTTTTTTTTTCGTTTATGAAACAAGCAATAGCAACAACTTCAATACTACATTTACATAATTCAATTGTATTGTCAGTTTTTGAAATTGAACTTTACAACGGATTTCAAAAGACTAATTGGATATTTGAACTTTGATTTCAAAAATGTTGAAATCTCAAATTTTGTTGTTCTTTTTTAATAATTTATTTACATGTACATGGTAAATATGTATATACTTAACTTGATTTTTTTTAATGTGAATTTAATTGTTTAAATTATATTTTATTTTTAAATTGTTAAAATCGAAATCCATGAAATTCTTATTTGTCACTATTATACATTTTTTTTATATTCACTTTTTCGATTAGATTCCAAATATTTTTGTAATCGGCGTTTTTCAATTCTATCTAGTGACTTTTTTCCAAATTTTAATTTGCACTAGTAAACAAATTAATATATATATACATATGTTCCCGAAGATCCTATTAGGAGCACAGGGCCCCGAATAATAATGGTGTCAATTAAACCGTTTTTGATATTAACATTTTCTGCGTTAATGTTAATGTTAATCTAAGTAAACGTTTAATTCCCTTCTTTAAATTTTTAGTTAAAACTGAATTTATTTTTGATTAATGGTTTAATTGGAAAAAATTGACTAGAATTTGTTTCTGTGTAATAACCAGTCCAAGAGCTATCTAAAGCTCGCAAACTTCCGGCTCCCATACACACATTGAAAACTGCCTTTTTATATTGATGATTCCCTAAAGTTAGAATTGTCGCATCAAAGTAATTACGAACGGCCTCAATGAGACAAAGAGTAACATCAATCCAATGACTAACGTCATCATAAAATTGTGTCATATTTTACGCGCCGTCTATGATATGACTATAGGACATATATTCGATGCCACATTTTGTGCATTATTACCATTATCTTCATGTTTAAAAAGTTAAATAAGAAGCAAAAATTCCCATATTCTATTTGTTTAAATTATTAAGAGAAATACATAAAGTCTTCAAAGTAGAATGATTACGAAAACCATATCGTGCACGATGCTGGTGTCTTACAATGGAGAGTTCTTCTGTAAACAAAATGCGGAATGTAACAAATGTGAAACAAGCATGTGTAACGGGTAAGTTAGTAATAATAATTTCCTACACTTTGACTTAAGTCAATCCCAATGACTTAATTTAATGACAAACTGCATAATGAGCCCGTCCATCGATGCTACTAAGTCTTCGCACTGATGACATTTTTTATGAAAATTTTTTTATGAAAATTGATGACAATTTGGCCAAGTTAAGGCTGTTAAGGTTGACATCACAATGTTGAAAATTGGCACGGGGTCAAAAACCAAGCACTATGACTATGATGTCAAAACACATCAGCTTAATGACGCCTTTTCTATCAATGTAAATTTAGTAAGGAATCCAAGTAAGACAAAATCTATCCATATTCTAGGAAGACATTTTTTGGATACACAAAATGTGTTTGCTTCTTTTGGGCAATTTATAGATTCTAACTCAAAATCACTTTTTGTTTTTCTTGTTAATAAAAAAAGGAAGCCAATTTGTGATATTTTCTTCTGAGCTAAAGCATTATTCGCATCGAACACAGCAAGAAGTTGTCAAAAAAGGTAAAATATTTGGGCAATAAAGCGAGTGACAAGGCTTTTGTCAGCTTATTATCCAATCAGCTCAATTTTGAGGCGAGGCATAAAAGTGAGTATAATAAAAGCTAGACATACTTAGTTTTATAAGGACTTTCTTGGCACGTTTAAAAAATTTTACATTTTGGGGAAGGATCCGAGAAAAAAATTTTTTCCCTGTTTTAGAAACTTCATTGAAACATTTTTCACTCTAGGCTGACTGGCACAACTTTTTTTTTGTATGGAGGTCGACCCGGTCTAGTGTATAATCACACGCGATTATGTACTCAACATAATATTTGGTAAGTGTTTGTTGCTCCCATGCTCGGAGGTGATTGGAGTACGCATTGTAATTCACCCAGTGGTTTAAATACACAATAGAGTGAGTGTTAGGCTAGAAATCCACATAAATCTTTGTCACATCAGTGACGCTGAATCATTAGGTGCAGCCAATATCTGGAATTCGCCAGAATTTAAATTTGGCCGATGTTTTTGAAATCCTATGTGATACCACGGAAGTCTGTAGCCCCTGTGGCATGGCACCGGTCTGACTGTTAGTTGAAGCACCTGATACATTTTGTTAAAGAGTGCTTTCGAAACTAAAATATTTCTTTTGTCAGTAGCGGTCTTTTCTCGGAGAAATATACTTTTTACACACTCTTGCATTAAAGAGTTCTCTTAACATAAAGATACTTTTGTCGCATGGATTATTGCGGGGATCACTGTAATTTATGCTTAAAATTGGGGGAAGGGAGATCTTAAAGAGGCCAGATTTGAGGGCTGATTTTCTAACCACTTTGGGCGAAATTTGGTCTGTATGTAAATCTACCCACAACTACGACACCGAAGCAGTATTTCAGATGCAGTGGCTTCGTGTGTACTTAACTTTCTTGTTTTCATATAAATCCATGATGAATTCTTTAATCGTCTAGGCCACTCATGATAAATTGTTTTAGCTACAACCAACCTAATAACGTAAAACATCTTATGGGCTTTCTATGAATTTGGTTCAAAAGTTCTCGAAGAATATTTTTACAATGTTGAAAATGTTTTTTAAAACTTTACAATTTTTGGCAATTTATAATTACAATTCTTAAAATCAAATCCGTGGCATTTTGACAAAACATCTTTTGTCATACTTAAAAAGCTGGAAAATATGTAGTGTGTTGTTAACCACATGAATTTTCATTCAAAATACATTTTAGTTCACGTTTTTAAAATTTTGTATTATAAACGAAATTTAATAAAAACTATTCTTTCACTGAGTTTTTTTTAAAAACTTCTCGTCTAAAGATGTTTTGTAAAAATGCCACAGAAATTGTTACTTTCGCTGGAGAGGCGGAGGCAGTGATATAGAACGATGGTTTCCATATGGGTTTTGCTTAGTTGTTGTGGATTCTCTACGTTTTCGTTCACCTTGTTAAGAACATCATTTTCCCTTAGAATGAGTCCTTTTATAGTATTTTTATTCAATATTTTTTTGAAACTTACAAACTTAAAACTTAAAAAAAATGTGCACAACAAAAATCAACCAATTAGTTTTTAATTCTTACAATTAAGTTTTATAACGTCGGAACACTAAAGCTTTGTTCACACCTTTTAAATATTTGACGTCCTACACGTAACCACTAATTTTATTAAAATATTATTTGCATTTGCACGACGTTTGGCTAGATCAAACATTATTTTACAGTTTCTAAATTAGATTATACAGTAATCTTTTTACAAATCAAGTTAAGTAAATCAATAGAAATTGTTAAAAATAATGCTAAAGCTTGATCAATTTACTGGTGGTCACGCTTTTTTTGAATTTTGTTCGTCAAATATTTGTTAAGTCTGAACATACCTTAAAGACGATAAGCAATATTTGGTTTAAAAGGTCTTACAACATCACAGAAGCCCCGATCCCGACAAAATCTGTACTATAGAAAGTTAAAAGAGTTAAGTATCTCAATCCCAAAAGAAAGAAAATATTTAATCTGTCTATTGATTGTTGTATTACAAAAAGAAAAAACAGCAACTTACATCCCCAATACTTGCAAGTACTTCAGACACAACTACACATATGCTTAAAGTAAAATATCAATATGATAAATATTTATTCAAACATATTTTGCTATGAGTTTCATGACGATAGGATGTTCATTCAGTTTCTTTTATGGATGATGATGACGATGACGTTGTTGATGGTGGATAAAAATACACCCTCAACTTTTATTTATAAAACACAGCCAAGCTGGCAGACAGTCAGAATCAGAATCAGACCGACTTACTGAACTCACACTTATTTTTTAAATAATCCATAAAATGTAGACCATATTTGTGGCTGTTGGTGTTCGTTTGTTCTTCTTGTTGTTGATGTTGCTGTTTTGTGCATTTTTAGTCTCGTATTTGCATTTTCATTTTATTGAATGCTTTTATGTATGTTTGTATTTGTGCCGGTGTGACAAGAGTATGAGTAAATTTCTTACTTTTTTCTGCTACTGTCTGTCTTTAGCTTTTTGTTGTTGTATTTCTATTTTTATTTATTTTTTTTTTTTTTCTTAATAATAAAGTATTTTTTAGATGTCTGGTGACTGACCCTCTTTTATCCCCGTTTGTTGTAAATTCAACACAACAACAAAAGTGGCATTATTGAGTGAGTGTGATGTGAAAGTATTAAATACAAGTAAAACTACAAACACAAAGGAAACAAGTCATACATAAAAACGTATTAAATTAATAGAAATGCAATTTCTATATTTAAACAGTAACACAATACAAGCACAAAGGCATTTAACACCGGTTCCAATTTTAAGAACTACAGTTTCATATTTAAACAAGTAATGCCCAATTGTCAGGATTAATATTTCAACACATTTATGTTTAATATTTCAGGAGTGAAAACAGATTTCAGCATTAAAATTGGGTTCGGTTAAGACCATTATTAAACTATTGACCGGCAATCAGAAAGATTTATGCTTTTTTTAAGCAATTTTGACTAGCTTGAGTAAAATATCATGATTCGTAACAGTTTAAGCCGAACTTAAATGATTTTCAGGAGGGGTTTTTATATTAGAGACATGCTATATTATGAACCAATCATCCCAAAATTCTGCAGAGTGATTTCTGGTATTAAAAAACATAAATTTCAATACAGCCATGAATCAAATAAACAAGATTTTTGTGTGTGACGAAACAATAGACTTTGTGTGTGTTCATTTGTGTGTGTCTTACATTTTTTACAACAAACACTCATATATAGTCTATGATGACGTAGATGCGCAGTAGCAATTTTTTTTGTACGGCTGAGTGCGCAATCTTGTTTTTTTGATTCATACAATACAGCGGTGAAATTAGTTTTAGCGTTTACAGTGAATTTCAGAATGCTGCTTAATATGGCCTCAAAGGAAAATTATGGACCGTTTATCGCAAAATTGCATTAAATTTTTGTTTGGCCATATGAAGCTAAGTTGGAAGAAATTTTATCGTTATATCTATATCTGCTTCGGTTTTAGGCGTATTTATTTAATTTACCAGAGTGAGCTTTAAATGGGGCCTATACTAAATTATGGAAATAAAAATGATAATTACAGCAAATTGCGAACCCCCAGTATCACTGGTTAAAGATTGATGTTTGACTGTTGGCTGGCAGGCACCGCAGTGGTGCAAACGTTAGAGCTCAAAGAATTCTGATGAAAGAATGTGGTGATTCTTGAAACATGTAAATTCAACCCAGGTTCGAGCCCCAGCTCAGCCAAGAAAATTATCAAAAAATTTTAATAAAATTCCAAGTTGTAAAAATTCCTTCCTTCAGTGAAAATAATTTAATGAAAATTAAATTTGATGAACTCGATCCTAACTAAAAATATCAAAATTAAAATTAACAGTTCAACTAAAAAGTTTCTAAATTACATTATACAACTACCTTCTTACAAACAAAGTTAATTAAGTCAATAAAAATGGTTAAAAATAGAGCTAAAGTTTGTTTAATTTACTGGTCATGCTTTTGGATATTTTTCATCGAATATTGTTTAGGTCTGAACGTACTTTTAAAGTGAGGTCTGGAAAAACTTTAGGACAATCAAGGCGAATACAACTACAGGTGCAATCGCAACGCCATCTGATTTTGACAGTTCGGACATGTTTGTTTTGATTTGTTAGTGTTTTGTTAGGAGTTGTTGGCATTTCGAGCCGTAAACACTAACTATGCAATGCAAAAGCCCAATGTTGTTTCTGTTGTTTTTGGATTGTTGTAGTATCGCCACCAACTGCAGTTAAATTTGCCTTTGCGACAATCTTAACATTGTTTAAAGTTAAAGATTAAACCCCTTATGCAAAAAAAGTTAAAGAACACATTAGTTAATCAACACATAAAAACCCATGAACTTTTGCAGGACTTAATGTGTTGTTTAGCTAATGTGAACTTTAACTTTTTTGCATAAGGGGGTAATTTTAATTAACCTCAAGCTTTTTTATAAAAAATATTGGTTTGAATAAATGTAATGTACATATATATAAAAAAAACCTCCAGCTTAATGTTTGGCCAGTTTTACTCAACAAAAAAAAACATATAAATAAAAATGCTTTTGTTTCAAGCTCGAGGCCAGTATTGAAAATGAATTTTTATTTTAATATTTGACGATATTTCGATACTCTTTGAGTATCATCTTCTGGGCTTGTAAATAAATAATAATTTATATTTAACACGGACTTTAAAAAAGTTTTACTGTTGCTTTCTCTGCATCGTCTGTTATTCAACAAATACAAAAACACCATTAATTGAAAAATAGGCTCAAACGGTTAAAATACATTTGCAAAAATAAAACTATAAGGATATTTGAAAGATAACATAAATGAAAAAATTAAAAAGGAAAACTAGCAATGTTTACGTTATTAAAAAATGATGAAAAAATCATATCGCAGTTGATCAGTCAAAATTTTTATTTTTTCACTTATCGAAAAACATCGACGCGTAGTATTCATATCCGCTGTAAAAATATCGTGCTATTTTGCCTACTTTTTGGTAATGAAATAATTGGCTTAAAAATTATTTTTCATATTCCTCACTTACACTTTACAATAGTAATTTAAATGTGATACAGAATCTAATTTATAATTTAAATGCAGGGCTGTGGAGTCGTCCGACTCCGACTCACGAATCCGACTCCGACTCCTACTATAATCCTGATGCTAAATAAATATTAGACTCAGTGATGTTAACTTTCATTACCGTACGGCCTTCTAAAAATTAGAGTTTTTGAGAAGAAATTACTGTACGCAAACATTAATGTGCTGTTTCCAAATGACAGGCGATTGATTATGTAGCACTTAGTCCATCGCCTGTCATATGGACACAGCACATAAGAGCAGTATTCATAAACCATTTATTTAAATTTTAAATGTGTTTTAAGAAGATAATTTTTATTTTGGAAAATTTTTTATGCCAAAAACGTTGTCCTCGGAGTCGCGAGTTTTTGTGGGTACTACGACTCCGACTCCGGCACAAAAACCTCAACTCAGACTCCACAGCCCTGAGATATTTTTCATAATTTAAAGCTACAGTTGCATACACTGTGCAACAAATGTTGGGTCTTCGAATTTATCTTAAATGGGACAAACAAAATGATGTAATTATATCATTATTAGTAGATCAAAAACACCGAATATTTATAAAAACTTAGCTCGAGTTATTTTTTATCGCCCAGTGAACTTTTTAATTTTTTTTAAAAGGTGTTTGGAATGTGTAAAAAAATATATTTAATGTTTGTAGAACATTTTAATCCTTTAAACATACGTTTCAAAGGTTTTCAATATTTAAAAAAGAGACTTAAATGACTCCTAACAATAGGAGTCGCCTTCAAAAAAATAAAAAACTTCAGTGGGCCATAAAAAAGAACTCGAGCTTAATTTTGATAACGCTTCAGTGGTTGTGATCTAGGTACTAATGGTTATAATTGAAGTTTTTTACCATTCAAAAAATCGTGTTGCACCATGATATTAAACACTCTTAAATGCCTGATATTGCCAAAAATTTAAAAGATAACACCAAAATGAATTTAGAAATAATTTTGTTTAACAATATAAAAAAAATAAGGCTTGCAAAAAAGTAAAAACTTGAGAAATGGTAACGCTGCTTTCAAGGCAAATGCCATTCTGTCAGTGATGCCACAATAATAATAGAATTTATTGCCACTTTTCTAGTGATGACACTAATACCCTTTGTACACTTGCATACATTTCGGAGGAATGCATGGAATATGTTGAAATTGTGAAACAGACATTCACACTTGCCACATTTAACATTTAACATTATTTCAGTTGTCAAAATAAACAAACACCACGCCGCTTTTAAAAATTAAAATGAATTTTAAAAAAGATTTAGTAATTGGATTAAATATACGTTGGCAAGAGCATACCCAGTTATTATCGCACTTTATAGAGATAATAATGGATTCTATAGCAGATGAAGATGATGATGAGGTCGTCTTACTAGATGCTCACATGCCTATTTCAAGGGAACAAAATGAGATAAATGAAATGATAACATTCTGTAAAAATGTTGAAAAATTTTGATTTTTAGCCCTATGTATTTCTTATGGGAAAATTCCAACATCATCGCAAATGAATGTTAAATGTTAAATGTTGACAAGTGTGAAAAGGCTATAAAACAATCGAAAAATGTAGAATGGAACGCAATGAAATAGAAACATTTTGTAAAGATGTTGAAAAATTTGATTTTTAGCCCAATGTATTTCTTATGGGAAAATTTCAACATTTTCGAAAATTAATGTTACATGTTAAATATTTACAAGTGTGAAAAGGCTATAAACGAGTGTTGCACATTTTCTACATCTTTGATAGTAGATGTTAGATGTTGATCAGTTTAAGAAGCTTATTAGTTGCCGCTGCTTCAAAACAGATGTTATAATGATACAATCTTCACGGATAATTCACTCAAAATACTACCTGGGATTTAGAAACCACTTAAACAAATTCACAACTAATTAATATAATTTAAAACTTTTAACATGTCTCAAAAATCGTATGTTATATTCAGCCATATTCTGGAAATCGAATTCGAGTGAAATTAAAATTCAACAAACTTTGAAAATGATCCCATGTTTAACGTTCATTCAAAAATTCATTTTTATATACTTCATACTATGGAGTTCAGCTTAT
The DNA here is from genome assembly GCA_949318255.1 of Pollenia labialis. NCBI lineage: Eukaryota > Metazoa > Arthropoda > Insecta > Diptera > Polleniidae > Pollenia > Pollenia labialis. The sequence continues at coordinate 151,992,938 of OX439140.1, read as the reverse complement.
CTTCATCAGAACTACTGTTTAAATTAGGAAAAACTACGGTAATTCAAACAAAAATTAAACTGAAGATCTCCATCGATTTCGATTTCCAGAGCATGGCTGATTTTAATATAATCATATTATGATTTCTGTTTCGATTTATATTAAAAAGTTTCTGCTGATCCCGAGGGTAGTTATTAAGTTGTTTATACCATTCATTTTCGATACCTTTCGAATATCACTCTCAAGAAAAATAGGTATCAAAAACAGGATGTTACGATTTCATTTTAGAAATTTTAAAAGCAAAATACGAAAGTTTTTAAAATAAAATTTAACTATATCTATCAAGTGCAATAGGAAATGGTGTAGAGCTATGTATTGGAACTCTGAACTACTTGTGTATAAATTGGGGTTAAAATACCCACAATTATTTGATCTTGATCCCTTTTGCTTTGTTTTGGGTTTTTATTTTTGCTTGAATTTAATTGTTAATTCAAAGGAAAAAAAGTAGAAAATAAAGACTTTTAAATATTCAAACATAAAACAATAGAAACATATTTTTTTGATTTTTAATTAATAATAATTAACAATACATTTCATATTATTATAGACTTATTTAAGAAAAAAATCTTAAAAGTTTTAGGGTTTTGAAACTGATACCTTAACGAAATCGATTTGTGTTTATGTCAGTATAAAGACAAAACATTCAAACTCTAGCTGTTCATTCAATTATTTGAGAGGTTGTTTTAATTACTTTGAAAATCCACCACCATAAAAACAAACCCTGTTGGTGAGTTTATTATTATTGAACTTATAAAAATAATTAACAACCCCATAAATTAATAACGCTCGTTATGAAAAAGCAGTTTAAGGATACGCTTTATGATAAACAGTTGTATTACTGTTTACTCAATAGTCCTGCATTTCCTTACACTTAGGGAAAACAAAGAAATATTATATACTGTTTAATGTTGACACAGTATGAACCCTGCTTTCAAAACGATGTCATATGTAGGGAATTCAGCGCAATTTTTTTTTTTAGTTTCTCTGGAACTATAATTATTTCTACACTCAGAGAACATAATATCTTTCACTACAGTGACCTAATTATGTTTATAGAAAATTATGCCACTAAGTTCTGACTGCCGCTGTTGGCAATAAGGACGTTTTACTTAAATCGTATCTTCATTAAATAGGGCGATGTTTTAACTGGTTGCGTTTTGAAAATTGAAAAAAAAACACAAAAAATTTGCAAAAGTGAATGAATGACTTGTCCTACTGTTCAATGACGACACTGGCCCACAAACAGAACCAAACAGAGCATTTTTTAGGGTGTATTGTCAATGGGTCTATGAAATAACTCCCACGAAATAAGTCCCACTTTTAAAAACAAAATAAGTCCCACCAAAAATTGCTTAAAAAAATGAAATAACTCCCACGAAATAAGTCCCACTTTTGAAAGCGAAATAAGTCCAACCAAAATGAAATGATTTAAAAATTAATACTTGAAATGAAATAACTCCCACTCAAAATTAAAAAACTCCCCCTTGAATAATATATTTCTTAAATGAATTAAGTCCCACTTTTTCACTGTTAAAGGACAAAAAATTATAGTTGTCCCTTTTACGAAATGTCCAATATTATGGCTATGAAATAACTCCCACTTTACAAAACGAATTTATTCCCACTCAAAACGAAATAAGTCCCACTTAAAATAAAAACGCGTAACGAAATACGTCCCATCAATTGACGAAATAAGTCCCACTTTAAAAACGAAATAACTCCCACTTTCAAAACAGCAATTTTTTGTGGGACTTATTTCGTTTTTAAAAGTGGGACTAATTTCGTGGGAGTTATTTCATAGACCCATTGTCAATACTTGAATGGCCTCTTGCCGCGAACCAAAATCAGCAAATCTGTTTGTTGACGTACACCTTGAGCCAAATAGGAGCAAAAGTTACAAAAAAATGGACGTAGTATACGAAACACATTTCTCACACAGCACGAATTTTGCAAACATGTAACGAATCTCTTTATACACTGGAAAAATTTCCACTAAAAACCAAATAACAAAAAATCAACAGCCTTTATTTATCACAAGTATTGGGCGGACAAATAAAATTTTGGAAATTCTTAACGTTTAATGTGAAGAAGTTGTAAAAAATAATTTTTAATCGAAGCGTTGGCCATTATAAAATGCAACCTTTTCCCATCCTTTTTGCACTTTTCTTTTTTTAAGGCTTTAAAAATAAAAAAAGCCACTATCGGATACCCAGTTTTAATTTGATGCGTATTCCAACGAGAGTGTTTTGTAAAGATCGAAATAAATGGAAGATGAAGCGGCAAAGCTTCCATTATAAGACGGATAAAGAAAAGTTTCCCTCCACTATTTCTCAACTAGTTTTGGAACATACATATGTCAAGATGTAAAACAACGGCTTCATGTCTGGCCATGAATTTCTTCCGTTTTTCATCCAAGGCTCGCTTAACTCGTATTAATTGCGTTTGGTAAAGTTCCACTGTAATTGTCTGCTGCGACTTCCCATCCAGCTTACCTCGAAAGGAAAAAGCTTAAGGCCTGGAACAGAATAAAGTAGTTGTAGTAGTAGGCGAAACTGATGAATGCTTTGTAGCGCGACAAAGTTTTAAATTTCGAATTTTATGCTTCAACACCACAGTAATAAAAAACACATCATGCTTATTTGTCCATATTAATATGGATTTATCTATGTTTATTTTAAGCACCTATAAAAGGTGCCTTTACAAATCGCAACAACTGACGGGACTCAATAAAGTCTTAGCTCAGGTTATAATCAAAAGGATATTAGATTAATTGATGTATAATTAAGGAAAACAGGAGGCTGGTTTTTGTCCTTAGAAATCATGTGTGGACCACAATAACTCACTAAGAGTCGCCGTAGAGCAATCAGTGGAATCGAAGTCTCTCCTGTACCTTATTGAAATCGATGCTAAGAAGGCATTTGACTGACATCTTGGGTCATAATGTTATTTGAAATGAATCTTGGCGGTGGCCAACTCAAACTTAACCTTGATTAAATTTTTGTTTAAGGGGTTAACTTGGCGACAATTTTTTCTGTGTATCGACTATGACAGATTTTATAGAAAAAAAAATATTTATGCTCATGGTATTGATACAAATTTTAACATTCAATAAAATCAGTCTATAACTGGCAATAAATTCCCAAAACATTATATTTTCATAAGATTTTATACGACTTGAAATTATTCAGTCCAAATAAAATATTGATACATAATTGACCCAAGTCTTATAATACTTAAGGGATAGTTTATTTGCCTTAAAAGTCTTAAGAAATTAAATTTTTTAATTGAACTATTTTAATTCAAACAAATTTTAGATTTTTATTAACATTTTGTCACTAAAACAGATAAAAAATAACCTACAAATAATTGAGAACAGTGTTCGAAAATAAACAGAACATTATAATACATTTAGCGTTCGGCTCACACACCCAGAAACGATATATATTTTCTTAGTGTTTGTATAGTCGAACCAAACCTGTAATACCGTTTGTAACTACTTTCCAGAAAACCGAGCATTATATAGTGTTTTGTTCTTCGTTAAAAAAAAAACAGGCCAATTGTAGTGATACGATATATATTTTTTAGTGTTTGTGTAGACGAACACAACTATTAATACCGCTTGTAATTATTTTGAAGAAAGAGCCGAACATTAAATATTGTTCTGTTCTTCGTTAAAAACAGAATAATTCTAGTGATACCGTAGACAAACATTATATTTTAATGATCTAAAATGTTTCTTTTTTACATTGGCAAAGAAATGAACAAACAAAAAAATTTAGCGCGACCATAGCACGAACATTTTGTGTGTGTATATGTTTTGTTTATGCAAAATTCTTTTGCTGGATTTTTGGTTTTTTTTTCTTATGTATATTTTTTTTTTTTTTAATTTTTTGGGTTTTTACCATCCAAAAGGGCGTTATACACAACAGAAACGAACAAACATTAATGAGCCGAACCGAACACAATGAAGTTTGTGGTTAAAAAAAAACCAAACAGAATTAAATGCTCTCATGTTTTTTTTTTTTGTTGAGTTGGACGATAACATTATTATTATTATTGTGGTGATCGAAGATAAAAAACAGTAAAACGTTATTTTTTATTGATTTACATCACAAATACTATTAGCGTTTGTGTTTTCCACAAATCTACCGAACCGAACACTAAGGAGCGATATTTTCTGTTTATTTTCGAACACTGTTTGAGAGAACATCTAAAGATTCATTGATTTTTTCGTGTATTTTGTTCTTGTAGAAAAAAATATGTTTTATTAAAATGCTGAAAAGAAAATAAATCATAGGACAGACATATATACATACATACATACATTCATACATACATATACATAAAATTGTATATTGTTAAAGAAAATGAACAAATCAAGAAAAAAAAGGGAACATCTAAAGAAAAAATTTACTCAAACAAATTTATTGCATGCGATTAGTCATACACACAAACACATACAAAAACTTGAAAGAACAAAACCCAGTAAGCCTTTCATATTGATTTTGATGGAATAAGGAAACATGGAAAATTTTCTAAACAAACTAATGAATTATTTAATTTTATTTAAGACATTCGAGCTTTAAAGTCAAAATTTGTCTTTTTATACTTTACGGAAGACTTTTCGGAATATCATATCTTTCCACGACATGACATATGAGATAAATTTGTTTTTTAAACCCGGTTTCTTTGTTTAAAATTCTGAAAATTATATTCATTATTTTTAAGAAAACCTATTCGAATTCTTATTTATGGATGCCATTGAGCATATAACGCATCGATATTGTTTTAAATTCGGAACTTTAGCAAGTAAGTGGTTCAAATTCTGACGGATTTGCTTAAAATGTTTCCTGGATTTGCATTAATTTTTAAAAACCAACAAATAAACATAAAAAGGAAAATATATTTAGTATAAATATTATACATTGATGTTACACATATAAAATGCGCATACACACACAAACATTATTTGTAAACATGTATCTTTGGATCTGTGTAGATACTGATTTAATTCTATATTTTCTCAAAGACTCAAGAACAACAACAGCAAAAAAAATATATTAAATCATTTTACAAACAAGACTTAAAACACAGAGTAAAAACAACCAAAAAGAAACCCCAACCAACAACAACAACAACAACAAAATCACACATTTGGGATTTTATTTCATCGTTAGTCAGTCAGGAATATTTTAGAAAGAAAAATAATAAAAGAGAAAATACATCTTTCGGATGAGGGAGGAAAATTTCAAGAACAAAAAACAAAATGTTTGTGTATATTTTACTTTAAGAAACAATCAATTCCAATTGACACGTGCACAACATCAAAATACATATGAAAACATACTCATAGATCTAAAAACACACACACACAAACAAACACTCATAAATAAAACAACATTTATAGAAATACGAATACGAATACAAGAAAAGGGTGATTTTTTTGCTATTTGGTTTTTCAATGTAAATTTATGAAAAAAAAACGATTCGTGACTTATGGCAATGCAAAAACTGCTTAGAAACATACAAACCTAAATCAAAAAAAGATTGCAGTTCGGTTTGATTATGTAATTCTCACACTTTTCAAATTGAAGTTGGCTGTAGGTGTCTTTGTATTTATAAATATATATAAAAATAAAAAGGAGAAGAGGAAAGATAATATTAAAATACAAAAATTGCAAGACTAGAATTTCATAATCTGGAGCCACAAAAATTGCAAGTTTGGACGATGGCTTAACGCGCTGTTCAAATCGGATTATCTTATTGCAAAGCGTTGACGCCGCGGCGTTTAGGCTAGGCTAGAGCATGAGAATATTTGACAGGTAAAAATCGCTTAAAGCGCTAACTAAGGTTGGTCTGTAAGGTTTGCCTTTTCACCATGAAAAGACTAACAAACGAAGAATCCAAACGTTCATTGAATTTTATTAGCAAAATTCGTACGGTGTGGGAAATCTGTTTCGGAAATAACATTTATTGTATGGTAATTTTTGTTTATTTTCGGCTAAATGGGTGTATCAACAAACAGAATTGCCGAATTCGGTGTGAAGAGAAGCTAGGACCGTACTTCTTCAAGAACGTTAAAAATCGCAACATTACAGTGAGTGAGAGCAAGCTAGCTTGCGATGATTAGCGGCTTTTATTGGCGAAATGGAAATTTCATACGGCACGCGATACCATGAACCTATTGAGAGGCGATTTTGGCGAGCAATTAATCTCACCTTTTGAAACAGTGCAAGATCATGCGGCTTAACATCATTAGGCTGTTTTTGTGGCGATACGTGAAGTTTCTCGTGTACAGGGACAAGCAAGTCACAAATCCAGCCCTGATAGACAACATTACAGCTGCCGTTGTTGAGACACTGGGCTAAATTCTAGAAAACATGCAAACATTAGAGTACATGAATGGAGTACCTACGGCGTAGCCGAGGACAACATTTACATAAATTTGTCTTTAAAAAGTAAATGGCACCCATTCCCAAATAAATATTTAATTTACTTTTGCAAATTTTCTGTGTTTTTCTTTTTAATTTTCAAATTCAAACGATTTAAAAAATCACCCTTTACAAATGTTAAAATGTTTGTATTTAGAGAAAATAGTCAAATAAATTTTAGTTCTTCCCTGTTTTTGTTTCGTTTCGTTTTATTATCATAAAAACATTCGGTGACAGTTGTATGAAATTTCATTTATATTCTTTTTATACAGCACGAGATAAAATACACTTCATTTCTCAAAGATGCAAATGAGTAAGAAGTCCCTTTTTTTCTTTACAGTAAAAATAACAATCAACTAGAGAAATTTAATGTCAGAGTCAGAGAGAATGACAACTAGAAGGGAAGGTTAGAGTTCAGTAAAATTCTACTTTTTAAGAAAGTTTTACATGCACAAGGTTTACAATAAACAAATTCTTACATTTCCTATTAACAAAATCGTGCAGATAAGAATTTTGACAGCAGAGTTTGGCTCTCTACTTAAATTACATTTTCTAGCATTTTTCTAACAATTACCGTATTCACAAAACCCCTTGTATCCTTGTATCAATTGTATGTTGTGTTAAAAAACATAGTTCACTATTGGTTTTTATACAACATACAATAGATACAACGATACAAGGAGTTTTGTGAATACGGCAAATATATTAGAAAAGAACAAGAAGATCATGAAGAGAATCGAACTTGACTGTCAACAAAGTAAAAGGTTGCACATTCTTGTGTAGATATTTAATGCGTGCGGAAGTTTGCTTTAGGTTTTTGTATACGATCCCTTATTTCTAACCACTTTTTTGTGGATAAACATAAGTATACGTGTTCTTTAACTGAGCTAATAAGTGAACATGGTTGAGTAACTTTTTTCTTTGCTGCACTTTAAGATCCTTGAACTGGTTCTTAAGAGCAACTTGAGAATGGAAGAAATAAACAAATTTAGCTAAGTAACGCATTTGTTACAAATCAGAAAATAATTGTTAAAGTATGAAGTTTAATCCATTTATTAAAGTAAAATTTTTAGCCGCTAACACACACAAACTATTAAAAAGTATTTATGTAGTTGTTCGAAAATTAATTATGGCAGAAGGACATTTTTAAGCTCGCCTTAGCAGATTAACGGCGGAGTCCAACAAGCCAGCAAATGGGCCCTCTATTGTATTTAGAATATAATTCTGGAACTAAGCCGAAAAAATTTAAGATTTTCTGATGTAACGGCTTTTTAACCCGTTCACAAAAATCATATTAAAGCGGATACAAGCAAAATTACCCAAAACAATATTTTAAAAATCGGATAAAGTAAAAGAAAATCAATAAGAGCGCTATATTCGGCTTTGCCGAATCTTTTATACCCTTCACCATTGTGGGAAAGAACAGAAGGTTATATATGTATATCTAAGTATTTAATTTATTGCTTAATCAAATTCCATTATTAATTAAAAGTTTAATTAATATTTAGCAAGTTTACTTTTGATGGAATTTCAGTATTTTGGTCACAACTCAGCCATTTTAAATCGATTTGACATATATACCGACGTCTTTAAGAAAAAATTTATTTTTTACTCTACTCATAAAACTTAGACTCGAGAAAATCTATGGTTCCCTGAAATTCTTTCTTTATCGTTCTAAAGATAGCTAAGTTAAATTTTATATACATAACTTTTCTTGTTTATTTAATTTTGTATTAAAAACTGATTTTTGTTGTTTAATTGCCCAGTATAACCTTCGCTTACTTTTTCAAAATGAATAGCTTCTTTTACTCATTATTTAGAAGCATTCTTCTATAACTACATCTATAACAACTTCTATAACTACTTTCTTCTGGATGTATTAATGTAAAAAAAATAATGACTTATTTTTGAATGCGTTATTTTTGGGACATCCCATATAAAATTCATTGGATCTTTCAGTAGAATTGTAAGTAGTGCTCTTATGTTTTTCTGATTACTTAACACATTATTTTGTAGGCGAAGTTTTTACTGGGTAGTAGCTTTTATTAACCATAAAAGGCCCTAAGGGCTCGGTTATGTTATTGAAGAAAATAAAATAAAAATGGGCATAACAAAAATATTTAATTTATCTCTTGGTCCAAACTTTTTTGTATCTGATTCGATTTTTTCGACTTTTTCAGAAAAAATGTTCTACTAAAGACTTCATTGGCAGCCCTAAAGTTCAAGTTTTTATAAAATTGTTGTTGTTTTCTGTACGGAAGATACCACGCTCACATCTCCAAATCCGAGATGTTTGTACTACCGCTTTTGGAAACTTTGGCTCTTGCCGTTCTCAACAAGAAATAAACAAATAAAAACCAAAACAGCAATATCAAGGGATTTATGGAAAAAATAAACAGCATTAAAGTATTGTATAGTTTTTGCCACTTTAAGCAAAAATTTACAAATTTAAATTTTATACCTACACATATTTCGCATTACCCAAGAACGTCTTTATGGACCAATGCGTATAGAAATGTGAGCAGGTCATTTCAAATTCGTTGTAAACGTAATTTTTTGCAAAATTCTATAATACTTTTTATGGGATAAAAAAAATATACTTTTTATTTCAAAGGATACCTTTTTTTGTTCTGAAGCGTCACAGCATTTACCGCATATAAACATACATTTTATATGCTGCAACAACGGAAGCAACACAATACACAAATCACAAGGAAACCAACAACAACAAAAAGTGTTCATATATGTATGTATATTGGATATATACCTACCTACCTACCTACACATAAATTAATAAAATAAAACACAAATTTACAAAACAAAACAAAAATACAATTTATAAGTCTCACTGCGTCATACAAATAAATAAAAAACAATGTTCTTTAGAAATATGTATGTATGTACAAATGTACATAATATTTGTATATTTTGATTTTCATTGCGTCTCCGGTTTATATGAGTACACACTTGAGCACACACATACCTACATACATAAATATTTTATACCTACATACGTACACATCTTAACACACGTTTACATATTGTAGCATATTTATTGCATATTCGTAAATGTTAAATAATTTTTTATACTTTTCTTACTTTTGCTTTATCCGGAAACCGGAAGATATTTTGTTTGAACATCTACGGGGTATGAAGAAAAAAAAACACTACAAAGGTATGTGTAAGTGTGCACACTCGTAATATTCTTCTTCCGTCATACAACCATCCATTCATCCATCCATCTCTACATTCATTTACTCATCTTTAATACAAATAATAAAAAAAAATACTCTCAAAATATTCCATTCAAGGGGAAAGAAAGAAATATTCATCATCCTCATCATTCGAAAGAAAAACGCAAACGAAAAAAAAACCATTCATAACAAAGTATGAATAAAAATATTTAAGGAACAAACATAAAGACAACAAACAGAAAAAAGCGCTTTAACAACCCTCGCGTTACCTTTTTTGCGTTACAATCACAAACCCAATCAATCCCATACCCTGGCTGGGTGTCAGTCAGGCCAGGCCAGGCCGCTTTGTGATTGAGAATTAAGAAAAGAAAATGTTTTTAAAATCGGCATAACCAGATCCCAGTTCTCAAAATAGTTTAATTTTTTCTTTTACCATGGTCGAGCGAGTTGAGTCTCTTTGTCGTTTTTGCCGGGTTAAATGTAAATGTAAAAATAAATTCAAATTTCAATAAATGCAACAAATTTATAAATTTATTTTGGTCCTGGCCAACTTCTCCAATCCCTGACACATTTTGTCGGATGTAGTGTATTGATAACCAAAATGCTTTTGTCCAATTGGGATTTTTGGCTCCGACCGTTCTCCAGTATGGGAGGTGCCACGCCCACTTCTCCAATCCCGCCCATTGTTTTTAGAGAGGTTATGTTTTGATAACCAAGGTGCTTAAATCTAAATTGCAAACTTTGGATATTTTCGTTCTCTAGATGTATAGAAAAAACAAGGAATTTATGGTAAAATTAGAGGCAGTCGTGGTTTCTTGTTCCTTTCTCAGTGATTTATGTACTGACCTGGCTGAATTTCAATTAACAAAGCAGATGTGACATAAATATATAACAACCTAGTCCCCATAATTTCTGGGGTCTTAGGAAAATCCATTTCAACATACACACGGACAGATGGACTTTACTGCTCAAAAGGACCAAGAATTTATATACTGTGTAGGGTCTAAGATAAATATTGTAGAAATAACAATATATGCATATCCTTTTACCTTCGGTGAAGGGTATAATAAAAATATTAGAAAGGAACTTTGAAAAATAAATGAAAAGCCAACCAAATCACGCAAACAAAGAGCCTCCTTTCTTATGGATTATTATTAAACGTGGCTCTCAATATATTTACATACATTCCAAATTGCATTTGTAAAGTTGAATGTGTAAATATCAGGGGGGTTTTTCTTAAATGTATAGAAAAATGAAGTTTTTATGAGGTTGGGAATCTAAATTTCTTTGAATTCCTTTTTTTTTTTTTTTTTGGGAAAATACAACAAAGCAAATGTCATCTTGCCGAAAGAAATTATGTACAAAAAGGGCGGTTTTATCCCAAGAACTTTTTTAAAATGAAAGAAAAATATCAAAAAATAAGTAAGTAAACTACAGAGACCTTAAAGTTTATCCTTACGCTTTCAGGATTTTATTTAACTTTTATGGTGAAATAAATCGACATGTTTAATATTGACATAAATGCCGACAACAAAAGCATTGTTTGCTTGTAGTCGTACTTGTGCACGAACTTTCGTTAATACTCTGATAGAAAAAAAAGCTTCTTATCTAATATACAAACATACATACAGATAGACACATACAACGATCATAAATACTTTTGAGCCATATCGAAAATTATATACAAGTTATTTGTGAAAAAGGGTTAAAAAATTGATTTGTTTGTTAATAGAATTTAAGCAAACATACATACTTACATACTACTCGTATTTGTAAAAGGACATTCTATTCATGTATGCCTGTATGTTTGTCAGCGTTACGTTAACAAAGTATAATTGTGTTCAACAATATTTGAACATATATTTATTTTTTGTTTCCCATGCTTCCTTTACTTCAATGACTTGTATTTAAAAATAAAGCAGAAAATGTACCAGAAGAGCACAACCTTATTATTAAGTTGGACCAAATCGAATTTATACATGGCGGAGTTATTTTGAAAACGAAATCAACACTGTAAAATACTTAAACATACAGACAAATTACCTGTATGTTCAAAATATAAATTCATTTTGTTTTTATTTTAATATTATTTGTTTTAAAAGATAAAAGTTTAAAAACGTTTAAAATTTCATAAGTTTTAGTGAAAGTTATAGAATTTATGAAAGATTGCCCACAACGGTAATGTGAGTTATCAGCTGTATGGTGAGTTATCAGCTATTGCTTGGTCCCTTGCAAAGGTCACTTGGTGTGAATTCGCCTTGAGACTATTATATTATATGAAAAATGTATTATATTAAAGTAAAATTAATAATGTAATATGAATTTTATTCGACCTTTATTATTTTAATATGTAAATTAAATATTCGAGCTTAAGGTCTTTTATTTTATATAAAAAAAACCAAACCCAATATTTCGGCACTTCTTTGAGTGCCTTCTTGAGGGGTTTTTCTTTCTTTTTAACAAAATTAACAATTTTTTTATAAAAAAATTTAACATAAAAAAACAAAATTAAAAAATGTTTGTAATTGAATAAAAAATATTTTTATATTCAACATTTTTTATTTTTCGAATTTATTCTATGAGCTAAATTTCAGTTATGTATTTTATAAAGCTTTTTTGTAATAGTCATATTCCTTAAATTTTTCAGAATTGAAGGAATATGACTATTTATTTATTATTTCCAGAAGGAAATAATTCCCAGTTTCTATTTGTTAAAAAATATTTTTTCAATACAAACTAGATCTGTTACAACATACATAAATGTTAAACTTCCGTGTATATTTTTATTAATTAAATGTCTATAAGTTTGTGCTACATTTTCGGTATCTGACTTAAAATTAATTCTCGACATTGTCGGTAGGTACTCTTATAATTTGTAACATTTCCAACATAAATCTACGTTTGTAATTATTTTCCGTGTTTAAACTTTTATATTATCCAAATCGGAATAATGGTAAGACCTTAAGCTCGAATATTAAATATTTATAAAACACATTTTTGATACGGTCACCTACAACAAAACAAATTTTAACAAAAATTTGTAAAACACTTAATGGTAAGTTTAAAAGATTTTGTTTATCGTGCTTAATTCCAAATTTTTATTCTTGATAAAAACTAGCAATAAAGCAAGTTGGTTTTGTTTTCATTTTGTTTTTTCTTAATCTACTTACAACTACAAAGAATTCCAACCAATTGTAGTGGGGAATGTAAGAAAAGATAAACTCACCTTTTATTGTTGTTGTTGTTTTTGTTTTAACTTTGATTTTGCTACAAGTAAAGTTGTTGCTTATAATTCTTATTCGCTTAACAGTTTTATTTGCTTAATATCTTTAGTTTTTCTAAAATCTTTTAATGAAGTTTCTTGACGATCTGGCCTAAGCAACCAGTGAAATGCGCATAGGAATTGCTTATCCCTTCAACAATAAATTTCAGTGTTTTTATCAAGAATAAAAATTGGGAATTAAAAACGATAAACGCAATCTTTTAAATAAAAAATGTTTGTATTCCCACGAAATTACTTTGACATTTAATGGTTATTTTAACTGTATTTATGTTATAGAAGTCCCAACCCTTTTATGGTAGCCACCGAACATTTTGTGGGTAATCATAACAATTATATGCTTGTTACTATTTAAATAAGAAATAAGCTTAAAATCAACGATTATATATTATATGCAAGCTAAGACCCTCAAGAAAGAGTATGTGGAGGTTCTGCCATTTTAATAAAAGCCCGAAACAAACACTACTTAATGTGTGATCATTGTGAAGATTATCTGCAAGCAAAGAATATTTGCGTTGAAGAGCTATTTGGAAATCTAGTTATTTCATCGTTACACTCCCAACCTAGATTTTCAATATCAGAAAGCCGATGTTATAAATATTATAAGTCATTACACAGCAAGAGAAAAACAGTCGGGATAAATTAAGTTTTTTAAAAAAATTCAAGTACGAATAACACTAAAACGTACTCAAAACAATCCTAAATGGGATTACTCTGAGAGTAAAATTACAAAGTGATCCTTTTAATCTCATTTAACTTATCAAAGTTTGTTGTAGAGTCTACAATGTAGACACTGCAGCAACACCACACAAGTAGTTAAAAACAATTCCTTGGTGTGTGTAGAAACAACAGAACAAGACGAAAACACATTATTTTAATGTTTAAAAAGAAAAATTGAATGCAAGAATTCTCATTTAGTTTATATTTTTAGTTATATATGTACATTAAGTTCTTACAGTAAAAACCATATCGGGAATAATGCTGGTGTTTTATAATTGAAATTCTGTAAGGTGTGTAAATCAATCATAATAAAATTCTCGTTCTAATTTAACTTTTGGTTATTAACTTTATAATACTTTAAACTTTTAAGATAAATTCAATCATAGTTTTACTTAAATCAATCTTCAATTTCGGATTATTTTAAATACGAATTCGGGATTGAATATGGATAAGTTACGTCTTTCGCGATTGAAAATCTGTACTTATATCAATTGTTCTGTACTTGATTCAAGAAAATCCGTACTCACCGTACTATTACTACCGCTTCGGATTGATTTGAAAACGGATAGATTAATTTTTTGCCGCTGCCGATTGTAATGCTAAACGACCCTCCTTGGGGTCACGCCTTATAACACCAAAGGGTACTGTTTTATTAAACACAATCTCTAAAAACCATCATATTGGCATACTGATCAGCAAAAAATTCCAGCATGGTTAAAAACGTCCCCATAGAAATTATTCATGTTAAAGCTTGCTTTGAACTCTCTTCCGATCATACATCTACAATTGTTACTATAATAATCCAAAATATAATTTATTCACAATCTGTTTAAATTATCAAAAATATCTCAGTAACCGTTGCACAGAAAATATTCCACTTATTACGCCGGAAAATGTGAATCTCTCTATACTGGTTTATGCTGATAAACCAGCAACAATTGAAGTCTTGGAGGTCAGCATTGTTAACTTTATTCGTGACATGCAGCAAGCAATGCTCGAAAAATAGGAACAAAATTGGACGTCAAATGCGTTTCGTCAAGGACAGGTACGGTGCCTATTTGTTTTAAATAAGTGTCAAATGGTAATACCGTGTATTAATCTGCGATTAAAATTAATTTTTTTTGTGCTGTCCACCATTTTAAATTTCATGGTCTTAAAAAAATACCCTTTATACTTTATTAAGTAAACAAAATACCTGCATAGTTCAGTGTTACTATTGTTTATGGCGTTAAATATTCTTCAAACTAAAGCATTTAAAAGTTGCAAGATAACAATAAAACTAATTATATGTTGGAATATTGGAGAAATTTCTTTCCCTAGGGTAGTTTGTTGTTTGAATAACTGTTTTCAATGAACTTCAGGTTCTAAATCACTATGATGGTCATTTTTATCCAAATCTAAGAAACCATCTTGCGACATTTATAACCAAACTTTTGAAAATATTTATTTAATGATTGAAGTGTTTTCTTAAAAAGAAGCAGAGAGTTTGGTTCAGAACTACTGTGCATTTTCTAACAACAATATTTAAAAAGAAATAAATGTCATCACTGAAATCCAATCTTGATTTTATTAAGGTATCTGAAGCAAGAAATTCAAATAACACCTGAATTACACCTCAGAGAAATTATCCACGCTCGACCCACGACAGTAAAAAACATACCAAATTCGGGTAATTACCCACAAAGTGGCAACACTGGTAAATATTTAAAAAGTTACTAAAAAAAATTATTTGTTGTACATCAGTGCGAGAGTTACCAGCTCGATTCTCGCTAGAGACTTGGGGCTCTTTCGCTACAATCAAAGGGGCTGCACGTCTACGTTGCTATTGCTCTGTTAATTTTGTTTGAACATAATTTATAATTGTATTTACAACTCTTAATAAAAAATTATTTTGTTTAAAAAGTTACCATTTTGTACAAACAGTGACTTTTCTATGAACAAATAAAAAAAAAAAAAAACGGGATTGAACTCGGGTCGAATTTACATGTTCCGAGAATAACCACATTCCCATCATCAGAATTCTATGCCGGTCTACCGTTTTCTTTTCGTGTAAAATAAAATGTTGCTTTAGTGTTAAAAGTGACTTTATGTTTTAAATGTGATCCAAGTGATTAGAAATCTAAAATAAAATGTTCGATAGAAGTAAATTTACCCAGAGCCATGTTATTAGTTACGGCTCAGTCCCAGCTGGTTTTGATGCCCTTAGTAACCCTCCCGAAGAAATCTCCTTTCGAAAAATTGGGTAAACACTTTTTTAATATTACTTGTCTTAGGCAGTGTGCCCAAGGTTTGTTTTTATGGATTGTTGTTACTTGTTTCCTAAATAAAATTGTATATTGTTTGTACACACATGCAATTACACACATTTAAACACCAACCGAAAAAAAAGTACGAGAAGAAAAATAAAAAAAAATCACAAAACAAAAAAAAACTGAGACATTATGCCAAACTTTATTTCACTTTTTTGCCGCAAATGAAGATTAACATCATTTGAGGGTTAGAAATCGTTTTCAATTTAAATTCAATATACATCCGGTTGTTAAGACGTTGTACGTCTGTTTCTCAGCCGATGTTGTATTTGTTTTGCTGTTGTTGTGCGTTATTTTTAACTTACATTGTCGTCATTGTCAATGGTGGCGATGGTGGTGGATGGCAATGATGATGATGATGTGGAGACGACTACGGCGTCAGCGACGATAATACAAAAAAAAATTAATTTTAAACATCAACGACATAAAAGGTCGCCTGGTCAAATAAATATGTACAAACCTACAAAAAAAAAGTGTACATTCATACATACGAAATGACTGACAAGCGTTTATTCGTCTATTCATTTACTCATTTATACGGTTATTCTTCTAGTGTAAAGTTGTTTGCAAATCAACCACTTTTGGGTTTTAGTTGAATGAGAAAACAGAACACAAACGAACATCAAAAATATTTGAACAAACAACAAAAAGTGACGTATGTATGTAGTTTGACTGATGAATGCCTACTTGGCTGGTTGGCAAACTAAATAACTAACTGAATGACTGACTAACTGAATATATGAATGAATATAGAAATAAATAAATGAACGACTGAATATTCCACTACAAAATGTCTGATACGTACAGTAAGCTTTTACAATTACTCATCACACTATTATCGAGATTATCGCTAACAAAATGTTCTTAAGAAGATTTATTCTTAAACACACGCATACGCAGAATCCTAGTCAATCACACGTACACCCATACATTTAAAGGTTTGTTTCCTTTTTGCTTTGGAAGGGTGCCCAACAAACATTTATGCTTTGTATCTATTTAGAAATGGTTTGACTTAAATTCAAACGTTAGAAAATGATTTGATAATAATTTGAACATAATAGCATTTTTAATAAACAGAGGAATATTTTGAATTAAGATTGAATATTATATTTGTTATTAAATAAGAGCGCGGCATTAGAGGCAAAATAAACGATACAAACCACAACAAGCTGTTTGTGTGAATACTGATAATGTTTATTATTCACACAAACATAATCCATACTTTTTAAAAAGCTGCTTTAAAACTGCACCCAGACTGAATACCAAATTGCGAAAGATTTTAAAAAACATGAATTTTTTTAACAAGGTTTCTTTTAAATGTGCTAAATTCCCATTTCATACTATTGAGAAACCGAAATTTATTGTTCAAGGGATAAGCTATTCCTATGCGCATTTCACTGGTTGTTTAGGCCAGATCCTCAGGGAACTTCATCCAAAGATTTTGAGAAGCTAAAGATATTATACAAATAAAACTGTTAAGCGAATAAGAATTATAAACCTCAGTTTTACTTGTAACAATATCAAAGCTTAAACAAAAACAACAACAATAAACAGTGAGTTTATCTTTTCTTACTAAGATTTCTCTATGACGTGCTAAATTCCCAATTTATATATTTGATAATACACGGAAATTTATTGTTAAGGGAAATTTTTTTATTTTTATGCAAACCTTTTTTAACATTTGAGAGAGTCTTAGGAATCACATTCAATATTAAATTGACGAAATTTTATTAACTTTATTTTAAGAATCGACAAAACTCGTTAATGACATGTGATAACCCATTGAGAAAATTAAATCTTTTTAATAATTTTTGTTTTCATAGCATATTTTTATGCCACCTTAAAATTGCATTTCATCAGCTCATTATTGGTTTGGCGCATACGCAAAAAAGTGGCAGTGGAGAAAAACGACAATGAGGGTTAACGTGAAGTTTTCTGAAAATATACCCTATATATTTTTTTTTTATTTTCTCCACAGCTGCTGTCATTTGTGTTAAAGAAATGTTTGAATTTTTTTGAACGTTCATTAACGAACTTATAAATTAATATAAAATGATTCATATAATTCATATAAAATGAAATAAGTTTGAAATGTGTTTTAAAGCAAAATTATCATACTAAAATTTTTTTTTATAAATTTCAAATCTATCGGGACTGTTCTGAAAACCACTTTTACTCAAATCACGTGATTTCAAATCACATGTGCCTACTAAAATCACAAGTGTGATATTTTAGTGTCCCGTTTTTGTGTATTTTGGTGTGATTTTCAATTGCCGAAAGCACACCGAGAAACACAAAAACGGTATGACCTTCAGAACACCACAAAATCACACGTGTGATGTTTAAAAACACGTGATTTGAATAAAAGTGGTTTTCAGAACAGTCCCGATAGATTTGATAGATTTTAATTTTTTTTGAATACGGCAGCTAGTATTATATTGATATTGAAAATTATTGTTTTGTGCCGCTTACACAACCTTTCTAAATATATTTTAAAAAAATATCTTTTTGGCTGTATTGAGCTGTTGTGTTCTATTTTGCTTTAACTACTTGTTTTACGGCAATAAAGCGAAACATGTGTGAAAATAATTTTGTACGTTTTTGCTTGAAAAAATTGCAGCATTCGCTTAACATTGGCGTGTAGAGCAAAACTCAACTTAACAAATTTTAATCAACTATTCGAAAATTTATTAAGTATTGTATTAAAGCAAAAATAATGCTTAATATCTCAAAAATCATAAACCCCATACCAAACTCCATTTTTTAAATCGCCAGTAGGTCAAACCAATAATGAGCTAACGATTTTAATTTAGTTAAGAAAATTTTATTTTTTCGAATTTTTTTTCTTGGCTTAAAAAAAATTCTTCACGTGCTCCAACTTTTAGACTCTTAATTGCAAGAAACTCTTTTTCGAGGGAACCAGCAAGTCTCCTGGTGTTAATCATTGCGATTACCTGGCTACTATGCTTGGAAGTGTGACTAGGGTGGCCGTTATTATTTTTTTTTTGTATTTCCACTTGGCAAACCCCTTAGATTGATCCCAAATTTGAAAAAAATAATATATAAAAAATTTTAGATCGTTTGAATAGTTATTGGGTGTGCCTTGAGCCCACAAAGTTTGCTAAAAATGCTATTTTTCTCACTATGTGTCGCTTTAATTGTTGATAACTTCAGTAATATTTATTTTAGAGAAAAACCTTATTCACAAATAATCAAGGGCTATATCTTATGAACAATGTTGCTCTGTATTAGTTTTCTTTAACATTAATATTTAATCCAGAAATATCCAAATTAAAAAATAACACCGAAATATTCACATATCTACGCATTCTTTGCCTGGTGATTACACAACGTGACAAATTTTCAACAAAGTCGTGACCAAATGAATCTAACAGCTAATCTTTATGTAAAACTTTCCCCTGAATCCGAATATGAAGTCAGAATAATCAAAAGTAGAACCGTTTTTGAGATATTGCAAAATAACCGTTATTTGTGTTTTTAAAAAAGATGATGTGACTGAAATGCAAATATCTTGAAAAATTTTAAACGGGCTATGTATTTCTTTCTTTTTATGGAGAGGTTATAAAATTTCATAAATAACCATGGGCACAATAACTATTCAAACGATCTAAAATTTTTTATATATTATCTTTTTCTAATTTGGAATCAATCTAATGGGTTTGCCAAGTGAAAATACGAAAAAAAAAATTCTCCATATAACTTGCGGCCACACTAGTGACCACTCTCCAGTTTTCTCACTCCATGAGAACACCTTTCTTCAAAATGTTGATTATCAGACCTTCTTTTAGTTCGCCAGAAAGTTTATTAATTTCCCAAAGTCTTTGTTATATTTATATTCTGAAGCAAGAAGGAGCTCGTTTGGGAGTCTGCTTTAAGTAGCTCTGGATTGATGTTGTCAGGCCCTGGAGCTTTGAGTTGTTTTAGGGCAGGAATAGCCCTCGCTTTTTCTGTTATATTGGTTGCGGTTGTAAGTATATCAACCCTCTCGATATGGCCAGTATTATTAAATAGTGGTTAGGTTATGTGCACGTCCACTGACAGCATGTTGGAGTAGTCTGGTACACAAATAACGGGTCCCTTTAAAGGTAAAAATATTTCCGTTGCAGCTTGGCAACGGCTTTGCAGAGGCGACGTTATTATTCGCAAGCTTTTTTGTAGATTTATACAGGTCACGGGTTCTACCCAATTCAGCTGCCAACTTGGCTTTCATCGAAAGAATTTTACCCATTTCATCTTGTCTTTGCGAGCACAACGCCTAACTTCCCTGTCCAGAGAGCTACAGCTATTTTGGACCCTGAATTTTTCTATTCGAGTTTTAGCATGTTTAAGCTTTGATGCAATGTCCTGAGTAGATGACAATCTTTTTCAATTGATATTTTTTATATTGAACTTACAAAATTAACTCACGTAGAAGATAAAATATGAACCGGAGGTTGGTCCTCGCCCAATCGATCCAATAAGACGGAAAAATAAATGCTCGAACCATGTTAATTCAATATACATACTTAGATGAATTATATTTTCTTTATATTTACATAAAAATTTATGGTCGAATTTTCACCATTAGGCGAAAACTAGTTTAAATAATTGTCTCGTATGCGAGAATTTAATTGAATTGAATCAGTTTTCAGGAAGTCTCAAGAACGACATTTTTTATCAAGATTTTCACAAATGAATTTGAGGAAGAATTGCGAATTATGTCAATTTTAAAGGATTATCTGAATATTTTTTTAATTATGATAGCAGGATTCATGACAATTATGTGTGAGAAAAGATATCAGCTAAATGGTTGCCATGGCTTCGATGACATACCTCTGTCCGTTGATTCATTGTCATGCCTTCTAAATATCTCGCGGAAAGGAGCTATTGTTTTATTGGCTGTATAGCAAGTGGCACCATCTGGTGTAACCACATATCGTCCAGGTCCACAATTTCTGGCCACAAGAAGTCCGTTATCACGGTAACTGCTTGGTTCGACCTCATTTTCGAATAAGTATAGCCCGATGACGCCACATTACACATGCATGGACAGATGATTTCGCATTTCCTACAGAACCGGTTTGCTGAAATTTGCTCACAATTCTTCCGATTGTGAAAACATTTGGTTAACTATGCTGAACAAAAAAATCACGAAGTGCTTGAAATGCACGAAATGCATTTTGATTTTAACGCCAATTTTCGTAAAAGGCTTCAACAATCTTAACGCGCTGTTCAATTTGATACCTCTCCATGGTTGAATTTGTAAAACACTGAAACAAAAAATGTCAAATTAAGTTGGCAAAGTTAAGGTTTGACTCACAATTAACATTATGCATTCTGGTTGGACCACCATATGAAAAATATATGAAATTTTCAGCTAAGAAATAAGTTTTTTTTTGTAATTTTCCCCAACTTGGGGTAAATTTGAGAATTACATTTGGCAACACTTTACTTTTTTAAATGTTTTCATTGCAATTTAACTTAATCTGTACCCATGTTCTGTAACTTAGTGAGAACTTCTCGCATCGAAAAGATGTGAAATAAAATATTCCATCGTTCCTCTAAAAGTGAGAAAAAACTGTGTCTGTAACTCATAACGAAAACTATCAAAAGAGATTACGTCGTTACATTATAAATGTCATAACATTGCACCCGAAGCCGATGTGACATTGCAGACGTTGGGAACGCCAGTAACACATTTCGTTGACACCGATTAAAATTTACTAAAATTGAAAATTTTTCAACGACGGCGGCGAAAACAGAACCGTCGGCTATAGCAAATAATGTAAAGTGCGACTCTAATGTTTGTTGTTTGCAAACGAGTTTTAAAAACCATCGTATATTTTATAAAAATGTTAAAAGCAAAATAATTTAACAATAAAAAAATGTGCCAAGAACAAAATGTTATTATAATTATTCTTTGTATATTTATTTGTTTTATTGTTAAAATGTTTTCTCGCCCCATTTTTATTGGTGAGTTTATTTGACAGTTCAAAGTGGGAACTATTCTCACAAAAATGTAACAGACATATTTTTTCTGTAAGTTGGCGAGTAATTTCCTTACGTAACAGCCAGTTCACGCCAAAAAAAAAAAGTTACAGACACAGTTTAGTGAGAAAAACAGCTGTTGGTTTCAATATATGGCAATATTGTTTGATTTCAAACATTACAATCGAAAAGTTTCTCGGCGCGAGAGTTACAGACCATAGGCGCTGGACTAGCCTTTTTTCAAATCAACATCAATTTAATGCAAATATAAATCTATAAAATATTTATAAAATTAATTACAATATCAAAGAGTAAATCGTTTGACTCTGTGTTTGCTGGGTATTTTATGTATTCATAGTTTACACTCTCAAGTGATGTAGTGAATGAAGTGTGTAAAAGAGTAACTCTAACAGATCATCGTCTTCATCGTTGTCGTTATAGGCAAAATTTAAAGGAACAACCCTAAAGGCGTTTTTCAAATCAACATAATTGTCAAATATTTTGTTGTTGCTTTTCAATTGTTTACCGGTGTAAGATTAACTGAGTGTGCGTGCGTGTGTATATGTTTTACAAATCGTAGTTGTGATGAGGGTGATGATGCCGCCGTGTAGTGTTTGTAACAAAATTATGTTGTTCATTGAAAACATATTAAATGCTTTAGAAATAATTTACAATATTTCATAATTATTAACCCGAGGCACAGTGGGTTCAAAAGTAAAAAAAAATTTGAATTTGCATAATTGAGCTTTTGTCAAATTGAAAAATTATTAGAATTTCTTTAAAGTGTCAGAACTACTGTGCAAATTTTCTGTGCCATTTTGTCAAATTTTATGTGAATACAACAATTAAACACACATCCATACATCCATGCCGAAGTTTAAATGAATGTTTGTTTATGTATGGATTTATGTAAATTTGTAATCGTATGTTTTAAAATCTAACTAAATATATACATAAATGTACAAATGTATGTATGTATATGTGTATTTGTGTATATATTTTAAATATGTACGCATGTAATTGCTTTAAGGCATTGTTGTTAAATGTCATCCTCTAAATATTATTATGTTAAGCTGTTAGTTATAGTTGCTTATGGTTACAAAGTTGATGTTGATGACGATGAAGATTCTTATAATGATGATGACATTGATGCTGGTTGGGTAGGAAGTGGAAGTGGGGAAAACTGTAGAGTTAGTGGTGGTAGGATATGCTAATATAATCAGGAAAAATTTAAGTTACAAACAGCAACAAGAATATGCTTTATTTTTTTTTTTTTTTTTTTTCTTTATACTGACATTAAAATTGTTTTAAAGTTTAAAGCGTTATAAGAAGTAGTTTTGTTAAATTAAAGCAAATTAACATGTTTTATCCTCTCAGTTCTACAGAAACAATTAGATTTTGATCAAAAACTGTAAATATTTTGAAAGAAATCAAGTGTTTTTTATTTTAATTTTATAATTTAATTGTTAATTGCCAAAGTGGTCGTTATGACAGCAAATAATGAAAGTCAATGAGTGTTTATTTTTTGTAAAAACAAAATTAAAAGAGAATTGTACTAAGGGCATAAGTTTTTTACTATTTGGGTCTTAAAAACTTGAATTTTTTTTATAAAAATTTTCATTTTATTCGAATGTGTATTCTAAGTCAAGTTACAATCCTTCAATATTTTCCAGGAATATTTTGTATGCACTATCAGAATTTTTTGTTTGTATATTTCTAATCATGAATTCTGTATTGCCGTGATATGTTTCGGATTTTATATAAAAAGTTTTTCTTTGACTAATTTGGACTTCTTAAACAAAAAAAATATACAAAATAGCAATTTTCTTGAGAAATATTCACTTTTATAAGGACCTGTTAGCCGGCCGTAAATGTAGAAATGTAATGTAAACAGCCGATCGCTTTTTTATATGGAAAGCAATGCATATGCTTAATTGACTGTAATGTCACTTAACCTTAACGTGCCAACCAGGACTGTGGAGTCGTCAAGAAATAGTTATAACTCCGACTCCTTCCGGTGAAATTGTTTAAGTACGACTCCGACTCCGACTCCTACTCTTTTCTTGATACTAAATGAATATAAGATTGGTTCTTATTTGACTTTAAACTCTTTTAAAATGGTTCAAATTTTTTTTTTTTGCAATATTATTTATTGAATCTTCATACATTAAATATTAACTAACAATAATTAATCAAATCTTAACCTAATACTTAAATTTATGTCATGCCAGTGCCAGATAAAAATTTTTTCATCACGGGTTCTGTTCACTTATCTAGGTGTTTATCGCTCATCTAATTGGATAAGTGCTGCAGTGTCTCTTCTTCTTAAGCGAGTGTGACCGCTATCATATAAAATATTTCGAGCTAGTGGGTTCGGATGCAGTTCGAGCCTTTTTAAGTATTTTACTGCATATTTCGTAATCATAGTTTTTACTTAAGGAACATTAAGATCCTGGTGAATATTTGAATTTTTAACATACCAAGTTGCAGCTGTGATTATTCGAAGAAGTTTATTTTGGCGCCTTTGAATTTTTTCGATATTAGAAGCCGAGGCAGTGCCCCATAACTGAATACCATAGCACCAGATTGGCTTTAAAATAGAGTTGTAAAGTAGGAGTTTGCAGTCGAGACTAAGAACAGAGTTTCTTCCAATAAGCCAATGAATTTGTATGGCTTTTAGTTTCATTTGAGTTAATTTTGCCTCTATATGGCTTTTCCACGTTAATCGGCGGTCTAGATGAATACCGAGATATTTTACATGCGAATTTTGAGGTATTATTTGATTATTGATTTTAATAGGGGGGCATGATTCCCGACGCAAGGTGAATGTTATATGTACGCATTTGTGCTCATTGACAGCTAGTCTACCGGGGCACTCATCCTGTGATCCTGTAGGTAACGTGATGCTTCATGACGGTTTTTGTGCACGCTTAGAAAAGCTGTGTCGTCCGCAAATGTCGAAGTTTGTGTGTAGTTGCTTGTTGGCATGTCCGAAGTATAAATTAAGTATAATAGGGGCCCCAGAATGCTGCCCTGTGGTACTCCAGCGCCAATTGGCTGAGGTGAACTGAAGAAATTTCCTTCTTTTATAATAAATTGACAACCGACTAAATAGCTTTCTAGCAGCTTGTGTGTGTTTGCTGGTACATTTTGGTTCAATTTATGTAATAAGCCTTCATGCCAGACTTTATCAAAAGCTTGAGAAACATCGATGAAGAGAGCGGAACAATATTTTCTTTCTTCAAAGGCTTTTCTTATGGTGCTTACCATACGATGGGTTTGTTCAACATATCCAGAAAGTTATTCTTTAAAAATTTCAAATCGATATTTTAATTCTAACTTGTGCCGCATTGAGTTTTAATATAGTAATGAACATATCGCTGGCTTAACTTGTAAAGGCCTTAAGTCCACTTTTTTAAGAAATTTAGATTTTAATGCAGTAATGTGCAATAAGTAAAAATACATTGTTTACAAAGAAAAAATTACAGTTATCTCATTTTTTGTTGTTGTTTTGTAGTGATGAGCAAAAGCGCCAAGTCCAATTTATCACAAGAAAAAGCTCTAAGTCCCAATTAAAAGTACAGTTTAACCATTTCTCTTAAATTGTTCCATCACATGTATTTTGATTGTTTTTTTGTCTCTCCTGTAAAATTTCCAAATATGGACTTAGAGCCTTTACATGTTAAGCCAGCGATATTCTTTCTGTAGAATGTTAAAAATATTTCTGTATTGATGGTTAACAAATTCTGTTTTAAAATTATAGGCAATTCCTGTCATATTGTAGTACAAATAAATGACTCAAAAAAAACACACATTTCTTTTCCTAACTAGATCAATTACTGAGTAAAAGTTTTGGATTCGATTTAGACTCTTGTCCGCACGTATAAATAATATACCCAAATAATATAAATAATTACAAACTTTTATACTATTGAAGTATAGTACTTGAATGAACGAACTAACTCTCATAAAATAAATTACTACTTATTCAAATGTATCTTCAAAATATTGCATCGCCAATTTCGAAGAATTTTTAGTTTGGAAAATATTAAAAAAAAATTTTTTAATTTTTTATGCCGGAGTCGGAGTGGCGAGTTTTTGTGGGTACTTCGACTCCGACTCCGGTACAAAAACCTCAACTCTGACTCCACAGACCTGGTGCCAATCTGTAGAAAATAGAATTTCATTACGAGTTAACGTGACAGTTGTAGATAGTGATGGCCTGCTTGTATTTTAAATGGAATGAGGGTAAAATCACTCTATTTCTTTGGTACTTTTTTCAGTATTAATATCTGTGGCCTTTTGACAAAATAACTTACTATAAATATGTACATTTTTTTCAATTCAATTTATTTCATATTTAATATGTTTACATGACAATTTTAAATAATAAGTTGTGAAGAGTTTAAGATTAGTATCTTTTTCTGCTTAATTATAATATATTTCGCTAGTTATTATATACATTTATATTGACAAAATTATATTGGAGGTAAAAATTTAGCAAAAACCTATTTAAGCCTCTTTTTTTTAATATTATGTATTTTATATTTTTTTTTAGATTTTTTATTTTTATAAAAACACTTATTCTAAATCTTAACTACGTAAGTTGAGCTAGCTCATTAATATGAATATAAGAAGAGTTTTGGCACCTGATATTAAAATTTTCATTAAGTCTTGAAAGTCTATCTTTAACTAATTCTATATCTGCAAGAGAATGGAGGCGAGCTGTAGAATAAAACCAAGGGAGGTTGTATATTAGTTTTAATAATTTATTTTGCGATATTTGCAACTTGTTTAAGTGACAGTTAGCACTGCTCGACCAAACAGGAGCTGCGTAGTAAATAACGGCGTGAAATATTGATTTCAGTATTAACATTTTATTGCTAATGCTTAAAGCAGAATTTCTATTTATAAAAGGGTACAGCATGCGTGTGAGTACATTTACTTTATTTGTTATATAATGAATGTGGTCTTTGAATTTCATTTTGGAGTCCAGTATCACTCCAAGATATTTAACTTTCTCTTCCCATTGAATAGAGCAATTATTAAACATAATGTTGCTTTGCGGTAAAAAACATGCTTTACGCTTCCTGGTAAAATATATTGCCTGTGTTTTGTCAGAATTTAACATTATTTTCCATTTGTTAAAATAACATTGTAATTCACTTAAAGCTCTCTGCAGGTTAGTTAATACATCTATCGAGAGTATTTCGGAGCTGAGCACCGCTGTGTCGTCTGCAAAGACTGACACAGTGCAGTAATCTAATTGGGGGAAATCTGAAGTGTACAAGTTATATAGAATTGGAGACAAGCAAGAGCCTTGCGGACAACCTGCTGCAATAGAATACGAATTCGAAGAAGTCGAACCAATATAGACTTTGAAGGAGCGTGATTTGAGAAAACTTTGAATTATCTTTATAAGTTGCATTGGAAATCCAAAATTTACCATTTTAAAAATCAGGCCGTCATGCCATACTGAGTCAAATGCAGCTTTGACATCTAGTAATAGCATACCAGTTGATTTTTGAGCAATAAAATTTTCGTTAACTAAGTTTCTTATTCTAATCAGCGGATGGGCAGTATTGTGTTCTCGGCGAAAGCCAAATTGCTGAGGAGGGATTATATTATTTATTTCCAAAAAGTTCACTAACTTCTCTTTTATAATTTTTTCAAAAATTTTACTAATAGAGGATAATAGGCTTATAGGTCGGTACGATGAAGGTATATCAGGTGGTTTTTTCGGTTTTCTTATAGGAATAACTTTGGCTTCCTTAAACTCATCAGGAAAATAACAGATTTTTAAACACCCATTGATCATAATAGTCAAGAACTTAAGAGCTTTGCTAGAAAGCTTTTTTAAACAAATATTATTGATCCCATCGATTCCAGGGGATTTTTTGCTTTTTAGTGATTTAACAATTGCAGAGACTTCTGAAACATTGATTAGAAAATCATCTGTAGGAACTGTATTTGAATTTCTTAAAGATTCGAGAGCATTGTGGACCTGGGAATTCGTATATATATCACCAGGATTAGTAGAAATTGAGTGATTCAATGCAAATGTTTGAGCCAAAATTTCACTTTTTTCCCGATTAGTTGTATAAATATTATTATTTTGCTTTAAGATCGGAATATTTTTTGATTTCTTCCTTAGAATTTTGGTTAAGTTTCAAAATGGGGAAGAACCTTTATCAAGGGTTGAAAGTAAGTAATCCCAGGATTTGTTTCTATGTTTAGTTATTTCTACTTTGATTTTTTGATTTAATAATTTCATTTCGTGTTTGTCATTTACATCTCTGAATCTTTGCCAGTCTCTCCTGATACTGTTTCTTCTTCGAATTAAACTCTTTAAGAATTGTGGTAATGGTTTGTTCTTTTGTGAACATTGTTTTTTCGGTACACTAAAATCCGCTGCATTATTAATAGCAAGCTTGAAATCTAACAACAGCTTATCAATATGTTCAGTATTTTCGATGTGACTTAAATTAGGTAAAGTCAGTGTTCTGTTTAGCAGCCTAGAGAAGCGTTTCCAATTTGCATTTACAAAATCATATTTGAAACTTGTACTAGTGTTATAACAGCTATTTAACATTATTTTGACTGGAAGGTGATCTGAGCTTAAATCGTTTATGACTTCGGCGTGAGACAATAAGCCAGGCACATTTGTTAAAAATAAATCTAATGTAGAGCCCTGTCTGTTTGCACTAGCAGGTAAGTATGTAATGTCATTTGGATACACTATACCAATGTCATATGAGTCTAGCTTTTCGTACAAGATGTTTCCCCATCCATTGGCTCTTAAACACCCCCATAACTGATGTCTGCAGTTAAAATCGCCGCCTAATAAGTATCTGTCGCCTCTACTTAGTTTAAAAATATCGGAAGCAAACTTTCTTTTTCTAACTCCGTTATTACCCATCAATCCACCAGGAAAATAGCATGAATACATATGTATACTATGTGAAGTAGTAAAAATTTTTATACCGATATTTTCAACCAGGTCAGTGTTTACAATTGGGAGTAACTGATGGGGAACATCCTTCTTCACTATAATTGCAACCCCACCACCTCTCGAATTTACTCTGTCATTTCTGTATATCTTAAATTGATTATGACTTATAGATATATCTGGTCTTAGCCCTGTTTCTGTTAATAAACAGATTTGTACGTTACGAGAAATTAAGAATTGAAATAACTCTAAACTTTTGTTCCTAACACCTCTTGCGTTCCAAGTTATTATACAGATGCCATTGTTACTCATTATGATAAAAATTTAATAGCTAGACTGGTTACAACTTCAAATTGCTCAATCTTTGACTTACAGTTTTTAAGATTAGTAATTAATTCTAATGTTATATTCTTCATTTCCTGAAGAGTGAAGAGATCATTACTGTTGTTGCTTTGGTTGCCATTGTTGTTTCCATTTCTTTGGGTTATCCAGATACTAGACGGCGTGTTCGCGCTTTGATGTAGTGTGTTTGGAAAGTTATTATTGTAGTTGCTGTTTGGCTGATTAACGTAACTGTTGCGTGGACGACGTTGTTGAACAGGCTGAGAACGTTGTCTCATACTTAAGTAATTGACCTTGCTTGGACATTGGTCAAACGTAGATTTGTGTGATCCATTACAGTTAGCACATCTGATTGCAGCATCTTTACATTCTGAGGTCTTGTGTGATCCAGCGCAGTTGGCACAGAAGGTTTTAACCTTGCAACGACTAGAACCATGGCCGAACATTTGGCAGTTATAACATTGGGTGATTTGTGACTTGTTTAATTTCTGATATTCCCATCTTACTTTAAGGAAGTTTAATACAGAATAATTCTGGCGTAGTTCTTTCAGTGTTGTAGTTTGCCTTTGAAAATAAACTACGTATATTATATACTCCGAATTGTACGATGAAGTCTTGGTAACGATTTTTACATCCAAACATTTAAGTCCCATATCGGTCAACGTTTTCATTAGAAATTTAGGATCTTGTCTATCAAGACCAAATAGAAGAGCTTTGTACGGTTTTTCATTTTTGGAAGAATAAGTAAAATACTCATATTTGTCACCGAGTATATTAAGCATGGACTCATAATCAGCTTGAGCTTTAAGAAATAGTTTAAGACCAATCGAAATTTTTCTTATGGCATAATCTAACACTTTAACTAATTTACATAGTTCATGTACTTCTTCTATTTTGCATTTCAAAATAGTAATTGGAGGAATGTGAACTTTAGTAGTCTTTTCTACTATCACTTCATCATTATCAATTTTATCGTCATCAATTGTTTGAAGAGGAGAAAAGTAGTTGTTGGATTGTGTATCATTAAATCCATTATTATTTGTTTTAGTTTTTTTATTTTTTTTTTGAACGCTCATTGCGTTATCATTGTCACATATTCGCAGCCGCTTAATTTTGTTCTATTTAATTGTTTTTGGTTGAAACCTGTTTTTAATATTGGAATTTTTTAAATATTGTATTGTTGTAATACAATGTATTGATTGATTGCAAACAAATTTTATTCTCTTGTCCGGTATACACAACTGAATTCAACAAGTCAATTAGCACGACTGATAAATATGTACATAAACATATTCGTATTTACAAATATATTTATGTTTAGATGTATAAAATAAACAAATGCTCAGTCTGACTTTAACTGTTATAGTGTAAAGATCAAATTTATTAGTGAGCGCTCTCTGTAATTTTAAAACATTATGGAGAAACCCCCAGACAGCGGTGGTTTTTTCCATCCACCAATTCTTTTTGATAAAGACAAAACGCTTAAATTAACAACTCCCGGTCCGAAATATCTGGTTATGACGAGAAAAAACAGTTCTGACTCCCTTTCCAAGGTTTCTCCCTTTTTGATAAAAAAGGTTATTGACTCTGTTTGTGGGGGTGAAGTCACAACGTGCAACAAACTTCGTAATGGAACCATAATTATCCAGACAAAAAACATAATTCAGGCAAGTAAGCTCATCAAATTGGCATCCTTGTCCCCTGACATCCAAGTAGAAGTTTCGGAACACAACTCCCTTAATTACTCCAAGGGAGTTATATATTCAAACGATTTGCGTAGCATTCCAGAAGACATAATTCAGGAAGAACTAAAACCCCAAAATGTTGGCAAAGTGGAAAAAATAATGAAGAAAAATACGGAAGGTAATCTAGAAGAAACCGGCTTAATTATATTAACATTCAATTCTACCTCCCTCCCCTCCGAGGTGGCAATTGGATACGAGAGAGTAAGAATTTGAACGTACATTCCATTACCCCTTCGCTGTAAAACATGCCTTCGTTATGGACATATTGCCAAAGTATGCCAAAATGTAAAACTATGCCCATATTGTTCCCAAGAATTCCACCTAGGGGAATCAGAAGTATTATGCACTTTAAACAAAAATTGCATCAACTGCAAAGAAGAAAACCTTGATTTTAATCATTCTTCGATAGATAAGAAGTGCCCAATTTTTTTGAAAGAAAAAGAAATACAAGCAATTATTACACAAGAAAAAGTCAGCAAAAAGAAAGCTACAAATATTTATAATCAACGCCACATTAATACATTTACTACTTATTCATCAATAGTCAAAAACCAATCTACCAACCATACAATAAAACAAACACCAGACGATAAAAATAAACCAGCAAATCATCCCGATCACATAGCAACAGTAAATACTACACAGCGCAGTATACAAGATTATTCTTCTATTATATCTGACGTAGATATATCAGATAATGAAATAACTGGCATGGACACACAAAGCGCAACTTCCCTCTCTGAAATAGAAAATACGGCGACTAAATCATCAACTGGCAACAACACTTTTCTTCTCCCGAAAAACACCTCTAAAAAAACCAAAAGTAAGATCAAGAAAAAAATATTATCAGGCAATAAGAAAAAATAAGCTCTTACTTTAAATACAATGGCTTTATTATTAATAATTACAATCACTTCGTTTCTCTTTACTATCAAATTAACTATGATAAGTTTTTTAAATTTATACTTTTCCTTTCTCTCATTTTGTTATAAAATATCATCTCCCTCTCATTCAATATTATCACATCGAATACCTGAAATACTATACTACATATTTTCTAAATTACAGTACCGCTCTCAACTTTTCTCTTTCTTATATTTATCATTAAAACTCTCTTCAAAATTTCTCTTAGTTCATTTAAAAAAATTTAGTACTATGCCATATCTTACATTTATTAAAATAAAATTTTTTAGAACGTTCGCATTAAATATATATTCAAAAATCCAACATTTTAAAAATTACTCTGATGCCCTGTTTACTAAAAATATAATTATTATACAGACAATATCAAATTACATATTTAATACATATCACAATAATACATACCAGTTTAACTTATCTATGGCCGTTTTACTTTTTATTTCTAACATAAATATTTTTAATATTACAAAAAGAAATCCACATAATCAAAATATATAATTATGACATTGAGAATTTTGCAATGGAATATAAATGGATATATTAACAACTACAACGAACTACTAATACTTATTAAAAAATATCAACCATTTATTATATCAATCCAAGAATCTCATATCCACTCCACAGCCAATATTCCTATTCCAATTAATTACTTTCTATACTCCAATAACTCATCTCCCACCAGATACGGAGGTGCAGCTATTTTAATACATAAATCAATAGAACATAAAATCATTTCACTCCAAAATGATTTTGATACAATATGTTTGGAAATTATTTCTAGCATAAAATTTAACATTGTTAGCGCGTATATCCCTCCCCCTCCGCAAATAAGATTACTACCGAGAAATCTTGATAACATGTTTGGCAATTTTGATACCCCAACTATCATAACAGGTGACTTCAATGCCTGGCATAGAGTATGGGGATCCCCCTCAAATAACCAAAGAGGCAACATAATTGATAATTTTGTAACAAAATCACAATTCATTATTTTGAATAATGGTTCACCAACTCATTTGAGTACTTACGGCTCTTTGACACATGTCGACCTTACACTGTGCTCATCCTCTTTAGCTTCCATTTCCAAATGGGAGATCGAGGAAAGCTTATGTGGAAGTGATCATTTCCCGATAATTACAACAATACACTCTCATCATAATATTTCGGATATGCAGTTCAGACCAAAATTTAAAACACAAATAGCCGATTGGCCAAAATTTCAGACCCTTTGTTCAAATCTCTGTTCCCAAAAAAATGTAAGCAACAATATAAACAAGGAGGCAGCTAACGTTCGTAGGATTATTATACAATCTGCAAACCTATCAATACCACAGTCATCCGCAAACTTTACCCCCAAGAGAGTCCCGTGGTGGAACAAAAATCTTGAGGAACTAAAAAAACAGAAAAATAGTGCATGGAACCATTTTAAGCGAAATATCAATAGCGAAAACCTCATAAATTTTAAAAGGCTTAATGCAAAATTAAAAAAAGAGATTAAAAAAGCAAAAAATGAATCCCTGCATGAATTTACATCCAATATAAGCCCAAATTCATCTACGGAACAAATTTGGAATAATATTAAGAATCTTACCGGACACAATTCTACGCACCAAATACATAGTATGCAAACTGATGACCAATCCCCTAATTTAACTTCAAACAAAAGAGAAATAGCTAATATTATATGTGAATTTTGGTCTAAAAATGCATCAGATAATAACTTTTCTCAGGACTTTAGAAATAATAAAAACAATTCCACAAGAATTATTCCACCAACACTACCTACACCCACAGCACTAACAATAGAACAGAACATTATTTTAACAGAACTCTACTGGGTTCTTAACAGTTTAAAGGGTAAAACACCTGGTATTGACAGGATATCATATTTGATGCTAAAACAATTACCGAACACTATGAAACTCAGGATTTTGAATCTTTTCAATAACATATTTATGCATTATATACCGCAGCAATTCAAAATGAGCGTTGTCATTCCGGTACTAAAACCAAAAGCCAACAAAACATTACCAAATTCTTACCGACCAATCTCATTAAACCCGTGCCTATCAAAAGTTTTGGACAAAATCATAGCAAACAGGCTATGGTGGCTTGTGACGGCCAACAAGCTTCTCGATAGTCGTCAATTTGGATTTAAGAGGGGCAAATCGACAATTGATGCTCTACTGTACGTAGATCATCAAATTGCTGACTGCATTTCCTTAAAAAAACACCTAACAGTAATATCTTTGGACTTCGAGAAAGCATTCGACAAAATCGGAATACACGTGGTCGTCGACCAACTATTGGCTTGGAAGGTGGGGCCAAAAATTATAAATTACATTAGAAACTTTATGACCAATAGGAATATTTTGGTACGAGTGGGAAAACACTATTCCCATTGCAGGCCGATACAAAATGGAATTCCCCAGGGTTCCCCGCTGTCAGTAATTATATTCCTCATAGCGTACAATAAACTTTGTGTAAAAATATCCTTTTATAAAGAAATCGATTATATTGCATATGCTGATGATTTCCACCTTATTATAAAATCCGGACATGAGAAGAACCCAATCATAAATGTTCAAGGCCTTTTTAGAGATATCAACCAATGGTGCATCTACTCCGGTGCAGTTCTATCAAGCTCAAAATGCAAATACCTCCATATATGCAGAAAAAGAAATTGTACAGTTTCCGTACCGGGCGATAATAACATCTCCATTACACAGGTCGAAACTTTAAAAACACTTGGTTTGGTCATAAACAAAAGATATGATTGGAACAGCCAAATAGAAATTTTATCAGATTCTCTCACGAAACAGTTGAATATTATCAAATGTCTATCAAGTCACAAGTTTAACTGCAACACATATACATTGATCTCTATAATCAAAGCTCTTCTAATATCTAAAATTAATTACTCTTTGCCCTTTTTTGGATACTCATCAAAATGCTCTTTGAGGAAAATAAAAACAAAAGTATCATCTGCGATAAGAATGGCTCTTGGAGCGTTCCGGACAACGCCCATAACCAATATGTTATTTGAATCTAATATAATTCCTTTGGAACAGCAACGAGATTTATTAACATCGCGTCTAATTAAATCCATTTATAATAATCAGGACACACCCCTTTATGCGATTACTAAAAAATGTATTAATGGCAAAAAAATCCCAAAAATTCAATCGGTACTCTATAAAATAATCGAATTGGCAAATTCATTAGACTTACCAACTAAAACGTCATTACCTAAACAAAAAGCACAACCCGTGTGGCACTTTAAACAGGCATCCATAGACCTTAGTCTAAGTAATTTTTCAAAACCATCAACTGATACATTAATATTTAGGAAATTGTTCCTGGAAATTCGCAATAAATACAACAAATACTCTTTTATATACACAGACGCTTCTAAAACCCACGACCTAGTTAGCTATGCTATAGTATCAAACAGTAAACTTATCAAAACTGCAGTGCTCCCAAGATACACAACCATATTTACAGCAGAAATTATTGCCATCATAGAGGCTATTAATTCCATTAAGACCAAAAACGGCTATTTCGCATTATGTACTGACTCTCTATCTTCTCTAAAAGCAATATCCAATTTATGCAACAATAATACCTATGTATCTTTCATACGAAACTTCCTTATCGAAAACTTCCCAAACGTTATATTAATATGGACCCCAGGTCACTGTGGGATCGATGGTAATGAGCTTGCCGACAAATTAGCAAAAGAAGCCCATAGATCTCCACTCTTAACAACCACCAACTTTAACATCAACGACTTGAAAGGGTTCTCAAAATCTCACCATCTTCAAAAACATAATGTCTTTAACTCAACATCTGATTGGTACAAAACAATTAACATTGACAAATTAACCATTGAAAATTTTCTGAAAAATAAAAGGGATGCTTTAGGCAGAAAAGATTACATTAAATTTGAACGAATCCGTTTGGGGCATTCTAATCTCTCACACGGTCACCTAATTAAGTTATCAACCCCACAAATCTGCAATTGCGCCATTCAGTCAACCAAAATCCTTAAACACATCCTTACTTCATGTCCCAATTTTCAAACTCAACGAGATCGCCACCTAAAAACCCCATCAGATGCTTTGTCATCAATCTCCAATCCTACTCCTGAATCCATTCTGAATGTAATATCATTTTTAAAAGATTGTAAAATATATAACCTTATATAAAACTAAAATGTAAAAATTAGAATAAAAAAAAAAACTGTATAATTGTCTTGTAGAGCCTAAGGCCTTGTAGCCATGGCCTCGTTATTCATTAGTCTATAATTTGTAATTATTTTCTAATGCTATAAATAAATAAATAAATAAACAAATGCTTACACATACACAAAGAATAAAACTCTTGTTTTTAATGGTATCAAAACCTTGTTTTGCGAATGCACAAAATTACAAAATAATGTAAGTACATGTGTATTAATAGGCTATAATAGGTACAATACACTTTTAATTTAATTAAATCACTTTGTACTTTTTCTGCAAACCAGTAACAATTTAAACATTTTTAATTCTCATCACTGTGTGTGTTGTTTTATGTATACAAATACCTTTTAGTTTATGTTTTTGAAAAACAGCTGACACGTTCTTACATGTTCTATAAGTGCATAAACGAGCTTACAGTATGTTACAGTATGTCACTACAGTTATGGTCGGCTAAAGCGGCCTTAAACGGGCGCTTAAGAAACGTTATGATCGGGTTGGACGAGCTGTCTAAGCTGTATCTCGCGCAACGGGTGTACAAAAGAGTGCAAAAAGTAGAAAAATAATAAGAGATGCCTTTGGGACGCCAAAGCCGTTAGTTGGTTAAAATCCCAACACTTTTCTTGTACGAAATTATTAATATGAGAAAAACTATATTTTTTTGTTTAATAACGGGTTTTCAAATAAAAACTTGAAATATTAAACAAACCAAAAAAAACATTTAATATATTTTCGATTATCGGTTGCACATTTCGGCTGTAACGCCCCTATTTCGCGTTCAATGTTGACTCTGAGTTCTTCCAACGTCGGCCACTCGACTGGTCCATTTCTTGAGATAACACGCTCACCAAACTAACTCTTCAATAAATCGATTGTAACGTGTGCTGTGTGGCTTGTGGCATTGTCATATTTTCAGATTTGAGCCAAAAACAACCGGTTATCATGGCGCGATTACGATCGCCATTCACAGTAACGTGAAGATCCTTATTGACGACGAAAAAATATGGCCCAATGACGACGCCGCCATGCAAACCGCACCAAACCTTTATTTTTTATGGATGAAGTGGTGATTCATAAAGCACACAATACAATGGGATGTGTTCTGATGAAATTAGGGATGTGGTTCCCGAAACCCCTACGTTTGCTTGTAATAAAGGCTTTTCTCAAGAACCCATCGTCGATTGGCAGGTGAATTGTACAACGCATTACAGAGAGAATTGGTTTTTTTCCCGGACTGTTCGTATGTGGAATAACCTTTCTGCTGAAGTCTTCCCTCTCACTTACAACCTGAATAAGTTCAAGTCGAATGTTCACAAACACTACTCCCTCTATCCTTCTTCCCATAACTAATTTTCCTAGTACCAACACTATGCAATGCATTAGTACGGGTCATCCCCTGAGTGCTGGTCCTAACAGAAAAAAAAAACATGTGGATTTTCATCAAATCAATAACGCATATTTTGCATTGAGCCAAAAATTAGCTTGGTCATTGAAGATGCGATAAAATTCATCATCTTGACACATCTTCTCCAGAGCCCAATCGGAGAACGTTCGTCGCGTCAAATAGTCCATCAGCTTCAATTTTTGAGTCAGCTTGATCTTGCATGTATGTAAACACCGATCTTTACGCCAATTTCGCCACAAAGTGGTCTTGGCATTGGCCAGTTCTTGAGAACGTCGCGGAATCGTTTGCTACGGACGGCAGCGATATTTTCGTCACTTCGGCCAATCCGTTGTCTCACAAGCACGGCTGCATCACACAATGAATATGAAGACTTAAATTTTGCACTAAACTTGTTATTGCTTGTCTACACGGACGAAAATAACGACAAAAAATTGGAGTTAACGCTCTTAAAGTAGCGGTCACCGACTCCGAATTTCGGTAGCACATTTTAATAATTTACATACACAGAAAAAATTATTGCCGATTAAATTATTTTTATGAAGAAAGGAATTTTACAACATGAAAATTAATTAAAATTTTTATTGATAATTTTTCATTCTTGACTCAATCTGGGCTCGAACCCAGGTGTTTACGGACAGGTTACCCTGACATGTTTCGATTGCAACCACTCAATCTCTTCAGAGGGCTTGCCGTTTAACACTCGCAGCCATCGACGACTGCTGACGTCATTAGTCAAACATCAATCCTTAAACCAAATTGTATTCAACCCTTTGGTAGATCGAAATTTGCTTTTGAATGATTATCTATTTTAATTTATTTTAACATGTTATTCCTTTACTTCTCTTTATTCGTACTTTTGTCAAGAATTCTTCTTGAAGTTCAAAGTACATATATTTTTTGTTTTTTAATTTTTTTGTCTTTCTTTTTCTTGTTGACCTTTTCAGCACAACTTGAAGGACAAATGCAAACATAGAGCTCGTGCCTTAGCTTTAACAATTATTAGTATTGTGGTTATTTTATTGAACTATTTATGGTTTTTAATCCAAATTTTTAATATTTTTAATTAGGCTTAAGTTCATTAAATTTAATTTTCATTAAATTATTTTTATGAAGAAAGGAATTTTACAACATGAAAATTAATTAAAATTTTTATTGATAATTTTTCATTCTTGACTCAATCTGGGCTCGAACCCAGGTGTTTACGGACAGGTTATTTGGTTTAAGGATTGATGTTTGACTAATGACGTCAGCAGTCGTCGATGGCTGCGAGTGTTAAACGGCAAGCCCTCTGAAGAGATTGAGTGGTTGCAATCGAAACATGTCAGGGTAACCTGTCCGTAAACACCTGGGTTCGAGCCCAGATTGAGTCAAGAATGAAAAATTATCAATAAAAATTTTAATTAATTTTCATGTTGTAAAATTCCTTTCTTCATAAAAATAATTTAATGAAAATTAAATTTAATGAACTTAAGCCTAATTAAAAATATTAAAAATTTGGATTAAAAACCATAAATAGTTCAATAAAATAAACACAATACTAATTATTGCCGAATTATACGTTGTTCGTTCGTGTACTTTACCATTATGAAAATGTTAAGTTTACTGAAAAAAAGAAAAGTAACAGTGCTATTTATCGGTCCGACAAAATCCGACTTTTAACTATTGGCAAGTTGTAATAATGGCCCTAAGTAATTTAAACTTAACAGCTGTAAATCAGTGCCCCATAATTATATGTAGTGCAACAAATAAACTAAAGTAGCAGCACTACGATAAATATTGTCAAATTCATATGGTTTGTATTGGTAGTTTAAACGCCCAATTTTATGCGTTTAAAAAAGGTTTAACTGCTTGCTGAATTATAGATTTGTTGATTAAAACACATTTTAAACCAAAAAGAGAGTTCAACTTGCATTGATTTATTAGCCCTTAGTCGACGTAGCGTGTTTTTAATTTTTTACATTTTTGAGTCCAAAGTTATGCACAAACTGAATATTGAACCGCCCGTAAGTTCTCCAGCAAAACTCCTGTTTTTCGACTTAGCATGTTTTAGAATTGAGCAGTCTTATTTTTATATTATAAATGTAAATAAGGTATAACGGGCTCTTTATAATTTTTTTTCAGTTATTTACTTATTTTTGCTGTTTTTTACCTAATATTTTGTATTATGAAAACTTTCTTCCTGCAGGATTTAACCCTGGATGGTTATTGTTTGTCGAATCGACGAAACTCATTAACTCTTTATCATAAAACTTTTTTATGGGTACCTATAATTACGCTCTTTTCCCCAACAACGTTAGCTGATGACGAAAGATTTCAAAAGTTAATTTATTTGAAAATTAAAATCGTATCGTATTTTGGGAAAAAAACTTTTATTTATCTAAAAAAAAATTTTAATAATTTTTTAACTTTAAAATCGTTCTGCTAGAAATTTTTTAAATAGTTCGTTGATTCGACGAAGAGTTGACTAAAATAAAGAGTAACCTACCAGTGTTAAAAAAAATTTAAGATTAGCTCAACAGCCAATTTCGAAACCAAGTACATATTGACTAACAATCGTCGCCAATGGCAGTTAGTGTTAAACAGAAAAGATTGCTGAAGAAATAGTGTGGTTACTATCGAAACACGTCAAACCAATCTGTCCGTGAACGTGGGTTCGATTCCCGCGGCATGAAAAATTTTCATTCATTTCATGTTTAAAAATTTCTTTTTTCATACAAATAATTTAATGAAAATTAAATTCAATGACTTTAAGCCTTATTAAAATATCAAAATTTGGATTAAAACAGTACAACAAAAATAACCAGAATATGTACTAACTAAAATTTTTTCATTTAAAACAAATCCAAATTTTTCAAAAAAAATAAAAAAAACTAGCAAATGCTGACAAAGTGAAAATAAGGCCCAGATCTCAATCTATGTTTTTTGATTGGCCCAATGACGATTATATTTTTTTTTGTAGATCCGTCTAAAATTACCTTTTTTACAAAACTTATTTTTTTGGTGTATATGACACGCACAATTTTTTCACAATGCCAATTTTTTCTCACTTTTAATAATAAATTATGATTTGTACCAACCTTCAGGTATGTTTTCCATATTAAATATTATTATATACGTTTAGTATTTCAACACAAAAAAAAACGTAAATGAAATCTAAATAAACGTGGTTTTTATTATTTTCTTAGATTTGCTTTATAAGCTTCAACTTTAATTTGTTGTATTATAACGGTTATTTAGTATTCATTAAATCTAAATGTTGTTTTTTTGGAATGTTTACTATAAGATTAGAAAAACCAAAAAGAGAATGTAAGAAACATATAACTTTGGCCAAGAAAAGTTGTCTTTGAAAGCAACTTGTTCGTCGTTTTCGAAGAAATATAATCCAATGATATATTCGTTTGGATCTTTTTAACTGCTGGCTTTCAAATCGAAATTGAATAACTTTGGTTCTTTGTTATGTGCAGAGTATTTTCATTCTAAATTTCCAAAATTTTTCAAAGCTAATTCTGAAATTAAAACCAAAAAAAAAAACGTTAACAAAAGTGTAAGACGCAAATCCATCTGAGGAGATCGAGTGGTTGCGATCGAAACATGTCATGTTAACCAGCCGCCTGGGTTCGAATCTCAGGTCAGTCAAGAATGAATGATTATCAATAACAATTTTAATTAATTTTCATGTTGTAAAATGCCTATCTTCATAAAAATAATTTAATGAACTTAAGCCTGATTAAAATATTAAAAAATTTGGATTAAAAACCATAAATAGTTCAACAAAATAACCACAATTCTAATTATTGTTAACAAAAACCTTAATCACTTTTTAAATCATAACGTTCATTATGCGCCAACCTGTGTACAAAATTCACTTTATACAAAAACAAGAGAAACATCTCCAAAAAAAATCACTTTCTACACGGAAAGTCACTATTTATAAAAAATAATTACAAAAATATGTAACTTTTTACACAAAAAGTTACCATCTTCACAAAAAGTCATACTTTTTACATAAAAAGTCACACTTTTCACATAAAAGCTCACACTTTTTACAAAAAAAGTCACACTTTTCACATAAAAACTAACACTTTTTTTAAAAAAAAAATCCGACTTTTTACACAAAATTCACACTTTTAACACAAAAAGTCACAATTTTTACACAAAAAGTCACACTTTTTACACAAAAAGTTTCAATTTTTACACAAAATTTTTACTCAAAAATTCACACTTTTCACATAAAAACTCACACTTTTTACAAAAAAGTCAGACATTTTACATAAAAAGTCACACTTTTCACATAAAAAGTCACACTTTTTACATAAAGAATCACACTGTTTACATAAAAAGGCACACTTTTTACATAAAAAGTTACAGTTATACATAAAAATTATCACTTTTAAATAGAAAGTCACACACACTTTTTAAATAAAATGTAACACTTTTTACATAGAAAGTCACACTTTCTACATAAAAAGTAACACTTTTTACATAAAAAGTCACACTTTCTACATAAAAATCTCATTTTTTACATAAAAAGTCAACACATTTCCTAAGCAAGAAGTGACATATCTAAAAAATGTGACGTTTTACACAGAAAGACCACGGTTTTATACCAAGTCAATTTTCTATTCAAAAATTCATATTTGCCCTTTAAAAATCCATTAAATGTTATAATTATGTTTTAGGGAATCCCCGTTTACATAACAATTATAGAAATTCCCCAACAAATCATTTAACTGATAAGACTGATAACACGAGAGAATCGAGAGAGAAACAGAAAGATACAGGTTTTATTAAAAAATACATATGCTGCAGAGTATTGAATGAAAAAAACAAATTTATTGTATCGCTTTTTGAAAGATCCAATAATAATACAAAGGTGCACTTTGGTACGCAATTTTTATCTTTATATGAATTAAAATTCGCGGAATAGATTTAAGTAAATCTTTAGATTTATTTCACATTTAACTCCATAATGGGTTTTTGCTTAGTAACGCTGTCTTTTTGTACAAACAGCAACCAGAAATCGTATAGACCACTCCCCACGATCATCATACAATTTTTCTTATAAACTGTTATACAACGTCTAGTGGAGGTGGACGTAATTAACTTAAATTAAAATTATTGTTTTTAAATCTACATATTTGCCATCTCTTGTTATTAACTTATTTTATGTTGTATCCACAATTAATGCTATACATACATATGTATGTATATGTATGTATGAATATACAGAATATATAAATGTACATAAAAATGCTTACATTCCGAAGATTACATCGCTGCAAATCAAGAAACCCCCGAGCTTAATCGACTATAATAGAAAATATTTTGCTTTAAATACATACATACATACATACATACTTTTAAATGCGAGTGAACCGATCTACATGTCACAATCACAATCTCATGCAATCATCAAGAATGAAATTAAAACAGAATAAAAATTTCTCGAATTGTATAAAAACAAATAAACTTATAAATAAAAATAATAATAATAAGAAATTTATTTTTGCTTACTTTTGTTGTTTCTTTTTTTTTTTTTTTTTTTTGTTCCTACTTGATAAATGGAATAAACTGTAAAAACCAAAAACGTAAGAAAAAATAAATTTTTTTACACAAAAATAAACGAGGAAAAAAAAGATCGATAAAACAAATTGGTTGGTAGCGAATTTCGAATACAATACATTGAAAATTTGCATGAAGGCATCCGTAATAAGAATCTTACAAGAAGGATCCATAAAATAATGCTTCAAAATACAACAATTATTTTATACTCATTAGCTTTTCAGACAAGTTTGTACTACTTTTTACCCAAAATTTCTCTTTTTTACACAAAAATTTAATTCTTTATTATTGTGGTTTATTTATTGAACTGTTAATGGTTTTAATCCAAATTTTGATATTTTAATCAGGAATTTTAAATTATTTTTATGAAGAAAGGAATTTTTAAAGATGAAAAGAATTATTGAAAATTTTTTTTTTTGACTGAGCTGGGAATCGAACCCAGGTTTTCATGCACAGGTTGCTCTAATGTTTCGATTGTAACCACATAATCTCTTCAGAGGGGTTTGCCGTTTTACACTCACTGCCATTGACGAAGGCTGGCAGTCAATTGTCACTGTTTACAAAAAGTCACTTTTTATCACAAAAATTCACTTGTATCACAAAAAGTCACTGTTTGAATTAATAGTTACTGTTCACACTCTTAACTCTTAACTCTTAACAGTAAAGTCGAATAGTCGATCT
The DNA here is from genome assembly GCA_949318255.1 of Pollenia labialis. NCBI lineage: Eukaryota > Metazoa > Arthropoda > Insecta > Diptera > Polleniidae > Pollenia > Pollenia labialis. The sequence continues at coordinate 151,949,131 of OX439140.1, read as the reverse complement.
CCCTACTTTTAACACATAAAGTCACTTTCTATTTCAAAAACTTTTTAAGTAAATTTGAAACGAATATACAGAATTATTGAAATTGCATGAATTCAAACAAAACAATATTGCGTACTCAGCAGCACAAAACAATTTTCTACTGTTAATCTACGTTATCATAGAATACAAATGGGTGTTTGTTTTATACAAAGAGTTGTACTTTGTTTAAGCACAAATTCTATGACTACGTCACACAACAGTATAACGGACCTGCGCAATGCGTAATCTTATTTTTTTTTATTTCCCTTGAAATTGTGTGTCAAAAACTTATATTCGGATTTTGTAAAATTTTGCCAATTTTTATTACATTCCCAAAATTCAACTAAAACGCTCCCACAAAACGTTTAAAAATCCATAAATCTTTGCACACATCCCTTAATTAATGCTGCATAACAAACGATTAATTGATCACACCTTGACTCTTTGTAGTATGACCATTAGCGTAAAAATAAATGAAATATCTTAAAGAAAAATCTTCATGAAAAATACAACAACAACAACAACAAAAAATTGTAAATTATAAAGAAAATTTTTATTTAATTTCGTATAAAACTTGTACAGATGATGTGTGTATTGAATTAAATGTGCATTTGTAGATGTGGTATACCATTCTCATTACCATCATTCCCATCATCATCATCATCGCTATACTCATTATCATCTAATAAACGACACAAAAACAGCGAATCGTTGCTTTTCATGCGCAAAAATAGACTTGAACTTTTAATGAGCAGAGATGATGATGGCAAAAATCAACAGAATAAAACCAAAATTCAATATGAAAAATATAAAATTATCGTTGAAATTTTATAAATACAAAACAAAAAATGAAATAAAACGAAAATCAGTTTTATCTTAATATTGTTTACCAATAAATTCCATTTAAACAAAATTAAGCACTAAATAAATATTTGAGGTGAATGTAGCAGTTTAAGTCCCTAATTTTGGAATTTTTTTATTCCCTTCACCGAAGGTAAAAAAAAAGTATTCTAACTAGGTACAAGCATCTTGGTTAAAAATCTATCAAAACCCTATCTAAAAAGTGAAGTGGGCGTGGCACTTTCAAAAATTTATTTATATCTGAAGAGAGAAAAGAGCTAAAGTTTCCAAATTAGGTACAAACATCTCGGTTATTAAAACAAAACATCCCACAAAATGTGGGCGGGATTGGAGAAGTGGGCGTGGCTCAAAATTGTTTGTCTACCGATTTGAACAAAAAATTAATAATTTAAGAGGTATTTACTAACTGAAGTGCACAATTCGGTAACGTAATTTCTCCAAATCTAAAACAGACACGCAACAAATTTAATACTTTGAAATTCGTCCCTTTTGGGGCTTCTTTGTCACCCAGTCTATCTTTTAAACTTCTAAATAAATAAAGATTAGACCAAATTCGTAACAAATATAAATTTGACACTTTTTTGAAATTCAAACGTAGTATATTATTTTGTGTCCTTTTTTCAAAACATTTTTTGATACTTCAATGGGGAGAAAATAAGTATCAAAAAGGGAAAATACGGGAAACTAAAATTCCTTCTTTTACTTCTTTAGTTCTGCATATGGCAGTTTTAAAATTTTCTATAATATTGAACTTAAAACCACACTCACAATATTATTACAGTAACGGACTGTAGTTTATTTAAGAAATATTCCGTTCAGTCATTTTTAAATAAATAAACATTTAAAATTCCAAGCAAATTTATTTTTAACTGATTCTAACAGTTATTCAAAAAACTAAGTGCATATTAATACGGATTTTCAGTTGCAGTTAATTTTGTCCGTTGATTAAGTTAAATTCTTCTTTATGTTAAAGTAAATAAAAATGTAATTTAAAGCAACGAAAAGTTCATTTAATTTTTACTGTCAAAAATTCAACCGCGAATTCCGTAAAAACAAATAAATATGCAGTTATTTTGTAAAAACAGTAAAATTTTAATAAACAACTGAATATTTAATCGTTTTTACTGAATATGGTGTTGAATTTTTGACACTAAAATTTTACAAAATAACTGAATATTAATTTAATTTTACGGAATATGGTGTTGAATTTTTGACAGTAAAAATTAGATGAACTTTTTGTTAAAAATAAATGAAAAATAGGTAGACCCGTTTTTAATTGAACTTTCATTTATTTTATATTACAATTTCAGTTAATTTTAAGTACAGAATATTGTGAGTGCATAAAAAGGTTCATGGTCCTGAGTAAATGGTACTTTTTTCTTTCTTCAACTGGAATTTTTTGAATTTACGGTAATATTGGGACTAGACACATAAAATTAAACATACATGATTCTGAATCAATATGAATCTGTAAGTGGAAGATTTTGGTACTCTTTCGTTTTACAACTGGTACTTTTTTGAATTTTCGTTAATATTATACATAGAAACATAAAATAACACATTTAAGGTCATGAGTAAATAAGAATTTGTAAGAGGGATCTTTTTGGTACTTTATCGTTGTTTAACTAGTACATTTGGAATTTGTATTAATACTGAATTGAACCTAGAAACATAAAATGCAACGTGCAGAGTCCAGAGAGATTGAGAACCTTTTTTTTATTTGCAATTGGTACTTTCTGATTATTTTTTATATTATTAAACTTTCACATTCACGAACTTGAGTGAAAGATAATATATGGACCAGAGCTTGCTCCCTCGACAATTCGATCTACCATGAAAATTCATATATATCTATATGCATGTTCGTATTTCATAATTGCATAAATAGTTATGGTCGTTATAGTGAATTAAATTAAATGCATATAATTTACAATAAGCACTATCCTGTTATAAAATACAAAGAATGCTGATGGAGGCCGTAGTGGGCCAGAAAATGCATTACATTCTGCTGGTATCTAATATGTAGTTGTATAAATCTTGGTTATCAGTACATAACATACAACTAAATGCGGGCGATTTTGGAGAAGTGGGCGTGGCCGAATAAAGCACTTTTACGTCTGCATACACAGTTACAAACGATTGTCTGAAAATGTTTAATTCGTTTAATGTTAAATATTTAAAATAATAAAGTTTAAAAAATATTAATTTACAATTTGCAGCCACTTTCAAGAACCTTTTTTTCTTATCCAAAATCATTTAAACCAATTATGACAAATTGTAAATATTAACTTGCATAACTTCTCTTCTCGGGTATACGGATAATTGTCACCTGTTTACAATAATTTATTCCTTTTCAATCTTTCCATAAATTAATTTGTTCAAATATGTGATTACAATTTATTATTAAATCAAAATCGAAGGCAAAGTAGCAAAACCAACAATTTCGCTACGAATCAGTTGAAAACATGACAGCAATAACTAAATCAAATAAGTCAGTCAGTCAATAAGTAAGCGCGTGGGTAGCGGGGAATACAAGTCAATTTGCAAATATTTTTATAAGACACCACCAGCGCCAGACTATTTTTTTTATATGGAATCTAGTCTGTGTGGTTGTTAGAACCATGCACATATTGCCAACATTTTCAAAAGAAAATGCTCTTAACAAGAGTTTACAAGAACTATTTTCGATGAAGGCATTTGTCATTTTAGTCATTTAATTTAATTGCTGTGATTAAAATATGTTGTAATTTTAATAAATTCTTTGTCTAATGTCTTATTAAATAACCCTACAAGAAATTGCTGATTGAAACTTAAACATGCAAAACCCTGCAAATAATAGGACCAGTCCAAACACACGTGTAAAGAGTAGCCCACAAGGGACTAGGACTAGTCCAAAAGTAACACAAACGTATGGAAAAAATATGGTATTTTTAACATTACGATGTCCTAGGGCAGGACCATATAACCCATCTTTGGACTACAAAGGAGTAGTTTTAAAACTACTCCATTTTGTACATAAGAGGATTAATTTTAACTTCGTTTAAAAACGAAAACATGTCGTTAAAAAACGAAGACATATCGTCTCACTACAAACACTTTGACAAGGTCCATGCTTGCATTACATCGGACCAGTCCATGGAGAAGTCCATTTTATGAAATTGGATCAGGTGGTCCAATAATATTTGCAGGAAACTTATAAACTACCACACTTTCAATTTTGTAATAAATTCACGTATAGATATGTATTTTAAAGTTCACAAGTATGAGTGAGAAACAATGGCACACGTACACGAATGTTTACATCAGTTAATAATAAATTAATAAAATGATAGAAACTTCTGATGTACAAACCCATCAGCAATGCCCATCAGATGATGCATCGGAATCTGATATCAAATTACAGTGGTATACCGGTTTGACGAATACTCAGTTTAAGGAATGAATTTTCCATTACCCCTTTTGTGAGCATATGGCTTCTCCATCTTACACGATTTTTTGTAGCTGCTTGCGCGTCTTATGATTTAAAATTTCACTGTCCTTGTTGTTTAAGTGTTTGGCGTTTTCCTTTCTAAAAAAAAGTGTATCATTAGTGTTACATGGGATCTGGCAACATTTTCAAATGTTAACCTGATTTTTGACAAAAGAACACAAGTTTCGGCATAAAACCATAAAGTACAATTATCGTTAAAAATTTGGTGCCTTTTATACCGCTAATTTATAAGTAAAAAAAAAATACGAGAGAAGAACTTAAAAAATAATTTATTTTTGCTGATATAATAACAAAACCAGCTGTTAATCTAGTGCTACACTCATGACCCTTTAATTAAAAAGAGTGTTGAACATGTAGCATTTTTTCTTTTTACGGGGAACATATTCAGAAAAGAACACGTTGTACTTTTAAAAGAGAACACATTTTTCAGAAAAGAACATAAAGAAATGTAAAAGGCAAAATAAATGCAGAATATAACTCAGAAAAGAAAACGCCATAAGTATTGATTTTTTGCCTTGTATCAGTTTAATTAATCGGTTGTTGTTTCAGCTAAGTAGATGATTGGTCAGCTGCAGCAGCTCCAAGGATAATGGGGCTAACATCTGTTTCCCTCCTTGTATTTTGTGTAGTGGTGCGGAACCTTGCTAACCTTTGATTAAAAAAGTTTCAAACGGAATGAATTCAACCCTAGGGGTGGTGGATGGTAGAAAATTGGTGATTTTATTCTAAATGACAATTACAACAGCTTTATAAATTTCGATGAAAATTTTAAAGTCCAACCAATACTAATTCTATATAAGATCTAGAAAAAATGTATTTTTGGAGATTTTCTTAAGTTTGTTGGTAGTTGCGGTATTCCTTTTGAAATTTTAAAAGAAATTTTATTTGTCTTGTGCTAAGCATTGAAGTCCATTCAGTTGTAAAATATAATTAAATAATATTAATAAATAAAGTTTTTTTATTGCATAAATAATAATTTATGTTTTACCTAGACAAAACTCAAAAAACACATTTTTCGCAATTTTTTGCAAAAATGTCTGCAATGAATTGTACAATTGTTAAAAATTATTTCACGTTTTTAAATCTATACACAATTCCCTAAACTGGGAAATTAAATATGTCTACCCCGCCACTGTGCACTGTAGGCTTAAGCCTATAGTAGACGGAATGTAAAAAGCCACATGCGCATATGGTTCTGACGTAATTTTGACGACACTACAAAGCCACAATAGCAAGTTCGTGTTGTGTGATGACGACAAAATTACGTCAGAACCTCATGCGCATGTAGCTTTTAACATTCCGTGTACTATAGGCTTTAGTGAATGAAATAAGCATACAACCAAGTCGATTGGCATATTTTTGGTGACTCTTGAATTTTCTGTGTTTCTAAAGTATTGGGCTTTGTTTCGATAAGCTTAGGGAATTAAAAAAAAGAGATTATTCTCCCCCTTCTCATGGGTGTTTTACGAATAGTGAGAATAGAGCAAAACATTACTTTTATGGAGGGAAGCTAGAGGGTTAATATGTTCTACAAAAAAATTTGTCGTAAAATTAACTACATTTTACCTCAGATGCAAAGCGCACATACCTAGGTACATAGTTTTGTATACCGATAAGCCACAGGCCAAAAGGGAAAACTTTAAATTCAAAACTTAACCCTGGAAGGTTACACTTCATTTTAGTCGAATCGACGAATTTTTAAAAAATTAATTCTAGCTGAACGATTTTGCAAATAAAAAATAAAAATTAAATCTATTTTAGTTAGGCGTTTTATTAGAAAATAAAATATAAAAAATAAAAATTATTTTCTCTTTAAAATTCGATACGAATTTGAACTCTTTTTTTCAAATTAATAAATTTTTTAAAACAACAAAAACTTAAAAGTTTACTTTTTTCTTACTCAGCCTTTTAATCAGTCAAATAATACAAAAGAAAAAAACTATATTTATTTATTAGCCATATTTTACACATGAGGCACAAAGTTCAATTTTATGTTCACAACAGATGCTTTTATTGCATATGGACATTTCCAGCGAAAAGTCTACTTTTTGTAAAGTAACGCCAGAAGTAATTTAAATTATTTCTCAAAAAATGTTTTGTGTGTAGTTTAATTTTTTATATTTTGGTGAAAAGCGCAACTAGCTCTACACTCAGTAACAAAAGGGATAACGGTTGAACAACATGGTCCTAAAATACAACCTTATTTGCATGCTGGTGTTACATTAAAAAAAGGAGACTTTTCGTTGAAAATGCCCATATGTTCCTTTAGCTTGAAAATTTAATCTTAATAAGTCAAAAGCTAAGTAAAAAAGGTTTTATACAAAACGTCTTGCTCAATTCGCAGTCTTATTCAGTTTCGTAATGCAAGTCAAAATCCACTTCTGTTTTTAAAAGTTACGCCAGCACATATTTTTGCTTATATCTCCAATCCTTAGCGTCGATTGCTGCAATTTTTTTTCTGAACATAGTGCTACTTCATTACTTTGCATATAAAAACCCCTTTTTACAAATTTGACTTCTTTATTTAATTTTTTTTTAAATTTTGTCATCCAAATATCACGTCACGTCAAAAGGGAAATTCCCATACATTACATGTACTTTTCGTCATTCTGAGTTTGCTTAGGGACAAAAGTGGCAAATTTCAGGCTCTCTTGGTCCTTTGACAACATTTTCGACTGATTCTTGTCGATTAAAGTATTTTATTTTGATTTTTTTTCCTTAATTTAGGTCTGCAAGGTAGGTGTCTCGAAACTGCCTCTTAAATAGTGAGCCACGAGAGATTAATGAAGATTTGTTCAGGTACTGTCGTCTTTTTTCGGTTTTCGCTGGTTTAAGCTTTTGACAAAAGTGATATTTAAAATTCCAAAAATAGGCATAAAATCGTACACTAAGTTTACTTTTCATCGTTGCTTAGTTTCAACTTTAAAAAATGAGAATCCAGCTTACGGCGTCAGCTAACGTTGTTGACAAAAAGAGCCATATTTAAACACTTATAAACAAGTTTCCTATATGATAAAAAGTAAATGAGCTTCGTTGATTCGACGAACAGTAACCATCCAGGGTTAAATTCCGATGTGATCTTTAAAAACGCCGACGCACGTAAATCTTTTTTGTCTGCTCTCCTAGAATCCGTTATTACAACCCTGTTATTTTTTGTTTCTGTGTTGTACTATGTAATTTAAAAAAATCACTAAAATCAAAAAAAAAACAAGTGAGAGTGCTATATTCGGCTATGCCGAAACTTGTTCCCACTACAGCCCTTACATTTAAGTTTTAAGAGTTTTCAGAAAATATTTTCTACTTAAGATTTCCGATATTTTGATATCCATAGGTCATATGACAGCCCAAAAATTCAGGTACCACGCCCACTTCTTCAAATCCGCTCACATTTTGTGTGATGCTGTTTATTGATAACCTAATTTGTGTACCAAATTTGGAAATTTTGGCTCTTGCCGTTCTCCAGATAGGTAGGTATATAGAAAAAAAGGAATAAAAATACAACAACAAGGGATTTTTGGAAATAATTAGAGGTAGTCGTGGTTTTTTGCTCATAGGTATCTCAGCCGTTTTTGGACCGATCTGGCTAAATAGTAATAAGCATACCTGACATAAATATATACCAACAAGCTTCCATCATATTTGGGGGCTTCGGAAAATCCATTTTACAGGCAGGCGGACAGCCAAGCGGACGAACAGACGGACAACTGGATTTGAACTTCCCTTCTGATAAGGATCCAGAATATACATACATACATATGTATATACTTTATAGGGTCTAAGATCTACTTACATATACATACATACATACATACATACATATTGTAGAAATTACAAACGAAATGACAATGTTATATATGTACATATGTAGGTGCATACATACATACATATGTACCTATGTAGGCATACCCTATTACCAAAACAAAAAACCAATTTATCCAAATTTTCAAAAATTTTTATGAGAATATTTTTCAAGTGAGAAAGGTATAGTAGGTATGTACCTATTTCAGAAAATAAAACGGTTTATTAAAAAAAAATACAAGTAAGTTCTACTTAGCAAGTACCTAGGTATAATACCTATGTATGTATATCTACATATGTACATATGTAGGTAGGTACCAAATTTTTATAAAACTTTCCAGCAACAAAACTTTTTTATTTAAAAAAAATAGCCAAAATTTCCAATTTTATTTTTGTTCTAGGTAGGTACATAGGTATATCTTACTTCGTCTAATTTGCATGTGTAATCATCTCATTAATTTTGTAATTAATAAATTTCTCCTTAAATAAATAAACATATTTATTAATAAAAATAAACAACAACAACATAGGTAGGTAATAATTAACTAATTACTTTCACACTGTGAGCTTCTACTTATGTAGTGCGTGTATGTATGAGTTTGTTTATTATTTATATTGACTTGATAATTGTCATGTTTAATTGTCTCCATATTGAATGGTAATCTTCTTCTCTTACTCTGTCACTCTTTTTCATATTCTCTGGCCACTTTTTTTGTTTTATTCTGTTCTGTTCTAAATATACATATTTCTCCTTCACTAAACCATAAAATACAAAACACTACAAGGCAGAACAAAATAAATACATACAACACAAGACAACAAAACAAAAAGGTAAATTAATTCAATCTACAAAAGACAAACAGCGAAGCGAGCGATACATTGAAAAAATAAATCTACTACAATAAACAATATTCAGTCAAACTTACACTAAATAATAAAAATAAATATAAAATACTTTTGCAAAGTAATCACCAAAATAAAGTTTATCTGAACTCAAAAACAAACAGCAGACAGACGGACGGACACACGGACAGACACACACATACCTACTAAATGCCCTGAAAAATAAACATATGTACATACAAACATACTAAAGAATGAATAGCTACAAATAAAAAACAAAAAAAAAATTAAGTAGCGACCGCATTTATATTCACTACAACAAAAATAACAACTGGAAATATGTATTAAAACAACAACAACAGCAAAAAGCAGCAAATAACGAAAAAGTTGAATTTAAAAAAAATCCAAATCAAATCAAAATGAAATGAAACGAAGCAACTTAACCTCATATTTATCCAACAAAATCCAAACATACACACACACACACACACACTCAACACTCTCTGTCACTTAGTCAGTCATAGTGGCACATACACTGTGCTTTTTGCTGTACACCAAGTTATTGTTGCCGCCGCCACTGTAGTTGTTTTGTTGTTGACTATTTATTTATTTTAGTTGTTGTAGCTGTTGTTGGCTCGTTTCATACATTTAATGCTGTTGTTGCCGACTTTCTGCTGCTGATATTGTTGTTGCATTTTATTGCTGCTGTTTTTGTATATTCTTGTTTGGTTTTTACGTGCCAAACTCATGAGAATGTAAAAAAGGAAAGAAAAATTGAAATAATGTAAAATATAAAAATCAAAACAAAACAAAATGAAAAACCAAAACGAACTGAACCAGCAACAGCAATAATAAAAAAAAATAAATACAACAACGACAACAATCACGAAAATACCTAACAATCCAATATCAAAACGATTGCGATGACGGCAACGTCAACTTATACAAAACAATTATAGAATTCGGCAAACACCGATCAGTAAATGCGCTGCCTTAAAAATCGATTACAAAATCAAATGTCCGTTTTAAAAAATTGAAAAAAATTGCATTTGAATCGATAAATTCTAAAACAAAACTACAAAACCAAAAACGCTAAGAAGGAGTTATTCGCAAAATATGATAAGAGCTTTGGCAATTCATTCGGAATAGATTCACGCTTCTACTATGACACCAAATTATCCAAATTAACTTTACAAATCGGTTATCAATGCGCATACAGCGATTAGGCTCACATCGTGCGGTTTTCACGGTGATGGTATTAACGGACCCTAATTCTTCAAAAACGAAATTTGGCAACATTGTTTATTTCGAGAAATTAACCTGTTAATTGCTTTCCAAGGCCGTGCGATTTGACATCTATCGGTTAATTTTGTATGAGGCCTCGTGAAGCCACTGGCTTATAATGTCTTTTATTGTTCGTGTTTTTCGTGATATACGTCCGATTTTCACGTTGGTGACAACACCGAATATTTTTTCTCCATAAACGAAGCCGGAGAGCATGCAGTACAGTCAATGGATTTCGTTACAGTACAATGATCAATTACTTTTTGTTCGAAAATATGGATGCCATCGATTCAGACGAGATGTGGCTTTTACAGAAAGTAGCGCCATGTGGTGACCGCTATTGAAATAAAAATTTGTCGATAAGTTGATTGCTTTGCAAGGCCGTGCGATTTGACACCTCTCGATTATTTCCTGTAGGGCTACGTGAAGTCACTGATTAATACTTAAAAACCAAAAAAAAAATTAACGCCTTGGAGTCTAAATCGTTTGTGTTGTTCGTTACATACGGCCACCACAGCTCGAGAAAGTAGTCCAATATTGGACTTCCATAGTGCGCTTCGTCAAGAGCACATCTCAAGATGCACTGTTTGGTGCTGTTTTCATGCTGGTGGCATCATCGGATGTTATATCGTCAAAAACGAGGCCAGAGCTCGCGTTACGGTCAATGGGATTCGTTATATCGACCCCTTTGCGCGAAATTATCGTATGTTGCAAAAACCAAATTTTACAGGACAGCCATTTTTCTACTTTTCTCTGCTTTCGCTTGCAATAACAAAATGAAAATATACATTTAATTTTTGGAGCAAAGAAGTGGAATTCGCCTACAATATTTTGTCAGGTGACGTTTCTTTGAATGAAGAATAAGATTGCATCGAAAACTCAATTTCAAAAAAATTGGCATATACTTTAATTTCGCGCAAAGGGTCGATAAGGTCAATGCGTTTTTGTTTGAAAATATGGAAGACAATGATTCGGGCGAGATGTGGTTTAAAAAGATGGCGTTACATGCCATTTGGCGATCGTAACAATCAACTTATTCAAATTTAAATTTGGTCAGTTGATTTCGTGCGATTGACACATATACCCGAAATCTTGATCAAATGTTATGGTAAATTTCACAAATTCTATCTACATACATAAATATCAATTCATACTTAAATATAGTTTTGCATATAATTTTATTTTGAAAAACGTATTTAAGCATGAATTGGTATTTAAATATATATACATATTGGTGAAATCGACCATTAATCTCTCAAGAAAAATTGATTTTGTTGAAAAAAATTAATTGAAGTTTTTGATATTTAAATAAGGCCAAAGTTCATCAAGGAAGTGACAACATGATATAAATTAAAAAATTGTTTTAATAATTTTAAACTTGACTGAACGCGGGATTGAACTCGGGTCGAATTTAAATGTTTCGATAATAACCTCACTCCCGTCACCAGAATTCTTTGCCGTTTTACCGTTTGCGCCACTGCGGGCGGCGCCTGCCAGTCTATAGTCAAACAACAATCTTTAACCAATGGTATTGGTGGATCAAAATTTACTATAATTGATTATTCATTTTCAACTGTATATACAAATGTCATCCTAACTTCTGTTTTTTGTTATTTGAAATTAAAACAAAACAAAATCGACGAAGTTAAAGAAAATCAACAAAATCTTAATAAAAATTGTTAAACTTAAAAAAAATTAAAAACTAAATCTAAGAAAATTACATTAAAATCGGATAAAACGGCAGAATATTAAAAAAAAACCTATAAGTCTGCAATATTTTAGATTTTGAAATTTAAAATTAAAAGTTTAATGTGCAACACACCGTCAATTTCATGATGCCTTTGATAGGGTGCAGAGTACAACACAAGTACATACCCTGCAAATTATAGGACCAGTCCAAACACGCGTGTAAAGAGTAGCCCACAAGGGACTAGGACTAGTCCAAAAGTAACCCACACTTATGGAAAAAATATGGTATTTTTAACATTACGATGTCCTAGGGCAGGACCATATAATCCATCTTTGGACTACAAAGGAGTAGTTTTAAAACTACTGCATTGTGTACACAAGAGGATTAGTTTTAACTTCGTTTAAAAACGAAAACATGTCGCTAAAAAACGAAGACATGTCGTCTCACTACAAACACTTTTTAACAATGACATGGTCCATGCTTGCATTACATCGGAACCAGTCCATGGAGTAGTCCATTTCATGAAATTTGTCTTGAAATTAAAGACAAATTTCTTTTATATTCAAATTGAAAATTAAGCCAAGTTTTATTATAAGAATTCTCGTTACAGAAAATGCTCGACTGTTCACAAGAATGTATTGAAAGTATGTATATAAAATAAAATAAAAATTGTATGTCATGTAAAAATAAAAAGAGTTCCCAAATCACTATGTATGTATATCCATATGCTATACATATTTGGAAATACAGTGAAACAAAAGTTAAGTTAAACCGATTTTGGAATTGACAAATAAAGTTGAATTAAAATTAACGTATTTCCAACAATTTGCTCAGGTGGTCCAATAATATTTGCAGGGTACCTACATACACACACTAAAGTAATAACAGAACATAATACTCGCGGTATTCTATTGAGTACTTAAAATAAAACTGTATATGCTAAGTACAAATGGTATGAATGTGTATATATAGGCGCGTACGTACGTGTGTGTATACATATGTATGTATGTATATATATATTTGTAAATAAATGTAGTGTATTGACATGTAGAACTAGTACGAGTATATTCCTCCAACAATCATATAATATCGAACCACAACCAAACTAACATTCAAGCAATACCAAACCGTATACAAATGTATGTATTAAAATCACAAAAATAAAAATAAAGCAAAAAATCGACTAAAAGAGAACAAAAGAAAAAAAATAATTTCAATAAAATTTCATTACGCTGCGGCCAAACAAACAGTCAACGTATGTAGGTACAAAACGAACGTCTCACTAAACGTATAAGCAATTGTATGAACAGACAGGCGATTGAACGAACATTCATACAAATAAAGTATCGAACTGCAACCGCACAAAAACGTTAACGTCAACAGCATTACCAAAGCATTTACATGCATTCATATACATATATACATATGAACATACATATGTTTGTATGTATATTAAAAACCAAGCAACATACAAATGCACACAGATGCTTAAACATACATATACCAAAGTACATACATACGTACATTTACACGATAACAGAAATATTTTATATCACGTTCATACTACACAAACAATAAATATTTTGTGTTCATACGAACTTTGTTCAGACCATTTAAAGGAGACACACACATACATATATAAAACAGTCATATTAAATAAAGCATAGCCACCAGCCATCAATACAAGGTACTTGTTGTATACAACAAACATTTAAACTTTTATCCAAACTCGCAGGCACACATCTGCAACGACAAACATTAAGATTAGGTCGTCAACACACTACTCACTCTCTCTTTTTCTCTTATTCGCATTCTTTTGGCAGAAATCAACATATTTTACAAACTTTATCAAACTTATTTTTTTAACTACTGCCAACAAACATCACTTCATCATCGTCATCGTCATCATCATCATCATCATCATCATTGCCATCACAACAACGTGAGTGTATCCATGACAAAAATATAATGTTATAACAATAAATAAACAATAGAGATACCACATGAGTTTTGCCAATGGGAGAGCACAGTATCTTTTTGAATAGTAGCTTTTAATTTCGTGCCTTTTCTGTTTCTATCAAATTTATTTAGCAAAAAATTCTCATAAATAACATTTTCCATTATTTCCTCATATTTTTCTCACTTGTTGTCGTAATGCTCTTCTCTCATTTGCAATGCGAGTAGACATGTGTTTGTGTGTGTGTGTTGTTGTAGTCCTTCGGAAAAGCTATTAACTTTGTTATTTTTACGTTACAGTTGAAGCTGTATGTGCGTGTGTGTGTGTGTATGTTTGTGAAAATTTACAAGTTTTTCTCTTTTAGCCGTCTGTATTTGTTTTTTTCTCTTAATAGAGTCTACATATTTCGTATGTTGAATTTTTCCATTTTATATTGCTCATACTTAGTGTAGCACAAGAACGTGTATGTGCCAACAACATGTTGTAGAGGCTACCAAAAAAAATTATTTTTGTGACCTTTTTTTAAGTTTGTTTAAAGGCATTTCGTTCTTTCTTCTTCTTCATTTAAAGGTATAAATGGATTTTATTAAGAAAAAAATATGTCCTTTAAATGAAGGATTAAGTTTAAATAACATGATGTGCAAACAAATTTTTTATTTTTTTAGAATTTTCTTTATTTTGTGTATGTAATTTTGTTTAATTAAAATCTAGATTTGTTTTTGGAAAATATATATTTATAAGAAATAGACACTTTTCAATGACCTAGTATAGTTTAATTTGATATTTAATCCTGTCTTTTCCCCCTGTTTTCTAAATAAAAACTATTTAGAATCAAACCAAGTAGAAAAACTGCTTGCTATTTACGCTTAATCGTTTGTCCCCCTTTATTTTATTTCACATGGGCTTCTACAAGTGCCTTGCACATATTTTTATCATACTGCAGACAAGCGTAGAGCTTCGCGGGAATAGCTTAGTAGGAAATTAAATTGATCCTTTTAAGTAGCGAAGCTTATTAAACGATGTCCGTCTGCCTGTGTGAATGTTGAAATGGGATTTGTAACTTATTTATGACACACATACTCCATTCAAATTCAGTCTGATCAGTTCACAAGTGGCTGAGATATGAGCAAAAACCCCCGACTACCTCTAATGTTACCCATTATTTACTTGTTGTTTTTTCTGTATATCTAGAGTACGGAAAGAGCAAACATTTCCGAATTGGGAACAATCATCTGGGTTATTAACACACAAACTCTCTAAAATAGATTAGCGGAGTTGAAGTACACGTAGAAAAAAAACATGGTTGAAGAATGGTTAAAAAAAAACATATTATGGTCCCTGCAATGGCAACAAACAAACTTTTTTTGTTTTTAAAAAAACTTTTTTCACGATTGATAATACTTTGTTTCTATTTAACAATAAAGTGTTTACCTCTTTTGAAACTTCAAATATGGTTGATTTTAACAATATAATGTTTATATTTAACATTTTTATTTTTTCGAATTTATTCTATGAGCTAAATTTCAGTTATGAATTTTATAAAGCTTTATTGTAATAGTCCTATTCCTTTAATTTTTAGGAATGACTTTATGCACTACCAGACTATTTAACTAGATTAAAAAAAAAATGGTCATATTTAAACATAATATGGTAACCTGCAAACATAAACATTGTTAAAAACCAACCATAGTATGTTGGTCTTAGAATATGGTTACCTCCAACCATATTTTTTTTCTACGTGTTGTGGGGGTGGCACCTCTCATACAAAGACATTGTAGAAAACGGTATATCTGGAGAACGGCAAGAGCTTAAGTTTCCAAATTATGTACAAGCATCTTGGTTATTAATACACAACATCCGACAAAATGTGGGCGGGATTGGAAAAATTGGCCGGAAACAAAATAGATTAACATATTTATATCTTAAGAACAATATGAGAAAAACCTTTTAAAAAAAATGGGCGGGTTGGAATATAAAATAAAGTTCTGTATATCTGGAGAGTCGTAGCAGTTAAAGTTTTCAAATTTGATACACAAAAATTGTATTTTAATATTTGAAATATGTATTTTCTAACATCAAAAGTACCTTTTAAAATAAAAAGTTCCATTTTAAAATAAAAAGTACGTTTTGAAAAAGCAAAGAATTTTAAATTAAAAATTACCTTTTGAACTATAAAGTACCCTTTGAAATAAAAGGTACCTTCTGAAAAAAGAAGTACCTGTTGAGATACACAGTACCTTGTGAAATAAAAAGTATCCATTTTTAAATAAAAAAAGAAACTTTTCAAGGTAAGAGTACGTTTTTAAATGTAAAGTACCCTTTGAAATGAAATGTTCCTTTTGGAATAAAAAGTACTTTTTAACATAAAAAGACCTTCCTAGCATAAAAAGTAGCAGCCTGGCCATGATGTCGTCTCCTATCGCTCTCTTACAATTGTAACGGCAAACAGCTGATTTGCGCCATATTTGTTGTAAAAACTCAAATAAATTCTTTCCGCCTCAGAAAAATAATTTCGAGTCGATCAGTATCGACTGAAAAAATTAGAAATAAAATTGCTTTTGATTCGAAAAAGTAATCGATTACGAATGCTAGAATAGTTTTGTTTACTGCTTTGTTGTCATTTGCCGCTGGCCTTAATTTCCGATCGATATCGTGGGTCAGGCTGTAAAAGTATAACTTTATGTAGAAGTACATTTTTTAATTTTTTTACGTAAAAAGTACATATTGCCTCAAAAGTTAATTTTTTTTAAATAAAATTTTTCATTTTTTTATAAAAATTTACATTTAACATGAAAAAGTCGTTTTTTACGTTAAAAAAAATACATTTTTTCATAAAAAGGTATCTTTCACAACAATTTGTCCACCCAATTTTAATGATATTAGTTTAGTATCTTTTTTACTTGTATTATTTTTTTAGCTCTTAACAGTTTGTCATTTTCTACATACCAACTCATAATCAACATTCCACCAACTTTTCAACAGAAAAAAAAACATTACAGCATATTTTAGAGACAGCTATATGACACACAAAAATATATTAGTAAAAAAAACATTTAAAAAAAAAAATCTTTTTTAAAAAAAAAATTTAAAAAAAAAATTGTCCTAAAAATATTTCTATTATTTTTTTTTAAATAGTATTTAAACGAAAAGCAAAAAATCCATGTTAAAACTACAAGGTGGTGGTGCGGATGATGACGATGATGTTTCTTCTATTGCTGCTGCTGTTGATTGTACGGTTGTATTGTACAGAACAATACACATCATTTTTATAACAATACATTGAGTATTAAATACATTGTCCTTAAAAAAAAAATACCAACGAAAGAAAAAAAAGGAATCTACTTTCAACATCCTCGTACACTCACAAAGTAAATTTTAAAACTCATTTCACAGAATCAAACAAAAAAAAATAACGTAATGAAAAAAACGGCAACAGAGGCGAAAAAAAATACAGAAATCCATGAACATTTCTACTGTGTCATCAACGTATAAAAACGAGAAAAAATCATAAGCCTTACAATACGAGGTTGGATTGAAAATTGTTTCGTTTAAAAAAAAATATGTAACATTTTCATAGATTTTTTTATTAATTCTACATTTGTATTTGGCAAATAAGATTCAAGCTTTAAAGCTTGCAAATTCCTTTTTTTTTTTAATTTAATTTTGTTAATTATTCATTAATAATTACAATTCAAAAAAATCAAACTGCGTAATATCTGTCTTAGATATCCAAAGGTTTAATTGATTTACCACCGTGCTACTCTACCTTGTTTGTATGTGCATTCGATACAGCTACGGCCTTAACTTTACATTTAAAACGTTTTCACCCACCGTTTCTTTCTCATGGATATATTTATGTCACAATGTAAATAAGAGTGTGTTTGTGTGCGTGTGTATATTATTTTTATCATTTAACTACACAAAACATTGACAGACATAGTCAGCTTTGGTTGCCTTATTGTTAACATCGTCATGTTGTTCTCAGCATCTCTCGTTAAGTCACCCACCACCATCGCAACTACCACCAGCCATCACCATCACACCACAGAATGAACCATCATCATACCACTGCAGCACGACATCACCTTTATTATGTTGTATTTTGTAGCAGCAAAAAGAATTATGAAAAATTCTTCACAACAATGGGGAAAATAATAACTCAACATTTATATCCTTAAAATGTTATGATGCTGCTGCTATCTGCCACTAACACAAAAATTTGCTACATTCTCTCACTCTCTCCCTTCCTCTCTTACTACTTCTCTATGTCTCACTGTTTATACAACATTTATGCTTTAAAGAGTGAATTTCTTCTTTTTTTTTTTTTTGTTTGTTAAAGATTTTGCCACAGGAGTGTCATTGTCATCATCATCCTGTTTAAACAAACACTCACACACTCTCTCTTTCTCGCTCTCTTACAGCTACAGATTTATTAACACTAAAAATATTTTAAACACTCAATCTACAAAAGCAAAAAATAGTAAAAAGTATGATGATAAATATTGTTTTATTTTTCGTTATAAAAACATACACTCCGACAATTGCGATGTTACTTAGATGTCAATGATAGATGTAAATATGAATGCATGCATGTATGTTTATAAGCAAGAGCATGTTTTACTTATAAGGAGAATAAGGAAGAAAACATTAAAATTGACAAATGAGAATTTAACTCATTAAAAGTGGTAAAATTTAGGTCCGATTTGGTAAAGCAATCGTGGTTTTGGACTTTCCTGCAAGCATCTTGGTTATTCATAGGCAAGGCTATGTTTGGTTTCTTTGGCAGATACAGCTTACTTTGGGCCTTCAGTGGTCCCTTCGTGATATCCAACGCTAATTCCCATTCAACAGAGCATTTACTCAATACATCCAGAGAAAAAAATATGTTTGAATATGATCAGCTCCAAGCAAACTAGTTTTCAAGACAATTTTAATCAAATTATGTTAAACTTGACCATATTATTGTCACCGACAACTATATTTTGGTTGAACTAGTCCTCCATCAAGAAGCCACAACCATATCATGGTTGCCCCCGAACATGTTATGATTAAATTAACTTTTAATATCATGGTTGGTTTTCAACCATTGCTTTTGGAAAAGAGGAAAATGCTATAATTAATTTTTAAACAAATTATTGTCATATTTAACCGTAACATGTTTTGAGGCAACAAATGCAAAATGAAAATGCAAATAGAGCGAACGATGTGTAAATTTGGGCTAGATTTTACACGCGTGTTTGGACTAGTCCTATAATTTGCAGGGCGTAAACAAACCACTACAATGCCACACATGTAAAGCTTTCAATGTTGTGGTGCCCATACCTGATCATGAATCAAAGAAACAAGATTATGCATTGCACAGGTCCGTTTTTTTTTTGTGTGTGACGAAAAAATAGAATTTGTGTATGTGCATTTGTGTGTGTCTTACATGTTTTACAACAAACACTCATTTTTATTCTATGATGACGTAGATGCGCAGTACAAATTTTTTTTGTACGGTTGAGTGCGTAATCTTGTTTTTTTTATTCATGAGCATGGATAATTTTAAACCGTATTTAAAACTCTTGGAAAAGAGAAAAATCTATTGGTAATTTAAAAAGGAATTATTGTCATATTTAACCGTAACAGCCATACCTAAACAAGAGCGAAAAGCATCCCTAAATAGCGCGGCATCACCAAAAGCGACAAACTAAGTAAAGGGTCGTTCTACCTGTTGTTAATACAAACAAAGTCTTCATCTGTCACATAGTGCAATTACCCCAACTTATGCAATAACTTATTGTAACCTCAACTTTAAACACAAAATTGCGAACCGTTTGTCAAAAGGTGAACAAAATAAAAAAGTTGCGCATTTATCGTTACCTAAAACGCAGACGGTCTTAACTATATAACAATTTAAAATCGACTTTTTCATTGATTCTGATGTATTGCATTAACACAAATGTTGGAATCTTTCGACCAAAATTAGCAATTGTATTAACAAAAAGATTGTATGAAAAACGCTAAAAGGCCTAAGTAAAAGTTTGAATAATATGCAACATTGTCAAATCAACTGGTACGTTTTACAACAAAAATAGAAGCAAGATAAATTATAAGCAGTTTTAATCAATTTGTCGTTTAAAATAAGTTTTTTTCAAAAAATAAAATAGGGCATTTTGCATTTTAAGTAACAATATGTCTATTAATGAGAAAAACCCGAAAACCGGTTAAAACCGGTTATTAAAGGAAAAAAACATATACCGGTTTCTAAAAAAGTCGGTTTTTTTTAACTATTCAAGAACCGGTTTTTAGATAATGTCAAATAGTTAACAACTCTAAAAAAATGTTCTAGTTACCAAAATGCTTTTATTATTTTAAGATTTTTTTTGCATAATTTTCCGTCATAATACGGGGAATAAAGACATAATGGTTCTAAACAACGTCCCTAAAATTCCCGTCGACTTATGCACCGCTAGAAAAGATTCGCGGACTAACGTCACACTAGACCAAAGTAGGTAAAAATATAAAACTTAAATTTTTAATATCGAAATTAGCTATAAGAGATAAATTATGTATGTATCTATCTATATATATAAAAAGAAGATTACACTTTGATGTCACCACTAACTGCGAAAACGGGTCGACCGATTTCAGGGTACGTTGGGGATAGTCTGTAGATGGTTTAAGTTATGTTTGCACGAAATCGGCTTAGGGGCCCCGCAGATATGGCATTACGATTTTCCTATATATTCCCATACAAATATCAACAAAATGCCCTCCATTTAAACTCCTCCGAAACGGGTTGCTTGATTTTATGAAATTTTGTAAGTGTATTTGTTAGGTATGAGATTAGGTCATTAAGTATATTTTATATCGCTAGAGGGAGCAAAATAGGGCATAAGCTCCCCCTCCCTATATCTTCTTAGCTAATCAAGCGGTTTTCTTAAAATTTGGCATGCACGCACTGTAACATCTGAGAGAAATTAGGAAGTAGGGTGTGAAATAGGGCAAGAGGGGTAAAAGCTCTCCCTCCCTATACCTGCTTAACAAATCGACCAATTTTCTTGAAATTTTGCAGGAAAATAGTGTAACATCTGGAAAGAACTATAGCCTAAAATTTTTATTATTTAGGGCGTGAAATAGGGCAATAGGGGTAAAAACTTTCCCTCCCCAATTGTTTAAACTAATCAACTGGGTTTCCTTAAATTGGGCATTCAGACACTGTAACATCTGAAAAGAAATAGGGAATTGGGCGTGAGGTAGGGCAATAGCGGTAAAAGCTCCCCTTCCCTAAATCTATTAAGCTACTGAACGGGGTTTCTTAAAATTTGGCATGCAGACACTGTAACATCTGAAAGGAAATAAGGAATAGGATGTGAAATAGGGCAAGAAGGGTAAAAGCTTCCATTATCTTCCTAACTAATCGACCGATTTTCTTAAAATTTCGCAGGCAAATAGTGTTACAGCTGAAAAGTACTTTACTCCTAAAGTTGTTATTATTTGGGGTGTGAAATAAAGCAAGAATGGTAAAAGCTCTCCCTTCTCTATATTTTCTTAACTAATCAACTGATTTACTTGAAATTTGGCAGGCAAGTAGTGCAACATCTGGAACGAACTATAGCCTATCATTTTAATAATCTTCTAAACTAATCAACCGGTTTTCTGAAAATTTGGCATGCAGACACTGTAGCATCTGAAAGAAATAAGTTATATGGCAAAACAACGTTTGCCGGGTCAGCAAGTTATTGATAAAATTGATAAAAAAAAAAATAAGAATTCTGGATCATTTTTAATTGTTTTAATATCGGAGGTGCCCTATTTGGAAATATATGGCGGCCCTCTTGATAGGTGTATTGGCTCCAGATTCAAAACTTAAGCTCTAATACAAGAACTATTTCAATTTGTTTCTTCAAAATCTCCCACTGTGTGACGTTGGTTCGCATACGGTGCGCTACAATTTTTTGAACCGAGTTTTCTCACCCGTTAGTCCTACGACAAAAAGGAAAATTCATGAGATACAAATTGTATAACTACACCTTTTCCAATTGTAATTCAGAAAGCGTCACCTGTAATTCAGAAAGCGTCAATTGTAATTCAGATTAGTCAGTTGTAATTCAGAAAGCGTCAATTGTAATTCAGATTAGTCAATTGTAATTCAGAAAGCGTCAATTGTAATTCAGATTAGTCACTTGTAATTCAGAAAGCGTCAATTGTAATTCAGATTAGTCAGTTGCAATTCAGAAAGCGTCAATTGTAAATCAGAAATTGTCAATTGTAATTCAGAAAACATCAATTGTAAATCAGAAATTGTCAATTGTAATTCAGAAAGCAAAAAACTTGCATTAACTATTTATTTTTATTTTTTTATAACAAAAGAAAAAAATGTACACTAAAGAGCTAATATTTGGTTGTATTTTTAAATGCATATATTTATGATTATCGACCGACCGCCATGTCATTCATTGAGGACGCAGAAGCTTGGTGAACCGTACAGTGTTGCACAGCACGAGCGCAATCACCCCCAGTTATGGTATTTGTTGCACGATCTATAATTTCCTCCAAGTAGATCAATCTTTGTTCTATCACGCCAGGACCTGTAACGTTTGGAACACGAATGTTGCTTTTGGCATAGGCTTTAACTTTCGACCAAATATTTTCAATGGGATTTAGCATTGGAGAGTAGGGTCCGAGCCGCAAAAGAGATGCTGGCGTACTATTAATTACTCTTTCAAGGTTTGAATGACAAGGTGCGTTGTCAGCAACAATCACCAAATCTTCCAGCAGATTACCCATATCTTGCCACTTTTGCATTAATGTAATCACCCAGTCATTTGCTAATTGTGCAGTAAATGAACCCCTTCTACGTTCCACGTGTACGATTCCTGTAGTTGAAATTGCTCCTATTAAATGTATGTTAGGACCTCTTGATGCTGGAAGGTGTTGTACTGCTCTTTCCCCAGCTCTTGCACGGCCTCTCGTTCGACGGCAAAACAAATTAAAATTGGTTTCATCCATCCAAACAATTTGCTTTCCATGCTGTATGTAGTGGTTCAAGGATTGAACATATTCAGCTCTTTTCCTTTTATTTGCCTCAGAGTTCATTGTAACTGGTTCAAAGTGTACTTGTTTTGTAGTGAACATTCGGCCTTCTAAATAATTACCTATTGTTGACACAGATAACGATTTGTTGAAATGACTTATAACCTTTTCTTTAAGCTGCATTAATGTTATGGTAGAGTCTTCTTCTACCCACGAAAGCATCAAATCAATTTCATCATTAGAAAGGATTTTTGGCTTTGTACCACCTTTTGGTTTCATTTCGGTATCACCAGATTGGATCCAAAAATATGCGGTCTTATATTTAATTCCTAGTGATGTAGCCAAACCTATCCAATCTTCACCTCTGTTAGCACAATTAACTATCCTTTCACGGTCTTTTGCACAATGTTTTTTATATTTTTTTCTTTCAATTTCATATTTTCCAGTCACTATTGCTCTGCAGATTGGACAAGCACTATCTTCAACATCCGTTATGGGCTGTGCGCACTTCTTGTGAAAGAAATGCAGGCATGGTAGCAAGCGTATAACTGAATTCCTTGTCATAACAGATTGGCAAATTGCACAATTATCCTTAAATTCCATTTTTTTTTTATTTATGTCAATATTACGTTTTAAACTGTTTAAAGTTTTAAATAGACTATGTATTTACATATATTTAAATGGATTCAGAAATTTTATTGCAAAAAAAAAAAATCACGGGCTACTATGTTTATAATTTTTCCTCACAAAACTTTTAGTGATTTTTCTTTTTTACATTTATTTTATTCTGAATTACAATTGACGCTTTCTGAATTACAATTGACAATTGCTGATTTACAATTGACGTTTTCTGAATTACAATTGACAATTTCTGATTTACAATTGACGCTTTCTGAATTACAACTGACTAATCTGAATTACAATTGACGCTTTCTGAATTACAATTGACTAATCTGAATTACAATTGACGCTTTCTGAATTTCAACTGACTAATCTGAATTACAATTGACGCTTTCTGAATTACAACTGACTAATCTGAATTACAATTGACGCTTTCTGAATTACAACTGGAAAAGGTGTAGTATTTTGTCGATACGAAAACGTTTTATTGACCTTTGTCCACGCCTAACTATTTTAGCGCCGCATGGAACAACGGCAAATTTTTGGGATATTGTTTCGAACTACAAAAGATTCAGCATTACCCTCACTATTCCGAAATTTTAAATGTTTGTTGTCTTTATTCCCTTTATTAGGTAGGTATCTATTTTTTAAAAATAAATTTTTAGAAATTTCAAAATTATATTTAAAATTATAGGTTAGTCAGGGATTGATTCTTTAAAATTTAAAAACAGCGACTTTTCCAATGAAACCACAATAATTAATGTACCTACTTAAGTGAAAATTTATATCTCTTTTTTTTCGAAAAAATTATACAAATTAACCAAAAAATATTCAATTTATGATATCGATACATACATATACATACATACATATTTATGTATGTATATATGTACATATGTATGTACAATGAACATTGTACATATATGTATGTATGTACCTATATGCATGTAAGTTCCCACTCACTTTCTTCTTGTAACAAAAATTCTTTAAATTCCGTTATTATTAATAAAAGAGTCTGGCTGATAATTAATGGGTTAATCTATAATCTCTTTTATCAACAGCGTATACAATAATGTGTAGGTACATACATACCTACTGACAAGTATCTGTATATTGTTGCACTAAAAAAAAGAAAACATTTTATAATAAACGAAAACATATTTTTGTAACGCTCTTTTGATACATCTTCTTTATTTTTGTTATGCTGGTATTGTTGTTGTTGTTGTACATACATAGCTGTTATTGTTGCTGCTGCTGCTGCTGTCGTTGTCTACTTTAAATAACCGACAAACCTTTTGCGACACCCACCCTCTTCCACTTAACATGATAACAACGACTTACAGATACTTTTATACACACGAATGTAACTACAAAGTTCATAGGAGAAAACAAACACACTCGTACTTTTACATTCAATCGTATAAAAATAAAATACATACAAACATTTACAAGCTGTAGAAATAGGCAACAACTACATACAACTAAAACAAACAACAACGTAGTTTCAACAACAATCAGGTTTTTATTTCAATATTTTCCTATCACAAACAAACTGTATGTGTCTAACTCTCTTTGTAGTAGTTTCTCACAAATAGTTTTTCATTCAATTGAATTGTTGTGTACATTTTTTCCGCTATGTCTTTCTCTCTCTCTCTATCACTCTGCATCACTCATCTAATGAAAAATGTTCCTACCACTTCTTTTCTTTTGGTTCAGTTTCACTATTAATAAGACTCAATTATGATAAGATAATAAGTAAAATGGAAATAGCAACAACAACTACTACTTCTTCTAACAACATCACACATAAGTGAACATTTCATTCATACTTGTAACAAACGAGTGTATGATAATGATGGAATACGAGTTCTGGATGCTCGTGTGTTTACATTTGTAAGTTAATATGTGCGTATTTTATTAAGTGTAATGTGATAAGAAAAGCGTGAAAGAGTAAATGATAAGTGAGAGTAAAAATTATCTCTTAGTTGGTGGTCGCATTTATTGAAAAGGAATGATATACATATGTATGTATATATGTACATACATATATTTGATAAACAAAAAATTAGCGGGGATGTGAACTTAGAACCTTTTCAGTTCGGGAATATACATTCATATACATATGTATGTATGAAGAAAATGTAATTTCTGAAATGATCAAGGCAAATAGAAGTAAAGGTTCAGTTAGCCGGGAGTAACAGTAACAGCAACCGTACCGTTAAAAAGTAAGACCAATCTATTTCTTACAGATTGAGACGTAACATCTTACTGCTAACTATAATCGTTCTAATTGATTTACACACAACAAAATGAATCAGCTGATTTGCAACGTTGCTGTTACTCCTGGCTTACTAAGCCCTAAGTCAGGCTTACATACTTCTGATCTATAAAAGTTGTTTTTACTGATACAGCATCGTTTTTCATGCTTTAAATGAATCAACTGTTTTAATTTTTGTCAGGTTTTTGAAGCACATAAAAGGTACTATTTAAATAAGTAGCATTATTTTAGCGCAATGAGTTATTATCTTTATGTTGATCTTGCTCATTGGACCGGCTTAAGGCATTATAATTTGAGCTTTATACATAGGTATTAATTATTCTACAAGTTCATCTTTATGTTTAGATTGCTGGACCCAATTATAAGCAAAGAAAGCATAATTTTTTTAATAAAAAATAAAAATTCCTCATGCAAGCACTTTTTATAACTATCGCCGAAGAAAAAAGGGCTTAAATCTTTTTAAAAATTTACTCCTATTGTAATATAATCATCGCTTTTCTGTGATTGCGGAGTATTTATCACTTATTTGCACACCGATTATAAGCATTTTACGCTTTTTGCATCCAAACTGAAGTCGAAATTGTTTCGCGTGTAAGCTTTTGCTTATATGCATACACCATACACCATCATTATATAATACAATTTTAAATTGCTTTTAAAAAATTCTCATATAAAGCGACGGTCACACTTATTAAATATTTGACCAAATAACTTTTGTAAATAGTTAGAGTGATCTAACATGGTCTTAATATTACAAAATAAAACTAATTCTACTAATAGGCATAGCAAACAATTGGTTTTTGTAAGATGTGGTATTATAATCAAAATAAATATTGAAATTAAAGGAAATGATTATTTAGTTTGCTTGTTGGTGTCGTTTTTTTAGTCAAATATTTGTCAAGTGTGACCGTAGCTTAAGCATCGTTTTACTCTTGAGTCAAATACAATAGAAAAATGCACAAATATTATTTCATCAAAACTAAATTTCGATTAAAGTAAAACAGCTTTTTTCATGATGCTAATGAAATTAAGCGAGTTTTTTTATAAGCACAGTAAAACGAGGAAATTATGAAACGCTTATAAGCGATAACTACTGTATACGTTTTTTTACGTTTTTGTTCTATATAAATAATCCTAATGTCACAACAGATCTGAAGTTAATTTAAGTTTGTTTACCAAATGTTCTTTCCATTGAAAAAGGTTACGCAAAAAGTAATTTTACACTAACTTACAAACAAATAATACAAAATAATTTAAACTTTGCCAATGGATTCTTTTGAATGTGCAGATTATTACTAAGGACGTAACGATATGTCTTTTTCTGATACGATACCGATACTCAAAACAATATATTGTCGATATCGATACCGATACGCAAAATGAATTTGCATACTTCTGTTTATTGGAGATATGGAAGCGAAAATTATAATAATTTTGTTCAAACCCAAGATATCATACTTTGGTGCTTTCTAGAGCCGCCTCAATTTAACATACATACATACATATTATTATTTTATTATTTATTTATTTAATGATTTTAAAATACAACATTATAATTAAAGTATTAGAATAAGAGAAGCTAGTTTTAACGTATATACATATATTCAGATCAATAATTACAATTAACAGAATACTTAATTAAAATACATAAATATTTAAATTTACAATTAAGTTAATTATTTCGATTGCTATAAATTTTATTGAAGGTATTTTTAAATTTAGTTGCGTTAGTTGAATTTTGTAAAGAAGTTGGTTCCAGTGACGTATTGAATATAAAAAAATTGTTTCTCAGACGCTGCATCACGATGTCTAAGTTGGACTAGGCTGTTTACTCTCGAGGACCTGATGAACTGTAGATATTTTCGTATCATTGTCGTTATAATTAAGTCTTTAAAGTTACATTCTGAAAATATCTCCGATACATAAAGAAGAGTAGGTAGAAGATAAGTTTTTGCCAGCAAAAGTCTTACTTTGGGTGGTGTAAAGTACTGCACAGTCCACAAATTCCGCAGCATACTGTACACTCTACCACATGCCTGGCTAATGTGATTAGGTAAGTGTGCTGTTAAAGACAAATCCAAGATTTCTGACCGAGCTTACAACCTCCCAAAATTACGTTAATTTCAACATCAATTTTCACAGATTTTTCGGTGATAATAACACATTTTGATTTTTTAGAATTGAGGCGTAATCCATTAGCCGATACCCAAAGAAAAATTTGGTTCAGATCGTAAATCCAAAGAATAGCGATATTCCGTATCTGTCTTAGGCACGGGAATGATTTTGGCTATTTTCCATTCATTTAGGAAAATTCTTGTGGTAATAATTGTATTAAATAAATGTGTTATAAATTGTATTATCCATTGAAGAATAAGTCTTATAAACCTAGGATTAATGTTATCCAAGCCAATCACGTTCGATTTAACCTTTCTACATCCTTCAGCAACATCAAAGGGTGTAAAACATTGAAAATTTAACTCTCCAGAAGGCATATTGAAAGTTTGCAGACTGTCATAAAAAGCGGTATTCGCTAAGGGCATCTGCTTATATTATTAATGACAATATTACGTATTATTTGCCAAGTTTTTTTGGTATTAGCTGCATTATTAAATTTGCTTAAATAATACGTAGATCTTTCTAACCTTATTTTATTAACAACAGCTTTTCTAGCCGATGGAAAAAGCTCTGGGTATTCTGTGGTTTTGTAACGTTTCCACAATTTGTATAGATCGTCGCGACGTTTTATAAGAGTTTGGATTTCAATTGTAAACCATGGACGTACTCAATTTTTTATTGTTCTAGTTCTTATAGAAACATCCCAGCTAGCATAGGCTGTTTGTAAGACGATTATGTTTTATATACAACTCCTAAAAGAATTTTCTATTGATTATCTGCCGAGTAACAAAAACAAAAACATCTAAATTGTTTTTGTTTATTACTTTTTTTATTTATTTTTTGACACGCTCGTCTTTTAATCTTGGAATGAACCTTTTGCGACTCTCTGTAAGAGTCGTATAACAATTACTGAGCTACCTAAATAAGAGCATTTTTTAAATATAAAAATTCTATTGTCAAAACAATTTCAATATAACAAAGCGGCCTAAGGATCTATAAAAAAGGATTGTTTTATACTTAGGTATCAATTGTATGAAAACTAGAAGTTTTGACATGAAAAAGACGCTTGATGCCCCTTTTTAGGTAGCTTTGTTATACGGCTGAGCATTTCACGAGTTGTAAAATAATCCCTACATGAGTCTCATACGGCTCTTGGCATGCTTTTTGAAAGACTCATTAGATAATCACTACATGCATCATAAACAATTCCCTTTATTATTAATAAAAGCGTATATCACTGTGTTATGGAAGAATCTCTCAAACGAATCAGCACGTTTAACCGTTTCTCTCGGGCGAGGAGTCGTCTACAATTAAAAAAATGAGCTCGTCGACGATCTCCGTAGACTCCTAGACGATTGAAAATGCTAGCTGGGTAGTATATAACTTATGTATGTATGTGTAAGAACATGTAGGTTCCAAATTCAAAACAAGCATAAGCTCGTCTAACCAACCGAAGTAAAAAGTATGTAAGAGACATTCTGCATTTTACTCCACTTTAAACTTTTCTAGGGCCGTTTCTATTACGCACATCTAGAGTTCCTTTTTTAAACTTTAACTCCCATACATTCAGTCCATTTAATTAATACTTCCTCAATTCTTAACCATCAATCCTCTTTATCTATCTCCCTGATCGTATTTTATTTCAAAAATCGAAAACGAAATATTTCAATGGCGTTTTCCAGTCCTGAACAACTGTAGTTTTTTTAATTTCGGATAATTTTCATATAAAAGAGTTACATGCATTTTTTATCATAACATTGTACCAGTGTTGCCAGGGAAATTTCGAGAAAGATACGTTTTAGTTTCCAAAAAGATACGCATTTTCCCAAAAATATACATTTTGAAAAAAATTTTAAAATCCATTTTTAACGTTTAACATTTATTAACATAACATTTTTATTTCATATTTAATGAATATTGTAAAGAAAATGATTTAATAAATTGTATTAAACCAGTAAACATATAAATAATATCAATTAAACGTTTAATTCAGTTGCTTAAAAGTTTAATTCACTTGATTCAATTTTTAATTAAAACTGATTTTATTTTTGATTAATGCTTTTACTGGTGCAAAATTTTTTCTGTGTAAGACGATTGTATCAAAAATTTCATATAAATTTCCTGAAAAACAACAAAAAAACTTCGCACTACTAGTAATCATCGATTTAGGTGGATCGTATGTTAAAATATCCTTTATGCTTTCTTTCTTCTTTATTAATCTGCTATTGCATTAGTATTGAATCGGCAAAAATGATCAGTCATAATAAGTTTTAGTTGGCTAAAAATTCTCTAATATTTTATTTCTGGACATTTTGCGTACAGATTTAAAAGATGCGACAAATGTCAGGATTATACATGGTACCTGAAGTCTTCAAAAGATAGGAAAAATGTATCTTTCGTATCCTAATGACATCACTGCATTGTACTATTTTTCCTTCAACGCTCTCTCTCATTTCGAAAGGTTTTAAAAGAGCGTAAAAGTGTGAGCAATGGTCTGCATATTTTTTTTTGTTCGTTTGAATTTTATTTTAATCTTCTACCGATTTTAGTGGTTAGATAGATATACAACTTGCGATATCTTTTGTCCCTGTAGAGTTGTTTGTTTGGTTAGTTGCGGCCTGACTGACTGGTGTTTGTGACGCTGCTGCATTTATCTTCTTTCTCTTTATTTTTCGGTCTTGTATGTCAAATGGTAGTAAATTTTTGTTCATACTTTAAGTTTGGTTCATGAATATTTTGGTTTGTGGTTTTTTCTTTCATTTATTTTTTGTTATTCAATTGCTAATTGAGTGATAAATTGTTTGCTTAAGTCATCTTTACTTTGGTTGTAGGTATGTGCCAAACAATATTTTCAGTGTTGGTGTTTTCTTCACTTCAAACATGTTGGTTGTTGTGTACAAAAGTATCTAATGAATACTATCATTTTTATTGTTGGTGTTTTCACTACATCCAGCCTGTAACTAAGTTATTTGGTTTGATACGTTCGCTGAATGGCTTACTAGTTGTCTGTTTAGTGTTGGCTTTAAATTTTATGTTGGCTTTTGAAATTTTTGTTCTGTTTGTTGATTTTGCTATAATGAAAGAGAGCGAGAGAGGGAGTAGAATGGTGAAGTGTGTGAAGTGGCAATAATGTTTTTAGGCAATGTTTACAAGTGGTATTAACTGATATGCTTGTTACTTTTGTCGCTATCGTTGTTGTTGCTGTTGTTTAACTATTATTTATGCTCTTTTGGTTTTTGTTGGATTAATATGTTAAATGCCCTGTTATTATACTTATGTATGTATGTACATTTTGTGTTGAAATTTGTTGGTTTTTTTTCTTTCACAAAACAAGATGTTTTTGTAAATGTAACTGAATATGTATGTTGATTTTCAAACTTATTAATTTTGTTTGTGTTTATTGTAATTGGAGATTTCATACTTGCATGATGATGATGTGTTGTTGTAGTTGTGTATGATGGTTATTACTATTATTAGGTACATTTACGCTGTGGGTGTTTTGTTGTACAATTTCATTTCGAATTTTCAACATTTTAATGTGGTTAATTTAAATGTGTGATTAATAAAAGGGATTATTTGTAACAGATCTTTATTTATACAAAAAAAGGAAATAAAATTGTATACCTACCTACGTAGGTAGGTACCTATAGATAGATTTTAATTGAATGATAATTAAGAAATTAATTTTTAAAATTTTGTTTTAATGCTAATAAAGCAGTTAAGTATTCGATATTTGTACAAGTTAAACATTTTATAAATAAATGAAAACAGCCTCAATTTGACCTGTATGTTGAAGCACATTCAAAAATTATAGGTACCTACCTAGGTACTATTTTAACTTATATTAGGTACAAATTTTTTATTAATTCACTTGTTAATATCCCTGCTTATCTTTCAAATAGGTAGGTACATACATACATATGTACATTACTTTAACACTTGACAATTGGGTAGGCAGGTTTTTTTTGGTTCTACATAACTACCTAGGTAGGTATATACTAAAACTGTTGTGGAAAGGTACCTACACAATATAATTATTGACCCTTTAATCAAATAAACTAAAAATATTCAATTATAATTGATTTCAATGAACGGAAAATAAAATGTTAAATACATAAATAGATATAAAAATAAACCAATACTTACTAATCATAAACATTTTATAAACAACTTAAAATATTCACAGCGTAAACAAAAATATTTAGATACAATGTACGAGGACAAACTGAAAAGTGTGTTTCAAATCTACATAGGTACATGCATGTAGTTCATCCATACATACTTAACTATACATATTGAAAAGTCAGAATAAGTTTAGTGTCATTATGTTAAAAAAGCAGTGATGCCAACCAACTAATGCCTTTACGGGGTAGATTTAACCCATTTTTTAACTACCCATAACGTGAGAAAATTTTGCCCCAAACAAAAGAAAAACACGCAAATTCAGCTCTTTTCTTTTATTATTCGGACTTAGCCGTCTTAGTTAGTTTTTACTGTTGGTTCGGTATGGTTACATTTTTGGTTTTTCTAGCAAGAAATATTGAATTGTAAAAATTTTCTTTTTTAACTATTTAGTTATTTATTTGATTAAATCTATGGATATTAATCCTTACAGACTACTATATATTACAAGATTATTAACGAAAAAATTTTGTTTAGACTTATTAAGTATTTAAAAACAGGATAATATTGCGTTTAATTGCATTTAATTTAATAGAAAAATCGATTAAACTATACAATTCATTGAAATGTTTGCATATTCTCCTCAAAGGATCAGCATCAGCATAATTTGTTTGAACAACAGGAAGGTGCAGAGGAATTAGGTGTCTGGTAAAACGTCGTGGAATATTAAAATTTATGTTACGAAGAGGAAAGTCGAAGAGGACATCGAAATTAATCAAATTAATTAGAAATGCCACATTTAGCATAGTCCTTCGGCTTTTTAAGGTAGGTAGTTTAATTAATGATAACCTCGCAGTATACGATGGAAGATTCCCATCATAACGACCAAATGAGCTCCTCAGGCAGAATAAGAGAAACTGTTTTTGAACAGATTCTATTCGGTCTATGTGCATATTAATTTCAGGATCCCAGACTATAGACCCATATTCCAAAATTGGTCTTACTAGGGATGTGTATAGTTGTTTCGTAACATTGGCATCTGTAAACTCTTTAGACCATCGTTTTATATAAGCAAGCACACCGCGAGCTTTATTTATCGTCATTGTAATATGCTTGCAGAAATCTAACTTAGGATCAAGTAGAATATGTACCAAGATCCAGAAACTCTAGAAAATCGCATATGCTTGAATTTTTTTAAGTTTAGCTCCATTTGGTTATATTTCCACCATGCGTAAAAACTATTTAAATCATGCTGCAAATACGCCCCATCTGAAGATAATTTGTAGCTGAGAAACATCTTAACATCATCAGCGTACATTATAATATTACAATGCTTCATTACAAACGGCAAATCGTTTTTGAAAAGCGAAAATAGCAAAGGGCCTAAGTGACTTTCTTGGGGGACACCGGAGCTAGCACAAATTTCATTGGAGGTGGGGTGGCATTATCAAGAATAACAAACTGTGTTCTGCAGGTTAGATACGACCGTAATCAGCACAAAGCGTTGCTATTAAACCCTAATAAATTCAGCTTAGTGAGAAGAAGGTTATGGTTGATTTTTTCAAAAGCTTTGCTGAAGTCAGTATAAATAACGTCCATTAGTTGGCCATCCTTAAAAGCTCGATTTGTTAGAGTTGAAACGATGCTGGTATGGTGATATCATTGAGGATACACTGTGGAAGAGAGAGTCTGTTAAGCATTTTTCAAAAAGTTTAGGAATCGCACTTAATTTTGCAATGCCTCTATAATTCGTTATGTCCGACTTATTTCCTGATTTAAATATCGGTATGATATAGGATTTCCACCAAAATTGGGGAAAATATCCGTATTTTGTTTTTTTTTGATTTGATTAACATACACCTACATAGGTATCCGCACTAAGTTGAGAATAATATCGTTAAAGACATTAAATTCATATTTAATAAAGTCTCAAACGAGGTTATCGTTGTTGTTTAAGCTACGACTCGCCACTAAATAAGAAATGATTTTGAAAATAATAATTTGTAATAGATCAAAATCGCACAAATCGTTCTTTAATTATGAACCATAAACGCCTTATAGGTATCAGTCGCAAATTAGTCTAGTTCATTAAACAAACTAGACATGATAGAAAAAACTGACAACGGATTTGAATTTAGCGCTGTAAAATCTTTGTATTTCATATACCTACCTACCTACCTATTTTTATTTAAAACGATCTCTTTTTGACGACCAGTTTAATTAATAAAACTTTGTTCTCAAACATTTCATTATGTTTTTTATTTAAACTTTATTTAGTGCTTTTTGATTGGGGGCACGGCGCTTTTTGATTCGAAATAGGTAGTTCACAACCCTGCTTTTTATTAACTAAATGTGCTCTTTTCACCTCTTTATTATCTGGCATCCCTAGTGTTGCCAATGAAGAATTCGGAAATTACAAATTACTATGTTCCAAATTACACATTTAAAGAAAAACTACACATACATACCGACCTACATATGTACATACATACATAGGTATAGGCAAATCGAAAAAGGATTTTTTATAGAATGAGTTCAACTTGCAAAACCTTATTGATATTCCACGTTTGCAATTAAATGGATAAACATCAGAGAACACTATTTTGCTGTCATACAAGTCAAAAATGAATGGAAAAGTAGAAGTTAAATTAAAATTACACACAGCTTACACATGGCACTAATTACATATGGGCTACACATGCAAGTAAAAACTACACACAATACCTAGGTACATATGTGTATTTACACATGAATTGTGCCCCAAGAGTTCGCTTCACTGCAAAAATCACTTTAATAGCTTTTTGAAATTATGTACCTACCTATTAATAACTTCTTAAACCTATCCTCGTATATTTAAAACCAACAAATAAATGGCTGTGATGGCGACTGTAAAATGATTTAAATATAAAAAGCCAACAATAACAACAAAACTCACAGAAAACCAAAAGTATTGACATATGTGCGCATAATTACGAATATTCTACACGAGTATAAAACACATTCATACGCATTTAAACAGTCTTACAATTCATACATCCATGCTCGAACACACTACACTGTATACAAAGTGAACAAAAATAAAAACAACAAAAACCAGCTTAAAATAAAAAAAATAAATAGTAGTGTAGTCTGTCATCGTACAACAACAAAAGTATCGCACAACTAAATATGTATAACAAAAACAACAGCAGCAACAAATACGAAGTATGTTGTAAGTACTTGTGCGTGTGTAATCAAGAGTATAGTAGTCAGTTTTTGGCGTTGAAGTTGTTGCTGTATTACGATTATGTAGGTACAATGTATGTACATACATTGAATTAAGTGTATAAGTTGCGTCGCCCAAAAGACTACCAACGACCGACCCCGAGACCAAATACAAAATAAATCAGCAGCAGCAGCAACAACAACGGCCGTACTGCATACATACACTCTCTCAGTCACACACAATATACAACCAACAACAACCACATTCGGGTACAACGTCAATAAAAAAATTTTAAATAAAAACAGCAACAACAATAAGGAAAAAAAATTTAAAAAAAAATATGTAAAGCAACAGCAGCAATATGAAATGAAATAAAGAAGAATAAGAAAAAAATTAAACAATAATGATATCTGAACAGAGAAAAAACAACAATAACACAAACACGAAATAATATACAAAATAAAGAAAAAAATTATTGAAAAAATTTCATACTCAAAGTTTGAGTTAGCCTTATAAAACAACAACAAACACACAGATATACACCACTACAACACAACAAATAATAATAAAGATATACCAACAAACAAACATACCCACCAACCAACAATCAAACATACGAACCAAACAACAAAAAATTTTCTCATGCAACTTAAATTCAATCAAATTCAAACTGAACACAAAATTTGATTGTCTCTTTGTTTTGCTTGATATAATACATGCAACAAGCAACTTGTCTGCATGTTTGACATACCAATGTTAGTTGATTATTTGTTTGTTTGTTTTAGGAGGAGTAGGAGGATGATGGTGAAAAGCAGTCAAAAGATTTACACAAGATATGGCTAAATTGTGTTGGGTTGTACGTCAAAATTATAAAGATTGTATTACACATTAAATGCTGCTCTAAAATCAATAATAATGGGAACGCACAGTGGGTAATGAAAGGGTCTTTTAAAAATTAAAAATATTATTAGAGTTTTATGTATGTATCTATGTGGGATCTGTGTTAATGAAGTTTTTCTTATAATTGATGGACTTAAATTTTTCGGCAAATACAGTACACGCTCGGAAATTCGAACCACGTTGTTTTAGGGCGATTCGAATTTCTGGACGATTTTATTATAAAAAAATTTAGGTAAATTTGACCACAAAGATATAAAAAACTATGTACCTACTGTAATAAAAAAATTTTGCTTAAAATTCTATAATAGGGGCCGAACAACGTATGTATCAGGGATGGAAAATGGCTTTTTTGATCTTGTAACCGCTTGAAAAAAAATGTACCTACTTATTATATTATAGGTAAACATTTCTTTAGACATTTATAACTATTGTGGCCAAATGTGCTTTCGTTAAGGCTGGATATTGTATTGCTAAAAAGGTACAGGGTGGCACATAAGTATCGTTATAAGTGAATAAATTTTTCGTTTGGGGTTTTTTTTTGCTTTTTTTAGAATTAACTTTGAAAAACTCGGGAATTTTATGATGTATGTATATGTACTAATGCAAAGACCCATCAGACCCTATATATCAAAAACAATGAACAAGTTGCCATTAATATGAATGGCATTCAATAACAGACAATCATTTAACAGTTTTTAGGGACCAATGTACAGCGCAATCCAACAAGATGGAAACACAGCTCGCCCAATTAATTTCGCGTTTTTTCTGATTTTAAATTTGTTCATTGGGGTAAAAGTAGTGTGTATGCCAATAAGCCAAAAACTATCCAACAGCTTAAGGTGAATATTGGCGAAGAAGTGAGAACGCAGGAACCCGAAAGCTAGCAATGGGCACCATTTGAAAAATATTATCTTCAAAACAAAATGTGAACATATTCCAAAATTATGATCTTAATTTTAATAAATGCCAACGTTAAATATAATAAAAAAGAAAAAGTTATTCATTAAATAAATCATAACGTGACTTATGCGTAACTTATGTACATATATGAAAAAATTGTATTTTTGTTGTATGTACTAAGTGGGTATTTTTAATTGTTTTAAACCTTCATTTGTACCAGAAAATGTAATCAACCCAGTTGTTTTGTTTTTCCTTCTTTCATTTTTGCTACTCAAATTTTATTGTAAAAATGGAAGAAAGAAAAAATGCCTGTGAATTGTATTATTAATTGGGTTTAATATTTATATGTTTAGTAACTACAATTTCTAGTTGAGCTTAAGACCCATTCAATGCGATTATTTAAAATAACTATAAAGAAGAATACGTTCTTCTTGGTTTTTTAAACTAACATAAAAGCAAAAAAAACAACTTTTTAATTTATCTAACGAAAGGTGATTAACTGCTGATTATGTCTAAACATTATGAAAGGTTACTTTATAAAGGAATTTTTTGTGATATCAATTGAATATTTAAAATTATACCATAAAAGCGGTAGTTCCAGGGTACCAACACCAAATGCACCAAAAAAATATTGGGATGGATATGCCTGAAACAGATGATTATTTCAATTTTCGGAATTCTTCAATGAGAAATTTTCTTTCTACTTTAAACTCTTAAGATTTGACAACGAAAAGCACTATAAACTTATAATACAAACTTTTTTAATTCTTACAATAATTTTTACATATATGTTTGTATGTTATTATTATATTTATTTTTTGTGTGAATTTATATGTAAATAATTTATGTACACGGTTGCAGCAACCACAATACAAAAACAACAGAAACAAAAGTTTTTGGCATGGCATTGTTGGTGTTTGCGGCTCTAAATTTCAACGATTTTAAACCAAAACAAATCGGTTCGAACTGTCATAGTCCACAGGCTTTTTGCTACTATCTGTAGTGAATTCGCCTTGTATACGATCGCTTAAAATCATATGGTGAACTTAGCTAAATTTAGTATGGAAGAATATAGCAGATGTCTTAAATTGTTTGGTTGCTCAAATTAAAGTTAATGTTAACTGGACTCAGTCAGGAGTCAGTTGTACGTAAATGTTGCGGACACCTTTTCGCTGCGACCGACTTTAATAGTTGGTAGTTACTAAAAATAAGTGAACGTGTTGAAATTTATTAAAAATAAAACCAAATATCTAATACCTCAACACTCTCATGTAAAATATCTCGGTATACAGCTAAATCGGCGTTTAACGTGGAAATGCATAATGAACTCAAATAAACCTAAAAGCAATTCAAATTAATTAGCTTATTGATAGGAACTCTGTCCTGATTCTCGATTGCAAACTTCTACTTTACAACTCTATCTTAAAGTTAATCTGGCGCTACGATATTCAGCTAAGAGGCACTGCTTTGGCTTATATTATTGGAAAAATCTAAGCTGCCGCTGGTAATTAAAAAACTAATATGCTAAAAACTCAAATATCACAAGGATTAACATGTGTCATTAGTGAAAACTAAGATCATGAAATATGCAGTTTTAAAAAGGCTGGAGTTACACCCAAATCCAATAGCTCGAAATATTTTATATGATGATAGCTTATTGAGAAGAGGCACTGCAGGACACACCCAATAAGAAGATCGCTATACACCCACATATGTAAACAAAAACAAAGGTGGGGAACATTGCCGTGCAGCACTTTTTCTTAATTCTTTTCATTCCCAGTGGAGGCTGCGGCACTGGCAGTACATAAAATAAAGTATGTATGAAAATAAGATTTTTTTAATTTTTGTTAGTCCATATTTAATATGTCGTTACTTTTAGAAAAGGCGTATCAAAAATACAATTTTTTTTTAAGTTTGAGACATAAAACTTGATAAAAATGTATACGTTAGATACGCCTTTTCTAGATTTAAGTAATGATATGCATGAAGATACAATATTCGATTCGATTTCGGCCTGGATTAAAAATGAACGTTCAGGTTAAAGCTTAGACCTAGACTCACCTTTAGAATAAATCTAACAATCTTATTATGCTGATATTTAGATTAAATTTGGTCGGAATTTATTTTATGGCATTATAAATCATCTTACCAAATTTCATTGCAATCGGTCCACATATAGCTCCCAAACAACTACTACTCTATATAAGCTTTTAATGCCATAATGTCCTTAAATAATAGTAATTGGCGCCAAAATATTGTACTGGTAGGGCTAAAATTAAACTCTAGTTCCATTTACAACCCTTCTTAAAATCACTTGAAGGCAAACCAATCTCATATAGATGAAGATATCTAAATGATATGTGGCATAAAGAAATATAACATAAATCTAACGCGGGTTCATGATTACCCATGGCTCCCACGTAGGGAACACTTTCGAATACTTGTTTTTCAATACTGTTGTAAAGAGTATTAAATCATCGTGCTTGACCGACTATTCTTTCTTACTTCTTTTCAGTTATTAAACAAATTTCATCCCAAAAACTCCTTAACACCTGCTTAAAACGCTTAGGGGCATTATTATAACTTGGCGTTAGCTGTTTACCGGTAGATAACAGAGGATATTTGACAGATAACACCTTAATATCTGTCAACTTCATCTTAGCTTTAGGTAATATCAGTTGTAATAATGGCCTTTTGTCAATCATATCTTATACCTTAATATTGTTCTTTTATTTTCGTAGACCCACAGTACTTTTTCACACAGGGCAAAATGAAAAATATATTTTAATTTGTTTTTTTCTTCTGTGGAGCTTATTTTTTCGTGTGTTATGCTATTCAATTTGATACAACTTATCCTTATCTTTATAAAGCCATCAAACAGACCACAACATGGAACATGTATTAACAACTGCGATAATTTGCTAGGGAATTTACATAACACACACACACACACGAAGAAGAAGACGATAGCGGCTGGTGTGACAGTACACATCAAACAAGTTTGATGGAATGAGTATGGTGATGGCAAAAAAATTATAAAAAAGGTAGTAAAGAAAGTGTATCTGTAGCTGGGCTGGATGACTGACTGACTGGCTGATTGTTAACGTGTGTATGGATGGATGTGATTGTGTTTTAAGGCAGCAGCAGCAGAAACAACAAAAGCAATAAAATTTACACAGATACTTTTGGACCCGACGAGGGTAAAGAGAAGTCATGAAGTATGAAACGTTTAATACGAACATTTTGGTAATAAATGTTGTGAACTTCCCTGGCGCCCTACCAACCACCTCTCTACTCTATTATGTGAACAATCTGCTTGTACGGAGCAGTTTTTTCGTTTTTTTTCTTTCGTGCATTTTTATGAGTTTAAGTTTGTGTGAGTATGTTTGTGTATCTGTGAGTTTGTTTGCTTTTTTTCTACTTTTTTCATTTTATTATTGTTCATAATGTCGATGTCGTTTCATACGTTTTGTTGTCTTCATAATCGCCATTGTCGTCAGTCAGTGAGTTTTGTGCGGTGTCGTGACTCTGGCGGTTGTTTAGTTCCTTTCTGGCTGCTGTCAAATGTCGTCATGTTTTGAAAATTTAACGCGTGACACGGTTTAAAATATTTAATAAACAAGAGAAAAAATTCAATTAATTGAAAAATTAAAATATTAAACAAAATAAAAGAAGTTATTTTTTGAAAAAAAAGAAACAAACAGAATTATTTAAATAAAAAATATCTGAATTTAATTAAAAAATTTTTTTTTAATATTTATTTTAAAACCGGTTAATTTCGATGACAAGTGAAGTGTAGCAAGTGAAATTTTGTTTACCAAGTTTAAGTATCTTTTTTTTAAAATAAATAAATAACAAACCAATTAAAAAGTATTTACCCCAGCTTGGCCAATAGTGAAATAAAATTTGAAAAAGGCCTGTAAATTAAAAAAAAAACAAATTATTACAAACAAACAACAAAAAGATTTTAAAATCATAAAAACAAAAACATCAGCAAGAAAGAAAATTCAAAAGAAAAGTTTTAAATGTGAAAACTTAAATAACAAGAAAATTTATAAAAAAATTCTGTGAGGAGAAATTTATTTTGTATTTTAAAACAGTATTTTTTAATCAAGAAAATTAAATTAAAGAAAAAAATAATTCCAAAAAATCTTAATTAGAAAAAACTAAACCCAAAAATTAATTTTTAATTATAAAAAAGTTCCTGTTGATTTTCAAAAAACAAAAACGATATTTAAATACCAAAACTCTGGATTACATTTCATCACAAACAGTATTAAAAATAACAAAACTTAAAAAAAACATAAACAAAAATAATCTCAAGTATCTTTATCAATTACTGGATTAATCAACTTTAATTAAGTTATTCTACGTAAAATGGATTAATTTAATTGTCGCTGTTTATAAATCAAACTTTACCAATCTGTTCATTCAATCAATTAAAAACAAAATCTTTTCTTAATTTTGGATTGGTGGGAATTTTTTTATTTGTACTTGATGCGCCCGAAAAAAAATTCTCATAGTTTTTAATTGACCCAGGATTTTCAAGACATGCAATTAATTGTTGACAAAATTCCCATGTTTTCGAAACAAACAACAAAACGTAATTCAAAAAAGTAAGTTTTTAAAGAAACAATAACAAAAAAAAAACAAAAAAAAAACAAAGAAAAAACAGGTGTTCTAAAAGTGTTGAAAGGTAAAAAAGAAAATAATAAAATTAACGAAAATTTATGATAATTATTAGTGTTTGTTTGGAAATAATTTGAGTCCACAAGAAGAGAGATGTGTTTAAACATGAAGAATTTAATCAAGTAAATGAATTAAAATACTGAATGAAAACAAAAAAAAAAACAAATGTTAACAAGGTGTCAAGTAAATTAAAAATAATTAATCAATTTAATTAAAATCAAGTTGCTAAAGTGTAATTCAAACAATTAAAT
This sequence comes from Pollenia labialis, assembly GCA_949318255.1. Taxonomy (NCBI): domain Eukaryota; kingdom Metazoa; phylum Arthropoda; class Insecta; order Diptera; family Polleniidae; genus Pollenia; species Pollenia labialis. Next base: position 151,907,091 of record OX439140.1, on the reverse strand, counting down.
TAGAATTGTGTTAAGTAATTGAGGGACAAAAAAATCATGAAACATTTTTTTAACAATTTTAGGAATTTAAAAAAAAAATCTAAAGAAAGTGCAAAATTTTTAAAATCCAAAAAAAAAATTTTTTTTTTCAAATTATAATAAAATTATTTTTTTTTAAATAGATGTTTAGAAATTTTCTGAATTTTTTTTTAAATCTATTTAAAACTAATAATACCTTTATAGGTATTTAATGTTTTAAAAATCTTAATTTTGAAATTTTTTTTTAATTTTTTTTTTTAAATCTAAATTTTGAAATTTTTTAATCTGGAAAAATGTTTTACATTTAAAACTTTCTTAAAAATTTAATAATTTTCCAAATTAAAGGAAAATTTTAACAAATTTTTGTAAAAGTGGAAAATTGTTTTAAAACATTTTAAAATTGTTAATGCATATTGAAATTGTAAAAATTATTAACTTTCTTGAAAATTTTAAAATTTTAAACCTTTCCGAAATTAAAAGAAAAATGTGGAAAATTTTATAAAAGTTAAAAATTATTTTAAAAATTTTAAATATATTGACATTTATTATTTTTTATTATTATTAAAACTTCAAACTTTTTTAAAAATGTTAAAACTTTAAAATAGTTAAAAATTTTCAAAATATAAAAATTTAAAAAAAGATGGAAAATTTCGTAAAAGTGGAAAATTATTAATATATTTCAAAATTCTTAAGAAAATTTAAAATTTGATAATTTTCCAATTTTAAAAAATTTAAAGTTTAAAAATATCAAAAAATTTAAACAAAAAATATCTAAAAATTTTAACAAAATTTCGTAAAAGTGGAAATTTATTATACCCATAAGTTTAAAAACATTTTATGCAAAAAAAGTTCTGAAATTTTGAAAATTCAATAAAAATTTTGTGAAATTCGAAATATCTTTTTGTAAGCTGTACCAAAAATAAAAACTTTTAATAGATTTTTATTATGTATATGCAAAACAAAAATTTAGTTTTTTTTTGTAAAAATAATTAATCGAAAACTTTTCTATAAAACATTGAAATTAAAACTGTGAAATAGTCTTACCATGTTTTCCCGGTGTTACAATTTTGTTATGCTCTTAAAAAATTCCTTAAGCCAAAAAAAAAAAGTGTTTTCAAAAGCAAAAATCAATTCGGACTAAAATGTATTAATAATTTTGAAAGTAGAATAGTGCTTTGCAAAGTTTAAAAAAAATGTTTAAGTGTTAATTTTAAACAAAAAAGTTCAGTGATGGACAATTTCCAAGTTTTTATTTATTAAAAGTTACAAATACAAATTAAATTCTAACTTAATTAACCGAGCAATAGTGACATAGACCTTCAGACAGACCAGAGTCTCTGGTGGAATTGAACCGCAAACCTGGCAATGATATAGAAGCTAGCACTACGAACTAGCCAGCTGGGCTGTTTTGAAAATATTTTTAAATATTTAAGACTAAAATCAATTCAAAAAGTATGAACATTAAATTAGAAAAATATGTTTGAATATTTAAAAAAACTTGCAAACGGATTAAAGATCGTAATTTCTACAAAAATAAAGCTAGTCGTGTTCGTACCTAACAGTAATCTTTACCTATTTTAACGTTTATTTTGCCTACGAGTTTTTACCTTCAGTTTTCCTTTAAAATATAGCAACTTTTACACCATAGATTTCTATGCACACCTAGATTTCTTTTTGTAGAAATTACGGGCATAAAAACATAAAAATCTATTGGTTAATTTCTTAGTGAAGTGGTGTATCCAAATATAGTGAAATATTTAAAATGCTAACACTTTTTTTTTAGAAAAAACTTTAAAATCAAAATAAATTGTTAAAAACTATTACAAAAATGCCCATTAATTTCAAAAATGCTGAGAGAATAAAACATTTTGAAATAAACAACTAAAAGTGTTATATTCGGCTATGCCGAATCTTATGTACCCTTCACCATTGTGGGATGAGAACTGAAAGTTATTTAAATAAATACATACACGTATATGTATTTTGACCAGTAAAAAGCGCGTCTACCACAACACCTTAGACCACACAGCCACTAACGCACATTGCCAAAAAAAAAGTATTTAAATAAAATAAATTAAGAAAAGAAAGAAAATATAACATTAACTAGGGATTTTATGGGTAAAAATTAGAGACAGTCTTGGTTGTTTTACTTATATCTCGGCCAATTGTGGACCCATATGGCTCTAATAGCAAAGAATTCCGCACTATAGGTATGTGATAAAATTATATAATTAGTTAGTCCCCATCATATCTGGGGTCTTTGAAAACCCCATTTCAGCGGGCACACGAACAGACTGTCAGACGGATATCTTTAAATCAACTTCGCTACTCACATGAACCCAGAATATACATACATATAAACATATATTTTATAGGGTCTAACATCGATATTGTAGAAATAACAGATGGAACGACAAACCCTTTCCACCTGTGGTGAAGGGTATAAATACCTACATATATCGAGCAAAGTTAAAAAATTCAAAATTAAATCATGAAATTTTTAAAGTGAAAATGTGCTTAACAATTTTTAGCATATATGTATGTAAATGGGCAGATGCATTTAAATTCAACAAACTAAAATTAACTAAAAACAGTGTTGCACTTTATCTTAAAAAAATTAACTGAAATAAAAATAAATAAACAAAACAAAAAGTTATATAACTAATTTTCCAAAAAAAAAATTTATAAATTTCAATTTTAAAATTTTTTAGTAAAGTTTTTTAATCAAAAGCAAGTTAACACAAAAATTATTAACTGAAATAGGTACTACATACATATGTTAATGTGACAATTCAAATTCAAATACCTACCTACAGAAAAAACTGTTAAAACTGATTATTTTCAAAAAATTAAATCGAAAAAACAATTTAATTAAGAGTTTAACAAAAACGATAAAACTAGTACATTAATATAGCAAAATTATTAAAACAATGTAGGAATCAAAAAAACCAAAAATTATGAAAAACAAGTTATAAATTAACTTTATTTTAAAAAGTATCTTAAAATTAAAATAAAAAAACTCTTACATAAATGTGACAAGAAATTTCGTTTTTATAATTTTTTTTAATTCGCCGCTACTTTAATAATAAAAAATATGTGGTACCTTTTTAACTTTCGAGCTAAAATCTCAATAAATCTGTTAGAAATTCTATAAATAACTAAAAAATAAGTTAACAACAAAAAACAATCTCCTTTGATCTAAATTCCATGTTTAAACAAATCAATAACCAACCATCTCTCTAATTTTCTTCTTAACCATTTTTTTTACAGTTTTACCTAAAACTCTCTTTAAAACAGAGTGGTTTACTCTTAAAACTAATGAAAAAAGCAGAAGAACAAACTTAAAGAATACAAACGAAAATAAAAACAATAACAAAAAATTGTTCAATAAATAATAAAATTTAAAAAAGAAAAACAGCAATCAACAATAAAAACAACAACGACGTTTAAAATATTGTAAAAATAAAATTGAGGTAAAATGTCTAATTGTTGTGAAAATATAATTCCAAAATTATCAATTTAAAAATTTTAATTTTTTTTTTAAATTATTTCCTTATTTTTTTTTAATTTAAAAACACAAATTAGATATTTTATTTACAATTTATTTAAAGTTTTAAATATTTTCATTTTAAACTTACTTACATACATACATACCTACATAAATTAAATTAAAGAAAAAATAAATAATTTATTTTATGTACACATTTTCGTTAATTTATTTTCTTTACAACACTTTTAACACCTACTAAACAATGTTAATACATATTATAATTTAGTATTTGAAAAAAAAAATACAAAAACAAAAGAAAACATAAATTTATACGCTTTTTTTAATTTATGGCTTTTTAAACGACCGTTAATTGAGTATGAAGTGTTGACTTTTTATTCAAATGTGCCTGTTTTGTGTGCAAAATCATAAGAATGTGAGTGTATGAGTGTGGGATTTTTTTTTTATTTGTTTTTGTTAAGTTCAAAGTATTCTTTTTTTGGGTTCTTATTGTTTTTTACATAAATTAAATAAAAAATGCAAATTTTGTGCAATTTTTTGTTTTTGGTTTCTTTTTCTTTCTTTCAGAGTAGGTATTTTTAAATAATTTTTATTCTTTGTTCTTCTGTACTGAATTTTATAAAGTACATACATAATTAATGTCTTCGTTTTTTTTTCTTTGACACATTTCTTTATTTACTTTTGCAATTGTCATTTTCTTTACTTCGCCTTCTCTTCTCTTTACATACTTCGTGTTTGATTTGCAAATATTGATTTGAATTTTTCTACAAAATCGTCTTTAAAGCGCTTTAAGGAAATAAAATAAAAATTAATTTTATTATAATTTATTCCCCAAAGTGTTGTAGTGTTTTATTTGAAAAAAAACTATTAAAAGTCATTTATTCGGCTATTCCGACTCTAATATACCCATCACTATAGTGAATTTGAACTAAATTTTATCCACCTAACTTGTTTTATATGGAATCTATCGGACCAAACCCCTAAACTCCGGAGGACTCTTGCATGGGGGCCAAGTGAAATAAAATAGATCGATTTGGCTGATTTTGAGTATTAAATAGGTACTTCTTGATCTTATTTAAGAAATATATGTACATACATACATACTTACATATGTATGAATGAAACAGACTTTGTTTTGATTCCAAATTGTTTGTACACTTAAGTCCAATTTCACCAAGTAAAAAGTAATGTTCTCTCTTGTTTAAGCATGTCATTTTAGCGTTAAAGCTAGGCGCTAGAAAATGTCACGCTTGACATGTTGATTTACAGACCCACCTAAATAGATCAGAGCGTAAAATTCCGTTGAAATAACCGCCAACTGTTTGAAATATCGCTAAAAATCCCAATAAAAAAATGTTTTATCTAAGGCCCAGAACAGACGGTAAAACGCAACTGCAACGAACCCCTTTAGAAATTATTGTTTTGAACTTATTTTTAATAGTTTTCTACACACCCTGCAACATACATAAGTTGTACCAGAATGTAATGAAATTATCACAATCATTACGATTTTCTTTGAGAACAGATGAAACGCAAACACGAGTTTCCTGCACGGTTTCAATGCAACTGATTTCCAACGCATTTCAAACCGATCTCGAAATGGTCGCGTCTTGTGTGGTCCCTCAAAGGAGTCTATGGCATAAACTAAAATGAAACTCGAAAATAACTAGAAGTTGTATTTTCGTTGCAGTTGCGTTTCAGGGTCTGTTCAGGGCCCAAGTCATCATCCAGACTTGCAATTTGGATTGCAGCAATTATTGAGTTTATTGGAGAGAGAATTAAGAAAATTATTGGGTTGGTATACTCAGTTTCATGTTCTCTGCAACTCTGTTTGGTTTTAATATTTTGTAAATGTGTATATAAATAAATAAAATATAAAAAGGAGAAGAGGTAAGACAACAAATACAAAAATTGCAAAAATAGAATTTTATAATTTGGACACTAATGCAATTTCAAAGCATAATTTTAACAAAAACTCCAGCAACAAAAATTGCAAGTCTGGACGATAACTAAATAGTGTTAAAAACCGCCAAGTTCGGCAAGAAATCGCTGCATCTGTCAGCCCTGCGTGCAATTGAGTGCTTTTCTCTTTTGTCCATGTTTGTTTTTCATTGTTGTTTTATTTTCTGCTTTTGTGTTTTGCTTTTGCAAACAGTGATAAGAATGCAAATGGCTGTGACAGGTAACAGAATATTGATAAGATTTTTTTTTTTAATTTTTAAGAAAAAATAGAAGATACCTACAAGTATTTTAATAAACTACAGTAAACAAATTTGTTTTTTGTTTAAATAATATTAACGGCCGATTTCACCAAGTTCAGTTAAAAATAACTGTTACTTTCACTTCCAGTCAACAATATGTTTTGACAGTTATGTATAACTGAACTTGTTGAAATAGGCCGTAAATCACAACACTTATTCTTAACGTACATACATACATACATACATATTTAAAAGTTTTATAAAAATCTCTTAACTTTTGCTTTGAACAAAATAATGAAACAATATTTTTTTTGTTAATTTTTAATTAAACTTTAATTAAAAATGTAAATTTTTTTCTTTTTAATTTAAATGTATTTATTTGTCTTTTGCCACAGATAATTTAAGCATTATTTCAATTCGTAAATACATACATACATATGTACATACATATGTATTATGTTACTTTTTGTGTGTATTTTAGTGTCACCTAAATTTTTATTTTTGGTTTTTTTTATCAATTTGTTTTTTATGAGGTGGTTTTTTTAGTTGTTTTTGTTTATTTTATAAAATTCTTATCTATTGAACAGAAAAATAGAAAAAAAACAACTTTAAAACACAAATATTTCACAGTTTGTTGGTATAATTTTTTTGGGGTCAATACAAAAACTTTAGTTGTTTTTTTTTTTTGTTGTTTCAAACTTTTTATTTTTAACCAGTCGAAAAGAAGTTATATGTATGTATGTATCTAATGAACAAAACGAAAATATGTATGTTTAACTTTTATCATTAACCTGTGTACATGTCATCAATGAATCATTAATGAAATGGGGGTAAATAAATCGAAACAAGGCTGTTTTTTTGTTTATCTAAATATGTAGTAGCTTGTCAAAAGAAAAATAAATAAATGGTGAAAAGTTCTTAGTTGTGAAATTAAAGAAAAATTAAAAAATCCAGATTTTTTAAAATAACACTTAACTTTTCTAAAGATTTCACTGCGCTTAGTTTTTGGTGAACACCTTACAGGCTTTTTACACTGATCAACATCTACATATGTACCATCAAAGGTGCAGAAAATGTCAAACACTCATTTACATTGCTTAAATCTAACATCTACCTTCAAACGAAAATGTCAGCATATTTGATGTGCCAAAATTTAAAAAGAAAACAGAAAATATGTATTTAAAGTGTAATTTGAATAAAAACTAAATATGTGATATGGCTGTACTGCTCTTTTGTATTTTTTTTTCTAATGATGGTACATATATATTTTTGAACAAATTATTTGCACAATACTTCCCATCTGTTTACAATTCATCTTACTATTTTTATTACAACAAAAAATTGATTGAGATGACGATGCTCTTTACCTTCCAAAGAAGATACCATATAATTCAAAAAAAAAATTTTAATTAATATTGGGGCACTTAATACGCGGTTTCTTCGAAAAATCGCGTGGATACGAATACATAGCAAATTAATCTCCAGTCTAAACAAAATTTTGCAGGAGAAGGTTTTTTTATTATATTTTATTAAAATTTTGTATGAAGGTTGGCGCTTAAGCTAAAATTGTTTTTGCTATTAAAATGGTGACGGTACCTTATGTGGCCATGACATTTAAGGAGATGATGCAAGTGTTGCCAATAAATTCATTTATTAAAAAAGAGCGAAAATAAAAAATTATGTCTCTTAAGATATTTTTGCGGCAAGGGCTCGATATGTCCGCTATTATTATTGTTTGTTTTGTGTTAATTTTCGTAGCATTGGTATGTTTTGCAACACATAGTTACATACATATGTATGTACATATGTAGTATGCATGTAAAAATTGTTGAATTCTGTGCAAGATTTTTTTTTAATTTTTTCCACCTAGATTGTCGAAATATCACACTGTGCAATGAATGGAGTATATTGGAACGTTGCATACTGGGTATTTTCTATAAAGAGTTAATTAAAGCAAATTGAAATAAAGTTTTATTTACCCCCATATTTATTAAAAATATTTTTGATTTTTAAAAGGTTTATTGAACAACTTTGCATATGTAGGTATTTTGTTCAATAAACCTTTTATAAATCAAAATAATTTTTTATTTTCATAGGAATTTTGTTCAATGAAACTTTTATAAATCAAAAATAGTTTTTACGAATATGGGTGTTCGTATATGTATGTATTGTCATATTTCCAAAAAAAAAAATTGAACCGAAAATGAACAGTATTTCGTACAGAACGGAACACCTAAATACCCTCTTAAGGCCATTTTACACAATCGCACAACTCTTACGTATTTTGACGAAAATACACCTCTAATCTAATTATTGCGTGAAAACTTTAAAAAAACAACAACAACTAACTATGACAGGGTTGTATTTTTTCAATATATGTATGTACGTACATAAGACTTGTGTGATAGTGTAAAGCAGCTTTTACATGCCTTTTTTTAATATGTTAAACTTGTTGCAATATTCAATGTTAATGAATCTTTGACGTAAAACTGTTAACCATAAATATAAGTATGTTACCATATTTTAAAAATCCTATATCAAAACAAATAGAATTTCGAACCATATCTGTTTTAATAATTTGTAATCATGCTTCTATATATGTATGTACATATGTATGTACCTATTATATTTTGCACAGACTGTACCAGAAAAATACCAAAATTTTCTTAATAAAAACCCTAAAACTACAAAATGATATTATTTTTTTGCAAATGAAGTATAAAAACTTACTTACATATGTACGTACCTACAACTAAGTTAAAAGGTATCACAACAAACACCTGTATATGTAGGTATATAAATTAACAACCAACAACAATACCAAAAATACCGACAGCTATAGGTTCATACTCAGCAGCAGCAGCAGAAGTAAGAGAAAAAAAAACATACAATATGATGAAAAAGAATAACCCAAAAAATTATAATAATCACAAAACAAAGACAGAAAAGAAATGAAAACAATTACTACCTACTTTAAAACATAAGCTGCTTTTAATGAAACATCTAAATAATGTAAACGCAGATACAAAAGTATCTATACGAACGAGTACGCTCATATGTATGTTTGTATGTATGTATGTTTTTATAAAAAAATATGTATGATAATACGATTTACCTTCTTAACATGTATGTATGTATGTATGTATATGATTGTACGTTTAAATTTATCTTTAACTTATTTTTTTTCTCATAAATTGCGTGGCATGTGTAAAAATTTTTATGTATTAAGTTAAAAGCCACAAAAAGCATGAACAAATGAAACTTCAAATATTTTTTACTTAAAAAAATATACATACATACATAAATATTAACATACATACTTGTGTGTATATACTTATATGTACATAAATGTGCTTATCATTTGTTGGTTCACACATGCAAACGTGATCTTTTTCAATATATTTTCCATAAATTTTCGCAAAATTTCGGAAGTAAGAACCGTGATTTTATTTTGAAACTGCTGTACTTTATCTGTTGAGTATCCCCAACGAAAACTGCCAGAAACTGTTTAATTCGGTAAATGTGGATGGAGGCCATTTACAATGGCGTTTGAGCAAAATACTGCTTTCGGCAAATATGTCCTTTAATGAAGTAATTAAAAGGCACCTGCTGTATGTGCTGAGGCTCCATTTTGTTGAAACCATAAGGCTGGATGGTTTTCCACTGCTGGCCTCACCAATTCCATTTCCAATATGCACTAACGTTGAAAGAGATTGAAACACTAATCTCTGGCGTTGCACCGCACCAAACAAACCAAATGCAGCAGGTTTACCTCTTGACTTAGCTTTATAATAGGAAATAAGCTGCATCGCTGATTATGATATTGTCAACAAGGTCTGGACTTGCCTCTGATGGCTTGAAAATTAAAATTCAATTGTCTTGGCAGCTTGTTCGATTAAATTGCCCAAGTCTTCGTCATAAAATGCTGCCAGAACAAAAAACAAGAAAGAAAGTAAAGTCGAGCAAGACCGACCATTTGATACCCTAAACATATTTGAGGATATGCCATATCTGGGAGCCATGGGCAAAACAAAATTATGTTATAAGTTGAAGGCCTGGAACAGAATAAAGTAGTTGTAGAAGTAGCTGAGGCTGACGAATGCTCTGTAGCGCAACAAAGTTCAAAATTTCGAATTTGAGCACCAACTGAAACTGCAGTTTTTAACTTTTGACAGCTTGCAGCGCTATTCTTAACGCTGTACAACTATTCTGTTCCCCACTTAAGATTCATACCAGGGCCCAAGGCTGGCAAAATTTGTACAATTGTTGCCTTTTTTTTGTACTATTTAAACTCGAAAAGTACAATGGTACACCAATTGCTAATTTAGTACAATTAAGGAATTTTCCCATTTTTAGTAATTTCATATGGCAACCAGTGATGCCAGAAGTGCAGATTTATCTGCATTTTGCAGATTTATAACCCAAAATTAGCAAAATGCTATCGATTTCAAATTTCAGGACCTTGTCGTGTATTTTGAAATGAATTGTTATATTTCTTTTTCTAAATAAACTACATAAAAAAGTGTTTTGAAGATTTATTGAGGATTTTTTCAATCTTGACGCAGATTTTAAAGTCCTGGCAACACTGATGGTAAATCATAAAAGAAACGTATTCTGTGCCACCCTGTATAAAATATTTATGAAAATTTTATTATATTTTGATTTGACATATTTTTGCTTAGCACAGCCTATAGAAAAACACACCCGACATCGTTTAAATCTTAGAAAAAGCGATTTATTTTCAAAACAAAATTATCACATAAGTCTTACGTACATTCCATAATACTTTGTGAGATAGAAATCTAATGAGTTTTGTTGCCACTGTCCAAATAATCTAATTTAACATTACAGATTTGTATTCACAATATTACACATCGCACACCTAATTCAAAAGTGACTCAACTCAAAATTTGTATACATATGCTTAAAATATGCACAATACACTTGTTTATCTATAAAAAAAATATATCAGTGTATTTTGTTGTTAACCGTTTGCTAAAAATAAAAGTTATGTATTTTTTTATGTTTCAATTGGTATAAAGTTGCAATTCATAAAAGTGACTTATTTTTAGTTGTGTCAGAAAATATTATGGAAGTAGATCCCTACTGCTAAGTGCTAAATAGTCTTAATTCGAATTGTGACACTTTTGATAAAATAAATCTTTGTTGGAGTCAAGGCGAATTCATAAAGGTGACATTTTCGAGTCATCTGTTTAATGTTTATTTCCTTCTGTGTATACTGCATGTCAAGCGATGTTTACATTTTATGAAAAAAATTTGTTAAAATTTAAAATTCAATAAAAATATAAATTCTTGAAAAAAACTTATTTAAATGTAATAAAACAAAAAAGTGAACATAAAATTTAAACACAAGGATTTTAAAAGGCGTAAGGTATAAGTGGAGACACAATAAATTTGCAATACAGGAAAAAAAATTACCTTCTTAAGCAATTGTGTATATTTTATAAACAAATAATTTTGACATTGTTCCTTTTACTCCTGCAAGGAGCATACGGCCGCCATTCACTCTAACTTTTTACAAATACAAAATACATAGTACTTTTTCACAAAAAAAAAGGGATAGCTAGCATAGCTCTATCTCATGATGTGGTCACCTTTATGAATTCGGCTTGGTTAGAGTTTATTTTAATTAGACTTGTGTCAGTTTAGATTGGGGCAAACGTTTCAAAACTAGAAAAGAATTCAGCTAAAGTGACATAACTTAAAACAATTTCGTAACTTATGCATCAGCAAAAATGACACAATTAAAACTGTTTCATTTTCTAGTGTATAAATATTAAAAAAAAAACTTTTTATATCATAAGCTGTGTGGAGTTTCTACTGAATGGTCCAAAGATTTGTTTTTAACAATTTTTTTTTTGTCAAAAGCAGTATTTTTTGATTTCTGAAAAAAAAAGTTGTTTGAGTTAAGTCACTTCTGAACTAGGTGTGCGACATGAAGATGCTTTTGTTAATATGCAACCCGGATCAAATAAAATTTATTATTGCTTAGTAAGATTTCAGAAACATTTCAGTCAAATTTCTTTCGTAATACTTGTCATTGCACTCATTGCATTCACATTATTACACTTTTTAAAATTACTTAAGTTTTTGACATGTATTAATAAAAAGTATAATAGTGTAAACTATCCTTTACTAGGTAAGCTTTGTACTGACTAATTATTGGTAGCAAATAAATATTTTTACGTATTTTTGATTCATTCAATCGAATCTTAGTAAACATTTCCATGTATGATTGAAAAATTTATAAATTCTTTTAAAATCCAATTAAACCTGAAAAAACCTACTAGGAAATCTCAAAACGTTTGCAAGAACGTCAACGTTTTTTTCCCTCCGTTTTTTTTTTGTGTGTTTTTGTTTTGCCTAAAATCATTCAATCAGTCAGTCAGTTAGTAATTCATCTACATATGCACTAACTGACTGACTGACAGTTTAGAAATTGTTATTTGTTTTTTTTTTTCTCAATAACAAAGTGACTGCAAGGCTGACCTTTCCATGTATCTATATATCTTATCTTCATCAATATGTATAGAAAACTTATCTTACACTCTAAAATACAAATTCTTCTAGCTGTTGTTTTTTTTTTAATTTTTCTAGTTTTTTCTTTATGCTGCTGGAGCAAAATAAAAAAAAATTCCCAAGAAAAGAATTCGTATGCTTAAAATCAAGCACTGGAAAGAAAAGTAAAAGAAATGAGAGAAAGATTTAAAAAAGAATGCACAAAAAGTCTGGGAAATTCTCTGTAAAATCTGTATTACAAAAAAAAAAAAAATGATGATATTCTTAATAATAGACGAAACAGAATGAAATGATAAAAAAAAACAAAATACTACAAAAACAGTAAAAAAGATATAAAGCAGAAAATGAAGTAGTGGGAAAGTTGTATAGATGTATGTTGTAAACAAAACAAAACACCATTAAATGGTAAAGGGGAACTACATAAATACAAACATACATACAAACAAAGATCGCATATACCTACATGGAAAATTCTTTTGATAATTTCTTAATTTTTTATTTTTTTGGTGTACGTGCCAGATTTTTCTTGATTTTTTTTTTTTTGTTTTAAGAGGAAACTAATTCTTCATAGTGTATTCTTTAGGTTTAATAAATAATTCTTGTGCTGCTTCTACTGCTGCGTTTGGTGGTGTTGACGATGTTGTTGTTCTATTTATTATTTTAATATAATAATGATGGTACAAAACCTAAAGAGCTCATAAATTCCTTACAGTTTGTTATATGTATGTACATACTTCCAGCCTATTTGTCTTGACTGAATGTGTATTTGAGGTTGTAGTGTACAACAACAACAACAATTCATATATTTGTATAGATTTTGAGGAAACATGGCATATTTTTCATCATCAATGATTGAATGAGTGAATGTGAATGTCTTTTTGTAGTTTTTTTTCTGTTTTGGGTATTCTTCAGTGAGTGTGTGAAAATAAAATTGTCTAATGTTTGAAATTATGTTAAATAGTAAAATTGTGTTGTACAGTAGTCCCTCGATTTTAGTACTAGTTCTTTTACAAAAAAAAAAAAGGCAACGAACCCAGTAAAACCTTCGCCTACAAAATAATGTGTTAAGTAATCAGGAAAAACTAAAAATTACTACTTCCAACTCTTCTGAAAGAACCAATGTATTTTACAAAAGATGTCCCAAAATGAGCGCATTTAAATGTATGTAAGTCATTGTTTTTTACCTACATACATACATCTGAAAAATAAGTAGTTATAGTAGTTATATAAAAGAAAGTTACAAAATAATGAGTGCAAGAAGCTATTCATTTTAAAAAAGTAGACGAAGTTTTTATTAGGAAATCACGTAAATTGAATTTAAAATTTCTTTTATACCTACAAGGTTTTGAGAAAATCCACTTTTTAATTGTCAAGCATTTTAGCTTAATTTTTTTTATTGATCTTACTGGGTTCGGCGGAAATCCTATGGTTCTGGGAATTTTCACCATTGTCATAACAAAGAAAAATTTATGTAATAATTTTTTAATGAAATTAGGTATGTACCTATAATTCGTTTTCATTTTATTTCAGTATCAGGAATTGTAGAAGCTCATATTATAACCCGTTGCGATAAACAAGCAAAACAAAAATTTGAGTAAACGTTTCCACTAAACGGTTTTTTCAAATAATTTGTAAGTAACTGAGGAGACGTTAATTATAAAGCGATACAGAACAAATTAAAAAGTTACACAAATTTTAACAACGTACACAAGCAACGCAAATCAAGGGATTACTGTATAGCAAAATTTGATTTAATGTTTTTGGTTTATGAATAGATGTTTAAATAAACATTTGGAAAAACTAACAAAGAACAGATTTTTATATTATTAGGCAATGAAATGTGGCAACATGGATGCTTATAAATGATTACATTTTTCCCATTACACTGTTTAAAGTAAATATTTTATAAATAATTTTTCAAAAATATATCTATACATACAAATTTTGAAAATTAAAAATATATAAATATATTTTTTTTCAACGCAAAGTAGGGCAATTAAAAATCATGTATTAATAGATTTGAGAAGTAAGTCCTCCTTTTTAAGTTACTGAAATCTTTTGGAGTTTTAATTGTATTTTAAATTGAATGTGGTCCAACCAAAACTCACGATGTTAAGTGTAAATAAAACAAAAAGTTTTCGGAGAATTATCTTAATATTTTTTGTTATGATAAATAGAAGGATCTATGACAATATTATGTGTGAAACAAAAAAATGTAGGCCAAATGCTCGCCACGGCTTCGGTGGCATATCTATATCCGATGGTCCATATTTTTAATGACTCTTAGACAAAATTGAGGCTTATTGACGCACACTTTTTCTTTTAAATATGTATCCCCAAAGAGAGAAGTCTAACGGCGTTAAATCACATGATCGTGGTATTTCTTTTAATTAAGATAAAGATTAAAGATAAAGATAAAGATCATCTCAAATGTAGATAAAGTAATTAATGGTGAATTTTTTGATTGTTAACATAGTTGACATTATGTAAAAAATCTAAATACCTATTAATAAATTATGACATTTGGCTTAATTTGAAACCCTGGGTGAATTGGCTTAATTATAATACAAATTTTACACAATACAAATAATTTTTATAAAGGTAAACAATGTTAACAAAGACATTCAAAGTCTTTTGAGAACAAATTTTTTAATTTCTTTTAATTTTAATTCGCGCAAATGTCAAACACTTTTTAAAATCTTTGCAAAACCCTTGAAATTTTCATCTCTGTTCCTTTTCACGTAAAATTCTATCGACTTCAAAGGTTATTTCCCTCAAACACCCTTATTTGATTTATATAAATTTAATACGAATACCTATCATATCATCTGTTTCATATTGTTTGCCAAAAAAGCCTTTTAAAAATTAATACCTCCACTCAAAACATAAGATTTTATTTATAACTCCTTTTATAAATCTATTGTATGTCCATAAGTTCTATCTACTTCTAAAGCAAATGTAACAAATTTAACAAAAAGGAATAACAATAGAAAAAAGTTTTTGCAGAAAAAAAATCCTTAAAATTGGGCACCACCACCTTTACAAGCAGCCAGCACAGCACCACCACTATTTAATCATTAACAAAATTATACCACGACCAACCACACCATCACAATGCGTCATTATTTCCACCACCACCAGTTAGTCAGTCAGTTATTCACAGCCAACAATGTGTAAACGTCATACGTGTATTAAAAGTAGCAAAATTTAAGAAATAAACAAAAAAAATTGGGGGAATTCTTTTGATATAAAAGAAGAATTTCACACGGGAACTCAATAACAAAAAAAAAACCAACATACAACTTCCCAAATCATCAAGAATAACAAACAAATACATGACGCATATTTACAAATGTTATTATTTAGGGAATATCTACGCTGAAAAAACCAAACTACAAACATACAAGCATACTTATGTATGTATGTATGTATATGCGATATACAATTTCCTAAATTAACATTAACCCAAAGTGGTGGCAAAAATCAACCCCCTTTAGGGTTTTCATATTTCTACATAAATGGTTAAGTCAGTCCTGTCGTCGTCACTTCTTTCTGCATGCATTTTTAATGGAACATACAGTACTCACCATTTAAACAGCCACTTAATGAAAAACATACAATAACAATTGCTAAGCAATCTTGCCTTACGATTTAATTCTTTGTTGTTTGTGTTTTAATTTGGTTATGCTTAAACAGGCGAAAATTTAAGGTAGCTAGCTGCTAGACCGACCGACCGGTCTACCTAAAACACACAACATATACACACACCGCTCGAACATAAAACCATCAGTCAGTTAAACAGGCAGGCATTAAGCATGTAACTATTTACGGCTTTTAAAGATACATAATAATAAAAAACTATAAGATGATTATTTTATTTGCAAAACACGCGACGCAGGCGCAAAACCATGAACATTTCAACACAATGGCAAAGAGGCCACACCACAAACTTTGATAAAAGAGAACGAGAAATATTGATCATTTCACTTTGCGCTCTTCAGAACTCTTTGTTTCACAAAGCATCTCTTAAAAACTCTTTGTTTTAACGATTTTCAATACAAACTTCTCTGGCTTACTCTTTGAGCAGAAAGCCCTCTCTTTCAAACTCATTTATTTTGCATGCTCTTAATAGAAAACAATAGTCTCTTTTTTTAACTGCAACTACTTTGGCAGTGGTTTGATGAGTGCCTTTGCCTGCGTATCTGTGAGTTTGCATAGAATGTTTTTTTTTTTGTTTTGTTTGCTGTATTTTCGGGGGTATAATCATAATTGCTTTAATGTTGTTAACCTTCATTTAATGATGACGTTAAATATTTGTTTCTTTATACAGTTTTTTTTTTTTGTTCAACTTTTTGAAATCGTCACATGCTCTTTAATGTTTTGTGTGTGTTGTATATGTTGTACTTGTTTATTTCAAAATTGTATAAAACTATAACACAAAATGTATGAGTAGTAAATTATCACATAAAAATAACCCTTAAATAACAATTTAAAAAGCTACAAACAACTAATAATTGATTTTTAAGTTCATTTTCGTATATTAACACCACCACCACCAACGAGTTTTTGGATTTGTTGTCGCTATTTATTTGTGCTGTACAGGGCCACATATTAAATCAGACGTTTGTCAAGAGTTTGTGTGAAATTGAAATACGAAAATGGCTTGTGTGTAGACAATAGTAATTTGAGATTTTTATCGCATATAATTATTGGTTTAAAAATGTCGACTAGAAAAGAAAAAGTCAAATTTTCGAAAAAGGTTTTTGTTTATTTTTTCGAAATGTAAACTAAGATTTTGTGATTATTTAATTAATGTAAATAATTGATTTTAATAATAATAGGAATGTATTAGTTTACTAAGTAATCACTTGTAAATACTAAAGAAGTGATTACTTAGTAACTTTCATAAAAAGTGGAAAATTAAACACTTTTAATAAACGTGTCAAAAAACGGGTTTAGACTTAAGAGTGGATTCTGGTACCTAAAAGGGTGTAGAATAACTTTAAATCCGTTTTTCTCAAAACTTCATTTTCACACACTAGGTCTCTTTTCTCAGAAAAGGTCACATATATTAAAATTATTATAAGTAAACTGATGTCTACACTAAGGATTAAAAAAATTTGCATACCTTTAGGAGTCTTTCCCGATTATATTTATGTATGATGTACATACATGTACTATATTTTTATACCGCATTAGTGATGAAGGGTTAAATGTGTTTGTAGTACCTTAAAATATTGGTCTTAGGTGCAACTTTTAGTGCAACGATCCACTTAGAATCATATTTTTTAACGATATAACGATGTCTGTCTATCCGGCTGGCTGTCTATGTAAACCATGTGCGCAAAGAACAGGTCGTAATTTCAAAAACAATTGGATGAAATTTGGGAGATTCATTGGTTATAATTATCACAAGGACAAAGATTTTTCAAAGTGGTGGGAATCGGTCTATAATTTCACTTAACCTTTAACCAAGTTTCTCTCCGGGATAGACTCTTTGTGCCCATAAACAATCTTATTTTGTTGGCGTTTAGATTAAATTTGCTCCATAACTCTTCTATTGCAATCAAAAACCTTTTACCAATTTTTATTAAAGCTTTTTTTTACCGCAAAGGCGCGAGTTGTACAAATATATAAATTTTTTTTCTTATTAAAATTTGACATAATTTTTGGTATATTTCTATTAGTGGTTTTTTTTAGTTTTTGTTAACAACCAAAATCAAAAAGTTAATACCTTTTATTAAATATAAATAGAGTCGTCTGCAATATGCAATAATAGAAAATAAAACCAAAAACAAACAAAACGATACAAACGGAATGCACAATGTTAAAAAAACCAAACAAGAGTATCTACAGCTAAAAATTTATTTACGAGCAAAAAAAATCACATGATGATAAGAATTGAAAATATTTTAACAATCCAATTAAATAGCAAAGCAGTCAGGTAGTATGATTTTCTGCTATCAATATGAAAAAAATTAAAAAAAACGCAAAATATTTTCTACTGACTTAATTTGAAATACATAATTGATAAAGATTCCAGAACATTTTAAATATTTTTAATAAACAAAAGATTCTGAATATTTAAACAAATTTATTAGTAAGTTGTAAATTAACTTCAGGAATTTAGTGAGATTTCAAGAAAAAAAGAGTTCAAAAAAATTATTAAAAATTTTATTTTTTGGAAGAAAAAAATATTCTAGAAAAAAATCCCATTATTTACTCAGTTAAATGGTTTTTGTTCTCTTTCATTGTGCAAAATAAATATAATTAAATATTTAAAAAAAATATACTTATCAGCATTTATTATCTGTATTCGTATTAAAACAAATATTTTTTTCCATTAAAAATATTTTTTGTATATGTATTTTGTTTACAGATAGATATTCGAACGAAAAAAATTAGTTAAAAAATACAGATAAATTTTGGTTGGTTGGATACTTTTAAGTACGGTATACATAATTTTAAATATAAATATGTAAAAACAGTAAGACCACGATTTTACCTAATGAACGTGATACGAGCATTGTGGATAATTAATTTTCACGCTTAAAAGAGTTACAATTTTGTATAGTTTTTATTGAATAAGGGATAATAGAGGCCCCAATGTACGTGGGAATATGTAGCAGTTTCTATAAATAGTAGCATACTTTTAGGTGAGTTATAATACTCATAAGTATTATATTTAGGCTTTACAAACGAATTTATTTAAATAGTATAGTTTTAGGATTTCTTTAAAACACATTTTAAATGAAACATGTGGGGGTGGGGTGGGCTTAAGGCGAGCTTTCAAAACTAATCAAGTTTCTAAATTAATTTATAATCGCAGTTGTTCTATTACATATTCGTATGATTGTTGAAGAGAAAGAATGAGTCAGTATTTTTTTTAACGACTTAAAACTAACCTGAAATTAAGGCCCTATTCCCGGTCATTATAAAAATAGTAGCCTACTTTTGGGCGAGCTTTTAAATCTAATCAAGTTTCAAAAAGAATTTATAGTCGCAGTTGTGCCACTACGTGCTAGTATGATTGCTTGAAAGACATGACGACTTTGCTGTTTAGGCTTTTTTTACAGGACATTATATAAATAGTAGCATAATTTTAGGCGAGCTTTTAAAACGAATCAATTTTTTGAAAGAACTTCTGATTGCAGTTGTGCCAGAAAAACACTTGATTTAAATAGATCTCGAAATTGTAAACACAATTTAAATATTAATAAAAAAATACAATACATTAACACTGCCGCTGTTCTTGCCAAAGCGCGTTTTAGACGTCTAATTTTGATCTGTGGCTTATCAATATAAACCAGTGACTGCACGTAACCCCACAATCTTGGAGGCCAATTAACAGCTCCATTTCTCGAAAGTAACTTATTTATTAATTTATTTGGTATGGATTGCAAGCCCTGTCGTTATTGTTATTCCCAAGGTTGGCACCTTTGTTTAACCGTGAATCTATTCATGATTATTTACCAAAGTATACTGATTATAAATGTGAAAAAGTGAGCGCAGTATGAAAGTTCGTTCGATAGCTAAAACTTTACTAAGTCTGGGTTCCTACTATGAAAGTTTTTCTTCAGAAAATCTGAGTTTGTTCGTAAGAAGAAATAGAAGAATAACATGTTTTCTTCTCCTCTCACCAATAAAGTTAGACTTTCTTAAAGAAAACTTTCATATTGTGAACCAAGACTAAGTTCTGTCGGGCTTAAAAAAACACCCTATATAATGGGCTCTACTATAAATCGCATAGCTGAAACTTTTTAATTCCTTTTAAAATTTTTGGTGATAGAATAAACCAGATACAGTCACGTTTGCTTAAGTGTCAGCAGAAAAGATACACATTTAAATAAATTTTACTAAACAAAGTAATAACATTTGAAACTAACGTTAAAAGGTAACAAAGAATATTTCATCTGGGTAGTTTTTTTATTTTAACAAAACGATTGATATATAAAGTTCCATTGTCAACCTTGTACGTAAAATATTTATACATTTGTGTAAAGTCATATATGTATTTCCGCATCTCTGCTGCAAAACAAATGCATTGCAAATTAATTTCATTTAATAAACAGAGATAGCCAAACTTCAGCAAAAACTGGGGGCCAAAATATATTTTTTTTTTAATATATACATATCTATATTTTTTTTAGAACGCTTCTGCAAAACTGTTATTAGGTGCTAGTTAAAGTAGAGCTAAATTACGTTACAGTACGCAATACAAGTTCATTAACAATACAATAAATACAATACTATTAAAAGTGACACTTGAAAATTAAAAAGAAAACACATTTAAGCTTATTTAAATATGAACATAAAATAAAATATTAATAATTTTTATTATAATTAGAATTTAAGAAAATGTGTTGTGTCTTCTGTACTTTGATTTACTATCGCGAAAATATTTGTGTTCAATTTCTAAAAGGTTGTCTATCTCAGTTATTTTTTATTAGATTTTTTATTGTCGTTCTTATATCAGAGTGTTTTGAATGAATACAAAACTAAATATCATTTCGTAATACATTTTTTTTACGTTACAAAAATTATGATTAGATAAATATTTTTTCTATATTTTCTATTCTATTCTATTTTTTTTTTATTTTGCTAATTTTTTTCTCAATAATAGACACAAATTACCAACTTTAAACTAACATTTTCTAATTACAAACGTGTGCAGTTTAGATATTGAAATTAAAAAAAAAAACAATAACTAGTTAAACGTAAACAATTTTTGTTTACACGTTTTTAAAAGATATTCAGTACTAGTTGGAAATCAAGTAAACAAATTTGTAAGAAAATTCCTAAAATTGGTTAAAAACTTCAGTAACTAATTTGTCGTTTTTTTTAGTTAATGTTTTGTTTTAGTTGATTTCCTTTAATATGATTTGATGGATGTTTTTTAATATAAAAAGTGTAAAACAAAAATTATTATCTTATAGATAGATAAGATAAGATAATAATGATCAAATTTTGCTGGTACATGTTTGTTGTTGCAAACTATTTCTAGGAATTTGTTAAGCAGTAACATTTATTAGTATCTATTATTTTTTGCAATAGAAAATTGTGAAAAAATATGGGTTTTATTAAGAAAGTTGCCAAATATTTTTGGTTTATTATGCGTTATAAATACGTGAAATTACGGGTATAAAAAATACTCTCGAAAAATTACCCGCAGCAATGAGAGTGGATTCAAAATATACATACATACATTCTTCATTTTTTTTTAATGCCAGTTCGCAATTTTTTGTGTGTTTATTTCTTTACTAATAATTCGTCAACAACAATTCTTTGCAATAATATTTCTTTGTATGCGTCCGCTATACATGACACATAATTAAACACCACAAATTCTCGAATACTGCACGAAGTAACTTTCAAATATTAAGTGAATAGGCAAAAATCTTTTGCTGTATTGAAAGGTTTTGAAAGAAATAAGTACTGTATGGAGAGTATTTCTTTGAATGCTTGTACCCTAACATCGTAACGCAAAGCGTTTGTCAGGCTTCAGATATTGTGCCAACCAAGCATTATCTGCGGAAAGTTTTTTTTTTATTTCTTTAATTAAAAAATGGTTCCGCAGGCTTTTAATGGGCAAGAGATTGTATGTGCTTTTTACAAATCATCAATTGCTATATTTGAAGCAATCGTTGGCCGAATAACGCCAGGAATATGCGAGAATAAATGAAGCGTGAAAGATGGGAAAATTTCATTGCTAAGGATAAGCAAAATGTTGAACAAATTTATATCATACCAATATTTCAAAAAAAAACTCAAATATTGAAAAAAAATACCGCTCTTTGAATCTTTAGAACCAGTTGTATAATATAAAAATGTTATATATTTTTATAAAAAACTAGCATTTAACCCGCTGCTTCATTAGCGTCTCCTTTTCCTTCGTGGACATATTTGTATGCCAAAGTACCAGTTGTAGAACCAAAATCCTAAAGAAAAATATCAAATTTTCCGTATTCCCTTTTTTGGGTACTATTTTCCCCACATTAAAGTATCAAAAATTTTAGTATTGTAGTGGCAGCCCATAATTTAGTACGCATATGTCAATGAATTGAGAAAAATGTTTTAAAAAAACATACCAAAAATAGTTACGATTTTCACCCCTTAAATGTTTGAATTTCGAAAAAGTACCCAATTCGTATTCGTATTTTTTTTATAAGTTTCGAATGTGGTATTAATTTTGTTTCCATGTTTATTAGTTCAAAAGATAGATGGGGTGTCAAAAAAGTACCGAAATTCAGGTTTTACCCGCTTATTCCCTAATAGGGCCGAATTTCAAAAAAGTACCAGATACCTGTCCGCCTATTTTACAAAAGAACAACGATAAGTATTACAATTTATTGTATCTCCTTTAGTTTTGGAGATATAAGGTTACCGAATTTTCCCGTTTTACTCTTTTTTACCTCCCAAACATTAGAATTACCAAAAATGCCGTCTTATTGGATCGATCTGGGAGCGACTGGTACAAATTTCAAATTTTTAGCTTCAGGCGTTTAGGCTGTGCGATAATGAATCAGTGAGTAACGTTACAATTTTATATACTACATATGAGAAAAGGGACGTAGTGTGTCAAAAAACGGTTTTGGACTAAAGAGTGGATTCTAGTACCTAAAAGGTTGTAGGATAAGATGAAATGGGTTTTTCTCAAAACTTTATTTTCACACACTGGGTCCCTTTTCTCGGAGAAGTTCACATATATAGATTCAATTGGAATTTCTATAAAAAAATTAACATTTTAATAATGTTTATTTAATGAAAACTAAATTTTAAGATTCATACACACATAAATATATTTATGTATGTATGTCTATTGTTGTTGTCTTGCCAATAATAGTCTCCGTTTTATTTTTAAATTGTTTTCAATATTTTCTTTTTTTTGCTTATTTTTTTCTCTCCAACACGTGTCAGGTAAATAGATTTTTAGTTTCATTTTAGATTTTCAGTAAGGAAAGGAAGAAAGAGAGGAGGCATTACTTAAACCTGCCGCCACATTATATTTAATTATCTGAAACAAATACTAGATATTGTGAAATTAATTGAAATAAAATAAAAATCAATAAATTTATAATGAAAAAACAAACTAAATTGAATGATTTATGTTTCGCTTTTATAATTAAAATTGTTTTCTATTGCAAAAAAAAACATGATACTAAAGTATAGTTTTAGGGTTTAGTTAATAAATATTTTCACCTTTAGCTTTTATTCCTAAATGTAATTGAAAAAAATTTAGCAAAAAAACCTATCATCTGTTTAAAAACAAAATAAATCGAAAATAACAGCCATCTTTGATATTTAAACCACACTCACACACACATACTCATGCAAACAAACAAAACCATCATGGAAAAAAACAAGCAAAATTAAACCAAATTCAATCATGCATCTGTCCATCAACGAACGACTCGTTATTGTAGTGTATTCTCGTAGACGTTGTAAGGATAGATAACGTTAAAAATATTTTCCAATATTTTTTCCAAGATTTTTTTTTTTTTTGCTTTCATTGCTGATGTTCTCAGCCAACACACAGCAATAAACATCAGCCTAAACCAAATTCACTGTAAATTACTTAAACAAAAAAAGTACACAGGACATTATACATACACGTTGAAATGTAAAATAACAATATCCTCGAACAAGAAAGTCCAGAATTAAAGCAGTAATAAAGACTCTTTTACACTATAATACTAAGGGCTAATAAATCGGTGCAAGTTAAACTCTCTTTTTGGTTTAAAATGTGTTTAGACCAGCAAATCAATAATTCAGTTAACATTTAAACCATCTTAACGCATAAAATTGGGAGTTTGAACTTTCAAACAAGCCATATGAATTTGACAACATTTATTGTAATACTGCCACATTATTATTTTTTGCACTACATATAATTACGGGGCACTGATTTACAGCTGTTAAGTTTAAACTACATATTAATTTAAGCGTAGTTTAACTAAACCAACGTTTAAGCATTTATTGATTTATTAGCCATAAGTGTTGCAACAAGTCAAAAAATCAAATAAAATCAAAATGTTGGCTCTCAACATTTTTTGAAATTTTTCTAACCTAAAGAAGAGCGTCTACGTTGTGTCACGAACAGTAGTGATAACTTTCTTGTTTAATAAAACCCACAAATAATAAATAAAAATGGAGAAAAAAACGCTAGATTGACCGAAAAATAGTTACTTCACTATTAAACGCACTGTCAAAATCGGATTTTTTTCAACTGCAAAGCGTTGACGCCGCGCTATTTAGGGATGCTTCATACTAATTGCATAGGCATGACAATTTTAAACAATTACAATGCGCGTGCCCCTTTTTTTAGGTACGGCTGAAAGCCTCTAAGAAAGTAGAATCAGTGCAATTTTATATTGCAAGTTATGCAGCATAACGCATAGTAGGTTTACTTTCTACTTTTGTATGCGTCACATGCGTTTTGAAAAAAGTCAGCTGTTTTAAAGAAATATAATTTATTTTCAGTGATATCGGTAAATATGTTTGTTTGTTGGATTCGTTTTTGCCAAAATAATTTTTTTTACGCCTTAGTTTTAAGCTAACTAAATATAATCATATCGGCAGGGGTCTTATCTCGCCCTTTTGGAAGCATATGGCAATCACAAAGCATTTCCATTGTACTCGATTTGTTGCAGCTGCTTTCGCGTCTTCCCTTGTAAGTTATCAATGTACCAGTTCTTGGTGTATCGATCCATTCAGTATTGTTATTTGTTTATGTATCAGTTTCGTTAATCGGTTGTTGTTCCAGCTAAGTAGATGATTGGTCTGCTGCAGCAGCTCCATCTGTCGTTGTTTAGAAACAGCGCTCTTCGTGTTTTTTTGTTTTTTGTTGGGGAACCTTGCTAGTCTTTGATTCCTACCTTTTTCCCAGGGGTGGTGGTCTGACCTTTGCCATGATGTTATCCCCTTTTCAGGATGAACAATTTTCGTACTCTGCTATGGATTCAACATGGGGTTCTTCGTTTTGCAGGCAAACACTTTTAACACAACACCACGCCGCCAGGGTATTACACAGTTCTGATGCCACATCCACAAGTCCTCTCTCGACCAACTTATAGGAAGGCGAGAGTTTCCAAGTCTACTTCAGAGTAATTTGGTCTGAGTTTTAATCGTTATTTTCTTTGGTTATGCGACGCCCAGCCATTAGCAAATGCGAGGTGAAATGTAAAACACACAAAAAACAATCAATAATAGTCGGCCTGTTTGTATTTAAAAGTTAACGACAAAGACGCGCGAGCTGCTTCCCCGCGCAAAGCAGCTTAACGAATGTTCTTTTTATATGATAAACTTAACCACAACAGCTGATCAAAACAAAAGGTTTGGCGCATAAGACGTATGGCGTGTAGCTTGAATTAAACGCATTGACGTCTAGTGTGGACCTACAGCTGAAGATTTTTGATTTTATTAGAGTTGCGTCTTTACAAAATCCCGAAAAAAAATCAGGAATGAAAAATTTAAATTTTGCTTTCAAATTTTCACTATAATAATTTTTTTCTCAATAAAAAAAATACAGAAAGATAAAAATAAATATAAAATTTTAACCCCCGTATTTATAAACGATTATTAAATTTAACAAACGGTTATTAAGGCAAATTTTCATACAAAATTTGTTTTGTTAACCTTTATTAATTTTAAAATTTTTTTATAAATATGGGGTCTAGTGTTTCCTTTTTAATTTATGTTAATAAAGTATACAGCTGTTAGAAATTTGACGCCAGCATTAGAACAAAAATTATAAAATATTAAAGTAATATTACATTTTATGTTGTTAGCTTTTGACTTTTATATTTGTTTTATAAACAACTGTTTAAAACACAACAAACGCAATTCAATAAACAGAAATATAAATGTTTGTTTTTGCCGAACAGCTGTTTTTGTATTCTACAAAGATTGTTCTCCTTATAATGAAACTAAATAAATTTCTATTTACTGTCAGAACAAAAATCATAAGAGTGGAAGACTAGCAAGAAAGGCGCTTAAATAGCATAAAATCAATAGTAGTTGTTGTGAAATTTTATTGCTATTATTTTGCTCCCAGCTCTAGATTGTAGTAGAAGTTTATTTAAGTTTGTGTTGTGTACATACCAAAGTTCAATAAATGTGCTTAGCAGTTGTTTTCAAGGGTGTTTAATATTACCGCACAAATCCTCTCATGCACACACACACACACAAACACACACGATTAAGCCCTCACACTCTAAAATACTCTCATTTATACAAAAAAATTTAAGCACACTACATAAAGTGTTTAACAAAAGGACATGTTTTTGTCAAAGCTCTATGACAACACGAATCATATGATTGTTTTGTCATATTTTAGTTCACCATTAAAACATGTAAGAGTGTGAATGTGGGTGTGGCTTTGTGTGTGTATGTGTAGTTAGAAATGTATTCAGATATATAACTTCTGCATACTTCCATCTATAATTATCAATACCAAAATGATGTGTGTGTTATACCACATTTACTGCCTGTTTTTGGAAAACGTAAACAAGTGAGTGAGTGAGAAATTATATTGAAAACAACAATAAAAAACGAAAATTTGTTTTTTTTTTCAATATAATTTCTAATTCACTCACTTGTTTACGTTTTCTAAAAACAGGCAGTTAAAGTGACTTAAGTTTGTTATTCGGTAAGAGAAAAATGTTTTTTCTTTGCCGCTTTTACATTGTTTTGTTTTTTTATTTTTTGCAAAAAAATATGTTTGTATTTTTACATCCCTTCGATTTTGTAATTAAACTTTAATTCTAAGAATGTTTTTTTTTATTTATTTGCGACAACTTCCGTTTTTATTGTTTAAGCAAAAATCAACCACCGAATTTGGATATTTGCTATAATTCTAAAGAATTCTTTGAATGTTGTTAATACAAAAAATGTTTATTGATTGTTTTAAAATCAGACCTTTTGTTACATAGAAAAGTATGAGTAGATATGAAGAGTAAGAGAAACGGAAACTCTTTTATACCCTTCAAGCCAGTGTGTTAAGCAAATTTTACGGATTGTTGTTTTTTTATTATTCTAGCGATTTTTATAGTTTTTTTTACCACTTTCTTTTAACTTAATGCTAGGAGCACAATTGTGTTGTACGACGTATGAACATAGGACGTAATACCGTAAATTTTTAGAAACACGCTTCACTTACCCACAATGCCGTTGTAAAAGTATTTTGTTTTCTATAGAAAATATTATTAAAAACTTCCAAATTAATTCAAATTATTGTTTATTTTTCTTTCCTTTAATTTTGTTATCAAATATTCCTTTTAAATTTTTCTTTTTCTATGCCAATACGGGTGTAGCCGGCGTGCGAAATAGAATTAGATCTTAGTCGACGTACGACGTAGATACGCTTTTACGTTTACGCCATCTATTGTGCGTCTTTGTATAAAATATTATTCGTTTTAATTTGACAACGTATCTACTTCGTACGCAACTACGTTAATACGGTTCAGATTTTTATGTGAATAAAATGTTCAAATTTTCTAACAATGTTCACACTTAACAAATATTTGACGTGCCTTGCGTAACCACTAGAACAATTGTTTGTTTTTGCAAAACATTTTCTATTTAAAGCTAAAAGTTTATCAAGTTATGATCACATTGTTTTCGTCAAATATTTGTAAAGTGTGAACATACCTTTACAAATTTCGAATTTTAAAATTTAAGTGAACTTAAGTTTTCATTCTTCTTTATGAGAAGTCACCTTAAATAATTTAAAGGTAAATTAAAGAAAAAAACACAAAGAAAGTTAAATAAGAAATTGGGCTTGGTGTCATATCAAGCCCTAACCGCGAAAATAACGTAAGCGACATAATTTGCAGTTTTCGTTTTTTTAATAAATGACATTATTGGCAACACTTGCATAATCTCCCAAAATGTCATGGTCACATAAGGTACCGCTACGATTTTATAGCAAGAACAATTTTATCGGAAGCGACAAATTTCATACAAAATTTTATTGAAATAAATAAAAAAAACTTTCTCCTGTAAAATTTTATTTTTGGCGCTTACGTTATTTTCGCGGTTAGGGCTCGATATGCCACAACTTAAAATCCCGACTTCCAAAAATTCCGAATTCAAAAATCCCCAATTTGAAAATCCCAAATTTTCTCCTCTATGGTATGTTTTACCAACTAACTAAAGCTTGCAATATAAATTAAGAGCATAATAAACCACACAAATGGCTTGGCAAACATGTCAAAATTTTACATTCGTACAAATATTCTGTGTTGTTAATTGGGGTTTTTGCTGTTTGGACAAACATTTGAAGCAGTTTTTGTCGAATTATTAAAAATGTTTAATAATTTGCAGACATGTTGGATATTTGTCAAACTTTTTGTGGCGTCTACTTGGTTGTGGGGGGAAGGGGGGTCACTTTTCATTTAACTTAAATTGCATAAAAACTCAACGAATTAATAAAAAACCCCAACAAATTCCCTAAAAATGTGCAATATTCTCATACTATTTTTTGTAAGCAGGTATTATTTGAAAAAAAATACATTTTAGCGATTTTCTCGAAAAATTTGTAAAATAAAAGAAAATATTAAGATTGTAAAATTTTTTAGGGAATTAGGAATCTTTTCAGATTTATAAGGTTTCTGATAAAATATGTAGTATAATGTTTGTAATCGTCTCTAACAATTTTTATGAAATTGCACATTTCGCTAATTTCGAACGTGTTCTTGTAAAATTATTAAATTTTCTAGTGGTTTTAAATGAACTGTTCTGGACTTTTAACCCAAATTTGGTTTTTTAAATCAAACTCAAGTTCAGCAAATATAATTTTGATAAAATTATTTATTTTAACTGATTTTGTACTAAAATTAAACAAATTTGTGTAAAATGAAAGTCAATCAAATAAGAAGGTCTCTCAAGGCCATCAAACGATTTCTGGGCTCTCATTTCAGCCTTTTATGAATTTAACAAAAACTTTTAAATGTACCTTAAACTATGGCAATTTTTTTATTAAAAAAACATATTCCATAATAAAAATTTCTGATTTTTCCTATTAAACAAAAAAGTCTACACAAAAATTGCTAACGCAAATTTATTGGAAGGTAGAAAACTCTATAAATCTTCTTTTTTTTCATCGTTATAACTTTTCTTATAAAATAAAAATCTGCTAGCAAAAATTTTAAATATGTTTTGGAAAAAAATATTTGTTTAAGATTTAAATCTTTTGTATTTGACATTTTTGCAATTTCCACAATATTTTCTCTAATAACCAACTAAACAAGTTATATATATTTTTTTATGAGTGGCGTGGAGTAGTTGTAGGCCTTTTGAGAATCATTTAAATTGTATTTCTGCAATAGTTGACATTTTGTTTATTTTATTTTTAGTTTTAACTTATAATTCTAGAGTCGTAGTAGTTCGCAAGTATCTGCTTGTCTTGTTTGGTTAAATGTCATAGAGTTCATATTTTAGCACCAATCAACAGCAACAACGACACCAGCCACACGGCAACATGGCAACAAAAACAATAAGAAAAAATAGTTTTCGTTTTTATTTGTTATTTAATTTTTCTTCTATATAGTTTTTTACTAGGGTGTTCAATTATTCGGGTTTTATTTTTGTTCGATTAAACGATTAATCGATATTTGGCATTTTTAACTAATTCGGTTAAACGAATAAAATTGTAAAATTAATCGATCAATCTAATAATTCTAAGTCATAAGTTTATGAATGACGAGATTTTTTTTTTTTTTTTGATAATTTTAGAAAAATAAAATAAAGCATGTCAATGTAGCTCCAAATTGTCCATATCTCTGAATTTTTTTACGACGGTCTTGATCTCTTAGGTGAAAAGGTTGTTCATAACCCTTAAATTGTGTTACTCAAGAGGAGCTTAATTGCAGACCAATGTGTTTGCTGATGCTAAATAGAGTTTAAATTTCAGGTAAATGCCACACAGTGTGAAAACAAAACAAAAAAAAAAAACTTTGAATTTTTTTTTAATTTTTCACGGACATTCCATCCTCTGCATTGCTTCTGCAAATCGTTTCCTCTAAAGAATCGAACGAAATATCTCGTTTAAAATATTTATACATTGGACCCACTTGTAGTCCCCTTTGATTTTGTTGGTGGAGCATCACCTTTAAGTACTTCATATGTATAAGTGGTGAATTAGTGAAGTTGTTGAAGAACATTTACGTATATACATTTTTAGACACCTGTTTCATTAAGTATTATAAGATTTATCCTTCGTATAATATTTTTTAACCAAGCTCATTCTAAAGAGAGAAACGCATAAACTATTTTGTTAAAAAATACGGGCGTGTTCTAGAAATCGAAATGAAGTTGATTTAAAATCGACCCTGTTTATTAAAATATTCAGTAGAATCTGGGAATTTATTTCCCATAGAAAATATTCCTACAAAATATTAAAGGAATAAGACTATTAAAGTATAAAAGCTTTTGAGGATTGTAATTTGACTTAGAATGCACATTCGAATAATATGAAAATTTATAAATTATTAAATTTTATCTACTTCATTCTTTAAGTATCAATTATTTTTGCAAGAACAACATTTAAAACTACGGTCATTTTGTAAATAATTGAATTTAAATTATCGTTTGATATCAATTTTACTTTAGTTCAATTTCTAGAACATACCCAAAAAAATTAATATAAATCTTTGAGTTGGTATGTCGTTTTTTCTTTTGTGAAATGAATTATTAATCGCGCTGAGAAAATGTAAAAAAATATAAGCTAAATTACTCACTAAACATGACTGTTTTTTTTTATAATTCCAACGGACACATACATTTGGTTTGCTTATTCGGCTTAAAACTTTAAAAAAATTATGCATTTAACAGAAATACAACATATTATTACTATTCGAATAATCGCTATAAATTAATCGAACAAGCATTAATCGACTGAACACCCTAGTTTTTTTATCCCCTAAAAATTTTACTTAATAGTAATTGTACATTTCATTGGTGTCATAGAAACATTAAGGGAAAAAACAAAGCTGGTGAAAAAAGTTAAATCAACTTAACCTAATAAAGCTTTAACTATGCAATCAGTGTTGCCATCAGTGAAATACAAAGTTGCTTAAAGCCATTATACACTATCCCACAAAGTCTTCAGTATCTTACGAAAATCACTTCCTGATCTAATTACTTTTGGGAAATTTTCAAAAAACAATAACAACTTATCATGACAGGGTTATATTTTTCTCAAAATACGTAAAACTTATCATACAAGTCTTACGTGTATAGGTAGAAAATTATTCAAAACCATATGGAATTACACAACGAATATTGAAAAAAGTATTTGCAACTATTTGACTGCTGCAGAAAGTTCTTTTATCAGGGAAATAACATACGGCGAATACAGCTGTATCTTAAGGGCGAAGCAAACTACGCAAGCAGTTTGACAAAGTGTTAATATTTCCATAAACAAGCATCACACCTTTTTCAAGTGTTTCTTTAACCTTTTGTTTGCCACTTAAAAAAAATTTGGATGAAGAAACGTTGTTTTAAACAGCATTCAGAATAGCTCGTAAGTTCCAGCAATAATGAATCCTACATTAGTATAGAGCAAGGTACACTTACACAAGGTAGACTCGTGAGCGGACAGGCATAAACACCAATTGTCAAATTCGTTTTTATAAACCAAAATTTGTACATGTGTGCGTTATTATTACTTTTGTTTTATATGGAAATAATAATGATATTGTGTTAATGTACCTTGGATAGAGGTAGAAATCAATTTCTAAGCCGATCAAAATATATTCATCAACATAAAATTTATGTTCAAATTAACATTTGGGGTATTCACAAGGTATGCTATCAAGTCATAGTGTCATTTAAATCCTAATTGTTTACA
The DNA here is from genome assembly GCA_949318255.1 of Pollenia labialis. NCBI lineage: Eukaryota > Metazoa > Arthropoda > Insecta > Diptera > Polleniidae > Pollenia > Pollenia labialis. The sequence goes on along the minus strand of OX439140.1, from coordinate 151,874,975 downwards.
ATAGCTTGAAAAAAATATTTCAGCGTTTCATAAAATGATTTCATGCAGTATTCATTACATTTTTTTTGTAATATATATGTTGTTATTTATCATAATTATTAGTTAACTTACAAAATGTTGATTCATTTTGTACAGAAATTGTAGAAACTTAAAAAAAAACGTTTGTTATTGATTATTTTTTTTACACAAACTTATTTAAGTTCAAAAACTATCCAAATATTTGAAAATAGTAAATGTTTTGAATAATTTTTCGGAAAGTGGCAACACTGCATACAATACATGCGAACGAACAAAAATAGAACGAAAAATTTGTTTAAGAAAAAAACACTTTATAAAAGAAATTGTGACATCAGCAAGAAAATAGGAGTAAAATAATAAAATATTGCAATTGACGTAAAATGTTTCAATATCGTTGGTATCATGTAGAAAGGCCCTAACTCACATAATTACAACTTGATAGGAGAAGGTAAAAACATAATAGAAACTGTAGGTAATAAAATTGTTTATAAAACTGTTATTTTTGATTTCATTGCATGAAACTTTTGTGACAAAGTGTATTTGTAGGAAATGTATTGCAATCACTAAAAAACTTAATAAAAGTAAATAAAAAAACGAGTTAGGGCCGAACGTCATAAGACATGTACATACTTAGAGTATTATAAGTTTAAAAAAAGTAATATCTAAAGCAACTAGGGAAAAGCAAATTCTCTGTATTACGTTAGCCTACCTTAAGGCGCTTTATGAGATTAAATGTGCATTGTCTACATTTAGGTACTCAAATTTGATAGTTTTTTTTATATATTTTTTTTAAACATAGATTTTTTTATAAAATTATGTCAAGGTCTCTTGAATGTGTTTTTCATATCTCTCTCTATTATTTACATTTCATCATTTTTTTTAAGGGTATTTTGTTTTTTTTTGTATATAACCCCCAAAAAGCCCTGAACTTTTATATGTATAAACATTTGAAAAAAGCTTTATGCTTAAATAAAAGGTAAAAAATATAAAAAAAAATTTTATTTATTATACAGCGAACATCTGCGCGCCCCAAAAAGTTTAAAGAAAGTTTATATAAATATTAGCTTTTTCTTTTATAAACAAAACGAAAACATTTTTTTTTTTTTTTGTTTTTTTGATATTTTAAACATGCAATTTGTTTTTAATTTTCATTTTAAACATCTTATTTAGCAGCAGTGCAAAGAAAATCACGCAATTTGTTAAAATTGAAAAAAATATCATCTTTTTTTTCATTAGCTAAATAATATTTTAGTTTATTTAAAAAAAAAAAACGAAAAAAATTGCACACAAGAATATTAGAAGTCAAACAAATACCTATAAATATTAAAATTTCATTATTTATCGCAACTAAACGCAAATAGAGACGTTAATTATATTAAATGAATAAATAGAAACAGCAACAAATTGTTATTATCTTTCTGTATACGACTGAAATATAAAATTCTAGCAACAATAACAACAACAACGACCAAAAAATCGTCATACTTGTTGCGAACGAGCGAGCAAACGAGCTACAGTTTACGTACCTTGTATTACCGTAACCGTAAAATTATAAAATTAAAATTAAATTAAAACAAGTAAGAGTGCTATTTTCGGCTGAGGCGAATCTTTGGTACCCTCCATCGAGAGTTAGAAAATTTAAGTAGTGCTGTTTTTATGGAGCCTTTGGTAAATTATAGACCGATCTTCACAAAAATTAATTGTGAGATTTCTAGTCTTATTTTACCGCAATAGATATATTTTTTACAGTTAAAGGCATACTAAAGTGTTTGCCGAGACTGAGCTTTGTGAGCTGAGCTTTTGAGTCTTTTGAAAGTGAACGTGACTTTAACAGACGGATATGGCTAAATCGACTACGAATGACTGAAGGGCCCAGAATAGTCTTACGTTTTGGGGTCTTGGAAGAATATTAAAAAAGTTTCACGCGGAATAAGAAACTAAGTATACCCTCATTCACCACTAGTAGTGAAGGGTACATAAAGATTGTGTATATTTATTTACACATATTTATTGACAACAACAAGAAATAAAGTGTATATTGTATAAGAAATAATATATTAAAACCTATCAAGATATTGAAAACGGAATTAATATTATTTACCCTTTTAACTCAAGTCACTCTGGTTTTTTTTAAACCAACCTAACTAATTCCTTTACGCAATTTGAGTGTAAAATTCGACGAGATTATATACTCGTTCCCTTGCTAAGGAACTGGAGCTATTTTATAAAATTTCTATTTAGTTATTGTTCAATTAATACTTTATTGTATAATTCAAAAATGCAACACCGTCACAAGTGTGTTTAGTGAGCAAAACACAACTCACTAAACAAAATTTTTGACATTGGCAATTGACATCCATTAGGTCTGCGCAAAATCCAGATGTTTATTTTGTATATTCTTTAAGAATGTCGAAAGTTGTTTACATTTTGCTTGAGTTAATTGCTAATTAAGTTACCTAAATTGTGTATGTGTGAACAGAAAGATAATGATCTGTTTATTTTGGATTTTTACCAAACCCCTGGTGTTGGCTGCACCTGAGCCAGAGGCGGAGCTGAAGAGCCAGAGTTGAGGTCGAGGTACCCACAAAAACTCGCGACTCCGACTCCAAAATGTTTCGGCATAAAAAATTTTCTAATATTTTTCAAAATAAAAATGCTTCGAAATGCGCGATGGAATATTTACGGCCTAATTTATAAAAAATAAAACAGGTTAATAAAGAGTTTATAAATTGGATTTTCATACAAAATCTGTTTCATAAACCCTTTATTAACATATTTTGTTTTTTATAAATAAGGCAGTTAAAATATTGAGTTAAAATATTTATAAAATAATTTTCTTATTATATTTAACCATTTAAAAGGTACTGCATTAAAAAAAGTGTTTAAAGTCAAATAAGGACCAGGACATGTAGAAAAAGCAGTCGGAGTCGGTATTGGAGTCGGACTTAAACAATTTCAGCGGTTGGATGAGTAGTCGGAGTTAGAACTATTTTTTGACGACTACGCAGCCCTACTTAAGATGATCCACCAGGAGGAGGAAAGAGGTTTTACGCGGACGACCTTCAGAATGAAATAAGCCTGGATAAGGTTTAATGATTTATTTCAAGTCATGGCGAGATGCACCACTTTTCCTATCATTTTGGATACAGTGAAAGTTGCCGTAGGTGGCGTCGGCACTCCTAAACATTTTAATTGCCGTTGGAGGAACTTGTTTATTTTTTTTTTTTTTTTTTTTTTTTTTTGTTAAGGAAAAGTTAATAAATATAATTAATAGCTCAAAACTAATGTGAAATTTAAAATTTGGGAACAAATTGGGTATTTAGATTTTTGGATGTAGATTTTTGGAGACTTCTAATTCGAGACATACGCCAAAATGTTTATGGCAGCGCTGTGTATCATGGCCTTCTCGCTTTTTTAACGAGAATTTACAACAAAGCTAATGTCAAAATGTCTACTAGCCCCCAATTTTATTCATTTTAACAGTGTCAAAATGTTATATCCACAAGTACTACCGTTTCACACACACCTAAATACAAGAAAAATGTTACACTTTTAGGCCCGTTTTTACAACTCACCGATAGCTTAAGGTAGGATATTATCGGGCGTAAAAAATGTGTTCCATGATTGTTACTTTTACCTACCAGGTAAGATGAACCTTAATTTACTTTACCTTATTGCTCACTTTAGGTTTAAGTAAAGTTTTAATAAAGGAACACTTTTTAAAAGGACAGTTAAAGTCTACTTTTATCTATCGGTAAGTTGTGAAAGCGGACCTCAAAGTTCTTTCAGGTTGTTTTTAAAACTTTTAAAAACACAATAAATGTCAGTGTTTTTATCAAGAATACAAATTTGGGTATTAAGCACGACTAACAAAATCTTTTTAAACTTTAAAAAACTTTTTTAAAAACAAATATTTTATTAAAATCTCAATTTGTTCGTAATGAACTGAAAAACAGACTTTTAGTTCATAAAGTCTGGGATCACACTATGAAAGTTTTCTTTCAGAAAGTCTGAGTTTATTGGTAAGAGGGGAAGAGAACATGCTTTTATTCTCTCCCCTCTCACCAATAAACTCAGACCTTCTGAAAGAAAACTTTCATAGTGTGATCCCAGACAAACATAAATCCTGATCTAATTTTTCTGTCTGCGAGCGTTTTTTTTTTTGTTGTTTTGTTCTTTTTGAAAACTTTTCAAATAACAATTAATATAAACATAAAGTTGGAATGCTAATTTTTGAAATAATAATTTTTTTTTGTCAAATCAACTTCAAATAATAAGCGGTAGGTATTATTGCTATTGAAAAATAGAAAAATAAACACAAAAGATAAAACGTAGCAAACGACAAAAAAAAAAGTCAAAAAGTGTACGTGTTCGCTTACATTTCGAAAAGAAAAGAAATATAAATAATAAAATAAATGATCAAATAATAATTATTTTATAATATAAAAAAACACATACAAATACATACATACATAAATTGTGTTGTTATTTTTTTTTTTATTAAGTTTAAAATATTCTGTTAAACAGCTTCATTGACAAAGAAGTATAAAAATTATCACCTCAAACAATAAAAATAAAACGAGACGAACGAAGAGTTTTAAAAGCAAATAATCTAAAACGTATTAAGACTTTTTTGTTTATTTTTTTATTTTAAAAATTAAATTTTTTTTTATTTTAATTTAATATTATATTTCGGATAATTCTTGTAGTGAAGCTGTAGAATATTGTTTGTCTATTCAAAAAAATTAGTTTTTCAGTTATCGAAAAAGAGCCGGTTTTGACAAATCATTTAGTAGAAAATTCATACAAATTATGACCTAAAAAGTTTTTTTTTCAAATATTTATAAACTAGAAAATGTGCCATTTTTAGTTGTGTCAGTTTTGATGATGCATTATTTGCACAAGCTACCGAATTATTTTAAGTTATGTAACATTAGTTAAATCCATTTCAAGTTTTGACGATTTTGTTGGCTTTTAGGGCCGCTGTGGTTTGTGACTTATTTGACCAAGGCGAATTCAACTACAGGTTTAGACAGCAATCCAAAAACCCTTTTGCATTACATTGCTAGTGTTAACGGTTTGAACTAGGGCTGGGAAACTATCGACAGTCTTAAAATATCGAAAATATCGATAGGAAAAAATCAACATCGATATTATTATTAAAAAAACAAACAGATATGAAAACAAGTAAAAGCAGATATTATCACAGTTTTTCGCCTGAATTTACTTGCTAATAATTCGCGCTGAGTAACTGTAATGTATACAAACAAGAAGAATAGCAGGTGGTATTGGTAGCTCAGCTTAGCTTCTTTGGACTGCTAATTAGAGGTACTTATGTCAAAATTTGTATAACTATGTTCAGAAAGGGACTGAAATGGCAAATGTTTTTATAATGTCATAAAAAAGGGGAAATGAACTGTCAACAACAGTAGTTAAATACACCTTGGTATATACGGGCGATTTTAGAAAACCCCACAAAAAATTCGCCAAAATTTTCGCTCAGGAAAGTTGGACGAGCTGTGGCTCCATCTTGTTGGAACCACAATTCTGGGTTGTTCTATACTTCGTGCCTTAAAACTTGTTCAATCATTGTATTAAATGCCTTTCACATTAACCGCAATTTGTTCGTAATTTTCGAAAAAAATATGCTAAAAAAAATATGTATGTTCATATGTGTGATGTTAAACAATTATTGTTGGATATTCAGCAATTTTATTTAATCACGTGACCATTAAGGTGAAAATTGGCCTCATCGCTCATTATTGGAGATGCTCTTTGTGTCTGAATAATCGAATGTCGACTTTCGAAATAAAATCTTACATCTTTGGTTCTTTGTTCTGTGCCGTGTCTTTCCATCATTAATTTCTCAAGTTTTTTAAAGTTAATTCTGATAATAAAAAACAAAAAAAAAAAAAATAAAATAAAATTTTATTCACTTCAATCACAACGTTACTTATGCCCCAAACTATAGCTTCAACAATTTAGCCGCTTTCAGCTGCCAAAGTTCGGAAGTCCCTTTTGGAAGACCCTTTATATTAATTTAAATATATGATTTTGTTATTCGTGCTTAATTCCCAATTTGTATTATTTGATAAAAAACACTGAAATTTATTGCTTAAAAAAATAGAACAAATAAAAATATAATATTGTTATTTGGCTACATATGTTTTATAAAAATAAGTTTTAACAAAAATTAGTTAAAAGCTAAATAATTAAATATTTAATTTATGAATCATTCCGTGACAAATCTACAGATACTTGCCGAATCCATGGTAAAATAAGAGTACCTTTAGAAATTCGAAAAGTCTATAAAAAAACTTTTAAGTAACTTTAAGTACTGCTAATAGAAACAGCTAGTTCAACTGCTTGATATATGTATATTACTGACCAATGCACTACAGGAAAATTTTCCTTAATTTTTGGCCCAAATTAATTTTAGCCAACCAAAAAAAAATTACTTTTTAAAATATGGTTTTTGGAAGTCTCCCTCCCTCTTAAAATCCATAATGATTTGTTATATTCGCCCTTTGAAAGTCTCCCACACTCTTAAAGCCCATCATGATTTTTTATATTCAGTCTTTGGAAGTCTCCCTCATCTCTTAAAGCCCATACGTTTTTAGTCACGCACTGTCGCGAGTAAAAAAGTTGGTCCCGCGTGCTCACGCACTCACGGATTTTTTTTAATCGCATGCGCTATCGTATGCTTGCAAATAAAATGTTTAGTAACGTGCGAATAATTTAAAGCACTTCTCTTAAAACTCTTGCTTTTTTTATTCGCACATAAAAAAAATTTTGTTTAAAACTAGATTTTATCAAAAAATTTTGTTTTCTAGTTCTAAACTAACAATTAAATTAAAAAAACATGAATTTAAAACATAAAACATGATTCTCCAATTCTTCATCTTCGCTTCCTGTTGAAAGTTTTCAAGGCGTCTTAGGCCACCTATTATGAGATTTGAACAAAAATAGCCTTAAGGAAAAAGGAGTTTTTGAAAAAATTCTGCAGATACCTGCAGCTTAACGGCCGTAATCATAAAAACTTACTTATGATTAATTAACTGTTTTTAAATTCGGAAGACAATTGATTGTCCAAGAGAACGATTATGGAGTTATGCCTAGCATGTGCTTGCATTAATTTGTATGTCTAAATAAAATTCTAGTTCATGGTTCATTAGAATTTCCAAATTCTAATTCGATCTAATAGACGATTTCACCCAAAATTTCACTACATATTTTCAAAATTCACCTTCGTTATTATTTTCCATTTTTTAATTTTCATAAAATGAAAATTATAATATGAAAACTATCAAAAAATTCACTGCACTCAATCGTTATTTGATAACTGAGGAGGTTCTTTTCAAAACTTGCTTATTCCACTTTCGACAGAAATGGTTTTTACTTTTGTTTGATAACATTGAAATAAAAACTCTGCAAACATAAAATTAAAAAAAAAACTCTGTAATTACTGTAAAATTGGATTATTCCAGTTCAAAACGACATTCCTAAAAACCTATTTTCTCGAATTGTGCAAAAACACAAAAAGTGGTATAGTGATGTTTTCAAACAACCTCCTCGACTAATTTACTGCTTGTACCCCGACTTCGAATAAAACTTAAATTCGCTTAACTTACATTTACAAAACCTAAATTTTAAAAATTTTGTTTCTGTTTTTAATTTGAGTTGAGAGGACGAAATTGTCGTTCTTAATCGAGGGAAAGGCAGTTAGAGATCGCAGGCAAAACAACTGATGAAGTAACAGAATATCAATTTCGTCGAAAATGTAAGGAATTTATTGTATGTTAACTTTGTTATTTTTTTTTATATTCATGAAACAAAAAATAAACTTTGCAGCAATTGACCAAAAAACATGTTAATTTTCCTATAGAGCAATGCTCGTTTCAATATGGAACGCCTCATATAATAATGCACGACGTTAATTGTGAGTCACACCTTAAAGTCAAGTTTTTTGTCCAACTGAATTTGAAATTTTTTTGTTTCAGTGTTTGACAAATACCACCATGGAGAGGTACACAATTGAGCTGCGCGTCAAGGTTGTTAAAGCGTTTTACGAAAACGGGCGTTCAAATGCATTTCGTGCACTTCGTGATTTTTTGTCTCCACAATCAGGAGAATTGAGCGTTAATTTCAACAAACCGGGTCTGTAGGAAGTAAGAAAACACCTGTGAATGCTAGCCATGTTCGCTCTGCGTCATCGGGCCTTACTTCTTCGAAAATAAGGTCGGCCAAGCAGTTAACGTAAATACTGTTCACTATCACGGACTTCTTGTGGCCAGAAATTAAGGAATTGCACCTGGACGATATGAGGTTTCAACAGGATGGTGCCACTTGCCACACAGCCAACGAAAGAATGTCTCTTTTGCGCGAGAAATTCAATGGCCGTGTTAACTCACGTCGTGGCGATGTTAATCGACCGTCACCGTTAAACTGCTTTCTTTGGGTATATTTAAAAGAAAAAGAGTACTTCAATAAGCCCATAACTATTCAAGAGCTGAAGGATGAGATAATTCGGCACATTAAAGACATTGATCCTCAATTACGTCTCAGAATCATTAAAAATATAGATCATCGGATAGAGGTATGCCACCGAAGTCGTGGCGAGCATTAGGCCGATATTTTGTTTCAAACAAAATTGTCTTAGATCATTCTTTAAAAATAAAAAAAAATATTAAGATAACTCTCTGAAAACTGTTTAAATCATTTACAATTAACATCGTGCGTTTTGGTTGGACCACCCTTAATAAAATAAAAGAAACAAGTCTTTTATTAGAACAAATATTATTGATTTTTGACATTTTCAAAAAAAAAATGGTTTTATGGATACAAAATGAAATTACTTTTTTTTATTAGCTGTGTTAAAACAATAAGAAAAATATTGAAAAAAAAACACATGACAGTAGTTATGGGCGAGTGACTGGCTAAACAAAAATGCAAACTTACATACAAACAGACTTATCACACTCATAATACTAACTCAAAGTAGTTGATGTATTTTTTTAAGGTTATTTGTTGTAGGTAACATTGAAATGATGTCAAGGTTTATGAAGGATAGTTGTTGCTTACTTAGTTAATAAGTGTAGATAGAGTTTGTTTAGTATTATATGTATATATGTATGTATATATGTGTATAAATAAGGTAAATTATTTAAAGGTCCTATAACAAATTTAATAATATCGACTACATATTAAAGAATTTTTACTTCATTTTAGTTTTACGTTTTAATCGTTTTCAATAAAGAACATTGAAATTTTATTGAATTAAAATAAAAATTAACAAAAAATTTTACATAAAGGAAGTTTATTTTTTTCAATTTGTACCCAAAAGATGTTGTTACTTTCAACACTTATTGATATAAATACAAAAAAAAATTGTTCAAAGAAACTGGTTTCCTTAGTCTACCTTACCAAAACGTTGCACCTTGCATATGTATCTGTAACATATGCCAAACTAAAATTGTTTTTTTAACAAAACAAAAAAATTAATATTATGTATATGTGTACATATTTAGCTGAAAACAAAAAAAGAAATACAGCTGCCTTCCTTTAAGTTTTCGGCTGTTTTTCTTAGTGTATTTTTGTTGAATTCGTGTTTAAAACATTTTGTATTAAATGGATGCATTTTTTTGTAAGCTGTGGATGGATGCTCTTGATTAAAGCAAATGCACAGAAAAAAATGAAAATTGTTTAAACGTTTTTAAAATATGCGTAATCATTAATAATGATACAGGTAGTTGCAACTTCCTATAAAGCACACACTCACTTATCCTCACAAGACAAGTTGCACTCAAACAAACAAACATACTCTCTTACACACGCACACACTCATTATTTGAATGCACAGATACAGGCGCGTGTTGAAAATCAACAGGTGTATTCATCATCTCTAAACGAACAAAGTCAGACTGCTTGAACATTAACAAATTAAGGATTAAAAGCTGTTATTTAAATTTTAAAATTTATTTTGTATGTCGAAATTTTATTTATTAATTTAGCTCTATTTAGTTTCTTTGCTAAAATTTTCTTTGAATTTCCGTTTCTTCTTCTTTTTCTAAAAAAAAAAATTAATTTTAATTTCTTTTCTCCCATTTTTTTCGTTTTAGAAAAAATGATGAAATGAATGGCCAAGCAGGCTCCTCAAGGGCTCCAGCCTTAGGGGGCCAAATATCACCACCTGGCGGTTATACAGAAGCACAACACCAACAGCAGCAACAATTCCAGCAACAACAACAATTCTATCAACAACAACAACAGCAGCAGCAGCAGCAACAACAACAAAATTTCCCACATCAACAACATCATCCACATTTAAATCAGCAACAACTTCATCACCATCAACAGCACCAGCAGCAGCAGCATCATCAACAACAGCAACAACAACATCAACATTTTTTAAATCATGCCAATAGCTCCTCATATCCTGTTAATGGTTCTTATGTAGGCGAATCCGATAGTTTACGCACCTTAAATAATACATTTGGTCCAAATTCGGAATTTACCTCAACGGCGCTAAAAGAAGAACGTCTACAATTTCCTGGTGGCCACACTCGAGATAGTGTTAGTGCTAGTGGTGCCAGTAGTGGTGGTGTTATAAGTCCTGCCTTAACTTCGCCAGCTGCAAATTCGGCAAGTAATCCTTCGGCAAATTATAATAATATGGTAACAGCTACTGGTGCTCAACAGGCCAATATGGATGCTTTGAGTAGTTATAGTCAGGTGAGTATTCTGCAGAAGGCTTTTGAGCAAATTTTGATTTGTGTTTGGTGGGTGGGGGTGAGGGGGTGGAGGCAGGGATTGTTAGAAAAACCTTTTCAATAAAATTTTTTTGATATGGGGTGTTTGAAAATCTGGCAATATCATAACCTTAAAGTTGATATTAGTGTTAACTTAAATTCGAAATTGCAGCTACATATTTTCGAAAAAAAATTTACTGACAACTACTTCAGAGTTCAGACATTACAAGTCTTATTTCATTCTAATATACTTTTAATTGATTTTAAACAAAAAATAAAAACAAATTTTTTACAGTTTTATTAAGAGTTATAAATAAAGCAATATTTTGGCAAATATTTACAAATTTTTGTTTTTTATTTTAATTTCAATAACTTATTGCAACATATTGATTTACATATTTATTTATTTGCATTAAAAAAGTAAAAAGTAAAATAAAAAATAGGTAAAACAATCCCAACCAATGAAACCACATACAAATATTTTTCACTTATAAAAAGAAAACAGCGAATAAACCTCAAAAAATATACTACAGAATGCCAAATCGTGTTAAAGTCATTAAATTATGAAGGATGTTTTTCAGATCTGGGACAAATGCATTGAATTTGCTTATGCATTGGCAATTTGTTTACTTTTGATCAGATCAATGGAAGTGAAAGCTTATTCACTAACTTTAACCCTTTTAATGCACTGATTCTTGCACTACATTATTATTTTCTTGTCAAAATAGGGCATTCTTTGTAAAAGACCACTAAAGTGTACACCAATTAATGCACTACTCTGGCATTATAATTAAAACACATCATGAGTAGTGAATTATTATTGCATTATCACTAGAAATAGTAAACATGAACAATGCATTATTGTTGCATTATCACTAAAACTTATTGTGAATATCTTGAACAGTACAACCAAAATATCGAATTTTACGTTGAGAATCAGACATCGACTCGCGCAACTTATAGACGGCTTCGTGATTTTTTACCGCGCATATAATCGTCCATCTGAACAGATTTGTATATAAACAAAATTGCCACAAATGGTGTAAGACTAGTTGACAATAGACCCGCGTACTACATTAGGTCCAGAAAGATACATAGTTTGGTGCGGTTTACACGCTGGTGGCAGCTTTGGACCTTATTTCTTTAACAATGACCCAAAATTTTCCAATGTGAATGCCGTGTATTGGTTTTTCGAATAAAAAAAATTCGTATTGAGATTTTACAATTTCAAATTCTATCGGGCTTAAAAACACCCTTTACTATTAAAAATATATCTGTGTCATTTTGACAAAACATCTTAAGTCGAAATTTTGTATTAAAAAACGAAATTTATTTTTTTATTAATTAAGAATTCACCGAGCCTTTTTTAAAAACTTTTTTGATATCTTATCTCGACTTAAGATGTTTTATCAAAATGCCAAAGATATGTACCCCCCGAAAAAAAAAACTAAAAAAATGCAAAAACAATATTTACAATATTTCCTTTTCGATTTTTTCCTTTACCTTCAACAGATGGGTGGTATGCACCCTGGAGCCAATAATGGAATGATGAGTACATCAGCACAGTCACAACACACGCATCAATATATGAATGGTAATGGTCCTGGTGGTGTTGGCATGAATCCTGCTGCCATGGGTCCCATGTCGGGTGGTGGTAATGGTGGCAGTGTTGGTGTTGGTGGTGCAAGTCAAGCCAATATGCAAATGAATCAAATGGGTGGTGCACATGGCAATGGTGTTGGCTCTATGAATGTAGCTGGTCAAATGAATGGCATGTCAGGTTATAATAATGGTATTGGGGGACCAGCAACGGCGTCAGCGAGGCATCATCAAGTGAGTATTAAAAGTATTTTTATTTTATACATTTTTAGTTTGTTAAAAATATGTATATTAAAAAAAATATTTGCTATTTAAAATAAACAGATTTTCTTTTTGCAAAGGGTTTATTGGAATTGTCAATGTTGTAAACTATAATTATTTTTTTAATAAAACTATTAAAAATGTCCCTGATTGAAACAAATGCTTGTATGTATGTATGTATATTTAAATCTGTGTCGCTATTGCCTTTTCAAGCAAACATGAAAATGAATACTTTTGTTGTTTTTGTATTGTTTTTTTTTTCAAATGTCTTAAGTAATTGTTTATTTAAAATTATTTATAATTAATACAAATGCTATCATTTATTTTTGATCACACTTAAAAGGTGTTGCTTTGGCAAAGCATTTTTTTTTAAAGATTTTGTATGATTTCATTACTTTGTTTAAAACATATTTTTAAAGTTTTTTTTTTTTAACACAAAAAAGATGACTTCATAGTTGAAGCTTAAACAAAAATAGTATTTGTTTTTTTTATGCTGCATGTTGCACAATATGCTGTATAAATTATAATGATATACTTGTACCATTCCAATTATTATTGGAATCAATCATGACACATAAAATCTCGGAAAAACAAAACAACAAAATTAAAATAAATCAATACAATATTGACGTTTGTAGTCATTGAAATCATTTAGAAAAATCAAAATATGTAAATTAAAAAATAAAAAAAAATATAATTTAGAATATAACGTATCTGATTTGTTTAAGAGTTTATGACATAATGACAGTGTTTAATTATAATTCGTAATCAAGGTAGATTTATTTATTAACGGCCGATTTCACCAAGTTCAGTTATAACTGTCAAAAACATATTGTTAACTGGAAGTTAAAGTAATTCATAGTTAGTTTTAACTGAACTTAGTGAAATTTGCCGTAAATGTTTTTAAATTTTACCTCAATTTACCGAGCAATTGTAGCAAGGCGAATTCATACAAGGTTGTCTTATTTTGAAAACGGATACAACACTGTAAAATACTTAAAATAACAACACAGTAGTTAACAAACAAACACTCACTGTTTTTTGTTGGTGTTTCGTTTAAGCTTTTGGCATCTTTAAAACGGAATTGAAAAGAAGTTAAGCATCAAAAGATGAAACGTGTAAATTCAGACTAAAGGCATTACAAGCAATTTTACATTATTAGATGTACCTACTTACATACAATTTATTTTGTGTGAGTTAGGGCCTTTTTACATGAGACCAACGATAAAGTAATATGTATTTAGTCTTAAATATTAAACCAAGCAATACTTTTACGTCAAAGTCGCCTAAATACACATCACAATTTCATATCAATAATTAGTTTGAAAAATTGCTAAATTTATCTACATATAAAAAAAGTTATAAGGTTGTCTTGTATAATCTCCGATAAAAACCCGTACCTACATACATAAGTATGTATGTACATTTATACGAACATTGAAATTAAAAAAAAATAGTAATAATAAACGTTAAAACAGACACACTTTTGAAATAAATATTATTAAACTACAACAACAAATAGCCCTTCACTTTACAAACTTTTAAAAACACTAATAAAAATTAAGAGAAAAAAAAACATCAACAACAATAACAGCAAAATATTGAAAGCTCAAACTTGCAATAGCTTAAATAAAACTGTGCAATTGTTGTCTAAAAAAAAAATAAAATTATATTCACTAATAATAACACCACTTTGTCGTATGCAAATTGTTTAAACAAAAGAAGAAAAAATAAAAACTTAAATATGTACTTGTAAAAACCAAAATTTCGTACAGTGGCGTCCCCCCAAAAAATTTTAAATTTGGGAAGGGGCCAAATTTAATTAGGATCGATAGCAACGGCTCCATAAATAAGTTTGACGTAGGTACCACTAATGAAAATAAAAAATCATATTCGTGTTAAAATTCAAAAACTAATTCAGTTGAGTTTGAAATAAAATGTCTTAAAGGGTCAAATGCTTGACATGCAGGCGAACTTATTCGGGTTCGTGAGCTTGGCATAATATTTGCCGTAATATCTAAATTTTTTTTTGATTTTCCATTAAAAATCGTTGGTTTCACGCATACAAACACATTTTCACTAATACTACCTCAGCGCTTGATGAGTAATTTGATTAATGTATTTGGCCGTCAAGGCTGATCCCACACCAATAAAAGACAAAAAGTGTTTATCCTTTAAGTCAAAGTGTAAAAGTTTTAAGCTAACCCACATTAAAAAAAAACGTCTTATGGTGAATTCACCGTAATATCTCAACTTGTTGGATTTCCCGTAAAGCAATGTTGGTGTCACATATAGAAACACATTTTAGGTTGTTCAGTTTGTTGTCCAAAAAAACACTTTTTTTTCTTTTGCTGGTGTGGGTTAATTTAAACATACCTACATTTTATTTACAAAATCCGGTTAAGGTCGATGGGGAAATGCAAATCTTTAAAGTGGTCCCCAAGGCTTATGCAATTGGAGCTCCTTATCTAAAAATTAGATTCCAACTAATTCAGACTAAGTCCCACTTTCAAGTATTATACAATTTAAAAATATCTCGTTTTTTAAACGACTCTGCTTAAATAAGTAGCAAAATATTAAACGATGTATGTATATTAAATATAAATTCATGCATACATATTAATATTGCTAACATCGCATGTTGCTTGTTGCCTTTTAATATATTTATTTCATACGATTTTGTGTGTTTGTATGTTTTTAAATGTAGGTATAAATACGTTTAAATATAAATCTGTATTTTAGTTTTGAATGTGTTTAAGGGAACTTATAGATGCATTTCTATATTTTTCAATAACAATAATAATTATTTGCCACATGTCAAGTATACGTTGCTTCGCGTACAATTCTAGCGACTGTCCCCTGGAACTAGTGAATTAATTATGTGGTATTTATTACGAGTTATGTAGCACAGCCTTAGAAACAGACATGTAACAATTTATTTTAATTGAAGCGATTGCTTGGGGAAATTTATATTTTTTAGAACCGTTTAATACCTCGTCCTCTCGAGAGTATTTTCTTATTCTAACAAATAAACACATGAAAAGTTATTACAAAAAATTAAAGGAGATAGGTATGCTTACTTTGTAAATTACATGAGACCAGTTTAGCAGCCAGTTGTTATAAGTAAGTTTAAGGTGTTTCCCTTATTATCTTAAATTGTCTTCCTCGGCGTTATTTTACAAATACATTTAAAAAAAACCAAATAGATCTATTTTATTCTATTCGAATAGAAAACAAGTAAGAGTGCTTTATTCGGCTATTCCGAATCTTTTATACCCTTCACCATGGTTGGGGAAGATGAGAAGTGTATATTAGGGTGGGTCACTGATGTATGAGAAAAAATAAAAGTTCCTAAATCATATTCTAATAGCAATATTTTTTTGTATTACGTTAAAACAAATACAAATTGCAAAAAAAATGTTAAAAAAAGTGTCATCTTCAGCCCGCGCAGGAGCTCCTAAGAACTAAGTATATTTGAAAAAAGTCCATTTTTTAATATTTAATTTACTATCAATTATTATTAATTAAAAATAAAAACATTTTGAATTAAACTTAAAAAAAATAAAATTTTGGTTCTTATACAACATAAAACAATAAAATCATGTTTGGTCACAAAATCTTGTTTACTGTCAAATCCGGGCATCTCTCGTCTTGATTCAAGTTTCGTCTATGTTAAACCATCGCTTGAATTTTTTAGCGCAAAGAGTCATGAATGCTTCTGACACAATTTTCACGATCCTAAAAGTCATTAAAATACAGTAATATGCTTTTCTGCAATACAATGCTATTGTTGCTATATTAAAAATTTAACAAAATTGAAGGTCAAAGCGCGGGCTCTTACACTAAAAATAAATTAATAATATTTTACAGGGATCTAATTCAGGCAAAAATACAACATATTTACGCTATTAGGAGTCGATAAGAGAAAAAATATTTTTTTGACCCACCCTAGAGTATATGTATATATGTACGTATATTTTTACATATGTATGTAGTATAATTCGCTTAATTGCATTTAATTATTTGCACATGTTTGCGTGCTATTAAATATGTACATATACATATTAAAAGATAAACTTAATTATAACAAGGGATTTTTGGAAAAAAAAATTAGAGGTAGTCGTGGTTTTTGCGCATATCTCAGCCAGTTTTCGACCGATCTGGCTGAATTTTAATAGCAAAATAAAAATAAAATAAGAATACCTGATATAGATACCCTGCAAGTAATAGGACTAGTCCAAACACGCGTGAAAAATGTAGCCCACAAGGGACTAGGACTACTCCAAAAGTAACCCAAACGTATGGAAAAACATGGTCTATTTAACATTACGATGTCCTAGGGCAGCTTTGGATTACAAAGGAGTAGTCTTAAAACTACTCCATTGTTTACACAAGAGGATTAGTTTTAACTTCGTTTAAAAACGAAAACATGTCGTTAAAAAACGAAGACATGTCGTCTCACTACAAACACTTTTTAACAATGACATGGTCCATGCTTGAATTACATCGGACCAGTCCATGAAGTAGTCCATTAAATAAAATTGGATCAGGTGGTCCAATATTTTTTCCAAGGTATATACCCATCATGTCTGGGGTCTTCGGAAAACACATTTCAACAGACGGACAGACAGACGGACAACCGGATTTGAACTTCCCTTCTTATAAGGATCCAGAATATATTTAGTTTATAGGGTCTAAGATCAATATTATGGAAATTACAAACGGAATGACAAAGTTATACATATATACCCTTTTACCTTCGGTGAGGGGTATAAAAATTAAGAGAAAGTAAAAACGTTTAAAATTATGTGTGCTGGGTATGGAATTTGCTATCGTACTTTGATAGGTTTTTATGTGTGTATGTAATACAATCATTAATCTGTTTTTTATATACATACATATGTGTGTACGTAGTATGTACATATGTACGTTTACTGTGCCTTTAATAAACAAAATATAACTACAAATACATACATACACTTAATTATGTATGTTGTATGTAACTTTTTGTTATGGTCTTTTTAAATTTTGTTTACAATTCATTGTCTTTTCGGTTATAAGATACTTATTTGCACAAAAAAACCTGCGTAGTATTATTATTAAGATAACATAACAGGGTTGCCAAATACAAAGATTTAAAATTCCTATAGAGATTTTTAAAAAAATGTTAAAGTAACATTAATGCTTAAAAATATTTATTACAAAAAATTTTTTTTATTTCAGATGACGAGCATGAATCAAATGCAAAATATGTCTATGAATGGCATGGGTGGCATGCAACCTGGTGGAGGTATGGGTCCAGGTGGTTCAGGAGGTAGTTTGTCTTTGCATCAGCAGCAACAACAGCAAATGAGTGCCATGAATCCAATGGCTAAAATGCAAGGTATGGCCAATGGAGGTTATAACCAAAGACGCATGACACCCTATCCCAATCCACAAATGCATGCGGCACAAAAGCGAGGTGGCATGTACCCCATGAATTCTCAGAATGTTCCTCAACAACAAGGCGGTGGCATGCCATATGGTGCTGGACAAATGCATCCTCAAGCGAATAATGGTGTACCTTTGCCCATGCAAGCTGGCTATGGACGTGCAGGTCCTATGGCGGGATATGGTAGGCCAGGCAATTGTGGTAGTATGAGTGGCATGGGACCAGGAGGTATGGGTCCTGGTGGCATGGGACCTGGTGGCATGGGTCCTGGTGGCATGGGTCCTGGTGGCATGGGACCTGGTGGAATGGGGCCTGGTGGCATGGGTCCCAGTGGCATGGGTCCTGGCGGCATGGGGCCTGGTGGTATGGGACCTGGAGGTATCGGTCCTGGAGGTATGGGCCCTGGTGGCTGTATGAGTTCTATGCAACGTTTTGGAGGTGGCGGTTATGGTCCTAGTTCACATCATTCCCAACAGGGACAATTTTATCCTGGCTCTCAACCCGGTTTGGGTATAAATGGTGGTAGCTCTGCTGGTGGCATGTGTCCGGCTGGTCCCGGCTCTGCTTCTAGTACTGGCAATCCTTATCAAAATCAAGGGTAAGTTTCAATAAAAATATAAACCTCCACAAGTTAAAAATTTTTAAATATTTTCATTTTGTTTTTAAGGTTTCAACAAAATTATCAACATAGTCCAGTTCCTGGAAATCCAACACCCCCGTTAACACCCGCCTGCAGTGTACCCTATGTCAGTCCAAATCCTGATATTAAACCTCAAATGGATAATTGTAAGTGTTACATATTAAAGAAAAGAAACGAAATGGACAAAATCTGGTTTGTTCCCTGTCTCAAAATTGGTGTCCCACGGGATCCCATTTTTACCAAAAAGTGTTACCGTACTCAAACATTTTATACTTTTTGGTAACAATGGGATCCCAATTTTGAGTACGAGAACAAAACTAGTTATTATTCACCCATATCGTGGTTGGCGAATTTAAAATACGCCTGCGACTGTTTGGTAATAGATTAAAGGAAATAAGTTTACGTTCTCTTTAATCTATGTATTACCAAACAGTCGCAGACGTATTTTAAATTCGCCAACGACGATGAGGGTGATTGAATTTATGTTAAAAATATGTGCATGATGAACCTTACTATCTGTAAATTTTGAAATACTCAGCCATAAAAAGTCCATGTTATAATTAAATAATTTACCAACTTAATTAAAAAAAATTAACCAAATTATTAATTTCTATTATTTTTTATAGGCGAAGAAATGAGACTGACATTCCCAGTACGTGATGGCATTATACTTCCACCTTTCCGTTTGCTACACAATCTTTCCGTTAGCAATCATGTATTCCACCTCAAGCAAAATGTTTACAATACCCTCATGTGTCGGTAAGTATTATTCGATTCTACAACTTAAATATGCTGGTTTTTCCTCAACAACTTTATTTAAAAAAATTTGTAATTACAGATCGGATTTGGAACTACAATTAAAGTGCTTCCATCAAGATGATAGACAAATGAATACAAATTGGCCACATACGGTTACTGTATCAGCTAATGCTACCCCTCTAAATATTGAACGTTCCGAGAAGACCGGCCAAGCTTTAAGGCCGTTATATTTGAAATCTGTATGTCAACCGGGACGTAATACGTTACAGTTAACTGCTAGTTCCTGCTGTTGTGTTAGTATTTGAATAAAAAGCCAATTTTTTTAGAGCAGAAATAAAATAATTTTTTTTAATTCATTTATTCCAGTCCCACTTGTTCGTGTTACAACTAGTCCATCGACCATCCGTGCGGCAAGTTATGCAGAGCTTACACAAACGTAATCTGCTACCTTTAGAACATAGTGTAGCTAAGATAAAACGCTACTTCGCTATTGGTATGGTGGGTGGAAGCGGACCGAATACCCAGAATCCCGATGGCTCCAGCAATGGCAACAATGTAAATGATCCTAATAAATGTGCAAAGATCTCATTAAAATGTCCGATCATGAAATCTCGAATACGTTTGCCTGCCCGTGGTCTTGAATGTAAGCATGTCCAGTGCTTCGACTTGGAGGGCTATCTAATGATGAACTGCGAGCGAGGAACATGGCGTTGTCCGGAATGTAGTAAACCTGCTTTAACTGAAAGTCTAGAAATCGATCAGTATTACTGGGCCATATTGAATACGCTTAGCAACACTGATGTCGAAGAAGTGGTCATTGATTCCTCAGCCAATTGGCGAGCAGTGCAGGGTAACATGCAGGGTAGTCCAAATAGTAATTCGGGCAATAGTGTAGGTGGTGGTCCGGTAGGACCGCCATCAACTAGTTCTAATATTGGCAATACCAGTAATAATGGTAATAACATGAATATACCGGCCATAAAGCAAGAAAACTTCAGCGATGACATGACAAAAGTTATGTCACCAGGTTCAACGCAGCTGCCCACCTGGGATAATACACAAGCAATGAGTCCTTACAATTGCCATGACATGAATTCTATTGCCAATGGTAATATGATGGGTAGTAGCAGTGGAAATCAAAGTGGCAATAATAGGTAAATTTGTTTAAATTACAGTTTTTATTTAAAATGCTAATAAAAAAAATGTCTTTATAGTGTCGGCAATCGCAATAACTTCGATAATTTTAATAATTCACAAACACCGGGTGATATGCAACAGCAGCAGCAACAACAACAAGATTCAGCCCATCAAAATAACTCTATGACACATTTAAACGAACCTCTAGATCAACTAAATGCCATGGAGAAATCCCTTAATGATCAGGTGCGTTTAAAAATTAAAAAAAAAATAACATAATTAACATTAATCTTTATTTTATCATCGTTAGATGCCCCATACCCCGCATACACCACATACACCTGGCGGTGCCAGCCATCCCATGACACCTGGGGGCCCGCCATCAGTTAGTTCCGCGCATAATGAGCCCATGAATGCCACACCGAATGGTGGCAATAATTCCAGTAATCATAATTCACCACAAACACCGGGTACTCCAAACAACCGCATGTCTACTGGTGCCAGTAGTCAACAACAAGATGGTCAGCAGCAACAGCAACAGCATACACAACAACAGTCACAACAAGAACAAATTATCAACTCACTTATAAATTCACAACCATCCGATTTAGTGAATCTCAATGAGGGTGATTTAAATGCCGAGTTAAATAGTTTTGACCCTTCAAATATAAATCACGCTGATGCCGCCAATGATTTGAATGTAAGTATTTTTAAAAATTGAAAACCTTTTGTAGATTATGGGTCCTTATCACTAAAATCTTAAGAAACAATTTTTCTTTAATTCGTTTTAGAATGCCTACTTCTAAAACTTTTGTAATATTATTTAACAACTTTTTATTTTTTATACTTTTAGCTACTTTCGGATGTTGATCCATTGGAAATTTTGTCTTATTTAGATCCCCAGCCCGATTTAAATACCCCACCCTCCAGTGGCTCTAGCAATAACAACAACAATGAAGATATTTTGGCCTCGTTATTTGACTAAACGAATTAAGAAAATCTAAAAAGAGTGTGTGCTCATTTCATAAAACTTACTAAAAAAAAGGGTAACGGATCAAATGAATATTGAAAAATGGCATTTGAATACATATTTATTGAAATAGAATGAAATGGTTAATTTTAAACCACAAAATGAAGTGAGCATAGCGAATGTATGTTAATAGTTACATTTCCTTTAATAATAAAAACTAACTTTATATCAAAATAACAACATTTATCTTAAAGTTTAAAAAGAATTCAAAATATTTAGACAAATTTATGATAAAACCATACATTTGTAAATAGTATTACTAAATTAAAGAAATATTTAAACTAACGAAACAAACAAAATAATAATTGAAATTTTGTGAAAGGAAAACTGATTAAAAATTAAAGAAAATATATACTAAAACAAAAGCGAAAAATGGATAAAAAAAAATGTTTTAAAAAAACTAAGCTACAAAAAACTTTAAAAAATAAACGATTTTGAAAACAATGAAATGTGATTTTAAAAATTAAAACTTAAAACATAATTAAATTATATATTAAAAGAAATGAATAATTATGATTTTGAATAAGCTGTTTTTTCTTAGTTTTTGTTATACTTTGCAAAATTTCAATTAAGTTTTTATTAAAAATATAAAATATATTTTATAAAACAATTGCTTTTTAACATTTATTTTACTAATTTTTTTTTTTATTAAAACATTTTTTTATTCAAAATGTTTACTTTTCTTTTGCAACTTGTACAAAGTATTAAATTTTTATAAAACATAAATGAAAAACATTACAAAAATTGTTAAATAATTTTAAATATTTAAAGTATGTATAATTAAACCATATTCTTAAAATATTATTAATTTAAACAAAACCTATTATGCTTAAAATTATAAAATATAAAAAGGAAAAAAAATAGTTATATAAGTTGTAATTTTTAATCAATAAAACTAAAACACAAAAAATATATTAAAAAAAAATTATGCAAAAGAACAGAATTTAAGTATTTAAGATTTAAATTTAAATTAATTCATAAGTTGTACAGAAAAAATAAAACAAGAAATTTATATAAAAAATTAAAACCATATAAAATAATAGAAAGTGTACACAAATTATAAAAACAAAAAAAAAATAAGAAAATAAACAAATGTATTAAATGAAAAAACAACAAACCCAGAGTATTTTATTATTATTTTTTTAATGCAATAAAGAAATCCTTAAAAAGATATTGAAAACAAAAAAAAAACAAAATCCAAATTAAATTACAAGTACAAAATCAGCTTTTTAAAAAGCTTCGTTTTTATTAAAGAACAAAATTAAAGTAATATTAAATTGAATTTAAAATAATTTGCTAATTTATTAACAGCCAAATAAAACCAAGGACCAATTTTTTATTACCAACTCCCCTCACGCGACATCCACCAAATCAAAAAACCCCAATAAGTTGTATAAACCCAGGGGCCAAATCAAAGCATTCGATATCGATCGGAATTTCCAATTCAACTGTATTGTGATTCCGATCGACATCGAATGCCATTATTAGGCTCCAGTCCTCTTCCTCCATTTGACAAAGATTAACAAAAAAAAAAAATATCAAGTGATGGTGTAATTAAAACAACTCAATTTAATAAAAGCAAAAAATAAAAATCAAGCAACATTTAATTTTATAAAAATCGTAGATAAATAAATCTTATCTTTAGCTTCTAAAGTAGACTTTTTTCAATGTAACTATAGAAATAAACAACATTTAAGATTATAAAATAATTTATATTAAAAAAAATAATTAAAATAATAATAAACAGTAGTGGTTTCATTATGTAAAAAAATTATTAATATACAACTATACTATATACATGTGTATGAATGTGTATATAGTTCTATATATTTCGCTTGTGTAAACAAATAAAAGTGCATAAATGTGATTTTATTAAATAAAATTTAACATTCAACTTAAACATACACACACACACACAAACATAAAATTCGAATCAATCCTCCCAACAAAAAAATATATATATAAATATATTTCAAAACTAAATAATAATTTGGTGTAAATATCAAATTTAAATAAAATATTTGAATGTAAACAGAAGGAATTATATTAAACAAAATAAAAAAAAACAACATAATTTAATTATTATGAATTATTTAAATAAAATAAAAATTAAAAATACTATGACAAGCAAAGGGATCAACCATTATTTGTGAAAGTTTCTTACTACCTTTTTTATTTTAAGGTGATCGATCGACCTAGTAATGTTTGTTCCCAAAATGAGTTTTAATTTAATTATGGATAATGCTCTAGATAAAATTTAGCGGTAAAGTCTTTCTTTCCAAAAATAAAAAAATTAGAATTAAATTACAATCGGATTCATTTGTGGGTTATAGCCTTTTCACAATTTTAAATTTTTAACATCTACCATTAATTTGAGAAGATGTTGAAATTTTCCTATTAGAAAAACAACGAGAAAATGATAGAAAAAATTACCGAAATAAAGTTTTCGGTCACATTCGGTCATTTCTTTCTATCGTTTTTTTAACACCAAAATGAAAACTGTGACTACTCGCTCATTCATTTCTTGTAGGGTTATTTCAATAGGTTATGTTTATCTTTTTATTGAATGAATGAAAGCATAGTGCGACTTATTGCATAATATATTATATATATAATATATAATTATCTAAAATAAAATTATAAAAAATATTTTTATTAATATAATTGTTTTCTTATTCGATCTTTATTATTTAAATTTATATTAATTTGTTTAATTTTGAGTTCTTTTTATATAAAAATAATAATTTTACTTTAACAAAAAAAATTCATAGGTATTTTATTTTATAATAAAAAGACCAAGCTTAAACAAATTTATATGTGTTTATTTAAATAATTAAGTCCAATAAGAAAGAATTAATATTAATAAAAATAATTTTTCCAAGATAGCGCTAGTTTTTACACTGCACCTTCTTCCTTGATTTTTTTCAAACTATGAGTTAACTTTATTTAATACGTTTTCCCATGCCTTTAACATAAGCTGAGAAATAAGAAATACATATTGCTTTGTTATTCTGCCGACGTTATTGCCAACTTGCTGCGATATTTATCTTTAGTGTAGACCTGGGGTTAGGAAAGTGGCAACCAAAATGTAATAATAAACTTTATTAAATAAAGTGACCTCAGTACTACAGCAATGCAACAATAGAAAAAACAACAGGCATTTTGTTGCTAGAATTGGGACGGCAAATGTCAAAATGCCTCATTAAAAAATGTAAATAAACAAAAAAAATAGACACCAAACGTCACACCACGAAGAAAATCACTGCAAGCAACTGCGCTTGTGAGGTCACTTTATTAGTACATTCTGGTGACAAACAATTTCTTTTATTATTGTGGTGGCACTGACAAAATTGCATTTTATTTGAAAGCAGCGTTACCATTCGTCCAGTTATTACTTTTTTGCAAGTCTCTTCTTATTTAATTTTTTGTATATTATTAAACAAAACGAATTCCAAATACATTTTGTTGTTTTCTTTTTATATATTGGCGCTTTTGTAAAATAAAAGTACATTTTTAAAAAAATTAAAAGCGGTTTCCACCCTTTGTATTAAGTGTACAACTCTGCTATACTTAATACGATTTGATAATACAAAGCATGAGTGTCTTTTTCGTTAGTATTGTAAATTAATGAAGTTGCTGAGTGAGGGAAAGAGACAGATATAGTTTCTTCAACTGTTTTATTTTGGGTGATTTAACAAACGTGTTTACTGCAGCTTTTTGTTGGATTTTTCAACTACAGCGTAGTTAATTTAAGTCTAATACATTTTGTTGTTGCAGTGTTGTAAATCTTAGTGCTTTAACTAAATTAATAAGATTCACAAGGACTACAAGGGACTTAACTATCAAGGGTGAAAACCGCTAAAGTCTTTTTTCAGAAATGGTGATAATTTTATTAATAGTAGACGTTAGATGTTTCAAGTGTGAACGCATGTTTCACATTTTCAATATCTTCAATGCGTTTCTCTGAAATAAATGCAAGTGTAAAAAGGGTATTTCCGAGTACTTCAATTAAAAGAAACAATATACAAGTTCGAACAGTTTGTACCGTGTATTAAGATCACTGCTGCCAATTTGGAGATTTTCCTGCTAAATCTAGCGTTTTTGAAGTGTTAATCGCGGGAAAAACTAATTTTTAGGCTGTGTTTTTGAGATCTCCGTTAAACTAGGCTTAGTTAATCTGAAAACCAATTTGTGCGACCATTTCCAAATTTGGATACAACATTTTGACGAAACAGCTTAGTTTTGCTTAAAATGTTGGTCTTTGATGAAATAATAAAAAAAAATCATATTTTGCCTGAAAAATTCGAGTTTCAGACTACGTTAAACTAAGTTTAAACTTAATCAATATCGGGAAATCTAGCATCTAGCTATTTATAATTTATAATTTACAGATTTTATACTTTTTCTGGTTAATTTTTTATATTAATAGACTGCATTAAAGAACGTTTAGATGTGTTAGCAAAGTATTTTTGCCAAATAAATTTTACATGAAAATTTGGAACAATAAAATACAGATATAGCAAATAAGATGTTAATTTGTACAAACAGTATACATAATCTTTTCGTTCTTTTACAAGATATTTTGTAGCTTTTATTTTTAATAATGCATTATAATTAGAGTTTTTTTCCCCGGAGTTTTTCGCTTCTCGGGAAAACGGGAAATTTGTTCAAATTTCCCGGGATCCCACTCCATATAAATAATACAAAGTAAATTGGTTTTAAATTAATGGAAAAAACTTTTTTTTAAAAAAGCGTTAGGGAACTTGTTTACAAAGTAAGTAAAAGAAATGCCTAAATACTACAAAAATTAATTAAAGGTTGAAAGAGGTACTTGAATTATTTTTACCTTACGCTTTTATATGTAAATTTCGTATCATTATGCTCTTTCATTCATAAAACAATAATAAAAACAAACAAAAATTGTGGTACTCAAGTTATGAGATCAACAAGTAAATTCATAAAATAGATAAAATATTTTAAATAAATATGTTTTATAAGTATGTATGTATATATATTTTAAAAATATACATATTCACATTTTTTAACAGCTTAAGGAGCATATAGACGACATGTTTTTGTCATCTGGCATGTCAAATTTTCAAGTCACATGTAATTGTGCATATCTGTCAAAATCGCTGTTTTACATAAGGTTTATAATATTCGGTCACAAACGTACATGTAATTTGCTTCTGACAATGTCTCTGTTTTTTTCGCATTGTTATTGCAGAAACCAAAGTAGTGCTCGGTTTTAAAACAGCTTGCTGCCGCCATGAAATTTTTTACTTGCGCCGTAAAATAGTTTAGCCATCTTAACATTTTTTTCTTTTAATTCAAAGATACCAATTTAGGATTTTATAATAAATCGGTTTTTATGTATATATTTACATAAATTCTATTCAATGGAAAGATGATCAAACATATCTCGGTATTGTAAAAAATTAACTTCAGCCGGCTAATGATTCCGTCAATAGTGGGCGCCGCAGCCGGTAGCGGCATAGATTTCTGATGTCAGATGGTTTGTCAGAAGAAAATAGAGCACGCTCTAATTGAAATTTTGTCAGGTGACTTTGCGTCTGACTTTTACAGAAGCAAAGTTAAAAAGGTAACACACGACATGTATGTATTTTGCAGTGGGAAATTTGGCATGTCAGATGACAAATACATGTCGTGTACGGTCGCCTTTAGGAAATAACATTAAGACACACTCAATGCGTTTAGAAAGTCGGCAAAGAGTATATTTCTTCCTTATTTTATTTACTTACATACTACCATGTTTCCGAAAAATTTTGTTCACTTTTTTACCGAGATTGGACAAATAGTTTAAAGTGCAAAAGTTTAAAGTTGTTGCATATTTCTAATTCACAATCCGAAGTAATTTTTCTTTTTTATAAACAACGTCTATATCAGTCAAATGTATGTCAAGGTTGATACAAAAAATAGCATCAAACGGACTTCTTCTTACAAGATCCACCAGTAATCTTTAGGACAATGTGTTTTTAAAATTGTATATTGTAGTATCTTACACGAGTTTCCATAGTTTTTTTTATTTCGGTTTCCCAGCACTTCTCGGTTATATAAGCCGTCACAAAATTAAACAAATTTATGTTTATCACCGTATAAACATATCGACATATTTTAAAATTTTTTTTAATTTTAAGTTAATTAAGCAAAGTGTTCCTTCATACTTGCTCGTAACAAAAAATTGGTATTTTATCTCAAACTGAACCGAAGTTATAGCAAAATATATCTTTAAATTGACACATTTTGAAAACTTTAATCGCATTTTGCCAAGCTCGATTCGTTTTGTAGATATGGCTTTGCTGCAATAAAGGAGCGATATTTTTGGATATCTCCTATTTTTAAGACTTGTCCATGGACAGTTAAAATTTACTGCCTGCATCTTATTTTGAATTTATGTTCTTTATTAACTCTTCACTTCACTAAATTTAAATTCTGCTTTTGGTAGACTTAATGCGTCAGTAGATATTGATTTACGAACGTACTCACTTCTTGTTATTGATCTAATCGACAACCCATCAACAGATGCTAATTTTTAGAGAATAGAAAACTAAATTTCAAAGTATAAATAGCTTTCTTCTGAAACTATGAGGAACTTTTATTTCCCGGGATCCCGCAACAAAAATCCCGGTAAAATTATAACGCGTCCGCCATCTAACGTTTTTTTTCAACTAGTGCTTATTTCGTGAATGGTAAATACATACATATATAAATTTCTTCATATTAATTCATAATACTTCAGTTGTATCAGCGCCTTTAAGGCATTATTGAGGCGAGTTGGCAGGAATATTTATAAAATACAAAAATTTACAAATAAATACTACTTATCCTATAAAATATTATTATAATAGAATAAAAGAGATATAAATTTTAAATTTGTACATTATCAGCAAGATCATTCATTACGTTAAATTTAGGCAACATGTTGAGTTATAAATTCTTTTATTAATCTTTTGAAAACTGATATTCTTGTTATATTTTTTAAGTTTTGCGGCAAATTATTGAACTCACGACAACCCATAAACGTTATACGCTGTTTGGTTGTTTCAAACCTACACAGAGGTATTAATAAGCTTCCGTTATTTCTCGTATTTATTCCATGATTATTTCGCAGAAACCGAATAGTGTGATGACCAATTTTATTAAGGCATTTAAAAATATAAATAAGTAATTGCATTTTATAGAGACTATGTATAGCCAAAATTGTGGGGCTTATATCAGTATAAAGTAAGTTTGATGGATAAAATAATGGAATATTGTGTATTACTTTAACAGCCTTGTTCTGCATTCGCTGAAGTGCCTTTAACTCACTAGTTTTTTTATAACCATATATAATAGTTAAATAATTTAAATGACTTTGGATTGTTGCATTATAAATTAAAAGTTTTAATTAAAAGGTTTAAATTAAAAGTTTATTAGTTTTATCCTTCCGCTGAACGAATATGGTTGTGTATACGCCTGAACAATTTTGAACGAATTTTTGTTCACAAAAATTGAAGAGGAGGATATTGGCAACATTTGGTTTCAACAGGACGGCGCTACGTGCCACACAGCCGAAGCGATTTGACACCGTTGGACTATTATTTGTGGGGTGCCGTCAAAGATAAGTGTTACGCCGACAAACCAGAGACAATTTACGCTTTAAAGGACAATATTCGTGAAGCCATTGTTGAAATACAGCTGCACACAATCGATAATGTGCTTACAAATTGGACCGATCGTGTATGCTACTGCATGGCCAGCCGAGGCAGCCATTTGAATGGAATTATTTTCCATTATTAACCGGAAGGATTGTACTTTCAAATAAAAAAAAGTATTTGAGAAAATATTCAGTAGTTTTTTTTATAGTATTTTCAAAAAAAAAAGTTTTTTGGTGGACCCGTTAATATTAATCTATTTTTGTTTGGCTGACTTTCTATAAACGTGGTTCGCGCATTATTTGTTCGAGGTTATATTAAATAAAGCTTAAAAATGTCCTGCAAAAATAATTTTTTCTTCATTCGAGTACTACTGGTACTACGAAAAAAACATGGCATCTGTGGTGTGATTCACTAACTTTAGACGATCCGACAATCGTTAAATTTGTCGACATAAATATTCGCTTGCAGTAACGATAGTGTGATTCTGTAACTTATTTTTAACGATTGTTAACAGCTGTTTTTTTGTAACATCTCTGTCTACAAAATGTTAAAAAAAAACGAAAAGCACAAAAGAGAATAAAATAAAAACAAATGAAATTGTTCTTAACCCCCCGTGTTACACATGTTTTTTCATTCAAAATACATTGAAAAAGGCCTGGCGAGACTCACGAGTAAGACGAAGGGTTAATTTGTGGTTTTTTATTTTTTTTGTGAATTTTACATTTAGAATTTTGTTTTTGTTACTAATTTCCTTGTTTTAAATTTAGGATTTTGTGTTTGTTCATACATATACATATGAATATATCTTTGTATGTTTGTAAGTTATTTTAAACATAAAATACATTTTATCGATTAAATAAACACAACTTAAATTATTGTCGCTAAAATATCGACAAAAAATTGCTAAAAGTAACAGCTGACTTTTAACGACAGCGAATATCGTTAAAAATGTTACTGAATACCATATTCGATAAAATTTCGTTATATTTATTTTATCGATACGATTATCGTTATAAAAGCTAGTGAATCGCGCTACTGAGTTGCAAATCGAAATTAATAGAGGGTTTCCTGAGGCTAGTCTAAAGACCTGCACGAGTATGTCAGTAAGTATTGTTGAAACAGATACACCAGATATGTATCTGTTACTACTGATATAAATGAGAGAATGAGTCAGAATACTAACAGAACTGTAACGAGACGGAAGATTTTGCGTTTTTTTTTGTCTCTTTCTTAGAAAGCTGCTCTTTTGCATTTCTCTTCGCATCATCTTTTATGCCGCAATACAATGACCACAAATTTATTAAGTTGAGATTTATTTGCAAAACTGTTGTAAAAATTAACTTTTAAGTTTACCACAACACGAGTAAATAATATTTAAGTAAGTAAATAACATTATAAAACAAAACAATATTACTAACGTGGTTTGTGTTTTGTTATTTTTGTTTTGATCACGCAATTTGTGTTTTTTGTTGCGGCCTGTTGTTACACATTGCCACTTCACCAAAAAAAAAAAGCTTTCTATCTTTTTCTTCGAAAGCTGCCTTCGCAACTGGTTTGGTCCCCTTTCACACGACACTTTTTACAGTTCTGTTAGTATTCTGTGGAATGAGTGTAATGCTATGTTCATACGACGATAGAAACCACTGGTTTTGCTCTCTGAAACTAGATTGCCAAACATGCTATTCATACGATTTATTCCTGTTTCATTTTGACATTTTGTTTGTGTTGTTAGTGTGATTTTTCTTTAAATAGATAAAAAAGTAAATAAAACTTAAAAATATATTATTTAATACTTTTATTAATATTATTAGGTTATTCTTATCATTTTATTTGATTAAAAATCAATTTTTATTTTGTTGTTTTCTTTGTTTTGATTTTTTTTTGAGAGCTTGTTCAGATAAACTAACGATAACTGTTATCAAAATTGGAGATGATAGTACATTTTTCCTGTTTCGCAGCCTGTTTCAAAATGAAAAGACCTGTTTCGCTCTCTAAATTTTGTATGGGAAAACAAGTCGTTTCAATCATGTCCGTGTAAACATGGTATAACTGATATTGTATGGTTTTGCTTTTGCCCACTCGCCATATTTTTTTTTGCTTACAAATATCTGTTGTCACCATAAGTATTTCTACAATATCTGTGGTTATCTGTTGTCTATTAAAATATTGTTGGCGAGTTGATGAAAATAAGAAAGTTTATAAAAACTTGTTTACGATCTCAACCAGAGGTGCCAGATGGTTTTGGTAAGAAATCGGCATATTTTCAAAACCAAATCGGAACTTAGGTTAGGTTTGGTCGAAAGGAGGATGAAGCATCGAAATGCAACCTCATATCACTTCGATATACACCTAGGCCTCTGCTGGGCCTGTTGTGCGCTACTTAAGAACATGGAGATTTATTGTCACTGCCCGGTATTCATATACCTGGTTTCCCGTACGTAACTCTTCAAAGTTTTCCAGTTGACGTTCCTCAGGGATTCTAGGTCCGATATAACATCGCTCCCGTGGTGCCTGGATCTTACTTCGGCAAATGCCTGACTGACCTCGGACTTGCTCCCATTTAGGAGGTCTCTAGTCCTCCTTCCGTCTGGGTTACCCCATAAAATCTTAGTGGTCCTGGCCACCGTCCTATTGTCCCAACAGGCCGTGTGGGTTTCTCTAGCCCACGCCCTTAAATCCGCTTTCGTTGCATCAAACGGTTTTGCGTACGCCAAGTTAACTGCCTCGAGTTCTCTTCCCTCAATGGCCAGTGAATTGGCCCTTTCCCGGCTATCCCCGAATGGCCCGGTGCCCATATGATATGGATCCTGCCCCCGGAGGAAAACTCGGAAATTGCCCTTCTACAGTCCAGTTAAGTTCTGGACTTAACCCTACTAGCCGATATCGCCCTAGCTGCCCTTTGGCTATCTGTGAATATGTAAGCGTCCACTCGCCCCATATTCGATCCAACCCATACCACACACTCCGTGATAGCACGGACTTCCGCTTGGAAGCTTGTGTTATGATCAGGAAGACGGAAGAATATCTCGGTTTCCGGGTTCTTAATATAGACCCCTATACCCGTTTTATTCCTTAACGTAGATCCGTCTGTGTAGCAACAGATACCCACGGGCATCTGCTCCAGAGTTCCGCTCGCCCATTCTCTCCTTTCAGGGATCATAATATCGCAGTTTCCGTCTCCGGTATGCGGTCGGGAATGTCAGATGAGTGTGTGTATCTGGACAACGTGCCCAGTATACACTGATGACCTGCTCTGAAGTCACCTATATATAGTTCGCCAAGAGATAGGAGGCGTTTGGCCACGAGTGCCGCCTCGTACCTCAGCTGCGTTTCGATTGGTGGTATATCCAGCAGTGTCTCCAGAGCCTTGGTTGACGTGGTACACATTGCCCCACTAATACCCAAGCAACACGTACGCTGCACCCCCTGAAGTGGTCTTATGTTGCACCTTCTGTCCAAAGAAGTCCACCAGATTACAGAGGCATAAGTTAAGATCGGCATTATTACGCTCCTGTAGAGCCAGTGTATCATTTTCGGGTCTATGGTCCTCCTACATAGCGCCCAACGCCAGCTCACCCTGTTGGTTCTATCCTCTATGTGGTGTTTCCATTTCAGTTTCCGATCAAGGGTTACGCCTAAGTACTTAACCCTGTTGGTGAATGGTATTGTCCTGCCTGAGAAACGTTGTTCCTGATAGACAGGAATTTTCGTACTCCCCGTGAACAGACATATCTCCGTCTTCTCCGGGTTGTCGTTTAGGCCCTTAGGCCGAGCCCAGCCGAAGGTCGTGTTTAGGGTCATCTCGGCCCTTCTGCACTAATAGTTTTGATCCTTGCCCCTAAAAAGCATCACAACATCGTCCATCCAGCAGACCGGTTTGAATCCCTCCTCGGTTAAGGCCCTTAGGAAACTATTTGTCGTGGTTACCCATAGCAGTGGAGATAAAATCCCCCCCTGTGGCGTTCCGCGAAGTACTCTTCTCCTAATAGTTACACCGTACATTTCGCAACTTATCCATCTATTTCTTAGCACGTGCGTGATCTAGTCACCGAGCGCCCGGTCAACCCGAAACTGGCATAAAGATCGGATAAGAGTATCGGTCAGTACGTTATTAAATGCTCCCTCGATGTCTATGCACACCGCCAATATGTACAGTTTGTCCTCGAAGGATTTCCGTATATAGTGTACGACCTCATTTAATGCGGTCTCCACTGATCTGCCCTTTACATAAGCATGCTGCTTATATTTCAGGTCTCTGTCCGGTATTCTACTTTTAATCACGGCATCGACTATCCGCTCCATGGTTTTGAGTAGAAAGGACGTTAGGCTAATCGGGCGATAAACCTTTGGTGTTGCATAATTCGGCTTTCCAGGTTTGGGTATAAATACTACCCTAGCAACCTGCCATCTAACCAGCAGATGAGTTGACACTAAGTCCACCTCCTTCTGTAAGAGTGCCGGGAATATGCCATCCAGCCCTGCGGCCTTGTATGGTGTGAAACTTCCGAACGCATTCTTGATAATCTCAGTCGTTACGACCATCCCTTCATTTTGGTCTCCCTGACCCATAATAGTTTCCTCATGGCGCTCGTTTCGGTCGGCGGAAAATGGGTGTATATTAGGAGGTTCATGATCTCCTCTATATCCTTCACTCTTCTCCCAGTCTCATCGACCATTGATCCTGGTTGAAGATGAGTTTTGTATTAGAATTTCTTAATCTTCGAAACGTCATTAACGCTGTCTTCCTGTTCACAGAAAAGTTTCCAGGAATCTCGTTTGGACTTTCTAGTGATTTTCCTATATTCCTTTAGCCTACTGTGATATTCATCCCAGTATACTGCGGTCTTCTTACGCGTTGCCCGGTTGAAAAGTTTGATCCCGAATCTCCCCCGTTACCCTGTTCCGAAATTTTATCGGCGGTGGCCGAAGAATTTTGAACCTTATATACCCGTGGTCCGAGAAGGAGTGTTCATCCGAAACCCTCCAATCCTGGATCTTGTCTATAAGGTCCCCAGAGCAAAAAGTTATATCCAACACTTCCCAGTAAAAAAAATTTGAGTTTTTGAAGCACTTAAGAGAAAAAGCGCATAATCGAGCGCTTCAATAAGAAAGCTTTTATACAGCAGTAAATGATAAGGAATAAAATACACAAAAAGCTGCTATTTTAGTGCTGACAACGAAGAAGGTTTTTAAGCGAAAAAAAATAAAAATATGTTGTGGTTTACGAAATTTATTGAAAAAAGGATTTAAGCAAAATATAACAGAATATGTTAATATATATAGCCCTTAAAAAAAGGACTTTAGGAGTCCTCCAAACCGGGAACACCCCATACAAAAATCAGGCATCCAATCAGCAGGTTTGAAGCGATTTGAGGTTTGAATTCATACGTAAAACCTGCTCCTTTTGGAGCACATTTTTTACTGGGTTCTTCCCTGATCCTATTGACATCAAGTCTTTTGTATTTAAGAAATTTATGAGGGCCTGCCCCCTACGATTGGTGTTATTACTACCCCAAGCTACATGGTATCTTCCCGTTTTTGAAGAAGACAGCTTTTGATGCAAAAATAAACCATACCTTTATTCTTGGCAAGGCTAGCCATGGAGTCTTGGTCGATGCCTATCACAAGAAGAGTAACATCAGAGTCTGACAAGAGCCTTCTTTGAGTGAGGTATTACAAAGCAAGGCTCAACCAGTCTATTTGATGGCGGGGAGCTCTTTTTCTTCTTGGGCTTGTTCTCAGTATTCAGCTCTTCAGGAGATCTGATTCTCTTCGTCTCAGAGACTGAAGGAGGATCCGATACCGTCGTAGTGTCCCGGGATTGGCCCAATATGTTCATCTGGTGCATCTTCTTCAGCTTCCTTCGTTGTGCCCCAGATAGCCGTTTTTTGGTTGTTGATAACTTGGCTATGCTATCGCTCACCTCTTCCACCATACGGTCTACCTCATCCTTGTTAGGGTTTGGTATAATGGTGTTGTTGTTTTCATTTGAGGATTCGGAGTCGGATCCCTCACCCTTTTTTTAGGGCTGAGGTTGCTTTAAGCCCCCTCTGAGTGCGTCCTTCCCCTTCACCTCTACATTTATGCCATAGGCATTATGTACGCTTGTCACATTTCCTGCTACCGAGGTCAAGGTACCCACCTCCGTAGTAGTTTAATGCTCACGATCGCGGGATGACGACGGCACATGACTCGCGAGCAGATCAACACTAGCCGCGGGTACTGGGTTATTTAAGCCCTGCACCGTAACTTTCATTTCATTTTCCAACTTTTCCATGTTTTCTTTGTTGTAAATTTTTTTGGTCCCGAGGAATACTAGACTCCCTAAGGTAATGGGCATTCTGCCCCTTTCCCCCATAGGTGTATCCATGGTTGAGAGAGGACATAATGTCCATTAACTCCCCCTATCCGCGACCTGGGGACGCGTCCGGTAGGACTAAAACATCCCCGGAAATCGGAACTTAAATTAAAAAAATCGGCAGACTAAAATTACTGTTTTAAGCACAATAACATATTTTTAATTACAAAAATAACAAAGCAAAACAATTAACAATAACTAATGCTTTAAAAAAAGAGTATGTCATCCAGATGTCTTCCGTAGAGTTGAACCCACTGTTTAAAACGGAGCCTTGTTTTTCGAGAATTTAAAAAAAAAAATATCCAGTTATGTCATGCGAGGATAAGGCACACACACCAAACAGATCCTGGGGCAATGTAATTGTTTTTTATGTTTCAATCGAGGGTTGCGGGTTCTTGGAAAACAGTAACGGCAGTTTTGCTTCTTGACGTGACCGTTTAACTTGAGGGTTATTGCTCAAAAATTTAATGCAGCCTACGTCACAACTTTAAATTTTTGGAAATTTTGACAAACAGTATATGTAAAAGACTATCAAGAAAATCTTGATCGTGTGGCTGCACTGTAAGTGAAAATTTTAACAAAATTGTCGACAATCAATTACGTAAGAGTCATTACTTTTAAAAAATGTCTACACAAAAAAAGTCCACCCACTTAAGGGTAAATTGCACTGACCGTTAATAAGAGTTATCCATAAAATTTTAGCTTAAAAACCCTAAATATTAGAGTCAATGTAGACCTATACTGTCATATGCACATAGGTTCGTCAAGTTCTCTTTAAGAACCTATGGTGATCTAGAAAAAACGATCTCAACTCCACATTTAAAAATCATTTTTCAACGAAAAAATAAAAGTTCGGTTGAACTCTTCAAAAGAAAGTTTTATTTCGCAGTCATAAAATATTTGGCCTAAAATAAAACTTACATCGCCGATAAAACTCTTTATATATATATAAATATGTCCTTTATATATTTTTTAAATATACATAAAAAAGAAATACATATGTATATGTAATATAAAAAAATAAAAGTTCATGGTGAACATTGGGCGTAAACAATTTCCTTCCATTTTCTACGATCCCTGGCAAGATACTTAATTTGATTCCATGATTTATTAATTGTATTGCATTCTTGTTTAACAGCTCGTATCCACGTTGTGCGTGGTCTTCCAGGTCTACGATGGCCATGAGGATTCCATTGAAGTGCAGATCGGGTGATATCATCCTCAGGTCTTCTCAAAATGTGGCCAATCCATGTCCATTTGCGTTTCATTATTTCGTTTTCTATTGGAATATTGTTTGTAACTTTCAAGAGGTCTTCCGTTGATATGGTGTTAGGCCAGAAGATACAAAGAATCCGGCGCAAGCAACGGTTTATAAACCCTTGAAGTTTTTTCAAATTGAACTGTGTTATTCCCCATCTAGTAGAGCCGTACAACAAAACAGACTTTACACTGCAGTCAAAGAGCCGAAGTTTTGTTTTCCTACTGATGGTGTTGGTTTTCCATACCTTATGCAGTGATTGGAAGGCAACTCTTGCTTTGTTAATACGTGCCTGTATATCATCAGAAGTGCAGCCATCTTTTGTTATTACGCTTCCTAGATAATTAAAAGATTCTACATCTTCTATTACTATGTTTGCCAGTTTTAGTGGTTTTGTTGAAGTTGTGCCTATACGCATAATTATGTCTTTTAAATTAATTTTCAAACCAATCTTCCTCGCATTTTCCGAAAGTTTATTTAATTTAGCTTCTATATCATCGAAGCGGTGTGCCATTAGGCAAATGTCGTCGGCATAATCTACGTCATTTAGTTTTTCGGCCAAGTTCCACTGTATGCCATTTGGGGCTTCGATATTGGTTTGCTCAAGTACGCTGTCAAGAAGCAGAAGAAATAGTGTAGGTGAAAGAATACAACCTTGTTTAACTCCAGCAGAGGAAGAAAATGGTAGGCTGGTATTACCATTAAAACGTACTCGACTGGTCGACTCGTTATATAGTTCTCGGATGAGCATAACAATTTTATTGGGAATACCTTTCGATAAAAGGGTATCCCACAAGTGAATCCTTGAGACTGTGTCAAATGCCCTTTCAAAGTCAACGAAAAGAAGGTAAAGGGGTGTGTTGTATTCTTTGGACTGTTCAATGATAATACGAAGAGAATTAATGTGGTCAGCACAGGATCTACCAGCTCGGAATCCAGCTTGTTCATTGCGAAGTATAGATTCTACTGATGGTTCAATGCGTTCTAGTAGAATCGTTGCCATTAGTTTGGAGATAGCGTTTAATAGGGTAATGCCCCTCCAGTTCTTGCATTCACTTAAATCGCCCTTCTTAGGAATCGTGATTACGACACCTTCTTTCCATGATGTCGGCATCTGGTTTGTGTCCCAAACCTCTTTTATAATTGGATGTAGTTTTTGAGAAGTTCCGAAGGAATATGGTCTGGACCTGCAGATTTGCCGTTTTTAAGCTTCTCGAGGCATAATTGTATTTCCAGGACTGTAGGTGGGGCTGTGGAAATATTCCTGCGTTGGTTTCTTCGGACAGACAGAGATTGGTCGACTATAACGTTTGTACTTGCTTCTGGCAGATTTTCTGTGAAAAATTCACACCACCGGCTTAGTTGCTGGTCCGGTGCTGTGAGCGGCGCGCCATTACGGTCTTTGATTATTGCGGTGCTTCTAATGTTGTTTCCTCCAAGTCTCTTAATGGATGCATATACTTGGCGCATGTTCCCAGTATTTGCCGCCCGTTCCGTTTCTTCAGCTATGTTATTATAATATTTCTCTTTATCTTGGCGTACTAGCGTTTTTACTCTTGAGGCAGATTGCCTGTATTTAAGTTTAGCTGAAGTTTTTTCAACTAGAGTTTTAGCTTTGTTCTTAATGTTTTTGAGGTGTTTTCGATTTAGTATTTCGTCCCAAGTTTCGTCACTTATCCAAGACTTGCGCTTTTTTTCAACGTGACCGAGTACGTCTTTTGCACCTTGTGTGCATGCATTTAATATGTCGTTCCAAGATAAATCATTGTTGTTGTTTGTTGTAAGTTTTGTTGTTAAGGTGTTCCGATATTTTTCCGCAACAGAGGGGTCTTGTAGACGCGAGATGTTCGGTTTGGCTGGATGCTTTTGTTGTTTTATAGCAGCAGGACGAAGGCGAAAAGTGCCAACTAACAATTGGTGATCACTGTCAAGATCTGCACCACGTCGAGCTTTAACGTCCTCAAGAGATCCGACGAAAAGCTTGCTAATGATAACGTGGTCAATTTGGTTACGAGAATTGCCATCTGGTGATTCCCAAGTGTATTTGTGTATGTCCTTATGTATAAAACGTGTTCCACCTATAAACAAGCTATGCCTCGCGCAAAAATCCACTAGTCGTTCACCATTATCGTTTCGTACATTTCCCAAACCATTTCTTCCCATTACCGATTGAATGTTGGTATTGTCACTTCCGACTTTTGCGTTGAAATCGCCAATGACAATTTTTATATCCCCACCAGGAAGTGAGCTGATGGTTGTGTCAAGCTGGGAGTAATATTCATCCTTCACCCTCTCCTCATCAGGTTCCGTTGGGGCGTAACACTGAACGACAGATATGTTGCGAAACCGACAACTAAATCTAGCCACAATAATTCGGTCCGAAATAGCGTTAAATTCTATTAAAAAGCGACTTGATTGGGGTGTTAAAAGGATACCAACACCACGATGTCTGGTGGTATTGCTTCCAGAAAAAAGAAAATGGTGACCTGAAGGTAGGTACATAGAACCACTTTGCAGGTATCTTATTTCACTTAATCCGAGAATCGAGAGTTTGTAGTTTGACATTTCTTTGCAAACTTGTTCTAATCTAGATGAATCAGAAAGAGTTCTTACGTTCCATGTCCCAATCATTATCCGGGTTTTGAAGCCAAAGGTCGTCGTCGTATGGGAGTTAGTTCTTCTATTTAAAATTGTATACGTTTCTATAATATTTAGTTTTTTTTACATGAGTGAGTTATTGGCACACTGCAAAACCTAATTTCCACGGTGAGGGTACCGTAGGTGGAGGAGCGTTTCAAAGGAATTTACTTTATCTCAGTCGGATTTTCGTCGGATATCTTTTAAGGATTTTTATTTTTACTTCTAAAAAAAATCATTTTGTTTTTCTTCTTTTTTAATGACGATTTGTTCAATTGCAATGCAAGCTGATTAGATAACACTGCTTTACAAATTTTAGTGAAATGACCAACGACAAGCTTTGGGTGTCAATGAGTTTTATTTTTTGACGGCTGAATAAAATTCCGGTCTTAAGAGTTTTATTTATGTATGTCTTAATTTATGACGGCTTAAAAAAACTCTCTTTTTAAGAGTTACATTTGACCTTTTATTTTTACGTTGAAAAATAACTGTTTTATATGGACTTTTTTGTTTTTAATTAAAAAAAATTAAAACTCAAAATCAATATTCCAATAAGCCGCTTAAATTCTTTACCTACACCCATTTATAGATTATACTGGAGCAAAAAACATGCGTCTAGATATGCCGAAAAATTAAATGAAATTTGTTGTACACACACCTTCAAGCCTAGCGCATCCGTGGATGAGTTGTTATTAGATATCAAAAGTAAAATCATACACTCTGCAAACAAACCGAATCCAACATTATATTTTGAACCGAAACAAAAGTGGTTTGACTGGAGATGTGCTCTTTTTAGAAAAAAGATGTTAGGAAATCAAAAAAATTTCCGTAAGATATGCTCAAACGCCAACAAAATTAAGTATATGTCGTCTAAAAGGAAATTCCTTAATGTTTGTCGTAATACTAAACTTAATTATTATAATGCAAACATAGTCAAATTAAATACGATTAAATGCAGTAAACAGTGGTGGAAATTAGCCAATGATTTAAAAGTTCGTACTCTATCAACTCGTTGCAGTCTAAACGCAGATGACTTCCTTCAACATTTTAGCAGTATATTGGCGAATCCTGACCCTATGGTTTCAGTTCAATGGTGTTTGCCCTGCAACATTGATCCATTTTTGGACTCGCCGATCGAACCTTGTGAACTTATCTCCGTTCTAAAGACTCTTAAGGATAGTAAGGCCCCAGGGCAAGATGGTATTAGATACGAGTTCTTCAAACATACGCCCTATGCTTTTACAAGTAAGCTATTATATGTCTTAAATATAATTTTTATTAAGGAAACTATACCGTCAAGCTTTAAAGAGGCAATCCTTATTCCATTACTGAAGAAGGGTGACCCCAACTGTCCCACGAATTATCGTGGTTTGTCACAAATGGATACAACCTGCAAGATCTTCAATAGCATTCTGTTAAATCGTATTACAGCCTGGACAAATAAATACAATATTCTGAATGAATATCAAGCTGTTTTTAGGAAAAATTATTCGACCATTGATAATATTTTTAATCTTACTAATATTATTCATTTAAACCAACTTAATGGAAAGAAGACATATGCATTTTTTGTTGATTTTTCCTCCGCTTTTGATTTGATACCAAGAAATTCCTTGTTCTACAAACTGTCGAGTATGGGACTATCATCAAAAATAATAAGAATTCTTATGAAATCGTATGCAGACACTTCAAGCAAAATCCTTTTCAATAACACCCTCTCCAATGCTTTTAATGTTAATCTTGGCGTTAAGCAAGGATGTATCTTAAGTCCCTGGCGGTGTAGAAGTTGTGAATCTCTCAGTGAAAACACTAATGTATGCGGATGACATTGTCATTTTATCTGACTCCCCAGACGGCTTGCAGAATATGATTAATTCCTTGCAGGCATACTGCAACTTATGGCAATTAAGAGTTAACATGTCTAAATCCAAGATTTTAGTTTTTCGTAGTGGCTCAAGAATTCCCAGAAATCTAAGCTGGTCATATGGTGAAGACAGAATTGAAACTGTAAACTCATATAAGTATTTGGGTATGAACCTTTGTTACAATTTATCCTTCCGCGTCCATTTGGAAAACAAACTTTTAGCATCTAAATTGGCAATCTCATCGTACTGGGCTAAATATATTAACCATCCCAAAATTTCAAACATAAATAAGCTAAAAATCTTCAGATCTGCTGCCCGTTCTATTATGTTCTATGGTGCTCAAATATGGGGTTACAAAAAATATGATGTCGTCGAAAAACTTCTTCGTTTTTTTATAAAAAAGATGCTGTTCTTACCTAGTAACACTCCAAACTACATGCTCTTCCTGGAAACGGGTCTTAACTCGTTATTTGTGGAAACGCTAAAACTACATTTTGACTACATAAATAAAATACTTAACATGCCGAACAATAGACTGCCTCGTAAGGTTGCTGAAACTGTAATTGAAAAACACACTTTTTGGGCTGAGGAATGGTCAAATCTGTGTTCCACAATAAATTTCGTTCCACCAAATAATTCCAATCCAATTAGCAAATATGTCAAGTTAATATTACCTTTAGTTATCGTATATGAAAATGAAAATTTTGCCTCTGCTGCAAGTAGCTCTCAATTCCATGATCTCTATTCGCAGTTAAACTACAATTTGTTAGATATTACAGACTCAACTCTAACTGCTCGTGCTATAAGTCTTCTCATAAGAGCTAGAGGCTGTCTATTGGATATTAATTCGAGACCGTTTAGAAGCAATACAGTGGTCTTTGCACCGTTTGCAACCTCGATGCAACCGAAAACACCCTACATTTTATTGGATGTTGTCCTATTTTCAATGGATATAGACATAGGTTCTTCAATAAATGCCAACTGAGTCTAGCGGAGGTGTTGGATATTCTCAACGGCCTAACATTTTCTTTTGAAATCCTTGCTAACTATTTAGAGACTTGTTTGAGATAAAGAAGATTAATAATTAATGAATTTTAATTATATTAATATGTAACTACTAAGTGCATGTAAAATGTCATTATTTATATATGTACATAAGACATTACCTTGTTTATGAATTTTATTTTTGCTTATATTTTTATTTTTTTTTATTTTTTCAATATCACCATATTTTGCCAGTCTGGCTAACAACCAATATGTTAAGCCATTTATAGATAATAAGTACATATCTCTATATTTAAAATTTGTAATTATGTTTATATTATCTATTAAATAAATAAAAAAAAAATAGATGAAATAATAATGAAGGGTGGTAACGAAAATCATATTGGGCATTTTGCTAATATATGTAAACAAATGCAAAGAGGGGGAGGGAATAAGAGACACCCGGATTTGAACTTCGCTTTTCATCAGGACCCAGAATATATATTCTTTATAGGGTGTAGGTATTGCAGAAATTACAAACGGAATGACAAAGTTATATATGTATACTCTTTTACCTTTGGTGAAGGATATAAAAAGAGTAATTTTTGGGGATTCAGTATCTCGGTTCTAACTCAGCCATTTTTTAACCGATTTGACAGATTTATATTCCGACGTGTTTTAGAAGATTTACCATTTACTTGAGTTATAAAGCTTGGACTCGGGGAGATCTATGGTTCCCGAAAGTGGGTATTTAAAAAAAATTTAATTTTGATCATAACTTTTTTGTATCTGAACCGATTTTTCCGAGTTTTTTATATAATATGTTCTACTAAAAATATTTTTGGTATATAAGTCATATCCATAGGACATATGGCAGCCCTAAAATGTTTATACGATTTTTAATTTTTTTGTACAGGAGGTACCACGCCCACTTCTCCAATCCCGCCCACATTTTGTAGGATGGTGTGTATTGACAACCTAAATGTGTGTACCTAATTTGGAAACTTTGGCTGTTGCCGTTCCCCAGATATGCAGCAAAAAGTAATAAAAATACAACAACCACAAGGGATTTTTGGAAAAAATTAGAGGTAGTCATGGTTTTTGCTCATATCTCAGCCATTTATGGACCGATCTTTTTGAATTTCAATAGCAAACAATTCCGGACCATATGTGACATAAATGTATAATAACCTTACCCCATCATATATGGGTCTTCGGAAAACCCATTTCCACGAACAAACGGACATCGTTAAATCAACTTCGCTTTTCATAAGGAC
Organism: Pollenia labialis; assembly: GCA_949318255.1. Taxonomy (NCBI): domain Eukaryota; kingdom Metazoa; phylum Arthropoda; class Insecta; order Diptera; family Polleniidae; genus Pollenia; species Pollenia labialis. The sequence goes on along the minus strand of OX439140.1, from coordinate 151,831,315 downwards.
CCAGAATATATATACTTTATAAATAGGATGTAGGATCAATATTGTAGAAATTATATATACTTTTTTTACCTTCGGTAATAGATTTAATTTAAAGAACGAGTTTTGCTACGAATTTCCGAAAAAAAAATACCCTACAAGAAATGAATGAGCGAGTAGTCGCATTTTTAATTTTGGTGTTAAGAAAATGATAGAAAGAAATGACCGAAATCAAGTTTTCGGTCACATTCAATCATTTCTTTCTATGTATCATTTTTTTAACACCAAAATTAAAAATGTGACTACTCGCTCATTCATTTCTTGTAGGGTAGTTTTGCTACGACCCATATGGGATTGAACTAGTTTTGCATCGCACTTTTTCCCACCAGGAACTTTAGTATATTTTGAAAGTTTAACAAATTTATTAAAATTAGGCAAACAGTAGGTGCGTTTGAGTACTTTTGCAGTAAAATGCAGTAAATGAGTAAACTGAAAAATTTGCTCTCAAAAAAATCTGTTGTGCAAAAAAGTACGCGAACGCAAAATTTGTAAAAATTCGTAAAATAAAGGCAACAGCTGATGGCAAATAATTGAAGTGTTGAAAAATGTTTACACTTTTGACTACTTAACTCGTTTTCTTATTGATACTCGATTAAAAACTTTTTATAACACGAAAATTTTTGGAAAATACAAACAAAGTATTTTTTTTAATCTTTCATATTTGTTTGTTTTTAATTTTATTTGATTTTACTAATTTGTAGCGGGTTAAATTATTTAAAAGAACATCAATAATTCTTTTGCTATTAATTACTTAAGTCCCCAAGTACTTCACACTTTTACAACTCTAAAAAATTAACTTAACAAAAACAATATCAAAAGTTTGTATTTAGCCAAATAAATGCTTCACAAACAAGATTAATTTATTAATAGTTATTCACTTTTTGTTTTGGTTTAATTTTTATTTCAACTTTTCTTTTATTTAACAAAATTTTTCACAATTTATATGCATTTTATTTGTTACTTTTGTTTGTTTACCTTTTGGGACATACATACATATGTATGTTTTTTTGATTTACTAAATTTAACTGCAAAAATTTCTGCAGTAAAAATGTGTAAATACTTAGACAAGAACTGTCACTTTACGCTCTCAATTTGTGCTCTCATTTACTGTATTTTGTGTACTCGAACGCAATTTCGTAAAATGCAGTAAAGTTCAGTAAAAAATAGTTAAAACTTTTGTGTTCTCGAACGCAGCTAGTGCTTACAAATTTAACAGTTCTACTGGTGCGAGCTAAACTACCACAACTCACATTTTTTTCAAAATACGTCTTTTATGCAGTTGGAATTCAAACTTTTCCTCTATCGATGTGTGCATTCCCATAAGTCCTATCTTATATAGTTTTCGAGATAGAAAAGTTAAAAATAACACCAAGTCCAACTTGCTTAGATGCAAAGTGTACTTAGTGTCGTTTACCACTGAATTTGTAGACAATAAGGAGAATGTGCTTAGAGGCAAAGAACATCAAAAGTCCTTTTTTCTAAATTGTAAAGTGAGGTCTTTCGTTTTTAATAGAGATAAATAAAACACTGCCATTTTGGTTCTACATATTTTTTATTAAGTCAAACATTTCGAAGAACTTTGTTAACCATTCTTAGGAAAATTAAATGTTTTTATTTAAACATACAGATGCGCCTTCAGTTGTTACTTGTAAAATTTTGTATAACACATTTTGAAGAGAAAAAAGTAAGGTAAAAAATGTGTGTAAGCCTTGTATTATTTGAGTTCCATTTCCATGTTGAATCTATTAGCATTCGCTTTGAAGGTAGAAAGTTGAAATGTAGCTCAATTAGTGCTTTCACCACAGGAGCTACAGCAGATTTCCAGTAGTATATAAGAGCATCCCTACTAAAATGTATTTCAATATACGATTTATAAAAACCAAATATGTCAAAAAAAAGGTGTTAAAAACTTAAGGGGATCCTACCAAAGATCTTTTGACCTTAAGTTTATTTTATTAGATTAATACTTGCATATGTATATATTTGATAACAAATAAATTTAATATTGTCATATAACATATATGTATCTATTTATTTACGATACCACCCAAGGTGTATTTACATTGTTACAAGTAAAACTGAGGTTTATAATTCTTATTCGCTTAACAGTTTTATTTGTTTAATATCTTCAGCATTTCTAAAATCTTTGGATGAAGTTTCCTGACGATCTGGCCTAAGCAACCAGTGAAATGGGCATAGGACTAGCTTATCCCTTCAACAATAAATTTCAGTTTCACAATAGTATGAAATGAGAATTTAGCACATTTGAAAGAAACCTTGTTACAAGCATCTAGTTGATGGGTGCTTTTAAATACTGTCTATGAGGCATTCTTTAGCAGTTATGTAAGAACGGTAATTTAAAAAAAAAAAATTTTTAGCAGGCCTGTAAGAAGGTCTTCTGAGTTTTCCCGCTGGGCTGTTTTAACATTTTTTTCGTGTGGGTTAGCATCAAACAAGTGTATTTGACTTGAGGGGATAAACGTTTTGTATCTTGTTGGTGTTAGTTCAGCCTTACGCTATAATTCTCATCCATAATTGGAAATTATTAAATAGCTTTTTATTTATAATTTTATTTTAGCTTTTTAGATAAAGAAAGTAAGACTTAAAGCAATAAACATTACAAAAAATGTTATTTATATACTATACATACATATATTATATAATTATTAATCATTTTAAACACTAAGGTTAAATTTAAAACTTGGGCATTGCCAATTACTTTTTAACGACCAATTACATTGCATGTACTAATTACAATTAATTACTAAAGTATTAAATAAAAAAAGTTTTTCTACTTACATACATGAATGGTAATTACCAAGGAAACCAGAAATATGCTTAAAAAACCTTAAAATATGCTCTGAAAATTGTTAAAAAATATGCCCAAAAAAATTAAAAAATTGCTAAGATAAAACAAAATATTCAACAATTTAGTAACAGTTCCAGCTGATCTACTGGGGTTTGTCAGGGAAATAGTGCGGTTGTTTCTGTTGAGGGGACAGTAGAGAGGGAATTTGTTCTTCACATCACCTACTAACTTTCCTATATTCTATACTCTATCAACCTCATACTTCTTTTCTTAACCTTTCTCTTTTTCTATCTTCTTTATCTATTCTTCATCATGTTGAAGGGATTCACAATGGACCGTACTGGTCTCCGAGTGGAAGTGTGCCCTTGGGCACATAACCCTTCTGAACCTAACCTAACATAACCTAACAGTTCCTTTTAATAAAAGCAATCCTAAAATTAAAATCGGTACAGCCCAAACACCATAGACGAATTTTTCGAAATTTTAGCCTATTTGGCTCACATACATAAATAAAGGTATGTTAAGAGGTTAAAATTCATATAAAAGTTATTTGTGCCGAATATTATCTAAATATTAACATCCATATGAGATTTTTTGTCCTAAAGGTATATAAGAGACGGTCGCTAAATTGTTTATTAATGTTAACATTTCAAAGGAAGTTAAATCTGTTTATAGATGGCAGCTTTGGGCAAATATGAACTGATTCGAAAATAATTTAATTTGCAGTTAAATATTTTTGGGGCGAATTTAATCTTAATGCCAACATAATTTGATGGTATACGGGCACAAAGAGTATAATTTGGAAAAAAGATATTACGCGGAAAATGTGAAATTATAGACCGATTCTCACTATTTAGATAGACTTCGTCCTTAGTACAATAAAAATGTATTTACCAAATTTAATCAGGTTATCTACAAGATTGCAACTTGTAATTTGTGCACAATGTTAACATGAACAGACAACCAGCAAGTCGGACGGATGGACATCGTTAGATCACTTTAAAAAGTGATTCTGAGCCGATCGGTATATTAAAAGATTGGTCGATTTCTATGCATTACACACATCTCAAAAAACGTAGATAATTGATTTGTTCCCTTAATTTTTGTTTATACATACAAACATTAAATTTTAAAGTTTCGAGTTAAAATTAAATGTCGAAAGTGGGTATACAGATAAATATTTAAAACGGAAATGACAAAATTTTGCAAAAAAAAAAATAATTTGCTGCCAAATAGACATATAAAAAATTTAACATGTATCAAAATATGCCTCAAAAAGGAAAAATATGCACTATAAACTTAAAAATGCTGCAAAAAGGCTCTTTTAACAAAATTATGCAAAAAAAAAAATGCTGCAAACGGTAAAATATGCAAAACTATGCACTAACAAATCGATGCCAAAATTCTTAAAATGCAAGTGCATATTTATCGTTTCCCTGGTAATTAAATTTCTTTTATTTTGATTCGAAACAATATTAAATAATGTGCATTAAAGTATATCTTCAATAAGGAAAAATTACTCGTCTATTTTTTTCTCTGCAATTAGATTTTTTAAGTTTTTATTCCTAACCTAGCGTTTCCACATGCAAGTACAAGTTCGAAAAACTCAATACACGCACACTTTTTTCACTAACATTCACACAATTTGTGTACTTTCAGCCAATCGGCTGTTTTCTCGATTTTACGTTGATAATACGTATACACTATTTGCAAGTAATTACTTGCATGTGGAAACGCCGGGTAATATCACAGATCGGAAGTAAACTTAAGTCTCAAGTACACGGAATGTACAAAGCCACATGCGCATGTGATTCTGACAGAATTTTGACGACACTACAAAGCCACAATAGCAAGTTCGTATTGTGTGACGACAGCAAAATTACGTCAGAACCACATGCGCATATAGCTTTTTACATTCCGTATACTATAGGCTTTAGGTTTTTATTTCAAATGTTATTGCACATTGAAAAAATATAAGCAGTTATTTTGCTGCAACTTCCTGAAGAATCGTACAAAATAATTGAAACTGTGCCCACGTGTAATATTGAACGATCTCAAAATTAGTGTAAGTCAACTTAAGCATTTTTTTCCTTTTTAGCACAGATTTACACACATATAATTTGAAAAATACTAATGCCATATTTCTTATATTTGGCTCATTTTTAATACTTCTCCAAACAAACACAAAGGTTTTCTCAAACGTCAAACGATTGATAATGATTTGAAAATCATAGTATTCTCAACAAAAAGGGGATATTATTATCAAATTGAAAAATGCCTTGATTTTCAACTTGCTTTTAAACTTAATTCTCAAATGTTTTCCAAATGTGGATTACAATACAATGTGGAACATAAATAAAAATATTTTATTTTTTTAATTTAAATTCATTATTTATTTAAAAAAAACTGTGAGATAAACATTCAACACAGCTAAAAGATGTGACAATGTTCTTTCCGTCCTCTAATTCTTTCAAAGACGAAATAATTGGTTCCTTTTTTTGAGGATTGAAGCACCACGATCATACAACAAACTTATAAATTCTTCACTTTGCCGTTTTATTTTTTAAATTCGTATTCTTAATAATTGTAATTACACAAAAATTATTTTTATTCTTTACAAGAAATAATTCGTTCACTTGTAAAACACATTTACACACGAAGTAAAAATGTAACTTTAATCGGCATTTTTATTGTTTACATTTATTTTTCGCTTTAGTATTGCCAAGTTTAGTTTAGTTTTGATTTGAATTTAATATTTGATATCAATTTGACATCAAATTAATAAAACATTTAGTGTCAAATGTTTATTTTCAAATCATTATCAATTTGAATTTAAATGTTAAAATCAAACAATTGAAAAACGTTTGAGAATTGTGTTTGATGTCAAATGATAGTCATTTCATATCAAAGGTTTGATCTCGTGTTTGTTGGGTCTCAAACATTCCAAATATGCTTAAAAAAAAGGAGAAATAAACAATCATGCATAATAAAATCCTGAAAAACGTGTTGTTTACTAAAATTTTAGTTTTGACAAACAGTTGGTAATCTTTTCCGTGGAAATGTTTATGTTACAAATTACCTAAAATTAGTAATTAAACTGTAATTAGCCACTCCCAAGGCGGATACATTTAAATAAATTTTTAATGTTGTCTGTTTTCTTAAAAACAAAAATTTGCGCATAAAAGTTTGGTGTTTTATTTAATTCCAACGACTTTTCTTAGCTTTACGTTTATCCCCTTGAGTATTGCTAAAGTTACTTTTGCTCATGGAAGGTTGTGGTGGCGGAGGAGGAGGGGCAGGTGTAGCAAATACCCCAGTTTCAGGAACCGTTTCTTCCCATGTTCTATCTGTAGAAGGTTTAAATTGTGATTGATATTGAGTACGAAAGGCTTCACGCATTGCTGCATAACGATCTGTAGCCGGACCCGCAGATGAAAGCGACTTGCTTGTGGAAGTAAAGCTGCTAGTAGAACTGTTATCATTTGAAGACGATGACGTTTTTGAGCCAAATCCAGATCGTTCACGATAACCTAAACCAGTGTGGTTACCAGTAGGATTTTTACCTTTACCCTGTTTAAAGCGCGAACTGCGGAACCAAGAACTTTTCATTGCCAGCTCCATTAAATCTTCAGGGACTTGTTGATCAGCGCCTTCTAAGTTACGTACTAAATGTCCGGCAAATTCTTTATCTTTTTCTGTCACTAGTGTGTAGGCCGTACCCTTTTCTCCTGCTCTTCCTGTGCGACCAATTCGATGGGTATGTGTATCAATATCTCTGGCAATGTCATAATTTACTACATTTTTAATGTGGGGTATATCTAAACCTCTGGCTGCTACATCTGTGGCTACTAAAATATCACACTCTTTGCGCTTAAATTGTGTTATGACTTTATTACGATCCGCCTGGTCCATATCACCATGAAGTAGTAGACAATTGTGTTCTTTAACTAATAAATTATTTGCTACCGATTCAGCATCTGCTTTTTTGGTGACAAATATCAAAACACTTCCTTCAGAAAGAAAGCGTACTAAATTAAGAAGAAGCCAATTCCATTTTTGCATCGGATTTGGGAAAACATAAACGTATTGTGTAATATCTTGATTGGCCTCATTAAGGTCTCCCTGAACAATGCGTACTGGGTCTGTTAAGACATCGCGAGCTAAACGTTCTATGCGCTTTTTAAACGTAGCAGAAAAAAGAAGAGTTTGACGATCCGGTCTGACATGGTTACAAATTGAGCGGACCTAAAATATAATGAAAACAAAAAACATTATAAAACTAATATAAGTATAAATTTTATCTGTAAAATATTTATATTTAATATAATCTTTGTTAAAATTCAGCAAAATGTTTTGTTGCATTTTTGAAATTTATGAACCCATGTATATTATTTACCTGTGGCTCAAAGCCCATATGAAACATACGATCTGCTTCATCAAGTACCAAAAAGGTAACCCTCCTTAAGTTAGTAGCTTTCATTTTAACCATATCAATCATACGTCCAGGTGTTGCTACTACTATTTCTGCACCCTGCTCTAAAGCTTTGCTCTGTTCCCATTTGGAACCACCACCATAGCAACACACTACATTGAGATTATACACCTTACCAAATTTTTTAGCTTCATTATAGATCTGCAAAGACAATTCACGAGTGGGAGCCAAAATTAAACCTATTGGTCCATCATCTGGTTTTAGAACGCGTTGATCCATTATATGCACTAGCATGGGCCAAATGAATGCAGCCGTTTTTCCCGAACCAGTTTTGGCAATACCAATGATATCACGACCACCTAAGGCGGCTGGTATTGCTTGGGCTTGAATGGGTGTGGGCTGTGTATATTCAGCTTTACGTATGGCCTTCATAAGTGGTTCATCAAATCCAAAGTGGCCGAATGAAGTTACCGGTTTGGGTGGCTCTGGACCGGTAACTTTTACACCTAAAGTTTTACGCAAATCTCTAACTTGTTCTTCATTTAAGTTAGCTATGTCTTCATGAGGAGTATAGAAATTTTTCTCAAAACTTTCATAACTGATTTCAGAATGGTATATAGGAGGAAGCGGATCAATATTTTTATTTTTTGGTGGTGCAATGGGATTGCCATCTTCATCATACTCGATTTCAACATCTGAACCATCATCTCTTAAGCCAGCTTGCGGATTTTCTTCCATATAACGATAATAGCTCTCTTCGTCATCTTCTTCGTCTATATCACCTCGAACTCCCTTTATTTGACTAGTTCCGGCTGCACTAACTGATGTCGCGTATGTTTCCTTACATACTTTTTCCTTTTCCACCTGCTGTTTTATGCCAGCCATAAATTGATCCAGGGGATCTTCATCCGAATCACTATCTTGTTTGCTTGATGTTTGGTAGCCAGGGGAACCAGGGGCAGGTATGTAGGCCCGTTGCGGCACTTGCTCATCATCATCGTCAAAATAATCATCCTCAGTACATGCCTTGCGTTTCGCAATGTAATTTTGTGAATTGGAAAATTGGCTTATCGATTCTAATGTCGAATATCCATATTTTGATGTACCAGCATCACTAGAGGCTCCACGTATATTACCCTTTTGATAGCCACGGTGATTAAGTGATGAAGGTGGTGGTACGGCATTCATAGAAGCACCTCCACGATTTGAATTTGTTTTATAAGGAAAGCCTCCACCACCAATACCACGATAATTACTCATTTTGAAAAACTTTATCACAAATATTTGTTTCTGTCGATATTGTTTTTCTCTAAAAAATTGTATTGCAAATAAAATATTCTGTAAAACTCGTCCGGTCTCAAAATTTTTTTCGCGTCAATTTCAGTTGTCAAATTATTACGAACCAGTGTAAACCCATGATGGTGGAATATTTCACCATGTGTAAACCCAGAAACTAAACAAAAACAAGTTTCCTTAATCTACAACGAATTATAAAAACACACTACTCCAAAGTAGTACGTTTAATTTGCCATTTTTTTCCCTCTCTCCTAAAAACTCAAGACTCTACGAACTTGTAAACTTTACGCGTTTGAATCGGCAATTACTCCCAGTTTCGTTACTAAGCCGAACATTATTTAGCGTACAGGTTAACTCATCTCATCAGCCGTTCATCAGCTGTTTCAACGTCAAAATATGATTTTGTTTTGAGAAGAAGTTGATTGAAAAGTGCTAAAAATATTATTTTTATAATAAAAAATTTCAAAACTGCGAATGATTAAAGTGAATTTAATAATTTCTTGTATAAAAAAGTGATAATTTTAATTTGCAATAAAAAAATTTTGACAGCTAACCATTAAATTGCAAAAACAATATACATGGGGCTTTTTGTAGTTGTAGAGTTGCACTTACCTGTTATGAATTCGCCTTGGCTAGTAATTTAGTAATTTTTTGTTTGCTTTCTTCAGAAATTTGTATTCAATTTTTAAAATTTAAACGCTGCATAACTTGTGGGGTTGAACATTTTAAAACGCATGGTGAGTAAAGAAGAAAGAGATAGACAACATCATTGTTCTCTTTAAGCCAAACTTCCTTCCGAATTATCTTATGTTTTCTTTTATAATTTTTAGTTCCTTTATTTAGATTAAATTTTGTTTTTGTTTTTATTTTTATTTTATTATACATATGTATCTACTTTGATTTTATTGCTACCTAAGTTTTAATTATATAGTAATGATGGTTCATGATTGGAAGAATAAAGAATCAACCCATTTTCTGACGAGCTAAGCTGGTGTTATAGGTAGCATACATTCCGAAAAATATGGAACTCAGGAATCGTTACATAATTAATGCATACATATATAGTACATATAAAAAATATGTATATCTAATACGTACATATGATGTGTGGATTATATTGCCGAATATACCAGATTATCCGCGTAGAGTACATAAAATGATTACTAAACACAGCTTGACAGCTGATGTTTATTGACAAAATCTTCACTATTTACAAAACTTTATAAAATCTGTAACATTTTTAAATAAAATGGTAGAGAAAGCTTCCCAAGATTATAGTAAACTACTACAAAGTGTCAGTCTAGAAAAAGAGGTATTTTAAATTATGAATTGAAAAGAAATATTTCTCAGAAAAATAACCACTAAATTAAAATTTCAGATCAACCCGATATGTATGAGCATAGAAGATATGCTGACCAGATTAGACGAGCTGGAATCTTTATTAGTCAATGTAAGCCAATTTTATTAAAATTAATAAATATTAATAATTTGATTTTTTCTTACTCCTTCTTTAGGTTAAAGGTGAAACCAATGTAATAATGGATCAATACACAAATAGTATTTTAGATTTTAGACCACAATTTGAAGTTCTTAAGGAACGCATTGACCAACTGGAACATTTAATCGAAGTGGTTAATAATAATGTCGATGAAGCTGAAAAGTCCATAGATAATGCTGAAGCAGAATTAAATGTCACCGATTACAGTTTTAAAGGATTATTATTCAAACCTTTACTTGCTAAGGCTAAATCGGTTTCAGAGTCGAATTCCTTGTCACCTACAGAAGAACATGCACTTACTACAAATCTTAAAGACGGTAAATTTCATGTTGTGCCTATTTTTAGTACTTCCGATTACTTTAATCGTGACACTTATTAAAGTCTAGATTAAAAAAAAACATAAAATAAGCATTTAATTAAATTAAAAGTGCCTAAATTTTAAAGTTTTTAACTAAAAAGTAATTTCAATTTTTGGGAATAAAAAATTTAAATTTTCAAAAGATTTTGTTATTCGTGCTTAATTCCCAGTTTTTATTATTGATAAAAACACTTGAAATTTATTGTTGATGGGATAAGCTATTCCTATGCGCATTTCACTGGTTGCTTATAGCTTATCCCATCAACAATAAATTTCAAGTGTTTTTATCAATAATAAAAACTGGGAATTAAGCACGAATAACAAAATCTTTTGAAAATTTAAATTTTTTATTCCCAAAAATTGAAATTACTTTTTGATAATAAACAGGCAGGTGCACGGCCTAAAAAACACTTAATTGACAACATCTTTTTGTAAGTTGTTGTTGTTTTTATTTTGTTTTTCTTAACCTACTTACAACTACAATTAATGTTGAGAGAATTTCAACTAATTGTAGTGTGCAGGGCTGCCAGATAAATTTGTGAGAAAATCGTCAGTTTCCTGAGAAAAAATAAAAAAATCGTCTTTATCGCTTCGAAAAATCGTCAAAAAAATCGGACAACTTAAACTGTAGTTTTTTTTAAAAAATGTTTGTTCGATTTTTATAAAAAAAAATTTCAAACCAAAACATAATAACTTCATACCCAGCTAGCATATTCAATCGTGTAAGAGTTACTAGGAGTAATCAAACGAAACTTTCATGTCAAGAATTGTATGAGACTCATGTAGATATTCTCTTATAACTCGTGAAATGCTTGCCGTATGAAAATGTGATTTGTACAGAGAGCCGTTCATTCATTCGGTTCATTCGATGATGGTTTGACCAAAGATAAACAAAGTGTTACATTGTTGTTCTTGTACTCTGTAAATAATCAAAGATTTTCTGAAGACTTGCTGCTATTGTTAATAAATAATGGCAATTAAGATATTTTTTTTGTCAATCTAGCATTTTTATCTCTTTTTTTCTTTATAATTTGTGGGTTTTATTAAAAAAGAAAGCTATCACTACTATTCAAGACACAACGATGCCGCTCTTGCTTTGGAATGGCATATCCGCCTTCCGCTCCTGTTAAGATGCGGCTGTTAAACTTTTCAAGATTAAAAAACGAAATTGTCAGGAAATTTTCTGTTTTATTCAGACTTTGAAGACTGAAAAAATCGTCACTTTTTAGAAAAAAATCAGCAAATCGGCACTTTGCTTATTTCGGAACAAATAATCGTCAAAATGACGATAAATCGTCAAATCTGGCAGCCCTGGTAGTGTGGAATGTAAGATGAGATGAACGCACTGTTTATTGTTGATGTTGTTTTGTTTAAACTTTGATATTATTACAAGTAGAACTGTTGCTATAATTCTTATACGTTTAACAGTTTTATTTGGTTTAATATCTTTAGTTTTTCTAAAATCTTTATGGATGAAGTTTCCTGATGATCTGGCCTAAGCAACCAGTGAAATGCGCATAGGAATAGCTTATCCCATCAACAATAAATTTCAAGTGTTTTTATCAATAATAAAAACTGGGAATTAAGCACGAATAACAAAATCTTTTGAAAGTTTTTAACTAAAGATAAAATAATAGCGATTGTTTAAGAACGTGAACTCTGTAAATATTCGCCAATCGCTAATGAAATTTTAAACATCACATTCGCTAAGGGAGTTATTTTGTTAAACCCTTCACCTGAGATAAAGGAAATAATACATAATAGGTGTAATAGGTCTGTTCAATAACTGAAATGTATGTATTGCTTATTTTCAACAATTATTACTAGAATGCGTTCACGTACTGAAAAATGGCAACGCGAGAGCAGGGCTGTTAGCAGGGTTGTTAGATGTGTCGATTTTTCGTCATTTTGACGATTTTTTTGAGAAAATACAGTAAAATGACGATTGACAATTTTCAGGCATCAATAAAACACTTACAAGAAATATTTACAATTATGTTGTGAACAGTCCAAAACGTAAAAATCAATTTTTCGAACTACAAAAATTTTTGCAAATTAAACAAAAAAAATTCTTTCCCACCACTAGAAGCATTTGTAATTCAAATTTTACAATTATATAAATGCCATAGATACTGCATAAAATATACACTAGAGCCCTGATATGCGTTGGTTCTATTTGGTCCGCTTTTTAAAAATTGGTTAAATCCGCTTTGCGTTTTTATGATTTCGATTTCTACATACAATAGCATTTTTCGATGAAGTCATAATCACAAGTGAAGAATTTTTCTATTTTCGTGTAAAAATGCGAATTCCCATTTAATTCTGTGGGGTAAGTTATTCTAAGTATAGTTGCGTGTTAGGCAGTAAGAAGTTAGTTCTTAATAAGAAGTTGTGTAGAAAAATTGATGTAAAAAGAAGACAATGCATTAGTGCTGGTTCTAACTCTTCAAGTTTTAGCCGTCAAGTCTTGAGCTTTTAGGAGAGAAGGGAAAAGCGAATGCCATTCTGATGACATCAGAGGACATCCATCTGTTCCATTCCTACACAATTTTTTTGGTCAAGACTAAAATTTGTCAAAGCTTTTAGAACTATTGATGATAGTGCCTTCGCATCAATTGACACATCAACGTCATTATCAATGTCCTTTGAGAGGCTTCAAATGCGTTTACAGCAAAGCCAATAAATTATTTTCTAAACATTTTTTGTTGTATGTTAAAATATCTTTAAGATAGGGAAATCTGGGATTTCCCCGACAAATCTGTGTTTTCGTTTCACAATATTTAGTAATGTACTTTATGCACAGGGTTGTTAGACCTTTTTCTTCAAAAATCGTCAAAAGTTTTAACAAAATTCGTCAAAATCGTCACGAACATTTAACAAAATCGTCAACAAATCATCAAATATTTAAATTTTACAAATAAGAGAGGCAATTATTTGCATTGATTGGTTCAAAAATATAAATTTTTAGCAAGAAATTCTATTTATGATGAAGAAAGTTATATGGTTAAGTTTTATTCTATTTATTTTAGCATGTGGGCTAAAATATATTTATCATTTGAAAAGAAATACATAAGAAAAAATATATTTTCATATATGCATAACAAAAATTTATTTATTTCGTTCATCCATATTCACGAAAAGATTAGTAGCTTAGGAAATAAAACAAAATAAAATCTCATTTGCTATCAATCTTAAAATGATTAATTTTTAGCGCAATCACTTTTGCAAATTGTTTTTACTGTTGAAGGTGCTAAACCAAAGGTTCTGTCTATATCAACAGTCTTTTTACCCGACTTTAAACGTTTTCCAAACTAAGTAAGTGCTGGTTCACACTCTTCAAGTTCTAGCCGTCAAGTCTTGAGTTTTTAGGAGAGAGAGGAAAAGAAATGTTATTCGATTTTCCCTTCTCTCCTCAAGACTTGACGGCTAAAACTTGAAGAGTTAGAAGCAGCACTAAAGCATTGTCTTCTCTTTATACCCATTTTTCTACACATCTTCTTACTTCCTAACACGCAACTATACTAAGAATAACTAACCTAACAGAATTAAATGGGAATTCGGCTTTTTACACGAAAATAGAAAAATTCTTCACATGTGATTATGACTTCATCGACAAATGCAATCGTATGTAGAAATCGAAATCATAAAAACGCAAAGCGGATTTAACCAATTTTTAAAAAGCGGACCACATAGAACCGCCGCAAATCAGGGTTCTAGTGTATATTTTTTGCAGTATCGATGGCATTTATATAATTGTAGAATTTGAATTACTAATGCTTCTAATGAAGCCACCTGGTTTGTGATGGGGGAAGATTTTTTTTTGTGTAATTTCCAAAAATTTTTGTGTTTTGAAAAATTAATTTTTACGTTTTGGACTGTTCCCAATATAATTGTAAATATTTCTTGTAAGTGTTTTATTGATGCCAGAAAATCGTTTTTGTCAAAAAATCGTCAATCGTCATTTTAATGTATTTTCTCACAAAATTACGAAAAATCGTCACATCTAACAACCCTGTTTATACACTACATAATTCCTATCGCAAGTAGTAGTGGTTATAAAAATGCGTTTTTGTTAAAATAAGATTTTAATGGTTTACTAATTAAATTGATTTTTTTAGTTAATTTCGAATTCAAATTTCAATTATTTTTTTTTAATTCATTTAATAAAATTTTAATAGAATCTGACAAATAAATCAACTTCTATGTTGCGTCGTTCAATTAGAATATTAATTATTGTTTTTATTTAGCTTGATTGAACTGAGGTAATTGCATCAAATATAACTTTTATCGTAATTATTTTTTATTGAATCAAGTAACACATTGTTTAAAATCGTACGTTCTTTTTTTTATCATATTTTTTATTAAATTAGTCATTAAATAAGAAAAGTCACAATTTAAAGTTTTTACAAATTTAAGTAATATTTAACTTTAAAATAATAAATGAATTATAAAACCTACGTTTGTAAACTTCTTTTAGACTTTTTTTGAAATAAATATCTATAAAAAGCATTTATCTCTTAATTTTTAAAAATCACGAAAAATCCCGGGATCCCGTAAAATCCCGAGGTCCCGAAAAATCCCGGGATCCCGGGATTTGATTTTATGTAACAAAAATACATGAATATTATGCAGACGTTATTCAATACCCATGATTGTGTTTTGGTTATCTGCCATTTTGGCACTTCTGTGTAACAATGAAAAAAATTTTTTAACAAAAATGTGCGTTGATCACTACGCAGGTATGGGACTATGTACATATTATTTATGATACATAACCCAGCATTTACATATGCCACAGCCAGTTCGAAAAACTCAATACACTCACACTTTTTTACTAATACACTCATATTTTTCGCAATGGCAGCTCCAGTAAAAATTGCATGCGAGTGGAAATTTGGCACTTGCATGCCACTAAATGTCAAAACGATAAGCAATGTTACCCTGTTAAAAATTTAATGCAAATTTACTGGATTATTGTCAAATTGTAATTAAAGTTTTAACTTGATAAATGTATTATTATGATTAATTTTTGAAACGCGCATTAATAAAAGCAAGTTTGTTAATTATAGAGCATTAATATTGTTTAAATAATGCTTATATAAATAAATGAAAAAAATTCCCCAAAAATGTGCCAACATGATTAACTCGGTAACTCTATTTTGTTTTCTGGTACTTGTCGCTGTCACACATAGCATAGGTAGACGACACGAGATGGAAGATATTGTTTTTTATGTATGCATGTAAGTATTGATTTGTATGTTGTGCTCATAAGAAAGAGTGTAACCGACACGTAATACATTTAGCGCTTGCTTAGACGCCTTTCTGTAATGATTTAAAATTCAAACATTTCTTTTTAATAAGTTGTAAAGGAAAATACCCTCGAGCTTCCCTTGTGGTCCTATTTTGAAAAAAATATATATAGCTTGTCTGTTCATATTAATATGGATCTATCAACATATGTTTTACATTTCGTAAAGATCTGTTAGATATTTTCGGAGAAGAAGAAATTGCCGCCAACTGCCCCACGTTGTCCTAATAAAATAACCTTACCGCCTTAGTCAAATCTTAAAAAGCTTTAAAATTATCAAGGTTTTTTTTCTGAATAACAACACAAAAAAATTTTGCATAGTTCCAAAATTATTAAAATTGCATTTGCCATCTCTGCTCTCTCTCTCTCTCTCACCAGTGTTGCCACTTTGTGGGTAATTACCCGAATTTGGTATAATTTTTACTGTCGTGGGTAGAGCGTGGGTAATTTCTCTTAGGTGTAATTCATGGTGAAATAATAAGTAATTTCACCATGGTATAATTTTTACTGTCGTGGGTAATTTCTCTTAGGTGTAATTCAGGTGTTATTTGAAGTTCTCAATTCAGATACCCAAAGAAAATCAAGATTCGATTTCAAAGATAACATTTATTTCTTTTTAAATATTGTTGATAAAAACTGCACAATCTTCTGAACCAAACTCTCTGTTTCTTTTTAAGAAAAGACTTCAGTCATTAAAAATACTTGTATATTTCCAAGTATGGTTATAATGTCGCAAGATAGACTCTTAGATTTGGATAAATATGTCTATCATAGTAATTTAGAGCCTAATGTTTATTGAAAAAAGCTATTCAAACTAAAAACTAGCCTGTGGGAAGAAATGTTTCCAATATTCCAACATATAATTAATTGAACGTTCAAATGCTTTAGTTTAAAGAATATTTAACACCCTAAACAGTTGTAAAACTGAATTAAGCACGCATTTTGTTTACTTACTAAGGTATAAGGGGCATTTTTTGAAGACCATGAAACTTGAAATGGTGGGCAACATACAAAAATGAATTGAACTCGCAGATTATTACTCAGCATTACCATTCGAAACTTATTTAAAACAAATAGGCACCGCGCCTGTCCTTAACGAAACGCATTGCAGACGTCCAATTTTGTTCCTCTTTTTCGAGCATTGCTGGCTGCATGTCACGAATAAAATTAGCAATGTTGACCTCCAAGACGTCAATTGTTGGTAGTTTATCAGCATAAACGAGTGACTTCACTGCCCTTCGGAGGCGGAGGAGACTTATCGCACGGCCTTGAAGTCTTATTGAAAGTTAGAGAAAATAAACTTTCAATCGCCTTTGTTTGTGAAAAAATAAATTGCTTCAAAAACATGAAGTCGCTTATATGCTGCAAAAATCGATGAAAATGGCTGATGGCAATGAGCATTTTGAACCTTTCCTAGATATAAGTTAATGCATAACACATTACAAATGCAACACACGAGCCGCAACGTCAGCACTAGCATTCCATAGGTGTCTTATTACGAGAACAAGGGAATCGCAATATTCCCATTCAACAGGCGCGTGGACTACGTAAACACTTTTGGTTTAGGCTATCACTTGATAAGTTATGTGTTAATATTTTACTTTTAGTTTGGGTTTGAGCATAAATAAAGTAAGCCGTGTTGTGAAAAACAACACGCAACCTTTTTAAAAAGTAAATATAACTTTATTTTTATTAATTTATATGCAACCAAATGTGGAAGTTAAACTAATTATTTTAGGAGTTTTATTTTAAGTTTTATTAATTATTTTAGATCTTTCATGTTATATTTGTTAATTTATTTTAAATTACAATAAGAATTTTTACAGCTTGACTTCTTCTTTCACCGAGTTTATTGTGTTTTTGCTTCTTTGTAAATGTCTTTTTATTAAATAATATTTAAATTTTATATCAGGTGTAATTTCATTTAAATCGGGTAATTTTGCTTCATCTCAAGTGTAATTTTGAATTATGCTGGTGGTAACACTGTCTCTCACTCTTTTTATTTACGTTATACTTACGGTAATACACATACTTATATGGGTATTGCAGATACCCAGCAAATATAATTGGACCACCTGACCCATTTTGATAAAATGGACTACTCCATGGACTGGTCCGATGTAATGCAAGCATGGACCACGTCATTGTTAAAAAGTGTTTGTAGTGAGACGACATGTCTTCGTTTTTTAACGACGTGCTTTCGTTTTTAAACGACTTCAAAACTAATCCTCTTGATAACTTGACGTTTATGTTTGACAGACAGCTTTTTTTTGTTGCTTTTTATTAACTTTTTTATACAACTAGTCAAAAATACGCGCGTGGCGGATAAATAATTAAAATTAGAGTGCAAAATAAGTTTTCCGAAAATAAATTCATTTTAAAAGCAAATTGGTGAAAAAAACTTGTTTAAGGTATGTATGTATATTAGTAAAAATTATGTTTTTAGCAAATTTAACACACAACCTGTCTTTAGCTTGTTTTTGAACTTATGTTGTAAGATATTAACGTGTTCTCCACCTAAAACACATTGGCAATTTGACGAAGTTATTCTGCCGACGTTATTGCTTGTGTTAAGACATCACAAATTGCACGTGTGGCCGTAGGGTAATAGAATAATAAAATAATTTAAGGATGTTTTTTAAACTGCATGAGAACTAACGATATCGATAGCCATGCTTTGACAGCTGATAATGTCAAATTGTGTTGACATATCTGTTCAGCAAGGTTTGGCAAGTCATCATGAATAGTTAACCAACATAAAAATCCTAAAATGTGGAAATTCACTTTGAAAAAAATAATATTGTTACGAATCACTTTTGCATCAATTAAAATTTACTGTTTGGTGCGGTTTATACGCTGGCGACGCCATCGATCCTTATTTCTTTCGGAATGAGCAAAGAGCTGGCTAATAGCAAGTGCTATCCCTAAATAAGCTAAGCAGCTAAGGCGCTAGGGCGCTACTTGCCCTACAATTCGCTTAGCAAAAATACAAAAAAATCAATTTGATGACTTTATTTCCAGAAGTGTTCCTGTTCACTGTCCACTCGATCGTGCAAATTAACGTATCTGGATTACTTTTTATGGGACTGTTGGAAAAAGTACTGTACTTTTTATTTATAATCAAAAACAATTACACGTTAACGATATAGTTCATTTCATCTTTATTGTCTTTAAAATTAAATCGTTTACTTTTTGTTATCAACTCTCCACTCGAAAAAATTAGGTTTTGTCTTTGGTTTTCGTATTTCATATCTTATTTTTAATTTAACTATTTTCTGTTGCAAAGCCATAAGCCTGCCGTCGTTGTAATAAATATTAATTTTTTTCTATATTCAGATAAATTGATTATATAGAATTCAGTTATATGTCTTATAGTGGCATAATACATATATTATTTCAAAAATAAATGCCATGCAATTATCTATCAGATTGCAATAAAAAAATTTAATTCCAACAATATTTCTGTCTTGTATTTACATTTTAATTTCTCATGCAGCTAAAAAAAACACCCTATACATTACAATTTACTTGTACTCTACCATTATACGTATTTGAAATATTTATATCTTTGGCAATTAACAAAAAGAAAAATTAAGTAAATATGTAATTAGGAGTTAAGACGAAAACTTTTTCGCTTGTTTTTAAGATTTCAAAGTGGAACAGGGTAAAAATGCGTAAAGATTTACGCTTTGTTTTTTTTTTATCATATTTTGGTATAAAAAAAATTAATTTTTCAATTGTCCGAGCCTTAATTCCTTAATTTTAAAGCGTTTGATATTTTTAAATTGTACTAAACATGGCATTGGAGTACTTCAGTACTTTTGCAATACTAATAGTACTGAAAAAAGTACAATTGTACTGACTTTATCATCCCTGATATGGATATACACATTGGCAGCGTATATTTATACATATTTAAGCTCAACTTGTTATGGGTAATGGTATGTATGTGTATGGTTTTGATCTCTACTCATGTATGTCCATACCTGCTTTCTCACTAATATTGAAAGAGTACTTATAATGATATTTTTGTCCATGAATCAAATAAACATTATTGCGCATTGCGCAGGTCCGTTATTTTTGTGTGTGACGAAACAATAGACTTTGTGTGTGTTCATTTGTGTGTGTCTTACATTTTTTACAACAAACACTCATATTTAGTCTATGATGACGTAGATGCGCAGTAGAAATTTTTTTTGTACGGCTGAGTGCGCAATCTTGTATTTTTGATTCATGATTTTTGCCATTCTCTGATATAGGTATACATTCTTTAAAAAATACAAATTTTCGATACATGCATGATCATTAGTGAATAAGAATATGTAAGAGGGTCCTTTTTGGTACTTTTTCATTCAACATCTGATACTTTGATTAATTTTCGTTAACCTATTTTTCGTCGACTGGTGATTATAATCACCAGCACTTTTGCTAATTTGTTTGTAGAAATTTTTTTTTCCTGGAATTTACTTAAAATCTTAAAGGTACATATCGCTTTATATTGTCAGCTTACTTGGTGATGCTTACAAAAATAAAAATAAACATGCAATGGCTTGAGTGGAAGACAATCTATAAAGGAGATTTTTTTTGTTTTTCTATTGAAATTTTTTATACCTATTGAACTTACAAAATTAAATTAAATTAACAAAATAGCTAATATATTTTGCATTTGCACTTTTGCAAGACTAATACTGAACTCCGCTAAAGATTTTTGCAACAGCAGTTATTGTATATTTTGACCGAAAAACAAAACTTATACAGTATTTTTCGGTTTATTGACCCTACGGTTAATTGGTTTCCACGCTTAATTGAACCACATGATCGGGCAAATACATATTGCATACGAAAATCATGTAAATTTCCTCGGATAATTGAACCCGATTAATTGATTTTCCCGCTTAATTGGTTCAAAATTCATGTCATCAAAAATAAATTTCCTCTTACTTTTACCCGGTTAATTGCATTATTATTGAAAAATAATCTGGCATTTTTGCACATACATATTTGACATCATTTGTAAACAACATGTTTATTTTTCTTTTTTAAATAATGATCTCGAAAAGTGTGAATATGTACAACATGAATTTATTTGTTCCTTTTTTTATTTTTTTAAGCAAAATATTACATATATTTTAATACTTACGTGAATGGAAGAGCTGTATGTATATAGGTATTTCTCTGAAATGGTCCACCGTGACTTAAAAATCAAAGATAAATTTTGCTCGAACAGGATACTCACTCAAGGAAAAAATTAAGTTGGATTAATTTTGTAGTATATTTTTATTTTTCATTTTTGAATAAAAGTTTAATTTTTTTGTTAAAAACTTCTGAAAATATATGTAAAATTACTAAAATATGTATGAAGGTAAAAAGTGTCACGTGCGTAATTTACAATTAATTTTTTTCTTCGCCAACCCATTCATAGTTGCTTTTGAACAAAACATGATTGTAAAGGCCCATTACTAACCTTTATAAAAACATTTTTTCCGAAATAAAAACCTCCTACAATTCACTTACTTTCGCACTTTTTCTTACGGTCCTAAAAGGCACTTCTATTTTTGTCACGTGAGTAAGTCAACTTTGATTGCATGGCATTTGGGTACCCAGTGCTCAATTTACCATTATATATACTTTTTAGAAAGAACTCATCACAAACAATGTAACGATTCTAGAATTCATTCTAAAATTCCAATCCACTTCTATTTTTTTAATATTCAAACACAATAAAACGCGTACAAATGTCGCGTGCATAACCAGAGAAACACCATATGCATATGAATTGTTTTTATTCTTTAAGTTTATGTTTTTTTTTGTAAAACCAATACATATATGAATTGTTTTTTAGTTTATAAATTTTATTTTTTTGTAAAACTATTGTGGACATAAATAGTGCATTTAATAGTACATAGTTACAATAATAAATACCTGCGTATACACACACATGTACATTTTTTCTGTTACTTGCATTTTTTTTCGTTTAAGGTAAAAAAAAATATATTCAACATTTTTTATTTTTCGAATTTATTCTATGAGCTAAATTTCAGTTATGTATTTTATAAAGCTTTTTTGTAATAGTCATATATTCCTTCAATTTTTCAGAAATGACTTTATACACTATCAGACTATTATATTGTATTTTCTTGTTACATTTTACCTTAGCTTTCCGTTGGAAAGCAATGAGGTATATTGTATGAACAGAAAAATTTACAATTATTAGACACCAGCAGAATGTAATGCATTTTCTGGCCCGCTACGGCCTTCGTCAGCATTCTTTGTGTCACACTGGATAGTGATACTTTATAAATTGAATGTATTTAACTCAACTATTTTAACAAATAGAAACTGGGAATTATTTCCTTCTGAAGGTTACTTTATATTATATTCAACATTTTATATTTTTCGAATTTATTGTATGAGCTAAATTTCAGTTATGTATTTTATAAAGCTTTTTTGTAATAGTCATATTCCTTCAATTTTTCAGTTTCTAACTAACCTCAGATGTTTCGAAAATAGATTTCATATATTCGAAGAGCTTAATATTGCTAAATATCACGTGAAAACATAAAAATAAATTCTTTGCCTAAAAAGTTCGTAATTTTATTTTTCAAATTTTTAAATGTACAGCTTTTAACAAAATTTCACTCAAACTTTCTTTAACTTGGTTAATTTTTTTTAAGATAATGTTAACTGATGATTCAAAATTAACATTCTCGCAAATAAGATATCCCATTTTGTTCATTGATTCCAAATTTAGAAACTTAACAACATTTGAATTGTTGATTTCTTTTTTTTCATAAACAAATTGTAGAAAATATATGTAAATATACAAAGAAATTGCAGTTGATGTTGTTCCTAATAATTAGCGTTCTATTACGAATTAGTTTATTAAAAAAACAATTTTTTAAGAGCTATTTAAGCATATGATACTTGTCGACATAGGTATATTTTAAATTTAAACTCTATAAAAGACTATTTTTTACGAATTAAAATTAGTAGTAAACGAATTTTAATACGAAAAAGACGCACAAATTTCATTATGAAATTAATTGTAAGTATTAATATAGAGAATTTGTGAAAAAGAAAATCACGATTTTTTTTTATTATATTCATAGGTTCTAATCGCCACAGTGGTGGCTTGTTCGTGCGCAGCCCCATTATTGGAATTACAGCATCCTAGTCCAGTTAATCCTAATGTCATGGTTGAGGTTAAACCGGAAGAAAAAATTGTTTTTATTACGGATCCCAAAGAAATTGCTAAATTTAAAAGAGAAATTAAACATCCTTTTTATCCAACTGTTTTACCTAATGAGTATGTACATCACATAGCAAAACGCGAACACAAGCCAGGAGATGAAGCTAAATCTCAAACCGAAAGTCCAAAAACACCAACAGTTGCAAAAAAACCACAGGTACCTAATCAGTCAAGTTTAAACATCCGCAGCCGTAGAAATGTCGTATCAACTAACTCTGAACATTCTAGAGTTGAAGTATTTCAAAAACCACAACCTCTGCCAGTCATTTTGCCATCAGAAACAAATGCCCCTCACCCTAAAGAGTCCCCAAAAAGCGAAAATGAGGAAGAACCACAGGATGATAAAAAAGTTTATTTGCGCGTTCAAGGTCATGAAAAAGTAGAAGAAATCGGAAACGTCCAGGCTTTATCACTTGTTGTTAAAGATAAATCTTCAGATACTCTACATCATAAACGTGACATTCCTGTGCCCTTGGTTCCGAAATATCATCATCCTGATGAATCTCCAAAAGAGGAATTCCATGAAGAAGAAAAAGAAGTTCATTTAGAAAATCCACATGAATCTCAAGCACTGCCAGCTCACATACAGGATAATGTTAGTGTACAAGGATTACGGAAACCTCAAATACTACCATCAATTTTAAAAGAATTACCTGTAGATACACAGCAACATAAACGTGACATAACCGTACCAGAACATACTCAGGAAAACATTGGGCCTATTGATTTTCAGAAACCGCAAGTGCTTCCAACTCATGACAAACCATTACAAACTATACCAACAATTGAGTCATCACAACCAAAACTGCACGAAATTCACGTACCAGCAAATACTAATCAATCTAAAGAACCTCTACAAAAATCCAATTATAATAAAGTAGAAATACAGCAAGGCGCTGGAAATCATCCTAATATACACGACGTACAGGTAGAAGATCTATCAGAATCTAGACCTATTCATCTTAATCTTTCAACTCAGGATGACCCCAAGCCAAACTTTTTAAATTATCATTTAAATGCTCCAGATTCCAGTACAACTTCTACTACAGAACATCTCATCTTTAAAAATCGACCAGTGCCAGTTGCTGAACTTTTTGCCAGGTAAATGCAGATTTTAGATAAATAATTACATTTTTGTTATAAATATCGTGTTTTCTTTTTCTAGAGCTCATAATTATTAAAAAAATAAACAAAGAACAGGTTTTAAACAATTGCCGATTATGCTTATTAATTAAAAAGTAACGATGATCAAACTATTGTACATTTTTTTTGTGTGTTAAAATTTATTCAAGTTTTGTATAAATACAATAAGAAAATATTTGTTTAATTTGTGTTTATGAAGGTATAACATACATGGGCACAACACTTATATATGATTTTTAGAACTGGCATATCAATTAACATGGTTTTTAAATAGCAATTGGTAAACGTTTTTCCGTTTGATTTTTTAAAAAATTAAATTATATTTTAAAAGTTGGCTAATGTATAAATATAACCAAATTAATTTTTTTTTATCACGACATGAACAGAAAAAAGATATACCAATATTCAGATACAAGAATAGGCATTCTCAGGTCTGTTCTGAAAATCTTGTTATTTCAAATCATGTGCTTTTAAAATCACACGTGATATGTTGTGGTGTTCTGAAATTCATACCGTTTTTTCGTTGCTCGGTGTGCTTTCGGCAATTGAAAATCACACCGAAACACACTAACACGGAACACTAAAATATCACACGTGTGATTTTAAAAGGAACGTGTGATTTGAAATCACGTGATGTGAGTTAAAGTGGTTTTCAGAACAGGCCTGTATTTAGAAATATTTCCTAACTAGAACATTTCAATACAAATTTAAACAAGTAAGAAAGTATAGTCGGTCAAGCCCGACCATATTATACCCTACACCACAGTATTTAAAAACACATCATGCTTATGTGTCCATGTAAACATGGATTTATCTATGTTTATAAACTTCATGAAAATCGGTTTAAAAGTTTTTGAGAGCCCCCTACCTCCCCTTGTGGTCCTATTTTTGAAAAACTGTATAGCTAATGTGTCCATATAGATATGGATCTATCTATGTATGTTTTAAATTTCATTACAATCGGTTTGATAGTTTCTGACAGGAAGAAATTTCCCCCTATCTTCCCTCGTGGTCCTACGATTCGGCCCATTTTCAATAGGTTTGGTCCTTGTGCCAATAAGAACCTATTACTCAAATTTTATCAAATCATGGACAGCCAGCCAGCCGGACGGACATCGTTAGTTCGACTTAAAAAGTGATTCTGAGTAGATCGGTATACTTTAAGGTGGGCCTAGGACCACTATTTTAAGACGTTACACACATCAGCAAAAACGCATAATACCCTCTCCACTATTGTGGTGTGGGTATAAAAAGGATAACAAATAATCTAGATGGGTGTTTCTACGTTAAAAAGTACTATCTACGGCTACATTAAAAAATCATATATAATTAAAAAATTTGTGGAAATATCAAACGTGCTTAGTAACAAATAAAGTAAACTCTTTTGGCAATAAATTGCAATACCTAAATTACCTTAGTTAAGTCATAACTTCGTGTTTACATAGAAAAAAATATCTACCCTGACCTGTCCCTTTACTATTCTGTAACAAAATCTTTGAAATTTAACACATTACTAATTCATTAAACAACTAATCGTTATTTATGACATAAGGTAGTATAAATAACAATAACTTTCAAATTACTTTCATATTCTATTAAAAAAAATTACATAGTTTTTGTCCCTCGTATTTTAAGTATCCTCCCCTGCACATTTTTCGACCGTTAAAAAATGCCGCTAAAATGCGTTGACGCTGCAAATTTAAATTGCAGAACATTTGTTTTAAAGTGAATTTAACAATATAAATCGAGCGGGTCATTAGCGTACTCTTATTAGGCCGATAATTCGACCACACCACTAGGATCGCTCGCACGTGTCAGTGAGTGATGTATCTCCACTGGTGAGTTTTATTCGCTTGTTATTTGTGGCTTAAGTTTGTTTGTAATATTTATTAATTTTAATTTCAGTATAATTTACTGTGTTAGTTTGTTTTTTCGTTACAATACATATTTTTCTGATTGTGCTAGCTTTTTAATGCCGTATTTCCGCTGCTTCATCTGATGCCAGGGTAGAGATTTTGCGTCCAGGGTAGATAAGAAAGTGAGATATTCAGGTATGTGATGGAAATCGATTTTAAAAACGAAACGATTTGAAATCGAAAATATCGTTTTTAGTATCTTTTAAAATGGATTTTAAATACATGCTCCTTTTATTTTCAGTCTTTATTCTTTTAAATATTATATTTTATACGTTAACTGAATTGTATTCTGACCGAAAACTTAATCCTTTAATTTAGAAATGGATTTTAAAATCACTCGAAATTCATCACACCTTTTAAAAACGTTCGTTTTGAAATCGATCGATTCCCATCACATACCTGATAACTTCTTTCTTAGTATTTCATGTATATTATTTTACGTTAAACCAACACATATCCACTTTATACGTTTTAAGTGTTTTAACGCTTTAAAAATATATGTATGTATGCCTTATTTAATAGCAAAAATTATAAAAAATCGTGCTAACCAACTTTTTACTAAAATATTAAGTGTAGCAGGCTGTAAGAGTAACTTTATTACGTAGGGTAGACTTATTATCATAGATGAGAGTGTACCTTTGGAATGCAGAATAACGAATTCTATATATTATATTTTTCTTCTGCTAAAATAAGGGTTGTTTTCAATTTATCTTTCCCCTGTAAAGTAAGGTATCCTGTCCTGGACTTCATGTCTTTACCCTGTGTAGACTATCTCCCCACTTAAAATACCGGTAAAAGTAGATTACTTGACTGGCCATTATTAAACATGCACTCAAACTACCTGATTAAATGCGATTATATTGAAAAAAGTTATTATTTTAAATATTTTTATCATGCCGCCATTCCTAATATCAGATAATGACCCAGATATACTAAAGAAAAAACTTTAAATATCTCTCACTAAGATTTTGTCAAGCCCGATTTACGAAGTAATCGAAAAATCAAGTATTTTTCTATTTTTCCGGTCTACTACTGGTTTACAAAGTACATATTTGAGAAACCGGGTTTTTTAATTTTTTTTTGGTACATACATACATACATATTTTGCATTTACTGACTTTCAATAAGTTACAAGAGAAGTTGAAATAATTCCCAACAATATGACTTAAGCGACAGTTCTGATCAAGGCGAATTCAAACAGGTAAACTCATCTCTACAACCAAGGCCCATCTATCAGGTCTGCTTACTTGTACAAAAACAAAATACGATTCTTTTTAGTTGTCAAAAATTTACTACCACATATACAAAGCAAAAGGAAAAAACGTGTATGTGTGGCATACCATAAACGTATACATGCACATGTAAGCAACTTTCGACAACTAAAAAGAACATAAACAATGATCATCAGGCTTCTTGCACAGACCTTTTCAATGGGCCTTGTCTACAACTACAAAAAGCCCCATGTATTTTGTTTATACAATTTTCTGGTTGGTTGTCAAAATTTTTTTCTTGCAAATTAAAATTATCACTTTTCTATAAAAGAAATTTATAAATTCACTTCAGTCATTCGCAGTTTTGAAAATTTTTTATTATAAAAATAATATTTTTAACACTTTTCATTCAACTTCTCCTCAAAACAAAATCATATTTTGACGTTTCACCATATTTTTTAATTCGCCGTGGAAACAGCTGATGAACGGCTGACGAGATGAGTTTACCTGTTTGAATTCGCCTTGGTTCTGATTAAAAGAGAAGCGTAATTCTTAAGGGCCAAATACACTTGTCAAATGCTTGTCCAGCCGGCGAATTCAACGTGTAGCGTTGTCGGTGTAACACATCCAAACACATTTTCACTAATACTACCACAATGCTTGATGAGTATTTTGATCAATGTATTTGGGTCTTTACTTAAAGAAATTATAACCACAAAAACAGTTACCCAACAAACACGGAGGCTTGATTTCAAATTGAAAATGATTTGAAATCAAACGTTTTCTCAAACGACAAACGTTTGATAATGATTTGAAAATCATTTGAAAATCATAGCGTTCTCAACAAAAAGGGGAAATTATTTTCAAATTGAAAAATGCCTTTATTTTCAACTTGCTTTCAAACGTAACTCTCAAATGTTTTTCAAATGTGGATTATAATACAATGTGGAATATAAATAAAACTATTTAATATTTTTAATTTAAATTTATTATTTATTTGAATAAACTTTGAGATAAACATTCGGTACCGTAGCTTAAAGATGAAATAGTGTTCTTTCCGTCCTCTAATTCTTGGAAAGACAAAATACTTGGCTCCCCAGTTTTGAAATTTTTTTATTATAAAAATAATATTTTTAGCACTTTTCAATCAACTTCTTCTCAAACAAAATCATATTTTGACGTTTCACCATTTTTTTTAATTCGCCGTGGAAACAGCTGATGAACGGCTGACGAGATGAGTTTACCTGTTTGAATTTGCCTTGAGTTTACCTGTTTGAATTCGCCTTGGTTCAAGCGTATACACAACCATATTCGTTCAGCGGAAGCAAGGCGAATTCAAACAGGTAAACTCATCTCGTCAGCCGTTCATCAGCTGTTTCCACGGCGAATTAAAAAATATGGTGAAACGTCAAAATATGATTTTGTTTGAGAAGAAGTTGATTGAAAAGTGCTAAAAATATTATTTTTATAATAAAAAAAATTCAAAACTGGGGAGCCAAGTATTTTGAATTTTACACAAGCAACATGCCTGTTGTTTTTTGTATTGTTGTAGAAATCTCTACAACTACAAAAAGCCCCATGTATTTTGTTTATACAATTTTCTGGTTGGTTGTCAAAATTTTTTTATTGCAAATTAAAATTATCACTTTTTTGTAAAAGAAATTAATAAATTCACTTCAATCATTCGCAGTTTTGAAATTTTTTTATTATAAAAGTAATATTTTTAACACTTTCATTCAACTTCTTCTCAAAACAAAATCATATTTTGACGTTTGACCATATTTTTTAATTCGCCGTGGAAACAGCTGATG
This sequence comes from Pollenia labialis, assembly GCA_949318255.1. Classification (NCBI taxonomy): domain Eukaryota; kingdom Metazoa; phylum Arthropoda; class Insecta; order Diptera; family Polleniidae; genus Pollenia; species Pollenia labialis. The sequence goes on along the minus strand of OX439140.1, from coordinate 151,802,248 downwards.
AACGGCTGACGAGATGAGTTTACCTGTTTGAATTCGCCTTGGTAGTGTACATACAAGTATTAATTTCTGCCTGACTTCTAATGTTTCATACAAGGCGAATTAAGCTAGCCAATTCACCTTGGTTTCATATGTAAACGCTTCAGGTAAGATTAAAAGAGAATTCAAAAAATGTCCATAATGTAAATTGTGACAAATTGAATGGAATTGAACAGCAAAACTTGATCGTGTGGCCACCAAGATAGCAAATTTTTTGGGATTTTGTCATTATTGAACTCCAGTTTCTGGTAGCACTGAAAAGATGGTTGTGTTTATTACGTGGTTATTTTTATCACAAATTATGTCTGTGATTTGTATTGTAAATTTATTTACGTGTCGGCAGATAGTAAACTAGGAAAATTGATATTAAAATGTTAAAAGTTATATATTTTTTATTAACAATAACTGTTGTAAGTAGCTCATTAAATTTATAAGACCATCAAAATATACATTATTAATTTTACTTAATAGTCGTATGCAGTGGGAGAATTTACTGCGAACGATTGTCGTGAACTTGGTTTTATTAAAGGACAATTATTATGTTCCAGTTGCGAAAAACTTGATGATTTTGGTTTGGAAACTATAAAGTATGTATTTTAAAATTTACAAAAAATTTTCTATTAAAATCTTTTCAACTAGACCTCATTGCCACGAATGTTGTACTGTAGATGTTTTGCCGGCCGCCCAACGTCGTTACCCCAAAGCAATACTAGAAGTATGTACTTGTAAATTCCGTGCATATCCACAAATCCAAGCTTTTATAAAAAGTGGTCGACCGGCTAAATTTCCTAACTTAACTATCAAATATGTAAGAGGTTTGGATCCCATTGTAAAATTGTTAGATAAAAATGGCAATGCACGGGAAACCTTATCCATCACTAAATGGAACACTGACACAGTCGAAGAATTTTTCGAAACACATTTGGAAAAGTTCGGTGCTGCCGGAGGAAAACAATCTTATAGTGTAATTGAAGAAGAAGAGGTTGACGATTATCTTAATACTAATTTGATATAAAAAACCAAAAATGAATGTTTTTGTAGGTACATAGGTAGTTTAATTACATAGTGAATTATACAATCTAATATTCGAAAATTCAAAAATTTCATAATGTAGTTACAATTACCATAATGATAACACCCATATTTTTTAGAAGAATATCGCAGTCAAGGCCCATCTACCAGGTCTGCTTACTTGTACAAAAACAAAAAACGATTCTTTTAAGCTGTAAAAAACTTACTACCCCATATACCTACAAAGCAAAAGGAAAAAACGTGTATGTGTGGCATACCATAAACGCCCTGCAAATAATAGGACTAGTCCAAACACGCGTGTAAAATGTAGCCCACAAGGGACTAGGACTAGTCCAAAAGTAACCCCAACGTATGGAAAAAACGGTCTATTTAACATTACGATGTCCTAGGGCAGGACCATATAATCCAGATTTGGACCACAAAGGAGTAGTTTTAAAACTACTCCATTGTTGTATACAATGAGGTTTAGCTTTAACTTCGTTTAAAAACGAAAACATGTCGTTAAAAAAAGAAGACATGTCGTTCCACTACAAACACTTTTTAACAATGACATAGTCCATGCTTGCATTACATCGGACCAGTCCATGGAGTAGTCCATTTAATCAAAATGGATCATGTAAGCAAAATGTAAACAACTTTTGAAAGCTCAAAAGAACAAAACAATGACCATCAGGTTTCTTCCGCAGACCTGTTCAATGGGCCTTGAACGCAGTCTTCTTAGAAGAAATTTCTGATATCAAGATTTTCAAAAATGTTCAATAAATAACACATTTTTTAAATTTTTACGTAGTTTATTTAGAAAAATATACAACAATCCATTTCAAAATATCCGGCAATGGTTGGAATTTGAAATTTTAAAAGTATTTCTGGTAAATATCTGTAAGTGGTCCTGAAAGTAAAGCTTCGGTGGTCAGATCTTACAATGTTGTCATTAAAATTGCCTAAAAATTTCGCAACTGAACATTGTAAGCACAGAGCATATTGTAAGCTTATTTTCATTTGGCAGGTGTGTAAAATTAATGCATTAAACAACTTTTGACAACTAAAAAGAACATAAACAATGATCATCAGGCTTCTTGCACAGACCTTTTCAATGGGCCTTGAAAAGGTCTGCTTACTTGTACAAAAAACGATTCTTTTAAGCTGTCAAAAACTTACTACCTCATGTACAAAGCAAAAGTAAAAAACGTGCATGTGTGGCATACCATAAACGCCCTGCAAATAATAGGACTAGTCCAAACACGCGTGTAAATTGTAGCCCACAAGGGACTTGGACTAGTCCAAAAGTAAACCAAACGTATGGAAAAAACATGGTCTATTTAACATTGCGATGCCCTAGGGCAAGACCATATAACCCAGCTTTCGATTACAAAGGAGTAGTATTAAAACTACTCTATTATATACACAAGAGGATAAGTTTTAACTGCGTTTAAAAACGAAAACATGTCGTTAAATAACGCAGACATGTCGTCTCACTTCAAACACTTTTTAACAATGACATGGTCCATGCTTGCATTACATCGGACCAGTCCATGGAGTAGTCCATTTAATCAAATTGGATCAGGTAGTCCAATAATATTTGCAGGGCGTAAACAAACATATACATGCATATGTAAGCAATATGTAAACTTTTGAAAGCTCTTGCGCAGACCTGTTCAATGGGCGTTGATTAAAACTACATTATCCAAATTTAATTACTCAGGCTAAGCAAAGAATAATCACATCTTTTATATGTATTTTAAACAACAAATTCAAAGTTAATTGCTTGACATGTTATTTAATCTATCAAGGGCCTTATTGAACATTTACAAGAGATCAAATATTGAATTAAAGATTTTCATACATAAGCACAAATGGTACAACTACACAAGGTAGACTCGTACGTGCACCAAGATAGCGTCGATAGTTATCCACGAAAACGAAATTTTGAATTTGTGCTTGTAGAGTTCCTCCAAAATGGTCAGTAAAAACTGGGATTTAATTTTTAAGGGGTTTAGAGGCAAGGTCAAGGAAAAAACGCAATATATTATGAAAGAAGGTGTACTATAAAATATAAAACGCTTTCCGTGCAAAAAATTGCCAGGCCAGCTTTCCAGAAATCATGGTTCCTACAAAATGGTCAGTAAAAACTGGGATTTAATTTTTAAAGGGTGTAGAGGCAACGTTAAGGAAAAAACTGCATAGATTATAAAAGAAGACGTACTTAAGAATATAAAAATCTTTCCGTGCAATAAATTGCCGGGCCAGTTTTCCAGAGATCTGGGTTCCTCCAAAATGGTCAGTTAAAACTGGGATTTAATTTTTAAGGGGTTTGGAGGTAACGTCAAGGAAAAAACGCAATAAATTATGAAAGTAGGTGTACTATAAAATATAAAACGCTTTCCGTCCAAAAACTTGCTGGGCCAGTTTTCCAGAAATCTGGGTTCCTCCAAAATGTTCGGTTAAAACTGAGATTTAATTTTTAAGGGGGTTTAGAGGCAACGTCAAGGAAAAAACTGCATAGATTATGAAAGCAGACGTTCTATAGATAGAATATAAAACGCTTTCCGGGCCAGTTTTCCAGAAATCTTGGTTCCTCCAAAATGGTCAGTAACAACTGGGATTTAATTTTTAAGAGCTTCAGAGGCAACGTCAAGGAAAAAACGCAAAAGATTATGAAAGTAGATGTACTTTAGGATATAAAAAGCTTTATTTGTTTTTGTTACATTTAACAATAAAATGTTATTGTAATTAACATTACATCAATGGTATTATCAATTATTATATATGTATGTATGTACATATAATAATTAAAATCCAAAACCCTGCAAAAATGGCAATTCATACGTAATGCACTACAAAGGCAATGGAATAACATTCCTGCAATATACAGTAGTTTTGACTTAGCTGCACAATCTCCTTTGCACGATTTTTTGTGCAGGTAAATCAAAAATGCAGTTATCTTAAATGCATTTACCTGCCTTAATGTGCAGGTACACAATTGTGGTTACCTGCACAAAAGTGCAGCTAAAGTAAAGTGTGTGATTAAAAAGTAGAATAAAAAAATTATTTTTTTTAATACATAAATTTATATTTTATTAAAATTTTATTTCAACCCAGGAGCTTACTGGGAATCTCACAAAGAGTCTTTTTGATCGTGGACGAGCTCATTTTTTAATTGTAGACGATTCCTAGCACGGGAGAAACTGTTACACGTGCTGATTCGTAAGAGAGATTCTTCCATAACGTAGCGAAAAACGCTTATATTAATCGTAAAGGGAATCGTTTATGATGTTTGTTGAGATTATCTAACAAGTCTTTCAAAAAGCATGCTAAGAGTCGTATGAGACTCATGTAGGTATTATTTTACAACTTTAAAACTTATAATTTTCATACAATTTCTATAAAACAAACCTTAAGGTCGCGATGGTATTGACATCCTGTCGGAAAATCCTTTTTTGCAGATCCTTAGACCGGTTTGTTTTATTAAAATTGTATTGGCAATAGCATTTTCATACTTCAAAAACTGTCTTATTTAGGCAGCTCAGTAATTGCTATACGACTCTTACAGAGAGTCCCAAAAGGTTAATTTCAAGATTTAAAGACGTCAAAAATAAATAAATTAAAAAAAGATTTAGATGTTTTTGTTACTCGTCAGATAATCACCAGAAGATTCTTTAAGGAGTTGTATATTAAACATAATCGTCTAACAAACAGCCTATGCTAGCTGGGAAATAACAGATCATTTTATACATGTGTGTATGTTTATTTAATATAAAAGAAACATTAACAAAAACAATGAGAATTCACAAAGAACATAAAAAACAAAATAATTGCGATTTATATTTTTATAAACAGCGTAAATTGGATATTTATGTGAAAAAGTGGCCACCATATATTTTTATGTGTGCAGCTAACTTTGATGTTTTGTATGAAAATATTATAAAGCTGCTTAAAAATATAAAAAATGTGCAGGTATACAAAATGCACGTAAACAAGGTTTTTGAAGAATAATTCCAGAAAATATTTATTTTGGGCAGTTAAGTCAAAGTGCAGCTAACTTTGATATTTTGTATGAAAATAATTTTAAAATGCCAAAAATTTTGTGCATTTATCTTAAATGTGCAGGTTTCTATATCTTAAATGTGCAGGTATAGAAAGTGCACTTAAAAAAGGAATTTGTATGGAATTAGAAAGAATAATTCCAAAAATTATCAATTTTGTGCAGTTAAGTCAAAAGTGCACGTAAACAAAAGGCAGTTAAGTCAAAACTACTGTATGACGAAATTTCGGTTTACATTTATTTTCAGGAGCAAACCACCTAAGGTACAAAACCTAGTATGTATTTGAATCTTTGCAATAAAGTTTCGGAGATTTAGGCTTGTACAAATTGCAGGAAACTTTTTATTTTAGTGATAATGTCAGTAATGCTGTAAACACATTCGAGACAGCAAGCTACCGACCACAGAATATACAGAACTGTAAAAGTGACGTGTGAAAAAGGCCCAAAGCAGTTGCGAGGGCAGCTTTCGAAGAAAGAGAAAGAAAATTTTTTTTGGTAGTAAAGTGGCTACTATCAACACGAATTGCGTAATCAAAACAAAAAATGCAAAAAGGGCAGCTTTCGCAGAAAAAGACAGAAAAAACACAATATTTTCTGTCTCGTGACACCTCTGTATGCTCTGTGCTACCGACTTCAATATGTCAAACATAGAATACATGTGTGTATATGGAAATGATTGTTTTCACGACGACAGGGCTTCATGGCTGCGGGTTGTTGTCTGTGCTTATTTTGTCGTTGTAGTCAAATTAAACTTTTTGTCCACTACAAAACAGAAGAAGTGTTGCTAATAATAAAAAATATAAATATAATATATAGGAATAAGTGCTTGAAAATATTTTTTTTGTTTAACAGAAAAAAATACGCTTGAAATTGAAAAAATTATATAACTTTTTAGTATCCTTGAAAGAAGTTCTATAGGAAGATTTTTTTCGTGCTTACGCTTTCTTTGTTTAGAAGTTAAAGGACTTAAAAATTGTAAAATACTTTATCTATATCTCTTAAGCTTTAAAAAGAATCTATAAAATATGGAAATCATTGGAAAATTATTCAACCAATTAAGAGCCAATTTAATATCTATATTCGTACTCCGTGGCTGATTTTTTTTTTTTACAAAATTTGCTAAATTTAATGAAACTGTCTTTTACGTAATATGGCCCATACACAATACCATCATGATTGTACAATAAAGTGATTGTGCAATTAAGCTTGAAGCACACAACACACCAGCATGCTGGTACAAAATTCATTTTTTACCAAAAATTGTGTGGAAAAGGTTGTAATGAATAACGATAAAATTTGTGCTGCTGTTATTATTGCTATTATCCTAAAACGAATAAGGAGTAAAAAAAACGTGTTCTCCTGAAAATATTTTTTCTTTGGCATTCATGTTTTAAATTTTGTATTTTTTGATGTTTATGCCTTGACGATTAACCATTTATGAGCTAACTTTACAGCACACGATACAATCATGCTAGTACAATCAAAAAAATAACAAACTATTTTTGATAAAGCACCATCAGCTGGTACAATCACACCACAAGCTCATACACGGCCAATCAGCTGGCACAATCACTTGATTGCACAATCATGATGGTGTTGTGCATGGGCCCTATAAGCAAGGTGCGAATCTAATCGCACATTCTTTACGGAATCAAAAGTTTTTTATTTAATTTTTGATTTTCAAAGTACATTTGAATGACTTTTTTTAATTGTTGACAGTAGGTTAAGCAAGGCTATGCATATTATGGTTGGGCCTTTAGCATTGCAACTGCAACTGGTAACCACACATCAGCAACAACATTTTGCATCACTGCAGCAGTGATGCATAGCCTTTATATATATACGCACGTTGTTCTGAAACTTTTACGTCAGATGACGGAACAAAATTGTTATTTTAAAAGCAATATATATTTTTTATTTATTCTGCTGTTAAAATTATATTGGTTATTAGTTCCAAAAACAAAATTAAAATATTTTAAATGATTAAATCTTATTATTTTTTCGACTTTTTATTTTAAATGATTTTTAATAAATTCATTTATTTTTACGCTTTAACATTTATTATAAATAAGTATTTATATATTTATTGGCTAAAATTAAGTTTGTTACGAGTCTTGAACTATGCATGTTTTTCCATTTCATCAAAGTTTAAAAAAATGATAGTGGCACCACTGAAATATAAATACACAATAAAAAAAACAGCTGTTTTTAATTTTTCAATTGTAGCTGTCGTCTTCAAAATAATTCAGTAGCTGTCTACACGACTGTAATTGCACCCAGTAGCATTTGTAGTCGTGTGTTCGTGTATCCTGCTGTGGTGAATGTGTTTAATGCATAAGTTTATGGTTCTTGAATACGATATCTAAAAAATCAATTTGGTATGGCAACTTTGCGAGTTTTTAAGAGTTGCACAAAATTTTTCCCGCCAATAATGAAAAAGACGCCTTAAGCCATGTCTGTGATAGAAAGGTAATACAAATTCAGCGTTTTTTAACATTAACATTATTTAAAAAGTAATACCAGTTTTTACTGACCACCAAGGTATACAACCTTGATTATGAAAAGATCGTTTTCTGTTCTTGGTATTACCTTATGGAATTCGGTTGTTCCGTACACTGAGAGAAAATTTTCACATTCTATTCATAAATTTAAGAAAATTGTACTTGAGAATATTTGAATACTTTATACCTGTTGATGCCAAATGTTCATGAATCTTATTTACATAATTGTTGAAAACGGTTGCTGGATTTGTTGTCGTTCTTTATAATTGTGTATTTAAGAGGGGGGACTTAAAATTTTAAGTATTAAATATTAACTAATAATAATATAAAAAAATATTGCCATATTGTATTTTCTGGTTTAATTTGGTTGAACCCAGATTTCTGGAAAACTGGCCCGGCAATTTTTTGCACGGAAAGCTTTTTATATTCTATAGTACACTTCTTTCATAATCTATTGTGTTTTTTTCTTTACGTTGCCTCTGAGCCCCTTAAGCCTTAATCCTTACCGACGCTACCTTGGCGCACGTTGAGATTCATTTTGAATCGACTTATACCAGAGAAACGCGTGCTAATTGTTGAAATTTTTAATCAAAATAATTCGGCGAATAGGCGGAAGCACAAATTGATATTGATTTTGAATTTTTATTCAAAATTTTATTTGCCGATGATGCCCATTTCTGGTGAATGGGTACGTAAATACTAAGAAGAATTGTTGCATTTGGAGTAAGAAGAATCCACAAGCTTTTGTCGAAACACCGGCCCCTATTACGGTTCACAACCCAACTCAGTTGAGTTGTAATTTATTAATTTTTTTATTTTGGTTTACAACTTTGCTATATCGTCGTGCCGGAGCTATCTTGTCGTATATGACAAAATAATTTAGATAAGACCGTTTCCTGTGGTAAAAACTAGAGTTGGGCGAAATCGTTATGGAATCGTTCCGACCGATCCGAAAGATCAAAGAAACTAGGTCGTTCCTTTCGTTCATCGTTCCGGTTTTTTACTTTGAACAATGAATGAACGAGGAACGAGAAAACTTCTCTGTCGTTCATAAAAACGTCAATTATCAAATATTTGTTATTGTTTGTTTTTATGTTGTTGCGTAACAACTACATACATACATACGTAAGAATTACATACATACATATGTACTTTTTAAAATGTTTGTAAAAATCAATCTATATATATAAAAGTGAATGTATGTATATATACATATTTGTATATATATATATTTGTGCCTTATAGGAGGCTAAACCACTTGACCGATGGCCTTGAAATTTTCACAGCAACTGTGACCCTGGAAGAGACATTCGGCTATATAACATTGTGACTGGGCAAAGGGCCACGCCCATACACCCCAAAATTTAAAATCGTATTATTTATGAAATTTTTTGACCTACGGCGATAATTTTGGTACTTTTGTTGTTGGCATGTACAGAAATACGTTTAATTAAGAATTGGCCGTGGCCCTGCCCCTTTATAGAAAAAGTAAAAAACGTTATATCTAATAAACTACTGAACCGATCGTCATAAAATTTTCACAGAAGGCTATTGCTCTGAATTAATAAGTCGTTGGGTTCAAAAAGGTGTGATTGGACAAAGAGGCGGTGCCACGCCCATACAACCGGAAATTTTAAATCAATAAATCTCAGGAACTACATGAACCAATTTTTCTGAAATTTTTACAGTAACATCACGTGAGCTAAAAATAAAATAGGCTTCTTATTTTTTCGATAGGGGCAGGGGAATTGGTACCCCCCATAGGATGCCAATATTAAATATGGCATATCTTAAGAGCAGCTGCACGCATTTTGTTGAACTTTTGGAAGTAGGATCTTCTGAGCCCCAAAATTCAAATAAAACAGCAGCGGGGGAATTGGTACCCCCATAGGACGCCAATGTTTAATATCGCATATCTTCAGAACTGTTATAGTGAGAATGTTCAAACTTTGTAGAAGTCACTGTAATGGTATATTACACTTTTGATAATAAACATAAAGCGGGTAGGTGCAGGGGGAGCAATACCTCCCATAGACTTCAAATATCGCGTTACTGAAGAACTAAGATAGCTAGAGTCTTCAAACGTGGTAAAATCCACTATTATGGTAAATTTTAAAAGAAAAATGGGCGGGGTTGACGAAGGGGGGCAAAACCCCCCATAAAACAAAACTACTGAATGCAACGGAATTCTCTTACTACGAAGCAGTTAATAATTTAGTAAATAAATTTTTGTTAATATATATTGAAAATACTTTCAGTTTTATTTTATAATGATGGGGGTAGCGAAGCACACCGGGTTAAGCTAGTAACATATAATAATAAAAATATATTGCTTTGGATCATATTAGCAATTTATTTAATTAGAAGTTTTTTATACATATGTCACGACAAAAATACACAAAAGTCGGCAACATTGATCAATACACAAAAAATGAACCTACAAAAATACATGTGATCATCCAACTGATTGCAATTACGGAACGAGGAACGACAAAAAAGGAACTATTGCAAAAGTCCGCACCGTTCCTTTTAGGGAATCGTTCAAAGGAACTAGGTCGTTCCGGAACGACACAACTCTAGTAAAAACGGCCACACCACAATTTTTATTTCAGATTTTTAATTTCATACATTCTACTAGAAATATGCAGACTTTTATTCCTAGAATGTGTATATAATTCTTTGTTTGAAAGATCATTCTTGATTAAGACTGCGCGTATATGGAATAATTTACCAAATGATTTAAGATAATTTTCATTATCTTATAATGAATATCGCAAGAGGTTAACTGAATATATCAATCTTAATAACTACTAATATATCATATACATTCAATCGTTGGATCTACATATATTCAATTTTTTTCGTATTTATTTTGTTAATGTTATAAATTTGGGGCTGTTTAATTAGTTTAGTTATAATATACATATGTATAGTTAATTATAAGATGAATTAATTGGGTTACTATGGAAAAAGTAAACAACTTTTGAATATCACTTGTAATATATATTTGGCCATTGAAGGCTTTTATATTATACAATTTAATAAATAAATTTAACAGGTCTATCGATCTGTGCCATCCTCATGTCTCTATCTCTTATGGTTAATGAGATATTACGAAGCCATTTTGTTGTACATCCACTTTAGCGAAAAATTTAATGCGTTATAATATCGTATGTAACATAATTGTGGATATACATACAACAAAAGGCGTATGTAAATTTGCAATTAAAAATATCTTGCGTTATCTTGCTGTATGTAAACAAAGTTATCAGGCATTTTACAAAATTTTTACTGGATTTTACTGAAATGCGTTCGCGTACACAAAAATTTGCAAAAGAGAGCATCTAATGGAAAGTTAAGTGACAGTTGTCAGAAAAGAGCCTGCAAATTTTCACTGATCAAATTTTTGCCTGTAAAATCCAGTAGAAAACAAAAAAATATGATATGAATATAGTTTAAAAGCAAAAAACATACAATTTGCAAACCAATAGTCTACAATTTGTAAAAAAAAAACGTTTAAAAGAACAAAATCTGAATTAAAAGTACAGCATAAACTAAAAACTAGTTTTCTAAAACCCCTGACAGACATAATAGCGGTTTTCACCCTTTGTATTAAATGTACAACTCTGCTTTTCTAAATACGATTTTATACTACATACAAAGCATTAGTGTCTTTTTCGTTTGTATTGTAAATTAATGAAGTTGCTGAGTGAGGTGAAGAGACATATATAGTTTCTTCAACTGTTTATTCTGGGTTATTAACCAAACGTGTTTACTACAGATTTTTGTTGGATTTTTCAACCACAGCGAAGTTAATTTTTGTCTAATACATTTTGTTGTTGTAGTGTTGTCAATCTTAGTACTTTAACTAAATTAATAAGATTCACAAGGACTACAAGGGACTTTACTATCAAGGGTGAAAACCGCTAATAAAATTTCAAGTCTCAAAACAAGCTAAAAAATCTTCGTCTAAACTCCTTTTTATGTATTTTTTTTTTCGTTAATTGCCAAATATATATTTCAAATAACTATAAAAGTGAAATTTAATGCATAGATAATTTCATGGCATTTATTTTTAAAATATGTCTACCACGCTACACGTTACACGGTCCACAAATGACCTAAAATAGCTCTATAAATAGTTATCCAGATGCGTTAAAGCGCACGAACTGAAATTGTTCTCGCTCCAAATACAGAAATTTTGCCTATTTATGTAGCCTTTTATTCACTCATTACTAAACACAATTCTTTGATAAAAGTGCCCGCAAACAGGTTTATTTTTTCAAAGTAAATTTCCACAATTTGGAAGCGTCGTTGTCACATCAAACAATTCATAATGACTTGCCAAATCTTACTGAACAGAAATGTCTACAAAGTTTGACATTCTCAGCTCTCAAAGCATAGTTACGTATATCAATACATAGTAAAAAATAAGTTTGGGTTTAAGTACAATAAGATTTGAAAAAGTACAATTTTTTACTGAATTAAGTACAATTTTGGGATGTCATTTATCATCCCTGTAGGGTAGTATACAAATAATATGTCTGTCAGGGGTATAATAGGTATTTTTGAAAAGTTAATTAAATTTAATATAAATAACATGCATTAATATTTTAGAGATATAAACCTAATAAAAATATGAATACTTCTTACTGCATATTATTCTGGGTACCGAATATCAAAAACCAAGTATTCATGTATTTTCGTATGTTATTTAACTAGAAACAAAACTAAAAGTCATGTACAAACTAACAAGTCTAAAAGCTTCCACAGGAGTTCATTTAATAAATACATTTGCTACGAATTTATAATTATTAAAGTGCAATGCATCAAGTACCAAAAACAATATATACTGGGTAGTCTAAGTAACACTTATTTTACAACACTAAGTTTTTTAGCGGTCATATGTTTTAATTAAACAGCAAGTTTTTCCAATTTTTCCGTTCGTTTTCTTTTTTGTGCAAGAGCCAGTTTTGAGAGTAAAATATTCATATTGCCCAAAATTTACTCACCTACTGGATTTAACTGGAAAAGTAAACAAACGCACCTATTATTGACATTATTAATAAATATTTTATTCTGTCGTTGTTTTGTTATTGACATTTCACACTTGTTTTTGTTGTTGTTTTTGTTTTTTTTTGAGTAAAGTTTTATTTTCAAAATTTAAAAATAAAACAAATTCACGCAACTTTACACTCAATTATTTAATTGCAAAAATGTATTTTTTGTTAGAAACTGTACTGAAACAAAATTAATAACTTAAAAAACACTTAGGCCCGTTTTCACAACTTTAACCTAAAGTAAGCGATCAAGTAAATTAAGGTTCATCCTACCTGGTAGGTTAAAATAAAGTTGTAATAATGGAACACTTTATATACGGCCGATAAAATCCTACCTTTAGCTACCGGAAAGTTGTGAAAACGGGCCTTAAGAATATAAAAGTACATATGTACATACATAAATATAAATTTAAGGCATAAAACTATTAATGGAAAAAATTAATCTACATAAATTTATTAAACAAGTACATATGTACACATACATACATAAATAAGGAATGACTGCAATTTTTTTTTATATAAATAATACCTATACAAACCTACCAATTTTTATATGGTTAGTTAATATTAAATAAATATTTATACCTATTATTCAGTTGAATCATTTCTGTTTTTATTATGAGTGTCCATCAATAAGAAAAGTGTTGTGCTTCCGAAGTGACGTCAACTGTTAGCCCCGTCAACAAATTTTTTGAAAACTCCCGTAAGAAAATATATAAAATAAACGATATCTTGACGGATTAAACAATTTTATATGAATATTGAAATTTACAACAAATTTGTTTTTTTTAAAGTTAAACCTTGTGACGTTCACTTGAATAGGTTCACAAATTATTAATTTTTTTTTTAATTTCTCTTTATATACACTTTAAGAGAACATATTCACCCCAATCGTGAATAATTTTTCTCAGTAATTATTCCCCTTTTCACATACATATTTGCGATCATGAAAAACTCCCTTGAAAAAGTTAATTTAAATGAGAATAAAAACGTGAAAAATGCTCACGGGAAAAAATTCCCCTTATCATGAAAATTTTTTCCCTTGTAATTTGTTCATATTTCCCTTAGATTTTCACACTTTATTATTGCTAGGGAAACGAACATATATGTAAGTAGTTCCTCCTATAAATCGGATATTAAGGGCTAGATCCGTTAATATGGCACAAACCGATATATTGGTCAACAAAATGCATAACAACTGTTCGATTGCCTGCGGATTTGTAAAGCTTTCGATAGACGTGGTGGCAGAATTTTGGAAAATATTTCACTACATAAACTTTAAAAAGTGCAAAAAACTAACGCTGTTATCAAACTATTCCCTCAATACTTAATATTTTGCTTTATTATTTTAACTTTTCTTTAAAATATATACGTTTATATTTTTGAACAAAAATTTTATTGATTCTTAATTTTTTTTAATCTTTCTTCTTTTTTACATTCACTGGAACTGATAGCGTGAAACATTTTTAACATGAGATTGACGATAGCTTTTTTCCCTTCGAGAGGAATGGGAACAAAAATTCCACTTGTTATTCACGATAGGGGTCAGTGTTGGGATCTGGAAATTCTTAAATTGTACCGTTTCAATGGCAAAATTGTACCAAATTGACATACATTTTACCAAAAGCTCGCTATAAAATAAAAGAGCATACATAGTTAGAATTCATAAAACTTTTTTATTCAATAATAACAAAAACAAAAGAAGTAAGAAAGTAAAGTCGGTCAAGCGCGATCATTTAATACCCTACACCAGGTATATAAAGACAAATTTTCGATATTGTACGCTATTTGTAACCCTTGGGTAAAAATAAGCCCGCCAGAACAAAATAATGTTAGGGGGTTAAGATTCATGTAAAAGTTCATTGTGCCAAATATTATTTAGATATCTTTTTATTATTATGTATTAGATTTGTTTGCCCTTAAGTGATTTTAGGAAAGGGGCTTATATAGGATCCATGGTAAATTTTGGACTTGGTACCACAACATTTTAATATGACATAGCAGCTATAACATTAGTTATCGTCGCCAATTTGTATATCAATACCAACATTTATAAGGAAGTTGTGGCATTAAAAGCTATTTGGAGAGAAGTATTTACAAAATTTCATCGATTTACCTTAAAGATTTTCTACGTGGTACCTACTTACTTTCTTAATTCCATCCACCTCATTCTACTTTTCTTTACTTTTCTCTTTCTATACCTTTTTTCATCTAAGGGATTCCCAATGGACCGCATTGTTCTCCGGGTGGAAGCGTGCCTTGGGCAATCTTCTTCTTAACCTAACCTACCTTAGAGATTACGACCTGTATTTTGCGCACAAGATTACTTGGATAGACAACCAGCTTGATGGAGGGATATAGTTAAATCGATTCTGAGTCGATCGGTAAACTATTTATAGTTTTTAGTGTTCACATATCCCCACTATTGTGGTGTGGGTACAAAAAATTAAGAACAATCAAAAAAGTATTTACTTTTATTTTAGGCATATTTAGGCAGACAAAAATGTAGATGCTTGGTTGATAGTGTCACCAAAACAATCAACTTGATCTCCGGCTTTCTAAATTAACAAAAATTAAATTTTTAATAGTTCTGGCCAGGGCTGGAGATATGTTATTAGAAACTGTATTATTGAAGAGAAAAGTAAGTTAATCTTACTCAAAGAAATTATGAAACTTCGTGCGTCCACCAAAGGTTCGGTTGTACCAAATTTTGTACAATTGTACCACAAATCCCATCAGTGATAGGTGTGATTATTTATGATCGAATTAACCTAGCGTTTCCACATGCAAGTACAAGTTCGAAAAACTCAATACACTCACACTTTTTTACTTACACCATCACATTTTTCGTACTTTCAGCCAATCGGCTGCTTCCTCGATTTTTCGTCGATAATACGTATACACTACTTGCAAGTAATTACTTGCAAGTAGTGTATACGTATTATCAACGAAAAATCGAGAAAACAGCCGATTGGCTGAAAGTACACAAATTGTGTGAATGTTAGTGAAAAAAGTGTGAGTGTATTGAGTTTTTCGAACTTGTACTTGCATGTGGAAACGCTAGGTTAGAAGAAAACAACGTAGAACAAAAAAACTAACGGTACAATAAGCAACTTTTGTAATTTGTTGTTTTTATGCAAAAAATCAGAAAAAACATGTAAATTTTAGTTTACTTGAATTGGTTAATTAAACAAATAATGAGTTTGCCGTTAGCAGCGGATTATATTAATCTCAATTTAAGGGCTTGTGAGTATTTACGATATATGTACATACATACACTCACAATATTATTACAGTAACGGACTGTAGTTTATTTAAGAAATATTCCGTTCAGTCATTTTTAAATAAATAAACATTTAAAATTCCAAACAAATTTATTTTTAACTGATTCTAACAGTTATTTAAAAAACTAAGTGCATATTAATACGGATTTTCAGTTGCTGTTAATATTGTCCGTTGATTGAGTTAAATTCTTCTTTATGTAAACTTAAATGAAACTGTAATTTAAAGCAACGAAAAGTTCATTTAATTTTTACTGTTAAAAATTCAACCGCGAATTCCGTAAAAACAAATCAATATTCAGTTATCTATTATAAATTAATTGTCAAAAAATTAACTACATATTCCGTAAAAACAAATAAATATGCAATTATTTTATAAAATTTTACTGTCAAAAATTCAACACCATATTCAGTAAAAACAATTAAATATTCAGTTATTTTATATAATTTTACTACCAAAAATTTATTTTTACTTATCTTTAAGAAATGAATTGCTTGTTTTGTGTAAGCAATACCCATTTTCTATTTGTTAAAATAATTTAGTTAAATACCTACATCAAATTTTAAAAGTAAAATAATTGCGAAGCCATATCGGTCATGCTGCTGGTGTCTTATAATTGAGAGTTCTTCTGTAAACAACGTGGTCAGTACAACAAAAGTAAAACAAACGTGTATAACTGGGTAAGTAAATAAAAATAGTTTCCCTCTCTCGGTTATAAGAAAAACAAGCGGTCAGGTGTCTGTCTGGTATTTTTTAGAAATTCGGCTCTTTTGTGGAGTAAACGAAAATTTAATAAAATAACTGAATATTTAATTGTTTTTACTGAATATGGGGTCAATTTGACAGTAAAAAATTGACAGTAAAATTTTAATAAATTACTGAATATTTTATCGTTTTTACTGAATATGGTGTTAAATTTTTGACAGTAAAATTTTACAAAATAACTGAATATTTATTTGATTTTACGGAATATGGTGTTGAATTTTTGACAGTAAAAATTAAATAAACTTTTTGTTAAAAATAAATGAAAAATAGGTAGACCGGTTTTTAATTGAATTTTCATTTATTTTATATTACAATTTCAGTTAATTTTACGTACAGAATATTGTGAGTGTACATATTTGAAAATTGCAAAAAAAATTGGACGAAGCCAAAACGTTGTGAGTTATTTTACAAGACAGCAATTCGATTATGGAAAATACATGAAAGGGCGTACGCGCAAAGCCGAACGAAAACGGACAGAAGGGCTATTTTAAGAGCTGCCTCAAATTCTAGCGATTCTGCCGCGAAAATAGAAGAAAAAACCAGTGTTACTGCTATTCTAGCCACAGTTAAGTCAGAATTAGTCTTTACTTTCTGTTCTGTTACGAATCAGCTGATTTGTTTTTGCTATTAAAAAACCCTTCAAATTATTTAGTTTTTCTATTCTGTTAAATCTGTAATATTAAAAACTTGTTAAGTAATTGTAAGTGACAGCAACAGAAACAGAAAGTAAAGACTAACTGAGCCTTAAAAAGCATAATTCAAAGTGTCAAGCATTAAATAGGTTAAAAAATAAAAAAACCAACTCTAAATGAGTCGTTCAGTGGATAAAGGGAATGAGTCCAACAATTTGAAATGGAGAAAAACGACATACAGTACTTTTCGCTTATAGTCCACTACTATAGTTGCACAACTTTTGTGGACTATAACCGATTTTTTTTATAAGCCATTTAATGGCTTATAAGTGTATAATCCACATTTTGGACTTTATAAAAATTATTTTCTTCAATAAAACTGCTCTTTTTTAAACAAAACAAAAGTTTATTTAAAACATAACCAAATTTTGATTTAATTTAAATAAATAGTTAAAACAAAAAATAACACAATAAAAACAAAAATGGTCAGATGAAGACACCATGTTATGAAATATAAATTGCGAAATTTGGTATTTATAATAGTTACCAGAAATGTAAATAAAAACATGTTACAAGTTGATTAAAAAAATATTAAAAACAGAGTGGACTATAAGCGAACATTTTTGCATAAAGAATTATATTCGTATGCTAAGAAAATGTGGCTTTAAAACGAAAATGGACTACAAACGAAATGGACCTTAGGACAAATAATTTGTATGAAATTCGCAAAAATCTGCATGTGAATATGACAGTTTTGGCTTACATCCGTTTTTGGCCTTTAAGCGGAATGGACTATAAGCGAAAAGTACTGTATAATGTTAGTATGTAAGTGTATGTGTTCACAAAACCTGTTAATATGATACAAATACGTTTTTATTGATAAGAGTTTCAGTGGAAAAAGGGAATAAGTCCACCAAATTTTTTGTTGTTTAAATCGATAGCGTAAAAATGCAAATTAATTATGTTTTGACTTTGAGCATTCGTTCGAAAATAAAAAGAAAAAATATCCATCTAAATACTGGCTTACTATAAAAAGTAAATTTTAATATTTGTAATATGCAAATGCTTTTTATGCCCCTAATTTCTACAAGCAGATATCTGGGGCCTAATTCTGGCACTCGTGATCGAGTACTTTCTCGATTCGAAAGCAATTTTATTTCAGTCGATACTGAACGAATCGAAATTATTTTTTCAGTATTGTAAAACTCAAATTAATGCTTTACAACACTGAAAAAATAATTCCGATTCGTTCAGTATTGACTGAAATATTTAGATATTAAATTGCTTTCAAATCGAGAAAGTTCACGATCACGAGTGCCAGAATACGGCCCCTGGTCATGTTCGTTCCTATCAGTTATCTTTACCTATCCGGTAAAACTATTTTGGTTATTTCAACGTTAATTTTGCATACGTGTTTTTTCCTTTAAGTTTGCTTTTAAAAATGGCAACATTTGTATTTGTATTAATTTTTAGAATTAACTGTCAAAAATCGATGACGTAAAATACACTACAGTTTAACCAGTAGGTAAGACATACTACGTGTTAAAGTTATGAAAAATTCGTTACACCATAGATATCTATACACAGCTTGATATATATTTGTAGAAATTACGGGCATTAGCAGGAAGCGATATCATACCAGCGATCAAAGGTCGAATTCATATGTAATAAAGCATAAATTTCAATTACAGTTACGCTTCCGATTGCTGCTCTCTTGCAGCAATGAACTAAGTACAACAACAATTTAAAGAACATAAAAAATTGGCATGTAGCGAAAGCTCGGAGAGGCAAGAAATAGAAACAAATAAGAGTGATTGAAAGCAAAGTTAACAAGTGATTAATGCAATATAAATGCAAGCGTGGACTTATTCCCTTTTTTCACTGAAAATAAAAATTTTGTGTTTCGTACAAAAAAATGTTTTGTCTTTAAAAGGGGTTTTCCGTTGAAATTCGAAAACAAAATTCATACATCGTAAGTCATAAAAGGAAGCGTATCCACGCTAAATATCAAAAAAGTCAAAAATGGACTCATTCCCTTTATCCACTGAACGATTCAAATGATACTCACAAAATATATGAGCTATAAAAAGGAATGGCAGCGTGTTGTTTTTTCTGATGAAAAAAAAGTTTAATTTAGAAGGTCCAAATGGATACAAATATTATTTCCACGATTTGCGAAAAGAGGGACGTTACCTTTGCCGCCTGGATAGATCTGGTCCAATGTTATGCAAGCATGGACCATGAAATTTTTAAAAAGTGTTTGTAGTGAGACGACATGTCTTCGTTTTTAACGACATGTTTTCGTTTTTAAACGAAATTAAAACTAATCCTCTGGAGTATACCATGGAGTTATATGGTCCACTCCTAGGACATCGTAATGTTAAATAACCATATATTTGCAGTACTCCTACTCCTTTATGGACTACTCTTTACATGCATGTATGGGCTAGTCTCGTCATCTGCAGGGTATCAGCTGGAGAGTTGCATACACCTATTTAATAAGTCTTGACATTTTGGTAAATATGTCACTTTTTTCGAAAATATATTCTATACAGAAAAATCACAATTGAGGATCCGCACAAAAAAATGGACCTGTTCAGTGCTTAAACTGCCAAGAATTTGGTCATACCAAGGCATACTGCTACTTACCCCCTTTTTGCATAGTATGTGGTGAACTACACGGTACAGTTTCTTGCGATTAGTCTAAAACCGACCCCAACGTAAAAAAATGTAGCAACTGTGGCGGTAATCACACTGCCAATTATAGAGGATGCCCTGTATATAATATCGTCAAGCAGACGGTTGGACCGAAAACAAATACCCCTCAAATGCAGGTTGCAAATCAAGTAAACACAAAGGCAATTCAAGCCCCCCAGCCTAGTAGAACCTCTTACGCTAACGTCCTAAAATCAAACCATGTGCCAATGCAAGGTGCCTCGCCAAGTAATGATGAAACTCCAGTTTCTAATTTAAGTCGTTTAGAAAAAACCATGGAAACATTTGTGCGAACAGTAAATAATTTTACGAACACAATGGGTAATATGATGCAGGAAATTCTTAGAATGCAATCGAAGTTATTGCAAGCTGTACTTAACAAGCCATGAACTGTATAAAAATTTGTTTTTGGAACGCAAACGACATCCGCAACATACAAATGAATTAGAATATTTTCTTAAAAGTAAACAATTTGATGTCATGATAGTTTCTGAAACTCATTTGACCTAAAGAAATACGTTTAAAATTAATGGTTATATACTATATGATACCAAGGACCCTCGAGATAGAGCTTGTGGAGGTTGTGCCATTTTAATAAAAAACAGAGTCAATCACTACTTCATGGGTGATCATCGTGAAGATTATCTTCAAGCAAGAAACATTTGCGTTGAATAATTAAATAGAAACGTAGTAATCTCATCGTTATACTCCCCACCTAGATTTTCAATATCAGAAAGCCAATATTATAAATATTTTAAATCATTAGGATCCTGTTTCCTAGCCGCTGGCGATTATAACGCTAAACATACTTTCTGGGGGTCCCGACTTTTAACACCAAAGGGTCGTGTTCTATTTAATACTATTTCTAAAATGGATTTGAATGTGATAGCGAGCGGACAACCAACATATTGGCCTACTGATCAGCAAAAAATACCAGATGTCATCGATCTTGGCGTGGTTAAAAACATCCCCTTAGAAACGATTAATGTTGAAGCTTCCTTAGAATTATCTTCCGACCACACACCAACAATTGTTACATTAATGAACCCCAATAGAATTGTATCTCCAACTGGTTACTTAGCGACGCAAGCTACACAAATTAATTTCACAGAAAATACTGTCTGAAAAAAGAAGAGCTCGAAGAGAGTGGCAATTGCACAGATCCCCTCAACTTAAGAAATGACTAAAAGAGTGTACAAAAAGGCTAAGAAAGTTTCTACAGACTCAGAAAACGGCTTCTCTGCAAACATATATTAAGGAACTTGATGCAACTCCGCAATCAGACTACTCATTATGGCGTGCAGCTAAAAATCTCAAAGGCCAGTTGTCTCTAAGCCACCATTAAGAAACTTGAACGGAAGTTGGGCAAGAAATGAAACGGAAAGAGAAATCTGTTTGTTAATCATTTAAAAAACGTATTAATCCCAAATATATCTCACGATACTGCGGTCGATTTACCACCTGTTCCTGCTAGAACAGCTGTTCCCCTTAGATTTGAGATAAGAGAAATCGAAAAGGCTGTTTGTGAATTAAACCCCAAAAAAGCCACTGGTTTTGATAAGATCAGCAACAAAATGCTTTTGGAGCTACCCAGCACAGCAAAGAAAATTATTCTTTTAATTTTCAATGCTATCTTATCTTCAATACTATCATCAAAAGTGGAAGGTTTCCTTAATCACCATGATACCTAAACCAGGAAAGGATCACACAAAAGTTGAGTCTTATAGGCCTATAAGCTTACTTTCTAATATGCATATCAAAGCTGTTTGAGAGGCTGTTAGTGTCAAAATTTACTCAAATTTTAAGTAAAAATAGATGTATTCCTAACCACCAATTCGGCTTTAGAAGAGAACACAGCACAATTGAACAAACCCATCGTATAGTAAACGCCATAAGAAAAGCCTTTGAAGAAAGAAAATATTGTTCCGCTCTCTTCATCGATGTTTCTCAAGCTTTTGATAAAGTCTGGCATGAAGGCTTATTACATAAATTGAAGCAAAATTTACCAGCAAACACACACAAGCTGCTAGAAAGAAGGAAATTTCTTTAGTTATCCTCAGCCAATTGGCGCTGGAGTCCCATCGGTCATCATTCTGGAGCCCCTATTATACTTAATTTTTACTTCGGACATGCCAACAAACAACTACACACAAACTTGACATTTGCGAACGACACAGCTTTTCTAAGCGTGCACAAAAACTGTCATGAAGCATCACGTTACTTAAAGGATCATATATTACAACTAGAAATATGGTTAAAACAATTGAGGATAAAAGTCAATGAGCAAAAATGCGTACATATTACATTCACCTTGCGTCGGGAATCATGCCCCCCTATTAAAATCAATAATCAAATAATACCTCAAAATTCGCATGTAAAATATCTCGGTATACATTTAAGAAGATTCAATAAATAATATTGCAAACAAAAAAAAAAAAAATAAAAATATTCAATTACGAATTAAATTAAGACATAAAACCATAATAATAATTTAAAATTTTTATATTTGTAAAATGGATTGTTTTGTTAAGTTTTCTTTTTTAAAAATAAAAAAAAATATATATACACCCAAGGCGAATTAGCTACAGGTGGTGTCGAAACGCCTTCTGATTTTGACAGTTCGAGCCTATTTGTTTTGATTTGTTAGTGTGTTGCTAAGAATGGTTGACATTTCGAGCCGTTAACACTAACAATGCAATGCAAAACCCCATATGTTGTTTCTGCTGTTTTTGGATTGTTGTAGTGCCGACACCACCTGTAGTTGAATTCGCCTTGTATATACCTATTGACTTTTGTTTATAAAAAAAGTTGTTAATGAATTGTTCTGTTAATTTTTCGTTTTTAAAAATTCAAAAATAATTAAAATTTATTTAATTAAAAAACAGTTGCTTACGAATTGTTTTGCTAAAGGCGACCGTACACCACATGTATTTGTCATCTGACATGTCAAATTTCCCACTGCAAAATACATACATGTCGTGTGTTACCTTTTTAACTTTGCTTCTGTAAAAGTCAGACGCAAAGTCATCTGACAAAATTTCAATTAGAGCGTGCTCTATTTTCTTCTGACAAACCATCTGACATCAGAAATCTATGACGGGAAGAAACTGGCAGCGGCGTCCACTATTGACGGAATCATTAGCCGGCTGAAGTTAATTTTTTATAATACCGAGATATGTTGATCATCTTACCATTGAATAGAATTTATGTGAATATATACATATATGTACATATATAAAATTATAAAATCCTAAATTCGTATCTTTGAATTAAAAGAAAAAAATTTTAAGATGGCTAAACTATTTTACGGCGCAAATAAAAAATTTCATGGCGGCTGCAAGCTATTTTAAAACCGAGCACTACTTTTGTTTCTGCAAAACCAATGCGAAAAAAAAGAGACAATGTCAGAAGCAAATAACATGTACGTTTGTGACCGAATATTATAAACCTTATGTAAAATAGCGATTTTGACAGACATGCACAATTACATGTGACTTGAAAATTTGACATGTCAGATGGCAAAAACATGCATATAGACGCTCCTTAAGTTTTCTTTTTTAAAAATTCAAACATAAATAAATAAAGTGTTGTTTATTTAAAAAAGTTGTATATTAAAGAATCACATTGATCCCAAAAAATCCGGGGATCCCGAAAATCGAGGGGTATCGGGATTTCCAAAATCCGAATCCCGGGATTTGTTAAAATCGATCCCGTTTGGCATCTCTAGTTTGTAGTGAGACGACATGTCTTCGTTTTTAACGACTTGTTTTCGTTTTTAAACGAAGATAAAACTAATCCTCTTGTGTATACAATGGGTTATATGGTCCTGCCCTAGGACATCGTAATGTTAAATAGACCATGTTTTTTATACGTTTGGGTTATTTTTGGAGTAGTCCCTTGTGGGCTACATTTTACAGGCGTGTTTGGATTAGTCCTTTTATTTGCAGGGTACTTACATACATACATACATATCCATGTAGTATGTAAATATAACCATACGAGTAACACTTATTCGTATCTACTTAAGAATGGATATGATGAGGTAATTGTTTGCACTTACTATTGACAATATCTGTACAAATACTTAAAAAAAGTATAGAAATCTAAAGTATTTCCGTTTCACACTTTGACTAAACCCAAAAAAATAAAAAAAAGTTAAATAAAATAAAACACCAAATAAAATATTAATCAATATAATAAATTGACTTTTAAGACGACAAAAAGCTGCAATAAAGGAAGGCAGGCATGCACTTCAATGCTCTCCGATGTTTATTAATAAATAAAATCCATTGTTTTCACGTAAAAGGTACGTACATATGGCTTTGTTGAATTTTGCATCGGCATTGGAATGAAAAGAATTATAATTAATTGCATTTTTATTTAATTTTTTTTTTGCATTTTTTGGTATGTATTAAAATTATTCGAAATTGCTTGTTTTTGATAAATATGAATAATTGATAATAACAATAGACAAAGTTAAAGAAAAAAATTACTAGTACAAAAAAATAGTTTCCAATAAAAATTTGTATCGTTATGCGAAGCAATAATGGTACATTAAAAAATATAAGCTCACAATTATGCGCTGCACAATAAGTCATACAGAGATGCAGTAAAGTAAGTGAACGAATTTTTAACAAGTTAAAAAAAATAACATTTTAAGTGTCACGGCATTCCGTTACTACGATGCAGGTTTCTAAGGGAGAGTTCTTAAAAAATATCTGTAAAAAAACATTCAGTGTGTAAAGCTGATAGCTCCTCTCACAATTTTTTTATGCGTTGAATAAAGCGCTTTTTGTGTCAAAATTGCATTGCTTCAAAGTGGGAACTCACCATATAAAATTCATGCCTTCGGTAAGCGAAACTCTTACCTTTCTCCCACACAAACCTGCTTCTCTCGAAGCTCCATTTTTCATTCGGTTAATACAAGGCAAATTAACTACAGGTGGTGTCGAAACGGCATCTGATTTTGACAGGTCGAGCTAATTTGTTTTGATTTGTTACTGTTTTGCTAATACTGGTTGACATTTCGAGCTAATGGCACTAACAATGCAATGCAAACAACCCTATGTTGTTTCTGGATTGTTGTAGTTCCGATACCACCTGTAGTTGAATTCGCCTTGGGTTAATACAGTAAACACTCACAAATTAGAACTCTTAGTAATTAGAATTTACATAAATTAAAATCGTTAATCTCTATATAATAATGAACTCTAAAATTGGAAATTTTAGAGCTAGAATTTCTAAGAGAAATTTGTCTTTCTTAAGTCCTCGTCCATATTATGAAACATTTGCTGCAGAAACTTTCTTCAATGCTCTTTTGAAGCTGCATTAGTGTCTATACCTACAATGAAACATTTGTTTTGCAGCATTTATGTATATATTTTGTATGCCATTTCTCTTACTTCTTCTTCTTCTCAAAAACAAACTTTTCAATTCGACTTTATGCTTTTTTGCAAAAAGAGTAAATACAAATATGTATAACGAAGTGGTTGGTAAGCCCGAGAGTTAAGGCCCAACCATAATGTGCTTAAGTTGGCTTAAGCAAATGTGCGAGTACATGTAAATTTTATGACGCAAACCACATTGAACTTAAGGAAACGTTTTGTTTAATTTTAAGAAACTGTCATTTGCTTAAGTTTTTTTTGTTAATTTTTGACAGTAGGTTAAACAAGGCTATGCATATTATTGTTGGGCCTTTATTTACCACTATGCACATTACAAGTATCGAGTATATTTCTTAGCTGCATGAGCACTTTCGATATCGACAACTATGGTTTGACAGCAGAGAATGTCAACTGGGTTGAATTTTCAATTCAGTAAGCTTTGGCTGGTCACATGGATAGTTTAACTCTAGAACAACGCTTCCAAATTGTGGAAATTTCCTCTAAAAAAAATAAATCTATTCGCGATGTTCATAGACAAAACAACTTGCAATACAGCGCGCTTAACAATCGATTTATTGCAAAATCAATTTGGTAAAAACTTTAGTTCCAGAAGTGGTCCTGTTCACTTGCCGATCTAACGCCTCTGGATTACTTTTTATGTGGCTATGTTAAGTTGTTGGTTTATGCCGACAAAGCAGCAACTCTTGAAGCATTGGAAGTCAATTTTCAAGCCATTGTTTACGACATACGGCCAGATTAATTGGAAAAAATAGTCAAACATTGGACTGATCGAACGGACCATGCATGTAACTTGTAGCCTCAGCGGACATATGCCGGAAATAATATTTAACAAATAAATGCTATGAAATAATCTACCTGATTATAATAAAAACACTTCATTCCAACAAAGTTTCTGACTCGTATTATTATTTTAAGTTCTTTTAACAGTTAAAAAAACACCCTATACATTTTTAATACTTACATAAAAATAGTCCATATTTCTGTGTATAAAAGAGCCTTTAAGCTAAGATTGTAAATCTTTTAATATCAATTTTTTTAAGTATGAATTTCTATTTGTATTTTATTGTCAAGTATGTACTCAGTTTATAGCGTCTATATTTAGATGGGGGTATTTAAAATTGTATAATGTATGCCATTTATGAAATTTGCTTTTTATCAGACATCAATGAAAATGATTCACTTTTTTATTAGTAATAAATTATTACTATTAACATGAAAAAAAAATAATTTAAAAAATTATCATATAAATTTTTGTAAAAACAAGTAAAAGTGATACATATATTTGTCTGTGCGGAATCTTATATACCCTTCACAATAGCATTAGTATAAAAATTCGTACCAACGGGCAGCAGCCCTGGGACCTGAAACAGGTGCAGTGGACCAATCACCTGCTCATTCTAAATTATAAAGATTAACGAAACCGAAAAAATATTTGACCCTACGTTCCAAACTGGAACTAAGGGAAAATATATATCGTTACCTAAAACACAAAAGTCCTAACTAAAAGTAAAAATTTACTTTTTTATTGATTCTTACACACAGATAAAAATATCAATGTTAAATTAACATGGCGCAATGTTGATTTAAAGCATAGTAAATTTCTGCAAAAGAATGGACTTTTTTAAAAATTGTCTTGTTTCATGTTTATTTTAAATGAAAAATGTTCAAATAAAATTGTTCGATATTGAAACCATAAAAACCAGTTTTACTTGTTTTGTATAATAAAAAAACATCAACACTATGAAATGAAAAACATAATTTTTTATTGTTGTAGTTGTTCCTTTGGCCAGAGTGAATGTTATTTTGTCAAACTAATAGGGCCTAAATTTCTTCAATAACATTCATAAATTTTTAAATATTCATGTTTAAAATAACCTAAAAAGAGTAGAAAAATTTCCCGTATTTTTATACCCTCCACCACAATTAGTTGTGGAGAGGGTATACATATTAAGTTTGTCATTCCGTGTGAAACTTTTTTATTATTCATCTCAGACCCCATAAAGTATATATGTATATTCTGGGTCCTTGAGTGATTCTAAGTCGGTTTAGCCATGTCCGTCTGTCTGTTCGTCTGTAAAAATCACGCTCACTTTCGAACAACTCAAAAGAAATGAACAAACTTGGTGCCAAATTGCTGATAGTTATCCTAACATAAATGGTGGAACAAGGCACGGAATGAGATAAGATTTTGCAAAAATTTGTTTTTTCGACTGGAAATCACGCTGTAGAATTTCGTGAAGATCCGTCCATAATTTACCCTAGGCCCCATATAAACACTACTCCCGGAGTCAGTTTAGTACGCCTAAAACCGATAAAAATAATGCTATCATAACAAAATTTGGTATGTCACAGTTTTTTAGGACTTAGAATCACTCAAGGACCCAGAATATATATACTTTAAGGGGTCTGAGATGAATAATAAAAAAGTTTCACACGGAATGACAAACTTAATATACCCTCTTCACAACTAATTGTGGTGGAGGGTATAAAAAATGAAACTTTAACCGCCATTTTTAATGTTTACATTTATTTTTCGTAAAAATTTTACAATCGGCTAATGTGGAATAACTGACGGCGGGTATTGTGGAACCTATTCCACCAATAGCCATGAAGGCTGAGAAATAATTTTAAACGGAATATTTCTTTTTGAACAACAAGTTATGCCAAGAAGAAAGTCTTTTGTTTTTAATGAATTAAAAAAAATTATATGCTAAATTGAATTTGTTTTTATACCCTTCACCGAAGGTAAAAGGGTATATATAACTTTGTCATTCCGTTTGTAATTTCTACAATATTGATCCTACACCCTATAAAGTATATATATTCTGGGTCCTTATGAAAAGCGAAGTTCAAACCCGGTTGTCCGTCTGTCCGTCCGTCTGTCTGTTGAAATGGATTTTCCGAAGCCCCCAGAAATGATGGGGGCTTGGTTGGTGTATGTATCTTGTCAGGTATTCTTATTATAATTTTGCTATTGAAATTCAGCCAGATCGGTTGAGTGGCTGAGTTATGAGCAAAAAACCACGACTACCTCTAATTTTTTCCAAAAATCCCTTGTGGTTGTTGTAATACTTTTTGCTGTATATCTGGGGAACGCCAAAAGCCAAAGTTTCCAAATAAGGTACACACATTAAGGTAGTCAATACACACCATCCTACAAAATGTGGGCGGGATTGGAGAAGTGGGCGTGGTACCTCCCGTACAAAAAAATTAAAAATTGTATAAAAACCTAAATTTTAGGGATGCCATATGTCCTATGGATATGACTTATATACCAAAATATTTTTAGTAGAACATATTTTATAAAAAACTCGGAAAAATCGGTTCAGATACAATAAAGTTATGACCAAAATAAAATTTTTTTTTTTAAAATACCCACTTTCGGGAACTATAGATCTTCCCGAGTCCAAGCTTTATAACTCAAGTAAATGGTAAATTTCTTTTAAACACGTCAGTATATAAATCTTTCAAATCGGTTAAACATTTTAGGGCTGTCATATGAGCTATGGAAACGACTTATATATCAAAACATCGGCAATTTTTAGTAGAACATATTTTCCAAAAAATTGGTTATTAAAATACAACATCCGACATAATGTGGACAGTTTGGATAAGTGGGCGTGGCACAAAATATAATTATTTATATCTTAAGAATGGTGTTCACATAATGTTTTGTTCTTATTGCACCATGGTGAAGGGTATATAAGATTCGGCACAGCCGAATATAGCACTCTTACTTGTTTTATTATTATTTTGTTCCGGTTATATGTAATATAATTCTATATTACCTACCACTGTTTTTGAGGTGCCTCAGATTTTTCATTCATAACTTTTTTTAGTATTAAGAAAATATAATTTTAGTGAAGAACATAGTTAGGCAATCGATTAAGAAACATATTTCAACTAGTCCGTCGAAGAGATTGCTTGTACTTTTTTAAAAATTGTAAAAACAAAAATAGGAGTTCCGCAATACCCGAAGTTACTCTACAGTAATACAATTTTTTTACAGGGGCTTTTGGAAAGGCAATATATTTATGGCCTATGAGGAATATCACAAAATTGCATAGTGATATATATGGACATGTGAAGGTAACTTTGACAAAACTCCACCAAAAAATATCTATATTTGTTACGGGTTTGGAGCGTGGGCTTTATATGGGTGCTATGGTAAATTATGAATGTATTTTTGCAAAATTTGGAAGTGTGTTTTTGAACCTAGTTTCCTACTGTACAGAATTTTAATTCCAAAGTGCTTAGGATATACCTAGAAATAATTTGTCTCCGAAATTGCTTTTTTCTATGATTTCAACGGGCGGATGTAGCTAAGTTGACTTAAAATTATTAAAGGACCCAGCATATACAATCTTAATTGGGCCTTAGATGAATATTTACAAAAGTTTCACAAAGACTGAAAAATTAAGCTTTGTTCACAGTGAGAGCAACAATTTCATTTTATCTTTTATCTTATTTCTTCCCAAAGTATTTCAAATATTTTTCTTTCATTTTCCAAACAGAAATGTAACTAGGGTTTTTTTTAAGTTGAGTCAACTTCTACATCAGCAACAATTTGTATATATAATTTTATTTAGTTTTTAAAAGAAAATTTTAACGAAAATTCATTTCCGTTTTACAGAACACCCCTGATTGTTCTGGGCAAAATTTGCAAACGGTTTCTTTATTTAAAATTTGTGTGGTCGCGAAAAATTGTTGCTCTATTATAAACACCAGTGAAAACGTTGCAGCCTATTGTGAACGAAACTTTAAGGTTCAAATTTAATGCGAATCGGCGTTATTCCTTATATTCCTATTCCTATTATATTCCTTATCTTCAAAATCGGTACAAAACTGTCCCAAAAAAGTGGCAAATTATCTACTTAAGTATGTCTAAAACCTACACTTACAAATACCGAGTGTAATTTTTTGCAACTTTTTGAATTGAGCAGGTTCGAAAATAAAAGAATGATTTAAAATCCTCACCCTTTAGGATTTTTTTCGTTTTTGAAAAAAAAATTATTATTCTAGTAGGTATACATATTTAAATTTCCAAGAATTTTCTTAATATAATAAAAAGGGGGAAATATGCCGCTCCTTCAAAAAAAAAAAAAAATTGCTTAAATAAAAAACTGATAAAATAAATTATGAAACATTTCGCATGAGTGTTTGACCAATATTTTAACACTGTACATATGTATGTATGTATGTATGTTAATTCAAAAATAAGACTTAACAATTGATATCATTTAAAATATACTAGACAGTACGTTTTTAAGCCATAACTGTTAAATAATGTTAACCAGGGAAACCATAAATATGAAATTGCATGTTTTTCCTTGTGCGACCAATGAAGGCACTAACAATATGTGCAAATGTGCATAATTTAGTTTAACTTTTTAAGGCATATTTTGATGTATCTTCTGTTTTTAAGATGTATCTGTAATAACCAACGCGAAGCTTCAATATCGCCATCTACATTTTATTTTTACTCTAAAATTTTAAGACAAAGCAGGTTGTCATTTAAGATAAATGTTATGCGATGTGTATAATACAAAGAAATCTAAAAAGTGATTCCGAGTCGATCGTTATACTAAAAGATTGTTCTAATGTGATCTAACGATGCCCGTCCGTCCGTCTGACTGGTTATCTGTCCATGTTTAACTTGTGCGCAAAGTACCAGTTACACTATTGTAGATAATAATAATAATTTCACATATTCACCATAAAAACTTCTTTCCAAATTTTATTCTTTGTGTCCGTAAACCATCTAATTATGTAGGTATTGAAATTAAATTCGCCCCAAAAATATTTTACTGCAACATAAATTATTTTCGAATCGTTTCACATTTGCCCAAAGCTCCCATCCTTAAATAGATTTAACTTTCTTTTAATGTTAACATAAATTAACAATTTAGCGACCGTGCCTAAAATCCCTTTAAGACAAAACCCCCTAATGGATGTTAATATCTAGATTATATTCAGAGCAAACGTCTCTTATATGAATTTTAAACTAATATGGACTTAAGCGATTATATTTAAGGTTTTTTTTTTTAATTTTGTTATTAAATTGTTGAATATTTTATGTTCAAATGAGCAATTTTTTTATTTTTTGGGGCATATTTTCAACAATTTACAGGGCATATTTTCCAGTTTTTACTGAATATTTCTGGTTTCCCTGATAATAATTAATTGTAATGATAAGTAATTAGATAACTTTTATTTAACACTGGTTCACAAACCTTACATTTTCTGCCTGTCTGTTGTCTAAGCTAAATTGGGGCTGCTGAACAGGAATATGGCATTCATTTATATTTGCTAAGAAGCGTTTTTGAGTTATTCGCGAAAAACCGGTTTTAACAGTTTATGAAGATATTTCCAAAATCTTGAGAACTGATTATTTGAATTACCCAAAATTAACACTGTTACAAAGATATTTGCTTGTTATGTGAATCAATATTTATATTGTGTTGATCGAATACGATTTTACTAAGTTATAAGCTTTTAGACTTGGAAAAATAATTGTTTCTACGTTTTTCCAAAATTCATAATTTTAAGTCCCTTTATTAACGAAAAAACTAAAAAATGTTAACCCATACATATCATACAAGGGTGTACTTTATGAATTCTTATTAATAATATTAATACACATCTAAAATGACGGTTTTACAAGCAATTTTACATTATAATACATACAGTTTCTATTATATTTTTACTTTCTTCTGTATAGTTTCAATTATGTGAATTAGGCCCTTTCTACATGAGACCTACGACATATTTTTTTAGGGCAATTACTTACTGGACACACCCATTATAATTTTTTTTTTTTAATTATTATTTATAAGATTAAAAAATAAAAACAAATTTAAAAGTAGTTCATTGAATTGTTGAATAAAGTGTTGAACTGTGTGGTAGGTAGGAATGAGTTTTTGCGCGTTAAGTTATAATATTTCTAATAAAAAAGCAAATAACAATTTAAGCGATTAAATTCAATGCTTAAAAATAATGAAACGTTTAATCAAATATTATCAGTTTTTTAATACATATTTTCTTATTGTCTTATTTGTTATTTTGAATTTAATCTGGAAAAGAGCCTTATTCAATTGTTTTCTTAATTTTTTTAATAATTTTAAATAATAATAATACATACATACATACATACTTATTTATTTGTTATTGTCAATTAAAAAATCTGTTTTCTATTTACATTTATTTATGAATACATGCCTTAAAAGATTAGATGGATTTAGTGAATAAGCTCGCGTTTCCATAAAACGTCATTGATAAATGATGGAATTGCAAATTATTAAGTATTACGGTTTCTAGTCATATAGAGTGAAATCTTATCTCAATCCGTGTATTTCGCCACCCTTGATGTCAGTTTTGTAACCAAATTATCAAATTTTTAGGGGTAAATTTTAATCCCAAACACAGTACAACACATGATTTCTGGACTCAATTCTGATAATTGCTATTGAAAGTAGACCCATAGATAAGAACTTCTGCGTCATTAGTTTGGTCATAATACCTCAATAAATAATTTAAAAATTAATTTGAGTTAGTAAGTATCGTAAAGGGGAATTTGTCAGGTTTTAGGCTCTTTTGTTTGTCATAACTCGAGAACCACTAGTCCGAATAAGCTGAAACAAATTTAAAAAAAATTAAGAATTGCAATTCCTTGAATCTGTTCATACAAGCAACAGTTCCGCAGTTATAAATACATAAATGTATGAAGAAAAAAAATATTTTTTGCCCAAAAAATTAAAATTTTTATTTTTAATTCATAAAAAATCCAAAACGGTAAAAAAATGTCAAGTCCTATTACTTTCACGTAAGGTTGCATAACCTATGAACAAAATGATACATAAATCATGAAAATCGATGAACGCGTTTCGCTTTTATTCACAATTAATTAAAGGAATAAATTTCAAAAATTTGCTCGAGATATCCACAAAATTCTTTGGAAGAAACATTGATGACTTTTTTTATGATTCTCAGAATTAATTTTTGTTACGTTTGTGGTCATATCGTCCCAAAAAGAGGCCAACTGGATCGAAAAAAATTGATTACTGAGGAATTAAAAACTTTGTCTCAAACATATTATTATGTTTAGATGAAAAACGCAAACGATCTTTGAAACCATGTTTCTATAGTTCCTAATACCATGCAACATGTCTATTTCAACATGTTATATGGCTTTCTCAATAAAACCAAACAAAATTGTGTCTCAAAAAAGAATTTTTTTTATTAATAAATAAATTTATGAATTTATGAAAAACATTTTAATTATTGTGTTCTCATTCATGCGACTCGATGAACTGACGCTCGCGTACGGAAAATAACTGGAGAAAATTTCATTTTCTTTATAAACACACACTGTTTGTTTTGACAATAAATGTTTGCTCATGTAGAGAATGTTTTTTAAAGCAACAAAAAAATCACGTTATGCAACTAACAGTATGATTTTACTGGTATAATTGAAAATAAAAATATTATAGTAGCAAACATTTCACATAATTTAATATGTTTAGCTAGATCAGAGTAACTTTTTATGTGTAAAAGACCATATAAAATTATTATAGCGAATTAAAAAATGTTAACGACAAAAATTATTTTTTTAGTTATATAAGGACTACCTATAATAAATTTATTGGGGTAAACATATTAGGCAAATATGAATAAAAATGGTCGTAGTGATCGCTCATTAATCATATTTTTTCTCTGCGTGTGGATACATGGAAAAGGTGGACAGTTTTATGAAGCCAGTAATTAAGGTGGAAGACCTAACTGGACATGATAAATCCAGGTGCTACGCATGCATAAATTCTCGTCCTGGATTAAACAGAAAACAATTGAAAACAAAAGAATACATTGCTGCTTTTACTGCCACACTTCCAGTTGAACGCGCTGCTGGTACCGATATACCTAAACCTCCGAGTCTGGAAACTGTGTCCCCGATATTGAAATTAATGGACCACAACCGCTAACATAAATCGAAATTGATTACATTGTGGCTAAGATGGGACTATCACAACAAAACGCCGAAATGTTGACATAATTTTTGAAAAGCATAAAACTGACACAGCAAAATGTCAGCGCAACATCATACCGACAACGCCAAGCTGATTTTCAGAAATTTTATTCCTTTGACGAAGCAAATACTTTCACCTTCTCCCATGATATCCCAGGCTTAGTGAAAAAATTGGGAATGTATTATATCAAGTTTGAAGGCTGTGCTATTGCAAAAAACGAACAAAAAACCGTCCATTCCATTGGGATTCAGCACAACTATGAAGGAAAAGTATGAAACATTGGGCGAAATTTTGGCGAAAATCAACTACAATGTACACAAATGGAAGATTTGTTGCGATCTAAAGGTTGTCAACATAATACAAGGTATTGTATTAAAGGGCGGTTTTCCAAAATACTTCTGCTTCCTTTGTAATTGGGATTCACGATACACATGAAATCAATATGAATGTAAAGATTGGAAAGCAAGAACTCCCGAGCTCGAGAAGCAATTAAAATTACGGAATAAACTTTTGATAAAGGATCCAGATTATATTTTGTTGCCATCACTCCACATGAAATTAGGAATAGCTGGGAAATTCATCGAAATGGAAGTCAAAAATATTGATGACGCCTATCAATAATTAAAAATGTCCTAAGTTTTGTTTCCATGCATAGATAACATTTCTTCTGTGTAAGAATAGCTGTAATATGAATCGGAATGTTTATTTTCATGCAAAATAAAGAATCAATAAAAAAGTCCTCAATGTTTTTTCCAAAGAATTTTGTGAATATCTCGAGCAAATTTTTGAAATTCATACCTTTTATTAATTGTAAATAAAAGCGAAACAGATTAAAGTAATTGTAATTCTTAATTTTTTTTTTAAATTTGTTTGCGCTTATTCGGACTAGTGGTTCTCGAGTTATGACAAACAAAAGAGCCTAAAACGTGACAAATTCCCCTATACGATACTAACTAACTTCAAATTAATTTTTAATTATTTATTGAGGTACCATGACCAAACTAATGATGCAGAAGTTCTTCTTTTTGGGTATACTTTCATAAGCAATTATCAGAATTCAGTACCGAATCAATCACCTGAAAAATGTTGTACTGTGTTATTAATCAAATATTAAACAAAATTAAATACAACAAGTTAGAGTGCTATATTCGCATATGTCGAATCTTATTTACCCTTCACCATGGTGCGAAAATAACAGAAAGTTGTATGAATAGCGTTCTTTGAATATAAAAAATTCAACTTTGTGTCACGCTCACTTGTCCAATCCCGCCCACATTTTGTCGGATGTGAACTGATAACCACGGTACTTGTACACGTGTGTGAGGATAAATATTAAAAGTTAAATTCGTTTTTAAAAAATATCGCATGCGATAAAAAATATTTTAAAAAAATATCGCATGCGTATTATAAAGAAAATACGACTATTTACACGAAATTTTAAAATATTTTATTAAAAATCAATAATTTTTTTTAAGTTTTAACAATAATAAGATATTTAATTAGTCTTTTAATATTAAAATTTATGGACAGGGCCACAATAACCTATAAGCACTTTATCCAAATTGTATTTGTGAAAATTTTTATATATTTTTGAAAATTTGACTTAGAGTGTGGGATTTGCGACGCCCACCTGTCCAATCACCCTGAAATATTGTCGGATGTTGTTTATTGATAACAAAGAGTCTTGTACAAAATTTGGAAACTTTGGCTTTTGCCGTTCTCCAGATAAACCCCGCCCACATTTTGTCGGATGTTGTGTTTTGATGACCAAGATGCTTGAGAATTAAGCTCCACCCGTTCTGCAGATATACAAAAAATAAATAAAAAAAACAGCAACAATTAGGGGTTTTTTGGTAAAATTAAAGGCAGTCGTAGTTTTTTTCTCATATCTTAGCCATTTGTGGACCGATCAGGCTGAATTTCAATATCAAAAATATCAGACTATATGTAACATAAATGTATGTATATATGTATAACAACCTAGCCCCCATCCTACCTGGAGTTTTCGGAAAACCCATTTCAACGGACAGACAGACGGACATCGTTAAATCAACTTCGCTACTTATAAGGACTTAAAATATTTATATATACTCTATAAGGTCTAACATCGTTTAGTCAACTTCGCTGCTTATAAGGACCCAGGATATATATGTGTACTCTATAGGGTATAACATTAATATTGTAGAAATTACAAACGGAATGACAAACTTATTTATATATGCATATACCCTTTTCTACCACCTGTGGTGAAGGGTGTACAAATAAACGTGAAATTTTGTTTTCGTGAATTATTCTCGGCTGTTTTTATTTTATTATGCGTTGCTTAACATTTTTTGTTTTTGTTGCGATAAACAAGCAAACAAATTGTCGCTTTCCGATGATATTTCTTTAGTGTTACTGAATTGTGAATTTATTTATTCGGAAGTATGGAAAAGAAATAAAAGTACTTAGATGTACATATTTTGATTTTAAACGATAATCTCGTTTTAAATTTATTAAAAGTCAGTATAACAAGTTTTAAGTTGAACGATAAGCTGGTGGGCAACTTTTTTTTGTAAAAAATGTCCCTGACACATTTATTAAATAACTACAAAGATACATACATACAAACACACATCCATATGTAACTAGGCTTGCCAGACGTAATGTTTTCACTTATTTTGTTACTATTTGTACTGCTTTCAACATAACCTTTTTATATTCATATGCATATCTATGTCTTCCGATTTTGATGAAATTCGCAGCAAGTCCTATTGGATAGTAGCTTAGACACACATTTTCAACAAGATCGGTCAAAAAGTTTCTGAGTTAGAGGGGGTCAAAGTTTGACATTTTGGCCACACAGGTATTCTATCTCATCCATGTAACTTATTACCTATTGGTGTTAGCAAAATTTGTCCCAATTAGCTTAGATAGCTATTTGGTTAATCTTTTGAAAAAAAAAAATTGTTTTTTTTAAATTGTTTAATTATTTTTTTTTTAAATTCAAAACTTTTTTTTATTATTTTTATTTTAGCGGGAATGTTTTTTTTATGCTCAAAAGAAAGCTTATGTTTTTTCCTAGTTTTTTAGTAGTTTTGGTCGCTTTTTGGGCCGCGAGTGACTTTTGTATACAAAAAATAATTTCTAACTCAGACGAAGGTTTTTCAATTTTTAACGTATGCACTATTTTGAATTTTTTCCTATTTGTGTTTTAGTGTTTTTAAAATCTTAAAAATAAAATTTATGCTGAGATGCTGAGAAACTACCCAAATTTACCTTTTCGACGGAAGACAACGATTTCAAAATTGGGTCACTTGATATGAAATCCCCCATATGTATAAAGCAAAACAAAAAATTTCCAAAAAAGAATTTTCGGCAAAGGGTGTGTGTGAAACGGAAGCAAAGTACTTTTGGAAGTAAGATTTTGACACTGTTGAGGTGAAGAAAATTTTGCTAGCGCTGGAGGCTAATATAAATTTGTTAGCCCAAAATCCTGTTTGCCGCAAGTAAATATGTATTTTGTGGTCACATTACGGCCAACAAAAAATTGACGATTTTCGGCAAATATTTGCCATATCTGACCTGCAGTGGAAATATTTAAAAAAAAAAACTATCCACACTGAAAAAAACTAATCCATCCGTACATACACCAAGCCGAAGCGGTATCAATAGAAAGATTCAAGTACGGATATTCAAGTGAGAAATACTTTACTTATCCATATTAAATCCCGGTTTCGTACTTGAAATAATCCGAAAATTAGATTGATGAGCGCTTAATTCAAGTATTATTAAGTTGATTTAATCTCGAATTCGTACCTACATGAAACAATCCGAAAGTGTAATCAAATTTATTCTAACCTAAAGCAGAAGAAGAACATTATTATAATTGGTTTACTTACCTGTTTAACACCTTGCAGAAATAGTTTTAATTATAAAATACCAGCATTATGCCCTACATGTTTTCCACTTTTAAAATTTTATGTATGCACATTAGGGATATAACTTTTTAACAATTTCTTAAAATATCAAAATTGAATTTTGGATGGATGAAAATAGAACTAAAGAAAGAAAAAAAGAAATGATCCACGACTTTTTGGCGGCATATTTTTTTTCGCAAATTAAAAAAAATTTAAGTCGTGGATGATTTTTTTTTCTTTCTTTAGTTCTATTTTCATCCATACATGATCTAGAAACTAAATCCGCTATCATATTAGAGTTACAACAAAATTGCATTTACATATGTACATATATATATTCCAGAGCACCGTGTAAAATGCATCTAATTTGCAAAAATCTAAATTATTTACATACAAAGATGATGTACTTGGCAAAAGAAAAAATTTGATACCCATTGCATTTTTGTCAAAACGCGAACTAGCGCTAATTTTCAAAAAAGCGGAAACACGTATTTAATTAAATCGACTAAAGATTAAAATATGTTAGTTTGGCATTTTTATTACAAACATCCTCGAACAAAAAATTCAAAAACCGTTTTTTTTACAGAAAATCCTTAAAAAAAAGGACATGGATGAACATCCTTGGACAAATTGTATATACAGTTGGACGCGCCTTAAAAAAACCTTTCTTATGATACCCAATTTGTATATGTTGGTAAGGGAACAGAATCTCAAATTAACAAAACATGCAAAAATAGACCCTTTTTCAAAATGGTCCAGCTCACGAGAGGTCAACGCTGGATCCGAAATATTTAAAATGGTATCTTAAAAAAGTCCAAGCTTCATTTTTAGGAGGGTACATGGAGCACAAATTTTGCTTCCATACAACTTGAGTCGCTCTAATGTATATGTATTTTAAAATGAAAAATCTTCTTTTTATCTGTAACGATATTTTGGCGTACCTTCCTATTTTCTTATAAGTGGTTATCTGGCGATATTGCTAGTTTACCATTAGCAGAATCGCTTTCGTATTGCTTAGGAGTATTGCCATCGAGACACGTTTCTTCCTAAAGGAAGTATCTTCCGCAATACGAAATCGATTATTGTCGTAATAATATTTTTCATCCAGGTAATACGTTTGGCAATATGGCGTATTTCTGTGTTTGCTGGGATTTTGTTGATTTATCAAGTGTGTGCACATTGGTTTATGTGTATGTGTGTCCCTATAGCAAAAAAAAAATGGTTTTAGTTTCAGGTCTACCAAAAACGTGTTGCCTAAACAAATAAATATTCAGCAATCAATTAGACAATATTTAAACAGGTGTAATAAACTTCTTTAAGTGTAAATTGTATTCGCCTTAAATGAGCACCTTCATATTTAATTTTGTTTTATTCAACTTATTAAAAACATTTTTTTAGTTAGAAATTCACTTATATCCAAGTCAAGTTTAATCTCTTGTTGTTTTAATGTTTTTTTTATACCCTCCACCACAATTAGTTGTGAAGAGGGTATATTAAGTTTGTCATTCCGTGTGAAACTTTTGAGAACGATGGAGAATAGTATTGTCCACAAATCCTTATCATTTTTTATCGCCCACGTTGACTCCTTTTCCAGAAATCTGGAATCATGCATCATAACAGCGTTAACATAAGTTCTGTTAAGTGGTTAACATTGCTCTGTAAACATAACATAATGTGTCTAGGGTTATAAATTTTAAAATTTAACTTCACACACATAATTTCGTGATGCTCGGTTCATAATTTACTATAGGCCCCATATAAAGCCCACTGCGCTGTCGGTGGAGGGTATCAAAGATTCGGCACAGCCGAATATAGCACTCTAACTTGTTTTTTTTATTTTAGTTTGTTTGTCAGGAAGACCGGTTTTTTACTAAAAAAAAATATATACCTATACATATTTTAAAATTGTCATCTTTTTGTTTCATTTGAAATATTAAATCGATTATTTTGCGACTTTCGTTTTATGCTCCTCATTAGAGCCAAAAACGATTGTTTAATCTTGTTTGAATCTTATTAACTTTGGGGGGGGGGGGGGGAAATGACGTGTTCTAACATCTTATCGCAATACAAATATTATGTGCCCATGCCATTCTTGCTTTAAATTCATATGTATAATTATAAATTAAATAACAAAATAAAATAATAGGTATTGTTTTTTTTTTAGTTAAAATTATCTCTTGATAACAAGACTTTACTTGGCTAAATATTTAAATACTTACTGTATATTTATTGTAGATGCGAAC
Organism: Pollenia labialis; assembly: GCA_949318255.1. Taxonomy (NCBI): domain Eukaryota; kingdom Metazoa; phylum Arthropoda; class Insecta; order Diptera; family Polleniidae; genus Pollenia; species Pollenia labialis. The sequence continues at coordinate 151,761,613 of OX439140.1, read as the reverse complement.
GAACATTTAAAAATTTAAGCTAAAAATACAAGAAAGTTAAAGAGATGGAATGGATGGATGATATACAACAAACATATCTATGTACATAGATGGTGGAGTAAGCAGGGGGTTTGTTTTGTTTTCAAATAAATTTATGTAGATTATCACATTTCAAAACTACGTAGGTTTTTTTTAACATCATATTAGTGTTAAGTTTAGACTCATCATGTTAGAGGGTTTCTCATGTTATAACACGGTTGTTAATGCAAATGTTTTAACAACGCTTTTATAACATCATGTTATAACAGCAAATCATGTCAGTTGTAGACGTGGAGTCATGTATTTCATCTACTGCTGATGATGGCACTCCAAAGCAAGTTAGTTATCCCGATATACTCACCACTGCTAGAAAAAAAAATCAAAAGATTTATATTCAAGAAAAAAGATTTACAGGATCGTTTGTGAAATATTAAGCGAAAAATACAAGAAATGCAATGCAAATATTAAATGTCACTATATGCGTCAGTTTCAGAGGATGAAACAAACGATTTTTACTTATTTGGTGATTCTTAAAATAGACAATAAGCTCTTTCAAATGCAGCAAACCGCAGTTTTCTAACTGTACTTTTGTTGTAAGTAGGGGTGTAATTTCCATGCAAATTCATGTTTTTTGTCGATAGTCTAAGAACGATGCCACCAATTATCTTTCCAAATCATTAAATTTGCATTAAAATGGCATCAATTTGTTTTTGCATATTTTGGTGAAAATGCATATTTAGGTTTTAAATGCATATTTTGCACATTTTGACATTTTTGGGTTTTTAATATTATATCCAAAACTGTTACAATTGTACTTAAGTTACTTGCTTCGTATATATGGGTTAAACCGCGTTGCAGAGGTTTATTAGAAGCCAACTCGGTTATATAGCAATTTTTAATGAAATGTATCCCTTGGTTCCCCCTTCCTCCACAGCCAAGATGAGTACCTGGCTATATGCTTTGGAATTTAATCCAAACATTTTGAGTAATTTAAGTATGTTAGAAGAGCTTATTGATACCGATGATAATGCAATTGAAAAGGTAAAAGAAATATTAAATTTAAATCTGTGGCATTTTGACAAAACATCTTAGCAAAAAAGTTAAAAAAAACTCGGTAAAAAAATCATTTTTATTAAATAACAAAATAAACCAAAATCAAAGAAATATTTTGTTAATAAAACAAAATTTTAAAAACGTAAATAAAAATATTTTTTGAAAGAAAATTCGTATGATTAACAACATTTTTTTCAACTTTTTAAATATGACTTAAGATGTTTTGTCAAAATGCCACAGAAATAATATCGGAAGTCAATTGGCATTTACATATATTTTCCAACTACGCATATATTGTTGAAACAACAACTAATTAGGAGGAATTTAGTTCACTTAATACTTAAATTAAATTAATTGATATTTTTAGAAAGTATAATTAACAATGTGGAAGGGAGAATAGCCCGAAAAAGTAAAAAAAAAAAAAAAAACCAATATGTTTTGCAAAAAAATTGAGGATTTCAAAAAATAAAATAAAAATCAAATATTTGCGATCTGATCTGGAATCCAAGTGGGATTTGAAAATAATTTTTTTTTATAATGCATTGGCATTCTTCAAGTACAAGACAAAGTTTTACTTTATATTTAACAGTAGGTACTTATTTGTTTAAACAAACAAAAATTTAAATAAGTTATTTAAGTTTTTTAAAGATGTTTGAATAGACGGAATTTTATATATTTTTGTTTTTAGTAAACCTAAAAAACGATTTTTTATGAAAAATTTTGAAGTTTTTATTGCATATTTTTTTTTTAGTGCATATTTAAGAGATTTTAGTGCATATTTTAGATTTTAAAGTGCATGAAAATCTCATCCCTAGTCATAATTAAGCTTTCAAGTACACCTTTGATTAGAAAAAAAATTAACTTGTTCACTTCACAATCGTTTTTCTCCAAAGCTCATTTTTTGCCCATATGTAGGTCCCTTTTTACTGAAACTGACACATATTTTTTTTAACTTGAGCTGCTAGAAAAAAAATAGAAGCTATGTTGATTTCCTAAAAATTGTTACAAATTTGTTACAATTGTTAAAAGTACATGTTAAAACAAATTTGACTATTAGCAATTGTTACAATTTTTAGTAAATGAACACAGCTAATGCTGCCATCGTATTCGGCACTTGCAATTGAACCAAAAACAGTGTGGGGAGCCACTCTCTATTGCGATGCGAATCTATCGCTATAGCTTTAGATTTTTTTTTAACGAAACAATACTGCCAATAAAAATTAAAGATGGCGCCGATTTTCAGTAATGAAATGTCAAAATATGTAAAAAAAAATTTGAAATTGGAAACTTTAAATAAAATGATGATGATTTGCGAAAAGAAAACAATAAAAAGATGCGAAAGACAAATGCGCAAAAGATTTGCCACAATTTTCTTTCGCATTGCAATTGAAAGTAGCCCCCTGGAAAGTTTTGTCCTGTGCAATCAAATTGTTATATAATACAGTAAAATCCCGATAATTCGTAACCGTAAGGGACCGGTCATTTCTTACGAATTATAGGGGCTTTCGGTTTAGCGGGGTTTCGATTTAACGGGGTTAAAATAAAATAAATATGAATTAACGAGGTCTTTCAATTTATTAACTAAAACGATACGTGCGCTTTGACATTTTTCTTTATTAGTCTGAATTTACACGTTTCATCTTTTGATGCTCAACTTCCATTCAATTCCCTTTTAAAGATGCCAATATATTCACATGCAGCAATCGGTTTCAACTTTTTTCGGTACAAAACAACAACAATTTTATTAATAGCGAATCAAAGAGAAAACGAAAAGAAAAAAATTACTGCAGCCATCGTTGTGCATATACCAACGAATAAAAACATAAAGCGTACTGACCGAGTACAGGCATCTCCGTACTAACCCCCTTTCTTCTTTCTTCTCTCACCTAAAAACACAAGAGATGAGCATCAAAAGATGAAACGTGTAAAAGCAGACTTATTCATGTAGCAAACTGATCTTACTGCCCGTCTATACCAGAGATAATTATTGCAGCATTTTTTTGTACATATTTATTGCTGGCAATTTATGTTGCATTAATTGTAAGTCCATTTTTGTTGACAATTATTGCTAACACAAAACGTCAAATTTTGTTGTCATTTGAAAAAAAGAAGAAAAAAAAATGGAAGCAAATTGTGTGGGAAAGAAATTTAATTTGTGAAATTGTTGCAAATTATAATTGTAGTAAAATAAACCTTGTTAACTAAAAAAAAAATTTTTCGTTAAGATTGGATTATAAACTTTTTTAAAAACTTTTTTATTTGCTTATTTTGGAATTATTTCATTCTTTGTAATTACAATTTTAATGGCTATATACATTTTAAGAATATATGTATGGAAGAAAACAACATGCTTGTCTTTAAAGATTTTTTAATGCCGGGTTTTTGAGGTGTTGATTAAGTTTGAACTTAGTAGTCTGAAACTCGGCTTTTTCCGGCGAAAATAGATTTTTTTTATCATTTGATTTAAGCAAAATTAAGCTGCTCCGTCAAAATTGTGTGTAAGTCTCTTTTAATTTCAAACAAAAAATAATTTACGATGAAATCATATTACAGTATGTATCACGGTTTTTATAAAGTTCAAATGTACAAAAAAAAAAACCAGTAAGAGTGTTATATCCTTTTACATATCGTTGGCTTAATATAGAAAAAGCGTATCTACACTTTTCGTTACTTTTCAGGAGAAGGAAAATACTGAATAAAACCTTAAAAACTTAAGATACAAAAAACATTTCTATTGCAATTTTTATTCAAAACAAGCAACAAATTCAATTCTGGTTAATTTTTTTTATTATTTCTAAATTCTTTGAAGTTATTTTAGATAGGGCTTTTTGTTATTATTTTCTTGAAAATAAATGTAAGTTAGGGCTTTTTTGTTGTAAGTTAAAATTAGGATAAACTAATTCGCGTTATTTGCAACGTATTTAGGGTATTCACAAGGTCTCCTATCCAGTCAAATTTTCATAAGTTAAATAATAAATTTGTTTCTCCAACTATTTCATTTTAAGGCATTTTTCGTTTGTAATTCGAAAACCAAAAATTTTAAGGGGTTTAATTGTAAAGCCTATGACAATATGGCTAGATTGTAATCCTCGTGAATACCCTCATTATATTGACAATAATTTGTATGAATTTAGAATTTTTTGTTGCATTTACAACAAATGCGCCGATCAATGACATAACTTCTATCTATTTTTAATATTGTGACGGAAGTTTTTGTTGTATGTATTTTGTTAAGTTCTTGCTTTAAAAAATGAATTATTTTTAATGTATAGTTTTCTTTTTGTTTTAATAATCGTTTAAAACTTATGAATTCAATAAAATTTTGGGTCAACATTTGTGTACTGGTTTTTTTCCGAATGTACTGGTATTTTTTTTACGATGTACTGATTTTTCCAATTTCAAAAATGGCAACCCTACTCCTAGTGTTGAATAAAACATTTCGCGGCACACTTGTAATCGGTTTGAATTATGACTCAAGAAATATGATATGGACTGATTCCGTCTCGAATTTTCACAGGTTTTCCTTTTTGGCTCAGAAAAGCTTGTAAGAACTGCAACATACTGCCTCTTTTGCTCCCAGGACATCTCCCAAAACAAACTAAAAATGTCTTTTCTCGTGGACTCATTAAACGTCGAACACTTTCTCATAGCACTTTTTATACAAAATCTTGATGAACATGGGTCTCCCAATTGCCTAGAAGGTTTTTGACAAAATTCTTTTTTTGATATACCCAAATATTGCTCACCTTCCATTCATTTTTTTTTATTTACATTTTGTTTCCATTCGGATTTGTTTGCAGTATTTTTCCTCTTTGGAACATCATCTGAATCAGAATTTTCTTTTGCACAATTCATGTTATTAAAACTTTCAATAGTAATACTCATTCCAACACAAAAACGTAAATTGAACTGACACAAAAAACAAAGACTACTTGAAAGCAAAAGCATAAAAATGTTTACTTTTTGACTTTGAGCAATGCACAAATCAAATGTGTACAAAACGATGTCACAGTGCATGCTCGTACTGCAGAAAATACTGCTGCTGTTCGCGATAGTAAGGCTGAAGAGCCGTCCCCCTCAACTCGTCGTCGTGCCCAACAAATGCACTTCTCACGCTCGTCGTTATTGAACATTATGCATAAAGGCTTGAATTTACACGCTTTCAAGGTGCAATTTACTCAAGAACTAAAGCCTCTTGATCATTCCAAACGTCGTCAATGGTCAGAATACTGGCAAGAAATGGCAACAGTGGATGATTAATTTTCGAAGAAGATCATCTTCAGTCATGAGCCACATTTTCACCTCAGTGGTTTTGTCAATACGCAGCATTGCCGCATTTGGGCGAATGAAAATTTAAGAGTGATTGCCGAAAAACCAATGCACCCACAAAGAGTGACTGTTTGGTGCGGTTTATGGGCTGGCGGCATCATCGGGCCGTATTTTTTCTAAAATGAGGCCGGTCAGTCAGTTACTGTGAATGGTGTTCGCTATCGTGAGATGAAAACGAACTTTTTATGGCCCGAATTGGAAGTTATGGATGTAGACGATATGTGGCTTCAACAAGACGGTGCCACTTGCCACATACCTAACGAAATAATTGCTCTTTTGCGCGACAAATTCAATGACAGTGTGATCTCACGTGGTGGCGAAGCCAATTGGGCGCCAAGATCACGTGATTTGGCACCGTTGGACTTCTTTCTTTGGGGTTATTTGAAAGAAAAGTTGTACGTCGATAAGCCAGCAACAATTCAAGAGCTAAAGGATGGAATAATTCGGCACATTAACGGCACAGAACCTCAATTATGCCTCAGCGTCATCAAAAATTTGGACCATCGGATGGAGGTGTGCCGCTGAGGTTGCGGCGGCCATTTGACCGATATTTAGTTCCATACATAATTGAACTATACCAAAATTATTTCCTAAATAATTTGTATTTTAATCAAAATCAACATCGGCCCTTAAAATTTCACCACCCGTTTCATACATACTTATTTACAATACTAAAAACTTATTATAAATTAATTTTAAAAAGCGAAAACTGGTTAATATTTTTTAAAATCGTTTTTAGAACATACAAATTAAATTTTTCTCTTTAAAAAAGCAAGATTTAAACTGTGAGTCCCAGTTTCTAACCTTAACAAACCCCCTCGCCAACTGAACCGTTTGTATATCATTAAAATGAAATATGGTTCGATTTTCGGTTCACAACTAATCCCACCCACATTTTGTCGGATGCTGTGTATTGATAACCTAAATGTTTGTACCTAATTAGGAAACTTTGGCTCTTGCCGTTCTCCAGATAATATAAAAAAAAATAAACAACAACAAGGGATTTTTAGGAAAAATTAGAGGAAGTCGTGGTTTTTTTGCTCATATCCCAGCGATTTGTGGACCGATCTTGCTAAATTTCAATAGCCAATTTAGCAACCTATCTCCTATCATGTCTGGGGTCTTCGGAAAACACATATCAAACGTAAGACGGACAGAAGGATAGACTGATGTCGTGAAATCAACTTCGCTTTTCATAAGGGCCCAGAATATATATGGGCATTTCCATCATGTCGAACGTGACCATCGTACACATTTAAAATTAAAAAAAGTCAAAATAAAACTTTTTTTTATTTTGGCAATAGATTCAAGTTATAGCTATTAATTAGCCCTATATAAATTGTTTCGTTTTCAAGAAAATTGCAAAAAAACAAGGCATTTGCACGTGACGAAAACAGAAGTGTTTTTTGTGGCCATTAATTCGAATGCCGATTTCAGCGAAACCTGAGGCAATATTTGAATGAAAAAAATTGAAGAATGTTATGCACGCATGCCTCTTAAATATGGCTGTCATTTTAAATAAAAATAATGTATACTTTTTTTTTTATTTAGCTTTAATCGCAGTCGCACGTGATCTGTCGCACATGACATTTTTTTCCATCATGATATTTATGTTGATTCTGTTACCTTTTTACGAAATTATATATAAATGAGCTTAGTTAAAATGTTTTTAAATGAACAGAAGTTTTCAAAGTGTTTATTTTCATATTAAAACAACAAACTTAACAAAAATATGTACATAGTATGAATAATAGTAAAAGTTATAGTAATAGTAATAGTAAAAGAATTAAATATTATGAGGAATATAAAATACAGTTTTTTTAGAATAGGCAGTCCTAGCAGATTTTATTTCTTGACCATCGCAACAAAAGAAGTGCAACTGGGCTATTCCTGGAATGCTTTTTACTTTCTTCCATTTTTCGTCTAACTTATATAATATGCTTTGCTTTTCAATTTGCTGAGAGGGCATAAAATACATTTGAACCCCATTAATATTATTTTGTGCACATTGATAAAATGAAAATGCATCGGGTATAGCAATGTTTTGGGATTTCGTTATCTGCCATACTTTTCTTTTTATAACAGCTCCGACTCCATCAACGGCTCCCTTACCGTGTGAGCTTGCAAAAAAATTCCATTCCACTAAGCAACATCTAAATTTTTTTATAAAATCACCTAGGCTTGATAGTATAAATTTGTTTTTAAACTGAGAGCGGCTCCCATCAGAAAAAATAAATATTTTTGAAAAACCTCCATAAGATTTCATAATTTCAATTAAGAGATTGTTCAAAAAAATAAAAAAATAATTTTCAAATTTTTAATTTTCACACTTACCATGTCGCACGTGAACAACTTTATATAAGTACCAAGGTCACAAATCTTGCTATTTTACCGTAATGTTTTTTTTATTTTAATTGTATAAAAAATCTCTGTTTGGTCTGGTAATTTGATGAGGTTTTTCCTTTTACTTTCGACGCACTGATAGAAAATGATGTTTTTCAATGTCGCACATGACATCGAAATATGAGATAATACAAAGAAAAAAATTACAGTTATTTGCAATCGCATAGTTTCTTGTGCATTCTATTTTGACTCTTTGGACCTTCCAAAAGGTTTTAGAGAGAAAAAGTCAATGCATGATGTCTCTCTTAAAGAACTGTTATCATAGCAAAACGTACAATAGAAATATCCAAATAAGAAAAGTTGCACTTGTTCCACTTTGCATTCATAAATCTTGAAATGGGTTATAAATAAATATAAAACTTTTTTACTTTTATTAAAATAAGATAAAACAAGGCCTTTTCAAGAACTTATAATTTTTTTGTTGCGGTGGACCTTTTGGTGGAAATGCCCATATGTATACATACTTTATAGGGTCTACGATCAATATTGTAGAAATTACAAACGGAATGACAAACTTATAATAACCCAATAAAAAATGGAGCTTCCAACGAAGCAGGTTTGTAAGGGAGAAACATAAACGCTGACGGAAGACATGAATTTTATATGGTGAGTTCCCACTTTGAGGCAATACATTTTTGATACATAAAGCGTATTATTCAGCACATATAAAAATTGTTATATGTAACGATCGGCCCTACACACTGAATGTTTTGATACAGTTATTTTTAAGTATTCTCCCTTACAAACCTGCTTCGTAGTAAGGGAATGCCGTAGCACTTGAAATGTTATTTTTTTTTATAAATGTTGTTGAGAGTTCTTTCACTTACTTTGGTGCATTTATGCATGTCTTATTGCGTAGCGCATAATTGTGCGCTTATTTTTTTAAATGTACCATTAGTGCTTCGCAAAATGATAAAAATTGTTATTGGGATATAATATACACTTGTCCACCTGTGGTGCAAAATATAATAAGTATAATAGCATTCGAATTTCCATTCCCGGTTCATACAGACCAGCACACAAAAATGGCTTTAACTGATATTTTCTGGAATTTTCTAAAGGAACTATTAATCAACAATTTTTACGCATATATTCCAATGACTTACCCATTTTTAAAACCAAAGTAAACTTTTTAATTTTAGAAAACAGTTTTTATGAAAATTTTAATTATAATTAAAGATTTATTTAAAACAAATAACTTTGTTATTACATTATACATTAAAGGGATTCTTTTTGTTTTTTATATTTAAGTTTTTATTATAAATTATTAAATATATTACAATTATAGTATTATACAATTAATTTTATCTCAGCATTGACATCGAAAAAAAACAAAAAAAAAATTACTTTTATTTTTTTAATAGATTTTTCTATCATTCTTAATAATTTAAATCCAAAAAATCATTAAGCCCTTAATATAATAACAATTTCTTTAAGAAAAAAAATATATTTACGTATTGTATATAATAAAAATATGATTATTTTAATATGTATGTATGTATATATTAAAAATATTAAATAAAAATTAAATGTAAGCAAACATTTAAATATTACAAAAAATAAAATATATGATAAAATTTCTTGTTTTTTTACACAGGACTATGTATTTTTAATTTAATAATTAATTTTTTTATTTGTTGTTGCTGTTGTTTAGTTATTTAGCTTAAAAATGGTATAGAAAGTATAAATTAATTCATTTTAAAATATATATTTTTTTTTTTTTTTTTTGATAATTTAAAAAATATAATTTGTTTTTTTTTAAATATTTTACAATATACTTTTTTGTTTTTTATTTTTAGAGGACATAAAGCTTATTAAGTTTCGTTTTTTTTTGTTATGTTTTATTTTTTCTTTCTTTTTTTTTATTAATAATAAGAGAAAAATGGAGTAGAATAATGTTTTATTTTCGTTTGTTTTTTGAAAATACTTTTCAGAGTTGATTTTTTTTTTGATATCGTTCGTAATATTTGAAAAAAAGCCTTTAAAATTAAATATTTGTATAAACATATACACATACATACATATATTAAAAATAGTAAACAGTTCTGTGTATTAATAGGTAGAATTTTAATTTAACAATAGGAAGTATGTAGTAGTTTTTTTTAATAAAACAATATTTTTTTGTTTAAGAAAATTTGGAAGTTTTTGTTTTAATTAAAAAATATTAAGTGTTAATTTATTTTTGTAAATGTATGGTTCATTTGAAAATACAGGTAAGTATTTAAGTTGTAGCGAAATTTCGTGTTTGTTTGACATTTTGCTTGAAAATTTTATATTACATATTAAGAAAACCGGGAATTTATCACTTTGAAGGTTTTAATTTCACGCCAAAACGAACATATTCAGCCCAACTATGAATAAAAATTCCCCGAGAGTTTTCTTCCTTCTTCCATTTTTCCTATGTTAATTTAATTGTAAAAATGGGAAAAGGGAAAAAACTGCCGGGGAATTTTTATTCATAATTGGGCTGATTGTGTTAGCATACCACCCTCTTTTTTATTTCTCTCTTTTTATATCATTCACCACCAGCGTTACCGTAAAAATAATACTAAATTAAAAAAACATCTGATTCCGTACGGAATGTGCGATCAGTTTCGGACTTTGTTTAAGCAAATGACAGTTTCATGATACTTAACCAGCTCCTTAAATTAAACATTGTCATGAATGCCTTAAATTGTTTACATCGAAGTCTTATATGTTTGATAACTAAATTATTTAATTTCTTCTTGACTCTCTTTTTATTTAAAACCAATTATGATTTATTGAACTGTTGGTTTTAAATTGAAATTTTTGATATTTTTTTTTAAATAAGGCTTAAGATCTTTTAATTATTTTTTAACGAAGGAAGAAATTTTAAAACATGAAATTAATTAAAATGTTTTGATAATTTTTATTCTTGACTGGACACTGACACGAACTCAGGTCGAAATTATATGTTTCGAGAATAGCAACATTCTCGTCATCAGAATTCTTTGAACTGCAAAGAATTCCTATGAGAAGAATGTGTTTATTCTCTTTAAAATATTTATCGGTTTTCCCCTAATTATCTCTGTGAACAAATATTTTCTAAAATAAAATTTATTTGTTTAAAAAAAGCAATAAGTTAAATCCCATCAACAATAAATTTCAGTTTATCAATAGTATGAAATGAGAATTTAGTACATTTAAACGAAAAGTTGTTAAATGCTTCATATTTTATCAATTAGAAACTGTCATAAGAGTACAAATACAGACAATGTTATTGTATAAATAAATTGTGTTTGCTGGGTAATTTGCTCACTAGCATATCTTTATTTTTAGCTTTGGCTGACTATGATCTAAAACTATTAGACGGCATGTTATTAAGGTTCTCTTAAAATTTTTGGTAAAAAAATGCCAATAGACTTTGCCAAGGAAAGCTATGAATTTCTGCAAAAATATGCTTTGAAATTATAAAAACAAACTTTGCCGATGGATATCAGATGGAAAACGGTGTTCGGAAGCCCATATACCAACAGCACATCCCTAAGTATACTATAAAAACAATTGAATTGTGAGAGCATTTTCTTGACAACTTGTTAGAATTACCACAAAGATGGACGATGGAAGTTTACCAGCAACTCTTGAAGCATTGGAAGCCAATATTCAAGCCAAAATTTATGCCACACAACCAGATTTATTGTAAAAAGTAGAAAAAAATTAAAAAATTAAAAGGTCAGTAATGTAAAAATATTACCTACCAGATTATAATAAAAAAAATTAATTTCAACATTATTTCTGTCTTGTATTATCATTTTAAGTTCTAAAGCAGTTCAAAAGAAACACCATAATATCATTTTAATCGTTAGAAATAAAAAAGGCAGACGGAACTTGGCTTGAAATTTTTGATAAAATTTCGAAAAAATTGTAATTCAATAATTAATAAACAAAATATCTATCAAACTTGGTTATATTTTGAATACAAGTGTTTTATTGTGTGTGAACTTTGAAATTTCTTTTACATTTAATGAATGCAAAAATTTGTTTTAATTATTTAGTGTATTTATTTGACTTTAATTAATAATTGTATTTGATCATATTTTGCTGTATGTTTATTTTATTTGTAAAATATTGTAGGTTTGGTATACTGATATTCTGTCGGATAAACTGTGTTTTAGTATATAGATATTCAATATACAATTTCTCTTTTTCCTATAAAATTTTTATGTTGATTTCTGATACGGTGATTACGATGTGAATGTATTTAAGTATGTATGTATGTTTTGCTACTTTTGTCACCGGCCTAAGACACTTTTGGATTAACAAGGTTGTGGGGAGGAGGACAATGTAATCTCTTTTTTTTTATTATTTATTTTAACTTTTGTTTTCGATTGAGTTTACTTGTTTGTTGTTTTTTATTATAATACTTCCCTATGATTCGATATTATTGCACACATTGATTAAATTTTATTTAATATTGTGTATATAAATATTTTTTGTTCGGTTTTTAATTTTTGTACCAAATACGTTTTAATTAATTGTTTTAATTAAATCAGATTTAAATCTCATAAAGAACCTGTATTTTGATTTTTATACAAATTTATTTTGTTTGTTGCTTTTATTTTCTGCTAAAAGAAATATTAATAAGATCAAGTCAAGTCAAACTTTTTAAACAGCTATAAAGTAAAAGTACAGAACGTTCTGAATTCTAAAATTTTGATCGTTTTATAAAGATCTCATTTAGAAAATAATGATCTAGGTAGAAAAAAACTACCAACATGTGTTTAAGAACCCTTTGTCTTTGCGACAAACCCTTTTTTATATCACAGGAAATAAAGCTTAGAGAAATTTTTGAAGAAGGTTAATTTCAGTTCATAAATTATTATTTGAATCCAGTCAACTTTGCTTTTCTTAAACAATTTTAGCACTGCTTACATTTTTAAGAACAAGTTAACAGAAGTACGTCTTGATACTGTTGTAATGCCTAAGGGTTTAATAGCCATTAGGGTATCTTTTGTGTTACAACTTAAAAGTGTATAACACCGTAAGGACGTGTTCTATAAACTGTAATTTTTTATTGAAGGCTGTTAAAATGATTCATATGTATATTGATTTTGAAGCGAATTATTTTGCACACAAATGTTTGCTTTATAAATTTCATAATTTTTTTTTTTTTGTATTTCCTTCATTTGTAAAGTAATAAAAAATTTTGACAATCATCCCTATAGCAAATAATTTTTTCCCCTTTTCCATTAAAAATGTACGGGGAAAAGAAAAATTTCGAGGGAAAAAACTTTACTTTATAGGTATTCATGATAGACTTTAATTTGAAGACTTTCAATTTTAATTTGTTTAAAAAGGGGGATGTTCTAAATGATTTATGTATTTTTTATTATTCTTTCAGTTTTTTGCCGCCCGCCTTCATTTAAAATATTTCAAGTCGGGATGTGTGTGTTTTTTTTTAATGATTTCTATCAGATAATTTAGAAAAAGAAATTTCGTACCTCTTCGTCTTCGTCATCATGAGCCTCGTCGTTAATTTGGTCGTTTAAGCTGCTTAAAATATCATCTCTGTTAACATGGGTATCGCTTGTTTCCTCACCACAAATGCTGTTGCTACTGCTGTCAACGATGACAACACCAGCAGCATCGTTTTCAGGTTTGTTTGCATGAAGTTGTGTAGCATTATGGGTAAGAGGATTGCCTAAAACTTCGGTAACATCGACAAGCGGACCTAAAGGATCGAACGAGTCCTCTAAGAAAATACCACTCTCAATAGCTGCAACAGCTTCCTCGTAGTATCAGTTAAGATCTCTACGAAAACTATCCTCTATTGAGGGATCTGCAATCATTATGGGATTTTGGTCGGAAAGCATTTGCAGACCAGGGCCGTCGATTGTACCCAAATCTAGGTCGAGACTGTCGAAAATATCGCGGGACGACGAATAGTCGGAGAATATAATCTGTGGTATATTCGTGGCTGCTGTGGATGTGTGCGTTTGATTATGTTGGTGTTGCTGGAGGTGATGGTTGTTGTGTGATGTTTGATTGTGATGCAATTGATTCGCTGTTTGATTGTTTAGGTGATTATGTTGATGCTGTTGCATTATATGGGCGGAGGGTGAAGGTGCGGGAGATATACTACCACCCAACATTGTCAGGCCGGGGGACGATACTGACAGCGGTGAAGGCGAGTGATGCGGCGAATGCATTGGCGATTGATGTGGAGATGTTTGGACCGATAACGACAACTGTTGATGATGTGCCGGCGAATGCGTTGATATTGGTATGGGTAAGGGCGAGAAGGCGGTGGTACACAGTTTGAAAGAGGTGAAGGTATAGGCGATGAATTGCCCGATAATATGTCTTGTTGTCTTTCATTATTATTCATCAGACCTGTATGATGGGTTCTGCAGGTATTCGAAGGACCATTAGTATTAGTATTACTACTCGTGGTAGTTGTGGCTGAATTGTTGTTTAAAAGTAGTTGTTGGTGATGGTGTTGGAATTGTTGGGAGTTGTTTCGCTGTTGTTGCGGTAAGTTGTTGTTATTATTAGAACTTGATGTTGTGTTTGTTGAGTTCGTTCTTGTGGTATGCGACGATGTGGCTGAGGAGGGCGTTGTCAAGTCGCTGAAGTCAATTATTTTACTATTAAAGTTATTGTGTTGTTGGTTGCCCATTCCTAAGTCTTCGAATTCCAAAGCATCGTAGTTGTTTTGCGGTGACTGACTGCTATCACCCAAATGAAATTGTTCAAAGTGGTTATGAAAGGCAGAGTTAAGCGTATTATAACCAGGATTGGATTCTAAATTCCCAAAAGAGTTTTGTAAACTTTGTGCTGGCATTTGAGTTTGTTGATTTTGACTATTGTTTCCTCCACTAACGGACGTATTCAGATTATTTTGACAATGCCGTATGGGACTAGGTGGTGCACTCGTGTGTATGTCGTTGGCAGGGCCTGATGCTAGAAGGCCAGGGGAAGAACCAGGACTAGGTGGATTCAGTGGTTGTCGATAATCCGTTAGATTACCCGTTGAGCTGGTGGCCCCCAGTGTTGGCAATGTGCTAAAGGCAGCGGCTGTATTTTGTGCTGTTGTTTGTTGTACATTCACTGGCGATTGTACAGACAAATTGGTGAAGGACAAATGCGGTGATGTTTGGACATTAGCTGAGGGTGTATTTGTGGCAGATGTTGGAGAATGTTGTTGCTGATGATATGGCGATGGAGGACCACCTCCACCTGTTGTACTCGCTGGACTAAATGGACTTGATGACTGATCCCGATCATGACAGACATTGTTATGATGTGGCGATAAAATGGGAGATAGAGCCTGTTGTTGCTGCTGCGTTGTGGTTTGCATCATTTGCGGGCTGTTATTGTTTGGATTTGTAGTTGAATAGTGAACGGACGTTAAGTCGGGTAATGAGCCAGTGTTATTAAAGGCCAATTGTTGTTCGTGTATTGACTTGAACATGATATTGGAGTTATTGTATTTGGCATTGGCGTATTGTTGTTGCTGTTGTTGATGATGTAACTGGTGTTGCTGCATGCATTGCTGTTGGTTTTGTAAATGTTGCTGGAGTTGTTGATGTTGTTGTGCTTCTTGTTGCTGTTGCATTTGTAAACGTTGGTGCTGTAGTTGTTGTTGCTGCTGTTGATGATGAATTTGCTGCTGATGTTGCTGCTGCTGTTGTTGTAGTAACGTATTTTTTCTTCTTTGTGCTTGCGGACTATAACTGCGCACAATATTGGGAGATTGAGATCTTTGGCTGTGATGATGATGGTGTAAATTGGCATGCAGGGAATTTAGATCACCTATTAAACTTGGGACTGGACTGGTGGATGTTGTAAAATTTCCCTCCGCCAAATTGTTAAGGGTCTGATGTAAAGCCGAATCTGAATTCGAACGTCGCCAGCTGCTATCCATGGGTGGACTTAAATAACTGTTTTGTGTTTGTTGTGGCATACCACTAAGCATTAAACCGCTGGCTGTGCTGCCATAAGGAGATCGATCCTGTTTACGTTCTGAGGGTCTTCTCATTGGACCTACTCCTACGCTGCGTACTCGTGATTCTCGAGATCCAGTTGAACTATTCAAAATGCCTACGCCTCCTCCGCCACCCATACTCACACCTTCGTTTTCAAGAAAATTGCAAAAAAACAAGGCATTTGCACGTGACGAAAACAGAAGTGTTTTTTGTGGCCATTAATTCGAATGCCGATTTCAGCGAAACCTGAGGCAATATTTGAATGAAAAAAATTGAAGAATGTTATGCACGCATGCCTCTTAAATATGGCTGTCATTTTAAATAAAAATAATGTATACTTTTTTTTTTATTTAGCTTTAATCGCAGTCGCACGTGATCTGTCGCACATGACATTTTTTTCCATCATGATATTTATGTTGATTCTGTTACTCTTTTTACGAAATTATATATAAATGAGCTTAGTTAAAATGTTTTTAAATGAACAGAAGTTTTCAAAGTGTTTATTTTCATATTAAAACAACAAACTTAACAAAAATATGTACATAGTATGAATAATAGTAAAAGTTATAGTAATAGTAATAGTAAAAGAATTAAATATTATGAGGAATATAAAATACAGTTTTTTTAGAATAGGCAGTCCTAGCAGATTTTATTTCTTGACCATCGCAACAAAAGAAGTGCAACTGGGCTATTCCTGGAATGCTTTTTACTTTCTTCCATTTTTCGTCTAACTTATATAATATGCTTTGCTTTTCAATTTGCTGAGAGGGCATAAAATACATTTGAACCCCATTAATATTATTTTGTGCACATTGATAAAATGAAAATGCATCGGGTATAGCAATGTTTTGGGATTTCGTTATCTGCCATACTTTTCTTTTTATAACAGCTCCGACTCCATCAACGGCTCCCTTACCGTGTGAGCTTGCAAAAAAATTCCATTCCACTAAGCAACATCTAAATTTTTTTATAAAATCACCTAGGCTTGATAGTATAAATTTGTTTTTAAACTGAGAGCGGCTCCCATCAGAAAAAATAAATATTTTTGAAAAACCTCCATAAGATTTCATAATTTCAATTAAGAGATTGTTCAAAAAAATAAAAAAATAATTTTCAAATTTTTAATTTTCACACTTACCATGTCGCACGTGAACAACTTTATATAAGTACCAAGGTCACAAATCTTGCTATTTTACCGTAATGTTTTTTTTATTTTAATTGTATAAAAAATCTCTGTTTGGTCTGGTAATTTGATGAGGTTTTTCCTTTTACTTTCGACGCACTGATAGAAAATGATGTTTTTCAATGTCGCACATGACATCGAAATATGAGATAATACAAAGAAAAAAATTACAGTTATTTGCAATCGCATAGTTTCTTGTGCATTCTATTTTGACTCTTTGGACCTTCCAAAAGGTTTTAGAGAGAAAAAGTCAATGCATGATGTCTCTCTTAAAGAACTGTTATCATAGCAAAACGTACAATAGAAATATCCAAATAAGAAAAGTTGCACTTGTTCCACTTTGCATTCATAAATCTTGAAATGGGTTATAAATAAATATAAAACTTTTTTACTTTTATTAAAATAAGATAAAACAAGGCCTTTTCAAGAACTTATAATTTTTTTGTTGCGGTGGACCTTTTGGTGGAAATGCCCATATGTATACATACTTTATAGGGTCTACGATCAATATTGTAGAAATTACAAACGGAATGACAAACTTATAATAACCCAATAAAAAATGGAGCTTCCAACGAAGCAGGTTTGTAAGGGAGAAACATAAACGCTGACGGAAGACATGAATTTTATATGGTGAGTTCCCACTTTGAGGCAATACATTTTTGATACATAAAGCGTATTATTCAGCACATATAAAAATTGTTATATGTAACGATCGGCCCTACACACTGAATGTTTTGATACAGTTATTTTTAAGTATTCTCCCTTACAAACCTGCTTCGTAGTAAGGGAATGCCGTAGCACTTGAAATGTTATTTTTTTTTATAAATGTTGTTGAGAGTTCTTTCACTTACTTTGGTGCATTTATGCATGTCTTATTGCGTAGCGCATAATTGTGCGCTTATTTTTTTAAATGTACCATTAGTGCTTCGCAAAATGATAAAAATTGTTATTGGGATATAATATACACTTGTCCACCTGTGGTGCAAAATATAATAAGTATAATAGCATTCGAATTTCCATTCCCGGTTCATACAGACCAGCACACAAAAATGGCTTTAACTGATATTTTCTGGAATTTTCTAAAGGAACTATTAATCAACAATTTTTACGCATATATTCCAATGACTTACCCATTTTTAAAACCAAAGTAAACTTTTTAATTTTAGAAAACAGTTTTTATGAAAATTTTAATTATAATTAAAGATTTATTTAAAACAAATAACTTTGTTATTACATTATACATTAAAGGGATTCTTTTTGTTTTTTATATTTAAGTTTTTATTATAAATTATTAAATATATTACAATTATAGTATTATACAATTAATTTTATCTCAGCATTGACATCGAAAAAAAACAAAAAAAAAATTACTTTTATTTTTTTAATAGATTTTTCTATCATTCTTAATAATTTAAATCCAAAAAATCATTAAGCCCTTAATATAATAACAATTTCTTTAAGAAAAAAAATATATTTACGTATTGTATATAATAAAAATATGATTATTTTAATATGTATGTATATATTAAAAATATTAAATAAAAATTAAATGTAAGCAAACATTTAAATATTACAAAAAATAAAATATATGATAACATTTCTTGTTTTTTTACACAGGACTATGTATTTTTAATTTAATAATTAATTTTTTTATTTGTTGTTGCTGTTGTTTAGTTATTTAGCTTAAAAATGGTATAGAAAGTATAAATTAATTCATTTTAAAATATATATTTTTTTTTTTTTTTTGATAATTTAAAAAATATAATTTGTTTTTTTTTAAATATTTTACAATATACTTTTTTGTTTTTTATTTTTAGAGGACATAAAGCTTATTAAGTTTCGTTTTTTTTTGTTATGTTTTATTTTTTCTTTCTTTTTTTTTATTAATAATAAGAGAAAAATGGAGTAGAATAATGTTTTATTTTCGTTTGTTTTTTGAAAATACTTTTCAGAGTTGATTTTTTTTTTGATATCGTTCGTAATATTTGAAAAAAAGCCTTTAAAATTAAATATTTGTATAAACATATACACATACATACATATATTAAAAATAGTAAACAGTTCTGTGTATTAATAGGTAGAATTTTAATTTAACAATAGGAAGTATGTAGTAGTTTTTTTTAATAAAACAATATTTTTTTGTTTAAGAAAATTTGGAAGTTTTTGTTTTAATTAAAAAATATTAAGTGTTAATTTATTTTTGTAAATGTATGGTTCATTTGAAAATACAGGTAAGTATTTAAGTTGTAGCGAAATTTCGTGTTTGTTTGACATTTTGCTTGAAAATTTTATATTACATATTAAGAAAACCGGGAATTTATCACTTTGAAGGTTTTAATTTCACGCCAAAACGAACATATTCAGCCCAACTATGAATAAAAATTCCCCGAGAGTTTTCTTCCTTCTTCCATTTTTCCTATGTTAATTTAATTGTAAAAATGGGAAAAGGGAAAAAACTGCCGGGGAATTTTTATTCATAATTGGGCTGATTGTGTTAGCATACCACCCTCTTTTTTATTTCTCTCTTTTTATATCATTCACCACCAGCGTTATCGTAAAAATAATACTAAATTAAAAAAACATCTGATTCCGTACGGAATGTGCGATCAGTTTCGGACTTTGTTTAAGCAAATGACAGTTTCATGATACTTAACCAGCTCCTTAAATTAAACATTGTCATGAATGCCTTAAATTGTTTACATCGAAGTCTTATATGTTTGATAACTAAATTATTTAATTTCTTCTTGACTCTCTTTTTATTTAAAACCAATTATGATTTATTGAACTGTTGGTTTTAAATTGAAATTTTTGATATTTTTTTTTAAATAAGGCTTAAGATCTTTTAATTATTTTTTAACGAAGGAAGAAATTTTAAAACATGAAATTAATTAAAATGTTTTGATAATTTTTATTCTTGACTGGACACTGACACGAACTCAGGTCGAAATTATATGTTTCGAGAATAGCAACATTCTCGTCATCAGAATTCTTTGAACTGCAAAGAATTCCTATGAGAAGAATGTGTTTATTCTCTTTAAAATATTTATCGGTTTTCCCCTAATTATCTCTGTGAACAAATATTTTCTAAAATAAAATTTATTTGTTTAAAAAAAGCAATAAGTTAAATCCCATCAACAATAAATTTCAGTTTATCAATAGTATGAAATGAGAATTTAGTACATTTAAACGAAAAGTTGTTAAATGCTTCATATTTTATCAATTAGAAACTGTCATAAGAGTACAAATACAGACAATGTTATTGTATAAATAAATTGTGTTTGCTGGGTAATTTGCTCACTAGCATATCTTTATTTTTAGCTTTGGCTGACTATGATCTAAAACTATTAGACGGCATGTTAATAAAGGTTCTCTTAAAATTTTTGGTAAAAAAATGCCAATAGACTTTGCCAAGGAAAGCTATGAATTTCTGCAAAAATATGCTTTGAAATTATAAAAACAAACTTTGCCGATGGATATCAGATGGAAAACGGTGTTCGGAAGCCCATATACCAACAGCACATCCCTAAGTATACTATAAAAACAATTGAATTGTGAGAGCATTTTCTTGACAACTTGTTAGAATTACCACAAAGATGGACGATGGAAGTTTACCAGCAACTCTTGAAGCATTGGAAGCCAATATTCAAGCCAAAATTTATGCCACACAACCAGATTTATTGTAAAAAGTAGAAAAAAATTAAAAAATTAAAAGGTCAGTAATGTAAAAATATTACCTACCAGATTATAATAAAAAAAATTAATTTCAACATTATTTCTGTCTTGTATTATCATTTTAAGTTCTAAAGCAGTTCAAAAGAAACACCATAATATCATTTTAATCGTTAGAAATAAAAAAGGCAGACGGAACTTGGCTTGAAATTTTTGATAAAATTTCGAAAAAATTGTAATTCAATAATTAATAAACAAAATATCTATCAAACTTGGTTATATTTTGAATACAAGTGTTTTATTGTGTGTGAACTTTGAAATTTCTTTTACATTTAATGAATGCAAAAATTTGTTTTAATTATTTAGTGTATTTATTTGACTTTAATTAATAATTGTATTTGATCATATTTTGCTGTATGTTTATTTTATTTGTAAAATATTGTAGGTTTGGTATACTGATATTCTGTCGGATAAACTGTGTTTTAGTATATAGATATTCAATATACAATTTCTCTTTTTCCTATAAAATTTTTATGTTGATTTCTGATACGGTGATTACGATGTGAATGTATTTAAGTATGTATGTATGTTTTGCTACTTTTGTCACCGGCCTAAGACACTTTTGGATTAACAAGGTTGTGGGGAGGAGGACAATGTAATCTCTTTTTTTTTATTATTTATTTTAACTTTTGTTTTCGATTGAGTTTACTTGTTTGTTGTTTTTTATTATAATACTTCCCTATGATTCGATATTATTGCACACATTGATTAAATTTTATTTAATATTGTGTATATAAATATTTTTTGTTCGGTTTTTAATTTTTGTACCAAATACGTTTTAATTAATTGTTTTAATTAAATCAGATTTAAATCTCATAAAGAACCTGTATTTTGATTTTTATACAAATTTATTTTGTTTGTTGCTTTTATTTTCTGCTAAAAGAAATATTAATAAGATCAAGTCAAGTCAAACTTTTTAAACAGCTATAAAGTAAAAGTACAGAACGTTCTGAATTCTAAAATTTTGATCGTTTTATAAAGATCTCATTTAGAAAATAATGATCTAGGTAGAAAAAAACTACCAACATGTGTTTAAGAACCCTTTGTCTTTGCGACAAACCCTTTTTTATATCACAGGAAATAAAGCTTAGAGAAATTTTTGAAGAAGGTTAATTTCAGTTCATAAATTATTATTTGAATCCAGTCAACTTTGCTTTTCTTAAACAATTTTAGCACTGCTTACATTTTTAAGAACAAGTTAACAGAAGTACGTCTTGATACTGTTGTAATGCCTAAGGGTTTAATAGCCATTAGGGTATCTTTTGTGTTACAACTTAAAAGTGTATAACACCGTAAGGACGTGTTCTATAAACTGTAATTTTTTATTGAAGGCTGTTAAAATGATTCATATATTGATTTTGAAGCGAATTATTTTGCACACAAATGTTTGCTTTATAAATTTCATAATTTTTTTTTTTTTGTATTTCCTTCATTTGTAAAGTAATAAAAAATTTTGACAATCATCCCTATAGCAAATAATTTTTTCCCCTTTTCCATTAAAAATGTACGGGGAAAAGAAAAATTTCGAGGGAAAAAACTTTACTTTATAGGTATTCATGATAGACTTTAATTTGAAGACTTTCAATTTTAATTTGTTTAAAAAGGGGGATGTTCTAAATGATTTATGTATTTTTTATTATTCTTTCAGTTTTTTGCCGCCCGCCTTCATTTAAAATATTTCAAGTCGGGATGTGTGTGTTTTTTTTAATGATTTCTATCAGATAATTTAGAAAAAGAAATTTCGTACCTCTTCGTCTTCGTCATCATGAGCCTCGTCGTTAATTTGGTCGTTTAAGCTGCTTAAAATATCATCTCTGTTAACATGGGTATCGCTTGTTTCCTCACCACAAATGCTGTTGCTACTGCTGTCAACGATGACAACACCAGCAGCATCGTTTTCAGGTTTGTTTGCATGAAGTTGTGTAGCATTATGGGTAAGAGGATTGCCTAAAACTTCGGTAACATCGACAAGCGGACCTAAAGGATCGAACGAGTCCTCTAAGAAAATACCACTCTCAATAGCTGCAACAGCTTCCTCGTAGTATCAGTTAAGATCTCTACGAAAACTATCCTCTATTGAGGGATCTGCAATCATTATGGGATTTTGGTCGGAAAGCATTTGCAGACCAGGGCCGTCGATTGTACCCAAATCTAGGTCGAGACTGTCGAAAATATCGCGGGACGACGAATAGTCGGAGAATATAATCTGTGGTATATTCGTGGCTGCTGTGGATGTGTGCGTTTGATTATGTTGCTGTTGGTGTTGCTGGAGGTGATGGTTGTTGTGTGATGTTTGATTGTGATGCAATTGATTCGCTGTTTGATTGTTTAGGTGATTATGTTGATGCTGTTGCATTATATGGGCGGAGGGTGAAGGTGCGGGAGATATACTACCACCCAACATTGTCAGGCCGGGGGACGATACTGACAGCGGTGAAGGCGAGTGATGCGGCGAATGCATTGGCGATTGATGTGGAGATGTTTGGACCGATAACGACAACTGTTGATGATGTGCCGGCGAATGCGTTGATATTGGTATGGGTAAGGGCGAGGAAGGCGGTGGTACACAGTTTGAAAGAGGTGAAGGTATAGGCGATGAATTGCCCGATAATATGTCTTGTTGTCTTTCATTATTATTCATCAGACCTGTATGATGGGTTCTGCAGGTATTCGAAGGACCATTAGTATTAGTATTACTACTCGTGGTAGTTGTGGCTGAATTGTTGTTTAAAAGTAGTTGTTGGTGATGGTGTTGGAATTGTTGGGAGTTGTTTCGCTGTTGTTGCGGTAAGTTGTTGTTATTATTAGAACTTGATGTTGTGTTTGTTGAGTTCGTTCTTGTGGTATGCGACGATGTGGCTGAGGAGGGCGTTGTCAAGTCGCTGAAGTCAATTATTTTACTATTAAAGTTATTGTGTTGTTGGTTGCCCATTCCTAAGTCTTCGAATTCCAAAGCATCGTAGTTGTTTTGCGGTGACTGACTGCTATCACCCAAATGAAATTGTTCAAAGTGGTTATGAAAGGCAGAGTTAAGCGTATTATAACCAGGATTGGATTCTAAATTCCCAAAAGAGTTTTGTAAACTTTGTGCTGGCATTTGAGTTTGTTGATTTTGACTATTGTTTCCTCCACTAACGGACGTATTCAGATTATTTTGACAATGCCGTATGGGACTAGGTGGTGCACTCGTGTGTATGTCGTTGGCAGGGCCTGATGCTAGAAGGCCAGGGGAAGAACCAGGACTAGGTGGATTCAGTGGTTGTCGATAATCCGTTAGATTACCCGTTGAGCTGGTGGCCCCCAGTGTTGGCAATGTGCTAAAGGCAGCGGCTGTATTTTGTGCTGTTGTTTGTTGTACATTCACTGGCGATTGTACAGACAAATTGGTGAAGGACAAATGCGGTGATGTTTGGACATTAGCTGAGGGTGTATTTGTGGCAGATGTTGGAGAATGTTGTTGCTGATGATATGGCGATGGAGGACCACCTCCACCTGTTGTACTCGCTGGACTAAATGGACTAGATGACTGATCCCGATCATGACAGACATTGTTATGATGTGGCGATAAAATGGGAGATAGAGCCTGTTGTTGCTGCTGCGTTGTGGTTTGCATCATTTGCGGGCTGTTATTGTTTGGATTTGTAGTTGAATAGTGAACGGACGTTAAGTCGGGTAATGAGCCAGTGTTATTAAAGGCCAATTGTTGTTCGTGTATTGACTTGAACATGATATTGGAGTTATTGTATTTGGCATTGGCGTATTGTTGTTGCTGTTGTTGATGATGTAACTGGTGTTGCTGCATGCATTGCTGTTGGTTTTGTAAATGTTGCTGGAGTTGTTGATGTTGTTGTGCTTCTTGTTGCTGTTGCATTTGTAAACGTTGGTGCTGTAGTTGTTGTTGCTGCTGTTGATGATGAATTTGCTGCTGATGTTGCTGCTGCTGTTGTTGTAGTAACGTATTTTTTCTTCTTTGTGCTTGCGGACTATAACTGCGCACAATATTGGGAGATTGAGATCTTTGGCTGTGATGATGATGGTGTAAATTGGCATGCAGGGAATTTAGATCACCTATTAAACTTGGGACTGGACTGGTGGATGTTGTAAAATTTCCCTCCGCCAAATTGTTAAGGGTCTGATGTAAAGCCGAATCTGAATTCGAACGTCGCCAGCTGCTATCCATGGGTGGACTTAAATAACTGTTTTGTGTTTGTTGTGGCATACCACTAAGCATTAAACCGCTGGCTGTGCTGCCATAAGGAGATCGATCCTGTTTACGTTCTGAGGGTCTTCTCATTGGACCTACTCCTACGCTGCGTACTCGTGATTCTCGAGATCCAGTTGAACTATTCAAAATGCCTACGCCTCCTCCGCCACCCATACTCACACCTCCGCCGCCTGCATTTGCATCCGGTGAAGCACCGCCTCCACTGGCTCCACTACTTGTACCACTACCACCACTACCGCCACTTAAACTAGCATTTCTTTGTAAACCATTTCCATCATTAAGATCTGTGTTGCCTTGGGCATTATCTACTACTCTGGTTGCTTTGACTTCATTCATAATTTTTTCAAACTCGGCAGTTCCCTCCGCTTGTTTCTGCTTTTGTAAGGCGATTTTCTCGCTAAATTTACGTGGATTCGCCATTCTCCTTTTAATTCTCTGTTACTTAATGTATATTTGTGTGTGCGTTTTATTAATTCTACTCAATGGTTCTTTTTGAAGTACCCACCTTGTTCTTTCTCAATTTCCCGCGCTTGACACTCAAAATCTTTTTCTTTTTTCCACAGTTGTTATGTTTTTAATGTATAAATTGTATAATTTGTTGTATTATATTTTCATTGAGATTTCTTTTAATTGAACAGATACAGAGCAACTACAACCACTTCTGCTACAGCCAGGTTGTCTGGAATATCTGTTACGTAGCGTATACGGCGAGCATGAGTATTGCATGAAGCGTTAGACGAGGTGAAGAGTATTATGTTTGGTTCACCAAAAAGTTAGTTGTTTGGAGGGGTTTTTGAAATGACACAACCAGACAATTTGTTGTTGTTTTGCAAAAAAAAAAAAAAAAAAATGCCGCATTAGCCCAATAACCGTAAATCGTTTAAGAAAAATTTAAATGTTTATAGTTATTGAACAAACAATAAATAACGAAAATACGATATTGATAACGTGGCATTGACGATTTAAATATAGATTCAAATCAGAGACACACACATACAAATTTTTGATAGAAGAAGATAAAAAGCATCGAGAGCAATTCAGTTGGATATGCATACCAGTTTTGTTGTTGTTATGGTTGTTTTTGGTGGCATTTTTTAAACGAGTTGTATTGGTTATATGAGTTTAACCGGCGATTTGGTTTCATTAGTTGTGTGATGTTATTTTTTATTGGCAGATACACATAAAGTGATGTGTGTGTATGTATGTATAACCGTTAAAAACGTTTTATAATTTGATAAAGTCCAAAGCCAATACATGGCATAATTCAATAGAAGCCGAATAAAAAGGAAGAAAGAAAATAAAAGAAGAAATAAAACGTTAATATTTAATTAAGAACTGTTATACATATCGTAACCTTAACCACAAACCGCCCTAACTAACAAAATTCGATTTTTCATTGATTCTGATGTATTGCATCAACACTTTTAAACAGTTTAAGGAAATTTATCATTTTAAATAACTTTTTGCATTTCCTGTAAAATTTTTAAAATGCTAGATAGGGCGTTTTGCATTTTAGGTTATGATATATTGATATTTAAAAATTTAATTCTAAAAGTACACGTTGAAACGTTAAATTTAATTTATAGTTAGAAAATAAGTGTTAGTATGCGCTTTGATATTAATAAAAATAAATTAACCCTTTTTGGTAAATGTTTGCACAGGGAAGTCAAAACTTTAATAATACTTCAAACTTAAAAAAAGGTGAGTCTAGTATAGCAATTATTGTCCCGACAATAAGTGAAACTTTCCTTAATTTGTCGTTTATCCCTTAAGGACCTAATTGTTTACCGTTGATTTCATTTGTAAATCTGGGTAACACGGCATGTTGAAAATTTTCGGTATAAATGGCCGTTTTGAGAAATCCAAAAACCCGTCAGGTCTTTCTAGCAACTTAAGCTGGGGTTTTAACCACTAGTTTTCACATCAATACATTGTATACTTTTCATATCTCACTTGTTTTCATCGCTTCAAGTAACATGAAACGCTTTTAGAGCGGCAGCACCACAAGTAAAAATAAAATTGTATTTGTAAAAATCAATTATTTCTCAAATACTGCTTGTGACACTTACAAAAGTAGAAACTCAACCTAATTTTCGCTTATGTGCATGTATATAATTAAACAGTTTCAACTCAGTTGAGTTGTAATTTCTTAATATTTGTATTATGGTTTACAACTTTGATTTATTTCGGTGTACAAAAACATAGCAAAAATTGCAACTGATCACAACCAGTTATCTTAATTTGAAAACGGTTCTTCCATGAATGGTTGATATATTTCGTTCATCATTGCAAAAGTGGAAACAGTACAAACCGAGCTTAAAAAAAATCTGCAATTTTAAACCAAAATCTTCAAATCTGCATTTTGATAATTTTGGGGGTAAAATCTGTAAAATGCAGATAAATCTGCACTTCTGGCATCGCTGGTATGTACACAGAAATAATATTATTTCCATTTCGTTTCTTAAAAGAATCCAAAATCTTAAAATTATTCTTATTATACCCTTCACCACAGGTGGTGAATAGGGTATATATAAGTTTGTCATTCCGTTTGTAATTTCTATAATATCGATGTTAGACCCTATAAAGTATATATATTCTGGGTCGTTATGAAAAGCGAAGTTGATTTAACGATGTCCGTCTGTCTGTTGAAATGGGTTTTCCGAAGACCCCATATATGATGGGGGCCAGGTTATTGTACATTTATGCCACATATGGTCCGGAATTTTTTGCTATTGAAATTCGAAAAGATCGGTCCACAAATGGCTGAGATATGAGTTAAAAACCACGACTGGCTCAATTTTTTCCCTTTAAAGATCCAATTAGAAGGGACATAACCTTACCAACGCTGCATTACCATAACCACTGTTTATTTCAAAATGACATAAACATACCATACAATTTGGTTTCCTAATTGAACATAATGCCACAGCCGTAATAATGACCGTAGAAACCAAAATGGAATTAATATGTTAGTGTATGTTTTTTTTTGTCGTTTTGGTAGTACAGTGACTATGATAATGCAGTGTTGGTAATGTGGTTTTTATACCCTTTATATGAGTGGTGGAGTTTATTTTAATGTGTTTAATCAAGGCGAATTCATGTAAACGGTGGTGTCGATACTACAACAAGTAACAACACCAAAAACACAACAATGTACTAAAAGAAACAAACAAACACACATGCATGGTACAAACCATTTTGGTGAATATAGGCCACTATTCACAACTCAAATAAGTTGAATTGTAATTTTTGTTTTATGTTTTACAACTTTGCTGAGTTGAGTTGACACAACTGAGTTGAGTTGTGAAACATAAAACGGACCATATTTCATTTTAATGATATTCAAACAACGTTCGCTTATGGTTCATATCTTGGTTTTTCAAAGAGAATTTTTTTTTTAATTTTTATGTTCTAAAAACGATTGTAAAAAAATATTTACCAGTTTTAGATTTTTAAATTTAATTTATAATGAAGTTTTTAGAATTGTGAATATGTATGTATGTATATGTAAAAATTATTTAGTTTTTGTCTAGTTGCTCTGTATTCTGCTCGCACAATGGTGAAGGGTATATAAGATTCGGCACAGCCGAATATAGCACTCTTACTTGTTTTAACTTATTTTGTTTGTACAGTGCCAGCTCGCTAAACCGAAGGTGTGTAATCCGAATTGAATTTATGACGCATTTCGTACTCTATAGTTTGCATTGATTGCAAGTTCGCTAAACCGAATTTTGATTTATTTTATTTTTCTGCTTTTTAGAATTTTAAGAAACGATTTTCTGTGGAAACTTTGTAAATTTGCAACTAATTTTACCGCAATAATGACGTGCAAATTTCTGAAGAGGAAATTCTTTGCTGGATTATTAAATCTGGCAATACTTCGTGGGAGCATGAGCACTGCAAGAAAAGCAACCCTACATCACAAATTTTCTATGTTAAAAAAAAACATTAAATTTAAAAAAAGCTTTACTGCCGTATTCATTAAAAACTAAATTGGTCTTGAAGTATATTTTCAGAAAAATTTGTTTAGCAATTTTGTTTGAAAATACGTTTGATACAAGACGAATAGAATAAATTCTATAATTTTCGCTTTTAAAATTTTTTAAATTTATTATATTTTAATACACACAATTTGAAATTAAAAACAAAATGAAACATTTGTTTGAATATTCGACGCAACGTTAAAATATTTTACTAAAGTAAAGATTCCCCAGAACTACCAGAACCACCAGAACGGTATACCATTTTGACACAAGGTTAGTTATCAGCTGTTGCATACGTAGCAATATAAGGTCACCTGGTGTAAATTAGTCTTGGTTTGATATCTAAATTATTTTTCTGGAGTACGAAACTTATTTTTCTGGAGTACGAATTATAATACATAATAACAGCACATCCAGTAATCCGAATATCTCGTTAATCCGAATCAAGGCCTTCAATCATTAATTCGAATTAGCGAGCAGGCACTGTATTTAGAAAATTTTCTTAAATAAAGAAACATTTTGCTTAAACCAAGCCACACATGCATATATTTAGAATAAGTAATTTTTAGTTTGCACGAAAATCATGCAAGATTTTCTTGGTTCAAGCCATATTTAGTAAATAATTCTTTCCGTGTATATAATGGTATTTATATCAAATCATATTTTGCCGTAATTAATAGAGTGTGGTCAACCGTTCAAACTGAGAGTGTAGCCGCACCACCCGTAATATCCAAAGTTACTTAGACTAATGAAATATTTGACGAAAATATTTATTCTGATATTTGCTTCAAACTGTGCGAAACAAAAAATATTTTGTTTAATGTTCAAAGCTAATTTATTTGTTTTATTCTGTGGAGCAGCATCTCTTATAGTGTAAGAACATGAGAATGTAAAAGAAAAAAAAAACTGGAAGACAATGGGTAACGGGAACATGGCTTAAATTGGAAACATACCGTAAAATATATTTGAAATGTTGCAAAAATAGCGAAAATTCGCGAAAATTTACATAAAATAAGTTTTAAAACCTTTTTGGAAGGCTGCTTTATATGATATCTAGATATCTATGGTGAATTATGAACCGATTATCACAAAATTGCATGGTGTTATTTCTAGGCACATACTTAAAGCTGCAACCATATTCTGTTATTCGCTAAAGCTAAATCTTAATCGCTAAAAATCTATAAAGTTGATTTAGCGATTTTTGGCTATGAATGAAATTCTGTAACGTGCATTGCTAAAATTGGACATGTCATAATTTAATTCGCCGCAATTTTGGCTTTTAGTGTCATCGCTAAAATATTTCAATTTTGTATTCTCTAAGGCATTTTAGCGATCGAGTGAGTTACAGAATACGGCTTCTGATTAGGGATGGGCAAGTTGAAAAAATATATCGATATATATCGAATCGATATTTTTTTAGAGTTTTATTAATTAATTGTTTCAAAAATATCGATATATCGAACGTATTTTGCTGAAACTATTACCAAATTAAAAAATTCAGTATACCTTTGTACAAACATATGTATGAACAAATTAATTATATGTAATTACATTGTTACTTATTATTGTTTCATTTTATTTAAAAAAATTTATTAACACAAAAAAATTTAATCAAAACAAAAAATTCAATTATAACAAAAACAAAAGGGAAGAATACAAAAAAAACATAAGAAAAAAAAAAAAAATTACGAAAAATTTAAATGGAAGTAAATAAGTCATGGAAGTACCAACTTTCCTTAAAATTTGAATTGCACCCCAAAAGTACCAACTGGTTTTAGTCAAACGAGTAATCATCAGATATGGACATCAGGAGCACTCTCTGTTTTATGTGCACTCCAGACAATCTGCTTCTTGTATCCGGCACTGCTTCTTATAAATGCCAATTATTTTAGATCTTCATATTTGTTTAAAAAAACATATGATGCATGCAATGATTCCAATTCTTAAAAAACATATTGTTTGAAAAACGGCTAAAATTTTAAGTTCTTAATGAAGACTGACTTTAAAAAATATCGAATTCGATAGTCGTATTTCAATATCGATACATCGGTATTTAAAATATCGGCGATATATATCGATTATATTTTTTTAAAATATCGATATTTTGATATATCGATATTTTTTGCCTATTCCTACTTCTGATTATGAACCGATCTTCACAAAGTTTGGAAGTGTGATTTCTAGTCTAATGGAGCTAAATATGACAGACAAAATTCAATTATAATGTCTTTACGTGTTTATGCGTACCCAAAGTGTAAGAGAATTTTATCTAAGCCGAAACAATCTTCTTCACTAGGTCACCAGAGTGACAGCAAAAAAAAAAACTTGAGCGCCAAAAATAGCCGTTATCATGCCAACATTTAAAAAAAGTTAGGTCCATTTTATGTATTGAAAAAATCAAAACCTTCATACAAAATTTGCGTGAATTTACAAGATTTAAACAAGATTTAATAAAAAAAAAACTTCCCCTGTAAAATTTCGTTTTTGTCGCCATAAGATTTTTTGTGGTAAGGCCTCGATATGAACACAACTTTTAAAACTATTCACGGCAAAAATGATTTCTATTTTTAAGCAAAATACAAAACCAACAAATTGCAAATAAATAAATTTATACAAATAGTAATAAAGTGACCGACCCTAATTTTACTACAACACTTGTATTTGTTTTATTTATAAATTTACATACATACAAGCCGGCAATTTATAAACTTATCGCTTATGTGATGTGAGTGGCTGTTGTTTGGTTGCTTGATTGTAAATTTGTTATCTTAATACTTTAACAAATAAATAGATGCACATGGGCGAGTACAACGATTAAAATTTAACGTCCGTTTTAAATTTCTCCGAAAATGTATTTGCAATGATTTAGCATTTCTTAGATTACATCGATTAAAAATATTTTAAAAGTTACCAACTTAATACATAATAAACTAAAAAAAAACATTTAACAAGTGAAAAGATCTACCTATAGGGTTTTTTCCGGGAATTTCAATTATTTTATTTCCCGTTTTCCCGGGATTTTTGTTGCGGGATCCCGGGAAATAAAAGTTCCTCATAGTTAAAGAAAAAAGCTATTTATACTTTGAAATTTAGTTTTCTATTCTCTAGAAATTAGCATCTGTTGATGGGTTGTCGATTAGATCAATAACAAGAAGTGAATACGTTCGTAAATCAATGTCTACTGACGCAATGAATCTATTAAAAGCAGAATGTGCCGTGCAACAGTTGATAATTAATAAATTCAGTGAAGTGAAGAGTTAATAAAGAACATAAATTTAAAATAAGATGCAGGCAGTAAATTTTAACTGTCCATGGACAAGTCTTAAAAATAGGAGATATCCAAAAATATCGCACCTTTATTGCAGCAAAGTCATATCTACAAAGAAAATCGAGCTTGGCAAAATGCGATTAAAGTTTTCAAAATGTACCAATTTAAAGATATATTTTGCTATAACTTCGGTTCAGTTTGAGATAAAATACCGAATTTTTGTTACGAGAAAGTATGAAGGAACACTTTGCTTAATTAACTTAAAATTAAAAAAAAATTTCGAGATATGACGATATGTTTATAAGGTGATAAACATTAATTTGTTTAATTTTGTGGCGGCTTATACAACCGGGAAAATAAAAAAACTATGGAAACTCGTGTAAGATACAACAACATACAATTTTAAAACACATTGTCCTAAAGATTACAGGTGGATCTTGTGAGAAGAAGTCCGTTTGATGCTATTTCTTGCATCAACCTTGACATACATTTGACTGATAAATAGATGTTGTTTATAAAAAAGAAAAATTACTTCGGATTGTGAATTAGAAATATGCAACAACTTTAAACTTTTGCACTTTAAACTATTTGTCCAATCTCGGTAAAAAAAGTGAACAAAATTTTTCGGAAATATGGTAGTAAGTAAATAAAATAAGAAATATACTCTTTGCCGACTTTCTAAACGCATTGAGTGCGTCTTAATGTTATTTCCTAAGCTAAACTTGAGTACCACAATATTTGTTTGTTTTTGTTATTGTTTTATGAAATAAATTGTTATGTTTATGTTATCTTTTTATCTTGTATCTAGAGCATAATTATACGAAATTTACATAGTATAAAGCGTAAGATAACAATAATTCAAGTTGCTCTTTCAAATTTTAATTAATTTTTGTAGTATTTAGGCATTTCTTTTACTTACTTTGTAAACAAGTTCCCTTACGCTTTTTTTAAAAAAAGTTTTTGTCATTAATTTAAAACAAATTAAAGGCAGAATTAGTTTTTACTTTCTGTTTCTGTTCTGTTCCGTGCCGTTCTGTGTAAAAATTGTAATAGTTACTTTTTCTGTAGCAACTTATCAGCCATTTATGACAAATTTATCAGTTTTGCGTCGTCCATTGTTTTATTTCAATAAGTTTTATGCACATAAATTTAAAGAAATTAAATTTTATGAATTTTTAAAATCAAAAAACAGTGTTTTCAATAAAAATATGTATTTTTTATTTTTTATTTTGCTGTCACTTACAATTACTTAACAAGTTTTTGATTTTGACAAACTGAACCGCAACAGAACAGAAAAACTAATCAATTGCACAGGTTTTTTAATAACAAAAACAAATCAGCTGATTCGTAACAGAACAGAAAGTAAAGACTAACTGAGCCTTTACTTTGTATTATTTATATGGAGAGGGATCCCGGGAACCCGGGAAAAAAAACTCTATTTAGCTACGTACACACAGAACAAAAAGCATGAACTAAAATTTTTTTATACTTTTATTTTTTAAGTTCAATTTATGTCTCTTACACCCTGCAACGATTTCATTTGAAACTGGACCCCATGCAAAAACAAACAAAAATTTCGTTTTTTATGATCACCAGGGCCCGTATTTTTATGCAAATGCATATTTGTTCTCGTCATTCGGAGATTACCATGTACAAAATATCTTTGCGAATCAAGAAATTTGCAGTAAAATGGCATTGATTTGTTAGTGCATATATTTGCATATTTTGCTTTGAATGCATATTTTTGCATATATTGCTGATATTGCATATTTTTGTTGCATATTTTAATTGCTTTATTTTGCCATGCACCCTTCCGCAGAAGAGGTAAAAGACAACTTCGATGATATTTATTTATTGATTTCTTATGGGAAAATTATTTTCTAAAGCACCTTCGCGTGTTGCCGCATATAACAAGAATTATCCGGCTTAATGTCTTCCTCTACAGCCTATAACAACCAGATAGGGGACGTGGGTGAAATCAATTATGTATTATGCTGAAAACTTTTGCCAATTCAAAGACGTTGTAAAAGGATTCAACAGTGGTGAATTTTAGTTAATTTATATTGCCATACATAAGATGTATTTTCGGACCTTAACTTAAGTTATCAAATTCGGAACAAGCTTGATGAAGATTTATTGTTTTAAATCCTTAAGTGCATGCATATTTTATTTAAATTGTTTTCGAAAACAGCGTAATGAAAATGAATATACCACAGAGAAACTATCAGCATTTAATCATGCACATATCACTTCCGTTTGATATTTTTTTGAGAAACAGGCACTAAACTTTTATTTTGAAAAAATGTAGGGGTCAAGTATATCTCTAAAGGCATTTTAAAAAACAAAATTAAAAAAAAAAAAAATCAATAAACATTTGATTCGTATGTAATTGCGAGCAGGGGCCTAATTCTGGCAGTCGTGATCGAGTACTTTCTCGATTCGGAAGCAATTTTATTTCTAATTCTTTGAGTCGGTACGGAACGAATCGAAATTATTTTTTCCGTAATGTGAAACTCAAATTATTTCTTTACAACACTAAACAAATTTCGATCACGACTGCCAGAATCAGGCCCCCCCAGTTTCGAACTTTTCTTAAGCAAATGACAGTTTCAAAAAAATTTAACAAAAAGTTTTCTCAAGTTGAATATGGTGTCACACTTATGAATACCATGTATTTGCACAGTTGCTAAAGCCAGCTTATGTATATTATAGCTGGCCCTTAATTTATATGATTGTCCTAATGTTTCTTTATTTTATATTTATTTAGATATTTATTATAATTAAAATCACAATAAATCTAAAAGCTAAAGCACTAGCAACTAAGGCTTTCGGCTTGAGTTTCTTTATACATATATTTGTGTTTTACTTTATTTTAACTTCTACTTTTGTGTTTATTGTGCCTTACAAACGTTTATGAGACTGAATTTAAACGTTCTTCATGCTATTTTAGTTTTTTTTTTTTGTTGTTTTTCTTATCACTAATAAAAAAATTTAAGATTATTTTAACTGCATATTTTTTAAATTTTTAGCGCATATATTTCTATTTTTATTGCATTTGTTATGCGCATAAAACGCCATTTTAACTGCATAAAAGTCCGGGCCCTGATGATCACTATTATCTTATGCTTTTTATTAAAGCAGTGAATGAAAACAACACAAAACGTTTCGGAAATATTTGCAATTACAGTAGAATCCCGAAAATTCGTAAACGCAAGGGACCGGCCATTTCTTACGAATTATAGGGGTTTTCGATTTAGCGGGGTTTCGATTTAACGGGGCTAAAATAAAATAAATTCGAATTAACGAGGTTTTTCAATTTATTTACTTAAACGATTAAAAACATAAAAAAATGGTTAAAAAGAAAAAATATATAAAAATTGTTCATGTGACAAACTGATCTTAAGAAAATAAAGAAACACACAACAAAACAAAAAACAAAACAAAACGGTAAACAAAAAATCATTCTTTCCATGTTTCTGTTGTTTTTATTACGAATTATAAGTGGTAGTTAGCAAACAATTACGATTTATAAGAGGCAAAGATTTTATTTGAAAAAAAAATTAGGAATTAGCGAGGGGACCAAAATGTATGGAAATTTTACGAATTAACGCGATTTTTCAAGGGACCGACAGTTTATTACAAATTATCGGGAATTACGATTTATCGGAGCACGAAATATCGGGATTTGACTGTACTTGTAACAATACAAAAATCAATACTTTTAAAGGATTAACTTGATTTTAAATTATATCTATTCTTTCTTTGTTACAGGAGAAGCAATTCTTTAAACAATTTTCAAAGGAAACCATTTCATTATAATTTGTTGAAAAAAAATTAGTAAATACGTAGTTTTTCATTTATAAAATAAACACACTTGTAGTTACGTCCCAAAAGTGTAAAATTTTGTGAGGACATGTAGTTCAATGGCGTTAATAATAATCAATCAATTTTTTGTTGGTTACGCCTTTTTGCATTTTAGCTAACGATATGTAGGTTCTAATTGTCACAACGACCAATTGAAAATGGGGAGAATCGGTCTAAAAATTTACATAGCCCCAAATCAAACATTCTTCCGCAATAGAGTCTTTGTGTCATTATATTGGTATTTGTTTAAGCTGTCTAAAGACGGTTATCAGATCAAAAATATTGTCATGTGCTTAAAATGCCTTGCAACCGTGTGAACTGGCAATTTTCGTTTGACAACGTTGTTCATTGTAAAACAGCATACCCTTCGTTGCTATTGGCTTATTATTTTCATTTTTTATTTTCAGATGTGCGAAGGTTATGCATATGCAATCCCATTATTGTCAGAGAACTTTTTCTATTGGCGACGCTACAAATACATACGTATCAGGGATTTAATATTTTCTTGAGCATCTCTTGATATATGTGCATATGATACATATAGAAAAGACTTTTTATTAATAACGAAACTTTTTAGCTTTAACTAAAAACATATGGGGTTTCGTTGTGTATTTTAAGTTTTTATTGTCATTAACCTATTTTGTTAATTACGAATTCTGGAAAGTTTTTGTTTTTCATTTTTATGTAAATGTTAATAAAGGAATAGCCACCAATATATCAAGAAAATTACCATAGTTCCCATCCCTGACATGTTGGCGTGAAAGAAAGCCACAAAAAATATATAAAATTTGCAAATTAAAATTAATTTTATTGAAAATTAATATAACCTACATATCGCCCACCTAGTTTAAAAGTGACTCAACTCAAAATTTTAATTGTTCAGGTTTATATGCTATGCACAACTTGTTTTTCTATGAAAAAAATATCAGTGTATTTTGTTGCTGTTAACTGTTGTTAAAAAACAATTATGTCTTTCTCTTGACTTATTTTTAGTTGTGTCAGAAAATATAGTTGGGGGTAGTGCACTAAATATTGATTTAAATCAGCAGTGCACTATCACTAAATAAAACTGCAAAGATATTAGTTTGCACTCTTTTTTACCAGCTTTAGTGATGATTGCAATTTTTTAACTACAACTAAAATTTTTTTTAGTGATATTGCAAATTTTTTCACTATCACTAAACGCACTATTGAATTAGAATCCAAAATTCGAATTTTCGAGCGGTTTTTTCTTTTTTTTTAACCAAATACAAAGTGAAAAGGGGAATCCAATTTTAATAAATGATTTACAGATCTTGTTGATTTATTAAGATAAGAAAGTAAACTAAAAATGCCAAAGAAACGTAAGAAAAACACTGTCTTTACATACTAAAGTCAAATGAACTGAATTGTTATTTTTTTTTTAAAAACCGTCCATAAATTCGAATAATTCGGAAATTCGAATCGCCCTTAAAACAAAGTAGTTTTAATTTCCGAGCGTGTACTGTATTGTATCACTAAAATTTAAAAATGTAACTATAGGCCTGTTTGGAAATGCATCACTGCGCTGCAACAGTGATTTCAAATGCTTAAACATATATCAGTAAAGTAGATGTGGACCAAACAATTGTCAAAACTCCACACAAATAATAGTCACACAATAAAAAAAAATTGAAATTATTTTTTA
Source organism: Pollenia labialis (assembly GCA_949318255.1). NCBI lineage: Eukaryota > Metazoa > Arthropoda > Insecta > Diptera > Polleniidae > Pollenia > Pollenia labialis. The sequence goes on along the minus strand of OX439140.1, from coordinate 151,723,943 downwards.
TCGGCATTAAAAAAAGTTTGCTTTTCTGTGATGCATTTCCGAACAGGCCCTTTGTATGTGCATGTTTTTTGATTTTTTTGCAAAAGCAAAGAACATTCAACTAAATGAAATTTTGTCAATAACGGTATAATTATTGACTTTAATCATGAAAAAACAAGTTGTTGATTTTAATTTTAGTTGCACTCAAATGAGTGAAGAAAAAAAAAAATTGCAATAAACTGATAATTGCTTTTTTTTTAAATCAAACTTTTTTTCGAGTGCAAAATTTTTTAACATCACTACCACTAATGTTTAGTGAGGCTGCAAATTTTAAATTCATCACTCAACATAAAAAAATGTGAGTTTGAAACTGCAAAATGAGTGCACTACCCCCACTATGCTTTCGATAAAATAAATCTTTGTTGGAGTTTATATTTATTTAGACTTGTGTTATTTTAGAATTGGGCAAAAGTGTCAAAAATTGAAAAGAATTCAGTTAAAGTGACACAACTTATAATAGTTCAGTTTTTAGATCATAATCCGTATGAATTCTTAATTGTCCAAAAATTTGTTTTTAACTATATTTTTGAGGTCAAAAACAGTTTTTGTCGATTTCTGAAAAATTAATAGCCAATCCCAGGATGTCACACGTTAACGTTCGAATAGAAAATAACATTTAAAACAAAAACAAATTTTAGAAAGACAAAATGAAAAAACAAAAAAAATGTACTTTGGACTTCAAGAAGAATTCTTGACATAAGTACGGAAAAAACAGAAGTTAGGAAAAACATGTAAAATCAGTTAAAAAATGGGTAATCATTCAAAAAAGCAAATTTCGATCTACCAAAGGTTAAAAATACAATTTGGTTTAAGGATTGATATTTGACTATTGACGTCAGCAGTCGTCGATGGCCGCAAGTGTAAGACGGCAAATCCATCTGAGGAGATCGAGTGGTTGCGATCGAAACATGTCATGGTAACCAGCCGCCTGGGTTCGGTCAGTCAAGAATGAATGATTATCAATAACAATTTTAATTAATTTTCATGTTGTAAAATTCCTTTCTTCATAAAAATAATTTAATGAAAATTAAATTTGATGAACTTAAGCCTGATTAAAAATATTAAAAATTTGGATTAAAAACTAAAGATATTTAACAAATACAACTGTTAAGCGAACAAGAATCATAAGCAGCAGTTGTAAATTTGTAACTTGTAGTTTTGAGGAACAGGGCCCAGATCTGGCAATTCTTGTCATGCAATTATCTGACAACCGTGTGAACTGAAAATTTTTGTTGCAGATGCATTTTTAAATTTCCCTTTTCGAATTTTCCGTCTCATAAATAAGGGAGCAAAACCGCTCCTACCAACAGGCATTTGCCAATTACTTCTGTTAACATTTTAATAAGCTGCATCATCTACTATTTTAAGGAAAATTAGTTAAAATTATTGTCACCGGAAACGATACCATAAGCAAGTTGTTTTTGTTTTTATTTTGTTTTTTTTTTAACCTACTTACAACTACAATTAATGTTGGGAATTTTTTCCCCCAAACCTTGTATGTATTTCATTAAAAAAGTCAAGGAATTATTGAGCCGCCCTCGTTTATCGATTTCTTCATGTGTGAAAATTGTTGTTGCAGGAAAAAATCATATACACACGTAGCTAATCATTGTAATCCAGTTTGATATTAAATATCTTCATGATAACAAAATTTTATTGTTTAAGGTTCCTTGCTACATGTAAATAGGGTTTGCAACACCGGGCCGGCTATGGGAAATTGGTACTTAAAAAAACCAAACTTTCAGCACTTTCGGTGTTTTTTTTAAATATTTATTATTTGTATCAATTCTTTAAGTATATAAAATTGAATTCTTAATTGCACTGCATGTATCTGCGAATATACATATGTAAATATTCTTGCAGGTACTTATGTATGTATATAACTGCATTACATTTAAAACTCGTTGATAAATGATACTTTTTTCCGTGGTACAACTGCACAAGGTAGACTCGTTGGCCCATATGTTTTTCAGCTGTTTACCCCAGTTAAAACCCAATTGTCAAATTTCGTGTATCCGAGCCAAAATTTGTACATGTGTGCGTTAAATTGTTTTTGTTTTTTATGTATCTTTTAAAATGGATTTTAAATACATATTCCTTTTATTTTCAGTCTTTATTATTTTTAAATTTTATATTATATACGTTAATTGAAGTGTATTCTGAACGAAAACTTAAGACTTTAATTCAGAAATTGATTTTAAAATCCCTCGAAATCCATCAACCCTTTTAAAAACGTTCGTTTTGAAATCGATCGATTTTCATCACATACCTGTATATTTGCATATAATTTTAATAAAGATATTATCAAAAAGTAATTTCAATTTTTGGGAATACAAAATTTAAATTTCAAAAGATTTTGTTATTCGTGCTAAATTCCCAGTTTTTATTATCGATAAAAACACTTGAAATTTACTGTTGATCTACTCTTAATAGTTATTAACTTTTTTTAAAGATTTTAATGCTAAGTAAATGCAATCTAAAATTGAAAATAATTTCTATAACTCTTATGGCCAATTTCACCAATTCCTTTTAAATATAGTTTTTCATATAATTTTATTTTTATTTGAGATGAAAAACGAATTTTAAACATCAATCAATATTTAAATAAATTGGTAAAATCGGCCATTATAGGCATAGATTCGAATTCTCTTTCATTAAGTCTAAGTTTGAATGCTAAAATCATGATATCCTAACCTGATGTATTAGGTGGCAGAAATAAAACTTTAAATGCTCCAAATTTTTAGGGCATTTCAAAATTAAAACTTTTTTTTAGCTTGTAAATATTTCTGCTTCTTAAGCGGGCCACATACTAGCGGTTTGTGCGTGTGATTTGTTAGCGTACGACGAACAAATCACGATTACCTTTATCTTCAAAAATTAGATTGAAAGAAGAAACAAATTGAAGAAGAATACAAACAATTTTTGTATGCTTAACAACTCAGTAATTAATACAATTCGACGTTTTGTTGTATACTAAAAGAAAAAATTTTAAAATGTTCACGCACAAGCCCACTAACACATCGAACAAATCACAAGAAATCGAAAATTTTTAATTATAATTGTGTATACAAGTGATTTGTGCGCACACAGTCCCATTAACAAGTAACAAGACGTCGAGCTCGCACAAATCACTAGTGTGCAACCTGTTTTCAAAAATGTTAGTAGCGGCCCATTTTTTAAGAGTGATGCATTAAATTCGCGTAAAAAAGTTACTATTATTCGTCCGTGTTATAATAAAATATCGTTAATGAAGTGTGGCGTAAATCAAGGCTTACCAATAGCTTAAAATTATTATTTTTTTTTATTTATTGATTAATTTTAAAAGTTTTAAATAACTTCGATTTTTATAAAAAAAAAATCAAATTTTCGATATTTAACGAAGGGATAAATGCGTCCAACACCTCTGTTAACAACATTCCACACTACGTTAAATATGGTAAATTTTGAAAAATTAAATTTTTTAATTAAAAATCTAAATTTTTTATAACTTTTAGGGCCAATTTCACAAACTGACATGAAAAACAAAAAATTTATATATAAATACAATTGATGAAATAGGCACTTAATGAATTAATAAAGAAAACATAATAAATTTAAGCTTTTTTCTAAAAAATTAAAAGAAAAAAAATTAATTTAAATATTGAATTTTTGTTATTTTTAAGGGAATTTACGACAAACCTGAATGGGATCTTGAGACATCATTTCCGGGTATCTCAGGAGACATGTAACGAGGGGTGGAAAAGTTCAAATATCGAAAATAACTCTCGAATCGGAAACGAAAAATTTTTCGAATCCGCATAGTTCATAAATTGGTGTTCTCAAATCCGCATGTTTTTGTGTATTCGAAGTTTTTCTTAGAAGAAACTGTAGCTGAACTAAATGTCGCTAATTTACTATCTGCAGCATGATAAAAAAAGTCTAATATTTTTTAAAAATCGTGAAAGCTGTAAAGAATCACAGGAAAAAAATCGCATCTAAACAAACACTAAAATTTATTTGAAATCGCTAAATGGGTTAAAAACAGGCAAAAACCCAACCCAGCGGGGTTTTTATGGGTTTTATTGGACTTAATTGGTTTTTTTGGGTTCTGTTGTTTTTCATGTAATTATATAATAATTGGTCTAACCAATGTTGTCAACTCAGCCCTTTAAGGTAAAGATTTAGCAAGAAAATCTTCAAGATTTTTTTATAACATTATTATCAAATGTATGCGTGGTTAAAAGAAAAGCTAGGACTTAAATAAGTCCTTATACATATACATATGTATATGCTTTAACTGCCAAGTTCTGTACAGTGGAACTTTTTTGAACCTTGAATTTGACAATGGCATTCATAGAATTTTAAATATTGTTTAGTTGTATAAAGAAGCTTTGAATATCCAACCAATGTTACTCAATATTCAAAAAGCTATAAATGCTTTACAAAGTGAATCCGTTACAATTGCAACTGCCATTGATTTTATTTGTTAAACAATAACATACTACTGTCAAAACGCTATTTTGTTGAAGTAAGAGTACGAAAAACCGATATTTTACCCGTAACTCGAGATTATATAGGTGTTTCGCAAATTTCAAGGACAGAGTCTTGTTGTGCTCGACAAGACCTACTAGAAAAAAGGTATCGCAACCCATGTATTTTTTCCTGTTTCACTGTCAAGAAAACGTAAAGATAGCAGAAGAATGGATAAGTCAAAAGCATCTCTTTCTTGCATCCTGTTTGTCATTTAAAATTTAAGTTGCAGAATATTTTTCACAATAAAGGTATTCAGTTAAGATTTTATTTGATTGATAAATTTAAAAATGGAATTTTTTGCAATCAAAAAAATAAAAATCTGAATGTCTAAAATTTTAAATATTTACCAGCAAACTTTTGAGATTTTTTCACTTCAGTAATAAATTGCTCTGCTAATTCAGCATCAATAGAAAAAATGTTCACCGTATTGTTTAATATAATATAGCCATAGAAATCGTCTTGGATTGGAAAAAGCATTAGCTCTTGTAAACATTTATCAACATTTAAAATCTGACCCACTTATGTACGTGTTTGCGCTGCTATTTTATGAAATTTTTAATTATTTTCTTGTAATTTTTTATGTATAGGATTTTAACTTAAATTTCGGCCTTGTCAAAATCAAATTCCGGTTTTTAAAAAACTAATTCAGAATCTTCGAAATCAAATTGGGTATTTTACAAATCATATTCCGCAGTTTTGAAATCAAATTCGGCACTTTAAATATTAAAATGAATGTTAATCAAATTCATTTTAAAGCCTGATTTTGATTATTAAAATGAATAAGATTTAGAAAAGGCCTAATTTGAAGTTAAACACCTTAAAGTGGTACACTATCTATTTTTCAATAATAAATAGAGGAGAGCCCTCTAAAGTTAAATCTCCATACGGACAAATGGGCATATAAACACATTGTATGCATTTTATAATCATTTTCTTTTAGGTCTCTGTAAATAAAATATAAAAATTATACCATCTTTGTTTAAATGAATACAAAGAAAAAACCACTTGGGTTTTTTAAACAAAATACTGATTAAAACCCGGATGGGTTTTTCTGGATTACCCAGTTGGAAGCCAGCCGTGGTTAAAAAACATAATGTCAAAACATAACAAAAAAAAATTTGCGAAAATAGCGAAAATTTTTAATTTTTCAAACAACCCATAACTTTGATTAAAATTCCCTTAAACTATAAGGAAAAGCAAAATTTCAGTATTATAAGTAAATTTGCTTAATTAGCAGAAATTCGTTAACAGCTGCATAATAGTAGAGTCTACTAATATTTTATAAATCGTTAAAACTGTAAAGAATCAGGAAACTTACATTAATAAATCGCTTTTATCGCAAACATGGCTTAAATTCGTGAAAAATTGCAACATTTGAAACTAACCCAAAAAATAATTTGAGATCGAATAAATAGTTGTCAGAAAATAACATAAAAAGCGTTAAAAATAAGCTATAATTACATCAAAATCAATGAAAAAGTCGATTTTAAATTTTGGTCCTTTTGCGTTATAGGTAACGATATATTTTTGATTAAATTGGATAAAGAACATTTTAAACTAAAAACAAACATTTTTTTTTGTTAAAAATGTAATAAAAATCGATTCGTTTTACTTTCAGCAACCACTTACTAATCTTATTGAAAACAAGTAAGAAAGTATAGTCGGTCAGAAAGTGATTCTGAGTCCACCGGTATATTTTAAGGTGCTACACACATCAGCACAAATGCATAATACCCTCTCGACCATTTGGTGTGGGTATAAAGAATTAAAACATGTGGAAATACAGAACACCAAAAATGCTGCAGTAATCCACTTTCAAGTGGATTCGGATTCTAGAACACACCCGCATATTAGAACATCAGTTTGGGGCACTTAGGACAGACATGAATGGGGTTTCATTCTCACTTTGCTTAAGCAAATGACAGTTTCATAAAACTTAACAAAAAGTTTCCTTAAGTTCAATATGGTTTTCCTCATATGATTTACATGTATTCGCACATTTGCTTAAGCCAACTTAAGAACATTATGGTTGGGTCTTAAATGTAAAGATATTCAGCACAACCGAATATAGCACTTACACAGAAAAAATTCTCTAACATTTTTCACCAATTAAAGCATTCGGGCCTGTTCTGAGAATCACGTGATTTCAAATCATGTGCTTTTTAAATCACAAGTGTGATTTTGTAAGGTTCTGAAAGTCATACCGTTTATGTGTTTCTAGGTGTGCTTTCGGCAATTGCAGATCACCAAAATACACAAAAATGGAACACCAAAACATCACACGTGTGATTTTAAAAAGGGACATGTGATATGAAATCCCGTGATTTGAAATAAATTGATTGTCAGAACAGGCCTGATTAATCAAAAATAAAACAAGTAAGAAAGTATAGTCGGTCAAGCCCGAGCATATATAAGAACAAATTTTTGCAAGTGTATTTGGGACCTAGTTTTAAAAAATGCATAGCTAATGTGGTTATATGAATAAGGATCTATCTATGTTTTAGATTTTATTAAACTCTATTGGATAGTTTCAGAGAGGCAGAAATTGCCTCGTTGTCCTATTTTTGAAAAACTGCATAGCTTATGTGTCTATATGAATTTGGATCTATCTCTGTTTTACATTTCATTAAAATCGGTTTGATATTTCTTGAGGGGCGGAAATTTCCCCCTACCTCCCCTCGCGGTCCATCGATTCGGCCTATTTTTAATAGGCTTCTTCCTTGTGCCCATTGCAACTATGTGTCAAATTTCATAAATTTATCTCCAGAAATGCGACCTGTGCTTTGCGCACAAGAATACATGTACAGCCAGCCAGACGGATGGACATCGTTAGATCGACTCAGAAAGTGATCGGTATACTTTAAGGTGGGTATAGGACCCACATTTTTAGGTGCTACACACATCAGCACAAATGGATAATACCCCTGTTGGACAAACTACCGTCGACGACATTGTCGTCAACGTATGACTTGGGATTTCTAGAGGACAATTTTCAGGAAAATGTCGTGGACGACAAAATACTCGACATTTTCTAATGCACTGTCTTTTAACGAAGTTTATAAACGATGACATAACCGACACTGTCTTTCAATTTGCCTTTTGTCAAAGCTAATTCACGAGAACATGACAGACATTGTCTTGTAAGGTCGATACACAGCTCACTTGGTTCCTTCACGAGAAGAATCTTCCAAGCAGGCAAACACCGGCTCTCCCAGGTATTTTTCCCTTATGCCCCGCAACCCAGGGCATTGACAAAGAAAGTGAAGGACAGTCTCCTCTTCCTCCTCGTTTTGACAACTTCTACAGTAGTCGTTAAATTCCAGACCCATTCTTCCAGCATAAGTCCCCACCGGCCATTGTCCAGTCACAACCGATATCACTATCCTATTCTGGTCCCTGCTGAACCATCTGCTACCTGATTGCCCGGGCACTCTGAGTGCCCCGGTATGCATATTTGCGTTACCCTTGAATGCTTCGCAATCTCATTCAAAGACATCCGACATTCTACAGTTAACATAGATGTCGTAGACACCCGCTAGGGAATCAAGGGCAGTCTTGCTGTCAGTAAGTATACGTTTATATCCCGATATGCGATGATACCTCAGCCAGTTTGCCGCCCACCTTATAGCCGAAATCTCCGCCTGCAGGACACTACATCCATCCGACAGACGAAAGCAGCTTTCACATCCAGTTCATCTATGAAGAAATCCCCGCCAACTCTTTCACCTTTCCTCGAACCATCAGTATAAACCCTTGGTCGGTTCATGGAAAGTATCCGACAGCACTTTGCCGAACGCCATTTGTGCAACGTACCCCGCGCCAAAGGAAGGCACCGGGGTGCAGTAGTCCACTCCATCATTGATCCCGTGATCATCAACGCGACAAGTCTATGTACTTTCTTAAGCATCGCGCGGTTCCTGCTCTTATCCAATTCAGTCCACCATACAACGACCCCGTACAGAGACAGATTTACTACAGCCTCAAAGATCGAATTGACACCCCTCGAGCCCATGCCCAAGTTTCTTCCCATTGCACCTCTACACGCATATATGGCAACTATTGCCTTTTCCACTCTCATCCGGACATTTAGTCCCCATGACAGCTTGCTATCCAGAACCACGCTCAGATACTTGGCACTGTGAGAAATCTGAAGCTGAGTTCCGTTTAATCTCGGAAGCCTAGAGTCCTCGACCTTGTACTTCCTCGTAAATAGTACAAGTTCCGTCTTTGACGGATTGACACCCAGCCCGCATGAAGGATGCAAGACTAATCAGTCTGTAGTCCTTCGGCTCGGTGTGAGAAGCTTTACCTCCGTTGGGAATAAAGACCACTCTACACAAGGTGCAGTTCACAGGAAGATACGAAAATCTAGCGCATCCCCTGTATATAGCCAACAGCCAGGGTATGATCATACCATCCATACCCGGAGATTTGTATGGACTTAAGCTGCCGACAGCCCACTTGATCCTATCGTAGTCCAATGGAATGGACACTTGGACACAGGAAAGTGAGTATCAATCAACACCTACAGTATTTCCTGACTATTCGTAGTCCAACAACCATCCGATTTCCGGACATAGGTCGGGGCAACGGGGCTCGAAGCCATTATTCATTCATTGATGTCTTATAGTCCGCCCAATTACCATGGCGCTTAGCCACATTGCACAACCTACGACAGTCTCTTCTTGCCTTCGCAATGTCAGGATCCCACCATGGTGGTCGGTCCCTACCTCTACGCATCCTTGGCTTGCACGCCAACTGTATTGGAGTATTGAATCTATCATTCGTTCGTCTCCAATTTATTAAAGCCCTCGATGCTGAAGATCTAAGACCTAGATTAAATTCCACGTATCTGTGAACAGAGAGCGAACAGTCATAAGATACCATCCAGTTCCCGATCATATCAATGTGATCATGCGTCATATATGCCGAGACCACCCAGACTATACCACCCGCTGTCTCAAGAGCTACGGTTGTAGTATCTAAGTCACTGTAATCCGAAAGAAGGTATCCTAGTAAGGTAACCTCTATCAACAACTATACACGACAGTATGAGCGACAGTGTCTTGTAAGCTGTCCTGTATTAAAGTGTATGCACGACAACATGACCGACATTGTCTTGTTAGGTGTCCTCTATCAACTACTAAACAGGACAATATGAGCGACATTGTCTTGTTATCTGTCTTCTAAGCAAACAAAAACGATTTCTTCCCAATTAAAAATAACTGTAAAATAACGATAATAATAAAAAGTCAAGTCTAAGAACTCAAAGACTAATGGCCATTTTCTGTCTGTTACTTAATGTCAAGATAAATTTATTAGACTGATAAACTGTCTGTTAACAATTTTGGGTTTCTTAATAAACCAACAAAAAACATTGTTTTAAGTTGGCAACACCTCTCAAAATACATGTAAAAGTTGGTAGTCAGCTGATTGAATTTATCTGTACGGCAAATAAAAGGAAAATAAATAATCGGCAGATGAGTGATGATTAGGTTTGCAACAGACAGGGCTGGGCAGTATTTGAAATACATGTATGTATTTGAAATACGTATTTGTATTTTAAATACATGACGTGCAAGTATTTTGTATTTTAAATACGTGTCCAGCAAGTATTTTGTATTTTAAATACATACAATAAATATAAGTAGTTTGTATTTTAAATACATAAAAAATGGGAGTGTTTTGTATTTTAAAAACATAGTTTACAAAATATATTTTTCAGTTTATTGAAGATTGTTTGCATTATGATCTACCAAAAACTAGAATCGCTAAAGAACGTATCAGAAGTAGAAGCACCAGTAAAGAAGACGATGATTTTGTTGTTTTCGTAGATAGCAAATACATTATTACTCTTGACAGCTATCCAAATATAAAAAGAGTATAATAGAATTTAATACAAGTTTGTGCTCATCAGGACCTGTAGAAAGATTTTTTCTTCAGCAGGTTTTATTTTTTCTCCAACAAGAAACTGTTTTATGCTACATTCAAAAATCTGATATTTATGAAAGGAAACAATTGTTTTGTTAATTAGTTTTATCTAATTTATTTTTTGGTTTGAATAAAAATAGATTATTTTGTATTTTAAGTACATACAGGTACATGACGTGAAAGTATTTTGTATTTGAAATACGTACAATAAATGGAAGTATTTTGTATTTTAAATACATACAGATGTGTAAACATTTTGTATTTTAAATACATGACCAGCAAGTATTTTGTATTTTAAATAACGCAAACCATGTATTTTGCCCAACACTGGCAACAGAATAGAAGCAAATGGGACATAGAGAAAACAAATTTCTTTAATGTGCAGTTTTTCATAAGGTATGATTTTAAAAATATGTGTAAACTATTGTATATTTTTATTTATTCGTTTAGGTTTATAGGCAACATTGTCGTATAAGCTGTAACTCCTGCAACTTCATCGACATTTTCCTATACGCATCACTGATGGGATTTGTGGTACAATTGTCCCAAATTTGGTAAAATTTAAATTTTTTTGGTACACTGGTACAATTCATTCTTTTTTGGTACATTTAAAAAGAATGCCCACGAAGTTTTATTATTTCTTTGAGTTGGATTTACTCACTCTCTTTTCAATAATAAAATTTTTAATAACATATGTATCTCCAGCCCTGACCAGAAATATCAAAAATTGCATTAATGTCAGTTTGTATTAATGATGTTATAATAAGATACTAAGCACGTACATAAATCTCTGTGGAAGCCTGGGATCAAGTTTTTCCAAATTGTTAAATTTTACGTATTGTACAATTTTATCGCCAATGTGATATTCGAAGGTGGTACAATATATTGGCAACAAACAAAAGACACTGTGCATGAAATTGACACTTTTTTATTTGAGACAAGCCGGGCACATGCCGTTTTTACATAATTCGGGTACGCTGAATCCTCTTCACTATTGTGGTGTGGGAATAATCGGTTAAAATCAAAAATGTAATTAGGTGAAGTAAACATTTAATCAAGTAAATTAAATGTTTTATACCTAATCAACTAGTGCAAATTTAATTCATTTTTAAATTAATATTACAAACTTTTTAAATGAAATCAATTTTTATTTTTTTCTGTGTATTAAGTTATATTTTTTAACTTTTTTCATTTAATGCCACAACTTATGGATGTTTTTCTTTATACCTAGTATTTTAATTACTATTCAAAAATCTGTATTAAGAAAATTTACGAAAAGGGTTATTTATTTACTTAATAATATGTAGTTAAATTAAGCTGTAAAAATCTATTTAATAATAAATAAATTATACTGGTAATAAAAATCTATTTTAGTACTTACGGTTTCAGGTTTTATCCAATAAATAGTTTTAAATATTGAGGCAGCACAATTAGTTTATATAAAATATTGGTAATTGAACAAATGAGAGATGTGACACTTTCTTTTATTGTTTTTGTCCGTCTTCCGTTAATTTTTTTTAATTTGTGCTTTCCTTGTTTTTTATTTATTTCTTTTTCTAAAGCAGAGGAATATTGTTAAGTTAAAATACTTTTTCTGATAATATAAATTGTATATGAATAATTAATTATAACAAAAATAAAAAGAAAATAACAATAAACTTCGCGCTTTTTTACGCTCACTTTTTTGCAGTCAATTGACAAACAACCACTACTCACTACAATTACAAATATTACAACGAATTATACAAAAGTTCCGATCAAAGTTTTGAAACGCAAAAGAACAACAACATGAAAAAATAGCAAAAAGTTTACAACAAAAATTCCTTTATCAAAAACAAAAAATACCACGAGTTTAAATAAGAAGCGCGTACAGCGATAGAGGGTAGAAAAATAAATAAAACGAGCAAAATATTTGCTACCAGCGTTGCCATTGCTGGTCTTTTACGACAAAATTTGGTCATATATTTTTCGTTTGGTCGGTTAGCATAAAAATTATTTTGGTTGGTTTTAGAAAACCTGCTATTAATTTTGAAAAATTCAGAACCCTATCACTTCTTGACACCCCATTTTACTTTTGAACAGACCAAAAACAAACTAAAGCAAATGTCAAAAGCTGATAAGAACATTAAAAAAAACCCTAATTTTAACGACGTTTTGAATGAAAGATTTTGTTTAATTGTTGTAGCAGGGAATATAAGAAAAGATAAACTCACTGTTTATTGTTGGTATTTTGTTTATTTATTTAAAGTAAAGTTGTCCTGATGATCTAGCCTAAGCAGCCAGTGAAATTCGCATAGGAACTAGTATTAATTAGAAATATTAAGGGTATTCACGTCACAAGTTGCACCCTTGCGAAGAAGCAAAAGTGCAAACAAACACAAAGAAAATTTTTTACGCACAACTAATTGTCTGTGTGGTTGTTGTTTGGTTTTTGCACTTTTGCTTTTTCGCAAGGGTGCAACTTGTGACGTGAATACCCTTATTAAAACTTACTATTAAGCTTCTAAAATAAATAAAATCTGTATTTACCTTTAAGCGTGAAGACTTTCAAATGTAACAAGCAATTGCTCTTTTTAAAGTTTTGTCTAACAAAAATGTTTGCCAATGTTATTTGCCGCTAATTTTAAAAACTTTTAATCCAAATTGGATTGTATATATTCCTTTAACTCCCACTAGGGCTCCAAAAGTACATGGTAATGTCTCAGGCAAGTAGTTAAATTACATGAATATTTTCTGAAGCATGACTTCATCGTAGGATTGGACACGAAGATGGGAGTCCTATCACCAATCTAGGAAAGATTGGCCAGCATTCCACTTATTAGACACACAATTTGCTAACAGATCGCCACTTTCGATTGTAATTCCAATATCATTGATGCAGTGGAACCTCTTACGGTTACAAACATTAGCCTTTCAGTAGACTCACATATTAATTTACTTTTGAATAAAATTAATTTGATTTCAAACGTATTATTACAACTTGGCGTTTGTTAAAGGTACGATTTCATTGTTGCAACTTTACTTTAACCTTCCAAGTATGATGAACTTGCCTTTAACTTATAGCTCACTTTAGGTTAATTAAAGTTGAAATAATAAATAAGCTGTTTACTCCAAGTTGTAATAACAACAAATGAAACGCGCAAGGATCGTGCCAACTTTGTATTTAATTTACTTCAGACTTAAATAGCTGCTGAACGCAAGCTCTCTACACATTTTTCAATAAAGGAAGAGTTGAGAAATAAACTCTAACTGTATATTTTACTTTGTCACTCGAACGTTCACGTTCGCCAAAATTTATGTTATTTTTGCGAACGAAAATTCAAAAATTTGTTTTTGTTTTATATGTTATTTGTGCGAACGTAAATGTTCGAGTGACATCCTGAAATAGGCAGTAGCAGTAGTATCTAGCAATTTGTCCGAAATTATCGTAAACGCCAAAACATGAATTTTACAGGAGAAAGTTTTTTCTAACTAAACATTTTAAAATCTATCCGAAAAATGAAAATTGGTGTTGTGCACGATTTTAGATTTTTGTTCAATACTTGCAGGGTTCGATTAGTACATTAAACTGGATAAAACAATATTTGGTTTGTATTTAGAATTATGTCTTCCTTATGGAAGTTTAAAAAAAAGCAAATAAAGAACATGCTTCCAACAATTTATGTAGAAAGCCATACATAAATTTTAGAGAGATCATCAAATGCTGTGCAGTTTTGGCTGAATTGTACATATTTATCAAATAATAGCATTTAACCCGCTACTTCGTTAGCGTCCATGATGGAAATGGATCATGGACATATTTTTTTGCCGAAGTTTATTAAAAAAATACCAGTTGTCGAACCAGAAAGCTAAAGCAAAATATCAAATTTCCCGTATTTACTTTTTTGGGTACTATATTTTCCCCCCATTAAAGTATCAAAAATTTCTGTATTGCATCAGTTTATACATACATATGTATGTCAATGAATGGAGAAATTAAATGTTCGAATTTCGAAAAAGTACTATATATGAATTCGTATTTTGTTGATAGGTTTCGAATGTGGTATAAACTATGTTTCTATGTTTATTGGTTTAAAAGATATATGGGGTGTCAAAAAGTACCAAAATTCAGGTTTTACCCGTTTAGTCCATAATAGGGCCAAATTTCAAAAAAGTACCAGACCCCTGTCTGCTCATTTTTCTAAAGAGCAACGATAAGTTTTACATTATTTTTTATCTCTTTTAGTTTTGGAGATATAAGGTTACCAAATTTTCGCGTGTTTAACCTTTTTACTCCCAAACATAAGAATTTTCAAAAATCCCGTCTTAATGGATCGATTTGGGGAGTGACCAATCTCTGGTCCAAATTTCTAGTTTTTATCTTCACGCTTTACGGCTGTGCGATGATGAATCAGTCAGTTACGTTACGTTACAATTTTATATATATAGAAAAATAAAACTTTGTATCAAAAATACATTTCAATATAGGAAGGTATTTGGGTTTATAGACAAGTTTGGTCGAATATAAAACTTTTCAGTGGCAACGCAGTTTGCTTATTCTCAGCTGAGTAACAAAGTACGAAAGAAACTTCATAAAATAAATAAAAACAAATACCTTCCTATCTACAGGGTTGCCGTTGAAGATTTCGAAAAAGTGTCATAAAAAGGGTATTTAAGAAAAAAGGGTCAATGTTTATAAGTATGTATAAATTAAATACATTAGACTAAAAAAAATTAATTATTCATGCTTGAATTATAAATCAATGTTAAAACTAAGAAACAATTTACCGGTACATTCCAAAATTAGTTATACAATACTTTTTATTTTTATTAATCAAATTAATCAGGACCTTGCATGTTTTAATTTTATCTTTATAGGCCGAATATTAACGAAAATTCAAATAGTACCAGATGAAAAAAGGTACCAACATTTTTTATCTAATAGGTTTTCATTCATGAGGACCTTGTACCTATAATATTATGTTTCTAATTTCAATATTATAGAAAATTTAAGAATTATCACATGCTTCACGGAAAAGTAAAAGAAAAGTAATTTCACGTATTTATATAGTCGAAATATTCGGAAAAATTCTAAAAAATGTCGAGTAATCGACCACCCTATTTTTTTTATTATTTGATAATTAAAAAAAAAACAAACTTTTGTATTTATATGTTTTGCATATGTGTTAGTAGCAAATTTGAAAGCTTATAACTCTAAAAAATTTTATTTAACACATTTTAATTAAAATTATATTCTGCACTTCTGTAAGTAAATGCCTTTCAATTAATGTTCTTAACTGTTTTGCCTTTGCCGATTTATTTATAGATTATCAAAAAAAGAAGTAACTTTTACAAAAACCTTTGATAATGTCTATCTCTTTTTAGAAATACTTATTCTATAGTTTGTAATTAAATATTCACTTGGAGCCTTTTCTTCCAGCTCCGATTCGAGTAAATTGAGAGAGGAAAGCATGGACCCACAAGTTTCTATTTTAAGTTTTTTTGTATGTGTCTGTGGACACGATTACACTGGACGTTATGACATGATAACAATTTTTATATGCATGCATGTTCACAAAATTCATGGGAACTTTCGTAAGAAATATGGAAACTTGTACTTATTTTCAAAGAGGTTCAAAAAGTGTCATACATTTTGTTAAAATGATACAAAGGGATATATTAAAAAAAAGTGTCACAAAAAGTGTAATTTGTATGAAAAAGGGCCAAAAGTGATACTTTAGTGTCACAACGGCAACGCTGCCTATCTATAGAATACATTAGACAAAAAAAAAACAAACGAATTAAACAACAACAAAAACGATTGATTTTTAAATGAGTTAAGATAAAGTACGAAAAATGAACAAAAGAGGGCAAAAATACACACACTCATACAAAAGAAAACTTTAAGAATGTTAAATTGACCGAGAGGTAGGATCAAGACGAGTTTATAAAAAATTCTGTTTTTTTTTTACTTTTATATATTTATTCATTTATAACATTTGTTCTTGATGTTTTGTATTTATTTTCCTGTTTGAGCAGCTTTAAAGTTAGCCTCTAATAATTTAAAAGTTTAATTTCTAATCCAGAAAAAGGTATCTACAAGAATTTTAAATGAAACAGCTGCTTACATGTTTCTTTTTATTGATCAATTTTTTCAATTTATTTGTAAATTGAATTTTCTAATTTTTAAAACGAGATATTTTGTAGAGTTTTTCACTTTTTGTTAGAAATGTTTTCTTGAATTTGCTTTAGATATTTTGTATTTTTTTTATTATTATTTTCTTTGCTGGGGCTGTTGTTTCTTTAGTATTATTTTGTTTCTTTTGATAAATTTTCGTTTTTCGTTAAATCAGTGTTGACAAGAACATGTAAAAAGCGTTGGAACACTAAAGGGCCAATCATGGTAGAATAAGTACAAGAAATTCTGTTCTCAATATTAAACCCCATATAACGCTAAACAAAAGAAAATAAGATAACAAATTAAAACAAGCGTCAAAAATCAAACAAACTAATTTGACTTTTGCGAGGCTTTTTGTTATTTTTTTTTAAGCTAAAACGATATAAAAAATTTTGATTCCGTACGAAATTTGAATCAATATGGTTTGACACTAGTGTTTTTCATACGGGATTTCCCGGGACAAAAATCCCGAGTTTTTTTTTAATTTAATTATGCCAACTTTACTGCTGATATAATTGTAAATATGTTGTATCCTGAAATGGCTTTGATTAAATTGTTTTCTATTATGTTTGGTTAAAACTACTTTAGTCTAGCACAACATCTGCTCTTAAGAAAAAAAGTCTATGAAATACGCCAAATAACAATTTTTTAATTTAACAAAACGAAGAACTAAAATGTCTGACTTAACACAGTTATGCCAGACGCCAAAGAGATGTAAATTCATATGCGATAAGTAAGAACAGCTGCATAAAATTTTTTTCGGATTAGATTCTGTAGGAGACGTTGACAAAGGTTATTAATATAGAAAACGCATATTCGATACGAATAAAATATTTTTTTAAAGAGTAATTACAAGTTTTGAATGAGATTATATCGAGCCCTAATAACAAAAATGATGTAACCAACAACATTAAAGATTTTTGTTTTTTGATGAAAATCGATTATTTTTGATCATTTGCATCATCTCTAAAAATCTCATATCTCTGGGAAGTACCGTTAAGAAATAAGTACAAAAGCAATTTCAAACGAAACCCTAGACTTCAAACAAAAATATTTAAAAAAAAACCTTCTCCTGTAAAATTTTATTTTTGTTGGTTACATCATTGTTGCTATTAGGGTTGATATAATATTACTTTGACTATAGGAAACGTGTTTTCTTATTGAAATCTTCTTGATAAAAAATAGAAATATTCTTTCAAACGATTCTGTAAATTTAAAAGAAATATTTTGTAATATGTAATTTGTTTAAATAATTTAACTTTTTTGGTTTTATATAAATGCTGTTGGCTTTGAATTAATTCTGTGGCAATAAGTGCCTAAGTCTATTAGTTTAGATTTATAGGAAAACAATTTAAAGCTTTAAATATGGATTTTGGAATTTTACTCATCAGTTCTCTTAAAAATCTATTTAAGTTTTTATTTCTAAAGGCTGCTAATATCGCAGATCAAAAATAAACTTAAGATTTTATTCCAAATTTAATTGCATTTTTGTTATAGCTTCCTCAAAAATCCTAAAAAATAATTAAAATTTTTCCCATATGTTTTTTTGAACATGCAGCTCTTAAGGTGCCATGAAGCACTTTTTCTTTTTTGCCACAGAAATAAAAAAGTTGAATGAATATGTAAAAGCTTATTTAATTGAGCTCAGGAAATGTTATTTGTTCAATTAAATTAAATTAAATATGTAATATTTTGCATCGATTTGTAATGATTGGGATTTCCCGGGTTCCCGGAAAATTGAAAAATAAATCCCGCTTTCCCGGAAAATGAAACAGTCCGGGAAAAGAAAAACTCTATTTGACACATATAATTAACGTGTATTTGCACAGTTGCTTAAGCCAGATTATGCATATTATATTCGGGCCTTAAAATGATTGATTAAATACACCAACTACGTCGGTATAAGGCCAATTAATAACTTTGATAATACAATTTTTAAATTTACAAAAGTTTTTAGAAATTAATTTGCTATGAACTTAACTAAGAATATGTATGTATGTATGTATACATATATTTTCGTTATTCAATTAGATTAAAGCATTGATATTTTTTTTATTCTTATGAAAAAATTAACTAATATAGGTAGGTAGCACCTCATAAAAAATCTGTTTAAAACTGAATGAGTAGTTTTAAATTTTGTATACGTATTTGTACTCCTTTTTTAAAAAATACTCATGTTTGTTTTTAAGCAATATATTAAACCCAGTATTCATAAAAAATATTTCAGATTTATAAAAGGTTTATTAAATAAATTTTTCTATACATCATTTAAAATAACGTGCTTTTAATTTTAAAATCACACGTGTGATTTTGTGGTTTTTTAAAATCATACCGTTTTTGCGGAACACCAGAATATTACACGTGTGATTTTAAAAGGTAAATGTGATATGAAATCAAGTGATTTTTAGTACAGGCCTGAAAGAATTCGTTTAAAAAATCTCCTATAAACTTGAAATATTTTTTATGAATAAGGCTTTTAGTTTTTTTTATTATACAATTTATATAAAACAAGTTTAAAAATTTTTATTCCAGCTTTTCGGTTGGAGAAAATACAAGTCAATATTTATAAAAAAAATATTTTTTTTTTCAAAGAAGAATAGGTATCTCATTAACTAGGAATAAACTTTTTTAAAAGATATTTTCTTTGGAAGTTTGATGGTTTTAATTTCTCTTAAACCTAACCCCCCGTTTCCACATGCAAGTGCAAGTTCGAAAAACTCAATACACTCACACTTTTTTACTAACATTCACACAATAGTTGTACTTTCAGCCAATCGGCTGTTTCCTCGATTTTTCGTTGATAATACATATACATTACATACTTGCAACTGAAAACGTAGGGTAAAATGTCTTACCTTGGAGCTATTAAGGTCCGTCCCATTACACGTATACATCGCTTCAAAATTTAAAACTTAAATTTGAATAGATCTCTGCAATTGATATGTATTTGATCAAAATCGATCTGTCCGTTAGAAAATATAGTTAATACAGAAAATCTCTGCTATTAATGTGTATTGGATCAAAATCGATCTACCTATCCGTTAGAAAATAAAGTTGAATTAAAACATAGCTATAAAATTTTTTATCAACATGCAAGTGACGAATAAATAAGCTTGGTAGAAGTGATGGCGTTTTTTTAATTTGTATTCAAAAGTTTAGGAAGGCATATATGTATGTATGATATACATATACGCATGTTATTTAAAAAATATAAAATATCAATTAAAAAATATAAAAATATGTCGATATTATATTTATACATACATATTTATTAAGAGGTGTAAATTCAAAATAAAAAAAAATTAATAACCGAAACTAATCTTAGTTTCATCCCCAAAAAATGTTTAATGAAGTTTGAAAAATTGTAGCTTGTTCAGCGATGGACCAACTAGATTATTTAATCTAGATGGAATAACTTTTATGGCATAAAAGTAGAGGAAAATCGTGTGTTTTGTTGTAAATATCAGTATTAAAAATTACAGTTTCGAATATTTTCTTAAGAAAAACCACTGCTCCAAACAAAACCCCTTCACTGCATTGACAACACTGCTTTATTATCAATTTTGTTTTTATTTTCGTTTTATAAAACGACAGCCCCATGTAACCGACTGTTTAAAAAATCTCTGCATATTAAATTTTCTTGTGTGCCAGCGCAGCACGAACAGTGCTCCTGTGACCTCTTTTTATTTTGCTTTTGTTGCTTCTTTTGTGATATAAATTTCTGAATTGTCTGTCGGTCGGCAATTTAGTTTTTTTTTTAAATGTGTAATACAATTTTTTAGAATTAGGTATTTTTTTGGTAACATTAAATTCTTTTACGTTTTATTTAACTTTATTCTTATTAAACAACTCTATAAAATTTATTCGCAATTTATATTCTTATTTTTCTGTACTTTATTTTTCGTTTTGATTTTTATATTGTTGTTGGAATTGCTGCTGCGCCGTGTGCTTCTTCTTCTCATTAAATTGCATTTCTCTAGTGTTGTGTATTTATTATTATGCACACACAACATTCCTTAACTTGCACATTTGAATACACACATGCACACATCTTCAAACACTTTTATATTAACTCTTATATATGTACACACTCACGCTACTCACTGATCTGCCTTTAGAAAAATATTTATATAGGTATATATTTTTCATTAAATTACAGAAAAATTTCCAGTTATTAAAAATTTCTTTGACTAAATTGTACTTAAAAAAAATTTTTAGCTCCCGTTTTGCTTAATGATTTAATAATTTTGATTTTTTTTATTCATGTTAATTTTCCGTACTCTTCTTTTCTTATGTCGTTTCAATTTCTTTTTACATTTTTTTTCGTCTATTTGGCCCAAAAAATTCTGTTATGCCTGTTCTTTTTTTGCTGGTTGGTAATTTTTTTTCATTACTTTTTTCTTGAGGAAATTTTTTCTAAAACTACTTGAATTTTTTTCATTCTTTTTAAAAATTCATTGTAAATTCTATATATTGCACTTGTTTTGTTTATTTACTGTTTTTTTTTTTAATATTTATTGGATTTAAAATTTTTTTGCGGAATATTATATTTTTTTTCAATCATTTCTCCAGAATAAAATTGTTCAGCAAAACACGAACTGTCACTCGGATGTCATATTTACGACTGAAAATATGTCAAAACCACTGTTGCCAGCTCATTTTAAGCTCTTTCCTTTAAATCGTTTATAAATAACTTCAAGAAATCGCTGATATTTAATTCAGCGATTTTAGTGTAAAAACGTAACCAGCTGTATCGAAGAGTAATAAAGAGATGAATTCTGAGTCAATCGGTATCCTAAAAGGTCCAAAAACTATATATAAACGTGTTAAACACATTTGCACAAACACATAATATCCTCTTCACATGCAGTAGTTTGGGTATAAAAAGTAAGAGCAGACTCAAGGTATATTTATTGTAAATATACCTTGAGCAGAATGTTACACCCAATTTTCATGATGATTTTTTCTCCTATTTTTGAAACATGTATTTTTTAGTTTGAAAGCGAGCGGGGGTGAGAAGTAAGCAGGGTAGAAAAAAAGACATGACTCGTATTTTCTGTGTTTTTTTTTGACATTCCTCTTTGCACTAAATTTTTGTTTTTTAATTTATATTGTATTTTTATTTCAAAATGACAATTACTTACTAAAATATAAAAAAATAAACAAATTTAATTTAAAAAAATTTAATACATACATATATAAGGAAAATAAAAAAAAATCAAACAAAATTAGAAACATTGTGAAAATTTAACATGTTTTTGGAAGTTTCTTTAAAAAAGAGCTACAAAAAAGACATGTCTTTTAAATCATCGTGAAAATTAGGTGTTACACTCAATTTTCACGATGATTTTTTCCCCTATTTTTTCAACATGTCTTTTTTAGTTTGATAGATAGAATCGTATTTTCTGTGTTTTTTTTTTGACATTCCTCTTTGCACTTAATTTTGGTTTTTAATTTATATTGTATTTTTATTTCAAAATGACAATTACTTATTAAAATATATAAAAATTCAATACATACATACGGAAAATAAAAAAAATCAAACAAAATAAGAAACATTGTGAAAATTTAACATGTTTTTGGAAGTTTCTTTAAAAAAGAACTACAAAAAAGACATGTCTTTTAAATCATCGTGAAAATTAGGTGTTATGCTAGAGTGGCTCAGGCGCATTGTTGCCAACTTTTTTTGAAGACTTCTTGTCAAATCGGACTTCAAAACCCGCTGGAAACCGCTAAATTTTTTATTTAGCTTAAAATGTTTTAAAAATATCGCTAAAATAAAAATATTATGTGAAATGTTTATACAAATCTAGATATAGGGTGCTTTTTTAAAGGTGTATGTCTTTCAATTAAAATTATATTGTAAGGTTTTTAATTTCACTGACTCTTTTAGTCCCGCGAACGTACAAAATGTGGATATTCATATAAAATTCAGGGATTTGTATTGCTTGAAATCTATCCAGACATTAGAGTTAAGTGCACTTAATCTAGTTTTGTTAATGATGCTAAAAATTGTAGACCCTAGACGAAGATAACAAAAATCGTAAAAGAAAAGAAGGAAGTAAATGCAAGACAATCGATTTGAAATTTTACACTATTTTATATATGTACTTACATTTACTTTCTGAGGGTCATTAATTCAAATAGGTTGAATAAACATATGTATATATGGATAACATGGCCAATGCTGCTTTATAACGTTTATAATTTTAAAAAAATTTTGCTGGCCATTATTTTAAACATTATTAAAACAATCCTAACAAACGAATAAAGAATTTTTGTTTCGCTCCGAAGACTTTGCTTAGATTAATACAAATTATTTTTCACTTTTTTAGGAAAACTAGAAAAAAGGGTTGTATCCCTGAACTTAAATAAAAATATAGAAGAATCTAGTTACAAGCTTGCTTATACTAAACAACAAACTTTAATAAACCCAGGCAAAGCGTAAAATGGCGCTTTCTTGTTTTTTTTAAGCATCACAAACAGTTTTTCTTGAATTCTCGAATTACAGTACGTTGTTTGGAATTAGGTTTGACAACCGTGTGGAAGTTTTATCCGAGGGATAATAAAAAATTCTTTTAATTTTTGGTTGCTTAAGTGCTTTACTATAAACATTGATTTGCTGTAGACAACACCCTTTTAACTTTAGCTTTGACTATAAATTATATTTTGATCGATAAATGTTGATAACACTGGTCTACCGTAAAAATTCTTTTAAATAAATTCAAGTCCGTTCTCAGTTTTTTTCTATCACGTCTAGTTTTTTTGAGCTGGACAAATATTTCGCTCGAAATAAGGCGGTTATGTTAATACATTTCAATTTAACTTCCTAACAAAAAAATTTATAAAATCTGCTTAAAACGATGTACAATTTTTTATTGCGGAAACAAATTTAATTTTCACAAATAACTATTTTTTCTTATCACTTAATTACTTTAATTGAAAACAAATATTTTAAATCTCTTATTTTGAGATAAACATATTATTATTATTATTATGATTTTTAATCCAAATTTTTAATATTTTTAATCAGGCTTAAGTTCATCAAATTTAATTTTCATTCTAATAATTATTATTATTTTATTTTAGAGCCTTTTTTTAAAACAATAAAAGAACAATAAACAATATACAATAGGTATAAGTAGTATCGAGAAAACTTAAGACTATAACGTATTATCTTAATAACATTAAAAAAAACACAGCTCCATGCTTATACATTAAAAAGTTGAAATATTACAATAAAAATAAAACTTATGTATTGATATATATATTATGCTCTTGCTCCCTAAGCTAACATGTTATGAGAGTAGTTCTCCTTAATAAACTTAAAACTAATTCACAAAAAGACTTAAATTAAAAAAGAAATATACGTTCATAAAAACAAAAAAAAAAAAAAAAAAAAAAATTACTACCTTCTATGTGTACCTAAGAACTCTTTGAATAAAATGGAGGACATATATTAACACGAAAATTGTAATTTGAAGGCTCTTCATTAATAAAGCCTACAGGTGATAAATAATTTATATTAGACCAACTAAAACAAAATCCCTTGCTATTTTTTTGTTAAGCTAGAAAACGCAAGAAACAAAGCTTCAAAATTAGGTACTACCATCTTGGTTATCAATACACAACTTCCGAGAAAATGTGGGTATGATTAGATAAGTAGGTGTGGGAGTTCCCATACAAAGATATTATCGATTACTGTATATCTGGAGAACGGCAGGAGCCTTAGATTGCAAATTAGGTACAAGCATTTTAGTTATCAGAAGACAACATCAGAAAATCTGAGCCGGATTAGAGAAGTGGGTGCGGCACAAAAATAGAGTTATTTATATCTAAAGAGTGGTATTTGCATAACGTTCTGTACTTATCGTACCATGATGAAGGGTATATTAGATTCGGCATAGCCGGATATAGCAACTGATCTAACCTATTTTGTTCTTAGGTGTTTCATTCTGTGCGTCGGTAGGATGGCAAAATATTTTCTTTTATAAATAAATAAAATAGGTATTCATAAATGTTTAATTAAAAAAATGACTTAATGGTTTAACCAATTCGTCAGCTAACATTGAAAAAAAACTAAAATCAGAAATTGTTTGGAAACAAAAGCAATTGAAAGCATTTTGTTTGCAAAGGATTATCTGAAAATGAGTTCTTCAGATTGCTTCAGTGCAAATACACCAATATCCTGGTTAACGTCACTTCGGATTGCGTCGTTTTTTAAAATTTCTGCGATTTCGAAGTTGCGTCGCTTTTGTTTCACTTTTAGTCGCATGACGTTGCTAATGCTTCGATTTGCGTCGTTAATATAAAAATGTTTGTACAAAGCTTAAACAGAAAAAGAGGATTTCCCGTTGAAGTCTAATGCAAATATGTATGTGAAGGTTGTCTGCTGATTGCAACTGGTTTCATATTACATTTGCTAAAGTAAAGTTAAATTTTAATATTTTGCAGCAACGAGTCAAAAAAGCAAATAAGCTTAAAACAAAAACTGGGCGTTCTAAATCATTGAAAAAGGCTATTGATATCGAAAGAAACCTTGAACTAGCCCCTTCTACATAAAAATCCATTTAATGTTCCAGTGACGCTGATAAAATTAAGAAATTTGTTGAAACAGAACATCGTTACAACATAAACAGGTTACAAAAATGAGAATAAAATGGAACCACTTCTTACTTTTTGGATTGAAGATCAAAAGTAGCGATGAATGCCCTTAAAGCAAAAGGTTATTCAAAAGAAAGCTTTAACTTTATTATCCGTTATAAAATCAAGATTTATTTTCTCATCTAAAATTATGAATCTAGGAACCAATAAAATGAAAATCGCCGCGTTTTTCCTGTTCCAATTAGCGACGAAAACTGAGGTATTGGTTTTTATGTTTGTAGTATGTTCATTGCATATATGAGGGGTATAGATGAAAAGACTGCAATGTCCACATTTATAGTTTTGGTAATAAATAGTAAAAACCTCTAGCTCAAAGTATATTCATATTTAAGTATTGTATATCATGCTATTCAGTATATTTATGTATTGTATTTCATGCTATTCTGGTAATGTAATATTCACTAATTGGAAGCATTCATTAAGTACAACCAAGAGGTATTATTAATTACGTTTGTGAAAAAAGTGGACATTGCAGTATTTGCATCTTTACCCCTCATATGTTTCAAAAACTTATAAATTATAATTGCTTGTAATTCAAAGTTTATTTTTAATTGTTTTGTTCAACATTTTTTATTTTTCGAATTTATTCTATGAGCTAAATTTCAGTTATGTATTTTATAAAGCTTTTTTGTAATAGTCATATTCCTTCAATTTTTCAGAAATGACTTTATACACTATCAGACTATTATATTGTATTTTCTTGTTACATTTTACCTTAGCTTTCCGTTGGAAAGCAATGAGGTATATTGTATGAACAGAAAAATTTACAATTATTAGACACCAGCAGAATGTAATGCATTTTCTGGCCCGCTACGGCCTTCGTCAGCATTCTTTGTGTCACACTGGATAGTGATACTTTATAAATTGAATGTATTTAACTCAACTATTTTAACAAATAGAAACTGGGAATTATTTTCTTCTGAAGGTTACTTTATATTATATTCAACAGTTTCTATTTAATTGTTTTGTTAAAAAAAAAAAATTGTTAAACTGCTTTTTTTGTACAATACAAAATTTCATTTTTTAACAAAAATTAAATTGCCAGTGATTTGTAACAATTAAATAAACATATGACGATTTTTTTAATGTTCGTGACGATTTTGACAAATTTATTTAAAACATTTGACGATTTTTTATGAAAAAAGCTTAACAACTCTAAACCACAAGCAAAACGTCAAAAACACAAAATAGAAACCAAGATAAGACCACCTTTAATAAATTCACTTTACATATGTATGTATATGTGGTGAATATATGCAGTGCGTTCAGCGAGTGCTAAAAATCTTAGTAAATACATAATAGTTTAAAACTAGCAAAGACACGCACCTAAATTTCGTTTTAAATAGCTCTAGATTGCCGATAGAGGCCCCTTTGCAAAATGTTATCTCTGTTTAATAACAGAAAATTATTGTTTATACTTATGAATAGCTAGGTGCAGTGCAAAAAGGGAATTATGTACTTCAAAACATTCATTTTGCGATAAACAACTAAAACATCGTATGTAGTTTGTTATGGATAATAAAATATGCAAATTGTATGTCAACAGACTTTTATTTGAAGTTGTCTAAGATGACACTTTTTACACTGGTCTCTTAGACATAATAAAATAAGATTCATGAAGTAAACCATTTTCTGCACTTATTAATAGGAATAAACCACAAAGAACACGTTATATAAATAAAGGATTCGTTTATTACATTAGCAAAATGGTATTTTTGTTATTCTAAACTCTTCATAAGAATCATTCTCTACTGCTTCTGTCATAGGATATTCAATCAGTTCCTTATAAAAGTAGTCGTGTTCATAATCGGGAATGTATTGTTTTACTTTATCCACATCTTTGATTTTCATTGCAATTAAAATTTTGTTTAATCATAACGAAAACTTAGTGGATACCCGGGAATGGTAGTTGTTGGAGGGTGTAAAATTCGGTTGTTGGCATAACGGTTTATGCATATAACTTTGAATAATAAGATAAGGAAATATTATAAAATCTATTCAGCGATATAATCAAACTGAATTGTCTACAGCTGAAGATGTTCCCTTTTTGCAATAAATGGAAATTTGTACACTTTTAAAATAATTAACATAGAAGCCAATAATTTTCTCATAATTTTTTTAGTACACTCATATACTAGATTTAAATTCCTTATAGAGGAATTCCATATGAAAACGATCAAAATTGGCAAATTTTTGGACGACCCCTCTCCGATTTTAAAATAAATAGTCTCAATCGATTGCCCAGCAAAAAATAATGTACCTACATATTTTTTTTTTATAGTGACTGGTTTAGTGGTGGTCTACACCACTGTCATGTGACAAAATTGAAGAATTCTTCATAAGGGACCTCATTGACAGTTGTTTAAAAAAAAAACTACTAAAGCGATCGCAACGAGTGATAGCTCGTTGGAAAGGTATTGAATCAGGCTTTAATTGAAAAATAAAATTTTCCTAATTTTTCTTAGAAATTTACCTTTAAATTTTCCCATGAAAATTAAATTTTCCGATTTTCCACAGAAGCTCCTAAATTTTCCGGCTAATTTTTTTTTGGATTCCTCATAATTTTTGCTTTAAAAAAATGGGCCCCGACTCCTTGTTTGGACAGGAGAAGAGCATTTAAGAGACCACCTTTTTAAAAATACATTTTAAAAATTATTTTACAGTTAAAAATACATTTATGAAGAAAAAATCTTTCTTATTTTGCTGCTTATACTTAATTACAATATTTATTAAAAATTTCAATTGTCTTGGCATCATTATAAAATTAAAGTAACTTTAAATTTAGCACGTCGGCAGACGAAGAGTACCGCTTTACATTAATTGACATATCAGAAATATTTGGTATGATGCAATGAAACTTTTGCGTTCCAGTTATAGTTTTGACATTATTATATCTGTTTTGAATTCGTAGCTCCATGGCATCGTGTTCTTTTTGAGTGCATAAAACTGTGTTAATGGCAATTTCCTTGCTTTGAATCCACGAAAACAAATGTTGTACATTTAAGATCTGGTCAGTATATGGCCTTTGCAAACGTGCCTTAGTCGCCATGCGTTTTAGGGTTCCCCCTAACGCATCGCATGATCCCTTACCGTGGGTCGTCGCGAAAAAGTGACACTCGACCTTGCAGTTTTGTTCTTCTTCAATTAAGCAAAGACTGTAAAAATTTTTTTTATTCCTGTACTGAGAAGCCGCGCCGTCTGAGAAAAACGTTACTTTGTCGATTGCATCGAATTTTGATCTTAAGAATTCAAACAGTTTCATTTGAAATAAATAAACGGAAACATAATTATGAGCTAAACTCTCCGCGACAACAACAAGGCTTACGGTCTGTAGTTCGTTATCTTCGTTTTTGAAATAAATGTGTGATAACATAGTCACGTGTACCTGGGCAGGCGCGGCTGTTGTCATCATTGCAGTAAAAATCTTAAATCAATTTCACCGTTGCTTCGCTGAGGGTCCTTGAGCCAAATTTCTTGGTGGGAGTCGCCAATATGCCCTTCTGCCGAACTAATTCTTTGCTTCTTCTCGCGATGTAAAAAGATGTTTGAAACTGTTCAGAAATCTTGCGTATAGATTATGATTGAGGCAGCACAGATAAAATGAGATATTTCTCCGGAAAAGTGGTCGCTAAATTGAATTTTCTTTTCAACTGCTCAATCATTTGTTTGCCGTCATCAACGTCATCTGCTTGACTGCATTCGTTATCAGAGCCTTCATCAAATATTGTCGCGATTGCACTCATAACCTTGCCTTTTTTCTCTTTCCTGTATGTTTCACTTCGCAACTTTCTTTTTCTAATAGGCGTTTCACCTAAAGTGGTAATAGCCTCATTCAAAGGACTCAAAGACATATTGACCATCGGAATGTCTGCCTCACTATCAGATGAAACGTTTTGTTCACTTGTCATTTCACTCTCGGATTGTGGCTGCATTTGTTTCAATGCATTTGCTTGTTGAGACAAATCGATTTTACACTTGGGGCAAATGAATTCTGCTTCTTCACCGTATTGTATATTTAATTCATTCATGTATCGCTTCGAAACACCAGTTAATTTTAATACTTTTATCTTTTTCGAACGATGTCCACTCTTGTTAAACGGATTGCAGCAAAATTTATTCATTTTACTTTAAATTGTCTTTACAGCTTCACTCTTTACTTTACAAAAAAAAAAACACTTTAACACTTTTACGTTTAGTATTCAACTGAAATTTGACTCAGAGTGTGTGAAGTATTTATATTTATTTTTTGGTAAAAAATAGGTAAAAAAAAATAAGCGATATTTGCTTTTCTTTAATAGGAAAATTTGCGTGAACTACTGGTCATAAAATGTTTTTTAAAGAGGGACTTAATTGGTTACTGCCAATAAGCCGACCACAGGTCATAAAATGTTTTGCAAATTTTTTAAATTACCAGGTAATAAATATTTCGCCATATTTATGGAAAATCCGTGTTTTATGACTTGTTTCTGCACGTGTCATTTTAGGCGAAATATTTATTACCTGGTAATTTAAAAAAATTACAAAACATTTTATGACCTGTAGCTTCAGTCGGGTTTGGTGTGCCATTACATTTTTAATAAATATTGTAATTAAGTATAAGCAGCAAAATAAGAAAGATTTTTCTTCATAAATGTATTTTTAACTGTAAAATAATTTTTAAAATGTATTTTTAACAAGGTGGTCTCTTAAATGCTCTTCACCTGTCCAAACAAGGAGTCGGGGCCCAATTTTTTATTGCTGATTCTTAAAGCAAAAATTATGAGGAATCCAAAAAAAAAAATTAGCCGGAAAATTTAGGAGCTTCTGTGGAAAATCGGAAAATTTAATTTTCATGGGAAAATTTAAAGGTAAATTTCTAAGAAAAATTAGGAAAATTTTATTTTTCAATTAAAGCCTGATTCAATACCTTTCCAACGAGCTATCACTCGTTGCGATCGCTTTAGTAGTTTTTTTTTTAAAACAACTTTCAATGAGGTCCCTTAAGAAGAATTCTTCAATTTTGTCACATGAAATAACCAAAATAGAGTTTTCCGTCACATTCGGTCATTTCTGTCTTTCATTTTCTTAACACCAAAATGAAAAATGTGACTACTCGCTCATTCATTTCTTGTAGGATCGTGTTTCTCTACACTCTGGCACACAGCGATTACTTTGATGACGGATGTTAAATCAGCTGCTTTGAAAACAAATTTTAACCAGAAATTAACTAATGAATTTAGTATATATGAATAAGATATGAGGGTTTACTGACCGAATTAGATATCCAATGAAACCGTTTAGAATCAGGCACATTGCTGCCTATTAAAACTGACATACGACGTCCATCAACTGATATTGCAAGAGCTGCCATAGACTGGAATCCTCAAGGTCAACGTCAGTCTGGTCGACTACATGTGATGCTAATTCAAATATTTTTATGTGTTGTTCCTAAGACATTGTGTTACTACTGGTTTATTACTATTAAAACAAAATTTTTGTGTATATCACAGAATTTTACCATTTCTTTTAACAAAATTTTATTCATCTACACAGATTTCAATTACAAAATTATTTGACGAAAATTATTGTGTTGATTTTAAGAAAATTTGTGTAGTTGAATAAATTTTGATTATAGTTATTTGAGGAAAAATTGAGTTGATTTAACAAATTTTTTGGTTGATGGTTTACTAATTTGTTAGTTAATATTACCGCTGATGTTTTGTTCAGTGTTCATATAATTGCTTGAGATCAAAGATTTTGGGCCATACCTTCCATAACGGGTAGGGTATTCATTAATTACTACCCGATTAATTGGCCGGTTAATTTAAAATTGGCTATTTTCGATTAAAAATTAAACCGTTAAATTTCAGTCGATTAATCGATTAACCGATGTTACAAAATTTTGAAAAAAGTAGTATTTTAACATATTTTTTTTTGTTTTTAACTATGTAGAATTTGTTTCGTCTCATAAACAAAAGTTATGTGGTTAGAAAATATTTTTCCATACAATATACATATTTCCTTTTAGCAATAAATTCTTAAAATACAGTACAAAATCAGTAACTAAGGAAACTAGTAACTAATAAACTCCAAAGAATAAATAATTTTTAAATTTTTGTTTATTGAATTTACTTAATTTATAACAAAACTGCATTAATCGGTTAACCGATCAATAACAAAATTACCCGATTAAACAAAATCCTCGGTTAATTAATCAAGCCCGATTAAATGAATACCCCACTAACTATACACTTCTCCTGCTATCAATACATTTTTTGGGGCTCTTTCTTGTACATTTCAACACGATAATGCCCTATCCCTACCGCTCGTCTTGTAAAATCTTATATACCTACACAGTCAACACATAGAAGTTTGAAGTTGGCCCCCCATATTCACCGGACTTAAACATTATAGAAAATGTATGGGGATTGTTGTCACGAAAAGCTTATGAGTGTGGACAACAATATACAACAGTTTCTGAACTTATTGTAGCTATCAAACTAACATGAAGCTTAATTCAACTAGATTACATAGCCACGTTGTACGAATCTATTCCAAACAGGATTTGCGAAGTTTCAACTAACAAATAGGGGACCACCACCGACTACTAACATATGCAATTTTTAATAAAATGGAAAATTAAATAAAAAAAAAAAATTTAGTTTTAAAATAAAATAACATCGTACACATTTTTATATTGTTACTATAAATTTTTTTTCTTTGCACTGCATTCTAAATTAAAGGTACTAAAATTGGCAAAAAAAATCTTTTGACATTAGCGAGATTTTGTTTTTTTTACAACAAAAACAACTGACTGAAAGTTGTTTTGTGTAACACACACACAAAAATACAAAGAAATATGCATTTAAACAAAGTTTTTTTAAGCCATGCATTTTTGTGTTCCCAAAAATTACTTTGATAATAAACTGGAAAGTGCACGGCTTAAAAAAACTGAACTGGCAACATGCTTTATTTTTTGCTCCTTACAACTACAATTAATGTTGGAAGAATTCCAACCAATTGTAGTTGGGAATGTAAGAAGTTTATTGTTGTTGTTTTAACTTTGATATTGTTACAAGTAAAACTGTTGCTTATAATTTTTATTTGCTTAACAGTTTTATTTGTTTAATATCTTTAATTTTTCAAAAATCTTTGAATGAAGTTTCTTGATAATCTGGCCCAAGCAGCCAGTGAAATGAGCATA
Source organism: Pollenia labialis (assembly GCA_949318255.1). Lineage (NCBI taxonomy): Eukaryota > Metazoa > Arthropoda > Insecta > Diptera > Polleniidae > Pollenia > Pollenia labialis. The sequence continues at coordinate 151,691,457 of OX439140.1, read as the reverse complement.
GGAATGGCTTATTCCTTCGACAACAAATTTCAGTGTTTTTATCCAGCATAAAAATTGGGAATTAATTACGACAAACAAAATCTTGTTTTTTTTTAATTAAAATTATTCATTCCTTCCATTTGTTTATTAAAATGTCATTATACCCACTTCACAATAGTGGAGAGGATATTATGCATTTGTGCTGATGTTTATAACACCTTTAAATATTGCTGATAGACTCACCTCTAAGTATACCAATCACTTTCTGAGTTGAGTTAACGGTGTCCGTCCGGCTGAATGGCTGGCCGTGTTAACCTTGACAAGCAAAGTACAGGTCGCAATTTGGAGATAGTTTGATGAAAATTTGTACATAGGCTCTAATTGACACAAGGGCCCATGTTCAGTAACTTCCGCGTCGAGAAACTTTTGGATTCAAACGTGGGAAATGAATCACAAATGCCATAAATTTAAGCAAACAACTGTGGTTCTCATTAACTGCGCCTGTAACATTTTTAGCGAAAACTAGCTGTCACGTAAGGAAACTACTCGCCAATTTACAGAAAAAGTGTGTCTTTAATATTTCTGTGAGAAAGTTCCCGCTTTGAACTGTCAAATAAACTTACGGATAAAAACGGGATGAGAAAAAATTTCAACACCAAAAAATATATTAAAAATGCAATGAATAATAACACCGATGAGATAAGTATTTTGTTCTTGGTTGATTTTTTCATTGTTTAATTACTTTGCTTTTACCATTTTTGAAAAATATACGAATGTTATTTTGTTTATGACAGGCTAACTAGGCAGTGTCAGGGTATAAACCAGTGGTGTCAGCGTCATACACAATTGTGGAAATCAATTTACACATATTCTTCACACGCATTCTTAAGCCTATAGTACACGGAATGTAATAAGCTACATGCGCATGAGGTTCTGACGTAATTTTGTCGTAATCACACAACACGAACTTGCTATTGTGGCTTTGTAGTGTCGTCAAAATTACGTCAGAACCACATGCGCATGTGGCTTCTTACATTCCGTGTACTATAGGCTTTACGCTCATTCATTTAGTCCACGAGAACACAATTCAGTCGTCGATTATCAAGCACAGAATACTAACAGAACTGTAACAAGTGACGTGTTGCAAAGGCCCAAATCAGTGCGAAAGCAGCTTTCAAAGAAAGAGATAAAAAGCTTTTTTTATGCAGCGAAGCGGTAATGTGAAAAAGCAAGCCAGAATCTATATATGTATATAAAAATGAAAAATGTTTGTATGTTTGTGTGTTTGTTTGTTTGTTTGTTGGCTTATAGACTCCGAAACTACTGAACCGATTTTCTTGAAATTTTTACAGTAACATCACGTGAGCCCTAAAAATAAAATAGGCTACTTATTTTTTCGATAGGGGCAGGGGAATTGGTACCCCCCATAGGATGCCAATATTTATTATCGCATATCTTAAGAGCCGCTGGCGGCATTTTGCTGAACTTTTTGTAGTAGGATCTTCTGAGCCCCAAAATTGAAATAAAATAGCAGCGGGGGAAGTGGTTCCCCCCATAAGACGCCAATGCTTAATATCGCATATCTTATGAACTGTTATAGTGAGAAAGTTCAAACTTTGTAGAAGTCACTCTTATGGTATACTTCACTTTGAAAATAAAAATAAAGCGGGTAGGCGCAGGGGGGGAAATACCTCCCATAGGATGCATACATTAAATATCGCTCAACTGAAGAACTATTAAAGGGGGAGTCTTCAAACGTGGTTAAAGCTACTACTATGGCAAACTATAAATTTCAGTATAAAAATGGGCGGGGTAAACAGGGGAGGAGCAGTACCCCTCATAGATAGAAATATAAATAAGAGCCACTGCACGCATTTTGTTGAACTTTTGGTAGTAGGATCTTCTGAGCCCCGAAATTGAAATAAAGAAGCAGCGGGGGAAGTGGTTTTCCCCATAGGACGCCAATGTTTACCATCGCATATCTTAAGAACTGTAATAGTGAGAATGTTCAAACTTTCTAGAAGTCACTCTTATGGTATACTTCACTTTTGAAAATAAAAATAAAGCGGGTAGGCGCAGGGGGGGAAATACCTCCCATAGGATGCATACATTAAATATCGCTCAACTGAAGAACTATTAAAGGGAGAGTCTTCAAACGTGGTTAAAGCCACTATTATAGTAAACTATAAATTTCAATATAAAAATGTGCGGGGTAGACAGGGGAGCAGCAGTACCCCTCATAGAAGACATATAAATAAGAGCAACTGCACGCATTTTGTTGAACTTTTGGTAGTAGGATCTTCTGAGCCCCAAAATTGGAATAAAATAGCAGCGGAGGAAGTGATGCCCATCATAGGACGCCAATGTTTAATATCGCATATCTTAAGAACTGTGATAGTGAGAATGTTCAAACTTTCTAGAAGTCACTCTTATGGTATACTACACTTTTGAAAATAAAAATAAAGCGGATAGGCGCAGGGGGGGGAAATACCTCCCATAGGATGCATACATTAAATATCGCTCAACTGAAGAACTATTAAAGGGAGAGTCTTTAAACGTATTTAAAGGTACTAATTTGGTAAACTATAAATTTCAATATAGAAATGGGCGGGGTAGCCAGAGGAGGAGCAGTACCCCTCATAGATAGAAATATTAATAAGAGCCTCTGCAAGCAATTTGTTGAACTTTTGGTAGTAGGATTTTCTGAGCCCCAAAATTGAAATAAAATAGCAGGGGGGGAAGTGTTACCCACCATAGGACGCCAATGTTTAATATAGGATATCTTAAAAACTGTTATAGTGAGAAAGTTCAAACTTTGTAGAAGTCACTCTTATGGTATACTTCACTTTGAAAATATAAATAAAGCGGGTAGGCGCAGGTCGGAACTACCTTCCATAGGATGCATATATTAAATATCTCTCAACCGATAAAGTGGTTAAAGCAGTGTAGCGAAGCGCACCGGGTTAAGCTAGTAATTTATAAAAGCAAACCAGTTTGCTTTGTGGTCATTGTTTGCGCCAGAAATATGATTCAAAGAGAAATGCAAAAGGGCAGCTTTCTTTGAAAGAGAAAAAAGCTAAATCTTCTGTCTCGTGACATATCTGTTAAGGCCATGCCAGATAAAACTTCATCGCTTTGTGTGACGTTTCTAACTTTGACAGAAAAGCGTAACGCAAAAGGTGTATGCCATAATAAACACTTTGACAAAACACACAAATTGGTTGTTAAAAATAAATAAAAAAAAAGTTATACTAGCAGACTGCCAAAGCGCGAAAAAAGATGAGAGTTGCCTAAATTTTCGCTTCGCTCTGCTTCTATTAACAAAAATACAATATAATTACCAAAGCGGTTTTTTGTAGAAAGAATTAAAAAAAAGAAGGCTATCAACTGTTTTGGGCCCCATTCTGTTTCTTTTTTCAGTGATAATTTTTCCAGCTTAAGAGAAAACTCATTTTGATGCTGGGCTGCCGGAAGGAATTGATAAAATTCTTTATGCTAATTTAGCTACCATGTGGAGTTGTTTTTCTACCATAGCATTATGTCGAAGTCCTCTGTAAGGCTGACAGTTTCGTTTTTTATAATACTTTTTAAAATATTTAACAATTTTCTTACAATAGTATAAAACAACTTTTAATTCAGTTCAAATGCGTCATCCAAGACAATGGAGAACAAATGAGCCGAACAGTTTAAACGCATAAATTCTTTTAGTGCATTTTTGATGTAAGATCCTCTATCCGCTATGAAAACCACGATAGACATATCTGTTTCACCAAATTCTCCAAGTAAACTATTTAGTTTTTCTAGAATATTTGCAACTGTATTTGTTGTTAAATCCATTGATTTCATGAAAGTAACTGGTGCCTCGCCATTTTTCATGATATTTTGAATGAGAGTTATGTCCTTCGAGATAACGTCTGTACACTAGGGATGAAATGACCAATATCGACGATACTTATATATTTTGCACCAATTTCTTAGTCATTCTTAAACCCATGTGCCTCAATAATGCTAAATGAACGGCAGGTTTTAAATACGAAATTAAAAAAAGGTTTAAGGCAAGCATTTTTTTCTACCTCAAAATTTACGGCAGTCCTCAACTACGAAATTTAAAAAACTTCAAGGCAAGCCTTTTTATCTACCTCATTAACTTCAATTGGAGGTAAATCCAATGGCGGTGTGTGACTGCATTTATGTTTCCTAAGGTTTGACATTTGTCCTTTTTTTTTATTTTATAAATATTATTGCAAACTTCAAAATATAGTCGGCCCTCTTAAATAGAGAAATTGTTATTTTTATATAGCGCAGCTCTTTTATTCCAGAGATTTTTGTTATGTCAACCATACTTTTTCAATACAATTTTGTTGAATTTCCCTCAAACAATTTAAAAAAATGTATTTAATAGTGATTCAGCAATTACAAAAAACATTCCTGGCAACATTTATGAAAAAAAAATTTAAAAATAAAAAATGTTTGAAGTCAATGATATAACTATGGGTGTATGTGGATATGTGCGAGTATGACAAACAATAAGTATGATAACATACATGAATGAAATTAAATACGCAGGGATATACACAAGTATCAGAATAAACAGATATGAGTACGCACCAGTGATGTCAGATGAAATTTAAATAGTTCCCTACGTTTGCATAAAAAAAATCCTCACATTTCCCTACAACAGCAATATGTTTCCCTACAATTTTCCCTACCTTATATTAAGCATTAGTAAAACTCAAATATTATTAATAAAGGTATTCATTTCAGTTTTTTATATGTTGGAAAAATGTAATTTTTGTTACAACAACCACAAGAAAAAAAATTCCACTCAAACTATAACCAAGTGTAAAAAAGTCAGGATAAAAAGATGTAATTTTCCACTATAAACGTCAAACGAAATGATGTTGCCATTCATAAAAAATTGCTAACTTTTAATACAAAGTACGAAAAATTACATCTCTTTTTATAAACTCTTGAATTGTACAACTCTGATTTTAAAAATTAATTTTTATAGTTACAAAATTTTAAACATAACTTCTTTCTGATTTAACTTTCAAAAAGAAAAAAAAAATTTTAAAAATGAGTTCATTAAAAAAAGTTATTAAAAAAGAATTAAAAAAAAGAAATGAAATGAATGAAGTAAACATTTCTGCAATTTAATATTTCAAAGTTTATATTGTATTGTTTTCATGAAAATGTATCTTTACATACCCTTATTTTCGTAAATATTATCAATTTTAGTTAATGATGTGAGAATCAAATAAATTAATTAATTCACTTTACACTTATATGGCATTTTGAAAATATCAATTACTTCCACGAATTATTTGCCAGATTTTTTTTTGGCAGTTGACTTTCTGTTCAACGGAAGCTTGTACAATTTAACATTTTTGATTGTAAGTATGATCTAAGAATATATATGGAATTTTAGGCCTTGTGACTCAGTTTTTGAAGTTCTTCGACTTTGATATATATAACCAATATGGTTCCAAATTCATCTTTGAATGAGAATTAATTTCTGATTCTGAAAAACTATATTCTAGGGTAAGCCATTCTTGAGTAAGAAGATTAGCATCAACATTAAACTTTTCACATAACATTTTGAATATCTAAATTTTTTTATTACTAGTACCAAGGTCTAATTTTAGATTTAGGAATTTCATTTCTTGAAAAATTGAGTAATTTTTCTGTAATACCACAGAGGCTTTCTTTTAAGTTAATTAGATTTTATTTTAATTTACATGCAAGGGAAAGATTCCCTACATTTTTACGAAAATAACACATCTTTCTTTTTTCCCTACAGTCTGATTTTTGGAGAAAAATTCCCTACAAGTAGGGAATTTTCCCTACATCTGACATCACTGGTACGCACATGTGTTGAAAATTTTCGATATGTGCTAGAGTACTTTAATTTTTTTTATACCCATTGACTTTCTCTGCTCCATATATTAAATATGAACTAACAATAATTAATCAAATCTTATCATTACATTATAGATGTCCAGCCAGTGCCAGACAAAATATCGTCACAACGGTTTATGTTCACACATGTGGGTGTTTGTCGCTCTTCTGATTCGGTGAGTGCTGCAGTGTCTCTTCTTCTTAAGCGAGTGTGGCCGCCATGATTTAAAATACTCCCAGCTTGTGGATTTGGGTGTTGTTCAATCCTTTTCAAATATTTTACTGCATATTTTGCAATCATAGTTTTTACTAATGGCACATTAAGATCCTTATGAATGTTTGAGTTTTTAATATACCAGGGAGCGACTGTGATTATTCGAAGAAGTTTATTTTGGCGCCTTTGAATTTTTAGATATTAGAGGCCGAGGCAGTGCCCCATAGTTGAATACCGTAGCACCAGATAGGCTTTATGATAGAGTTGTAAATTAGAAGCTTGCAATCGAGACTAAGGACAGAATTTCTTCCAATAAGCCAATGAATTTGAATGGCTTTTAGTTTCATTTGATTTAAATTTTGCCTCTATATGGCATTTTCACGTTAATCGCCGATCCAGTTGTGTACCGAGATATTTTACATGCGAATGTTGATGAATTATTTTATTATTGATTTTAATAGGGGGGCATGATTCCCGACGCAAGGTGAATGTTATATGTACGCATTTTTGCTCATTTACCATTATCCTCCATTGTCTTAACCATATTTCTAGTTGAGTTATATTATCCTGTAAATAACGAGGACGCTTAGAAAAGCTGTATCGTCTGCAAATGTTGAAGTTTGTATGTAGTTGCTCGTTGGCATGTCCGAAGTATAAATTAAGTATAAAAGATAAATATAAATTGGCTGTGGTGAGCTTAAGAAATTTCCTTCTTTTATAATAAATTGACGACCAGCTACTTAGTCGGTCTAGCAACTTTTGTGTGTTTGCTGGTAAATTTTGCTTCAAAACAAGGCTTCATACCAGACTTTATCCAAAGCTTGAGAAACATCGATGAAGAGAGCGGAACAATATTTTCTTTCTTCAAAGGCTTTTCTTATGGCGTTTACCATACGATGGGTTTGTTCAATTGTGCTGTGTTCTCTTCTAAAGCCGAATTGGTGGTTAGGAATACATACATCTATTTTCACTTAAAATTGGAGTTAATTTTGACACTAACAGCCTCTCAAACAGCTTTGATATACATATTAGAAAGTAAGCTTATAGGCCTATATGACTCAACTTTTGTGTGATCCTTTCCTGGTTTAGGTATCATGCTGACTAAGGAAACCTTCCACTTTTGATGATAGTATTGAAGATAAGATAGCATTGAAAATTAAAAGAATAATTTTCTTTGCTGTGCTGGGTAGCTCCAAAAGCATTTTGTTGCTGATCTTATCAAAACCAGTGGCTTTCTTGGGGTTTAAATCACAAACAGTCTTTTCGATCATTCTTAACTGCCCTAGCAGCAACAGGTGGTAACTCTACTGCTATATCGTGGGATATATTTGGGGTAAAAACGTTTTTCAAATGATTAACAAACAGATTTCCTTTTTAATATCATTTCTTGCCCAACTTCCATTCAAGTTTCTTAATGGAGGCTTAAAGACAACTGGCCTTTTTGAGATTTCTAGCTGCACGCCATAATGAGTAGTCTGATTGTGGAGTTGCATCAAGTTCCTTAAGATATTTTTCAAGAGAAGCGGTTTTCTGAGTCTGCAGTAGCTTTCTTAGCCTTTTTGTACACTCTTTTATTAATTTCTTAAGTTGAGTGGATCTGTGCTTTTGCCACTCTCTTCGAACTATCCTTTTTTCAGTCAAGATGTCGAGCGACTCATCTGTGGAATATATTTTAATATTTTTTTTAGTTTTTTTTGGGGTAATACTGGAATGCTGAACAGCTATTTTCAGAAAACTGTCAAAATTAACAATAGAGCGATCTACATTCTCCGGTGTACTAAGCGGAATATTTTCTGTGCAATGGGTACTAAGATATTTTTTTATATTTTAACCAATTAATTTGTGTGGCTGACGTCGCAAAATAATCAGTCGGAAGGACGACGCCGAAATCGATGACATCGCGAATTTTTTGCTGATCAGTAGGCCAATATGTTGGTTGTCCGCTCGCTACCACATTCAAATCCATTTTAGAAGTTGTATTAAATAAAACACGAGCCTTTGGTGCTATAAGTCGGGACCACCAGAAGGTATGTTTAGCGGCCAGGAAACAGGGTCCTAATGATTTGAAATGTTTAAAATATTTGTCTTCTGATATTGAATATCTAGGTAGGGAGTATAACGATGAGGTTACTACGTTTCTATTTAAATCTTCAATGCAAATGTATGTTGCTTGAAGATAATCTTCACGATGATCACCCATGAGGTAGTGTTTGACTCTGGTTTTTATTAAAATGGCAGAACCTGCACAAGCTCTATCTCGAGGGTCCTTGGTATCATATATTATATAACCATTTATTTTAAACGTATTTTTTGAGGTCAAATGAGTTTCAGAAACCTTCATGACATCAATTTGTTTACTTTTTAGAAAATATTCTAATTCATTTTTATGTTGGCGGATGCCGTTTGCGTTCCAAAAACGAATCTTTAAACAGTTCATGGCTTGTTTATTACAGCTTGCAATAACTTCGATTGCATTCTAAGAATTTCCTGCATCATATTACCCATTGTGTTCGTAAAATTATTTACTGTTTGCACAAATGTTTCCATGGTTTTTTCTAAACGACTCAAATTAGAAACTGGAGTTTCATCATTACTTGGCGAGGCACCTTGCATTGGCACATGGTTTGATTTTAGGACGTTAGCGTAAGAGGTTCTGTTATTACTAGGCTGGGGGGCTTGAATTGCCTTTGTGTTTACTTGATTTGCAACCGGCATTTGAGGGGTATTTGTTTTCGGTCCAACCGTCTGCTTGACGATATTATATTAATTATATTATATTGACCGCCACAGTTGCTACATTTTTTTACGTTGGGGTCGGTTTTAGACTAATCGTAAGAAACTGTTCCGTTGCTTTTTCATTCGTTGTTTAATTTTGATTTTGTTTTCAATATCAAAAAAGAACACATGCACACGCACGACTATAAAAAATAAAAAAACATGTCGTCAACATGACATGAACCATTTGAACGCCAATTCATATTCAAAGAAGAAAAATGAAGAATCATGTCAATAAAACATGAGCTGTATTGACGCAGGCTTACGTATTTTTTTTTATTTTTTTATTAAAAATACTTGTCTCCCCTGCAAATAATAGGACTAGTCCAAACACGCGTGTAAAATGTAGCCCACAAGGGACTAATCAGGGCCTTAACTCAACCAAATATGAACAAATTTCACTTAAAGATTAAAGAACGGGAGCTCTGCCAACTGATTTAAGTTTGCAGGTTTGAAATTGTTAGAAAATAGGAATGCAGTTTCTTCTCTTTCCTAACAACTCAAAAGTTGAGCATCAAATTTATTTTCAATTAATTTACGAATTATGGGGGTTTTCGATTTAGCGTGGGTTCGATTTAACGGGGTTAAAATAAATAAAAACAAATTAACGGGGGTTTTCAATTTATTTACTTAAACGATAAAACAAAATATAAAAGACAATTGTTAAAAATAAAATATATAAAAATTATTCATGTAAAAAACTGATCTTAAAAACACACACACAAGCAAAAGCAAAACCCACGCAAAAAAATAGCGGTAAACAAAAAATTATTCTTTCCATCCCTGCAAATATTATTGGACCACCCGATCCAATTTGATTAAATGGACTACTCCATGGACTGGTCCGATGTAATGCAAGCAAGGACCATGCCATTGTTAAAAAGTGTTTGTAGTGAGACGACATGTCTTCGTTTTTGAACGACATGTTTTCGTTTTTAAACGACTTTAAAACTAATCCTCTTGAGTATACCATGTAGTAGTTTTAAAACTACTCCTTTGTAGTCCAAGGCTGGGTTATATGGCCCTGAACTAGGACATCGTAATGTTAAATATACCATGTTTTTTCCATACGTTTGGGTTACCTTTGGACTAGTCCTAGTCCCTTGTGGGCTACTCTTTACACGCGTGTTTGGACTGGTCCTATTATTTGCAGGGATGTTTCTGTTGTTTTTATTACGAATTATAAGTGGTAGTTAGCAAACAATTACGATTAACAAGAGGCTAATAAGATTTTATTTGAAAAAAAAAATAATTATGAATTAGCGAGGGAACCAAAATGTATGGAAATTTTACGAATTAACGAGATTTTTTTCAAGGGACCGACATTTTATTACGTATTATCGGGAATTACGATTTGTCGGGGCACGAATTATCGGGATTTGACTGTATTTTGTTTCTATTTAACAATAAAGTGTTTATGTTTTATGTGTGCTGTTGGCAACAAAACTGGTTCGATCCACTTACCAGATATTTGCAAAACTACCTCTTTGCATTTTCTGTAACAAAACTGGCTGGTTCACTGTTGTAACCTTTCTGTGTGAACTGCGCCAAGGTATTGTTCATTAAATAGAGTCGAATTAGAGAATTTAAACATGCAAATTTGTAAACAAGTTCGCTTGGACAAATTTGTTTTTTTTTTTAAATCGTGTATTGAAAAATATATTTGTAGCGATGTTAATACATATACATATATGACTGGAAATCTGCTGTAGCTCCTGGAAAATGGATGCCATTGTTCCAGAAATACTTGCCATCAGTGTGGGTGTTAACCTGAAAAATGATTTGAGACAACTTTTTTCTACACAATTTAGGGAAAATTGGAGAGAAAATAAAGACTTGCAATTTTATGTTTTTGTCTTGGACAATTTTAATATTGATTATGGGACAAAAAAAAAAACTATGGCGGGTACACCAAAAAAAAAAACATTTCAATTTATTTGCTTAAAAATTCATATTTTTTTTAACTCTGGAGAGATAAACTGCACCAAGCAACATTTTAAAAACTTTACAGAAGACCGCAAGAACATGTTGAAAATCACAAATGCTTTTATTTCTGTATTAAAAATTTGCCTTTGTTCGAATATTTATTATGAGTTATTTATGTTTTGTATGTCGATGATATCCTTAATAAAATTACATACCTTCACTTATTAAATTGGACTTGGTGTTCTTTACCTCCCATATTTGTATTTGTACTGTTCAATTCCTTGAGACATAAATCCCAAAAATAATACAAGGCTTACAACAATTTTTTTATCCTTACTTTTCTCTTTGAAATGTGTTGTACCTACAAATTATTCAAGTAATAAATGAAGGCGCATCTGCATGTTTAAATAAAAATTGTCTACAAATTGCGTGGTAAGCAAAACTAAGCACACTTGATGCCCTTTACGTTTAAGCAAGTTTGACTTTATGTTGTTTTCAACTTTTCTATCTCGAAAACTATATTAGATAGGGCTTATGGGAATCCACCCACCGACAGGGTAAAAATTCCGATTCGAATAGTATAAAAACGTATTTTGAAAAGAAGTGAATTGGTGTACTTTTTCTCTCCCTTTCAGAAATATTGTTAAATTTTTTAGCGCTGCTTGCATTATTTAAATTTCATAGCTGTTAAGTAATGATTACTAATCATAATAATTAGTAATTAGATTATTTTTTTTTGAATGGTAAAATAATGATTATATTACGATTATTTTCAGATTTGCACGATTACTAATTGATTACGATTACAGATAATCGAAAAATAATCAAGATTAATAAAAATTACGAAAAAATAATCAAAATTAATAAGAAGTAATCGAAAAATAATTTGACTACTTTCGAAGATTACTTTTGATTGTTTTTGATTATTTTTTTTTATTTTGCGAAATTATGGCAATACTGTTTAATGTTAATTGTTTGTTTTCATTTTTTGTTATTATTATTGATGTTCATCGATTTGATCAAGGCGAATTAAACTACAGGTGGTGTCGGAACTACAGCAATCCAAAAACAACAGAAACAACATACGGTTTTTTTCATTGCATTGTTAGTGTTGTTGTAGCTTTGACTATAGATTATATTTTGATCGATAAAAGTTGATAACACAGGTCACACGTCAATTTTTTTTTTTGGCAGGACAAATATTTCGCTCGAAATAAGGCGGTTCTGTTAATACATTTCAATTTAACTTCCTAATAAGAAAATTTATAAAATCTGCTTAAAACGTTGTAAAATTTTTTATTACGGAAACAAATTAAATTTCCACAAAAAACCAATTTTTTCTTATCACTTAATTACTTTAATTGAAAACAAATCTCTTATTTTGAGATAAAAATTGTAATTTTCAAATGCCTAGAACAAAAATTGTATTTTCTAATGATATTAAAAAACCGCTAGATATCCCGCTAATCGCCAAAACGGAAATTTTACCCCGGTGGACACGTAAAAACCGCTAGAATCGCGGTAAACCCGCCAAATTGGCAACAGTGTACAGGTATGAAGGTGATGTGTAGGCAAACAGCGGCTAAGAAATTGGAAACAAAATATACCATCATGATGAAAAATGTAGAAGAAAACATGGTTTGTTCTAAATATTTTTGTACCACAGCAGATGTTTAAATGATAATGCAAGTGCTGACGAGATTTACCAAAAATATGATTTACTAAGGGATGCATTTATTTTTTTAACACGCCCTTAACGTCTTCAGCTCCAGTTGAACGACTGTTTTCATTTGCCGGGATCGTCAACAGTCCAAGGCGGCATTCATTGTCTGATTTTTCTTTTGAAAAATTAGTTGTAATGAAGGCCAATTGTAAATATATGTAAATTATAAGACTTATTTTTGTGAATTGAATGTATTCTGAATGTATTTGTTTTCTTTATTATTTTTCCACGTATTTTTCCCTTTTTTGTTAATTAAGTACTTAAATTGTTATCGGTTGTTTTGTTATTGAAGTGAATAAACCTATATTTTGTATACAAAAACTATCCAATTTGGTTTTATTTGTTCAGAATTTTTTTAACGTTTTTAATGCAAATTTTTCAAAATAAAATCTTTGTATAAAATGATGCGCATTCTGAATTTTTAAAAAATAATCGAATATAATCAAAAATAATCCTTGAAAGTAGTCAATTATTTTTTTGATTACTTTTGACTATTTTTGATTATTTTCTCGTAATCCTAACTAATCTTAATTATTTTTTGATTATTTGTAATCATAATTAATTAATAATCAGGAATTGTTAAAAAGAGAATTATGTAATCAATACCATTATTTTTAAAATTTAATCTAATTGATTACTAATCGTAATCCAAATTAATATATGCAACTCAAAATATACTAAAGCTCAATGATTAATTTTCCTGGCGGGCAATAGTGTGTTGCAAAACTAGTTTGTTCCCATATGGATTGTAGTAAAAATCGTTTCTTTCGAAAATTCGTAGCAAAACTTGTTTTTTCCAAAATTAAATCTATTTTTTTCTATATTTCAGTTGGTTTAAATTTTCAACTGTTGAGTTATTAATCAAGAATGGCATAATAGTTCAACTAATTTCGTCCATTTAATCGGGCGGTTTATGTTTTTTGCATTTTCTTAAAGTTCAAACAAAGTGCAAAGAACGAGTTTTGCATCTCATCTACACATTTTTAATTAACTATATTAAAGCTCAATGCGGCACGTGCTACAATTAAAAAATCGATTTTGAATTTTAATCATCTTGCTATATTTAACCATTCAAAAGGTACTGCACTAAAAAAAGAGTATAAAGCAGTGTTCGAAAATAAACAGTACATTTCATAGCGTTCAGCTTGCCCCCCCAACAACGATATCTATTAGCTTAGTGATTGTGTAGACGAACACAACCCTTAATACCGTTCGGTACTATTTTCAAGAAAGAACCGAACATTATGTATGTTACTGTTCTTCGTTAAAAAAAAACAGAACAATTTTAGTGATACTGTAGACAAACATTATATTTTAATGTTCTACAATGCTTCTTTTTTACATTGATAAAGAAATGAACAAACAAAAAATTTTAGCAACGACCGCAACACGACCAGCTCGTGTGTGTATTGTGGTCATGGTTTAGTGTAAAATTATTTTGCTGGCTTTTTGTTTTTTTCTTATGTGTATTTTGTTTTTGTAAAAAAATGTTTGGTTTTTTTTATTTAACAGCCAAAGCGACGAACATTCATGAACCGAACCGAACACAATTAAGTTTGTGGTTTAAAGAAAAAAACCGAACGGAATTAAATGTTCTCATCTTTTGTTGAGTTTGATAAAAACAGTATTATTTTTGTGTTCGAAAGATGACTAACAGGGAAACGTTATTTTTTTTATGATTTTCTACACGAACTCTTTTAGCGTTTGTGTTTTCCACAAAATCTACCGAACCAACACTAAGGAACGATATTTAGAGTTTATTTTCGAACACTGGTTTAAAGTCAAAAAAGGACCAGTGTCAAATACAAGGTTAGAGTAGGAGTCGAAGTTGGAGTCGGAGTCGTACGTAAAAAATTTCAGCGGATGGAGTCGGAGTTAAAACTTTTTCTTGACGATTCCACAGTAGATGTCTGCTTTGAATAACTCACTTGTTTGTTTTCTTTTTTAAGCGAAGTTAAAACTAATTCTTTTTTGTGTATACAATGGAGTAGTTTTAAAACTACTCCTTTGTAATCCAAAGCTGGGTTATATGGTCCTGCCATAGGACATCGTAATGTTAAATAGACCATGTTTTTTTCATACGTTTGGGTTACTTTTGGAGTAGTCCTAGTCCCTTGTGGGCTACATTTTACACGCGTGCTTGTGCAAGGCCATTTAATCAAATTGGATCAGGTGGTCAAATATTATTTGCAGGGTCGACACATTGTAGTTAAAAAACAAATGACCACAGCCCTGGTTGAAATCCAACCATAGTATGTTGCTCTTAGAATATGGTTACCTCCAACCATATTTTTTTTCTACGTGTATAATTTTTAATTCAAAGAACATAATTAATGTCCGCTAAAGAACAGTTTGCCATCTCTTTCTAAAGAAATATACTATTTTTTATGTAATTTTTTCTTCTCAAAAACCGTTAAATGTCATTATTAGCGCTTTTTAACGTTCTTATCAATTGGAAAACACTTAAACAATATTCAATTGCTGTTTTTTCACTTTTTTATTTAATTACTTTTTTTTTAGCAATTTATTTTAGTTTTGGTTGATAAAATTTATTGACTTTATTTAAGTGCTACTTGCAGTCTCTCTCGCATTTAGTTTAGTTCACATAGTGGTTAATATCGCGTGTAAAAATTTTGTTGAATATAAAAAAAGAAATATAAAAGTAAAAAAAAAAATATTACAAAAATATTTCTGTTGTTGTTAATGGTTAACTAAAAAGGAAAAAAAAGTAAGCAAAAGCCGAAAACTCGAGGGGAATTTTTACACATTAAAATTTTTTAAATTTAGAAAGTGAAGTATTCCTATAATTTTGAGTATTAAACAGTATTTATCATTTTACTGATTTATGAAGGAATCAACTGGTGTGTCAAGTGGCAAGGACAAACCTATTTTCGAACAATGTAAATCATTTAAAAATATAAGTTTTGAAATTTTTTATTTTTTCGAATTTATTCTATGAGCTAAATTTCAGTTATGTATTTTATAAAGCTTTTTTGTAATAGTCCTATTCCTTTAATTTTTAGGAATGACTTTATACACTACGACATTTCTTTTGTGAATTTTTAAAACTCTGGTAGTAAAAATGTACTGAAAACCTGCGTTTTCAAAAAACCCTAAATATATTTAACAAACCTTTGAAATAAGACCGATATGCCAGTTATGCTCGCTAAGATAAAAATTGACTTAATATACATATACAGTACGACCTCGGGTTGCGCAACAGGTTGGGACCGAGTGCTGTTGCAATATCCCAGTAAAAATTGTGTGGCTTAATGCAGCTAGTTTTTCTATAATTCATTGAAAATTGTGTTTTTCTAATAAAATTCTACGAATAAGCATAAAATAAAAATAATTTGGTTATACACACAATGAAAATAATGTCCCATTGTCAAAACGGAGTCAGTGTCGACTCTACTTGCAGCACGCCTAGATCTGTGCATGCTACCACGTTAACCAACCGTGATTTCGTTCACATGAAAATTAGTTTTCTACAAAAATAAAATATTTCTAAAAACAACAATATAAGAATTATTATTTTCCGCCGAAACGTCTAATTTTTTAGCACTCGATTCTCTTCAGCAACCAGTGTACAGCTGTTCAGATGGGCAATTTTCAATCAACCTCATTCTAATTTAGGACTTTTAAGTCTAAGATCAATATTGTAGAAATTTCAAACCCTTTTCGCCAAGTGGTGAAGGGGATAAAAATTGTACAGTTTACGCACACAGAAAAAATTATTTTTCCAATTCAAACAGAAAATTTGTAGAATCAAAACATTTTTTGTCTCAAATCGGTCCTATAAACAAATTTACATATTCAAACAATTAAATTTATCACTGATTTTTCAAACAAATAATTTACAGAATCAAACAAAAAGTTTACTGAAACTTATATAAAAATTTCAAACAAATAATTATGCTGAATTTGCACCCAAGCAATCACTGAAGGGGAAGATAAAGGCAGACGCAGAGCGGCGGCTGGCTTTGAGACATTTTTTATTGGAATAATTTTTGAACGAAGTCTTGTTTATACACACAATCAGGGTTGCCGTTTTTGGTTATTTCTAACCAAAATTGGTTGTATTTTTTTTCAATGTGGAGATGTGAATATTTTTTTCATTTTGGTAACTTTTTTCTAAAATAATAATGCGCACGAATATGTTTTTCATGATACAATTATTTACGAGCTCAAATAATTTGTACTGTGTACTACGATTTTTTCATTATTTGTTACAAAGGAACGGAAGTTTTTTATAATTTATCGAAAACAAAAAATCCCTTTCAAAATAGCAACCAAATATTTTTGCTAAGAAAATATTGCCATTTGTGATTTTTATATTAAAAACGCCATGTTCTGGAATCGAAAACAAATGAAGTTTTAATCAATGGAAATTTTAAATTATTTTTTTTAAATGAGCGTAGTTTTTCTTGATTTTAAGAGTAGTAAAGACTTAAGGTAGGAAGTGCATTAAATCATGGGGAATCGATTTCAGAAAATTCGTTTAAGTGTTTCTAAAAATTTGAAAATAAGTTTAATGTTCTCAATTTAGGTTATTTTCAGAAGTATATTTTTATACAAATTTGAAAATACACATACCAATATAATTTTAAAATTTATGGAATTTTCTTTAAGAAATGGCTGTAAGTTTTAAGAAATTTGAAATTTAAAATTTTACTGTTTATAACTTGTCGGTATGTATATTTTTCAACATTTTTCAAAATAATTGTTTGGTAAAAAAAAAACTTTGGACTGTTAGTCATATACTTTTTCCTAATTGAATGTACATACGTTACGAAAGGCGAATTTGTTTATATTCGCCAAAATATTTTCCAATGATTTACATAATATATCAAAAAGAACCATTTTGAAACAGTTATTTATAATAAGAATTATA
The DNA here is from genome assembly GCA_949318255.1 of Pollenia labialis. Taxonomy (NCBI): domain Eukaryota; kingdom Metazoa; phylum Arthropoda; class Insecta; order Diptera; family Polleniidae; genus Pollenia; species Pollenia labialis. The sequence goes on along the minus strand of OX439140.1, from coordinate 151,674,048 downwards.
AATTTTAAATAAAATTTACAAACAAGTGAATTAAGTTTTTATAATATTTTAGATACATACATATGTATATGGTAATTAGAAAATATTTAATTAAAATGCATTTCGCATATCGCCAATCGTTTTCAATATCGCCGAACGAAAATTTCCATCGAAATTTAGAAATCGCCACATTTGACAGTCCTGCCAATAACAGCTAAAAAGCGGAAAACAATTTTCCATTTTAGTTATTTATAACTGGCATATTAAAAAATATTCCATTATTAACTTTCAATATACTGAATTTTGTATGAAAATTTTACGGTTTTTTTTCACGAAAAAAGTCTCAAATAAATAAAAACTTTTAATTAAGTTTCTCGTAATTTTTTTAATACGTAAATGAATTACCTACATTTCATGTTTGGTTTTTTGATTATTAATTATTTTTTTACAAATAACCTTTGAATTGCAATGCAACTTAAAATAAATTTTAATGATTTTCGCAATTAATAAAAGGCATTTTAAATTTGGTTATATTTTTTTTCATTTGGTAACTTTTTCAAAAATTTTGGTTGTATAAATTTAATTGGTTGTGGCAGCACTGCACACTATGTTTTTCTTCACCACTCACTGTTGCTGTATCCTTTCCTTGGCTAAAGAAGAAGAAATGTAGGCAAAAACATAATTTTATTTTTCTATTTGATGTATTTAACTAAAAAGTTTTAAAAAATTGAATACGGGATTTTGTTTTTCATTCTTTTTTACCAACTAAAAATTTATTTTGTTTCTTATAATGTTGTTGTTGTTTGTGTTGTATAAAAATAATGAAACCTTTTTTACCTGTTATTGTTTTTGTTTTTTTTTTTTTTTACTAATAACCCGTTGCGCTATTTTATCATCTTTCTGCTTGTTGAACTTTTTTAAAGCGTTCAAAAATAGACTGTATGTATGTGTTTTATGTTGTTGTTCGTTTATTTCACATAAAGAAGTGTTGCTTACGATCAAATAAAAAAATACCAAAAAACGACAACATTAAAGAGTTTTAAATATTTTTTGCAAAATTATGAAAACTTGAAACCAATAACGCGTATATTATATTTTTGAATAGTTGTCAACATTTTTGTTCGTTAAATAAAAATCAATCAAAAATATTAATTGAATCAGTAAAAAATTTGTAGAAATTAAAAGCATTTCAAACAAGCGTTTGTTTGACAATAATTCGGCAATAATTTTCTCTGTGTATAGTGTGTGCCACACGTTCGTTTACGCAGTGCCAGACTTAAGCACTGAACTTGTGTAGCGTATGACCGGTATAAGCGTGATTGTGAAAATTGATTATTAAGTGATTGTACGCGATTACATTTCCTTTCCCTGTGAGCGTGAGGGATTCTGATTTAAAAGCCACTCACGCTCTCAGCTTTGTTAAAAAATGTTTATTATTTCCAAAATATTATATTAAAGATGCGCAGTGAAAAGATTCCATTGTAAGATAATGCTGAGAGAAACTAATAGCTGTCAATGATACGAAATTGAAGTTGAATGTAAAATCAGCAAAAATTTGTGCATTGCTGGAAAATAAAATTAAATTTGGCTATTCATGCAACTTTTGATCAACATTTTATATTTTGTGCAAATAAAGCTTTTAGGTCTGACATATAAATTGTAACTTTCAGAAAACTATTTTAAGAATTTCAATCCAAATTTTTAATATTTTTAATCAGGCTTAAGTTCATCAAATTTAATTTTCATTAAATTATTTTTATGAAGAAAGGAATTTTACAACATGAAAATTAGTTAAAATTGTTATTGATAATCATTCATTCTTGACTGACCTGAGATTCGAACCCAGGCGGCTGGTTACCATGACATGTTTCGATCGCAACCACTCGATCTCCTCAGATGGATTTGCCGTCTTACACTCGCAGCCATCGACGACTGCTGACGTCAATACTCAAATATCAATCCTTAAACCAAATTGTATTTTTAACCTTTGGTAGATCGATATTTGCTTTTTTGAATGATTACCCATTTTTTAACTGATTTTACATGTTTTTCCTAACTTCTGTTTTTTTTTTTTTTTTTTTTTTTTTTCGTACTTATGTCAAGAATTCTTCTTGAAGTCCAAAGTACATTTTTTTTTTGTTTTTTCCTTTTGTCCACAATTCTATTTTAAGAATTTTTAAAGGATATTTGATGTAAATAATTTTAAATTTAAATCTAACAGTTTCTTAAATCTGCTCTTTAGCAATTTAAAGATTTTATTAATTTAAGGCCCGTTTTCACAAGTTATCGATAGCTTAAAGTAGACTTTAACTGGCCTTATAAAAAGTGTTCCGTTATTAAAGCTTTACTTATATCTAAAGTAAGCGATAAGTAAAATTAAGGTTCATCCTACCTGGTTGGTTAAAGTAAAGTTATAATAATGGAACACTTTATATACGGCCGATAAAATCCTACCATTTGCTATCGGTTAGTTGTGAAAACGGGCCTTAAACTATTAAATTAATGTTTGTTTCCTTCTCCAGGTTACCGGCAAGCAATACATCAATAATGTTTAAATTAGAAACTTTAAAACATGGAAACTTTTCTTCTTCCTTGTCCATATTGGATTTTCAAAATGTTTTTTGTTGCCATAATCGCTTCGTTTTATTAATATTTTCTTCACTATGCACAATAATTGTATTAACTCGACAATCTGTTGCTTTAACCATCACACCATACACTTCTTCCTCTTCCTCTTCAACATCATCATCCGAATCATTAGTAATGATTTCCCCTGAAGTTAATGTGAGTAACAACAACAACAACAATAACAAGATGGCATCACAGCTCGACGAGGAAACTGGTTTAAATAAAAAGCCGGCTGATATTTTAACACCTGGCCAACAAGTTGTTAATGCAGTACCCGATAAACGTAAGTTTGAAATTAATTTTAAGTTTAATTTGTTTTTATTATACACCTTCTCTCTCTCGCTCACCCTACTTGCCTTTTCCACAGCGGGCTTATAACACTAAACGTATTTTCGTCCTTACGTATTAATACTAATGAAATACAAACAATTTCATAATGATGCTCTAAAGTAGTTGTAGTACATAGTTAGTATTAAAGTTTTCATTATCCAGTTGGAGGATTTTTGGTTTGGCAACATTTTTAATCACGTAATAATGCTGGTAATAGAATTAGAATAGAATGTTTTTTTCTTTAATACAACTACTTAGCAATTGTTTTTGTTTTTTACTCAGATAAGTATGCACTTGTCTTCCATTTAATTAAAAAGTTAAGCGCAAGGTTTTATTATTTTGGATGAAGTTTAGAAAACAAATTTCGTCTAGAAACCAATAGAAAACAGCAATCGTTTTGTAAGGGGCCACTGTGCCGTATAAGTGTTTTTAATTAAGTCTCTTTTAATTAGCATAGCACTTATACGTCTAAGTGGTTTTCTGATTTGTTAAATTTTTATCATTTTTTAATCTCTGTAAGTTTTACTTTTTGTTAAAAATTGTTTGTTTTTACTCTCGATCATTTGTAATTCAGGCAATTTAAATTTAATTATTTTGTTATTGAAAATTTTCTAGAGCGCAGCAAATATGTTTTTATATGATTGATAAAAAAAAGGCAAGCATAGCGTAATGAATAAAATTCAAAATTTCTAAACGTTTTTTCAATAGAAATTTGTTTGCGTAAATAAAATTTCAAGAGCTTAGGGAAAAAGAAATGTATGAATGTATGAATAAGTACGGCAAAATATAAAAGTAAAAGAACCAATGAAGTCAAAGTTTCATCTGCTTTTTAAGTAAATTGAGATTTTGATGCCAGATGATGAGAGAGACAGATACGCCTCGTTGACCAGCATGTAGTTTTTTTTTATTTGAGTATTGGAGTGTGTAAGGCCAACGTATCACAGCTACACCATCAAGGTTACCAATTTAGCCATTTTCCGGCTAGAACTGGTGGTTTTTTTTATTGATCTAGCGATTAAAAAACAGCTTGATTTCATCTAGCCGGAAGATCATGCCATTTTTTATTTTACTTTTTGCAAATATTTTTTATGACAAATTTTTGGAGCCCAGAGATAATTAGCACTGAGATCTCAGAGCTCTCACAAAACTTGCCCAAAACTTCTTATACAATCATGCGAAATTTCCATTCAGAAGTTCGCATCAAGTGTCGATGATAATCAGAAGGAAAAATAAAATTAATTGACTCTTCTAATAATCGTCTATAGAATCTCCAAAAAGAAATGTAGCAAAAGATAAGGTAAACCCCTTTTAAGATTTTTCGTATGCAGCAGTTCCACAAAAGCAGCAAGACCATTTGTATTGTCTTGAAAAGATAATAACTGAATTGTTTCAGGGGGTGGAAGATGATGATGTATGGTGTCAACGGATAATCCCTGAACCCGACCTTTCTGATTGCACTGACAGCAATCTACGTGCAGTTTGAACAGTTTTTGAAGATGAATTAAAGCACTCTTCAAGTTTAATCCGTCAAGTCTTGAGCTTTTAAAAGGGGAGGGAAAAGAGAATACATACCATATATTTTCCCCTCTCTCCTAAAAACTCAAGACTTGACGAGTCAAACTTGACGTGTGTGAACCGGCACTAACGAAAGTAACAGTAAAGCAGTATATAGTGGACAAGAGCACCCAAAAAACCGATGAATGAAATGGGAGTTCTTCTTGGTATTCTAATTGTAACAGACATGCTTCAGTTCCTTCAAAGAAAGGTTATTGTTAAAATAAAAGTGATCTTAAAAATTAAATGTTTTCGGATTCTATTTATAGAAATTGTTTTGATACGAAATTTCGTCATATGTATTTTATTAAAACAAGATGCTGATAAAGTCTAAATAAAAAACAGTTTCTGTTAGCTTTTATGTAATAAATGGCAGATTTTGTTAAGCTTTGTTTATAATTAATATAACTTTTATTATCAAAGTAATTTCGTGGGAATACAAACATTTTTTGATTTAAAAGATTTTGTTTATCGTGCTTAGTTCCCAATTTTTATATTAAATAAAAACACTGAAATTTATTGTTGAAAACATAAGCTTTTCACTGGTGGCTTAGGCCAGATCGTCAGGAAACTTCATCCAAAAAGATTTTAGAAAAACTAAAGATATTAAACCAAATAAAACCGTTAAGCGTATAAGAATTATAAGCAACAGTTCTACTTGTAACAATATCAAAGTTTAAACAAAAACATCAACAATAAACAGTGAGTTTGTCTCTTCTTACATTCTTCACTACAATTGATTGGAATTCTTTCAACATTAATTGAAGTTGTAAGTAGGTTAAGAAAAAACAAAAACAACTTGCTTTATCAGAGTTTTTCTTGGGATTAAAATTTTATTGGTTTCGCAAACGAAAATAAATCGTGTTGCCATTTTAGTTTTATTAACCGTGCACTTCCATCTTATTACTAAAGTAATTTCGCGGGAATGCAAAAATTTTTTAATTTAAAAGATTTTGTTTTATTTGCAAAATAAAAGGCCCAAAAGTTGTATGGACTGTCCACTGTTACGTATATGTCACATCCATTAAAACCGATTTTAGGCCTGATATTCAAATTTTTGTTAATTAAAATAGGTTCTTTTGACAATAATAATTTGACAAAAAAAAAGAAGGAAATTGTTTTCCAGATCGCAGTGGGAAATAATGGGTTTAATATTGCAGCTGTTAATAATTTCAAAAATCTAGCCGTTTCTAGCAGTTATCGGTTTCAATTCTAGCCTTTTTATACCCACACTACAATAGCGGAGAGGGTATCATGCGTTTGTGCTGATTTCCCGATCTTTTTACTGTGCTCAAATGTAGGGTTTCAAAAAATATAATGAAGTGGAAAAATTATTTCGATATTTCATAAAGAAAATGTATATACAATACGCTAAACTACATGCATTGTTTAGAAACTGGTCTAAACTCCCGGTATATTGATACCTTAAGGCCTGAACATAGATTACCACGAATGTTAGCTGAAAAAATTATTTCAATGAATGCATTTTAGGCTGAGGAGTGGGTTAATATTTATACGCGAAAAAATTCAATATGTTCCTGAAAATGCTACTAAACCCCTGTGTGAATACTGGAAACCAATAGTTGAACTTTTAAAAACAACGGAAAGAGAAGATATTATATATATTGCAAGTAGTGTTTTTCATACGGGACATCCCGGGATCCCGCACATTTTTCGGGATATAAATCCCGGGGAATTTGTGCGGGAATTCCCGGGATTTTTTTAATTTAATTATGACAACTTTTAGCCGTTAGGCAAAAAGGTCTCAGATCAAAAAACTTATTTTGAGTTTTTGATAAGCTTTTTTTAGCCCTTTTGTTTGGCTTAAATCACTATAGTCTATCACAACTTCAATCGTTATCATCGGCTCTTAGAAAATGTGAATGAAATACACCAAATAAATATTTTTCAATTTAACGTAACGAAAAACTACAGTTTTTGACCTTAAGGCAGTTTTGCCAAACACCAAAGAGATGTCAATTCAAAACCGATAAGTAAGGTAATGTTTGATGCTCTGAAATTTCGAAAGAAAAAGAGTAAAAATGTACAGAATTTTTTATTTGTTTAAAGACCGACCGAGATTTAATTTATAAAAACGAAAAGTTGGTTTCACTTGCTTCTAAAAATTTAATGAGCAGCTGCATAAAAGATTTTCGGATTAGATTCTGTAAGAGGTGATGACAAAAGTTATTAATAAAGAAAACGCGTTTTCGAAAAAGAAATTACAAGTTTTGAAGGAAGTGCTAAGAAAACTGAAAGTGTCTTTAGATTATATAATGTCCCTTCGACTATCAAGGCAAACATGAAACGTGTTATCTCATTGAAATCTTCTTGATAAAAATTAGAAATAGGCTTTCAAGCGATTCTGTAAATGCTTATTGTGAACTTAAATCCTATTTTAAAAGAAATTAATTGTTAAAATAATTTAACTTTTTTGGAAAGTTTATCCTAATTTGGTGGTAATCATCAGTTCTCTGCGGTTACTTATGTCAGAGATCGGAAGTTTTTATTATTCCAAACGTTATTGCACATTGAAATAAGATAACCAAAAAGTCATTTTGCTATAAGCTTTTCAAAAACCCTACAAAATAATTGAAATTTTGCCCATGAGGATCTTAAGGTGCCATTAAGCACTGTTTCCTTTTTGACACAGAAATTTGAGAAAGTTGAATGCATTTATAAACTTATTTAATTGATCTCAGGAAATGTTATTTGTTCAAATAAATTAAATTAAATAATAAATTGCATCGATTTGTATTTAGCGGGATTTCCCGGGTTCCCGGGAAATTGAAAAATAAATCCCGCTTTCCCGGGAAATGAAAAACTCTAATTGCAAGAGTCTCACAATTTCATGATTTGTATCCGCAATAAATTTTTAGCACAAATCCTTTTTTTACTTAAGAATTTTCATCGCGTGCTATAAGTCTAATAATCATAGTACGTGGAGGTCTTCTTGATTTAAATAGTAGAGCATTCTGTTGGCCTATGTAATCTGGATGAATCCGAAAATATGTTTCACTTCTTAGGAGTTTGTCCTGTTTTTAATGAGTTCCGGGTTAAATATTTTAGTAAAATTTCTTGATATTCTTTAATTAGGCTTGAGTTCATTAAATTTTCATTAAATTATTTTTCACTGAGGAAGGAGTTTTAGAACTTGGAATTTCCATTAAAATTAATTGATAATTTTTCTTGGCTGAGCAGGGATTTGAACCCGGGTTGATTTTTACATATTTCAAGAATCACTACATTCTATCATCAGTAAATCTTTGAGTTCTACCCACTGCTGTTATTATCATTTAAATTTCAAATTACATGTCGCCTCCTTGCCTCCGTGTTTTCGTATACTTTCTGTAAAGACTTTGTCTTGAAAACCTGAATACATTCGTTTATTATGTTTTTTTTTTACAAATTAAATTACAAATGTTAACATTAGAGCTTGTGCCATAGCTATTTTTTTAAGAATAATTTTGATTTTAGTTGAAAATTTCCATTAAAATTTATTGATAATTTTTCTTAGCTGAGCTGGGATTTGAACCCGGGTTGATTTTTACATGTTTCAAGAATCACTACATTCTATCTTCAGAAAATCTTTGAGTTCTACCCACTGCACCACTGCGGTGATAATAATTACTATAGTTTATACAAATATTTGCAAATATTTATAAAAACTAAAACAGGTTAATAAGGGGTTTATGAAACGAGTTTTATATATGTTTATTTTTTATTTTTTATAAATATGGCCGTTAGAAATTTGTTTAAAGTACAGAAAACTTTCCTAAATAAATTCAATTAAATTCCTTTAAAATTTATTATCAATTTTAATGTACAATTTCTTTTTATATAATCAATTTAAAATTTGGTGGAACCAAAGTAAATTTGCTTATAATTAATTTAATTAAAATCAGCTTTAAAATACCAATCTGGCTCACAACTGTTATAGTTAAAGCCAAATATAGATGATATAACATAAAAAATGTAAGTTTACCTTTGTAAATATTTATAAAAATATCTATTAAATAAATAAATAAAAAAAAAATTAGTTAGATCGAATCAGAAGTGATTTTGGTGTAGGCAGCGTTGCCAAATGTGTAGATTTATCTGTTTTTTGCAGTTTTTTTGAAGTTCAAAACAGTCTTGGAGATTGTTACTTAAAAAATCAGTTCTTTCAAATCACTGCAGTTTTAAAACATTATTTGAATAATGCGTTTAATTACAATATGATAAGCAACTTATTAAAATGCAACAATGTTACAACTGGTACTCCTTCTTAAAAGCAACACGTGTACATTTATTCTAACAAAAGATTTTTAAAAGGTTTATTTTGTGTCGTATTGGTTGTATTTACTTTAGTTCTATGGCTGTTCAAATATTTTTATCTTATTTTTTATATTAATATGTATGCTTTCTGGGTGCAGCTGTTTTTCGTTCACAATTTGAATTCAATCAAATATAGCCCCAAAAAATAAATGGCACCAAATATGGTTATATATTTCATAATGCAAGATGACCCCATTTTTTTTTAATGAAAAATTACCCCAAAAAAAAGAAAAATAACCTTAAAATTAAAATGAAATATGACCCTAAATTTGCGGTAACTCTCTATTATGCAAAATCACCTCAAAATTTATAATGAACTTGTACCCCAAAAAAGAACACAAAGAGTGATATATTAAACATTTTGGATGGAGTTCATATGCCCGAAACTAAAAATCCCAAATTAAGAGTCTCGATTAGAAAATCCGAATATTTTTGGTTTTAAAAATCGTACGATTGATAGCATGGTTGGGCTTTCGGCCATGCGCAAGGATTTTTTTCTCTATGGTATAACGAAAACTGGCTTCGCTAACTAAAGCATCTCTGCATAACCGGCAAGGATTTGGTATAAGAATTCCGGTTTTTTATACTTTTCCTAGAAGCTCTTACATCAAATTTTATATAATTTGTGTAAACATGTTTGGGCTGATTTGTCATTTCTTAAAATTTACAATTATTTATTTCCTTAAGAATTAAATTCTTTTATAGTCCTGAGGATTACATAATGAACACCAATAGTAATAATAATAATTATAATAATAATATTAATAATAATAATGTAATTATAAAATCAAGTTTTGAATAAAGCAATTAGTAATAAATCCAAAAGAAAAAAAAATTAGAGCAAAAATAAATGGTACATACCAAGGCGAATTCATACAAGGTGGTCTTATTTTGAAAACGTTTACAACACTGTAAAGTATTTTAAAGTTGTGTCAAAAATAATACAACACTGTAGTGAACAATTTAAACAAATATTTCTTTTTCTTTTTACTTTTAAATTGTTTGTTTTGAAATTTTATAATTTAAAAAATTTCCAATTTCATAATTTTAAGCGAAACTTATAAAATGTAGTAAATATTTCCCAGAACCACATGAACGGTATATCATTTTGACACAAGGTTAGTAATCAGCTGTTGCTTTTGTAGCAAGATAAGATCACCTGGTATAAATTCGCCTTGGCACATACTAATAAATTGGCAATTATAATATTTGACTAAGCAGTTATTAAAAAATAAAAAAATAATAATAATTAATAGAAAAATGAAGTTAAAGGCTATCCATTTTATGAAACATAATCCATAAGAGTTTTCTTGAATCTCTGTCTGTCGACAATAATGGTGTTTTCTTTTCTACAAAAAATGTCACATTTTATTTAAAAAAAATGCAATTTGGTGTTCTTTTCTTAAAAATGCTTTGCTCTCTAAAAGAGCAGCGTGTTTTATTCTAAAAAAAAATCACCCTTAAATGTCATAAGGCATTGCACTTTACGCCCCGTATAAAAAGAGAGTGTTGATAATGACCTGTAAAGAGATGGCTACTGTTTATATATGGAGTTACCAGACGAAGTTGGGAAAACTCGCCTCTTATCAGGACAGTAAAAATTTTAATAGTTATTTTTTCTAGAATTTTATAGTAAAAACAAAAGAAAGCATTGCATTGTTAATGGTAGGTTGTCAGTGGTATAAAATTTAAATGAATTCGGTGTTATAAAATTATTTTTGAAAAATAAAACGTCAAATCAAGAAATCGAAAAAACTTGGTGTATTTCAATCGGCAATCTGGCAAAGGTATTTTCTTGTTTACATATTTTATGAGAAACAAACTAAAGGAATTGGAATTTCGTCATTCATTTTGTTCATTTATTTATTTTTTTAATATCAATCTATTAACAAATTAAGGTTTATGTATATTTTTTTTTATATTTTGACGAACACACTTTTTGATTTATGTACATATTTTTTTATATATTGAAGAACAAACTTTTTGTCAGCTGTTAAAAACAGGGCGATCCAATTTTGTGTTTTGTTCTCGTCAAATAAAAAATTGCAGTATTACATGTTCGGCAAGACATTTTATACATGTGGTATTTTTTTTTTTTGTAGAAAAGAAAACACAATGAGTTTAATATTTGAGGGCAACGAGTTTCAAAGCTTTATCGCATTGATGAACAAAATCTGCTTGAATTTAAATAGTTGTAACGAGGGGGTATTAAGGTCACACCCCTGGCCGACCAACCAAATTAAATTTGGTCAAACAGGTACATATGTCGGTGAACGATCATTTAAAAGTTTGTGTAGAAATTAAAGGTTTCGCATGCAAAGGTAGTCCACTAAGTCACAACCAAGAATCATGGTTCTCCAGGATGAAACACTACTAAATCTGTGAATACCGTATACATATCGAGTTGCATTATTAAACGAGGCTTGTAATTTATGTAGACTACACGAGTCTAATTTGCTATACATCACTGCAGAAGTGGTAATAATGCACATTTTTTGTTAGTAAAAAATGAAAAATAACCAAAAAAAAAAAAACAATGAAAAAATTTACTCAAAATTGCGTGTTGATCCGTTCTTTACTTTCCTTTTGGGGCCATATTTCCTGGGATCATTTTCCGCAACGCCGTTTATACTAACTTATAATATTGTAATGCAACATGCTGCAGCAGTGATATTAAGCCAAAAATAGCATTTTAGTACTTAGCACTTTAGAACACTCTGTGAACTGGCTAATTGGAAAAATATTAGCCAGTTAAAAACAAACAATGTTTTCTTTTAATGTTATTTTTTTCTGGAAATAGCCAGTTTTTGTAAAAACAAATATGGCAATACTGGGTATGGGTATTATTATCATAACCCAGTTGGCAACGTCATTAAGACATCCTCGAAGATGGATACACTAATTCCTGCACGTAATGTAAGGGACACTAAACGACATTTTCGGACAAGTGTCGCGATTTTTTAAAGCCAAGCCAAAAATACGTTATTATTTTTTAAATTTGTTCACAAGTTTTCTTAAACAAAGCTGCGTAAAAAGAAATAAGCATTTTACCGTTTTTTTGTCGTTAATTTCAAAGCAAAGATGAATCACTTGTGCGGGTTCTGAAAATCCTTAAAGGATATAAAAATTGTAAAACCTAAACGACTATAAAAAGTGTTCATAAAAGGTATTTTCTAGTATTTATGTCAAATATCTTTGTAGTTTTCTTTGAACAACTCTTATTTCAATGTGTTTGTGTAGTCTTTTAACGAGTATGAGTCAGTGTATAGATAATTTTTATAAGCATCTTATGGATTCTTTCATTTTCTGCAATCGTTTGTGTATGCAAGAGAATTGTATTAATCCCTTGAGGCTAATTTAAGAAATGCAAAAATACATACATACATTTAATTAAGGACTGACGGCATTTAAACTGTTATAGGAAACAATTTGTTGGTGATGTCACATTTTGTGTTTGAAAAATCGAAGTGATTTCAAGTTTAAATATTTGTCGGCATTTATTTAGCAAAAATCATGTTACCATACTCCAATTTTTTTTGTTGTTAAAGAAAAACTTATCTCTTTCCTTACTTCTCTCTCTCTTTTTATTGATTTTTAGCTCAATATCCTTGAAAGAAATGTTAAATATACAAGTAGTTGTATGAATATATTTCTGATGGAGTGAAAACATAAAAAGGAACAATATCATCAACATATCAAATATATCATGTCTAATAAAGCAAATAACTTGACATGGTTACGAGTTACGAGTCACAAGTTGAGTTAAAATCCCAAACCACTATTTATTCACCTAAACCATCTTATACACAATCACTTACACGTCTGTGCACATACATCTACAATACTTGTAAGTTCTTTCACGTATGTACTACAAAATACATAAATATACATTTATTGAATTCTATTCTTTGTCTGTTAAACTGTTTGCATTTGCTGATAGATATTCTTGTTCGTCTGTCTCAATAACTGTCTGTTATTCATTTACAGCAATTTTATTAAGTCAAACTCTTGTTGAAAGTAAAAAAAGAAAATTGATCGGCAAATTATTTCGTTACAAATGCTACAACTTAATTTCAATAAAGGAGATGGTTATTGGAAACAGTAAACCTGTTAAGGTTAAACATAAAATAATTTTGAAATGAATACCGAACGGTTTCAGCATCAACGTTATAATTTATGGAAGAACATGTTAAATCTAGTGGTCTTCGCTATCACACTGAAATAAAATAAGAAAAATTTGCAGTGTTTTTGTCAAATTTCTCACTGCAAAATGCACCCATGTCCACAGAAAAATTAAAAATTGATTTCAATTAAATAATTTGTGATATTAACTAAAAAATTTATTAAATTTGCATCAGTTAACAAATTTATAGTATCAATTAAATATATTTTGATAGCAACAATATTTTCTGCACTAATGTTGTTGATATAAGTAAACGTTTAATTCATTCAATTAAATTTTTAACTGAAACCGATTTTATTTTTGATAACTGGTTTAATTGAATTCTCATACAATTTTTGATAGTATAGCTCCCATATAAAGCGTATTATAAAAAAATTGCATGTGTATAGGGGGTTTTAAGGTACTTTTACACGACATGTATATAAAGTACTTTTACACGAGATGTATTCAACAGTGTGGTTGTCAAATTTCATATTGCAAAATATATATATGTGTCGTGTAAAAGCAAAAGAATTTGCTTCTGTAAATGTCATCTCGAATTAGCAGAGTTAAAATTTTCAATTAAAATGACAAGATCTTAGCCGGGTGGTTAATTGAAAGGTCGCAGGGCTAGGAAAGACTAGATATGGTCTAGATTTCGAAAGTCGAACTTGTGGAAGGGATCTCTCTAGTTGCTGTTGCAATTCCACAGATGCTCTAGACTATTTTTATGCAGCGGAGGTAAGATAGCTCCAGCTCCTATAGCTGAAGGTCCACATCATGTGTTTATGCGTCTGTCCTTTTTCTGCATCTGACAAAAAGTAGAATCAGCGTAATTGTATGTGACAAGCTACGCGCCATTCGCCAATGCGTTCCGAACAATATTTTTGTCCAGAAAAATGTTTTTTATATTGAGTTTGGCGTCTTACTTCTGAGAAAGAGAGAAATTATTTTGTTCGGCAACTTTTTTCTTGAAACGGTTTAATTTTTGCTCAGAACAAAATGAACTGTGTTGCCACTTTCTTCAATTTGTTTTTAATTTAATAAAAAAAAGAAATAATTAAAAATAGCAAAATCACTTTCCTTTTTTCGTACATTTTCTTTAACACACTTTTAGAAAACAATTCAAAATAATTGGTTTGCTAGTTGTGCAGTCATTTTGTATAATTGTTTACATCTGTAAACTATATGGTAGCTTTGTTTATTCGGACATCTTTTCCGAAATGGGTGAATCGTTCTGCAGAACACTCTCAGTTAAATAATTATTCTCCTGGCAAAAATATTGTACCGAACACATGGATGAGTTCACCTTTACACACCAAAATGCATAGTACGCATAAACGTATCAACGCATCAAAGTAGGTTTATACCCTTTGTACACTTGCATTCATTTCGGAGGTACGCAGAAATACTCGTTCACACTTAAAACATCTACTATCAATAAAAAATGTCACCATTTCTGAAAAAAAACTTTTATACTTATATAAATTGACTTTTATTCGACCTTTACAAAATTTATTATTTTTATTTAATTAAGCTTGAGGTCTCTTTAAAAAAAAAATGCCAAAATTTTAAAAGTTAACACCAAAATGTATTTGGAACTCATTTGGTTTAATGTTATAAAAAAAATCAAGTAACATAACAGTGCAGCCACACGATCAAGATTTTCTTGATAGTCTTTTACATATACTGATTGTCAAAATATGCAAAAGTTGACAGCTGTGACGTAGGCTGCACGCAAGTTGAAAGCAATTTACTTTTTCAAGATGTCGTCGCCGAGAGAACAACTCAAAATGTTTGCCTCACTTAAAGTTTTTTCATGGCTTCTGTACAGCTCTATGAATCGCAGAACATCATTTTGCTTATTAATTTTATTAATAAACATATTTCACTATTTTTTTAGGTTTTTAGTTAAAATTTTATTATTCCCGCAACAATTTGTAAAAAAAAAGAACTTCAGCTTTTGCCGGCAAAATATTTGTGAAAAAAAAACAAAAACAACTTCAAAAGAATTGTAATCAGCTGTTTTCTTGAACGAAAATTGATACACTCACTGGCAAGAGAATTTCAGAGGCAAGTTCGTAGCAATTTTAAAAATTATGAGTGTATTGGTAAAAAAGTGTGAGTGTATTAAAACTTGATAGGCAAAACTTGATCGTGTAACCCTCAAGTAAGGCTTGCAAAAAAAGAAAAACTTGAGAAATGGTACCGCTGCTCTCAAACCAAATTCCATTTTGTCAGTGATGCCACAATAATAATAGAATTTATTGCTACTTTTGTAGTGATAACACTAACTGTCCGTCTATACCAGAGATAATTATTGCGACATATATTGCAGTAATTGTCAAAATTATGTTATCTTTAATGTAGACAGCAATTTTTTGTACATAATTATTGCTAACAATTTATGTTGCAATAATTGTTAGTCCATTTTCGTTGACAATTATTGCTCACAAAAAACGTCAATTTGGTTGTCAGTTGAAAGAAAGAAGCAAAAAAGAAAAAAAAAATAGAAGCAAATTGTGTGAGAAAGAAATTAAATTTTTGAAATTGCAGCAAATTATAATTGTAGTAAAATAATTAAATTAAAAAATTAAATAAACACTAAAATAAAATTGCAAAAATTATAATTTTTTCCTTATTCGATCTTAATTGTTAAAATTAATATTAATTTGTTTAAGTTCGAGTGTTTTTTTATAAAAAAATAATAATTTTACATTAACAAAAATAAAAAAATTAATAAAATTAATATTTTTGTATTAAAAATGACCTCAAGCTTAAACAAATTAATATAAATTTAAATAATAAAGTCGAATAAGAAAGAATTTATATTAATAATAATAATTCTTGTAAGATACCGCCATTTTTTACACTGCACCTTCTTTCTTGATTTTTTCAAACTATGAGTTTACATAAATACGTTTTCCCATGCCTTTAACATAAGCTGAGCAATAAGAAATATTGCTCTGTTATTCTGCCGACGTTATTGCCAACTTGCTGAGTGTAGAGCTATGGTAAAATAATCGGAAGATGTAGAATGAATTACAATGAGATAGGAACATTTTGCAAAGATGTTGAACAATTCTGATTTTTAGCCCAATGTATTTCTTATGGGGAAATTCCAACATCTTCGCAAATCGATGTTAAATGTTAAGTGTTGACAATTTCACACTTGCTATTTCTTTCTACTTTTGTATGCGTCGTATGTGTGGTGAAATAAAGTCAGCTGATTTTGATGGCCATGGATGACAAATCACATTTTATTTTTAACGCTATCGATTAATATATTTGTGTGGCGGATTACTTTTGACTATTTTTTTGCATTAAAAAAGTATTTAATAAAAAAAAATGTTTGTAAAAAAGATTGCATAAACTTTAAAGAATAAAATACATTAACATTAAATTATAGAACAATTTTACTACGTACATTCTAGTTATCGATTACTTTTATGTTTTTTTAAACAAATGCCATGAACTGGAAAGTTATTGATACCGTGAAAAATCACAAATATTTGTATAATGAAGGCTTACTCCACTTTAATTCCTTTTAAATAAATCCTCTTAAAATACATATCAATAACACTATACATTTTTGCCAAAATTGTTTTTATTTAATAAAAATATTCTCTCAACAGCATTGCATGTAACTTGAATTTACAAACGCATAAAATGCACAGAAAGTATCATACGTATCTACGCATGAACGCATGGTGTGGACCTTCAACTTAAGCAACGGCAGAGTGTATAATTTTCACCGAGTTATTCACTCAAACCGCTACCTGGGTGTTTTGGTTGTGCTCACACTTTACGAATAATATGTTGCCCAGTGGCTAAGAGAGGTATTCACGTTAATCAAAGGAATAATCTACTAAATAGTTAAAAGCGCCTTTAAATATGTAGCCAAATATCTTCGAAATTAAGACAGATGCAATACAAACTCAACAAGCATATGAATGCCGTCAAAAAGAAAGCTGATGCGTGTTTGATATTTTTTTTTGATAATTGTACTTTTAAAGTGTAAATCTGGCAAATAACCAAATTTTTGAACTTTTTGCAACATAATTTATCTCTTAAAGTATTAAAAATAGGAACAAAATTTAAATCGAATTGATTTCTTTTGCTTTACAAGCACTTAATCTGCTATTTCGTCAGCGCATTAATAGTATTTAAATAAAGTTGTTTAATACTATAGTAGTGTGATAATATAATACAGTAGAGTTTCGATAATCCGTGCCCCGTTAAATAAAAAAGCTCAATAATTCGTAACAATCTGTTGGTCCCTTAAAAAAGTCGCGTTAAATCGCAATAATTCCATACATTTCGGTCTCCTCGTTAATTCGTATTTATTTCAATTCAAAATCTGTCTAACCTCTTAAAAATCGTAATCGGCTTTTGATAACCTCTCGTTATTCGTAATGCATATATTTGCATGTATGTTTGTACATGGTCATATTTGGAAGTAAAGCTGGATTTGTCGTTAACTTTCTATTTTTTCTGTTTCTTTTTAACTTTTTATACCCTCCACCACAATAAGTTGTGAAGAGGGTATACTAAGTTTGTCATAAAGTATATATATTCGGTCTCCTTGAGAAATTGTAAGTCGATTCAGGCATGTCTGTCCGTCTGTTGAAAACACGCTCACTTTCGAAAAAATCAAAAGAAATGAACAAACTTGCTGACAAATTGCTTGTAGTTATCCTAAGCAGTTTGGGATTGAAATCCAGTAAAATCGGTTCAGTAGGATTAGAGCTATGATCTACAAAAACTAACATAAATGGTGTAACAATGTACGGAATGATATAAGATTATAATTCTCTACGCTTAACGGTTTTATTTGGTTTAATATCTTTGGTTTTTCTAAAATCTTTGGATGAAGTTTCCTGACGATCTGGCCCAAGCAACCAGTGAAATGCGCATAGGAATAGGCTTATCCCATCAACAATAAATTTCAGTGTTTTTATCAGGAATAAAAATTGGGAATTAAGCACGACTAACAAAATCTTTTAAATAAAATTTTGAATTCCCAAAAAATACTTTGATAATAAACTGGCAAGTGCACGACTTAAAAAACTTAACTGGCAACATGCTTTTGCAGGTTGTTTTTGTTTTCATTTTGTTTTTCTTAACCTACTTACAACTACAATTAACTTTGGAAAAATTCCAATCAATTGTAGTGGGGAATGTAAGAGGAGATAAACTCACTGTTTATTGTTGATGTTTTTGTTAAATCTTTGATATTGTAACAAGTAGAACTGATGCTTATAATTCTTATACGCTTAACGGCTTTATTTGGTTTAATATCTTTGGTTTTTCTAAAATCTTTGGATGAAGTTTCCAAACGATCTAGCCTAAGCAACCAGTGAAATGCGCATAGGAATAGCTTATCCCTTTAACAATAAATTTCAGTGTTTTTATCAGGATTAAGGATTAAGCACGACTAACAAAATCTTTTAAATTTTTTATTTTTCTTTTTTAACCTCGAAAATTCTTGTAATTCGTAATAAATAGCTGGTGTTTACAAACTATCGGGACTCTACTGTAGTAAAAGATTTAGTACAAAAAACAAGTGTCCCGAACACTTGCGCCCCATACACTTTATACCAATTCCCAACATTATACCACTTCTAACATTTTTATTTCATCCGAAAAATAACAATTTAATATACTCTCGTATGTAGTTTTAGTTAGAATTCATTTCCTTTGACCATTTGATGAACAATCAAAAATCATGCCCCATGGTAATGATGATGTTCAGTAAGTGGCTGGTTTACTAAGATTCTTAATAAAATATAAAAAGGAACAAAACAGATAAAAGAGAGCAAAAAAACAAAATAAAATTTATGCCAGCTACCAAGGAAAGATGTATGTATGTGTTACCCAAAATTTAAACTGCGTTAGAGAAGGAGACTAAAAATCTTTCTTCAATTGTAAATGTTTGAAATAGAAATAACACACTTATTACTCTATTTTTCTAACATCCTTCAAAAACTTAAAGATACAAATGAAATAGGAAATGCATACTTTAGTCTGGTTTTTCCTGTCTTTTATTTTCAAGTTAGTAAATTCTCTAAAAATGTCCTAAATGTATAAAAAGAAAGAATCCCTAAGAAAAAACCTTAGAACTAACTAATAGACTAATACAAATATAAGAGTTTGAAAGGAAGTGATGCCAGTAAAAAAACTCTGTAAATTTTAATGAATATGTTTTTTATTTTTTGAACTGGGGAACAAAAGAAAAAGGAAAAAATTCTTAAAATAATATAAACAAAACAAAAAAAAAAAAAAAAAAAAAAAAACTTTTTTGTTTTATAAAGAGGGTTTCATCCGCTTAATACACCCATCTTAACTAAATAGTCATTTTGAGTCTGGTCATAATAAAAGAAATTCATGGGTTTCAATTTAGTATTAAGTGTGATGGTTTCTTTTTTTTATTTTTCTCTAGAAAGAATACATTTTGTTTATTCTATCTTTCTCTAATCTCATGTTGTACTTAATGTTTTTAAAACGGAAATTTAATGTGTTAACGTTGTTCAGGATATACACAAATATCAAATGGGATTTTCAATTGTTTTGATTAGGATTTTTAAGTGATAAGTGCTAAATAAGCAACTTACACTAAAGTTCATATGAAAATATACAATTAAGTTAAAAAAAATAAAAAAAAAAAAATCGTTTTCTTAAGAAAATCTTTTAGTTTTAAACGTTATTTGCAGTAATTTTTATGGGGAGATAAAAAAGATTTTATTACAATTGAAAAAAAATCTTTAATTGATATTAACTGAACCCAAACCTATAAGAGCTTTAAATTTTAAAGGTATATTAATTAACAAGTTAGAGTGCCAAATCTTTGATACCCTCCACCGACAGTTTGAATATTTCAGGCGTGGGATCTATGTGACATCTATTTATGATTAAATTATCTTGGTAAAAACAGACGTCGGCATTTTAAAATTGGTTGCGGTTTAGACCTTTATTAAATTTTTGACCGACAATCAGAAAGTTTTTTGCTTTTCTTATTAGAAATTTAAACTAACTTGAGTGAATATCATGATTCGTTACAGTTCAAGACGAACTAAAATGATTTTCAAGAGAGGAATTTATAGTGGACCTGTGGGAAAGTATGAACCAATCATCTCAAAATTCTGCAGAGTGATTTCTGGTATTAAAAAACATAAATTTGAATAAATTTCAATACAGCGTTGAAATTAGTTTAAGCGTTTACAATGAATTTCAGCAGGCTGCTAAATAGGGGATTTCAGGTAAATTATGGGACCGTATATCACAAAATTGCATGAAATTTTTTCTGGCCACATGAAACTAAGATGAAAGAGATTTTACCACAGTAATTTATTTATTTACCAGGGCTTTATATGGGGCCTAGGGTAAATTACGGACCAATCTTTACGAAATTTCACACTGTCATTTCCAGTCCTATAAAACTGTGACGTGCCAAATTTTGTTTAAATAACATTATCTATTACAGTTGTAAGCGTAATAAACTGTTTTCCGGGAGTATGGCTTATATGGGTCTTTAAGTAAATTATGTTACGATCTTCACAAAATTTTACAGTGTGATTTGCAGTCGAATAAAACGAATTTGTGCAAAATCTTATTTCATTCCGTGCATTTTTCCACCATTTATGTTAGTTTCTGTAACAAAATTATCAATTTTGTTATTGTGGTGGCTTAACATATTTATTCATAGCTCTGATCTTACTTAGCCGATTTTGCTGTATTTTAATCCCAAACTGCTTAGGATAACTATAAGCATTTTGACACCAAGTTTGTTTATTTATTTTGAGTTTTTCGAAAGTGAGTGTGTTTTTTAACAGACGGACATGACTAATGAAATAAATAAATAAATCGACTAAGAATTACTCAAGAAGCCAGAATATTCATATATAATTATAATTAATGGGGTTTTAGATGTATAATAAAAAAGTTTCACACTGAATGACAAACTTAGTATACCCCCATTCACTACTTGTGGTGGTGGAGGATATAAAAATGTGCTGAGGCTCGAATCGGGTTGAATTAACGTTTCGCGAATAACCACATTCTCATCATCAGAATTCTTTGCGTTCTACCCTCTGCACCACTGTGGTGCCAGCCAGCTAAAAGTCAATATTTAACCAATGGTATTGGTGGTTTGATATTTGCTGTAATTAATTATAATTTTTCAATTCTATTTACATGTTTATTCCTTTTCTTTCGTTTTTTTCTATACTCTTTCTGTCAAGACTTTGTCTTGAATACCTGAGAACATTTGTTTATTATGTTTTTGTCCATTTTCGTCGACATTTTATTTGTACAACTTGAAGTACAAATGCTAACATTATAATAATTAATTATATCAAATTTCGAACCACCAATTGGTAATTAACAATAAATTTTAATCAATTTCATGTTGTAAAATTCCTTCCTTCAGTAAAAATAATTCTATGAAAATTGGTGCAATGAAGTTTTTATAAATCAAAAATATTTTTTTATGAATATGGGTTTAACAAAATACTAACGCCCGTATTTATAAAAATTTTAATAATGTGAGCATCTTACAAAAGAGAGTAACTACGCTAAGAGATACACACTGGAAATGTTACATCCCAGCGGTCAAAAAGTTATTACAAATTGAAACACATCCGATTGTTTACAATAATGTCAATAGGAAAAATAAAAAACAAGTTCGTTAATCGCATACAACTAGCATCCAAATCAGATTAGTCTTATTGATATCCCGTTGTTAAATAAAATGTAAATAAGAATCAAAAACAAAACAAACGCGAATAAAATGTTGCCATCGCACTAGCATCTGATTTGGATGGCTTAGTCTGAATTTACACGTTTCATCTTTTGATGCTCAACTTCCATTCAATTCCCTTTTAAAGATGCCAATATATTCACACGCAGCAATCGGTTTCAACTTTTTTCGGTACAAAACAACAACAATTTTATTAATAGCGAATCAAAGAGAAAACGAAAAGAAAAAATTTACATGCAGCCATCGTTGTGCATATACCAACGAATAAAAACACAAAGCGTACTGACCGAGTACAGGCATCTCCGTACTAACCCCCTTTCTTCTTTCTTCTCTCACCTAAAAACACAAGAGTTGAGCATCAAAAGATGAAACGTGTAAAAGCAGACTTAGTAATGTATCATATTTTTTTGTACATTTTCAATTGTGTATTTTGCTTGTTTTCTTCTACTTTTTGTTCCGTTATTTTTTCAATTTGTTCTTTGAAAATTTAAAAGTAAAAGTTCAATTTGTAAAGTGCGTTCAAAAGTGCAAGTGAATAAACCGTGTTATTGTTATTAAAAAAATAAATAAAAATTTGTTGAAAAATACATATAAATATTTTAAGTATTCTGAATATTTTCTCTATTGTAGTAACCTTTTTGTATTATGTGTTTTTTATGTTAAAGACAAAAATGTTTGGATTTAGTAAAAGAAATTTAAGAAGATTAAAAAACAAATCTTAGTACCCTCTGAATCACCACAATCATTGGACCCATCCAACCTTTACTTACAATGTATGTAGTGTCGGATCAATCTGATAGCCAGAGCCATCTCTGTGTAATTGTAAGTAGGAATTGAATACAGACTTTGGATGGGTCGCACTTACATTGTCGTTAGTCTCAGACCGAAGATGTATGTGATAAAAAGTCCACTGGGATATAGTAAACACACCAACAAACTTATGTACGTCTCAATTACAAGACATACACCGATAAGATTTCGCATATATACAAATACACAATAAACAAACACCGACATAAAAAACAAAAATAAGACAAAGCCGTTAGTTAGAACGAAATCAATGATACAACCAGCGCTGCCAGAAGTAAGATTTTACCTTATTTTTTAAGATTTTTTAACCGAAAAAAGATTTTAAGATTTTTTTCCCCAAAAACAAGACTTTTTGTTTTGTCTAGGCGAAGGTTAGATTCAATTAAAAAAACCTTCTTTGTTCCCATTCAAAAATTTTTAAGCTAAATACATAATTAAATTTAGTATGAGAAATTAAATTTTTTGTAATGTTTTTTTTTTTTTGTTTATTTTATTTATTAAATAAAATATGAATTGTTTTTATTATTTATAATAAAAAACTACTTTTTAAAAAAAAAAAGATTTTTTCTTCAAAAATTAAGATTTTTTGCTGAAAATTTCTGGCAGCCCTGGATACAATATCAGTTGATGAAAATTTGACAAGCAGTGAGGACGTATCAACTTTTTTGTAGTTTTAATTTGACAGTGTTTTAAATGTATGTATTGATTAGTGTTACGTTATAAAATTTAAATGTTAACTATATGTGTATTTTGTAGCCCCTGAAGAAAAAATTTGTGGATTTTTTATTTATTATTTTAATATATGACCTTAAGCCAAACAAAAAACAACAACAATTGTTTAAATTTAATAAAGGTTTACAAAACAAATTTTTTATAAAAATTTACCTTAATAAATGTTTGTTAAATTTAATAATCGTTTAAGAAACTATTGTGCTGTTTTCACAACACCAGTGACTGAACGTGTAGTAAAATGTATATGGAAAACACTCATATAAATTTCACTAAACGTTCAGTCACTTGTGTTGGGAAAACAGCACGTATATAAAAACTGGGGATATAATGATACGACTTTTTTCCGATACAATACCGATATTTAAATAAAAATATCGCCGATATCGATCGCATATTAAATTTGAAGTTAAATTTAACAAAACATAAGAAGAGTAAATTGTAAATTAGACAAAATTACAGTGCAAGCGATTATTAATATTTGAAATTGATATTAATAAGATTTAAAAAACAAAGAATTGACTTTAAGTTAATGACAAAATTTACAAAAACAATAAAACATTCTTTTATAAATAAGATTTTTGTTTAATAAACAGAGTTTTCTCAACTTTTGTGGGGATAGACAATTTTTCAAGCCCGTTTGCACCAGACCTGCAGTGGAAAATAGTCTCTTAGATGCGCATAACTCATTTGAGAACTTAAGAATATCTGCGCCATTTTCTTCAAGTTGCGGCTCGTAAACAAGTGGATCTGCGTCTTTAGAATTATTATGAAATCACTCGACTTCTTCTTTAGCAGAATCACAGCATAGAATGGAAAGAGGAAACGAATGCAACGATGTTTGTGGCTTAAATGTTCTCATCTTTTTGTTACGTTGGATAAGTACAGTATTATTTTTGTGTTCGAAGATCACAAAGAGAGAAACGTTATTTAATTTACTACACAAACACTATTATCGTTTTTGTTGTCCACGTTTCTAACAAACCGAATACTATGGCACAGTAATTAATGTTTATTTTCGAACACTGTTTGAAAGTGAGCCTGAATTCAACAGACAGATGGACAGATAGAAAGTTATTGCTAAATCGACTAAGAATAACTCAGAAGGACTCAATTTGAACCATGGAAAGATACACAATCGAGCAACGCGTTAAAGTTATTCAGGCAAAACAAATGGGCGTTCAAACCAAAATGCATATGGTGCACTTCGTGATTTTTCGGTCAGTTTAGTCGTTCAAATGTGCGTACAATCGTAAAAATCGTGCAAAAATTTGAGCAAACCGGGTCTGTAGGAGATGTGAAAACAGCAGTGCATGCTTGTACTGCTCGTACTGCAAAAACTATTGCTGCTGTTTGTGATAGTGTGGCTGAAGAGCCGTCCACCTCAACTCGTCGTCGTGCCCAACAATCCCACCTCTTACGCTCGTCGTTACTAAACATTATGCATAAAGGCTTGCATTTACATGCTTTCAAGGTGCAATTTACTCAAGAAATAAAGCCTCTTGATCATTCCAAACGTCGTCAATGGTCAGAATGGTTGCAAGAAATGGCAACAGTGGATGATCAATTTTCGAAGAAAATCATCTTCAGTCATGAGCCACATTTTCACCTCAGTGGATTTGTCAATAAGCAGAATTGCCGCATTTGGGCGAATGAAAATTTAAGAGTGATTGCCGAAAAACCAATGCACCCACAAAGATTGACTGTTTGGTGAGGTTTATGGGCTGGCGGCATCATCGGGCTGTATTTTTTCTAAAATGAGGCCGGTCAGTCAGTTACTGTGAATGGTGTTCGCTATCGTGAGATGATAATGAACTTTTTATGGGCCAACTTGGAAGATATGGATGTGGACGATATGTGGTTTCAACAGGACCGTGCCACTTGCCACACAGCTAACAAACCATTGCTCTTTTGCGCGACAAATTCAATTGCCGTGTTATCTAACGTGTTGGCGATATCAATTGTCCGCCAAGATAATGTAATTTGACACCGTTGGACTTCATTCTTAGGGTTTATTTGGAAGAAAAGTTATACGTCGATGAGCCAGCAACAATTCAAGAGCTAAAGGATAGTACCTCAATTATTCCTCAGCGTCATCGAAACTTTGTACCATCAGATGGAGGTGTGTCGCCCAGGTCGCTGAGGTCGCGGCGGCCATTTGACCGCTGTTTTGTTCCATACATAATATTATCATAAAAAAAGAAATAGCAATAATTTCCTAAATAGTTTATGTGTTATTCAAAATTAAAAATCGGCCCTTAAAATTTTACCACCCTTTAGTTGTGGAAGGTATAAAATATCGTTATGTTATTTTTTGTATTTACGATTATAAGAATACGCCTGTATATTTGCATGTACATAGCAATTTTGACATCTATAATATCTATAACAAGCAACTTTATTAAAATATAATTTTTTTTTTAAATGATTTTGTTATTCGTGCTTAATTTCCCAATTTTTATTTTTATACCCTTCACCGAAGGTAAGAGGGCATATATAACTTTGTCATTCCGTTTGTATGTTCCACAATATTGATCCTACACCCTATAAAGTATATATATTTTGGGTCCTTATGAAAAGCGAAGTTCAAATCCGGTTGTCCGTCTGTCCGTCTGTCCGTGTGTATGTTGAAATGGGTTTTTCGAAAACCCCAGAAATGATCTGGACTAGGTTGATGTATATTTATGTCACATATACTCCGTTTAAGTTTGCTATTGAAATTCAGCCAGATCGGTCCAAAAATGACGGAGATATGAGCAAAAAACCACGACTACCTCTAAATTTTTCCAAAAAACCCTTGTTGTTGTTGTATTTTTATTACTTTTTGCTGTATATCTGGGGAACGGCAAAAGCCAAAGCTTCCAAATTAGGTACACACATTTAGGTTGCTAACACACACCATCTTACAAAATGTGGGCGGGATTGGAGAAGTGGGCGTGATACCTCCCATACAAAAAAAAATTAAAAAATGTATAAAAACCTAAATTTTTGGGCTGCCATATGTCCTATGGATATGACTTATATATCAAAATATCGGAAATTTTAAGTAGAACATATTTTATAAAAAACTCGGGAAAATCGGTTCAGATACAAAAAAGTTATGACCAAAATAAAATTTTTTTTTTTTAAATACCCACTTTCGGGAACCATAGATTTCCCCGAGTCCAAGTTTTATAACTAAAGTAAATGGAAAATTTCTTCTTCAACACGTCGGTATATAAATCTGCCAAATCGGTTAAATGGCTGAGTTACAACCGAAATACTGAATCCCCAAAAATTACTCTTTTTATAATTAACTTTGTTAAAATATATGTATACAAGTATATATAAATGTTTATATATAAATATAACTAAAGTAAATGGTAAAATTCTTCCTATTTAAAAATATCAAATCGGTTAGACAATGGGTAATTTATGAGCAAAATACTCCAAAAATGGGCTAAAAAACATCAACATTTTTATAAAAACCTAAATTTTAGGGCTGCCATATGCCCTATGTATATGACTTATATACCAAAATGTCGGAAATTTGTATGAGTTATAACCGAAATACTGGGGTCTAATCACCGCATACGATATCGAGCAAAATCCATCGAAATTATTTATTTTGGTATCTTGAAACTCGATATCGAATGAAATGTATTGAATTTGAAATAATACCATTCGACATCGAGTAACTCGACATTACATTTATCGAGTTTTTATTCGATACGCCAGTGTCTATCGTATGCAGGGATGATTAGACCCCTAACTTCCCGAAAATTACTCTTTTTATACCCTTCACCGAAGGTAAAAAAGGTATATATGTATAACTGTAATTTCTACAATATTGATCCTACACCCTATAAAGTATATATATTCTGGGCCCTTACGAAAAGCGAAGTTCAAAACCGGTTGTCTCTTATTTAAAAAAAAAATATTTACCAGTTTTATTTAGTTTCTGTCTAACTGCTATGTATTCTGCTCGCACAATGGTGAAGGGTATATAAGATTCGGCACAGCCGAATATAGCACTCTTACTTGTTTATAAAAACACTGAAATTAATTGTTGATGGGATAAGCATAGGAATAGCACATTTCACTGGTTGCTTGGGCCAGATCATCAGGAAACTTCATCCGTAAAGATTTTAGAAAAACTAAAGATATTAAACCAAATAAAACTGTTAAGCGTATAAGAATTATAAGCAACAGTTCTACTTGTACCAATATCAAAGTTTAAACAAAATCCTCAACAATAAACAGTGAGCTCATCTCTCCTTACATTCCCCACTACAATTGATTGGAATTCTTCCCACATTAATTGTAGTTGTAAGTAGGTTAAGAAAAAACAAAATAAGAACAAAAACAACTCGCTTTACTGTTTTCGCAAACAAAATATAAAGCGGGCTGCCAGTTAGTTTTTTTAGGCCGTGCACTTGCCAGTTTATTATCAAAATAATTTTCGTGGGAATACAAAATTTAATTTTTATTTTTGATAAAAACACTGAAATTTATTGTTGATGGGATAAGCTATTCCTATGCGCATTTCACTGGTTTTTTTTTTAAATATTATTAAGTACAAACTTAATAATTTTCTGTAAACAAAAATTTGCCTCCAGCCGTTTCTTAAAATAATCTCTTACTTAAACTAAACTTTGACATTCATAACAGCTTTTTCTTTTACATAAGATTTTTTTTTCCGTTTAAAGCATTTGTTCTTTTGTCGTAAGGAACCAACATTTATTAGTTAAAACCGCATAGGTTACATTTCTTTCAAGGACACCATGATCTGGTTTACTTGTGTCACAAAAAAAAAATCTTAAGAAACAGACTGAATGAATATGCAGTTATTTAAATATTATTTAACCCAGTAACCTGAAAAACAAAAAAGATAGAAAAAAATAATCCAAACAGCTAAAAATGTCTACACATGTCATAATGACATGACCACAAAAGAAAAAGAAATCTAACAAGAAAAAAAAAAAAAATAAAAAACTAAAAGTAACTAATGAAAAAAATTACTATAAGGAAGTTTGTTAGTGGTAAAGAAAAACTTTTACTTTAAATGATTTTGTTATTCGTGCTTAATTCCCAATTTTTATTCTTGATAAGTTTTTCTTTTCTCATTATTTATATATTGAATCTTCATATATTAAATATGAACTAACAATAACACTGTGCATGAAATTGACACTTTTTTTCGTGACAAGCGGGGTACATGGCGTTTTAACATAATTCGGGGACGCTGAATCCAGTGGTGGCCGCGGTTTTTTCAGATTGGCTCTGGTTTTCGAGATATACCGTTATTTCGAAAATGGAGGAGGTTGCACAACATATATTCGCGTAACTCAAAAACGGTTTAGTTCATTGAAATTACTAAAAAAAACCGAAATTCCGCAATAAAATTTCATTTTCGACAAATCAATTGTTGATGTTTTTGTATAAACTTTGATATTGTTACAAGTAGAACTGTTGCTTATAATTCTTATACGCTTAACGGTTTTATTTGGTTTAATATCTTTAGTTTTTCTAAAATCTTTTTGGATGAAGTTTCCTAATGATCTGGCCAAAGGAACCAGTGAAATGCGCATAGGAATAGCTTATCCGATCAACAATAAATTTCAGTGTTTTTATCAAGAATAAAAATTGGGACTTAAGCACGAATAACAAAATCATTTAAATTGAATTCTGTATTCCCACGAAAATTATTTTGATAGACAAACTTTTACATCAGTTATTAGAATCAAGTTTGCAAGCCCGTATATATCGAACAACTTGAAAAAGGGCACACCGAGCCTTGGAAGAAAAAAAAAATTGTAATTATGATCAATCAAATATGAATACAATTTAGCTTCTGAGGAACTCTTTTTTGGCAGAAATTTTTTCCTGACTTACTTTTGGCTTCAAGCACTCTGCTGTAACAAACAGCAGTACAAAACAATAAAGTAACTTCAAGAAAATACTAAATAATACTAATAAGCTAATATTTATTTGCATATGTAGCCAAATTTCTGGAGAGCATAGAAACTTTCGAAATATGTGTACTTTCTGGCGTTATTCTGTTACCCATTTCTTAATCGATTACCTTGCATTTGATTCGTTTTATAAGTTACACTGCTTTCCCTTTTACTTAAGTATGTGTGTGTAATGTCTTCTTTATAAATGGTTATATGTGCAGTCACGTTAGCTTTCAAACATACCCAGCGGGAAAAAGAAGGAGTTCGGATGCCTTCTAGAAGGCCTCTGTGCTCCTTCTTTTGGATAAACAAGGTCTGCTCGCTCCATTCCATACTCATATCTTATTTACACACGTTGCCATTGCGGAGTAGGCCTTCCGCTCTCGCTTCTATAGCAGGTGCGGGATCAATACAAAATAATTATATTGATTTTGCTTGTGCAAAAAAACAGTAGAAAAAATGTTACTCCTTCTATACTCCCTTCTCATAGAAGCGAGTGTGGAAAGTGTATCTTATCTTTTATACCAAAGAGCCGAAGCCTTCTATGAGGCATTCTCTAGCAGTTGGATAAGAACAGTAATTGAATCAAAACAATTTTAGAGCAGGCCTTTAAAAAGGCCTGAAGTGTTGCAGGTCTTCTAAGTTTTCCCGCTGGGTACGCATACATAAAATTATAAACACTCACACAATGTCATTTCACTCATGTTTAATGATGCCTAAATAAAACTAAACATAAATGCAAACAAAACTTTCTCTCTCTCTCTCTCTTCTTACAAGTATTGTTTAGATTGGAAGTGTTTTACTTACCAAAGCAAACAAAAAAACCAGCATACGATTTTACGTAGTAAATAAGATGCAAGTCCATACATATTAATAAAAATAGAAAACTCATACATACCCAACAGTTCCCGAACTAGTTATTTCACTTGTTACTGGGAAGCAAACAAAAAAGGCAACACGTCCCTTAGAACAAAACAAATGAATCAAATAACAAAGTTAAAGTTCTATATTCTTTAGTATCGAGAATTCGAATATTTCAGGAGTAGTGGGCCTTATATGGGATCTATAATTTTTAAGCCGATCTTAATAAAAGCTGACCTCACAGTATAAAATATCATGATTTGTTTCAGAAATATAATTGGGCGTGTTAAAGTTATTTTCTGGAAGGGATTCTATGTTGGACCTATCGTAAATTATGGATTTTTCATTACGTTCAACGGTAGAATGTTTCTTAAATAAGTTTTCAGAAGGCCGATTTATATGAGATCTCTGGTAAATAATGGACCGATTATCACAAAACTATGTGGTGCTAGTTCTAGCCATATAATGCTTAATTTTAACACAATATCTATATTTGCTACGGTCTTAAATGATATTCCAAATTGGGCTTTATAAGGGGCCTATTGTAAATTGTGGACCGAGCCTCACGAAATTTGACAGAGTGTTTTATAATCCATCGAAACTATTGCAAGCCGAATTTCACTGCAATAGCATTATTTTTTCTAGATTAAGGCATACTTAAGTACATATATTCCGAGAGTGGCAGATGGTAAATTATAGATCGCTCTTCACACCATTTTTAAGTATAATTTCTAGTCATGTTAAACGAATTTGGGCAAAATTTACTGAGAATCGGTACATTCTGTCACCAATTTGTGTTAGTTTTTATAACAATTACATTTTTTGGGAGAAAATTTCACATCTGGGTTCAAAATTCTCTTCCTAATCAGCCGATTGCGCTGGATTTTAATTCCAAACTGCTTCGTAGAAATTGAAAGAGTTTGACACTAATATTGTTTGTTTAAGTCTGCTTTCACACGTTTCATCTCGTGATGCTCAACTCTTGCGTTGGTGAGTGCAGAAAGAACGCTTGTACTCGGTCAGTACGCTTTGTGTTGTTTTTTGTTGGTATATGCACAACGATGGCTTTATGTACCTAAATGTTTTCTTTTCTTTTTCTCTTTGATTCACTGTGAATAAAGCTGTTGTTTCTTTGAGCTGAAAAAGGTTGAATCCGATTGCTGCGTGCGATCATATTGGCATCCCTAAAACGGAATTGACAAGAAGTTGAGCATCAAAAGATGAAACGTGTAAATTCAGACTATAAGTACTAAAAGTAAGCGTGTGTTCAAAAGACGGACAGACAGACATGGCTAAATCAAATAAGAATTACTCAAGCACCCTGAATGTATCTGTAGCATTTTGCCAAAATATCTTAAGTATAGATATTATAGGAAAAAAATTTTTTTAAAAACTCGGCTTAAAAAAATAATTTTTATTAAATTATAAAATAAACCAAAATAGTATAATAGTATAGTAGTGTAATAGTATGTATAATAGTGTAGTGGTATAATAGTAAAAAAGTATAATAGTACAATATTTTAATAGCATAATAGTATAATAATATAATAGTATAATAGTATAAAAGTATAATAGTATAATAGTATAAAAGTATAATAGTTAAATAGTATAATAGTTTAATAGTATAATAGTATACAAGTATAACATTATAATAGTATAATAGTATAAAAGTATAAAAGTATAAAAGTATAAAAGTATAATAGTATACTAGTATTATAGTGTTATAGTATAATATCATAATAGTATAATAGTATAATATTATAATAGTATAATAGTATACATAATTGTATAATAGTATGCATGTATAATGGTATAATAGAATAATAGTATAATAGTATAATACTATAAAAGAATAATAGTATAATAGTGTAAAGGTATAATAGTATAATAGGGTAATAGTATAATAGTATAATAGTATAAAAGTATAATAGTATAATAGTAAAAAAGTATAATAGTATAATAGTGTAATAGTATAATATTTTAAACGTATAATAGTATAAAAGTATAATAGTATTGTAATAATAGTATAGTATAATGTTATAATAGTATAAAAGTATAATAATATTAAAATTTAATAGAAGTCTAGTAATCTTACTGAGCTACCTAAACAAGAGCGGCAAGCGTTTTTTTAAGCATGAAAATTCTATTGTCAATGCATTTTAAATAAAATAAAACGACCAAGCGTTTTATCAAATAACATTTCCCAGCCGGGTGGTGTTAAATTCGTGTTCTAAAGGTATGTTTCGTATAAACTGTGTAAAAATTAAAAGTTTTGACATAAAACAGACGCTTGCCGCTCTTATTTAGGTAGCCGTAAAAATGTGAAAACGCGGTTTCGGTTCTGTTTTCGGTTTTGAAAATGTCAAAGTTAAACTACAAACATATGCATATACATATATTTTTTGTATGCAATACAATTTTTTTATTTGTTTTAATTCAGGTACTTTTATTAACCCTTAAGTGTATAACTGGGAATGGCCAGGCATTTTTTGATTTTTTTTCTAGTTTTGTTTTTATATAATTTCACTGTGCAAGTTGAAAAAGCAGTCAAGCCGGGCTCATGGCGTTTTAAGATAATTCGGTTACGCAGAATCCAACGGTACTAACCGTTTTTTATGTTAGCTCTTGTTTTCGACATATATTTCAAAACGTTATTTCAAAAATGGAGGTTGTTGCACAACATATGGTCGCGTAACTCAAAAACGGTTTAGTTTATTGAAATTCTAAAAAAACCCGAAATTCCGCCATAAATTTCCTTAAAGAATAGTAAAACTTTTTTCTAAGATACGCAGCCGTTTAAGAAACTTAATTTTTTTTGGTAAAAAAAAATCATTTTTCAGCCACATTTTAAAATTTTTGTTTTTTAAAAATTCATAAAAAATTTGAAAAAGCAGCTAGATTTTACTCATTTATGGCTTGTTTCGTTTTTTATATGTCTGCAAAAATTTGAAGCCTTTATGTATTTCTCAATCAAAGTATTTTTTACAAGAAAATGAGGAAACAGTGTAAATTTAAACACGGTGGGCGTGGCAGTTGGCCAAAAGAAAATTTTATGCACATTGTATTATGTATTGACTGGTGTGAATAAAATCAAAACGAAACGTATCAAAAAGCGTACGCAACACATAAGAATTCTTTCTTTAACTTTTTTTTCGACTAATTTTTCTATTTGACAACAAAATGTTCCTGCTATAGCCATAAATCTCCATGCATATAAAAGTAGTCCCAGCCGGGCCCATGTGGTAGTTTGTGCCACACAAATTATGTGTCTACTTAAGAGTTAAAAAGGTAAAATATTTGCTTCTTAATACTTATTTTGAATTTTAAGAATTTTAAAATACCTTCCTAGAGGGAAGCGAACTGCCACCAAAGTAATCCCGTGATAGGTCCTTAGTGTTAGAGACCGGTTATAGTTCTAACACTTTATATGAATACATGGGGTTGTCATTGCAGGGGTTTTGATTTTGGTTAAAACCGAACAGCAATCCCTGAGTTATGTAACACAGAGAGAATTTTTCCACTTCCAGAACTGCTGGCAACTTTGTAGAAAGACTCTTGCTCATCCAACCTTCCTGCCACGACAAATGATGAGTGCTGATGACAATGACATCAACACTGCTGAAAAATACATAAACAAAGAAGAGCAGCAGAGTTGTAAAGAAGAAATAAAATACACAATGCAAAACACTTTCATTTCGGTACAAATTTCATAAGCATACAGCAGGAAAAAGTTTTTCTAATGTACATTGTAGAACTCTTGAGTGAATAAAGAGGAAAAATATAATAAATATTAGAAAAAGGAAACTACAAAAATCCTTGTTTAAAAAAATATGTACGATAGCGTAAAAAGCACATAAATTGTCAAGTGTGAAAAAATTGTGCTTAAGAGGTTGCAGTCAGTTAGATTTTTTTTTTTAGTATAATTTTACTGTGGTATATATTTAGAATCTAAATTTTAGATATTCATGGAGTGGGTGAATTTATTTTAAGGTTTTTTTTATTTATGTGTTTTTTTTTTAAATTGCAGAATAAGGACTATATTTATACTTTTAAGAGGAAAAAAAGTTAAAATTTTAAACTTTATTTTTAATTTTAGTGTTTTCTTAGTTTTTTAGTGTTTTCTTAGCGTTTTCGGATTTAAGATTTTTTTAGCGCTTTTTCTTATTTGATCGATTTCTTTTTTTTTTTGGAGATTTTGATTTTTGGATTATTTTTAGCAGGGCTGTGGAGTCGTCTGAAAAAACTTCTAACTCCGACTCCGACTCCAAATGCTGAAATTTTTTAAGTGCGACTCCTACTCCGACTTCTACTACAATCTTCCTGCTAAATGTATATGAGACTCAGTGATGTTAACTTTTATTTTTTCATTACCGTACGGTCTTCTAAAAATTTGAGTTTTTGAGAAGCAATTACCGTACGCAAACATTAATGTGCTTTTTCCAAATGACAGGCGATTTATTATGTAGCAAAATTTATCAGGGGTGCGCTGGAAATCGCAAACGCAAAACGCAAGAATTTGGAAGTTGTTTTTAATTAACTTTAAACCTAATTCTTATAATTTTTGGTTTAAAATCCTGTTTAATAGGAAAATATTTGTTAAATATTTGTCATAAAATTTTTTTATTACAAAAATCTTATTTAAAAACGACTTTTAAAATTCTTGCGTTTTACGTTTGCGATTTCCAGCACACCCCTGTATATGAAAAGCACTCAGTCCATCGCCTGTCATTTGGAAACAGCACATAAGAGCAGTATTCATAAACCATTTATTTTAATTTTAAATGTTTAAATTTAAATTTTTTTTTAAATTTTTTGTGCCGAAAAACTTTGGAGTCGGACTCGCGAGTTTTTGTGGGTACTACGACTCCGACTCTGGCACAAAAACATCAACTCCGACTCCACAGCCCTGATTTTTAGGCTTCTAGTTTTACAAATTTTTGGCGATTTTTTATTTCTAAAATATTTATGTCTTATTCATATCTAAGCGATTTATTTAAAATGTTTAGTGATTTTTTAATCTGAGTTTTTATTTTAGTATTTTTGCTTGAATCAAGGTCGTGTCTGCTTTCCAAGCAAAAAAAAAAAACATAAAAATCCAGTTTTCGCGATTTTTGATTTTGGTCAGCCGATTGCTCCTACTAGTTTGGATCCATTAAAAAAAGGCCATAAATAACTTATTTGTAGGATATTTAAATAACAAACACGTTTTTAGAACTTTAAGGAAATTCTTTGCGTTTTATTCTCGTATTATTTTTTTTTATTATGCCTGTCGTAATATTTTGTGAATAACTCTTACAGGTTTTGTAGCAATTTACATATCTGCAACAAACAAAAAAAAAAAAACTATTAAAGTTGTGCATGATAATTCAAGAGGATGGATAAACTTTTGTAAAATAGTCACAAATAATTCTGTTGCAAACTGCTTGAACAAAAGTGGTTTTAAAATAACTTAATTTTTATGAGATAAGATTGTTTTTTTTTGTTTGTTTTAGTAACTTAGTTTATTTCTCTTTTTGGTTGAACTTTTTAACTTGGAGATAATTATTTAGTTTTTTTAGTTCAAATTAATACAACAAAATTTTTTGTTTTACTTTTTTTAAAGAACTTGGAGATTTCATCATGTACGAACTGGCCATTGCCTTAAAGGAGATAGATAGTAGGGAAACTCCAAGAATGGGGCTAAGAAACTTGGAAGATGTTAGAGGTTTTTATGAAAAGAAATTAACGTTCTTACAGGTGAGAGAAAAAAAAAACAAAAACTGAATGAAATCTTAATTTTATTTTATAAGTTTAGTATTTTTTAATATTTGTCCAAATCACAAGCTCATAGTATCGTCATATTCATTATATAAACGTCTAATCATACAGTGTTGTATACTTTTGTTAGTAATTTTCAACAAAATTATGTTATTATTATAATATTAATGGGGATTTCTTTTTTGAGAAAAATATGCTTCAATAACTACATGTAACTAATGTTACCTATAATCACTCGAAGTGTTACATGTTGTGCAACTTCATCAGAACAAAATTATTTGCTTTGTTTTACAACTATTACTCTTTTATCTTTAATGTGCTTCATGAGCAGTGTTGCCAGTGAAATTTCGAAAAAGATACGTTTTTTAGTTTCCAAAAAGATACAATTTTTCCTAAAAAGATACATTTTTAAAAAAAATTTAAAATGCATTTTTCACGTTTAAAATAGCATTTTAATTTCATATTTAATGACTATTGTAAAGAAAATGATCAGGCAAATTCTAAAAATTGGTGTTCTCAAGCCCACATGTTTTTGTGTATTCGAAGATTTTGTTCGAAAAAACTTTAGTTGCACTAGAGATCGCTAATTTGCAAACCGCAGCATGATAGCAAATTCTAATATTTATTAAAAATTGTGAAAGCTATAAAGAGTTAAAGGAAAAATCGCTTCTTTCGCGAACATGGCTTAAATTCGCGAAAAATTGCAAACTTTTAAACAAACACTAAAATTTATTTGAAATCACTAAATGGGTTAAAAAAAAAATTCCAAAAATAGCGAAATATCGCGAATATGTTCAATCAAGCGATAAAATTGATTAAAAGCCCCTAAAACAATAAGGAATGCCAAAAATTCGGAAAAAATTTCTAAACTAGCGGAAATTCGGAAAAATTTGCTAACAGCGGCATGATAACAAAGTCTACTGTTTATTATAAATCGGTAAAGCTGGAAAATAACATAAAAAGCGTTAAAAAATGAGTTATAATTACATCAAAATCAATATAAAAAGTCGATTTAAAATTTTTGGTTAATTAGAACCTTTTGCGTTTTATGAAACTATATATTTTGATTAAATTAGAAATAGAAAATTTTAAACTAAAAACAAAATTTGTTTCTTGTTAAAAATACTAGAAAAAAGTCGATTCGTTTTACTTTCACCTTCTCAAATTGAAAACGAATAAAAACATGTGGTGGTGAAATGCAGAACACCAAAAATGCTGAAGTAACCCACTATGGAATGAATTCGTATCCCAGAACATTTGTCATGTAACTTTATATATATTATTATTTAAGTCATAAATATAAGGTATGTAATTTTTTAAAAATACAGTAAGCAAACTTTAAAATTACTTTAAAAACAAATTTATCTTTGTAAAAACTAATATATGAGTTGTCATTTATACTTAGGCGATTATAACAAAAAATTCTTATAAATTTCCTGAAAATAAAAAAGTTGTTTATGTTTCTTCAGTACAACTTTGCACTACTAGTAATCATCGATTTATGAGGATCGTGTGTTAAAACAACCTTTGTGCTTTCTTTTTTCATTATCAAAGCTGCTACTGTATTAGTATTGAGTCGGCAACGATGATCAGACTTAATAAGTTTTATTTGGCTAAAAATTCTATAATATTTTATTTCTGTACATTTTACGTACAGATTGAAAAGATACGTAAAATATCAGGATTATACATGGTACCTGAAGTCATCAAAAGATACGCAAAATGTATCTTTCGTATCCTAATGACAACACTGTTCATGAGCTATTTATAAAGCAATTTGAGAGATTTTTGCAAGCAATTACGGTTTGGAAACAAATATTGACATCACTAATGGCTTCGAAAAATTTGTAAATATTTTGTTTTAAAACAATCTTTTTACAAAATTATGAGCGGTATTAAATATGAAAAATTAAACATTCGTTCTACAAACAAAGTAAGTACCAAAGTTGTAAAACAAGGCAGAACACCTTAAATAAAATTAAGGGTAAAATATGCAACATGTTTTGCATGTTCTTCATCTTCACAAAAGAACTTGAAAAATTTTCCCAAAGTTGTATTTTTTTGTACAAACGAACACAAAAATGGAGAACATGTAACAATAATCCAACATATTCCTCAGAAAAGAAATTGCCATACATTTTATATGTTTCAAAACATTTTGTAATCATACCAGCCCTGGGCATATTCGACTTGTCTGGTGAATTTGTAAAAATCTTTTTAGAATGTGATAACTAACACCACATTTTTAATTAATTTAATTTAATGGTTAATAAATGTTTGATTAATTTTACTTTTTTTTTTTTTAACAATTTTAATTAAAATTGCTTATCAACAAGGCGAATTCATACAAGGTGGTCTTATTTTGAATACGTTTACAACACTGTTTAACGTTAACTTTGTGTCAAAAATAATACAACACTGTTGTTAGCAATTCAAACAAATATTTCATTTAGTTTTTTATTTTAAATTGTGTGTTTTGAAATTAATAATTTAAAAACAATTTAAGATTCCCTAGAACCAGCAGGACGGTATACAATTTTGACACTAATTAGTTAACAGCTGTTTCTTATGTAGCAAGATAATATCACCTGGTGCAAAATCGCACTGCTCATCAATTAATATTTATCGCCATTTCAATATAAATTAAAACTCCCATACCTGGCTTAATTTCGCACTGGTTAATAGTGTTCGAAAGAAAACAGTAAATTTTTAAGCGTTTGGCTCACACACCCAATAACGATATTTATTTATTAGTCATTATGTAGGCGAACACAACCCTTAATACCGTTCGTAACTATTTTCAAGAAAGAGCCGAACATTTTATACTCTTCTGTTCTTCGTTAAAAAGCAGAATAATTGTAGTGATACACAGAACAAATTCTCGCTAATTTTTTTTTCAATTAAAGCATTAATCAAAAGTAAAATCAGTTTTAATTAAAAATTTATTCAAATGAATTAAGCGTTTAATCAATTGATAATATTAATTAGTTTACTGGTGCAAATTTAATTAATTTTTTAATTAATATCACAAATTTTTTAATTGAAATCCATTTTTATTTTTATCTGTGTACTGTAGACAAACATTATATTTCGTTTTTAACATTGATAAAGAATTGAACAAACAAAAAATTTTAGCAACGACCACATTCAGAACAGCCTGTGTGTGTATTGTGAATAGGGCTTGCATTACCGATTAACCGATTAACCGGTTTATCGGTAAATTGCTAAAAAATTCATTACCGAAAAACCGGTAAATTCATTTTTTTTACCGGTTTTTTCGGTAAAAATTTATGCTTTATATTTTACAATATTTGTCGTTTTGTTCTGTTCCATACGTACCTACTATTTTATAAGTAAATAGTTGAATTTAATATTTAAAATATATAATTATACTATAATAAAGAAATTCAACTTTATTTATAAAGTAGTATGTACGGAACAAAACGAAAAATATTGTAAAATATAAAAAATTTCTTTCTCTTACTTGCACCTACGTAAAAATTAAACAAATTTTGGTTTCTTGTTGTGTACAGGGTTTAAAAGCACCCATAAGCTGGATGCTTTTTATTTTTGCTTTTGCCACTGCTATTGAAATTTTTAATTTTTTTTTCCAATAGCCAATGTTTTGTTTTTCGTTTGTGCAAAAAAGCAAGTGTCATATTTTGTATATTTTTTGACAATTGCTTTTTTATCAGCCTGCGACAAAAATGGACAACCACCTAAAAAGCAACAGTTTCCATGACCACAGCACGAAATGTGTGTGTGTGTGTATTTTATAAAACAAAATTTTATAATTAATTAGTTTGAATAAAATATTCACTAACTAAAATACTCTCAAAATTACCGGTAAATTCCCGGTTTACCGGATTTTTCCACATAAATTACCGAATTACCGGTAATTGAAAAAGTCGGTAAATTTGCAAGCCCTAATTGTGAATATGTTTTGTTCGTGTAAAATTATTTTACTGGCTTTTTGTTTTTGTAAAAAATAATTGATTTTTTTTTTGACAACCAAAAGGGACGAACATTAATGAGCCGAACCGAACACAATGAAGTTTGTGGATTTGAAAAAATAAACCAAACGGAATTAAATGTTCTCATCTTTTGAGTTTGAAAAAACAGTTTATTTTTGTGTTCGAAAGATGACTAACAGGGAAACGGTTCTTTTAATGAATTTTTACACAAACACCGAACATTAAGGAGCGATATTTAGTATTTATTTTCGAACACTGTTTTTGTGTGCGAAAGATGACTAACAGGAAAACATTTTCTTTTAATGATTTTCTACACAAACACTATTAGCGTGTTTTTCACAAATCTAACAAACCGAACACTAAGGAGCGATATTTAGTGTTTATTTTCGAATGTGAATGGCAAATTTTTTTTTGAAGAAGAAAAATTTATCAAAAATAGAATTGATTAATCGAAAACACAAAAATAAGAAGAAACAACATATCAAGAGCGAAGGTAAAAATTATATAAATTTTATTTTATTCAACACAGAAAAATTATTTAGAATTAAAAAAAATTTTTTACAAGTAATCTATTACATTCTAAAAAATTTTTTAATTTAAATAATTAATTTTCCATTTTTTGTTTTATTTTTCGTATATTTCGCATTGACGATGTATGTACATGGAATTAATATTTTCCATTTTTGTCATTAAGTCAGCGTTCAGACTTGCAATTTTTGTTGCAGAAATTCTTGAGTTTATTGGTGAGAAGATTGGAAGGGAGTACTCAGTTTCATGTACTCTGCAATTTAGTTTGGTTTTGTTGTTTTTACACTTTTTAAGTTAAAGTTGGCTGCAGGTTTATTTGTATTAATGTATATACAATATATTAAAAGGAGAAGACAAGATAAAAATACAAAAATTTGCAAATCTATAATTGGACACAAATGCTATTTTAAAGCAGAATTTTTAAAAATTGCAGCACCAGCAATTGCAAGCCGCGACGACTACAACAAATTTGTCTATTCACAAGTGCATGAACATAAATCATATTATTTTAAACGATAAGACTTATGACAGACCTTGTGGATTGGACAATTATTTCTAATAAGTATATTATCAAAGTTATTTTCGGGAATACAAAATTTATTATTAATACGATTTCCGTATGACGTGCTAAATTCCCAGTTTTTCATATTTGATAAATACACTGAAATTTATTGTTGAGGGAAAGCTAGCTTCTATGCGCATTTCACTGGTTGCTTAGGCCAGCTCATCAGGAAACCTTTTCCAAAGATTTTAGAA
The DNA here is from genome assembly GCA_949318255.1 of Pollenia labialis. Classification (NCBI taxonomy): domain Eukaryota; kingdom Metazoa; phylum Arthropoda; class Insecta; order Diptera; family Polleniidae; genus Pollenia; species Pollenia labialis. Next base: position 151,632,969 of record OX439140.1, on the reverse strand, counting down.
AGGCCAAAAATATTATACAAATAAAACCGTAAAGCGAATAAGAATTATAAACACTCAAAGTCTTACTTGTAACAATATCAAAGCCAAAACAAAACACCAACAATAAACAGTGAGTTTATCTTTTCTTACATTCCCCTACAATTGGTCGGGTTCTTTCCGACTCGAAAATAACTTTGATAATATACATACTTGCATGTGCCCGTGCAAAAAACTGAATTGGAAAATTGGTTTTTTTTGTTGTTTTCTTACGAAGACAGTAGAATGAAGCAGTTTGTTTTTTAATTTTTGTTTTTTCTTTTTACCCACTTACAACTACATTTCGAGTCGGAAAGAACCCGACCAATTGTAGGGGAATGTAAGAAAAGATAAACTCACTGTTTATTGTTGGTGTTTTGTTTTGGCTTTGATATTGTTATAAGTAAGACTTTGAGTGTTTATAATTCTTATTCGCTTTACGGTTTTATTTGTATAATATTTTTGGCCTTTCTAAAATCTTTGGAAAAGTTTTCCTGATGAGCTGGCCTAAGCAACCAGTGAAATGCGCATAGAAGCTAGCTTTCCCTCAACAATAAATTTCAGTGTATTTATCAAATATGAAAATCTGGGAATTTAGCACGTCATACGGAAATCGTATTTCTAATAAGATTTTGCATTTATTTAAAATTTACTGTTTATACAAGGTGACACAAAAGTCATGTTCTTTGATTGTAATTGTTTTAATTAATAAAAGCGAATTTATTAAGGTGATCGCATCAGAGAGCGAGAGAGAGAGGTTAATGCTTGCTGTCTTTTTTTATATGTGGGTATATCTATTCTAAATTTAAAACTTTATACAAAAAAAATTTACGGCAAGCATAACTATCACTGCATAGCTCTCTCTCTCTCTCTCTCTCTCTCTATCTCTCTTTGTGGTCATCTGTATGAATTCGCATTGGTTTTGCTTTGGAAACGAAATCAGCCAAGTGGCCGCCGCGAGAATTGATGACCATACGGACCCGACTTATAGCATTTTCCATCTCTCTGGCGATAGGTTTCCGCATTCCTGACTGATATTATCTCAAAAGAATTCAAGAGTCTTAGGCTTGTTGACATAGACTCGTTACTTCAAGAAATCCTAAAACAAAGTAGTCTAGAACGGTTAAATGAGGCAATATGGCCAGCTAGTGCAAATCACGAAAACAAGTGATTAAACGCAGCCCTCAGAATTTCGGTTGTAGGTTGTGTAGTATGTATGTGCCGTTGTTCCACCCCGTTTTCTTTGGTCTCTATTCGTCTAATGGAGATAGAAGAAAGTCATTGAGAATGGCTATGTACGGATTATAACGCCTCCAGCGGGTTCTTTGTTCTTTTATTTGCTTGTTCGGTGTCCTATGTTGACGCAAAAGTTTAGCGCTTTTTTTTTGTTATTGACGTGAATTTTGTATCAGTTTTCTTTAGAAATGTCGAAGCTGAACTTACATTTCGCGTCATTTGCGAAATGTATAGTACCTTCCTTATTTTAAAGAGAACTATCCCAGTAAAGTGGTAAATAATTTTATTTGAATAAAATCGGCCGATTAGTTATTTTTTGAGAGTAATTAAGGCAGATTTTAGAATTCATTTTTTTGTTTTTTATGGATGAATGGTGTTTTTTGTCGTTTTTTACGAATGTGGACCAACTAGGGGACCGGGAATTTTGCTCCAACTTGTGCTTTTATTTAATTACCATCAACATTTTCTAAAATGTTATTTAATTAGCTTTATTAAGATTTAATTAAGGTAATTTGTTTTCTAGTTGCACATTTTATTTATTCATTTGGATTATAATTGAAATTTGCATAAATTGTTTTCTTATTTTATGTTTCGTTAAGAGTTTAAGAAAATAAACATAAATAAACCTTAATTCAGTTATTGCCGTCAAGTGTTTTATTATATTTTATAATTTTGATGTCTGTCTATTATTTTAAAACTGACCTTTAACACAACCTCCACCACCACCATCACGAGTAGTAAATGGGAGTATATTAGGTTTGTCATTACTTGTGTAATAGCAACAAAATATCTTAAAAAGTATGTAGTATGGATACTTAAATAATTCTAAATCGATGTAGCCTTGTCTATTTGCGTGCCCTTCGATGGAAAACATGTTCACTTTCAAACGACTTTACAGAAAAGTATGTTTGTCTTGCTGTTATTTTTGGCTATTTTAAGCAGTTTTGGGATAAAATCCAGTAAAATCAGCTTAGTATGGATTATGTAGGGTTATGAACAGATCTCTCTCTGCTATTTACACATTACTTGCTTTTAAAAATCAATATTAAAAATTTACTTACAACTACAATTCGAGTCGGAAAAAGGAATGTAGGAAAAGATGAACTCAGTGTTTATTGTTGGTGTTTTGTTAAAGCTTTGATATTGTTACAGGTAGAATTTTGAGTGTTTATAATTCTTATTCGCTTTACAGTTTTATTTGTATAATATTTTGGTTTTTTCTAAAATCTTTCGAAAAAGGTTTCCCGATGATCTGGCCTAAGGAAATAGTGAAATATATATGAAACATTGTGAATTAAGCACATCATACAGAAATCTTATAAATGATTCCAGTATAGCATTTTTATTCGGTTGGAAAAATAATTTCTTCACTTACCCAAGTGGACGCTACATCACAAAAGTTATGATTTTGTCATCACAGAACCCAATCACCACAGTTCATGGAGGGTATCAGAGAGTCAACACAGTCGAATAAAGAATCCTTAATTGTTTTTCTTATAATTTTTGTCACATAATTTAAGATTCAAGTAAACAGTATGTCATTATCTTCTATCTTGTTCTACATTTCTTTTATTTTATATATTTTTTTTAATTAAGGACATAATTTGTAAATGTCTTGTAGTTATTAAAGCTCATCAACGCTTCAGCTTAAAAGCAATTTATGAAAAAAAATTCTCTGACTGTTGTGACAGGAAAATCCTTAAAGAAGACTGATGAGGATGGATAAAAATAAATATTTATTTTAGTTTTTTCTTTATTTTTTTGATGAGAAAATATTGTTAATTTTCTTGCAAGTTAAATTTCATTAAAGAAAAGCCAAGTGTTGATTTAAATTAGTCTTTAAGGTTTGAGTTAAAAATATGGCATTCAAAATTTTGGACAAATTTTAAGATTTTATGGCGTGAATTATGAGTGTTAAAGAGAATTAGGCAAAGGTTGTTAAAACCATAGTATAATAAGTACCAGGTATGTTCATTAGGAAGAGTTTTCATTATTTACCCATGTAATGTCAAAATAATTTATTTGATTTTTGACGCTTGTTTTAATTTTGTTCCATATTTTCTTTTGTTTGACGTTATATGGGTATTGAAATTGAGAACAAAATTTCTAATGACTATACCTTGTACTTATTCTACCATGGTTAAAACCTTTTTTAAAAACTCACATCAAAATAATGTAAAGAGTATTATGCTGCTGTGTGTTACACCGATTGACTATACTGAAAGGGAAAATCAATCCATCCGTTCTTAATTTATGCCAAAGCGATGGCAATAGTACGGGAATAAGGACTTTCCTTAATTCAAGTACAGAATGCTTGATTCAAGTACGAGTTATTCAGGTACCTAAGCCGGATTGACTTCAGTAAAAGTGAGATAAAAGTTCATCTGAAACTGTGCTTGGTTCAAGAATTTCTAATTTGTACTTGATTTAATCCGAAAGTGAGATTGATTGAATAATTCTTACCTAAAAACTTACCCCAGAGAACCGGAGATAGAGTGAATATAATAAATTATTGCTGACTTAGGCCTAGAGCAGAACAAAGTAGTGGTATTAGTAGTAGCTGAATCTGAAGAATGCTCTGTAGCGCAACAAAGTTCAAAATTTCGAATTAGCACTACGTATTCTGTTGCCAACACTTTGAAACTGCCATTTTCAACTTGTGACAGCTTGCAGCGCTATTCGTAACGTTGTACTTCAGCCACTATTCTGTTGTCCATTTTTAACTTTTAATATGTTTGCTTGACTTTTGTTGTATTCTGCCCTTTGCTTACAGAAGAACGCTCTATTATAAGACACCAGCAGCAATCCGACATGGTTTTCGTAATTATCAGGTATGGGCACCACTACATTGAAAGCTTTGCATGTGTGGCATTGTATTGGTGCGTTTACGTTTGCAGTTGTTGGTTTTATGCTCTTTGTTTTTTGCATATTTATACACATCTTCCGCTCTTTTTGCATTTTCATTTTGCATTTGCCCATAGATGGTAATCATTCTACTTTGAAAATTTTATGTATTTAATTAAATAACATTAACAAATAGAATTTGGGAATTTTTGCTTCTTATTCAACTTCTTTAACAGGAAAATAATGTATGTTTTTCTCTTTGTAGTATTGTTTTTGTTTGAATCTGTCTTTCGTACACACATATACTTTTTTTTACACGCTCACGATCTCTAAGAATCGTCGTACACGACTTTAGCTACAATCGTGCACTCACAATATTCTGTAAGTAAAATTAACTGAAATTGTAATATAAAATAAATGAAAATCCAGTTAAAAACCGGTATACTTATTTTTCATTTATTTTTAACAAAAAGTTCATTTAATTATTACTGTCAAAAATTCAACACCATATTCCGTAAAAACAATGAAATATTCAGTTATTTTATTAAATTTAACTGTCAAAAATTCAATATCATATTCCGTAAAAACAATGAAATATTCAGTTATTTTATTAAATTTAACTGTCAAAAATGCAATATCATATTCCGTAAAAACAATGAAATATTCAGTTATTTTATTTAATTTAACTGTCAAAAATTCAACAACATATTCCGTAAAAACAATGAAATATTCAGTTATTTTATTAAATTTAACTGTCAAAAATTCAATATCATATTCCGTAAAAACAATGAAATATTCAGTTATTTTATTAAATTTAACTGTCAAACAATTAATCCCCATTTTTTAAATGAAAAAATACACAAATTTTCTAAAAACATTATATGTTGTTTTTTTATTTTATTACCAAAATATGTATTACTTTTTAAATTTAATTCATATATACATACATGATATACAATATTTATAAAATAAATAATACAAACAATGAAAACTATAAATTAATTATTTAATACATATGTATGTACATTAGGGTGTCCCAAAAAATATTTTCTTTATGATTTTCATTGGTGCTCAATCAAAATTTAAAAGCTTATAGGGTAAAGTATTTTTGGTTTTTCTTTAAGAATTTTCGGAATAGGTTTAGAGGTCGCGCAAATGGAGTTTTCATAAAAAACCGGAGTTTTCGGCCCATTTTTTTAACTTTACTGATAACTTGGTTAATACCACGGGTTTCTGCACTCCTGAGGAAACAGTTTTAAAGAAAAGTATCCAAGCTTTATTCCTGTGTGAAAAACTTATAAGATTTGGTGATGAGGTTACTCATTTAGATACCTTTAATTACAATTTTTCGTAATTTTTTCAAAAATTTTGTAATAACGCTTTACAACTTTTTAAGTTTAAATGAAAACGAAAACAAACTAATGTTGCAGTTTGAAAGACAAATTAATTCTTATTAATATGAATAAACAATTTTTAAATTTGTTCTTATCGTTCCTGAGTTATACCCGTTTTGACCTTTATACCCAGTATATGTTATTAAAAAATCTTTGCAGAATTTGCATTTTTGTCGGCGGTTTGGAGGGATCAAGGGCATCTATCATTTTTCCCACAAGCCACACATTTCTTGTTTTCACAAAATTCTATTAGATCTATTTTGAATAAAATTACACATTTTTTAACGATCAAAAACAAAAAAAAAAAAAAAAATTCTTACCGGTACGTCGACGAAAACTTTTATACATGTATGTGACGCGCAAAATATAAAGGGACCTAAGGGTAAAAACCGGGTTTGTTTAGGAGAGCCATTTTGGTGTACCACCACTTCATAAAACGCGCATATCTCTGGGAGGGAACACTTTTGGGGCATGGGATTGGTCTGATTCGATGCTCAGATGTTGTCCCCATTAAAAAATTGATTTTTTCCCCCTAAGGTCCCTTTCACTATGCGCTGCCACATATACAAGAAACTTTTCTATTTGATTCGTCGGTCAGCTAACTCAAAAAATTGTGTTATGTAAATTTATTATAGCGGAGAATACACATAAAATAAAAAGTGAAAATGACAGCGTGTAACGATGTAGATCAATAAATGTCAGAAGTTAATGACCAACTATAAAAATGTATTGAAATATACAATAATTATAACGAAAAAAGTATCACCATTTTTAAGGTAGAAACTATAAAAATAGTGTAACTCGGAAACTGTGGAACAAAATTCCATTTTTGTTTTTCTTAATTGTTTAGAACTTATCGGTATTTAAAATTGCGTCACTAGTTTTTATACCTTTCATATAAATTTGAAAAGAAATAACCCGTTTTTTACAGAATTTGTTGAAAAATTACAAAAATACTTAATATGTGGAATCGTAATGGACAAAAATATAGCCGGAACTTAAAGTTTTTGCATATTGAAATAAAGTTTGGGAAATTTTCTTTAGATATATTCGGTCAAAAAATTATATAAACGTCTTTATTGACAATGTTATGAGTCAAGTTTGAAAAAAGCCCGAAAACTCAGATTTTTAACAAAGACTTGAATTGCGTGACCTCTTAACCTCTTCCTAAAAATCTAAAAAAAAATTCAAAAATACTGGACCCAATAAGCTTTCAAATTATGCTTGAGCCTCTGACAAAAAAAAATTTTGGGACACCCTAATGTACATGTTCTTAAATACATATGATATTTTGAATTGAAGAAAATTATAAATACCAATGTAATTAATTTTTTATTAATTATATATGTATGTATGTATGTATGTATGTATGTATGTATGTATGTATGTATGTATGTATATCGTTATTTTAATTGCTAAAAGGCGTAACTAGCAAAGAATTCTAAATCGAGTTTTTAATTGATTTTTATAAATGCCACTTAACTTCATGTCTTGACAAAATATTGCACTTCTGCAATCAAAAATAATTTTAATGATAAAAAGCAAAGGGACGTAACTAGAAGTGCGTTAATTTAATAAATGCAGAAAGATCTATTTACACATTTTTTTCTTACAAAATATAATTAAATGGTTTTCTTTGAAAATTATTTGAAGAATTCAATGAACGTTTTCAAATTTCCATGTAAAAGAAATAAAAAAAGTGCGCCTTTTGTATCTGCAAATAAAGGAAAATTTGATTTATTTTGTAAACTAACGTGTATTTGTATATTACTTTGATCTAATGATGACCATTTCTCCTTTGCTTCTACCCATACCGATTTCATTTTAACGACTTTTAAATTCATGTTAAGATACGTTGGCAATATTCTATTCAATTTCGTCCAATTTGAAAAGAAGTTATTATTTTTTTTCGGGATATATGTTAGCCCTCAAAATCAATTGAAACCTAAAGTATATACACACACATATTTAATTATACAGGTATATACACATATATATGTTTAATTTATATTTACCAGATCTGCTTCAAAAGTCTGTTTATATGCAGACCAACTGTCAATAATATTTGCATTTGCACATTCCGCTAACTCTTTCAGGCGACAATTAATACAATGCTTCCAACGTTGGCATGTTTCTTCCTTGTCGGCAAAGTTATATTTTAAAAAATTTTTTGCTTGCAATTCATCTGCTACATAAAACAAAATATATACATACATATGTATTTAAAAAAAAAAAAATCAAAAATAAAGATAAAGGCACATATGTACATTATATTTCGGACATACCATTTGCAAGAAGAGAAATATTTTTTACTGTTTTTGAGACTTTTTTTGTCGGTTTTTTTTTGTTTTTCAAAGTAATTTTCTTGTGATTCGTTGGGAAAAAAGTTACGATTTGAGATGCAAGATTTGGTAAATAAGTGGATTCCAATTTTTAATTTTTTGCTATGTATGTAGAAATCAATAATTGCTCTAGACAATTTATTCTGCTCGGCACTCCCTAAATGTCCATACTTGTCATAATATGTTCTCAGTTCACGACTGTCCTTGAAAACGTGATGTAATGTCAAAATATATGTATGTACATATGTAAATAAATAAACTAAATTCATATATTTATTTTTCACAATACCAAATTTTTTTATACTTACTTACAAAAAAAATATAATACACAACAAATTAATTTCTTTTTCACATTTTAAATTTGAAGAAACACCAACTTAGGCTTGTGATTAATGATTGATACATTTCTGAAAAATAAATGTTGTATAGAGATGAACAAATGTAATGTGTATGTGCATTGTACAAACATTCAAATAAAAACAGTTACTTTTTGTCTTCTTCTTAGTTGCCGTTTACATTTAAACGAAAATTACTAAATTTTATAAATTAACTGAATATTTAATTGTTTTTACGGAATATGGTGTTGAATTTTTGACAGTTTATTTATATAAAATAACTGAAAACTCAATTGTTTTTACGGAATTCGCAGTTAAATTTTTGACAGTAAAAATTTAATGAACTTTTGGTTACTTTAAATTACATTTTCATTTGATTTAACATAAAGAAGAATTTAACTTAATCAACGGACAATATTAACTGCAACTGAAAAGCCGTAAAAAAATTCACTTAGTTTTTTGAATAACTGTTAGAATCAGTTAAAAATAAATTTGCTCGGAATTTTAAATGTTTATTTATTTAAAAATGACTGAACGGAAAACTTCTTTAATAAACTACAGTCCGTTACTGTAATAATATTGTGAGTGTACATGTGCGGTTAAAGCCCAGCGGTAAAACTCAGAAGACCTTCTTACTTCAGAGCTTTTAAAAGGCCTGCTTAAAAATTGTTTTGATTAAATTCCTATTTTTATCTAACTGCTAAAGAATGCCTCATAGAAGGCCTCGGCTCTTTGGTGTATATAAGTTGATTTGTCATTAGGACAAACCCAATATAAAACGTGACGCAACTAGGGTACAGTCTTGAAAATGTATCGGGCTTGTTTTCTTACGAGTTTTTTTTTAAGGAATTAAACATGACATAGGAATGAACAAACCTAAGAATTAGTTCATTTGAAAGTTAAGCTTCAAGAATTAAGCATAAAAGTCATTCCATAGAAATTGAATTGCGAAACTAGGATGGGTGAGTTCCAAAACGTCAGTTACAAAGCAACTCGATTTTTTAATTAATTCAACAATGCAACCATGGGGATGTGCTGCATCTTTCAGGGGCGTAGTTAAAGCGTCTTGAGGAGTCAGACCTCTTGTTGTTACATACATTGGGGTAAATGACAGGCGAATGCAACCGGGCATGCGCCAAAAATCCAAATGTCAGTGTTCTTTGGTGTCCAATGGACTTTTAACGAGTTTGATGTAACACCATAATACCTTAATTCCTGGTGCTACAAGAGCCATTTGCTCCCAGTGAACAGGCACATCGCTCTGACTATTGATAAGGGATCCGTTAGAATGCTTTTAAAGCATTCTTTCGGGTAGAACGTGGTGGCTGTGGTTTAAGCCCAAAACGGCGGAAAACAAAGGCTGAGGCATCCCTAGATGCTGTTGCAATTCAACAGATGCTGCTTGGATTTGCTATAGCAGTGTGGGTTAGATAGCTCCGGATTATACACTTAAATTGCATCCTGTTTGGCCAATGATCCTTAACATACACTGGGGTATTTAGATAAGGCCATATTGCAGGGGAACATCTAAAGGATATTTCACCTTTTTGTGTTACATCATAAGGCGCATAATTGGCTGCAGTGAATACCTGTTATGCGTAGCCGGTGGTGGTACGGCACCGGACTGACTATTGGTGGAGGGCATCGTTAGAACACTTCTTGCGGAAAGTGCCTTCCACCTTTCAGGAAGAGTCTCTTTGCGGAAGTTTTGCCTATCCGCTGACTGGATACTTTAACAGATTGTACTAGCGTTTTTCCAAACGCAGCGGAGGTTAGAAAGCTCCAGTTGCCCAACAAGAGCAATCTGTTTGAAAAGCTTTTTTATAACTAAGACTTAGGATCAGTGTTCGAAAATAAACAGTTCATTGTTTAGCGTTCGTCTTACATACCCAAGAACGATATCTATTTTTTTTTAGTGATTGTGTAGACAAACGCTACCGTTAATACCGGTCGTAACTATTTTCAAGAAAAAGCCGAACATTATAGTATTCTGTTCTTCGTTAAAAAACAGAACAATTATAGTGATACTGTTTTATAATATTTCCTTTTTTTTATTGATAAAGAAATAAGCAATAAAAAATTTTATCAACGACCGCAGAACGTACAGTTTGTATGTGTATTTTGCTTTACTGTTTTTTGTTAAATCTTTTTGTGCAATTTCATTTTGTTAAACATCTGATGTTTTAAATGTAAAATAAAATATAATTTTTACGACCCTTGAAAAAGTCTCCAAAAAAAGGACAAATCATCGAGTGAAATGTAGTAAATTTGTTTTTATTTACATCAACTTCATTAGGTCTTATTAGCTTAAAAAGAAAAATAACTGAAAATTAATAATTAATTGGCCAAAAAATTAAATACGAATGTATATGTTTTGTTTGTGTAAAATTATTTTGCGGGCTTTTTGGTTTTTTTTCGTAGGTGTATTTTGCTTTTGTAAAAAACGTTTGGTTTTTTTTTTTTTTTTTTTTTTTATTTGAAACATTTTGTAATAATAAAAGCCCTCATGGCCAAATCATAATATTACAATAGATATTTTTTCTAAAGTTTAATATGGAACCCTACATTAATAATCTAAAAATATTCTTTAATAAAAATAATATGGCATCAACTTACAACAATTTTTAAAACAAAAAATCAACAAAAATTCCGTCAAATTAGATCTCATTGTTTTACCAATCAAAAGCAACGAACATTAATGAGCCGAACCGAACACAATGAAGTTTGTGATTTTTTAAAAAAATCGAATGGAATTAAATTTTCTCGTCTTTTGTTGAGTTTGATAAGAACAGTCTTATTTTTGTGTTCGAAAGATGACTAACAGGGAATCGTTATTTGTTTTTAATGATTTATTACACAAACACTATAAGCGTTTGTGTTTTCCACAAATCAACCAAACCGAACACTAAGGAGCGATTAAAGAACTCATACAGTAAAGTGCATTTAAATATTCATTTGGTATCAGGAAATCTTTCAATAACAATGAACACTGTCGCATTGCTAAACAAAATATCAAAACATAGAAACTCAAAAGTTATCTCATTGAAAATAATCTTCTTTTGTGCCATTCAGTGCTTAAACGGCATGTGCATCTTTTTGGTATTGTAAAATTTCTTTAAATAAATATTATTTATACTAACAATAAATAAATTGTTAATATTTCTAGCAACATGTTTTGACAAGTTTATACTTTGTAATCCTGTAAAAACATTTAATCATCTAATGTTTGTTGAAAGTATGCGCACAAAATATTGTTTAACTACAAATAAACATTTCCTTAATTTTCCACTCTAAAAACATGATAAACATCCTTTAAAAAGGAAGAATACAAAATTAAGGATGTGTTTCTTTGAGATAAAACGAGAAAGAGAATGTGTTTGAGAACGTGTTTGCATGTCTTTAGCATGTTAACTAACTTCATTTATTTTATTATAATAGAGCAGAAAACTCATTAATACAATTTTTTGTCATTTTGTTATTAAAAGTGTTTGTTGTAAAAGTTTTTGTTGCTTTTGTTCTGGCCTGAAACAATAGCCGAAATTTTCCATTACAGCCATGTTCATTTAAAATTTGTTAAAGAGTAAATTATTTATGTTTCGATAAACTTTTTAAAAGAAAGGCTTAAGGTTGAATTCATACATACATCCTGGCTGTCCTTACACCAGGATCGTACGTACTCAAACAAATGTATCTGTGTGTGTGTGTGTGTGTGTATAACTATATGAGAGTATATTTGAAAAAGGATGAAAACAACAACATCTCTTTAATCTTTGGTTAACAAGTATTTTATACCTACAAATATGAATATTTCATTATAAAAGAATAGTAAATTTTTTCCAAAATTATGCCAAAACCTTAGACACAATCTCTGCAAGTGTTTGCTTAATTTTTCTTACACAACTGCAAAATATTAAATTAATTTTCTTTATTGACAAAAATTTTACAGAACGTGCCGATTTATGAAAATTTCTCAACAGACTTATTACAATGGATTGAGCTGAAATTTAATTTAACCCATTTAAATGTTTACAATCAACTCAGGAGCAGATCTCTATTGTTGTGTACATCGGATGGCGTCTGCTACAATATCAAAGATATTCCCTGCTATTGTTGTCCATTTTAAAGCAACACAATACAATATATTTTATTTAATTAGTTTATTATTTATTTTAATATTAATGAAATAAAATATATACTTATACATTTATACATATATGCATGTCTCCATCGCTCATTTGCTGCAACGTCGTCTTTACTCAAAAAAATACATTTCAAAATAAACAGGCTTAAAGTTTTTAATTTGTTCGCACCTAGAAAAATAACGACAAATTCTCTTCAAACGGGTAAAGAAGTAACGATCTAAAGATGAATTTTTATTTACAATATAAAGAAAAACAGAACGAACAATAATTATGCAGCCCAGTCTCGCCAACTCATCAGTTATCACATTGCCGGTGATGTTGCAGTGATCCGTAATAACAAAAAAAAAAAAAACAGTTTTACCCCCTTAAGGTAAAAAAGTTAAAGTTAATATTAGTTTTCCAACACATAAAAACACATTCACTTTTGCTGGGCTTATTGTGTTGGTTAACCAGTGTTGCCAATTTAGCCATTTAGTGGCTAGATTTAGCCATTTTTCACCCCGTTTAGCCATTAGCCATTTTTTTAAGCCATTTTTCAACTTAGGTTAGCCATACAATTTTTTGCCGTTATGCTTTTAAAAGAATAAATTTTATTTTATTAAAAAAATTTATAAAAGTAAAATAAACATTTTTAACAATCATTTAAATCACAACTTGTATAAATGTTGAAAATCGCTATAAACGAGGATGAAACATCTTTAAAAATAAAAGAACAGTATTCCGATATTAAATTTATAAAATGGATCAACACAAACATCGGTGTTTCTTTCTGGTTGCAAGTATTTCAATAAAGAGATGCAGGCGGCAACAAAAATTTTTTTTTAGAAATTTCAGAATTGACTATAAAGTTGCTATCACTTCCAAGGTATAATGCTGAAGTAGAGAGGGTATTTAGCTAAGTAGACATCGTTAAAAGTAATTTGAGAAATATGTTACATTTAGCAACCGTTAATTCGATTTTAAAAAGAGTGATTTCTATGAGATTAACAATAACGACATCGAATTTATCGATGATTTTTACGTTTATTCTTAATAAACAAATTGATCCTGACTTACAATTTCATTGTAAACAACTTCACGGATAGAAAAATTCTTATTCATATTGATGATGCCCTAACATCAGAATTGTGACATAAATTTTACTACTAATGGCATCAATGATGCAAAAAGTAGCATCAATCCAATGACTTACGTCTTCGTACAATTTCGTAATTTTTAACGTGTCATTTATTTTATGACTATAGTGAGATCAATTCGATGCCACATTTTTCATTGTTTTCATGACTACAATGTATTATAAGAAGCAAAAATTCCTATATTCTATTTTTTTTAATTATTTATTTAAACACATCAAATTTTCAAAGTAGAATGGTTACGAAAACCATATGGGGCATGGTGCTGGTGTCTTATTATTGAGAGTTCTGCTGTAAACAAAGCTCGTAATTCAACAAAAGTGAAACAAATATATGTAAAGGGTAAGTGAATAATAATATTCTCTCACTTTGACTTAAGTCAATTCCAATGACTTTGACTTAATGACAAACTGTCATTAAATATATGCTAATGTGCCCTTTCTCCGATGTTACTTCGTCATCGCACTGGGGACATGTTCGTCATTTCTGTGATGCCGATTTGTCATCCCATTGCTGACATAATTTCTTTTTGACACTGATGCCACTTTGGCCAAGTGGTATTAAGGTTGTCATCACAATGATGAAAAGTGTCATGGGGTCAAAAACGAAGACACTTGTCATAGTACTGATGTCAAAATACATCAGCGCTATGACGCCTTTGCTATCAGTGTTTAAATGATTTTTTTCTGTTTTGTTATTGAATTTTAATCTGTTTTATAAAAAAAAGCTTTTAGCCATTTTTTCCGTAAATTTACCCATTTTTGGTAACCAAGTTTTGGCAACACTGTGGTTAACTTATGTGAACCTTAACTTTTTTTGCACAAGCGGGTTAAACTTTAAAGGGTTTTTTTTTTAATTATATTTTTACTCTAAGGAAATCATTACCTCCCTTCGGCTATAGTTTTATTTAAATCTTTATTCCTTAATATTCATAATGTCACAGATCGAAGGTGAACGAACTGCGCCTGTCTGTTGAAATGATTTTTCCAATGACCCCAGAAAAGATGGTGACTTGCTTTGTACATACTTATGTTAGATATGCTCCATTAAATTTTTCTATTGAAATTCAACCAGATCGGTCGACAAGTGGCTAAGGTAGGAGCACGAAACAGCGACCGCCTTTAATTTTACCCATAAATTTCTTGTTGTTGTTGTTGTTTTTTTTGTCTGTATATCAGGAGAACGGCAAGAGCCACATGTGTCAAATTAGTTATTTACAATCATTTTGGTTATCAATTCATAATACCCGACAAATTGTGGGCGCGATGAGTGAAGAGGGCGTGATAATTCTCATACAAAGACAGTATATATTTGCTGTATGTTTGGAGAACAGCAAGAGCCAGAGTTTTCAAATTAGTTCTTCGTGAACTTTTTATTTAAGTATCATGTAAAATTTTCGTTTTTTTTTTTAAGTTTTACTACGTATTTTTAAGTAAATAAAGGACATAAATCTGTGGCATTTTGAAAAAACATCTTAAGTCGAGATAAGGTAGCAAAAAAGGTTTTAAAAAACTCGGTGAAAAAATAATTTTTATCAAATAATAAAATAAACCGAAATTAATGAAAATTTTCGTTTATAATACAAAATTTTAAAAACGTAAACAAAAATGTTTTTTGAATAAAAATTCGTATGATTAACAACACTTATTTCAACTTTTTAAATTTGTTTTGTCAAAAGGCCACAGATATATATCTTGATTATCCATGGAAAGGAGAAGTAGGCGTGACACAAAACAGATTTATTTATTTAAAAAGAACGGTATTAGAAAAATTTTCAAAAAAAAAAACGCATAGTTGGGGTTTTCGTGCACAACCTCTATAAAAATATGGGCTGGTATTAGAGAAAAGATTAAAATTTAGGTAAAACAATCTTGGTTATCAATACACAACATCCGACAAAATGTAGGCGGAATTGAATGAGAGGGCATGGCACAAAATAGATTAGATTCTTTATTTTAAGAATTTATGTAACATTCTGTTCTATTCGCACCGTGGTGAAGGGGATATCAAATTCAGCATAACCAAATACATCACTTTTACATGTTAAGTTTTAATTCAGCTCCAATTTAGTTCTAAATCTGCTAAAAAGCTCTTGTTTAGTTTTAGATCAGGTTTACTTTAGTTCTATTTTAATTCTAGTTCAATTTTAGTTTAGTTTTAATTTACTTTAGCTTGAGATGCTTCCTAAAATGGTTTATAAATTAAGTTGTTTATTTTTTTAATTTTAACCTCCTTTATGTGTTATTTTCTTTTGAAGGGAACCACCCTATTATTTAAAAAAAAGTACTTACACTTCCACACTTTGCATACAGAAAGTATAACTACACTTAAGGGAATTTAGCTCATTTTCTTAAAGGATATTTATACCCATTTTATGTTTGTGTTGTTCCCTCTTCCTTATGATCTAAAGGCCTTTAGGGGTAAAACTCACAAAAGGAAACACTTTCACAAGGCAAACGCAACTAAAACAAGAAGAAACGGCAAAGAAAGTAAAAACGAAACCAGGAAGTCTTTAATAAAATTCAAACTGATTTATTTAAAACTCAAGTGCTAGAAATAAATTCTATAAAGATTTTTTTCTGTTAATGCGAATGTAAAAGGATAAACAAATGGATTTTTGTTTTTAAAGTATTTATTGCAGAAAAATAATGTTTGAGAACATAATTTATAGAAATTTTGTTTCAAAAAATATCAAGTACTCTAAAGGAGTTAATATTTATGCTAAGAGAGGTAAGTTGTCCTAATTTGCAATATTTTTTAAGTCTTAAATAATTTATTAAGTTGTTGTTCATGTACAGGGAAACCAGATGTATGCTGTAAAAACACGTTTTATGCGCATTCAAAATGCAGTAAAAACTTAAAAATATGCCCTCAAAATTGTTAAAAATATAAACCCAAAAAATTTAAAACTTGCTATTTTGAAAACGAAATACTCAACAATTTAATGATAGTTCCATTCAATAAAAACATTCCTAAAATTGTAATCGGTAAAGCCCATACGACATAATACTTACAGACGAATTTTCGGGATTTTATCCAATTTGGAAACGATGGGCAGTCATTGGCTCACATAAACAAAGTCATGTTAAGAGGTTAAAGTTAATATGAGACTTATTTGTGCCGAATATTATCTAGATATTTACATCCATAGGAGATTTGTTTCTCTTAAGGGGATTTTAGGGACGGACGCTTAATTGTTTATTAATGAAAATTTTTCAAAGGTAGTTAAAGCTATTTCGTCCCCTTAATATAACAATAGCGTATGTGCTCATACGCTATTATTTTTTTATTGCATATTTAGAATCTCCATCATTGATTTTATGTCTGGTAAAAATTTCCTCAAATTCTACTTCCAAAAAGTGGGTCAAAATGTCGTTGGAAAAAATAGTGTATAATTTCTTGTTCAAAATTTTCCTTCAATAAGTGTGTAAGCTCATATGCGCTATTTTACTTGAAATTGCCACTCCAAAATTGTTAAAAGAATAATAGTTTATACGCATTATACTCCATTTTAGTCTGTAGAAAAAAAAATTCAATTTATGAAAACTTTAACTAATAAAATAGCTTATAATAATATACACTATTGTTTGAGAAATAGTTGCATTCCGACCATCGAAAGCTGCATGATCTCCAAAATTTTTGCAAGAAGAATGTAATTCGTCGTGGCTCGCAGTCATTTTTTTTTATAACTTACAAGGAGGAAAGAAGCGAAATTGTTTAGATGAGCTTGATGAAGCAGAGGAAGAGAAAGAAGACGAATGAACTTTTAGGTATTTTTGATTTACGCAATGTATACCTTAATTTGTCATAATTTTTTGTTTTTAATAACCCAAATTGAAAATTAATGAATATATGCCACTGAATTAACAAAACTATGAATTAATCACTGTTTTATAATGTTACAAATTAATATTTTTGAGATCAAATATTTTAATAAAAATACCGTAAAATTATTGAATAAAACAGCGTATACCATACAAAATAAAATAGTGTATCAGATTCATCATACGAATTCCTTAAAAAATAAAACAGCCTATATGGAGGACTTCCACTTTGAATGACTTATGGATGGTCTTAAATGATGCGTAGAATGAAAAAAATTGGTCAATTTAAAGACAAGAAACGGTATTATGTATTCGTCGAAAAATCCAATATGAAGAATTTTTATTAACCGCGATATTGAGGTTTTAATAGAAATCCGCTTTGACAAAAACTTTAAACACGATTTTCTCAAAACCGGAAAAAAATTATACGCTATTGTTTTATTTATTCAATTTATGTTTACCGATTTTTGAAAAGTTTTCAATCAAATCACGGACTATTTCTTTATAATTTGGACTCCTGGTATTTCCTAGAAAGTTAGAAACAATTTGTCGAAAGGAATTCCAAGCAGCCTTCTCATCTGCTGATAATAACTCTTCAAAGTAAGAACTTAGAAGCAATATAATTTGTCCTTACAATTAAAGGGTACACGTAGAAAAAAAATGGTTGGAGGTAACCATATTCTAAGACCAACATACTATGTTTGGTTTTTAACAATGTTTATGTTTGCAGGTTACCATATAATGTTTAAATATGACCATAGTATGTTTAAAATCAACAAAATTTGCCCCTAAATCAACCATAATATGGTCAAAATTAACCATATTTTAGACAATATTAACCATAATGATTGTCAAAACTAACTATATTATGTTCAAAATAAACCATAATATGGTCAAATTTTCCCAGAATTTTGAGAAAAATAACCATATTATGGTCAGGATTAACAATAATATGGTGCATGCTTATCATATTATGGTTAATCCATTTTTTCAATTTGTTTGTTTAGTGTAAAATTATAATTTTATTTAATTTTATATTCTTTCCCCTTTGGTTCATATTCTAGCCTGTGACGACCTTCATATTACCTACTAGTTTTTTTTACGTAAATTTATGTGTTTTAATCCATAATTAAAATAAAATGAATGAGAATTTTAAGCAAACCAAGTAAAATGCAAACGACCAGAATGTTGCTGCTTTTTAAACATATTAGTTATTTTAAATTTAAAATTAATCATACAATGTTTTAAAATATTATAATTTCGAGCATATTATTGTTATTAAATATTAACCATAACATGTTTGGAGGCAACCATAATATGGTTATAGCTTTTGGATGGATGAATTTAACCATGATATGGTTACCGTGATAATAATATGGTTAAGGTTACCATAATATGCTCAAGTGTATGGTTGAAGTTTTATTTTATTTAAACATTATATTGTTAAAATCAACCATATTTGAAGTTTCAAGGGAGGTAAACACTTAATTGTTAAATAGAAACAAAATATTATCAATCGTGAAAAAAGTTTTTGTAAAAACAACAAAAGTTTGTTTGTTGCCATTGCAGGGACCATAATATGTTTTTTTAACCACTCTTCAACCATGTTTTTTCTCTACGTGTATTCACCAAATTTGATCCAATTATCTACAAAATTACAATTTTACTTTGCGCACAAAATTAACATGAACAGTCAACTAGCCAGACGGACGGATGGTTATCGTTAGATAACTTTAAAAGTGATTCTAAACTTATCGGTATGCTAAACGATTGATCCAGATTTCTATCGCCAAAACCAATATAATTGCCTTTTCTTTAAATTTTTGCTTATTCACATATAAAATTTCAAAATTTAAAATAACATTAATCTTTAATGGCAACCTGCTTTGTCTCACAATTTTCGAGTAAAAATGAAATGTAGATGGTGAAATTGAAGCAACACCTTGGATATACAAATAGATATTTAAAATAGAAAAGCCAAACCATGGCAAAAAAAGAAAAAAAAAAATATCTGTTGCGAAAGCTCTTGTAGGCGTCTAAAAAAAATTTAACATGTATCAAAATATTCTTAAAAAATAAAATAAAAATATGCACTAAAAACTTAAAAAATGCTGCAATTATGCAAAAACATGCTCTGAACGGTAAAATATGCACTAACAAATCGATGCCAAAATTCATAAAAATCTCTAAAACGGATTAAGATATTGTTTCTGCCTTCATTGGTCGCACAAGGAAAAACATGCTATTGCATATTTTTGGTTTCCCTGTTCATGTACATTTGAAATAATATTTAAGTTTATTACAAAAAGTATTATGAATATTTAAAAAAAAAAACTTTAAAGAACTGTACTTCTTTAATAAAAAGAAGTCCTTGAATAATCACTAGAATTTTGTATTAAATATTTTTTCTCTTTTGTCTTTGTTCTTGTTAATATTTGTGTTTTATAATGTCTGAGCATTTTTTAAGCATCTTTTTTGTGTTGTTGATTGTCCTAAAGATAAATGACCTGGTTAGCTGAGTTTTTTGTTGTTGTTATTGCTGTTGCTGTCGTTTAGTATTTTTATTTGTTTTACAACTCATTAAACAAGTTGTGGTGACCAAAATGAGAAGGTCAAATTAATTAGGGGGTTTGTTTTTATTATGGATTCATAGCAATAAATCGATTTTTTTAAAAGGCAAAATTATAGGTTCTCTGAAAAGGGTAACATTAAACTATTTTATGAATAAAAGTGACAATAATCTTAAAGAAAAGTGCCAAGTTTTAACGTTATAAGCCGAAATATGTATGTATGTATGTAAATAATTTACAAACAATTGGGTTTGTTTACATAACCAAAAAAACCCAGTAAGAGTACTATATTCGGCCATGCCGAGTCTTATATACCCTTCACCATGGTACGATAAGAATTGAGATCTATATACATAGATTCTTTATATAAAAACAAATCTATTTTGTGCCACGCCAACATTTCTAATCCCGCCCACATTTTCTCGGATGTTGTGTATTGTGATAACAAAGATGCTTGTGTCTTATTTGGATAGCTTGACTCTTTCCGCTCTCTAGACATACAGAAATCTTTAATGCCCACTTCTCTTATCCCAACCATTTTTGGAAAGATTGTGTATTGATAAACGAGTTATGTGTACCAAATTTGGAAACTATTTCTCTTACCGCTCTTTAGATATACATAAATCTTATTTGTGCCATGCCTTCCTTCTCCACTTGCGCCCACATTTGTTCGGATGTTGTCTATAGATAACCTAGATGCGTGTGTTCCTTATTTGGATCCTTTAGCTTTTGCGGTTCTCCAAATATACAGATATCTATAATTTTTTTGTATGGGAAGTGCCACGCCTTATTTACCCATATATTGTCGAATATTGAGTGTTTACAATAAATATACTGTTTTGGAAACTTTGGCTTTTGCCGTTCTGCAGATGTTCAAAAATCTGTAATGTCTTTGGATGAGAAGTGCCACGCCTACTTATTTAATCCCACCCAAATTTTGTCAGACGTTGTGCATTGACATCTAAGATGCTTGAAACTTATTTAGAAACTTTGGCTTTTGCCAAATATATAGAAAAAAAAAAAAAATAAAAAACAACAACAACGAGGGATTAATGGGTAGACAAAAAATCCCATTTTTGATTTAAAACATTTTGAAATTTTCTGCAAAGACGATTATTGCGGTGTATTGATAAAAAAGTTTGTTGGTATAGTTATTGAATTTTTAGTCAACAACCAAGTTTATTGAGTCAACAAAAAAGTTGTTGCCTAAAATTATTTTTTTCAACAAAATGTTTACGTGATTTGTTAAAATTAATTGTTGGATAAATCAAACAAAATGCTAATAGAATCTTTATGTATTTAGTTTTTAATTATGATGTGCTTAATTTTTATTCTTCGATAAATACACTAAAATTTAAACTTGTTCCTATGCGCATTTCAGGAACCTTTTTTCCAAAGACTGTGGAAAAACTTTAGATATTATACAAATAAAACTGTAAAGCGATTGAGAATTACAAACATTTACTTGCAACGATATTAAAGCTATTAAAAAATGGACAGGAGTTGTTATAATACTGTCTTTAATTTGATTCCATGTTTTTTTTTATTAAATATAAAGAAATGTTTAATTGTTTTATTATTAAATATTTATTCTGCAAAGCGAAATTTTGATATATTTTTTCATTGTCTGTTGACCTAAAATTTTAGTTTTTAACAAACTGTGTTTTTGCAAATTTTATTGTGATATTTTGTTCTGTGTAAAATTAGAGGCGATCGTCATTGTCAGCCATCATGGACCGATCTGGCCCTCTTCTAAATAAATGCGTATTCAAGTTTGGGTTGCCAATCGTACTGTTTTAATCATGCACTGTTTTTTATTTAAAGTTCTGATTTATGCATCACAAGCAAATCAGTAAGCAAATGTACTGATTTTTCCATATGTGTATTGCTTTTGTACTGCTCCCAGTAAAATCTTCGCTTACTTTTTCGAAATGAATAGCTTTTTCCACTCATTATTTTGTAGATTTCTTCTAAACCTGATTCTTTAACAACTTCTATAACTTCTTACTTCTGGATGTATGTAGGTAAAAAAAAAATAATGACTTGCTTTAGAATGCGTTAATTTTGGGACATCCCTTGTAAAATGCATTCAGTAGAATTGTAAGTAGTGCTTTTACATTTTTCTGATTACTTAACACATTATTTTGTAGGCGAAGTTTTTACTGGGCTGTTATATACATACAAACTAAATTTGTTCAGTTTAAAAAATCAAACTGTAAAACATATTAATATTGATGTTCTCTTCGAACAGTTCTGAACATTAAAGGTTTTTGCCGAGTCAGTTCGGAAAGAGACGACTGTAGAAGAAAAATGCAAAGAGTTTCTCATACACCATGGTGTAGTGTATCAAATGGCCGGGTTACACTTTCTTAATTATTCTTGATTGAATTTGAACTGATTACAGTTATTTGCAAAAATTCGGTTAAAAAAATGTAACGAGCAATTAAACAAACCTGAACAAACTTAAAGGGAATTTTTAAAGTCCCTTTCCTTTCTCTTTATATTTAACAGAAAGTGATGGAATATTTCTGTTCCAACCGAAAAATTTCAAGTTTGTTTGCGCAAAACCCCGCAAGATTTAAATTATAAATGAACACGAAAAAAAAAATTTAATAGAAACAATGTACGTACGGAATAGGAAAAAATGAAGCTTAATAAAACATAAATCTTTTCAAATGAAGAGTAAAAGAACAAAACACTCACCATTTTTTTTTTTGACTAAAAAATAAAATAAAAAGTCAAAATAAAGTAACAAGAAAATATTCGTCAAAATGAAAGAAATCCAAGAGTCTTGTAAGAGAAGCATAATTCTGCTCGAATTGGTTTGTTCCGGGTTTGAGTAATAATTTGTGTGTGAACATATTTTTTAGATTTATTCTTTTATATTTTTCTTAAATTCATTCACAAATTTTAACAAAGTTTTTCTTCTACTTGTTTCTAGTTGATTCATTTTTTTTAACTAGCACTTGAAACTAAAAAGTCGGCTCTCTAATTTATCAATGTGTGGCTGTTTTTTCAGCCGATTATCCTTGGGATTGGTGTAGTTTTTTTAGGGTTTTAAAATGACGGAAGTTTAATTTTCGTAAAAACCACTTTATGTCTTAAATTTGTGCTTTCAGTGCGTTAGATTAGACTTGTTCCTCTTATTTTTCTAATGTTTTTCCTCTTCTTCGTGTTTTAAAGTTTTCAAATTTGTTCATTTTTCATTGTGAAAACTCATATATGTATGTATTTTTTTTTTTTTGGTATTCTTGACTAGAATTTCCCAAATTCATTGTTCTTTCTCTGTTAACTTACCGCCATCATTGGATTTATTTCTTTCACATAATTTTTTCCTTTTTTTTTTTTTTTTTTGCTACTGTTGTTTAGGATAAATGGAATTTTGCTTACAATGAAGATGAGTGTGAAGTTGTAACCGGGTATTATGTCTAAGTTGTGTCATCTTGCAATTGACCAAACACTTGTTTGTTAACAACAGAAAATATTGCCTTATAAAGAAGGACATAAGGATTTTGGGAAAACAGAAATGTTGGCTAGAGGTGACAGGGAATTCATTTAACTTAAAGGACATTTTTTAGAATGTGACATTAAACTTTTTTAAGTGAATTTTTAAGAAAGTGAAAGCTTTTTTTAAAAATTAAAGTGAGAGATGAATATTTATAAATAAATTTTGGTATTTACAGTTACAAATTATATTCTTAAAAAAAATACCGAAAAATAGTTACGTAGACCTTTAGCCCATTATAGAGAAACAGACCATAGTCTCTGGCAGGAATCGAACCCGACCCCTTCGCACTAATAGACTTATTCACTTCCAACTAGCCAACCAGGGCACCCGAGAGATAAATACATGGCAATCAATAATAAAAAAAATAATGCTTAACCTTCGTCACATCAAAGTTTTTGATGTGCATCGTTAACTTATACCCACTCGGAGGGCACAGCACATATCGTCGGGTGGTTACTGGTTGTCCCTAAATAGAATATGCAGCATAACAATTACGAACAATAAGATGTTTACTTTTACTTTGGATGTTTGCTTCATAGCGCAAAAATTGACAGGCCTAGATATCTCTTAATATATTCTGTAATTTTGACCCACCCTGTATAAACAGCGAATTGACTTCATCGTTAAAAAATGTCTAATGATAAGACAACTTACAGATCTTTTGAACAAAATTGCTCAATGCACGAAAACAACTTATGGGAGTTTTTAAGTCCGAAAGAGCTAACAAACTGCTCTCAAATTTTGACATTTATGGTCAGCATTATTTGTCGAATACGAGTCGTTCTCAAAAATTAAAGTACGGAAAACACTAAAACGTACTTAAAGCAATCCGAAATGGAATTACTTTCGAAAATCAATTCCGAAATTTCTTAAAATAAGCCAAGGAAAAAAAAACATTAAACTTTTCGTTGGAAGTGCCACTCTGAGAGTAAAATTACAAAGTGAGCGCTTTAATCTCAATCTCATTTAATTTATCAAAGTTCACAAAGACACTACAACAACACCATACAAGCAGTTAAAAACCAATTTGCGTGTTGTTTGCAGCAACAACAAAAACAACAAAACAGGACGAAAACACATTATGTTAATGTTTAAAAAGAAAAATTGAAAGCAAAAATTCTCATTTTGTTAGTATTTTCAGTTATTTAATATATGATGTGGAAAACGGGTAAGATAATCAATCATAATAAAGTTCTCCTTCTTATTTCACTTTTGTTTTATTTCAAGTACGAATTTGGGATTGAATCAATTTTATAATACTTGAATTAAGCGCATTTTGAGATTGGTTCAAACTTAGTTTTACTTAAATCAATCTCATTTTCGAATTTTTCCAAGTACGAATTCGGGATGGAATATGGATAGGTTAAGTATTTGGCGATGGAAATCCGTACTTGAATTAATCCTTCTGTACCAGAGTTGCCAGATTGATGTCGACCTTTTTCGCCAACTTCAATGTCAAAAATTGCCAAAGCCATTATATTCACATTTTTGACAATAAATTACATATTTTTTTTAATATTAAAAATATTTTTTATAAATCCTAAAAAATAAATTTGTTCCGTATCGCTAAAATACGCTAAAAATTCAAAAAAATATTATGTTAAATTTTTATTTAGGTAGAACGAAGTAAGAATAGTTAGTGAACACAAAAAAGGTACGATGTTTACTATAAAATTGTTTATAGTTTTCTACGTGCCGGTTCACACACTACTTAAAGCAACAAAAAAAGAATGTTTGCGGCTAGTATTAAACAAATATATGATATACATTTGAATAAAGTTGCGGTTTTATATATCTAAGACGCTTCACCGGCCAGACTCAGTATTTGTCTTCTTTTTTTTTAATACATTGTGAGGGTATTACATTTCGTCAACGAAGGTACAACCGAAGTGCAACATTCATATAACTAGGGATGCGATATCCATGCAAATGCATGCTTTTTTTTGTCGAAAGTCTAAGATTGATGTTGACCAAAGATAATTATCTTTCCGAATCATTAAATTTGGGTTAAAAAGACATCGATTTGTTTCTGCATATTGTTGCATATTTTGGTTTAAATGCATATTTTTGAAAATTTTTGAGTGATATATTTTTTTAATTTACATATTATAAAAAAAGTTCCTCAAAAAATATCCATGTAAACAAAAAAAAAAATCTTCCAAAAAGAACTTTCAAATCAATAAAAATTTTTTTTGGAGCTCTGCTTAAAATGCAATATTTTCAAGATCATTTTTAACCAATGCAGCACCTTACATGGCTAAGGCTGCCAATGGGCTTAAAATATTTTATCCAAAACTGTTACATGTTACTGGTTTGGCACATGAGTTAAACCGAATCGCCGAGGTTATAAAAAGAATCTAATTCGATAATATTGATTTATTGGTTTCATACGGGAAAATATTTTCTAATAGGCTCCTTCACGAGTTGAAGTTTTCAATGAAATTTATCTTTTGGTACCGTTGCCACCGCAGCCAGTATTATCAAAATGGGGAATCTTGCTAGATGCTGTAGAATACTATTCAAAAAACTTTGAGCAATTTAAGAATATTATTACAGCTTATTGATACCGATGCTTATGCAATTAAAAATCTAAAAGATTAATTAGCATTTGTAGTTTCCAACTAGGTATAAATTTGTAAAACATTAACTTAATTGGAGGGATTTAGATCACATAATAGTCAGCTCAAATTAATTGATATTGCAGAAAGTAAAATTTACAATGTGGAATGAAGAATATTCCAACAAATTAAAAAAAATCCAAAACGTTTTGCAGGATGTGGTTCATATTCAACATCGGCCCTTAAAATAACCTTTCTAACAGTAATAATCAATATGCACAGTGTGTCTCACCTAAAGACGCAACGGTTTCGCCTGGGGATTCTTAAGGCCAAAACAAAAATGTTTATTTTCTTTGATGTTATTACGCTGAGCAAAATTTTATATCTGTTCGAAAATATAATTTAAATAAAATTCTTTGTAATTGGTTATACATATGCATATCGTTACTTTAATATAGAAAAGCCCTACTTTACAGGAAAAAACTTAATAAAAATTATAGTCTTGTAGTCGCGATTTTTTTTATTAAATTGCTTAGAGAATTGAACAAAAAACTGCGTTTAAAAAAAATCTAGACTGCAAGACTATAATTTTTATTAAGTTGTTTCCTTCTCCTGTAAAGTAAGGAAAACATTAGTTAGGGCTTTTTTATAATAAAGTAACGATATATATATATATATATATATCTATCGCATTTTGACAAAACATCATCAGTCAAATTTAAACAGTTGAAGAAAATCATGTTGCTTAAGTTTTTACAATTTTGTATTACAAACGATTTTTTTTTAATATTGTTTTATCTTGTTCAAGGCGAATTTATACCAGGTGATCTTATCTTGCTACAAAAGCAACAGCTGATTACCAACCTTGTGTCAAAATGATATACCGTTCATGTGGTTCTGGGGAATATTTACTACATTTTATAAGTTTCGCTTAAAATTATGAAATTTGAAATTTTTTAAATTATTAAATTTAAAAACAAACAATTTAAAAGTAAAAAGAAAATGAAATATTTGTTTAAATTGTTCACTACAGTGTTGTATTATTTTTGACACATTACAGTGTTGTAAACGTTTTCAAAATAAGACCACCTTGTATGAATTCGCCTTGATCTTGTTTTTTAAACTTTTTTTCCTATCCGTTCTCGACTTAAGATGTTTTGTCAAAATGCCACAGATTTGTATATCAATTTATCATGTGGTGGCCACAAAACCCTGGAATCTAATGGTATTCTATAATTTTGTGACCATAAGAGATTTCTCACTCTCCCGAAATCTTTAAAATAAAACGATCTACTTTTAACGGCACGTAGAATTTATATTCGCTATTTATTAAAACTAAATATTATTAAATACCAATAAAAGGCTTTTTAAAAACAAACAAAAATTGGCAAAAAAATATTCAAAAACAAAGAAGTTGTAATAATTCAAAGTAAGTGAACACGCAGCATGTGGAAATTAGAGTTTTATTTTCTGTAACAAACATGACATTCGGAGTACTGTTACCTTGTTTTGGTTCACAATTCTTAGCATTTGTTTATTATTTGGTCAATTGTCATTAATATTGAATTCCAATTAACCAAAAACGTGTAAGAAAGAATAGCCGTTCAAGCTCGACAATATGAAAACCTATACCGGAGTATTAACAGATAAATTGTCGAGTGTGGATCAAATTTTGGCCCCACCATGGATACACCAGAATAAAATTATGTTATGAGCTTTAGATTCATATCTATATATGTGAAATTGAAAAATGTTTGTCTGTTTGTTTGTTAGCGCATAGCCTTCTTAATTAACGAATCGATTTTCCTGAAATTTTTACAGTAGCTTCACGCGAGCCCCGAAAAAATAGGCTATTTATTCGATAGGGTAAGTGGTACCCTCCATAGGATGCCAATGCATCCATTTTTTTTAATTTTTGCCTAAGCCGTGAAATTGAAAAAAGATATCAGCAGGGGAAGTGGTACCCCCCATAGGACGCCAATTTGAAATGCCGCATTTCTTAATATTGTAGTGAGAATGCTCAAACTTGGCAGCAGTAACTCCATTTTGAAAATAAAAATGGAGGTAGGCGCAGGGCGAGCAATACCTCCCATAGGATGCATATATTAAATATTGCGTAACTGATACTGGTTTAAGCCACTAATATCGGAAATTTAAATTTAAAAAAAAATGGGCTGGGTAAACGGAGGAAGAGTAGTACCCCCCATGCAACGAAAATATAAAATACCAAAAACGGTTACTGTAAAAGCGTTTTTCTTTCAATCTACCGAAGGTTAAATACAGTTTGGTTTAAAGATTCATGTTTGACTATTGGCTGCCAGCAGCGTCGATGGCTGTGAGTGTTAAACGGCAAACCCTCTGAAGAGATTGAGTGGTTGCAATTGAAACATGTAAGGAGCCCCTCTCCACTGTAGTACTGTAGGTATAATAAAGAGGAAAAAAACAAAAAAATTTTTTTTTTGTTGTAAAAGAAAATGTAGGATATTTATCTTCAACTACTCAAAAGATGCCATGTTTTGTTGTCGCTTCTTTTCTTCTTTATTTCTGTTAGGAGCGACAATAGCGTCTTTTCTTTGGTAGCAATTTTGTCGTTAAGAATCTGTCGCAATACACCAGTGAGTTGAATGGATCAATGAATTCATTGGTGGAATGGCTAATAAGGAAATTGAACTGAGTTGAAATTTTAATCTAACATTAATTAGCAGATTTGATACAGTCAGGCGATTTAGATAATAATAAATAATTGATAGAAATTAAGTGTGAGGTGCTTTCAGGCAATTTTGTATACGATGAGATGCCGGAAAAAGGAAAATCGAACAATTACGTTGCAGGGCGGTTGGAAAATATTCTCATAAATTTAATAAATAAAAACAAGCTAGAGTGCTATATTCGGCTATGCCGAATCTTTAATACCCTCCACCAACAGTTAAATTAGTTCAGGAGTGATATCTACATGATATCTTTTTATTATTAATTTATCTTTATAAAAACAGACATAAGCATTAGACTTGGTTGCGGTTTAGGCATATACAGTCAAATCCCAATAATTCACACCCCGAAAAATCTTAATTCCCGATAATTTCCATACATTTTAGTCCCCTCGCTAATTCGTATTTTTTTCAAATAAAATCTTTACCTCTTATAAATCCTAATTGTTTGCTAACTACCACTAACAACAGAACCATGCAAAGAATGATTTTTTGTTTACCGCTATTTTTTTTGCGTGGGTTTTTGCTTTTGTGTGTGTTTATTTTCTTAAAATCTTAAGATATTTTTTATGTTTTTTTTTATCGTTTTAGTAAAAAAATTGAAAAACCCCGTTCATTCGTATATATTTTATTTTAACCCCATTAAATCGAAAACCTCTATAATTCGTAAGAAATGGCCGGCTCCTTGCAATAACGAATTATCGTTAATCAACTGCATTAAATAACTGACCGACAATCCGATTTTTTTTTTTTTTAGCAATTTTAACTAGCAGTTTAAGACGAACTAAAATGATTTTCAATAGGGGAATTTATATTGGAGCCATGGTTAGTTATAAACCAATCATACCAAAATTCTGCAAAGTGATTTCTGGTATTATAAAACATAAATTTCAATAAATTCCAATACAGCGGCGAAATTAGTTTTAGCGCTTACAGTGAATTTCAGAAGGCTGCTAAAAATGGGTTCTTAGGTAAATTATGGACCGTGTATCACAAATTGCATGACATTTTATCTGGGCATATGAAGCTAAGTTAGAAGAAAATTTACAGCAATATCTATATCTGGCACGTGAGTGGGCTTTATATGGGGCCTATAGTTAATTATGGACCGATCATCACGAAATTTATTAATGTTATTTCTAGTCATATAAAACTGTGAATTATTCAATTTTATTTTGATAAATAAATAGTGCTTTTTACGGTTTTAGGCCTACTTAGCTGTTTTTCGGGAGTAGGATTTCTATGGGGCCTAGGGGAAATTATGGACCGATCTTCACGAAACGTTGCATTATCTTTAGCAAAATCTTATATCATGCCGTGCATTGTTCCACCATTCTTGTTAGTTTTTGTAACAAAATTATCAATTTTTTAGGGTGGTGGTTCCAAATTTTGTTTCATAGCTCTGATTCAAGTAAACCGATTTTGCTGGATTTCAATCCCAAACTGAGGATAACAGCAAGCAATTTGACACCAAGTTTGTTCATTTATTTTGAGTTTTTCGAAAGTGAGTGTGTTTTCAACAGACGGACAGACGGACATGGCGTAATCGACTTAGAATTACTCAAGGAGCCAGAATATATGTACTTTGAGATGAATAATATAAAAGTTTCGCACGGAATGACAAACTTAGAATACCCTCTTCACAACTAATTGTGGTGGAGGGTATAAAAACTTTACAATGTATTTAAAATTTAATCCAAATGAAACTCACCATGAGAAATAAATTCCAAGATTCTATTTGTGAAAATCAATTTATCCAAGAATTATTTAAACTTTTAGAATTAGGTGATTTTATTGATTAAAATTTAATAGTTAAAAATGATTTTGCATAATTGTAATTTAACTCCACTGTATGAAATTTTCTAGAGATGCCTTAAAGTAGATTTCAAATTAGAACGCAGCTTTTGTTTAAAAATTAGTACATACAAGAAGCCTGAAGAAAATACAGTAGAATCGCGAAAAAGTTAACTCTCGAAAAAGGTAATCTCGCGGATAAGTTTACTGAATTTTAACGTACCCGCTTAGACAAGTTAATAGTTCGAAAAAGTTAAAAACCCTTGGGACATTTTGGTTAACTTTTCCGCGATTCAACTGTACTAATAATAAGGTCAGGTATAAATACAGCCTAACACATTAATGTGAGTTGAGTTTTATTAGAGTCATTCAGTTGAGTGGTTCAGTTAATTACTAACAGAATTGCATAAAATTTGTGAACTAAATAGTTTACTACATCAAAAATAGTTAACGTGAAAAGTGTCAGTATTAAGTTTTTAATTTAATGAAGACGTCCTTAGAAGTAATTTGAAAATTTTCTAACTACATCCCTCCCGTGAACTATAAGAATGACGGATTAGTCACAACACCAGAGGAACAAATAGCGAGAACAAGTTCAGGAAATTCTAAATGGGCACGACACACCTCCATCCCATAGATAATACTAGAGAATCGTTTAAAAATTTTAAATTTTTAAAATTTAATCGATTAATCGCGCGAATAAATATTCAAATTAAAAATTTAATCAAATATTAACAATGTGCTTGTTGAAAAAATAGACAAGCCGGGCACATGGCGTTTTAACATAATTCGGGTACGCTCGATCCAGCGGTGCTAGGTTTGCTCTGGGGGGCTACTCTCTATTGCGATGCGAAAACAACTTCGATGCGAAAGCTAAATGCCAACTTGGTACTCTCTATCACTTTCGCAAAATGTTTTGAAAATGGATCAATACTAGCAACAAAAATGAAAGATGGCGCAGATTGACAGTAATGAAATGCTAAAATATGTAAAAATATTTGAAATTTGAAAGTTTAAATAAAGTAAATAGTGATGATTTGGGAAAAGAAAAAAAATAATTGATGCGAAAGACAAATGCGCTAACGCATTAAAGAGTACCAATCGCTTGATTTGCTACCATTTTCTTTCGCATCGCAATAGAGGGTAGCCCCCCTGGTTTTCGAGACATACCGTTATTTCGAAAATGGAGGAGGTTTCACAGCATATTTTCGCGTAACTCAAAAACAGTTTAGTTTATTGAAATTTCTAAATAAACCGAAAGTAAAACTTTTTTGTAATATGCGCAGTCGTTTTAGAAATTATTTTTTTTTAATTAAAATTTTGAAATTTTTGTTTTTTAAAAATTCATATACATTTTTTCGAAAACTTGTAAAAAACGAAGCTGCAAACAAAACAAGCCATTAATGATTAAAATCTGTTGTCAACTTTTGAGTTTATTCACAAAAGTCGAAAAATTTTAATTTATGTAAGAATTTCATTAAAAGCAATATTTCTATGGGAGCTCCCATAAGAAGAGGGGATAAGGGGCAAGTATGACTCGAGAAAATGTGAAGAAAAAAAATATTGAGGTCGGCCATACATTTTATCCCACTAGGGACAACTCCTGGGTATTTATGGGACTTTTTCTTCAATATATTTCTAGTCTGCATTGAACATTTTGTATGGGAGCCCCCTTAAGGAATGGTGATAGCGGGTAAGTATGTTAGAAATAAATGATTAAAATGAAAAATAAAGTGGGGTTGGTCAAACATTTGACTCATCTAGGGGCATCCTACGCGCGGCAGGGGCCAAATTTAAGAATTTTTTAAAACCACCATATTTTTATGGTTGAAATTCTTAAATTTTGCCGGTACGTAGGATGCCCCTAGATGGTTCAAATGTATGACCAACCCCACTTTATTTCTCATCTCAATCATTTATTTCTAACATACCCTGTAGTCGACCCTAGTTTGATAAAATTATGGTAAAACACCTGGGCACTTGGCTTGTCTAAAAAAAAGGGTAAATTTCGAGCACAGTGTAATCGAACAATATAATAATATTCGGTTAATCGGATAATCTTTAATTGGTTTAGGTTAGCAGTTTAAAAACGAGACGAAAAATCATATTTTTTTTAACATACAATTTTTACCAAAAAAGAAACAACAATTTAACAAAAGGTACTTCACGTTATAAAAGAGGAAAACTTTTAATTTAAATTAAAGCTAATCTTCTAAAAAAAATCTTTCAAAAAGATAATACAGTTTAAATGTTTGTGTTTCAACTTGAAAATAACATACATATTAATTTTCTTTGTGTATTAATTAACTTTGTTAAGAAAGTCTAAATTATTCATTACTTATTATTAGTTGTTATAGCGATACCTTTTAATAAAGTTTCATTATGGGTGTTTCCAAAGTAACGGTCGTTACCGATTTTCGGAGATTTTTTAAATAAAATTCCAACCTACCCAATTATGCCACGAGGATTGCTTCATTTTGGACTTACGAATGTTCAAGCAACGGCAGCAACCGAAAGAATTCATTAAAAGTGCAATTTCAATACTTTTGATGACTATTACAAAATTCACGGTCGTTACTTTATAAATGTGCTGTTGTCAAATGTCGGAAACAAACATAATGTATTGTAAAATTTTGCGCAGGATGTGTCAAGTAAAATATCGGATTAAGTTCTTTGAAATATTTTGTTTAAGGATATTTTTTTTAAAAGTAACGGTCGTTGAATTTTAAAAAGTTAACAGTCTTTTGTGTTTGAATTCATTTATTACGGGTAAATCAAAGTAGCATATTTTTGTTCGTATAAAGAATATTAAAGTTTATCTTTTGGAAAATGACAGATACATTTATTTTGTAAAATATTAGCGGAAAAAAAATTCAAAATAATAATATAATTTTTGAGCTATAAGCGGTCAATTTCTGTGGAAACACCCTTATATCAATTTATAAAGGTAGAATTAGTGCAAATCTATTCTAAATAAATATAACTCTTAATTAAGATTCGGCTCATTTAAATACATTCGTGACGCATTTTTGCTTTTAATAAAACGCCGACGTTTTTTAGTACCAATAAAACTTTAACTTTTTCTTTCAATTTAATATTCTTTAAAGTTCAATAAATTTCTAGCATAACTTTAAATAAGTTTTTATTTTTAAAATAATTGAGGCAAAATATTCCAAACCGATTTAAATCCCAAAACAAAATGTTTTTATTTGAAATCCTTATTTCTAAACCAACTGGCATTTATTCAAATAAAATTAGTTTTATTTTTTTGTTGGTCCAAAAATCTTTTTTTTTTTTTTTGTTAATAATACTAAATGACATTGCCAATCTGTTCTTTTTTTGTTTTTGAATTTTTTAATAAACTTTCGATGTAGAACATGCCAACGTTGGCTTGAACAAACAAAAAAAAAAACCAAAACATTTAGAAAGTATTAAATTTTATAAAAAAAAGTTTTTTCCTCTTGTTTGTATTTAATGCCACACTTTAAATAAAACGGAAAATTGACAAGAATAATTTAAGAGAAAGCACATATAAATATAGAACTCAGGGCTACCAGATTTGACGATTGATCGTCATTTTGACGATTTTTTGTTCCGATATAACCAAAGTGCCGATTTGCTGATTTTTTTTTCTAAAAAGTGACGATTTTTTTAGTCTCTAAAGTCTGAAAACATCATAAAATTTTCTGACACGTTCGTTTTTAAACTTGGAATCTTGGAACAGCCGTAACTTAACAAGAGTGGAAGGCGAAACGTCAACGCTTTTTCACGAGCAGTAGTGATAGCTTTCTTGTTTAATTAAACCCACAAATTATAAATAAAAATAGAGATAAAAACGCTAGATTGACCAAAGAATAGCTTAATTTTGATTATTAATTAATAATAGCGGCAAACTTCACATTTAAACAAGCTGTCAAAATCGGGTTTTCCGATTGCAAGGCGTTGAGGCCGATCTATTTAAAAACTAGAAAACGCGTGCCGCTTTTGTTTAGGTGCGGCTGTAATATGCAAGTCTAAAGAAAATCTGTAAATGATTATTTGCAGAGCCTTTTACGACTCTCTGTACAAATCATATTTTCAACAATTATACGGCGAACATTTCACGAGTTGTAAGATAATCACTCAATTTACATGATGAATTTTATGGCGTCCAATTTTGGACGTCATTTTTTTGTTTGATAGCAAGCGGTGTAGAAAAGAAAGAGGGGTAGAAAAATAAAAATGATTTCTGCTTTCTCTTCCTCTTTCTTCTCTACACCGCTTGCTATGAAACAAAAAATGACGTCTAAAATTGGCCGTCATAAAATTCATCATGTAAATTGAGAGAATGTCTACTTGAGTACCATACGATTCTTGACATGAACATGACTCGTAAGATAATCTTTACCCACGCCTTAAACGATTCCCACAATGATTGAAGAAGCGTCTTTCTGTGTGCTATGGAAGAATATCAGTCGTGTTAAAGTTTTTCTTCGAATAAAAAATGCGGTCATTGACGACAGTCTTGATAAGACAATGCTAGTTTTTTTTTTAATAAAAATCGAACAAAAATTGTTAAAAAAAAAAACTAAATTTTAAGTTGTCCGATTTTGTTGACGATTTTTCGAAACGTAAAAGACGAATTTTTTTATTTTTTCTCAGGAAATTTAAGATTTTCTCACAAATTTATCTGGCAGCCCTGATAGGACTATAAATAGGGATGATTTAATGAACCGTTGTAAGCAAAAGTCTGTGTACGATTAAATCTTTGCGTAAAACAAGCATGCCGGGTTATTAGATATGGCAATTTTTCGCTAAAAATGGCTACTTTTAGGCCTGTTTGGCAATGTAATACCGTGTTCAGATATGCACCTTAATTGAGTTTTACGCTTAAAATGACATTATTGAGCATAATTATTCATATAAAATTGCAATTTAGTTATTGCTCAATTAATACGAAATTGTTATAAATATTGAGTAAAATTAAAATGCGGCCCTACTAAGCCGGAAGGAAGGACATTGTAAGATCGATTCAAAAAATGATTACGATTCGATTGGTATACTAAAAGCTGGACATTTTTAAAGTGTTACAAACATCAGCACAAACGCATAACACCCCATCCATTATTGTGGTGACGGCATAAAATGTTTACGTTGCCCACACTTTTATCAACCACTGTATGTTGCATACTTTATAAAACGATATTAAGTTAAGTACAAATTTTCTTTTGTTGGCATAATAAAGACCCAAATCAACTACAAGTGTCAAAAAATGTATAAAAAACCCCAAGAATTAAAAAAAAAATAGAAAACTTTTTCTTGTTCAGACAAAATTTGACATCATTATTTGTCTTCAGCTTTTCATTGTTTCCTTATAAAGGGTGATCCAACAAGTAGATTTTTCATTTAAAAACAAAAAACGAAATGACTTCTAACGAAAGTAAATTTTATAAAAACTTTTGCCATTTTTAAAGTCACTATAAATATTATTGTAATTGCTGTAACCATAGAATAACATGAACACGGCTCTTTTTTATTGAAGTACTTTTCGATTGTTGTTTAAAATAACAAAAGACATTTTTGTTAGAAATACAACTATAAACGACACAATACCATAAACATATTAAAGGCCTGCATATTCAAAACAACTACACAACAAAAATCAGATGGTTGTTCAAAATGTTTGTGTAGAACCGCAATGACAAATATTATGCGATACTTTTCGTCGCACAATTTAAATTGTGTTGTGAGAGTTTAAGAATTAAAAGAAATACACTCCAGGCCGTTCTTGTCTTTTCAAACCCTGTTAATACAATAAACATTGTTTGCTTTTTCTCCAAGTATTTGAAATTAACCTCGGCCAGTCTTTGAGAATTTGTCATCTTCACTTCTGTGTCATATGAAGCGGACGCATGCAAAGAGTTTCCGATGTTTACTTGTTTGAAATATCGTCAGCTCATTATTAGTTGGTGCATACAAGCACTTATTGATGTGTACAGGGCTGTCAGATATGGCGATTTCTCGTCAAACGTGGCAATTTTGAAACGTGTTTGGCGGTGGGGTTTTCTATTTGGCGACTGGATACTTTTTTTTTTTTGGCGATTTTTGATATACCGGCGACTCACTTGGCATTTATATTATTTCAGCGATATTTTAACAGTTTGTCATTTTTTGTTATCATTACTAACTTTAAAAAACATCTGGCAACTTTTTTTTCATGATTTTTGTTTTGTTATCATTTCGGCGACTTTGTTGTATTTTTTCCCAGTTTTTGGCGATTTTTTGTATTAAAAATTTAATTTAAAAAAAAAAAAAATTTACGAAAATGTTTGGCGATTTTTGACATCCGGTTTGGCGATGGAGCTCAAAAAATTTTAACAACCCTGGCTGTGTGTTGAGTTGTTGACATTTTATTTTGATTTCGCTTCAACTTCTTTTTTTTCTTACAGCAATGAAGCCAAACAAGAGTGGAATTTATTTTGTACGTTTTTGTATGAGGAATTTGCAACATTCGCCAAACAGTGGTGTGTAGAGCAAAACAATACTTAATAAACTTATTGATATGGACCAAGATTAATGCTTAATATCTCAGAAACCATAAAAAATTTCTTGAAATCGGACTTGGATTCAGAAGTAGGCATCAAAAATATACCTAACTCAATTTACAAAAAATTACAAAATATTTCTGACTTTGTTTTGGCTTTCAATGTATAATTCTTGGCGTTGCCTTGCTTCTTACATAATTAGGGCCTTCGTTAAC
This sequence comes from Pollenia labialis, assembly GCA_949318255.1. Taxonomy (NCBI): domain Eukaryota; kingdom Metazoa; phylum Arthropoda; class Insecta; order Diptera; family Polleniidae; genus Pollenia; species Pollenia labialis. The sequence continues at coordinate 151,595,827 of OX439140.1, read as the reverse complement.
TTACTGAATTCTATGGTAAGAAAGATTATGTTAACGAGGAAAATGCAGTCAAAGGCAATGTTAACCGTTTTTGAAAGTTAAAATTTTTTAAACACCCTGTTAAAATTCTATTGTTTCTCCAACAAGTCTTCTATAAACAAATTTAAAGCCAAATAAATTAAATTGGTCAAAGAAATGTATTACAAATAAACTCTCAGTCGTATTTATTATAAGAGTATTTAGGCGTTTTTTTTATAACAAAATTAAGTTTTTCATTATGTAATGAATATTAAAAATATACTAAAGTTGCTGGTATTTCAGGAGGGAAGGGGGCTTCTCTGAAAGAAATGGTTTACTTTTTAAACATTTTTTGTAAGTAGTTGAGGTTCTTTTTCCTGATATCAAAGTAGAGTTAAAAAGTAAATAGCGACTTGATATTGGATTCTTGATCAAATCCCTATAACATCAAAGAATGAAAACCTTCTTTATTGTCAGGCATACTTGCAAAGTTTGTAACTATTGAAGATTATTTAAGCTTTTTACAAAATGTGCGTTGTTTAAAGCCTTTTGTTTCTTATAATATTCAGCAAAAATCCAATGTCGGCAAGGGCATACGAGAAATAATTGGTCGATTTAATTCACCACCAAAGACCTGAGGGTTTTAATGCTGATGGTTTACTGTGTCATTCTAACGATCTCGGTCTGCCTGGTTGTTGGTCCATGTATATAAATTATATGTATAAATATATTTATAATAGTTAATGAATGTGTCTAGGAAACACTTTGGTAGATCCGGAAGTACTGCTGGGTCCATATCGTCCATTGGTCCTTTATCAACCTCGTCCCTAAAATCACTTTAAATCGAACAATGTTGATATTTAATATTAAGAATTTTATTTTATTCTTGTGGGTCCATTACTACCCAAAAGGGTCATATAGGGTAAACATATTTCTCTAGATACTGTGATTTAGGGTATCACATGGTCTGTCTTAATCGACTACACTTTTTTACTTGCTTAAATTTAAGATACTTAATTTTCTTGTTTATGTTTCGTTTAGAATAAAATTAATTGAACTTTATCAAATAGCGAGAGAGAGAGAGAGGGAGCAGTGAGGAAAACATTTTCTTGCTTAAACCTTTTTACAATAAAATCAAATATTTCCCCCAAGAATTTCTTGCACTTAGAAACTTGAAATTCTTTACCAAAGAATAAATCAATTTTAATTTGAATTAGTAACACACAGCAAAATAGGGAAGACAAAAATTGTTAATAGCGGAGAAGAGACGTTTCAAGAAAATTGGTTTGAGTTTGGACATTTAGCATATCAAACAGAAAGTATTTACCAAACATAATTGACTTAAAGTTTTTAAATAACTTTGATTTAACTTTCAGCGCTTTATGGCAAAATAATTTTCTGGCAAAGAAGCCACTTGAGTTCATCATCTTTGATGGGAATACAAACCAGTGATGTTAACTGTACGGTAATTACCCTTTTTTAGGGTAATTTTGAGCCACAAAAGGTAGCAAGGTAATTTTATTTAAAATACGTTTTAACTTTAGAGAGGTGATTTTCAATTTAAAAATACATAGAAAAATATTATAACAAACAAATTAACAACATTATGTTTCTATAAATGTTTTCGTAACACCGATAAGTGCAAAATAAAAAAACTTAAATTACTCTTGTATATTATTAATTTTATATTTTTCTTAATTTGTATTTTTATTCGACCTTTAAAATTCAATATTAAGTTAAAATGCTTAAGCTCGAGGTCTGTTGTATGTAAGATTTTTCTTTATTTGTTTCCGATATTTCGATATTCTTTGAATATCATCATCAGGGAATGTTTAATTAAGCACAATAAAGGAGTAATAGCTCTTCACGTTTCAGCATCAAAAACTACACTATATGATGATAATATAATAAAGAAAAATCTTACATACAACAGACCTCGAGCTTAAGCATTTTAACTTAATATTAATTTTATATTTAACTTTTCGTTTGTAAAAATCAACAATGCTTAAACATATGAAATGGCCGCAATGTTATAAATTTATCTATAATTTTCAGATTTTTTTAAGTACGGATCAAATTCATAATTATTTTACTACTATTCCATTAAAAATACAATATTTTTGGCTAAAAATGTATTTTAAGACAAAAATTTACATTCAAATTTGTCTTAAAACACATTTAAAATTTTAATTAATGGTTTATAAATTATGCTCTTATATGCTGTTAACAAATGAAACAATCAATCGCCTGTCATTTGGAAATGGCACATTAATGTTTTGATTAAAAATCTTTGCGTACGGTAATTTCTTCTCAAAAACGGTAATTTTTAGAGGACCGTAAGGTAATGAAAAAATAAAAGTTAACATCACTGATACAAACACAGCTACACTTGTTCATATTTCTGTTTCCAAATATTCAAATACTTGTACCCAGACAACTGTTAAAATTTTCTTATTCGTAGTTGATTTTTTTTTGTTTGCCTGCAAATTAAAAATATTAATAAAATTGAAAACTTTTGATTTTCTATGAATTTGCTATTCACTTATAATAATTTGATGAGATTGTTGTGTATTGCTCTGAGTTTTAAGTTCTTCTTATTATTTATTTTAATTCTTTATATAAAGTATTTAAAGGAAAATAAAATATTTCGTTAAAAAGGCTCTATTGACAATGTTTAAAGTAGATGTATTTAACTTAACTAAATTTTGCTTATTGTGAAAACATAAAAATTATAATTTTTAAAAACCCTTTGGAAGATCTAAAGTGATGAGCAGGGACACGGTTTTAAGAAGGTATGTAACCGATACCGATATTTCGGCGATACTTAAGGTTTTAAGGTTTAAGGTCGATCGGGTTGTTGGGATCATCTAAAGGATTTTGCAGCTTTTGGCGTAACATCCTTTTTGGATCCGTAAGATGAAAATTTACCATTATGCCTTGCTTATTTATTTCCCCCGGGGGTTGTAGGGTTCATATAAAGGATCCTTTCTAGATCCGTAATGTAAAAATTTACCATTCTGGTTATTTTCTTTACCTCGGTGCTTTTATATACTGACGTTATTCGGAATCTCATATATTTTAAAATCAGTTGAGTGCTCCCTGGGTTGCGCCAATCTTTCAAAAGACAGAGCTCCTTGTGTTGCTATGAACTTCATTGAGTTCCAGTTTATACCTCAGTACTTAACTGAGGTGCTGAGGTGGTCTCCGGTATGCCACAACCGGTCTGACTATTGGTGAGGTCTTCGTTAGTATACTACTTGGAGAAATGCTTGGGAAAGTTTGGTCTGTGGATGGCCCAAGGTGCTGTTGCTATTCAGCAGAATATGCTTGGATTATTGAATAGCAGTGGAGGTCAGATAGCTCCGACTCCTAAACAATGGGTGGTGGGTTTTTGGCTGATTATACAAATGATTCTTCACTCACTCAGGGGCATTTGGTAAGTGCTTGAGCTCCACCATAAGATGAGGTCGTAGTGGAGGTGCATATGTAAATCGATATCACAGTTGTCGATCCCAAATCTCCCCGAGAGATGCCTCTAAGGGAGGATAGCAAAAGCATCTTGAGGAGTCAGACCTCTTGTTGTTACATCCACTTGGGAAAATTCTGCTTCTTTGGGTTGCACCAAGCTTCTGAATTCTAGGTTTCTTTGGGATTAATGATTTTCAATGAGTTCGAAGTATTACCATACTACTTTCTTTTCTGGTGACACGGGAGTCAGTGGTCCGCCGGTATTTAGGTATCGGGCTGACTATTGGTTGAGGATGATTCCGTGAGTACATCCACCAGAAGAAAGATACTTGCTCCAAACATAATGCACGATGTTTATTGTGAGTCACAACTTAACGTCAAGCTTTCTGCACAACTTAAGCTGACATTTTCTTGTTTAAGTGTTCCAAAGTATTTTGTGCACTCCGTGATTTTTATCATAATCGACTGAGTATGTCTACAATCGGGAGAGTTGTGTGCAAATTTCAGCAAACAATAAAGAGTGATTGCTTGGTGCAGTTAATGGGACGGTGGGAAATCAAGGGCAGTACTTTTTTTAAGAACAAAAAACACCATAATTAAATTTTAAAGAAATTCCTCTGACTTTTTATATTGTAAGCTTTAACAAATGCTGGAAAGATTTGTTAGAGACTGTTTATTCAAATTAGCCCCTTTTTCAATAATAATTCTTGCAAGACATGCCCTGCATATTACTACACTCACAATATTCTGTACATAAAATTAACTGAATTTGTATTATATCGACCCCTTTGCGCGAAATTATCGTATGTTACAAACACCAAATTTTACAGGACAGCCATTTTTCTACTTTTTTCTGCGTTCGTTTGCATATCAAAATGAAAATATGCATTCAATTTTTGGAGCAACGAAGTGGAATTTGTCAGGTGACGTGTCCTTGAATGTAGAACAAGATTGCATCAAAAACTCAATTTTAAAAAAATTGGCATATACGATAATTTTGCGCAAAGGGGTCGATATAATAAATGAAAATTCAGTTAACACTCGGTCTACTTATTTTTCATTTATATTTAACTAAAAGTTCTTTTAATTTTTACTGTCAAAAATTCAACCCCATGTTCCGTAAAAACAAATAAATTTTTAGTTATTGTATATAAATTAACTATCAAAAAATGAACTGAATATTTCATAATAAACAAAGGAAAATTCAGTTATTTTATTAAATTCAATAATTTTCGTTTACTCTACAAAAGCGCCGAATTTCTAAAAAAACTTGTTTTTCTAATGGGAGAGAGAACATTTTTGTTTACTTACCCTGTTACACACGCTTGTTTTACTTTTATTGTACTGACATCGCTTGTTTACAGAAGAACTCTCAATTATAAGACACCAGCAGCACTACCGATATGGTTTCGCAATTATTTTACTTTAAAAATTTGATGTATTTAACTAAATAATATTAACAAATAGAAAATGGGAATTTGTTACACAAAACAGGCCCATCGTTTTTTAAAGAAAAGTAAACATTTATTTTTTGATAGTTAAATTACATAAAATAACTGAATATTCCTTTGTTTTTTACGGAATATCCAGTTAATTTATATAAAATAACTGAAAATTCATTTATTTTTACGGCATTCGCGGTTGAATTTTTGACAGTAAAAATAAAATGAACTTTTCGTTACTTTAAATTACATTTTCATTTAATTTTACATAAAGAAGAATAAAAATTTAGCAACGGACAATATTAACTGCAACTGAAATTCCGTATTATTATTATGCACTTAGTTTTTTAATAAATGTCAGAATCAGTTAAAAATAAATTTGCTTGGAATTTAAAATGTTTATTTATTTAAACATGACTGAGCGGAATATCTCTTAAATAAACTACAGTCCGTATTATCAAAGTTATTTTCGGGAATACAAAATTTATTATTAATACGATTTCCATATGACGTGATAAATTCCAGGCCAGCTCATCAGGAAACCTTTTCCAGAGATTTTAGAAAGGCCAAAAATATTAAACAAATAAATCCCTATAGCGAATAAGAATTATAAACACTCAAAGTCTTACTTGTAACAATATCAAAGCCAAAACAAAACACCAACAATAAACAGTGAGTTTATCTTTTCTTACATTCCCCTACAATTGGTTGGGTTCTTTCCGACTGTAATAATATTGTGAGTGTATTATTTGACTTATTGATAACTAATATTTAATTATGATTATTTAATTTGCTGTCAGTATTAAGACGACAAAAGCTAAAAAAAATATTATGAATTTAAAGCATTTCCGAATATCATTTGGAAAAAAAATTAAAGAAATGAAACGTGTGCAAGTTTATTTTCTTTTGTTTAAATTCCTTTAGATACAAATATTAATAAGCCTACTTAGTGTTTTCATACAAATCTTTATCACTATCTTATGAATAATAATATTTTGTACTTAAAACGGAACTAACTAATGTTTCAGTAACTCTGTATGTGTGTGTGTGTGTGTGTGTGTGTATGTGACAATAAGGACATTAACAATAATCATGAAGATGAAAATGCTCATAATGAAGCTGATCAGCAAAATGAGATAACAAAAGAAATATTTCTTAATAACTTATTAACAATCCTAAGAAGAATCTTGTGAAAACAATTTTATTTCGAAAGGAAGAGCCTAAATACCAAACAAGAAGCAACCAGGAACTAACAGGATGATGCCAACAAAGGATGTCTTGTTGTTCGTGCTGTGCTGCTTCTATTGTTTTGCTTATAAAATAGCGTCACTAAATTGTAAATAATTTATAAAAGTACAGCAACATTTTGCAGCATTTGTTTCTTCAAAGTTAATATAAGACGATAATAAAATAATAAATACTTATGATGTGAATGTAGAAAAGAATTGAATCTCATAATGGAAAAGACTAAAATGAAATAATAAAAAGAATAGAGAGATATAAACATAATATTAAGCGTGTGACAAAAGAAAATATTAAGTAGCTAAAGAAGAACAACAATTGAGTTTTAACATTTTGGGTGTTAAATAACTTATTGAATTAATTGCATGGGTTGGGGAGGAAAAATTAAATCTTGGCTGCCAAAAGGAATTAAAAGTAAATATGAAAAATAATGTACAAAACTTTTTTAAAGATTAGAAAAAAATCAGGGTGGTTTCTTGACAATAATCCAGCAATAATGGGAACATTTTTTTTTGGTTTACAAACTCAAAATTTGAAGATTACAAACTCCATTCAAACTTGAAATAGAACAATAAAGTAAGAAAGTATAGTCTGTCAAGCCCGTCCATATGATGCCCTACACCACAGCGCTTTAAATCAAATTTTCGAGAATATCCCCTATTCGAGAACAAGTATGTTATGGGGATAAGAATCATGTTAAAGATCTTTGTGGCGAATATTATTTGGATATCTTTTTTTAAAGGGTGTCCAAAATTGAGGTGTCATTTAAATTTTATTAAAAAAAAGATTTTTTTTTTTGAGATATTTAAAATGGTTTTATTTTAGTTAAAATTATGTCTGGCTTGGTCGATTAATTCTTGTTCGATTAATCGAACAATTTTAGATTATTTATTGTTCGAATGGATAAATTTATAAGAATTTATAACGATTAATCGAGTAATAATAATGTGTATAAATTCATTTATTTACAAAATCACCGTAGTTTTCGTGGTTTTTTAAAGCTCTTGGAAAAAAATAGATACTTAAAGAATGAAGTAGATAAAATGGAATAGTTTTATGAACTTTCATTACAGGGTCGTTTTTTAAATTTGATTTAAAATTTACTTCATTTCGATTTCTAGAACACGCCCGTATTTTTTAACAAACTAGTTTATTCGATTCTCTCTTCAGAATGAGTTTAGGTAACAAATATTGTACGAAGGATAGTTCTGTTAATAGGTGTGTTCCACAAGATCTCGGGCAAGTTCGGACTAATGAGAGTAAAATGAAAATTACTCTCTAAATTTGCCAAAACTACCGAAAATAGCTGGAACGCAAAAAACCATTTTTGAACATCTTCAAATACTAATGTTGCTTACTTTTTAAATTAAGATCTATTTAAGTGATTTAAGACGCTTAAAAGTCATAACATTATAAAACTAAAACATTTGCATCATTGTAATTTTTATATATTGTTTTTTTTATATTAAAGATTAAGGGAAATATGTATGCAATAACGTTTTAACCACTTTAATTTTTCACAAAAACCTTACATTTTGCTTTTTAATATGTTTTTTAATTAAAACTAAACTTTTCCTTTTGCTTGTAAATTTCCTGAATTATTTATCAGTTTCATATGTAAACAAAAACAGCTGATTGTTTTTTCTTGTCCGAACTTACCCAAAGAAAAAGTTCGTGCAAATTTGTACAGGAAATGAAAAAAAATACTCTCTCAATTACTCTCTTTATTGCACAAAAATTGTTATGTGGAACGCTTTTGGGTAACTTTGTGCAAGTTCGGACTGTTTCGTTATGCATGTGGAACAGAGCTAATGCTAGATCACGGTTTATAAAATTGGTACAATTGTACTTTTTTTTTGGTACAATTCATAGCTAAAAAGTACGCTGGTAACCCCGTGACTCATTTGCTACTATTTCCAAATTTTTTAAACCTGTTGTTATTTGGTATAAAATGTCAACTTGTATTTACTGTCCAATGAATTTAAATGGAGTTCAGGGTTAGAATATGCAAAATTTCGTAGCTTTTTTTTTATGAAATTTAACGAAAACCCTGTGTATTTTGTTGTTGGCTTTAACAAAAAGCTATGATATTTTGCATTTGCTCTTTTGCAAGATCATTTGGCCAGACACTGAACTTTGCTATTGTGTTGATTGGACAATTGCATATGCAACATTCTAAATCAAGTAGCAGTAGCAGCAAATAAGCTTACATATTCTGATGACATTCAGTAGGAGAGAAGAATTCCTCTCATTTCAAGATTATTTTGGAACGGAAACTCATAATTTTTTGATATATTCGTCAACAAGATGGTTTTTATTATTATTATTATTATTATTATTATTATTATTATTATTATTATTATTATTATTATTATTATTATTATTATTATTATTATTATTATTATTATTATTATTATTATTATTATTATTATTATTATTATTATTATTATTATTATTATTATTATTATTATTATTATTATTATTATTATTATTATTATTATTATTATTATTATTATTATTATTATTATTATTATTATTATTATTATTATTATTATTATTATTATTATTATTATTATTATTATTATTATTATTATTTTACTCTGACTGATTTTGAAGGAGATTTTAGAAGCGCTAAATTCAATTTTATTATATCCGGACTTTTTACTCCAGCTTATAAAATGTCTCGTTTTTCTGCAGTCCATATAAAACAAATTGAAAATCAGTATAGTATAGCTTTTATTAAAAATCTTTCTAAATGAAAGTGCAAATTATTTATTTTTTATTTAACCATATACATAAAAGGCAAAATTGCTAAAGTTGTATTCATAAAAGAAAAATAAAGTAAGAAAATTTCTTGTTCGATTTACCCTTCTTTAAACCAAAAATAAAATGACATTTTGATAAGTGTTCAGGGGCTAATGCAGATATAACTTATAAAATTACTGCAACTAGTTGTATTTTTGTTTAAACCAACGAATTATTGTTCAAAAATATGAAAAAAAAAATAGAATAAACAAATCATAATAATAGTGATGTTAATAAAAAGTAAACAAACTTTCTATTCGAATACTTTCTTATCGTATATTAAAAAAAAAGGTTCAAACAAAAGTGCTTATGATACCTTTCGGAAAGATTTTGTTCAGAAACTAAAATAAAATGTAGTTTTATTTGATAAGAATAATTCTTAAGTTCTACAATTAAAAAAAACTATAAAAAAAATTAAACATTGAACATCATGTGAACCGAATAGAAGTTTCATGCATCACTAGCAATAAAATGGCAGCAAAATATAAAGAAAGTTGCCATACTTAAACATAAAATCGCCACAAACAGTTAATAGTAATAAAACTGTTAATGTACGTTTATGAATACAAATTTTTATAGGAGTTTTATTAGACAAAATGCGTTTGATAGTTATTACATGCTATAAGCTTGAAATAAGAACTTTTTATGAATAGGGCTGTTATTCTTTAATAAAAAAAATTGTAAAAAAGATTTGGTACTATTAATGGTACATCTTCACAAGGTAGACACGTTCGCCCATATGTTTGTCAGCTGTTTACCCCAGTTAGAACCCAATTGACAAATTTCGTGTATATAAACCAAAATTTGTGCATGTGTGCGTTAAATTGTTTTTGTTTTATATGAAGACAATTTTGACAAGTCGGTTATTTTTATAGAGCAGCATGCCTACACTTCCAAATGAGTCTACCTTGTGTTAATGTACCTTGGTACTATTGGGGTCGAAAAAGTATGATTTTAAAAGTTCGTTAGTGCGATATTGGTTTTCTCATTTGTCATCCCTGTGCTAAATGTAACAGGTGTCCAAAAATGTATTAACATTAATGATCTTCATTAACTTCACTAATTTACCACTTACACAGTGACTATAACAAAGTACTTGAAGAAGCTGCTTCTCCAAGAAAATCAAAGGGGCCTACATGTGGCCCAATGAATAAATATTTTAAACAAGATACTTCGATCGATTCTCTAGAGGAAATTATTTGCAGAAGCATATCAGAGAAGGAGTGTCCGTGAAAAGTTTTCAAAATATCCAATAATAACGGGTGATCCATTTCGAGGTTCCATACTTTTTAATGAAAAAAAAACAGAAAATTCAAATTTAATGGGGAATGTTAAATTTGAAAGAACATTTTTTTGCACTTATTTTTTGAAGAATATGTCTATCAAATATTAGTTATGTCAATGTTTTAAAACACGTTTTACTCCTATAAGGCCTTGGATTTAAAAATAGTATTAGGGTATTCACAAGGAGTATTATCAAGTATTATCATAACCCAATAAAAAATTTTATCATTTTGGGAAGCACTAATGGTACATTTGAAAAAATAAGCGCACAATTATGCGCTACGCAATAAGACATACATAAATGCAGTAAAGTAAGTTGGAGAACTCTGAACAACTTTTATAAAAAAAAACATTTCAAGTGCTACGGAATTCCCTTACCACGAAGCAGGTTTGTAAGGGAGAATACTTAAACATAACTGTATCAAAACATTCAGTGTTTAAGGCCGATCGTTACATACAACAATTTTTATATGCGCTAAATAATTCGCTTTATGTGACAAAAATGTATTGCTTCAAAGTGGGAACTCGCAATATAAGCGAAACGTTTTGTTTCTCCCTTACAAACCTGCTTTGTTGGAAGCTCCATTTTTTATTGGGAATGTTCTAATAGTTTTTAATAATTTAAAAATATTGTTGTTGCTTTTTAAACAAACAGTGTCTTAAATTAATAGAACTTTGCATTGCTATGTTTATTGTGCCGTCGTAACTTATCAGAGAAGACATTCGCTGAGCGGCTGAGCTGAGCCGCATTATTTTTTGCAAGCCGTCGCCGTTGATGGTAAAATTTTTTCCGGCTAATATCCGCAACAAATCACTTGCGGCGTCGAATTAGATCGGCTTAAGACTCTGTTGTTTGGTAAACAAACAAAATAAAATTTATTTGTGATTTTCGTCTGAAAAATGGAAAATAGTCAGCAAGTACGATCTAATTTAATTTATTAATTCATGGATTAGAATTAAAAAAATTTTTTATTTTAGGTAAATATTTTTTTTTTATATTTGTTTTAAATAAGCTGAATTAAATTCAAAATAGCACACTGAATTATCAGGGGTTGTTCACAACAGTCGTATTTGTTCATGTTATTATTTTAAGACATATGACACCTTGCGAATCGCCCATATAAGTTGTTGTGTTCTTCCTCTTTTTTTATTGCATTAAAAAGAAAATGAATAAATTCCAAGAAAACAAAAAGCAGCCACAACCAACTTGTCAACTTAAGTTAATTACTTGGAAATAAATATATTTCTACATGAGTTCACATGCATAAAACATACAAATGTAGAAATATTTATTTATTCACTTCGAATCAGAATTTGGGGTATAAAAATCTTCTTTTTCTTACCTTTGGGAATACATCATTAAGTTAATTTATTATGATGCTGTTGTTTCTCTTGTGCGTTTTTATTGTGTTTACAAGTCTGTAAATAAATTAAGAAACAATGCAAAAAAATATTCAAAGATTAATTATACAAATCTGTTGGAAGCAAAAAAAATTTGTACATATCAGCAAATAGTCAGTCGTACATTAGAATATCAAATTAATGATTCTTTTAAAAGAGATGGGAAATACACGTTGAGTTTTTCTAGGTAACAAATACGTAATATGAACCGTTTTGGGGCTAATAAAAACTTTTTTTGTTGAAATAAGTTATTTAATTTGATGCAATTAATCAAGAAAATTTAAATAAGATTTCATTTAAGTATTAGAAAATTGTCTTTATCCACACACAGAAAAAAATCAAGTTAAAAACGTCGAAAACAAGGTTGATTTAAAATTTTTCGGTGGTGATTTTGCTTCATACGTGTTTCATGTTAATTCAACCTGATTTTATAATTGCTTGCGAACAACATTTTTTTTCTTTTAAAATAACTATAATTCATGTTAATTTAACATTGCAGTAAAGTTAGAGCAAAATGTCATTCATATTGAAACAACAATCCGAATCACGTTGAATGAAATTTATTTCAAGTTGAAACAACGTGAATTTCGTGTAGAACCTAATTGGTGTGAAGAAGCTTCAGAGACAACATATACATTTATTTAAGAATAATTCAAAACACTTACCCCTGTAACACATGTTTCACTTATTTTGTAGTTTCCTTTGTTAACAGATCAATCAGCAGAATGGCCCGATATGGTTTGCGTCATCATTCTACTTTGAAAACTTGATGTACTATTTAACCAAATAATTATAATTAAAAGAATACGGGAATTGTCTTCTTTTAATAATGAAAATAAAAAAATTAACATACTTAACTATGTATGCATGTTAATTTAACAAGATAAACTTTTGATTTTAATATAAAGCAGGTTTTTATGGATTCAATATTGAATCCATATTTATTTATATTTTAATATATTTTTTTTCATTTTTTTATCAGTGCATAATATTTAATAAGCGTGATTAAAGATTATTTTAATATTTTTCATTTAAAATTAATATGAAATAATGGTACATTTAAATAAAGGGCATACGTTTGCAGAAATTTAACATGATTCTCAATCAACATTTTTCCATGTTAATTTTACATTGGTATTTTTTTCTGTGTGCAAGTTGTTTTCTCTCTTAACTAAATTTAAACCAGTATTATCATCTACTTTTTTTAATAAAAGCAACTTTTTATCTTCCCTTATTTAAGTTTGAAGCTTAATGAAATGTGAGCAAAAGTACCAAAAAAAATTCAAGAGTGGTATAAAAACATGCAAGAAATTATATTCGGCCAAAGCTGCTAATAACATCAGCAAACACGCAAAATATACTCTCCACTTTTATGTTAGCCCTAGAATGCATAACCGGGTACAAATGTGCCCGCTAGTGACTTTAAACGTTTGTAACTACAAAGCCAATGCTAATAGAGTATTAAATCTTCGAATCTATGAAATTTAAGCCTTTTGTGTCGTTTTCTTGAACGTCTATGAAATTCGTTTACAGAAATAAGCTTCTTAATTTGAGTAGCTTTTCTGGTATTAAAAAATATAAATTTCAATACAGCGCACACAGGGACAAATAACCGAATTACGACGACAAAAATTGAATGTTTTATTTTGTTAAATGTTGCACTTAATATGTTCTATATACCAGTACGCAATCAACCTATTTATTTATTTAACGCATCACATTAGTCTGTACGTGCGTGAAAAGTTTTATTATCTCTTACATGCACTTACACCTGTCAACAGCATCTACAGCGTTTATTGTTGCTACACTCGACAACTTTTTGTAAATTTATAGTTTAAAGTTTTTTAAATATATTTTTAAGCATCAGGTGTCTAATTAATTTGCAGTTATTATTAAAATAACAATTATATGTAGTGTAAATATAGTGTACTGTTCTTATTATGAAATATATATTGACAAATTTACTTTAGCTAGAGCTACAAAAAAAGTTCCAAACAGTTCCACGACTTTTCGTTATAAGTTAAAAAAAAACAGCTACTTCCAAGAAATAGACGATATTTTTCTTAGCTTGTACACGTAATTCTAAAAATCCCACATGCAAATTACATTTTTTTAAATCGCTAAATTTTACATTCTGTGCAGTCTCCTGACAAAACACTTGTGTCCACCACTGATGTATACTTAAACTGCTACGAAAAATTTTTCATTCAATGCCGTCTTCTTACAAAATATCTGTGCGAACGAAAATATAATAGGAAGTGTTAAATTGTTAAGAATTATACAATTAAATATTTTACTTGTTTTAAATTGTATGTGGATACCTTTGCTCGTATGTCAAAACTTGACAATATCACTCCAGAAAAATTTGAAGAGCCAATACTGACATAACTACATATTTAACTGGATGCTGGTTTCTTCGGACCCTGTTGTGACCTGTCCTATAAAACTGTGACGTACCAAATTTTGTTATGATAGCATTATTAATTATGGTTTAAGGCGTGCTATACTGTTTTCTGGGAGTAGGGTTTATATGGGGCCTAGGGTAAATTTTTGACCGATCGCTGGATCCCAAACTGCTTAGGATAACTACGATCAATCATAATGACATCAAGTTTGTTAACTTCTTTTTCGAACCACCACCTTTCAACAGACGGACATGGCTAAATCGACTTAGAATTACTCAAGGAGCCAGAATATGTGGTTTGAGATGAATAGTAAAAAAGTTTCACACGGAATGACAAACTTAGTCAACCTCTTTACAACTAATTGTGGTGGAGGGTATACAAATGAATAAACATATTTTTAAGGCCTTGTTAATAGAGAAATTTGTATAAATGTTTGTTTAATTAACCTTTTTTAAATCTACAAAGAGTTTATTTATTCTACAAAAAAAAAAACCTATAACGGGTTATCCATTTAGAAGTTTTTTAGTTGTCAATGCTGTCAGCTGTTAAATATCTGTCATCTGAAGAGCCATTTATTAAATGAAAGTTTTGCCATTTAAAAATATGGATTGCTTAGCAAAATTTTTAAAAGTCTTTTTTCCAAAAACCAAAAGCTTTTTTTTTTAAATGCAGTGCACTCGCGATAATAAAACCACCTATTATGAACACCACAAAATATGAACACTTATTTTCTTCCATTGACTACTCTGAAATATGATCTTGTGCAAAAGCTTTAAAATATGAACAACTTATAATTGTATTTTTAACGGTTTTTATCTACCTACACGTGTTAAAATCAATTTTGACTCGATTTCCCTAGCTATCTGCTTTAAAATTGTCTTCAGTTGTTTACCAAAATATTTTACATGCACGTTTTAGTTAGTGCTCACATTAACATGGAATTCTATAAACATCTTTAAATATAATTTTTACGTGGAAAGTTCATAAATATGAATTTAAAAAAAAAATAAATTTTTAACTTTCAAAAGAAAAATCAGAAATTTTACAAAATTTAGAACATTGTTCAAAAGTGAACTGGCTCTGCTTTAATTAGTTCATATTATCGCGAGTGCACTGTAAAACAAAAGCTTTAATTAATAATCGACCTTATTATGAGTGTCGTTGCCGTAGTCGAAAGCCGGTCGTATTTTTAAAAATTGGTACTGTGATTCAAGCGAATTCGACAACGCTTCTCATAATATGGCCGAATAGCTGAATGGTGTTGTTCATGGGTGTTGTTCTATATATATTTTTTTTTACCTAATTTTCGAAATATTTAAATTGAATTTCAGCGAGATCAAGTTACATACCCCCTTATACAAACAAATTTAAAGTTCAAATTAACACATTAGGGCCCGTTTTCACAACTTACCGATAGCTAAAAGTAGACTTTAACCGGCCTTATAAAAAGTGTTCCATTATTAGAATTTTACATTAACCTAAAGTGAGGGGTAAAGTAAATAACGGATCAATAAAGTAAGGTAAAATAAAGTTTTAATAATGGAACCTTTTATACGGCCGATAAAATCCTACCTTTAGCTATCGGTAAGTGGTGAAAACGGGCCTAAGCCCAGCAAAAGCAAATCGGGTTTTATGTGTTGGTTAACTAATGATATTGTTTAAAATTATTCTTAGGGTTAATTAAATATGTATGTATGTATTCTATTAGTACTGTGACTTATTTGAATTAATTTTTCAAAAAAATTATTTTTTTTTTTTCATCAAAAAGCAATTTCAATTTTTGGGAATACAAAATTTAAATTTCAAAAGATTTTGTTATTCGTGCTAAATTCCCAGTTATTATTATTGATAAAAACACTTGAAATTTATTGTTGATGGGATAAGCTATTCCTATGCGCATTTCACTGGTTGCTTAGGCCAGATCATCAGGAAACTTCATCCATAAAGATTTTAGAAAAACTAAAGATATTAAACCAAATAAAAATGTTAAACGTATAAGACTTATAGCAACAGTTCTACTCGTAATAATATCAAAGTTCAAAAAAAACAACATCAACAATAAACAGTGCGTTCATCTCATCTTACATTCCCCGTTACAATTAGTTGAAATTCTCTCAACATTAATTGTAGTTGTAAGTAGGTTAAGAAAAACAAAATAAAAAACAAACAACAACTTACAAAAGATGTTGTCAATTAAGTGTTTTTTAAGTTGTTTGTAAGTTGTTGTTTGTTTTTTATTTTGTTTTTCTTAACCTACTTACAACTACAATTAATGTTGAGAGAATTTCAACTAATTGTAACGGAGAATGTAAGATGAGATGAACGCACTGTTTATTGTTGATGTTGTTTTTTTTGAACTTTGATATTATTACGAGTAGAACTGTTGCTATAAGTCTTATACGTTTAACATTTTTATTTGGTTTAATATCTTTAGTTTTTCTAAAATCTTTATGGATGAAGTTTCCTGATGATCTGGCCTAAGCAACCAGTGAAATGCGCATAGGAATAGCTTATCCCATCAACAATAAATTTCAAGTGTTTTTATCAATAATAAAAACTGGGAATTTAGCACGAATAACAAAATCTTTTGAAATTTAAATTTTGTATTCCCAAAAATTGAAATTACTTTTTGATGATAAACAGGCAGGTGCACGGCCTAAAAAACACTTAATTGACAACATCTTTTGTAAGTTGTTGTTTGTTTTTTATTTTGTTTTTCTTAACCTACTTACAACTACAATTAATGTTGAGAGAATTTCAACTAATTGTAACGGGGAATGTAAGATGAGATGAACGCACTGTTTATTGTTGATGTTGTTTTTTTTGAACTTTGATATTATTACGAGTAGAACTGTTGCTATAAGTCTTATACGTTTAACATTTTTATTTGGTTTAATATCTTTAGTTTTTCTAAAATCTTTATGGATGAAGTTTCCTGATGATCTGGCCTAAGCAACCAGTGAAATGCGCATAGGAATAGCTTATCCCATCAACAATAAATTTCAAGTGTTTTTATCAATAATAAAAACTGGGAATTTAGCACGAATAACAAAATCTTTTGAAATTTAAATTTTGTATTCCCAAAAATTGAAATTACTTTTTGATGATAAACAGGCAGGTGCACGGCCTAAAAAACACTTAATTGACAACATCTTTTGTAAGTTGTTGTTTGTTTTTTATTTTGTTTTTCTTAACCTACTTACAACTACAATTAATGTTGAGAGAATTTCAACTAATTGTAACGGGGAATGTAAGATGAGATGAACGCACTGTTTATTGTTGATGTTGTTTTGTTTGAACTTTGATATTATTACGAGTAGAACTGTTGCTATAAGTCTTATACGTTTAACATTTTTATTTGGTTTAATATCTTTAGTTTTGCTAAAATCTTTATGGATGAAGTTTCCTGATGATCTGGCCTAAGCAACCAGTGAAATGCGCATAGGAATAGCTTATCCCATCAACAATAAATTTCAAGTGTTTTTATCAATAATAAAAACTGGGAATTTAGCACGAATAACAAAATCTTTTGAAATTTTTTTTTTGTTTACTATTTTAGAGAGGTTTTAACCAAAATAAAGTTCCCAGTTACATATACGATTTTTGTCGTTGCGATTCTTACCTTTTAGGCGAGAGGGGAGAGAGGAATTAAATGGGGTACATAAGCGAGTGTACGCTTCAATTCGTAGTTTTAAACATGAAGTTAGCTGTTTAGGTGTAACGACAAAAATTTCACATTGTAAAAATAAGAGCGACTTCAAAGAGAAACGACAAAAATCGTATAATGTTAATGGGCAATGAGTGAATAAATGATTAAATGAATAAAGCAACCGCCATCGGAGAATGTTTTCGCTTTCACTTATTATTATTTTTTGGTTTTTAATTGTAAATGTAAACAAAAACCTCAAAGAAAAAGGAAAAAACTGAGAGTGAAAATGCGAAACAAACAAGAATAAATGAGCAGCAACAGTAAAAGTTCTTTTAAAGTTTTCTAATAATTTCCCAGACAACAGCCGCGAATTTAACAAAACAAATGCAATATACGAAGTAATTTGCATAACACATTGACTCAGTGCAGTTACTACGAAGAAATTCCGTTTACCGTTTACCTTACGTTTATACAAACAAAGAAAATGGGGGTAAATAATAGTTGAACTTCTTGTATACCTGTTCAGACAAAAATTGTTTATGAGACATTTTACTAACATTAACAATTCAAGTCATACAAATCCACTTCAATACAGTGTTGCCATAACCGATTGATCAGAATATGTCAAAACTTTAAAAAAACACGCTTAAATCGGCTTAATCGTATAGATGAAGAAAATATGCTAAAAATCTGCTGAGTTTTTGTAAAAAATATTTTGCTAAAAATCTGCTAAATAGAAAGGAATTTTAATATATGCCAAGCCAACAGCCTTAGCTAGTGCTTTAGCTTTAAGATTGATTTTAATTCAAAATTTTTATTTTTTCGAATTTATTCTATGAGCTAAATTTCAGTTATATCATTCCTAAAAAATTAAAGGAATAGGACTATTACAAAAAAAAAAAAAAAAGCTTTATAAAATACATAACTGAAATTTAGCTCATAGAATAAATTCGAAAAAATAAAAATGTTGAATATAATAAAGTAACTTATGAAAGGAAATAATTCCCAGTTTCTATTTATTAATTTTAATTAATATCTAAATAAATAAATTAAAAGCTTTATTTTTTAAAAAAAGGTACTTCATATATTAATAATGCAAACAAACGAAGAAGTAGTAAGAATTTAAATATGAAATTTTTTGAAAATATGCATAGTAGGTCTGTTTGAAACAAAATTTGCTAAAAAATTCTGCTTTTTTAAAAAGTTAAAATGTGCTAAAAAAATCTGCTTCGACAAGGAAATATGCTAAAGGCAGTCACATATTTTTCAAAAAAATATGCAATTTCCTAACTCAATCTGCTAAATCTAACAGAAAATATGCTAAAATAGAAACACTGCTTCAACAAGAGAAGGAACGCTTCTTAAAGCGAGGAGGAGGAAAACTTTTCATTGAGCGTGGACGAGGGCCATTTATATCTATGTGGATACACGATTAAGCAGAATTATCATTTCTAAGGCAACGAAAATCTTTGTGTTACACATAAAGAGCCATTACACTAGCTAAAAGTTATTGTATTTTGTGGTGTTGACGCTGGAGTCGCCATCGGTCCTTAATTCTTTAAAAACGCTGTTGATCCGGCGACTACTATGAACGGCAAGCACCACATTGCCATGCTCAAAGACTTTCTCTCCTACTCTTAACTGGACGAATAGGGACTGGAGAATCAAAGTTCTCTCGTTTAAAGGCTCCAGACTTCGTTTTTGTTGGGGGGTTTTTAACTACACTCACAATATTGTTACAGTAACGGACTGTTGTTTATTTAGGAAGTAATCCGTTCAGTAATTTTTAAATAAATAAACATCTAAAATTTCAAGCAAATCTTTTTTTTAACTGATTCTAACAGTTATTTAAAAAACTAAGTGCATATTAATATGGATTTTCAGTTGCAGTTAATATTGGCCGTTGATTAAGTTTAATTCTTCTTTATGTAAAATTAAATAAAAATGTAATTTAAAGAAACGAAAAGTTCATTAATTTTTACTGTCAAAAATTCAACCACGAATTCCGTAAAAACAAATGAATTTTCTGTTATTTTATATAAATAAACTATCAAAAAACTAACTGGTTATTCAGTAAAAAACAAAGGAAGATTCAGTTATTTTATGTAATTTAACTACCAAAAAATAAATTTTTGCTTTTCTTTAAAAAACGCTGTGCTTATTTTGTGTAACAAATTCCCATTTTCTATTTGATTAAATGATTTAGTTAAACACATCAAATTTCCAAAGTAAAATAATTGCGAAACCATATCGGTCATGCTGCTGGTATCTTATGATTGTGAGTTCTTCTGTGAGCAAACGAGGTTAGAACAATAAAAGTAAAACAAGCTTGTATAACAGGGTAAGTAAACAATAATGTTCTCTCTCTCTCTCTCATTCGAAAAACAAGCGGAGTAAACGAAAATTACTGAATTTAAAAAAATAACTGAATATTTCTTTGTTTTTACGGAAATTCAGATAATTTTTTGATAGTTAATTTATATAAAATAACTGAAATTTTTTTTTGTATTTACGGGGTTGAATTTTTGACAGTAAAAATGAAAAAAATTTTTCGTTAAAAATAAATGAAAATTCATTTAATTTACAAATTCAATTAATTTACAAATTCAATTAATTTTACGTACAGAATATTGTGAGTGTAATGATAATATCCGTTGGGAAATTCTGGCAAGATGGATGGAAAATTCCATAAATCCGGCCTGTGTGGACGTCAATTCTTACGGCGGTAAAAAAAACACAATCCAAAAACAAAACTTAAGTTTTTTATTTGTTAAAAAAATTGCTGTCAAAGAACATGCGGTGACAACTTTTCGCTACCCTGTACTTAAAATAAAAAAATTGTAAATATTAAGTATAATGCTTCTTGAAGTCTAAAGTATCATAATTTTTATATTTCAGTACTTAGGAATGTAATTGAAATTGTAACAGGTGTGAAGCAGGATTTTTACGGGTGTGACTATGTTTAAATAAAAAAAGCAAACAAAAATCACAAATTTAAAAATTCGTATTGATTTTTCTAAAAACCTACTAAAATAGTTAAAGTTACTCAAAATTCTTGCAACTCTGCAATTTATTGAAATAACTAAAACAAAAACTCAAAATGCTTTCTTTTATAGGCCAATAAAATTTAATACTAAAAACACTCATTCGTTTATTCTAATTCTTTCATTAATCCAGCCATCTCTAGACATGCATATTTTTGGCCATAAAAACAGAAAAGACAATAACGCATAAGAATTTCATAAAATTTTATGACATGAACCAAAAATCCATAATATTCAAAAGCTTACTTACTAACCCCTTTTTAACTTCAATTTCACACACACATACGCCCAAACACACACACTATTAAAAATACTTGAAGTAGAATTCGAAAAACTGAGACGAAAGAAATCTGTAAATAGAAAAATATTTTTTAAATTCATATTTTCCACTTCATTGAAATTGTTTTTCCCTGCTATATCAACAAAGAAAAACATGTAAAATGTTTAATCGGTCAAGCCCAATCGTATGATACCCTACACTACTGCATTTGTAGATAGTTGTTTGTTTTTGAGTATCAAACATAAATGTTAAAAAATAAAGTTGTTCGTAAAATAACTTTAGTTTTAATTAATATAAACAGTACGGAAAACGAATTAAATAACCCACAATAAGTTATCTGTAATAATTTTATAAGTGTTTTAAAAAGTGTTAAGGCCATGTCAAATAAAACTTTTGCTTTGCGTTGCGTTACAGATTCGCTTTATCATCTAAGATTAAATATACATACATACTTATACTATTAACGCAGTGCGAAGCGAACAGTTAGGCATGTCTCATCTTTTTGCGCGCTTTGACAGTCATTTAGTATGATTTTCATTTATTTTATTTTTTATTTTGCCAAATTTAATTCCAATAAATTGATTTTCTGGCAAATTTAGAAACTGCACGCTAAGCGGCGAAGTTGTATCTGACACGGCCTTTAGCATTTGAGAAATAAATAAATAAATTTTGTCTCAGCAAACTGAGTTATTTTTAAAGTGTGTATTTATTCTAAAGAAAAGCACTTCTTCATGAAGTAAACTTTGGTTCAAAAAAGACCTAAATTTGTTCCAAACTCTTGACCAGATCGGTCTACCCATTGCACAATGGCCTTTATAATTATAAATTATCCCCAGAATTCACCAGCGAAAAAATTCACTGTGGGTTTTCACAAAATTTTTACCCCAATTACAAAAAAGCCCCTTTTTGGTGACAAACCGAAAAAGCTGTTTGTGTGTGCGAAAACTCTTCTCCGAAATGAAGTTTGTATGTGCGCTATGCGAAGTTATCGACAGATTCACACCATTTTAAATATGCTTCTTACTTAGGACAATTAAAACTCATGAACAAAATTTGATCAATTTATAGACGAAATTGCCATCTGACATTGCGCAGAAAGTTTACATGGGCAAAAAATCAGCCAATCAGACGGACGGACATCGTAAGTTCGCTTAAGAAAGTGATTTTAAGTCGATCGGTATACTAACAAATACCCGTGGTTGCGTAGTGTATTACAAAATGTATGTGTTTATAAAAATGCTGTTAGATGTAAAAACAGACAGACGGGTATGCTGGCTGCTTGGTTTATTTTCCAAATGAAAACACATTCAACAAATTGGACAGAAAACTAAACATGTTTTATTCTAATTTTTTAAAGCTTAAAAGTTTATGTATGTATTAGGGTGTACAGGCGATTAATACTTGTTTGATTAATCGAACAATTTTAGACGATTAATTGTTCGAAAAATTGTAAATTGCTTATTTCGATTAAAGGATTAATCGAATAATTTATACCGATTAATCGAATAATAATAATAATATATTCTATTTCTGTTAAATGTATTATTTTTTTTCAAGTTAAAAGTCGAATAAACAAACCAAATGTAAACAGTCATGTTTAGTGAGTAATTTAGCTTATACAGGGTGGCCCAAAATTAACGAAGGGGTTTGAATTCGTTAAAACTTTTTATTTAGGAAATAATTATTAATACTATTTTTTTAATACAGTATATAAATGGGGAATATTTTTAGTTAAGTTATGAAAAATAATATCCCGCAAGTGGTGGCCATTTTCTGCTTTGCAAATTCGTGCTCTTCCACACATTTTCCATAACCTTTTGCAAAATTTCATGTGTTATGTTGTTTATTTCGTCGCGAATATTGCTTTTTAATTGCTGGATGGCTTATTAATGTAGACTTTTCAATAATCCCAATGAAAACAGTCTGGGGCAGTTAAATCCGGTGAACGCGGAGGCCAATTAAAATCACTTGTACGCGAAATAATTCGTTCACCAAAGATGTCCCGTAAAGGAGCCATTATGTCCCTTGCAGTGTGCGCTGTGGCTCCATCTTGTTGGAACCATACTTGCGGATGGGTTTCCACGGCTGGCCTAAAAAAATGTTCCAACATTGTCCGATATCTGACACCATTGACGGAAACGGCAACCCCGTGTTCATTTTCAAAAAAATTAGCACCAATTATCCTTTTCGATGAAACACCAATCCGTGCACTTAGGTGGGTGTAATTCTCGCTGTTGAACTACTGTCGGATTTTCCGTAGCCCATCTCCTGCAGTTTTGCTTATTAACGAACCCACTTAATTAGAAATGGGCTTCGTCGCTCATAATTAAATTACGAATAAAATTATGAATTTCTACTGCACGTTGTACAGTTGAGTACTGCTCCATTTTAAAATTCCCCAAGTCTTCTTTACAAAATACTGAAAAGAAAAGAAACAAATTATAATAAAAAAGTTATAAGGAATTCAAACCCCTTCGGCTATTTTGGGCCACCCTGTATTTTTGCTACATTTTTTCAACACAATTTAATAATTAATTTCACAAAAAAAAAAACGATTAATATAAACTCAACGATTTATATTAATCGGGAGATACTTAAAGAATGAAGTAGATAAAATGGAATATTTTTATGAACTTTCATTACAGGGTCGTTTTTAAAATTTGCTCGATTTTGAATCAACTTCATTTCGATTTCTAGAACACGCCCATATTTTTAACAAAATGGTTCAAGCATTTCTCTCTTTAGAATGAGTTTCGGTTAAAAACATTATACGAAGGATAAAATTAATAATGCTAAATGTAACGGGTGTCCAAAAATTTATTAACAATAATGTTCTATTTTTGTTTTATGATCAATGTTTATTTAATGTTATTATTATTGAGGTTTTTTGTTTTCCTCACGGGCTAATTGTGATCAATCGTTTTTTTTTTCACCAAATGTAAATAAAAAACCTTTATGGATGATTTATTTGTTTTCCCAACGTTTCGTTCGCTTTTTTCGAACTTCATCAGGGGTTATTTTTATTCCATTGTAATGAATTAGGGTTTACATTTGTATTGCACTTTTCAAATATTTCATATTTAAAGCTGGACTAAACGACACAGAAATAAATAAATAATTAATAAATAAAATACATCACAAACACCGAATAAAAGCCAAACTTAATGTAAATATCACAGAACTATAACTAACGGGTCCGCCATCTAACGTTTTTATTCTTTCAACTAATGCTTATTTCGTGAATGGTAACACTTAGCTCATGTCTGATTTGACGATAATTTGTTTTATCCTTCCGCTGAACGAATATGGTTGTGTATACGCTTGAACAACGCTGGGAAATATGTGTTTTCGCTTCGCTAAGTGGGCCTGCGATCAACTTACAGAAGATGCCGATTTTGCCAAAAAAAATCATCTTTTGATCTTGGCGGGTATGTAAACAAGCAAAATTGTCGCACTTGGGGTACCCAAAACGAGTCACTGTTTGGTGCCGATTTTGGTCCAGAGGCATAATTTCCATTTTTCTTTGAAAATGAGCAACGAGTGGCCGTTGCAGTCGAATGAATGGCCATCGTTATCGGGCATTGTTGAACGAATTTTTGTTCACAAAAATTGAAGAGGAGGATATTGGCAACATTTTGTTTCAACAGGACGGCGCTACGTGCCACACAGCCGAAGCTACACTCAGCCGCAGAGCTGATGTCGTTTGGCCACCTCGGAGCTGCGATTTGACACCGTTGGACTATTATTTGTGGGGTGCCGTCAAAGATAAGTATTACGCCGACAAGCCAGAGACAATTGACGCTTTAAAAAACAATATTCGTGAAGCCATTGGTGAAATACAGCTGCACACAATCGATAATGTGCTAAAAAATTGGACCGATCGTGTAGGCTACTACATGGCCAGCCGAGGCAGCCATTTGAATGAAATTATTTTCCATTATTAACCGGAAGGATGGTACTTTCAAATAAAAAAAGAAATTTGAGAAAATATTCAGTAGTTTTTGTTTTATTGCATTTTCAAAAAAAAAAGTTATTTGGCGGACCCTGTATATAATGTTCTTCAACAACTTCACTAATTTACCACTTACACAGTGACTATAACAAAGTACTTGAAGAAGCAGCTTCCCCAAGAAAATCAAAGGGGCCTACAAGTGGCCCAATGAATAAATATTTTAAACAAGATACTTCGATCGATTCTCTAGAGGAAATTATTTGCAGAAGCATAGCAGAGAATTAAGTGCCCGTGAAAAGTTTAAAAAAATCCAAAGTTATATTGACTCTTCTAAAATCTAAGTGCCCGAAAGTGAAGCAACAATTTGGAGTGACATTGACAAGTTTTATTGAAAAACGAATGTTTACTTACTCAAGTACATACTAATTTTTTCAAAAATTATCGAAAGAGATATCGTAGTTTATAAATTTCTGAATTTAGAATTATTCGATTTATCGATTAATTTTAAAATTTTATTCGTTTAATCGAATAAGTTTAAAATGCTTAATATTGATTAATCGTTTAATCGAACACAAATAAAACCTGATCAATTAAACACCCTAGAATGTATATGCCGTCACCTAATATTTCAGCAAAACGCCGTTATCGACTGAAATTTCAAAATCGATATTTTGATTGCTTTTGATGAATTTACGTTATAATCAAAACAAATTTCGGTTTTGAATTTTTGTCGCCTTTTTGGATTTTATGTAACGATATGTAATATGCTCGAGTGTTGGTGAATAATCCCATAATAAAAAGCTGCAAATTTCGTTCGATTTGTTCACCATAACATTTTTGGCAATAAAAAATTGTGTTTTTCGTAAAATGTTTGCATAAAAAATGGGAAACTTTGAAGTATGTATTAAGGTATTCAAACGATTAACCGTTGTTGGATTAATTGATACATTTTGGGCGATTTACTGTGCGAATAACTTAAAATTGCTTATTTTCGATTAACGAATAATTTAAATAATTTATGTCGATTAATCGAAAAAAATTTTTTTACAGCATTTGTTTTGTTGTTGTATGTAAAAAAAAAACAAGCCGGTACGCTTTAAATACCCTTTTATTATTTTACAAAACAGGAACATTTTCTTTAAGTAAACATTTTTTAATATATGTGACCTTCTCCGAGAAAAGGGACTAGCGTGTGAAAATGAAGTTTTGAGAAAAACGCATTTCATCTTATTCTACACCCTTTTAGGTACCAGAATCCACTCTTAAGTCCAAACCCGTTTTTTGACACACTACGTCCCTTTTCTCGGAGAAGGTCACATATATTAAAAAATTGTTACTTTAAGAAAATGTATAGTACAAAGACTGAAACCAAAGAGTTTGGGAATAAATTATTTATAAGAATGAAAGTTGGTTTTTAATTCGACCTTTTCTTAATGGAATCTCAATAGAAATAAATAATCAATGACCTCGAGCTTGATTATTTATTTCTATTTATTAGAATGTTTAGTACAGACTTTTACTACAATGATTCAGATGAATTTTTTGAGACAAATGAAAACAATCTTTTACCAGATCTTAACAAGACTATTAAAAATATTAAAATTGTTAAAAAATCCAAAAGAGATTCAAGTGGTCTAGTGGAAGACTACCAATTTTTAGAAAATACAAGAAAAGGAACAGAGACATTGCATATGCTTTATAACCTTTTGTTAAATTGTTGTTACTTTTTTAATAAACTTTTTTTGTTGAAAAATATAGTTTTTGGTCTTATTTTTAAACTGCTAAACTAGACGAAATTAAAATTATTCGATTAACCGAATAATATTAAATTTTTCGATTATTAATCGAATAAATTTTTGCCTCAAATAATTATTTGCACGATTAATCAATTAATACAAAACATCGATTAATTGAATACCCTAGTATTTATTGATTTTTTAATGTTAAAATCTCTTATCTTTTATCTAGTGATTTACTTTTCGCTCGAAACACAAAACATTTTCTCTAAGCCAACCTATATGGGATATTTGTTATGGCAGGACGAAATAACTTTTCATAAAATAAACGAAATAGGAATCTTGAAGTTTGTATAGAGAGCAAGAACAATGCTTTTTTGGGACTCTATTTGTCTTTGGGGAATTATTTTGCATATAAAATATAAAAAAACAATTTATAACTAAATAACACACCAAACTTTAAAATTAATTTTTACTTTGCGGGAATTATTTTATTTTGATTTAGTAAGAAGAAGTCGCATATTTTTAACATAATCGCCCTACGCCAGTACCTACGTGGCTAGAATACTGTCCCACCTGTGAAGTTGTGTTGTAAAGGTTGTAAGTATCTGTATATATAAAACGCCTAAACGCCTGAAACTAAAAACTTGAAATTCGACCAGAGATTGTTCACTACCCAAATTGATCCACTAAGACGGGATTTTTGAAAATTCGAATGTTTAGGGGGTAAAAAAGAGTAAAAACGGGAAAATTCGGTAACCTTATGTCTCCAAAACTAAAAAATTAATACAAAAAAAAATTGTAATACTGGTATTTTTTTTAAATTCGGCCCTATTAGGGAGTAAACGGGTAAAACCTGAATTTTGGTACTTTTTTGACATCCCATCTATCTGTTGAACCAATAAACATACACGCAGAGAAAAAATATGGTTGGGCATGGTTAGGGAAACAACACTATGTTTAATATAACAATATATTGTTGTCGTACACAAATAATTGTTACTTTTCTTTAATATCAACAATATTATAGTTACTGTAAACATATCAACGTTTATCGCAATTATAAATTTGAGTATTGTTGAACGATAAATAATTATTTTTCTAACAACTAAATTATGATAACTTTCAAAACACATTATATTACTCACAACCATATAATGATATTTATTAGCCATAACATGATAACTTTCTATACATTTATCATATTATGTTTAAGATGCAATCAAACCATTTTTGCTCTAATAATATTATGTTAGCGCGATTTGTAAAATAATTTTGTATCAGTTGTGTCGTTAATTTTATATGTGAGCGGTTAAACAATTTAAAGATAAATTCCCATAAAAAAATAAGCTTAAAGAAATTAAAAAAATTAAAATATTAGCGGAGTTCATTCAGTTTAGTGATTTAATAGTACAAATGGAAATTATCGTAGTTTTTTTGTAAAATCCAACAACAAAACACATAGAGATTTCGTTATATTTTATAAAAGTGTTTTAATATTTCTGTTGTTTTCTTGGGCAACTGCGTATGTCTTAAAACAAAATTTTCAGGAGAGCCGAAAAACCATTCTAGATTAAACTATGGGAGAGGTATTGTGCACCACGTTAAAAAATCGGAATTAATACATCTTTCTTCAAAAGTTTTTAGAAACATGTAAAGAGCAATTAAAATTAGGCAATATGGCATCAACATCTCCAAATCGGAAAAGAAAAATAAGAAAAAATGGACAAACGCGGTTGCTTATGAAAACAACCGATTTTGGCTTTTCTCTTTTGCAAGCCTTTTATTGAACTCCGCTATTTGATTTACATTAAGAAAAATTGTAAAAAGCCACAATATAAAAATCGATGCAAGAAAATTTTTATTTATTTTATATTTTTATGACAGTTATGAAAGGTGCTGCGTCATAATATGATTGCTTTTAAATTTGTTATGATTAGCATGATAATAATATGATTACTTCTTAGCTTATTATGATTAACATGACAATAATATGAATAATTTCTTAGCTTTTTATCATTAACATGATCATAATATGATTGCTTCTTAACTTATTATGATTAACATTACAATAATATGATTGCTTCTTAACTTATTATGATTAACATGACAATAATTTAATTACTTCTTGACTAAGTATGATTAACAGAATAATAATATGATTGAGGGAAAAATATTATGATGTAATATTACGAGTGGTTTCAATAATAATCATAATATGGTGACTACCATCATAAATCTAATCATAATATGTTGCTCTTAGAATATGTTTACCACAACCATGTTTTTTCTCTGCGTGTAGAAACAAAGCATATACCACATTCGAAACTTATCAAAAAAATACGAATACAAATCTGGTACTTTTTCGATATTCGAACATTTAAGGGGTGAAAATCCTAACTATTTTTGGTACTTTTTTTACAAAACATTGTTCTCTATTGACATACTAAATTATGGGCTGCCAGTACTATACTGAAATTTTTTATACTCTAATGAGGGGGAAAAAGTGTAACCAAAAAAGGAAACCTGGATATTTGATATTTTTCCTAAGCTTTGAGGATCTACAACTTTGGCATACAAATATGTCCACGAAGGAAACGGAGACGCTAACGAAGAAGCGGGTTAAACGCTGGAAGTATATAAAATTTGATTTAAATCATCTTCGCTTATCAAAATATACCTTGTAACAGGATATACATTTTTCAGTTGAAAATTTAAATTCAAATAAAACAAACGCAATGCCATAGCATAATAAGTAATTATTCTACCATAACATAGAGCTATTATTTCGATGAAACTTTTATTTCATTTAAATGGTTGGACGTACGTAATGGAACCTCTAGACTGGTTGCAGCAGTCGATCCCTTTAAGGTAGTTTTCGAATTTTTCGCATATTTCCGGCGGTTCCCATCCATAACTTGACGAATGTTGGGTTTTAAATGCTCCAACGTTGGAAGAATTTCAGCATAGACACAGTTTTTTACGTAGCCCCAGAAAAAAGTCTAATGGCGTTAAATCGCATGATCTTGGTGGCAAATTGACGTCGTTTAAACGTGAAATTACGCGTTTTTAAGACTTCTCATGGAATAAAGCCAAAATCCGTCATCACGTGTTGCTCATGGCAACGTCTTGTTGAAACCACATAGTGTCCAGTTCATAATCTTCAATTTAAGGCAAAAAAAAAAGTCGGTTATCATACGGCCATAGCACTCTGAACTACCGGTAACGTTTTCGCACCAAACTGTTAGTTTTTCCCGATGCATATGCTTTTCCACAATCACTTGTAGGTTCTCCGAAGCCCATATTCAACAATTTTGCTTTTTGACTTAATCACCGAGTTAGAAATGAGCTTCTTCGCCAAAGAAAATTTTGTTCGAAAACTTAGCATTGAAAGCCTGTTACTCTAGCATCCCATTAGCATATCTAAGGCACTCTTGCCTTAATTGTTGCGTGAGTTTTTCTTAGTATCGGCGAATGTGCAAATCCAAATGGAAAATACTCCATAATAAGCCGTGAAATCGACAAATTCGGATTATCCGCCAAACTTTCACTAACAGAATCGATATTTTCAGCAGCGCGATGTACAGTCCTAACCACATCTGTAACGCTTCCAGTTACTCCAAATTATCTTATAATCCTGGCAATTCCTTGCACGGTAGGTCGATTATGATGACCATAATCAACATGTAATGCACCACTTTGCAAGTGTTAAATATTTTTAAGCGTTCCCCGGTTTTTACGTGATCCATATACGTAAATCGCAATCATTTCACTTAGTTAATGACACTCCAGATGACAGATATTTAACAGCTGACATCCGCGCTATACCGGTGGTTTTAAAACCACTAATGGGCAACCCAGTATTTGATAAAAAAAAAATCCCAAAACAACGACAACTAATTAAATTTTATTTTAAATCATGGTAAAATGTAATTATTGAAATTGTAAATGCTTTTAAATCCATTAAACATTATCAATCATATTTTGAAAATCACGTGAAATTTAAATCTTTAGAAATTTTCCGTTAAATTTGTCTAAAAATGGACGTAGCTTTTACTGATTTGAAAAGTAGTTTCGTTAAAGATTAGTCGTCCTGTGGTGTATAAACGAGATGTAGCTTTTACTGATTTGAAAAGTAGTTTTGTCCTGTGGTGTATAAACGGGAATATTTTTGTGAACTTTGAAACACAAATTAGATTTAAAGAATATTGCTGTATGTGCCGGTACACACACGTCAAGTGTGTCTCGTCAAGTCTTGAGCTTTTAGGAGAGAAGGGAAAATAGGATGCATTTTCTTTCCCCCTTTTCCTAAAAACTCAAGACTTGCTGAGTCAAACTTGACGTGTGTGAACCGGTAATATGTAAATATATAAAAGATATAAATACTTTGTTTGATTTCCTAATATTTAATGCTTAAAATTTGTTTATTAAGTTATCTAAAATACATATTTTTAATTCTCAAAATATAATGACAAACAATTTGGCATTCAAGCATCTTCAATTTGTATACAAAGTGCTGGTTCACATGTTTCAAGTTTAAGCTGGCAAGTCTTAAGCTTTTAGGAGGAAAGCAAAAAGAGTTTGCCATTTCTTTTCCTCTCTCTCTCTCTCTCTCTCTCTCCTAAGAACTCAAGACTTGACGGCTAAAACTTGAAGAGTGTGAACCAGCACTAAAGGTTTTTGCAACCTGAATTTTTTAATTAATTGAACTACCGATTACTTTGGTCTTTCCTTTGGTGGCCAGGCAGGCAAAGTCGGCGGAATATTAAACTCTTTTTTGCGAATCGCAAATCGATTGGAATCACATTGATTGACAAAATGCAAGCAACGACATTCGACTGGTGGTCCCCGTTTCAAAGAAGGATGATCACATTCCGAAAAGCTGGGATGGGGACAACATTCCTTTAAGCACTTCGATTGCATGCGATTATGGTGGCATTTCAAATTTTTAGCCACTTTGCGACAGCAGGGCATTACAATTTTCCGACATTTATTTATTTTTTTCGTATTCGGATTTTCTGTGATATTCTCCAGACACTTCCTTAAAACATTATAATCGATTTTTAATTGTTCACTATCCTGTTCCATGGCTGTTTTAGGGCATTTATTTTTGGTCCTCTTTTCCATGGGTGGCAACATGCACATTTCATTAAAACAACAAATTTTACGTTTTCTTATCATGGGTTCGCATGTCTTCCAGGTTTGCGTATAAATTCGTTTTATTTTATTTGAAGGCTCGTAGTGGGTGTCATCTGAACGTGCCACTAGAGCGGGACAGGTTTGTTCTATACCACATGTTTCCCACATGGACTTATATGGCTTCTCTTCTTCGTGCTTACGTTTCTTTTGGGCAGTTTTTTCACAGGGCGAACGACTGAGATTTTTGATACAGCAACATTTTAGGTGCTCGGGAGTTTTTATATCCGGTTTCCCACATTCCGGCCAATCAGTTCTTCCGCAAGCACTTAAACTGCCGGAACAACTGGCTTGTTTAGGATGGCATTTTTCTTGCTCCTGTAGCATTTTACGACCTTTGCACAACGGTGCTTCATTCCAACTGCCCGTGATTTCGGTGCCAAAAAAGCGTTTGCTTAGAAACGGCAGACACTTTGACCATGCTGAGGGCAAAGATGACAAAATTTTAGACATTTTATTTTGGGAATTATAACAAAGGATTTATTTTTAATTAATTTTTTCAATAAAATTTTTTGAGTTTTACTAAAATTTTAAATATGTATGAACATATATTTTATGTGAAAAATTAATTTTTTTTTTGACAAAGTCAAAGCAATGTGTAATACAGGGTGCAAGGCTAATTCATTCCAGATAATTTCGGTACTCCAATAATTACAGCTCGTACAAAAACCACAAGCAATTTGTTTTTGTAAAATCATTGCACAATATAAAAAACAGAAACAAAGATAATAAACAACATTTTGACATCCAACAACGATGAAGCTAAAAAAATAGTGACCAGCAGGGCTTTTAAGACCAGCTGTAATGAATTCGCCTTGACAGGGTGCTTAAAACATTGAAATTTGTACAAGTTTCCGTGGTACAACTACACAAGGTAGACTCGTTGGCCCATATGTTTGTCAGCTGTTTACCCCAGGTTAAACCCAATTGTCAAATTTCGTGTATATGAGCCAAATTTTGTACATGTGTGCGTTAAATTGTTTTTGTTTTATATGAAGATAATTTTGACAAGTCAGTTATTTTTATAGAGCAGCATGTCTACACTCCCAAATGAGTCTACTTTGTGTTAATGTACCTTGCGAGTTTCCAATTTTTTTGGTTTTGCTAAAACTGGCTGACATTTCGAGCCGCAACAAGCCTTTAGGCCCAACTACAATATGCATAAGCTTGCTTAAGCTTCAGCCAAAAATTAACAGAAAGCCTTTTAAATGCATTTAAAAACACAAAAACAAAATCAAATAACATTTTATTCCGTACGGAAAGTTCGATCAATTTCGCACTTGCTTAAGCAAATGACAGATTCATAAAACTTAACAAAAAGTTTCCTTAAGTACATTATAGTTTGACACGTATGTTTAACATGGTAAACTTCTTGAAATGTTATTAGCTACGAATGTACCAGTTGTTGCAAGCTTCATTTGGTAGGCAAACTCAATAGCTTAGAATAATTAAATAGCAAGACATATTTAATAAATAAGAAAAAAAGAAGGTCTATGCCGACAATATCATACCCTACATCACAGAATTAAAAGATATATTTTCTAGAGATTACCCTATATGGGACCCGTGGGCAATGACGGATTCGCTAGGTAAAAATTATGTTATGAGTAGGGATGCGATTTCCATGCAAATGCATGTTTTTTGTCGATAGTCTAAGAACGATGCCCACCAATTGTCTTTCCGAATCATTCAATTTTCATTTTCATATTGTTTTAGTGAACATGCATATTTTTGCATATTCAGGTTTTAAATGCATATTTTTGCATATTATGACATTTTTGTGTGCTTTTTTATAATTTCCATATTATAAAAAAAGTTCAAACTTAAATTAAAAAAAAACCTTCCAAAAAATCTTAAAATCAATAAAAAAATTCCTTTGGAGCTTTGATTTAAATACAAAATTTTCTAGATTTCGACAAAAGATTCTTCTTTTTTAAACCGATGCGGCACCTTACATGGTTAAGGCTTCCAATGGGTTTTAAATATTATATCCAAAACTGTTACAAGATACCTACTACTAGGGTATTCATTTGATCGGGCTTTTGACTTAATCGGTTAACCGCACGGTTAATAATCGGTTAATTTTGTTATTGATCGGTTAAACGATTAATAAAGTTTTGTTATAAATTAAGTAATTTCAATAAATAAAAATGCAAAAATTATTTATTATTTGGAGTTTATTAGCAAAAAACAAACAATAACATAACCGACGAAACAATTCTTAGACTAAAACGAGAAAAAAATAGTTTTTTTTCCCTATCAAAAAGATGTTGGGGAAATCGAAAGCAACCCATAATACAGAAGGTCAGTCAAGAATGAAAAATTATCA
Organism: Pollenia labialis; assembly: GCA_949318255.1. Lineage (NCBI taxonomy): Eukaryota > Metazoa > Arthropoda > Insecta > Diptera > Polleniidae > Pollenia > Pollenia labialis. The sequence goes on along the minus strand of OX439140.1, from coordinate 151,561,597 downwards.
ATAAAAATTTTTAATTATTTTCATTTAATGAAATAATTTAATGAAAATTAAATTTGATGAACATAAGACTAATTAAATATCGAAATTTGGATTAAAAACCATAGAACACTTCAACAAAATAACCACAATACTAATTATATTTATCTATTTAATTATTTTCTCGATATTTCGCTAACCTTTGGTTAGCATCTTTAGGAAAAAAATTTGCAATATTTTTAAAAACACAAATAATAAAAAATTATAGAAATAGAAACTGGGAATTATTTCCTTCCGAAGGTTACTTTATATTATATTCAACATTTTTATTTATTTATTAAGCTCATAGAATAAATTCGAAAAAATAAAAATGTTGAATATAATTATAGAAATAATTATTGCAAAATAATAAATAATATAAATAATTTTTTCCATAATTTTTTATAATTTAGGTTTTTCTACAAACATGTTTTAATCGCTTGTCTAATACCCCAATTAACAACGCAAAAGTGTTGCACAATGGTACAATTTTGACATTTTTACCAAGCCGTTTGAGTAGTTTATTTGACTTTTACCTTTGAAAATTTAATTTTGTTCCTGTTTAAATTTTGTGATATTTGTTTTTTTCTTTTTTAAAGCTGGATTAGAGTTTACAAAGTGAAATTATTATTGCAGCAATTTTTCATGTATGTACACTTGACAAATAGCAAATCTGCTCCCGCACTTAATTAACCTTGTGTCAAACAAAGCCAATCGCAATACTAAATGTACTTGTGTACTCCTCTTAATTCCAATCTCTTTCATCTAGTCTTCAAAGTAACGATCTTCGTTGATAAAATACTATTGTATTTGTTTCTGCATAGCTTGCATGTCAAATAAATTAAGTAAATTACATATTTTATTGCGTTTTTTTATGTGCAGTTTTTTAAGTTAATATCGTTTTTTTTCTTCTTAATATGCAGTTATTTTCAAAAAAATTATGGCAACACTGGGTGTTAAAAATATCAGCACAAACGCAAATCACACTCTCCGCTTTTAAGTGGGGAACATAATATTCGCTGTAGTACAACGTTACGAATAGTGCTGCAAGCTTTTAAACGTTAAAATCGGCCGTTTCAAAATAGTGTCAACATAATACGTAGTTGTAGTAGTCGTTGCAGTTGAAGCGCAAAATTCGACATTTTTAATTTTGTTGCGCGACAAAGCAATCTTCAGCTTCAGCTACTACTACAACTACAACTTCTTAATTCTGTTCCAGGCCTTAGGTGTGATCCCGTTCTTAACGTTGGGAGCTCGCGGGATCCCAATCTTACCGAAAACTGTTCCCGTACCGAAAGTTCGGTAAAATGAGAGAGCTTTTGAGAGAAAAATATTCTTCTTCATCTTGCACGAAGTAGCCCGTACTTTTTCTTTGGGCTGATTGGGAAAACTATAAAACAATCAGCTGTGCCAGAACATAAACAATATAAAACTACAAACAAGTATTACCAAAAGAATTAAAAGAAAATGTTAAAAAATGTGCCATTTATGTTTTTATTTAAACGTTTTTATAGTCACTTTTTCTTTTGGGGTAGATATTTTGTTTTAAAATTTAAATGTTCCCGTACTTTTGTACATTTTTGTTTACTCTCATTTTACCGAACTTTATCCAAAAAGTACGGGATCGCACCAATTGTGTTCTTGCTCTGTTTCCGCTAAAGTTGACTCTAAGTTCATTTTTAGTTAATTTTAGTTAAGATCTAGTTCGGTTCTTGTGTTAATTACAAGTCATCGAATTTTTTACTTAAGCAAATTTAATCAAATGAATTAAAAAACTTCTTCAATGCAACAGTCAAAGTAGTTTTAAAACCATTTAACTTCAAAATCATAAATTTACTTTAAATTCCCTTTTCAGCGAAACTGCAACTTAATAGCTTTCTTTTAGTCTTAAAAGCTTTAAACTACAACAAAGTGCGTTTAACACTAATATTAAGGATTAACTGAAAAAAAAACACTACCCGCACATATTTAACCACAAAACAACAATGAAGTAGCAAGTTTGTGTGTGTTAAAGGCTTAAACACATGTATGAGTATTAAAACATAAATGAACACAACACATTTTTAGTTAGGAAACTTAGTACAAAATATGATGACAACATTAATTAAAATAGTGAGTGGCAAAGCAAAAGAAAAGCTTGTTGTCGCTGAAGGGTACAAAAGATAAAAACGCAGAGAAAGATATAAAAAAATACATACAGGTACAAATATTCATACATACACAGTTGCCTAAAGTTTTTTTTCAATGTATAACCCAGTAAAAACTTTGCCTACTTATTTTAGTAGCTTTTTCGCCACTACCTGAGCTACTTAAATAAGAGCGTCAAAGGCTTTTTAAACAAAAAAAATCTATTGCTATATTCGGCTATGCTGAATCTTATACACCCTTAACAATGGTGCGATAAGTTCAGAAAGTAATATGAATAATGTTCTTAAGATATAAATAAATCTATTTTGTGCCACGCCCACTTCTCCAACACCGCCCACAATTTGTCGGATGTTGGGTATTGATAAACAAGATGCTTCTAACTTATTTGCATACTTTGGCTCTTGCCGTTTTCGAGATAGTCAAAAATCTAGAATGTCCTTGTATGATAAGTGACACGCCTATTTCACTATTCCCGCCCACATTTTGTCAGAGGTTCTGTAACGATAACCAAGATGCATGCACCTAACTTTGGCCTTGCCCCTCTCAAGATATACGGAAATTTGTGATGTCTTTGTACTGGAGGTGCCACGCCCTCTTCACTAAATCTAAGCCCGCCCATTTTTCTAGAGAGGTTGTGCATTGAAAACCCAGCTATGTGAACCAAATTTGGATACATTTTCTCTTATCCTTCGTCAGATAAAGAAAAAAAATTTTTGTGCCACGCCCACTTCAACAATTTAGCCCACATATTGTGGGATGCTGTGTATTGATAACCGCAGTTTGGAAGCTTAAGCTCTTTTTGTGCACCAGATATACAGAAATTTATAATGTTTTTGTTTGCGAAGTGCCACGGCCACTACTCAAATCTCGCTCTTTTTTTAGAGAGATTGTGTAATGCAAGCCAAGATGCTTGTGCCTGATTTAGAAGCTTTGTCTCTTGCTGTTCTCCAGGTGTGTAGGAAAAAGATACAGGGTGGGCCAAAAGTCACGTCGGCGTGTTAAAATTTAATAATTATTTTGTTTATTATTAGTTTTTTAGATTTTATTTATCGAAAAGTGTTACACCAGCATTCAAAATTTAACGAACGTTCTATAATTAGTAATTTTATATTAAATTTTTGAAGACCGAATTATCTCAAGAAATTCAGAATTCAATTGGCCAGCACGTTCACCAGACTCAACTGCCCCTGATTATGTTCAAGCTATAGAGCAGCTAAAGCACAACATTGAAGCTGAGATCAGGGCAATAGAGCCTGCAACTTTGCGTGCAGTTATGCAAAACGCCTGTTTGAGGGCCCAATTTTGCATCGATGAAAATGGTGGTCATCTCTCTGATATTATTTTTCATATTGAACATTTATATCGTACCAAGCTAATTTAATAAAAAAAAACAATAAAAAATAATAATAAACAAAAGAGTTATTAAGTTTGTACAAGTGATTTATGGGTAAAATTAAAATTAGAGGCAGCCGTGGCTTTTTGCTCAGATCTCAGTCATTTATGGACTGAATTTCAACATAAATTCCCTGAATAAACACTATATGTTTTTGATCCTCTATAGTTACTTAACTAAAAAATCATCATTATTCAAAGTTCTATTATAAGGTTTTTTTCTAAAATTTTTGAAGAGGCTGCTCCATACATCTTGTCGGTACTTTGGAACGACGTATTTGATTTTATTATGCAATCCGTCAAAATTACACCAGATTTAAGTCTTTCTAATATAATTTTTTTGATTCAGCCATTGGTTTTTGAGGTTTTGAGAAACAAGTGGAAAACTTTTGGAACTCATAAAACATTAAAATCAACAAATACTTTCCTCAAAAAAATTAATAAGTTATTTAAGGGGACAAAAAATATCCCATTTGTTGCATAGTGTAATTTGTACCCATTAATTTTTTGGACTTTTTATAACTACCTACATTTTTAAGATGTGTTTTTGGTAAAAAAATAATAACTTACTTTTCACACCATTTAGTTAAAGTGATCGTCATTTTGGTGACATCCCTTGTAAAATACATTGGATCTTTTGGTAGGATTGTAAGTAAGTAGTATTTTGCTTTTTTCTGATTTCTCAACAGATTATTTTGTAGGCGAAGTTTTTACTGGGGATGTAGAAAAAACTTTTATGCAACAAAATAACAACAAACAAGTCGTCGCACACTGGGACAAAAACCGAATTACGACGACAAAAATTGAATTTTTTTATTTTGTTAAATGTAACCACTATTGCACTTAATATGTTCTATATATCGGTACGCAATCAACCTATAAATATTTATTTATTTAACGCATCACATTAGTCTGTACGTGCGTGAAGAGTATTATTATCTGTTACATGCACTTATACCTGCCAGTAGCATCTACAGCGTTTATTGTTGCTACACTCGACAACTTTTTGTAAATTTATAGTTTAAAGTTTTTTAAATATATTTTTAAGCACCAGGTATCTAATTTAATTTGAAGTTATTACTAAAATAACAATTATGTGTAGTGTAGATATAGTGTACTGTTCTTATTATGAAATACATATTGAAAAATTTACTTTGGCTAGAGCTACAAAAAAAGTTTCAAGCAGTTCCACGACTTTTCGTTATAAGTTAAAAAAAAAACAACTGCTAGTATGTGTAAAAAAGTCAAGTAGAGGTCCACCTCTTTCCACTTTCAAGAAAAAGAGCCTATTTTCTAAGGTAGTACACCTAATTCTGAAAATCCAAAATGCAAATGACATTTTTTTAAATCGCTGAATTTTACATTCTGTGCAGTCTCTTTACAAACTCTTGTGTGCACCACTGATGTATACTTAAACTGCTACGAAAAAATAAAAAAAAGAGGAATTCCGTAACTAAATTGTAACTAACAGAACCGCAATAGTAACATTTTTCATTCAGTGCCGTCTTCTTACAAAATATTTGTGTGAACGAAAATATATTAGAGAGTGTTATAAGTTTTAAGCGAATTCGATAAATTTTTTAAAAATTGTCCGCCATATTGGATCCGTCATTTTGAATTTTTAAAAACTTAAATCTGATTCGTAATCAGCGACCCCAAAAAATCCCGTGTAGCAAGTTTTAAGCGAATTCGATAAATTTTTTAAAAATTGTCCGCCATATTGGATCCGCCATTTAAAATTTGTAAGAACCTAAAAACCTTCGGGTACCTAGTTTTATTAAAATTTATTGAATCCATAGGAAGTAAATAATATTGTCGCAATAAATGTCAATTTAGTCCCTGTGTGCGTCGTATAAAACACATTTGTATTAACAATTTTCCGTGTAAACATATTAGTTCGTTGTTTTGATAAATTAATAAAATTGGCATAAGATTGGAAATTGTTTTAAGAAGAAATAATATAAAATGTTTGTTGAAGGAAGAACATTTCTATAAATATTAATTTTGTAGTCTATTAGCTTCAATATTTATTTTATTATGAAATTCTAATAATTCTAATAATTTCTTGGTTTATATCATAAATTAATAATGGGGTTTAGGTTTCTACTGTTGCAACAACACTTCGTAAAGATGGAATAGCTAAAATGTTTTTACCTCTAGCAAAGTTTATTACCACAAGGCAATAATTTAAACACATACATATATACTCATTTATAAGCACATAATTAAGATGCCCAAGAAAACGAGTTTATCCGGTGGTGATATGTTAAAATATACGCCCGTATTAATAAAATATTTTCAAATTTAACAAACGTTTATTAAGGAAAATTTTTATACAAAATATGTTTTGTAAACCTTTATTAAATTTAAAAAGATGTTATGAATATAGGCGATAGGTTATTATCCAAAAATAGTACTTTTTTTAATTTTTGAGCTGCAAAATTTTAAAAGTACTTAACTAAATTTTAAGCAAGAGCTTATTTAAAATTTTTAAAGGACATGCACCAATTCGAAATAAACTATGAAGACAAAATTGTTTTTAAAAATTACTGCACATTGCGGCAACATATAATTTAAAATATGTATATTCGGAAAAAACATGCAAATATGTATATGTGAGTAAAATATGTTTATAAACATTCAACAAATTTTTTTATCTCTTTTATTAATTTAAATCAACATAAATATCCAAAAAAAATTTGGAGTTATTTGACTAACATTTGCGAGTTTATTGACAAAAAACAAACGGCCCTATCTACCAAAGATTATACGATTAACGCTAAAAGATCTAACTAACAGTTTGAATAATATGCAACATTTTTAATTGGCAAAACAACTGGAATATTTTACATGACAAATACATCCATAAGAAAAATTAATTAAAATCAGTTTATTTTTTATTTATTTATTCAATTTATCAAAAGAACCAAATAGATATCTCTCACAGATTCTCAGTTCCCTCTTAAAGATTCTCATATACACAGGACATTGTACGTTTAATCTTTTATTTCTAGGTCCAATATTAAAGAAATTAAAAAAAGTACCAGTTGTAGAACGGAAAAGTACCAAAAAACTCCTCCTTGCAGATTCTAATTCACTCATGACCTTGTTAATACTAACGAATAGTTTAAAAGTACCAGTTGAATTACAAAAAAGTATCAAAAAGTCACCTCTTAGAGATGCTTTATGTTTACTTTTATGTTCCAAGGTCCAATATTAACGAAAAGTAAAAAACAGTACCATTTGTACAAGAAAACAGTAGCAAAAAGCTCCCCCTTACAGATTCCTATTCCGCCAGGACTATGCCAGTTTAATTTTGTTTCTAGGTACACTATTAGGGAAAACTCAAAAAAGTACCAGTTGAAGAACTAAACAGTTCTAACATATGTCATTTACTAGGTTCTCATTCACGCAGGACCCTGCTCCTATAATTTTATGTTTCCATGTTTCATATTATAGAAAATTCAAAAAATGACCACATGCAGCTCGGAAAAGTAAAATCGAGATATTTTCCGTTTTTCCCCTTTTTTAATTCTAATAACCATTGAAGTATGTATCAACAATTTCAATATTGTAGTGGGAACACATAATTTAATACGTATATGCTAATGAATGGAAAAAAGGTTAGGTTAGGTTCCATGGGCAGCCATCAAAAGACAGCTCACTTGGGTCCTTTATTGGTCCCTTTGTGATATCCCGCGCCAATGCCCATCCCTTAGAGCAGTCGCTCAGATGGCGTCACTGCAAAGTCCAACCACCTCGTCTTCCTAGTGAAGAGAAGGAGCGATTTCAGTTCCATCCCAGATAGATCCTCCAAACAGGCAAATACCGGTTCCCCCAGGCATTCCACCCTAATACCCCGCAGTCCAGGGCAATGACAGAGAAAGTGGAGCACAGTTTCCTCTTCCTCCTCGTTCTGACAACTCCTACACTAGTCATTAAATTCCAGACCCATTCTTCCAGCATGAGTCCCCACCGGCCAGTGTCCAGTTACAACCGATATCACAGTCCTAATCTGGTCCCTGCTGAACCCAAGTAGAGAGCTAGTTCTCCGTCCATCATATCCAGGCCAAAGGATCCTGGATATCGAGCAGGTGGATTCACAGGTCCACCGCGTCTGCGCAACTCTATAGGACTCGCGCCCTATAAGTGATTTACAGTGAGCCATTGGAAGGCCAATGAATTGGTCAATGAATGCATCATCCATGCGACCACCCTGTTTGGCCAGCTCATCTGCTACCTGATTGCCCGGGCACCCAGTGTGCCCCGGTATCCATATTAGCGTTACCCTTGAATGTTTCGCAATCTCATCCAAAGACATCCGACATTCTACAGTTAACCTTGATGTCGTGTAGACACCCGCTAGGGAAGCAAGGGCAGCCTTGCTGTCAGTAAATATACGTATATCTCCCGATATGCGATGATACCTTAGCCAGTTTGCCGCCCGCCTTATAGCCGAGATTTCCGCCTGCAGGACACTACATCCATCCGGCAGACGAAAGGAAACCTTCACATCCAGTTCCTCTATGAAGAAACCTCCGCCGACCCTCTCACCTTTCCTCGAACCATCAGTATAGACCCCTAGGGTCGGTTCACGGAAAGTATCCAACAGCACACTGCTGTGCGCCATTTGCACCACGAACCCCGCACCAAAGAATGGCACCGGGGTGCAAAAAAGGTTTTTGTAAAAATAGTACCAAAAATAGGTACGATGTTTACCCCTTGAAAAAAGTACCAAAATATTATTTGCATTTTTAAGATAAGTTACAAATTTTTTATAATCCTTATTTCTATGTTTATTGGTTTAAATGACAGATGGGGTGTCAAAGAAGTTCCAAAATACAGACTACTCCCAAATGGTCATAATTTTGAAAAAGTAACAGACACCTGTCCGCTTATAGCCTTTTTTTGCTTAAAATGTTTCAATAATAAAATAATTTAAAAATAAAAATATAAAAAAAAGATTTTATTTAGGCCGGATTTTTGAGATGTCGATTGAGTTTAAACTTAGTTTAACGAAGTATGCAACTCGGATTTTTCAAGAGAAAAGTGACCAACATTTTTAGCAAAACTAATGGTGTCCGCCAGAAAGTTACTTTGTTTTGCGCCATTTTGGTGAACCATAGTCTTGACAGTTCATATTTGGCAGTCGTAAAGTAGACACGTCGCAAATGTATTATGGAAAAATATTCGATAAACCAACGTGTTTTAATCGTTAAAACATTTTATCAAAACCATTCATCGATTAATGTGACGATGAGAAAGTTACGTGAAATTTATGGGAGAAACAACGTGCCAACAAAACGCACTATTTATCGTGTAGTGAATGATTTCAAAGTAAGAACAACTTTGTCCACAATTTTGCACAAGGATTTGCATTTGTTTCCATTTAAGATTTAATTGACACAAGAGCTTCTTCCACAAGACCATTTACGCAGCCGTTCATATGCCAATAGGATGACAACCCCGATTTTCATGAAGAAATCATAATAAGTGACGAGGAGGAAAACCCTCCAATAATTCATTAGTCGCCTTAATTCTTTAAAAATTAAAACTGCGTAGCGGTAACTGTGAATGGAGTGCGATATCGTGATATTATATGAAAACTTTTTAACGCCACAACTGCATGCTTTGGGCTTGATTAACATGTGGTATCAACAAGACGGTGCCACATTGCATACACCCAGCATTCCAATGGATTTACTGCGAGACCCCTTTCCACAACAAGTTATTTTAAGAAATGGTGGGGGAGGGGGGTGAGAATATATTGAAAAGGGCTCGCATTTGTGAGGCTAACATCCATTCTCTTTTATGTTATCAAAAATAATAAACAAACAAAGTAGTATAACTTCCCGGCGGACAACCTGACATATAGATGTTGATATTTCGATAATATTCGGCACAAATAATTTTTTTAATGAACGAACCAAACAGGTTACGCTCTTTAAAACTTGTCTGTATATACAGTGGTTTAAGGAATTAAATGGTCGGGCTTGACGACTTTTCTTTTAAACTTGGTTTTATAAGAAAGGTGCATATTAAAACTGAAAAGTTTTTGCATTTTTCCAAATGATTCGTTTTTCCAAAATGATATTTTTAAAGAAAATTTCTTACAAAAAGAACCTTATCAAAATAATTTTCGTGGGAATACAAAATTTAATTTAAATGATTTAAATGATTTAAACAAAAACAAGTGACAATACACAAAATATTTATGCAAAAAGTACCTTTTTAAAAATTACACATAAACAAAAAGTACCCATTTAAACATTTTTTGAGCTTGCTTAATATCTATGTGTGTGTTTTTTATGATTCAATTTCAGTTGCAATCTTCATAGTTTTAATAAGAATTTGCACATGTGTGTAAGTGTGCAATAAAATATGGTTGCGTGTATTGTTTAGGGTATTAAAAAAATGCTAAAGTAAAAGGTTTTTGCCTTTTAAGTTAACTTATGGTTAAGTAGTGTTGGTAAGTGATTTCAGTAATACATCTTAATTTGCAGCATTCATGAGAATACAATACACAAACACACACATACATCAAATGTTATTTATTTCATAAATACAAACGACAAGTGGTGCTGACAGTGAAAACATGCAATTCATTTATTAAAAAGGATGCAACACTCCAACATACACACTCAAACACACACATTTCAAGGCAATATCATTCATTGCAAATAAAATTTAATCCAAAAGGAAACAGAAAACATAAACTCATACTTGGTTTTGGAGATTTACCAAGAAAACTTGATGAGAAGTAAAGAACTAAAGAAATAATGTTCTGTAGCAGTGATGAAAATTAATAGAGAACATGGCAAGAAATATTTTGTAATATCTACCACATTTTTAATGAAAATTTGTCGTTTTAATTAAAGTTGCCACAACTAGGGCAAAGAAATAATTCTCTTAAGAGAGAACAATAAATTAAGTTTTTTTTGTTTTAAATTTCATGAGTTTTACACTGTTTTCATTCAAGGTCAACAACAAATCGTGGTTTTTAGAAAACCCAACTTGGCCAACGATATTTGTACTCTTATGTCACACTATATTTCATTTTTTTTTCTTCTTCACTTTTATTATTTATTACCTTTTTTTTATTTTCATTCCCCAAAAAACGTATTTTTTTTTTTTTTGGAATTACTCTAAACTATAAAACACTTTTGCTAAAATCTCAACACACTTCCCTCTGGCGCTCCGTTTGGTGTGAAAGTACCGGTAGCACGTTTTTTTTGTTAGTGAATTTAATGGACAATAAACAAGATAAATTGTAGATTTGTGGTAGCCAGGTGATGTTTGGAGGAGTTACGTGTTCTTGCCGTTTAACTGTTAATCTTTTCGAAAACAGCGTTACGAGGAATAGTCAAACTAAATTGTTGCTTTAACAGCCAGCCACACAATCGTATTAAATGAGACATTAATTTTTTGCTTCAAGACGAATAAATACAAAAGAAATAAAAAATTACCTAACAATTAATTATTTAGGAAAATAAATTTAAGAACATGTTTCATAGTTTGTTTAAAAAAAATATTCACAAAAGTTAAAGAAATCATTAGGGGGTTGTTAAATGTAAATATTTTGAAAATGCAGAAGCTATAAACCAGGGGGATTTAATTAATAGAATAGAATGTTGTAATAAAATATCTTCGTTTAATTAATTTCAGTTACCATTATCAGTTTATAAATTTCTACTAAATAATAATTAAAATTTGTATACTTAATTAGGACAACATATGAAAAATAAAAAAAAATTTTAATAGTCTTAATTAAAAGGTCAATTAAATTACACAAAAACAAACAAACAATTCAAAATACCGTATGACCATGGTCTGAACTCGTAATTAAAATCGCAAAATATGCAAAATAAAATAAAAAAAAATTCTCTTAAAATTGATGTATTTAACCATAATTTATTGAAAAGGGCAAACAATTGTTAAAAAGTAATAAAAATTAAAATAAAGATTTATTTGTATAAATTAATAAGTTTTTTTTTTTTTAAATATCAATCGTAAAATGAATTCTCTTTGGTCTAAAAACAATTTAATGGCCATTTGCTCAATGTATCGGCAAACTGTCTGTTACTTAATGTCAACATAAATTTATTAGACCGATAAACTGTCCGTTAACGATTTTGGGTTTCTCAATAAACCGACAAAAAAACATTGTTTTAAGTTGGCAGCACCTCTCAAAATACATGTAAAAGTTGGTAGTCAGCTGATTGAATTTATCTGCACGGCAAATAAAAGGAAAATAAATAATTGGCAGATGAGTGGTGGTTAGCTTTGCAATAGAATATAAGCAAATGATAAATGAGACAGTTTTTCGTTGGGGGAAAAAAAAATCGTGTAATGAGAAAACGGCCATAAATATTGAAATATTGAATATCATCGAATGTTATAAGTGAATATTTGAGAATGGCCCACTCTTTTGTAGAATTATTTGAAATCCAATATTCTTTTACATGATTGTTTGCTGATTTGATCTTCTACTTGTCTTATTTTTAAGACAAAATCATCAACGAGTTTAATTTGGGTTATCAATGATTTAAAACGCTCTACACAGGAGCCAAAGGCAGTGTTTAAAAGGATTAATTAAAAAAAAAGTTCAAGCACCTTAAAACTGTCAGTATTCAATTGAAGTACACAAAATTCTACAAAAAAAAAAAACTACGAACTTTTCGTAATTAAATCCCATTTACCGAAAGTAATTTTAAAAAGTATTTAATAAATTTAGACCCCCATTACGGTTGAGTTGTAATTTTTGTATTATGGTTGACAACTTTGCTGTATTGCGGTGAACAAAAACATAACAAAACCTGATCACAACCAGTTGTCTTCAACTCAGTTGAGGCCTTCGGAAATGCGCAGGATTTTTTCCTCTACGGTATAACAAACACTGGCTTCGCTTACTAAATCTTCTCTGCATAGCCGGCCTTCGGCCATGCGCTACATTTCCTCCTCTATGGTATAACAAATACCAGCTTCACTAGTTAAAGCTTTCGAAAGCCCAAATTTAGGAGCTTTACTTAGCGAAGACGGTGTTTGGTTTACCATAGAGAGAAGCTTTTGTTAACGAAGGCGGTGTTTGTTATACCATAGAAGAGAAAGTCCTTGCACCAAAAAACGTTTTCGTAATAAATTTTCCAAATCCCCAACAAAAAAACAAAAAAATAACCCCCAAAAATCGTTGTTGTTGTGCTCTGTACAAGCTTTGGGGGTTATATTTCTTTGGGGATTATTTCATGCCGCCTGTAGTTTTGCAGATAAAATAAAAATAAAAATTTTTTGAATGGAGACTACCCGTCTTACTCTTACTCTCTACTCTTATGCCGCCAGGATAATGTTGGAACATGTAGTATGTTCCTAGAGTTACCCACATTAAATTTAGTTTGCCTCACTATTGTACCTGAGGAGATCTAAATTGATCCGCGAAAAAAGAGCTTTTGGCCTTAGAAGGTGCTGTTTGTTTATTGTCTCGAAAAGAAACCCATAAAAAAAAATAAAATAAAAAAAATAAATACTCAGCTGCCACCAATCAGATAGATTTGTTATTTTCCTTAAAATACTGAAAAACACGCAAAAATGGCTTTGAAAGTGTTTTTTTACCACATGATATCAATGAAGAAATATTATCAAATTGGTTTCTAATTTCTTCGCCCACACGATTCAAGGCAAGAGCTAAGCAAGTGACATGTAACATTTTTGCAAAAATATGCAAAAATATGCATTTAAAGCAAAATATGCACTAACAAATTGATGCCGTTTTACTGGAAATAAAAGAGATACCACAAATTTAATACTTATCGTTGTTTATGAATAAAAATAAGCAGACAGGTGTCTGGTCCTTTTTTTAAATTCGGCCCTTTTGCGGAGTAACCTGTATTTTGGGTAATTTTTTCTTTGAAATCAAGTAACATAGAAATTAAATTTATATTACATTCGTAATTTATCTAAAAAATACAAATATTAATATGGTTTGAAATTCAAACGTTTTATGAATGAAAATCGTACCTATTTTTGGTACTTTTTTCTAGAAACCATTTTTCTCTATTCATTGAAATATACGTGTGAAATTATGAGCTCCCACTGCAATATTGAACTTTTACTTTAATGGGAAGAAGAAAGTTTTAAAAAAGGTAAAAATGGGAAAATTTAAATTCTTTCTTTTACTTCTCGGCCCTACACGTGCTACTTTTTTAATTTTCTTTTATATTAAAATTACGAACAAAAAATTATATATAAAGTGCCCTGAGCGAAAGAAAACCTAAAGATGCAAAATGTTGGTACTTTTTTTTTAAACCCTGGAAACATACATTTTGACGTATACATATTTTCACGACTGAAAGGGAGGCGCTAACAAAGTTCCTGAAATTCCTTCAAGACAAATAGGCCCATTAAAAAGTCATTGAAAACAATTCTATCATTAGCCAATCGTTTTATTTAAAAGTAGGCTTTCGGTTGTATGAAATTAGAAGAAGAAATTACAATTATTTTAAGTAAATCAAAAAGAGTTTTTGAAAGGTAAAAGCTAAACAATATTCTTTGGTATAAATAATTTTAGTTTTGTAGTTCTTGAGACAAAACAATCAACATTGTTTTAAGATTTATAAACATAATTTAATCTAAATCAGTGAACAAAAAAAAAACAAAGCTTGCAAAACTGCCTCCTTCTACCTTAAAGGCAACTTCCTTAAAAATTATAATTTATTAAGCAGTTTCATTGTTCAAGTTACATCACTTAATAAATCATCCACCAACCAGTCAGTCAGTCAGTCAACCAGCTTAATGCACATCAACCATTCAAAGTCATCATCTGTCAATTTATTTCCATCTCAATTTATTCGCCTGTTTCACTCTTTGTGTTTGCTTTTGTGCTGGCAAAAGAACTTTTTGTTTATGAGTAGATTTTTCCCACAGATAAATTTTAATTGCTGTTTATATTTGATGTTCGCATTTGACGTGCAATTTTCTTGTTCATGTGTGTGTGAGTTTGCGGGTGAGTGTTTGTTTGCGTGTGAATGTTTGGCTTTTTATGTTGTTTATTTGAAAAATGTTAAAAAAAAGATGAAAAATTGTAGCGTAAATAATATTTTATCATTTTGATCATTTGAAAAAGTCAGTAATGTAATGCTCGTTTAAATGTCGTTAACGTTGACATTTTTCAATTCACTTGCGTTCTGTTTGTGTGTGTGTGTGCATGTATTAGTGGCTGTTTTATATGATTTTATTATATTTATTTAAACTTTTATTTTTTTTTTCATAGAATAATTTTTATCTTAGTTCAAAACAACATTATTATACACAAAACTGTAGAAAGAAAAATATGTTCAGATGGGATGGCTAAGCAGAGATAGAAAAACTTTTTTAAAAATTGAATTTTTTTTTTTTGGAAATCATCAAACATCTAAACCAAGCTTAAGACACTGAATACGTTCCTTTCTTTAACATTATATTTTAGACAACTGAGTTAGATTTCGAAATTTTTTTCAAATCCATATCCAGAAAATGTTAAAGAATCACTGCTTTTTACTTTTAGGGACAAGGATGTGCGAAATATGTTATAGAGATGTTATTGAAATATTTAAGTACTTACACACATCCACTCATAGGACTCAGACGGTTTATTTTAGTGTTATAAAAACTGTTAAGAAATCTCATGAGTCACCACAAGAGATGTTTTTTTCATCCTTAACTTTACACATGTGAATACCTGAATAAATTCCTAAAATTGTTATCGTTGTTAACTAAAAACTACAATCATAAAGTTGGCTAAAAAAACACTTTAGTTAAAAGAATTAGTACACTTTAAATAAATTTCATTTGTAAATATTTTTAACGAGAAATATTTTAAAAATAATACCACACACGGAAAAAAATACCAATGTAAAATTAACATGGAAAAATATTGATTGAGAATCATGTTAAATTTCTGCAAACGTATGCCATTTATTTAAATGTACCATTATTTCATATTAATTTTAAATAAAAAATATTAAAATAATCTTTAATCACGCTTATTAAATATTATTCACTGTTAAAAAAAATAAAAAAGAATATTAAAATATAAATAAATATGGATTCAATATTGAATCCATAAAAACCTGTATATATTAAAATCAAAAGTTTAGCTTGTTAAATTAAAATGCATACATAGTTAAGTATGTTAATTTTTTTATTTTCATTCTTAAAATATGTTATAAAAAGAAGCCAATTCCCGTATTCTTCTAATTAAATTTTTTTTATTAAATAGTACATCAAGTTTTCAAAGTAAAATGATGACGAAAACCATATCGGGCCATTCTGCTGATTGATCTGTTAACAATAAGTTAAACATGTGTTACAGGGGTAAGTGTTTTGAATTATTCTTAAATAAATGCATATGTTGTCTCTGAAGCTTCTTCACATGAAATTCACGTTGTTTCAACTTGAAATAAATTTCATTCAACGTGATTCGGATTGTTATTTCAATATTAATGACATTTTGCTATAACTTTACTGCAATGTTAAATTAACATGAATTATAGTTATTTTAAAAGAAAAAAACGTTGTTCGCAAGTAATTATAAAATTAGGTTGAATTAACATGAAAAACGTATGAAGCAAAATCTCCACCGAAAAATGTTAAATCAACCTTGTTTTCGACGTTTTTAACTTGATTTTGTTCTGTGTGCATCAATTTTGTTTTTTAGAAAAAGGACCTTTCTAATATTATCTTAAATAGCAAAAGTATTTAAAAAGGATACTTTTCATAAAAAAAAATTATAATCTTATGTATCGCACCCACTCAAGTAACCCCAAAGAAAGAAGTCCAACGGTGACAAATCACATAATCTTGGCGGCCAATTGACATCGCCACCACGTGAGATAACACGGCCATTGAATTTGCCGCGCAAAAGAGCCATTGTGGCACCGTCCTGTTGAAACCATATATCGTCCACATCCATATCTTCCGATTTGGGCCATAAGAAAATCGTTATCATCTCATGATAGCGAACACCATTCACAGTGTTATCCCATCAACAATCAATTTCAGTGTTTTTATCAAAATTAAAAATTGGGAAATTAAGCACGAACAACAAAATCATTAAAATCAGTTTTGTATTCCCACGAAAATTGTTTTTTTACTTTTAATTAATTTTTATTTTAGCGCATTTAAATAATAGCTACTTTTTAAAAGAGAATTTTTACTTTTAATTTTTTTTAAAACTCTCATTCGCATTAAAAAATTAGTCAGCCATACAGCGTTACCGTTATGCGACTAAAGTCGCATTTTTGCCCCCTTTTTTGACTACCTTGCCACTTTTTTGCCCCGTTAATTTAAATCCCCTTTTGTATCATTTTGCATAATTTTGTGCCCCTTTCGCCCCTTTTTGAACGAAATCTTTTATATTGGCCATCAATGAACACAGATGAACCGAACCTTCCTGCTTTTATATGTTCGTATGTTTTACTTTATCGCATAGAAGAGCATCCGCCGAACGGATTATTTTTGAAATTAGCTTTATAAAACAATAAAATAGGTTGAAAGTAGATACCTGGCAGTCCATGTTGAACTTATTAATAAATATACATTATTTTCAATAAAATATATGTGTACATATAATGTTAAACTATTACTTTTAAGCTTGTCATTTTTGTATTGTAGATAAAATCAAAACAAGAAGTATCACTCTATTCGGCAGTAGCGAGTCTCATATACCCTTAACGTATGAATAAAAATCGAACCACTACTAACTTCTCCTAATAAGAAATATCTGATCTATGTTTGGCCCGGATATCTCCCATTATATAGACGCTATTGTGCCAAAGCCCGTATTTTGGGAAGAATAAGGTTTTTATAATTCTATTACTAATGGCGATTTCTTTCACAAAATTATAAGCGGTTTGAATTATGGCAAACAAAATAAAACATTTGTTGAAGAAACAAAGTAGTAACAACCAAAGTTGTAAAACAGAGCAGTATTAACATCTTAAGTTAAAGTATGGCTAAAATTTGCAATGTGTTTTACATCAACATATGTAGAAGCCAGGCGCGGATTCAGGGGGGGGGGGGGAAATAAGGAAATTCCCCCCCCCCCCTAAATTATAAAAATATGTTTGGTTTATCTCGATAATACAAGAATTCCAAATAATAATATTTTTTTAAATGCACAAAATTTTAGGAAATCCCAGAAAGGTTTTTTTTTTGTTTTTTTTATTGAATCTAACGAAATTTTCAATAAGTATCCAAATCTTAATTCTAAAAGTTATTGATTAGATATTTCCAATGAAGCATCTAGTTTACTGTATTCAAATACTTATTATTCTACATTCAATCCCAGCAGGTGGCATCTATTTATATCCAAAGAATAAACGTTTGACTTGAAAATGCGTGCGGTCGAATTATTAATAAGCCTTAGCATGTATATGCAATATTTATGTATATATGTGTTATATGAATCAAAATTCTATTCGATAATATTTGACGAAAACACAGATTTGTCGGGGAAACCCCAGATTTCCTTATCTAAAAGATATTTCAACATACAACAAAAAGTTGTTAGGAAAGCATTTATTGGCTTTGTTGTAAACTCATTTGAAGAGGCTTCAAAGGATATTGATAATGTGATGTATCAATTGATGCGAAGGCACTATCATCTATAGTGCTAAAAGCTTTGACAAAGTTTAGTCTTGACCTAAACAATTTTGTAGGAAATGGAACAGATGGGTGTCCTCCGACGTCAGCAGAAAATGAAGCTGTTAGTAAATTCTGGCCAAATGCAAAATAAACGCCTTGCTATTCCCATAAATCAAACAAAGTGCCATTAATACAATAATTGTATCATTTGTTAAAGAAACGACAAATTTTTTTAAATAAAATCATCCCAAGCGAAACGCACTTTTAGCAAAGTATTTGGTTGGACCGTCAAGACACAATTTTACACTTTGCAACAAGTGTACATCATATAGTAGAAGCTTTGGAAAAAATATCTGAGTAGAAAGGTAGAGATACTTCATCAAAAGCCTCATATAAAGGAACTCGCTTAGTATTTTTGAATTCATTTACGGAATATTATAGTTATTGTATCACAGCCAATTATTATCATTTTATATAAGCACGATATAGATCTTCAAAAAGGATCAAGCCTTATCAAAACTTAAATCATGTGCCTTGAAGAGAAAAGAAATAAAGCCGAAGAACTATGTAAAGCGATTTTTAAAAAAGTTAAAGTTATCTGCGTTCAAATCGAGGTTCCAATCAAATTCAAAATGTTGAAGATTACTACCGAGATGTAGGTTACATTCCTCTTATTGAATTTATTTTCGAAGATCTCAAAACACGTTTCCCAATAGATATCCTAAATGTATTGAACCTACCTAAACTTCTACCTCAAAGTGTAATCAAGTCAAATACAGACACAAAACTTTTAAAATCACAACTAACTGATGAGCTGATTATGTTTGATAAAAGAGATAGATAAACACCTACTAACATCTAAAATTGAGTCTGAACTGTTGCATTGGCAACAAACTTGGAAAATATTTGAAAATCTATCAGATAAAGTTGTAGATGCTTTAATAAACTGTGATGAAGATATCTACCGAAATTTAAGAAAAATATTTAAAATTTTCGTTTCAATGCTCGTCAGCAGGGCAAGTTTGAAATGGCACGAAAAATGGTTAAAAATGGCTGGCAAAATGGCACGAAAAAGTACAAAAAATGGCACGAAAAATGGCAAAAATAAACATGTTATTTAAGAAACATTTATTTTATTAAGTTTTTATTGTAAGTACAATAGTATATTTCTTCAAATTGTCAAAAAAAAAAAAAAATTTGGGGGCAAAACGCAAGAATTTGGAAGTTGTTTTTAATACACTTTTAATCTTATTTTTGTTATAAAATTCTGTTTAATAAAGAAATATTTTTATAATATTTGTCACAAAATTTATTTATCAGGGAAATATTATTAAAGAACGACATTTAAAATTCTTGTGTTTTGAGTCTTCGATTTCTAGAACACCCCTGATAATCTTCTGTTATCACATACAACAGTTCTATAAATGAAAAAAACACTCTTTCAACATCGCAAGATGTAACTGGAGCATATTTTAACAATAAAAGTTCAGATGGAGAAAGGTTGTCAATCAATTCATCCGTCTTACTTTAGTTAAAACAAAATTGTGAGAAAATCGGTTAAAACACTTTTTTAAAATTTAAATGCGAAGCCCTATAGATTTTTCAGGAGTATTGAATAATTTACTACACGTATAACGATCTCAAACGTTTTTTAAACTTTTTAACAAAATCTTTTTTACTGACATCTTTTATTATTTTCCTTAGCACTGTCAATTAAGCCAAAGCTTTCATTCATAGAAATCCCTTTCGTTTGTAACTTCAAGAGGCTTGAGCAGATGCATTGAAAGTACTTTTTACGTCCGATTTTTGCATTATTCAGTTAGCATTTCGAATAGATTCTGCCTCATATTCGCTAAGCTTATTTAAAATTTTTTTTCTATGTTGCAAAAAGGTATTATTTGGCAAGCTGGATTAAAAATTGATTTTTAAAAAAATAATTGAAGAAATGGCAAAAATGGCATATGCCATAACAAACTTGCCCTATTCGTCAGTAATGCTACGAGAGAAAGAGGTCATTTCCTGCCCGTCGTCTAATAAAAACATGGCTCAGATCAACAATGACAGAAGAAAGACTGTACTATCTAAATTTGCCACACGAGGAAATCATAAATTGCTTATTAAAAAAAAATCAATTTATAATGAACTGATCTTATATTTCATTTAACCTTATTGTTGATTTTTTTTAATATAATATACACACATTAATTTTAATAAACTTTTAAAAACAAAATTTTTACTTTTTTGCATCAAAAAAAATTTTCCCCCCCCCCCCCCCCTATGGCTCGAGCTGGATCCGCGCCTGGTAGAAGCGAACACAGAATGGAGAAGTTCGCACGGGTTAAATTGCAAACAAGACGTTAATTTTCACTGTGTATATCTTCATTCGAGCTTCTCTAAAGGGAACTTATATACGATGAAGCTCTCCATATAATGAACAAAGTTCAAAAATTAGTAAAATGTGATCTAATTTTATAAACAAATGTGCAAGAAAATGTAAGTTCAGTACATCAAGGGATACATACAGATTTATTATAGAAAAATTCGACTATTTCTGTACATATATAATGAACTAGCGGAGCCGGCGAAATGACACCTATCAGATTGCGCAAAGTCTAAGTCAACGTATAACGCCATCTGTCGGATTTTGGCTGAGAACTTTCTATTTCCATAAAAACCTAAGTTGGACCATGGCGATCATTTTAAAGAAAAAATCGTCCAAATCGGTCAAGCCGTTCTCAATTTATGCGCTTAATAGAAAAAGTGGGCGTAATAGTAGGCGTGGTAAAAGTAGGCGTGGTAAATTGTTCTTTCGATGAAAACTTAAAATGGATTAATACGAACATTTGAAAGAAAAATTTTTCAAATCAATGGAGCCGTTTTCTGGTTTTTTGTAATTCGAAAAAAGTGGGCGGGGCAAAATTTTCTTTTCGTATAAATCTAAGTTGGATCATGGCGATCATTTTAAAGAAAAAATCGTCCAAATTATATAGATGTCATTGGTGGTGCAATATGAAAATTGGATTTTGCCACGCCCCTCCGCCCGCAGACCGTATGGGTTATATTTTCAGTGAAAATAACTTAATAAATATAAACATTTTCTTATTTTTAAAGTTGCCCTTTATTTCTTAGAATTCCCCTTGTTGTGCCACTTTTCTTTTGAAAACCCCCTTTTTGTGCCCCTATTTGAAAATATTAAACGGTAACGCTGCAGCCATATTGTATCTAGAGTGTTATTAGCAAGCTTTTTCGTTTGTAGAAGTGCATTAAAAATGTTGTGATTGCCAGCCAAATTGGATTTAGTGTGCCACTTTATTTTTCGAGTTGTTCGTAGCAAGCCCATATTGTAGAAGTTCATTAAAAATAACTAGCTCGCCATGTTGTGCGTGGCCGCCAAAATTTCAGCTCAATCAGTTGCATGTAACTACATACTTTAAAATTGAGTTGCTAGATTCCACCCGAACAAACATAAATATTACATACATACATTGTAAGTTAAAGAAAAGCTTTTAATAAATGTAGATTTCTACTCGCTGTTCTCATCAAGTAAATGATTGAAATTTTTAACGGAAGACTGTGAAATTTCCGATCGCCTTTTTTACATGAAATACAATTTGGTCTTCCACAGAGCTGTTACTCTCCTCCGCCCATTGAAGACAAACGAAAGCATTCTGACATTTAATTTTAAAAGCCGAAAACACAAAATGCATGTTTTTTATGTTGTTGTTTATATTTGTTGTAATATCGATTCCATCGAGGCAAGCAAATATATCATGCACGCACACTTGTAATTTTTAATTTAATTTTTAAAAAAATAAAGAATTAGGTAAAGGGTGGTACAATCATAATGCACGATGTTAATTCTGAGTCACACCTTAACGACAATTTTTGTGCCCAACTAAATAAATAAACCATGAAGAGGTACACATTGAAGCAGCAGCGCGTTAAGGTTGTTGAAGCCCTTTACTTTAATGGACTTTCTTATTAAAATGCATTTCCTGCAATTTGTGATTTTTTTTGGTCAGCATAATCGTCCAAATGTGTCCACAATCGAGAGAATTGTGGCCAAATGGGAAAACACCTATGCATGCTGCCCCAGTTGGTTTATGGGCTGGCGGCGTCATTGGGCCGTACTTTTTCGATAGTTAGGTCGGCCAAGCAGTTTGCGTTAATATTGTTCACAATCGCGAGTTGATAACGTACTTCTTGTGGCCAGAAATTGAGGATATGGAC